>JAUDYJ010000004.1:97252662-98508912 GCA_030761175.1 Masticophis lateralis | reverse complement strand
AAACCCACATGGATAAAATGCATATTGTGCTGCTGGAAAATAGGAGGAGGAGAGAGTATTGGTATGTTTGCTGCTTTGAGATATATATGAAAAAGGGCAAAATAAAAATAATATGGATCACATATACATATGTACAAAAACACACTTATATCATGTACTATGTGTCATGTATCATATATTATAGGAATGAAATAGGAAAAGATGTTCAGATTTGTACTGCTTTTAAAATTATGCCACTAGAAAACTTTAAAAGATATTTTTATTAGTTTTATTTTACTTGTTAAATTTATCTACTGCCTATCTCTCTATGGGGTTACTCTAGGTGGCTTACAATAATAAAAAGGAAGAAAATGAAGGAGTGTAAACAGAATAGAAATAAAATAATAAGAATCATAAAATAAACAATGAAAAAGAACACAATGAAAATTCATCAGTACATCAAATATATTTCAACTAGGATAAAATTCACTTTAAATTCCACTGTTAGTTTTATTTCCCTGATTTGTTTTACAAGATAAATAAAGGAACATACTTACAATATCTTACCGTGGACTTTTGTTTTTCTTGCACATTCTCCAATTTCTAATGTTATTTTTAGATACATTTGTGAACTTAAATTTATATACAGTATATCAATGGAGAAATCTATGTGAAAGTATGTTCCTTAGAATTCATTGTATTCACTTCCATGTAATTTTGTATTAGATCAGTGTTTTATTTAAATAAAGCCTATCTGATTTAATGGATGGAATATCAAATCAAATTTGAATTGGACCTATATTACACTGATTACTTATTTTTTACCTAAATGTCTTACAAAGCTATCAGTATAAAGCAGAATGAAACACCAGAGCTATTTCAAGGAAAGTTATACAGTATTATAATAGAAATGAGTTAAAGAAAGAACAATTGATGTTCATGTATTAGAGGGTCCCTCTGAAAATACACTATTTTTTTAATATGAATATTTTCATGGTGATCATTTTCACAATTTATAATATTTATAAAGTTAAGTTGTTAAAACCTGAAGAATATTAATTGAGCAGTTGACATGTCAGTTAATGTTTGACATCCAGAAGTTTTGTTTATTACCAAAACATTCAATTACTATACACAATTTATGTTTGTAACTTTGTATAAATCTTCTTAGAGAACCACAGCCTATATATTTATGCTCCCTTTATTTGCATGGTATAAGGAAGCAATCTTCAATATAAAGAACATCTTTGTTATTTCAATATGATTGTGGGAGGATGTTGGCAAGCAATACATACATACATGCACACAGTACAAACATACTCCTTTTTTTACATACTTACACACATATATAAAATACTCAGTTATACACACATGCACACACTTCAATCAAGAGTAACCACATCTATTAAATATATTTTGCATACATTTTATTCTAAACTAAAATTAACCGTTATGTAGTAGGGTAAGAAGGTTAATTCAAGCAGTGGGGCTATTAATAATTTCATGTAATTAAAAAACAATATTTGGGAAAGAAAAAGACAATAACAGTCGTGAAGATATAACTGACAGTGTTATGCTTATGTTTATGGCAATTACAATTTATTAGGAAAAGGAAAACAACCCTTCCTCCAAGATTCTCGAACAATTAACCCTTGGAACAGTTTGCCATCAAAAGTTGTGGGTGCTTCATCACTGGAGGTTTTTTTTTTTTTAAATTATTATTTTTATTTATACGAATTAGCAATACAATGAAAAACATTTTCGGTTCCGTGATGCAAATACATAAACACAAACTTTTAACTTGCCATACATATAATATTACTTCTTGTAAATAAATTTTATCTAGAAACTATTACAAATAATAATACTCAGTAATACTCAATCCCTTAAAGTGCAAGTAATATTGTTCATTTCTTTAAATCTTCATTAGTTAGCTAGTAATTAATCTCTATACAGTATCTCATTTTTTATTTCTTTTCTCCATCCACTCATACCACATGTCCCACACACCATAGTATTCCGAATCTTCTCTGTCATTAATTTCTAGAGATAATTTGTTCATTTCGGCACACTCCAGTACTTTCCTAATAACAAATTCCTCAGATGGTAACTGTTTTTCCTTCCAATACTGGGCAAAAGAAATTCTTGCGGCTGTCACTATATGTATAATCAAATACCTTTTCTCTTTTGCATATTCTGTTTTCAGAATTCCCGGAGAAGTGCTTTTGGGTCAAAATCAAAATCTTCTCTTACAATTTCCGAAATCCACATCGATATCATCCTCCAGAATTTTTGTGCCTGGTTGCAGGTCCACCAACAGTGATAGAAAGTACCCTGTTGGTGGTCGCATTTCCAACAGTTCGTACTCAAGTTGGGATATATTCTTCTTATAAGATACCACTGGTGTCTTATAAGAAGAACCTGGTCATTTTAGGTTGACCAGGTTCTTCAACCTGGTCATTTTAAGATTTTTATTCCAGATTGTATCCCATTTGTTCAAATTTATATTCTGACCAATATTCTCTAAAAACCGCATCACTGGAGGTTTTTAAGAAGAGACTAGACAGTCGCTTGTCTGGAATGTAGAGGGTCTCCTGCTTGAGCAGGGGTTGGACTAGATGACCTACTAGGTCCCTTACAACTCTGGTATTCTAAGAAATTAGTGATTTGTGGGATTTTTTTTTCCAATCTACCATTTATCAGAAATGATCAACAGCAGTTCCCATCATCCTCATTCGTGGGACAATTGTCATCCAGCACATCTGACAGGAATTGAGTTAGGAAAGACTGATCTACAAAATAGGGGATTGTCTGTTTCTTTATGAATCACATGATACCTGATTTAAAATGTAATGCCAATACAGAAGCTTTCTTTGTAAAAGAAAGTAGGGTCCAGGTAGTCCAGGTAGTGGATGTGATCGCATAAATAGCAGCATCGTGTTCACATGTGTAGGGATTCCAAGGGCTGCATTGGAATGCTCTATGTGCCAAGGCTTAACAGATGCATAAGGCTGGGGGCTCAATTTAAATAGTCAGGTGCATGGAATGCCAGACAAATAATTGAAAAAGAAAAAAAGAAACAAGCAGTCTGTCTGGAGACTACCCAGATCTTCTCACCTACTGATATTTTGTGAGCTTTCTATCAAATGTAATGCAATCTTTGGATACTTAGGGTTAAGACCCTCACTTCATCTCTGTTAAATATTTCTTTAGCATATGGCTGTGTTCAAAGAGGAAAAACTTAAAAGAGACTAGCAGCAGCTGCTCAGTGATTTTTTATTTCAAGAATCTGCAGTAGGTTTTTAATTTCTGCTTAGTGCTGATATATTGAATGTTCTTAAATTATTGGGAGGAAATCCAACGTGTACATGATGAAAATATTCTGCTTCTCCTTTCATAAGCCCATGATCGACTGACTGAAGAGTTTAGCTGCCTTATCTACGAGCCTCTTAAGTCGGGATATGTGCACTTCAGCCAGCTGTATCCTGCATACAATAGGATGTAGGTGGCATCAGTCCAAATGTTGCCCCTGCATTTATAAGGCATGAGAAATTTTGCTAGGATTTTTTTGTTTCTTTTGCTAATTCGAACTCTAAATGACACAAGAATGTTTAGAGATAATTATTTTAAAAACTTGTACATTAGATATTTCTCATGTAGATATCATTCCACTGAACAAAGAGAATATCTTCTTGTGAATGAAACTTGGAAATGTGGTAAAACTTACAGGAAAATCTTATGAAAAATAGAGCTTCCTATATTTTATACTGATTAAATTTGTCATTATTAACATATCCAATAATCAGCCATTGATTATTTAGAGAAAATATATTTTCTTTAAATTATTATTATATAGTATTTTCTGTATTAAATGTTAGTCCTGCAATAATGGAATAATATTTTTTTTACAAAAATATCACAGTTTCTCTGAACATGATATGTTGTGCTAGAAGGGAAAATAATAATAAGCAATTTGGATTTGGGGCATTGTTCTTTTTAAAATTCAATTTCCATGTATCAATACTATTCAGGAAGTTCTAAGAAATATTTTATATGATTTACCAAAAATAGTTGTAGCTTCAGGGATGTAATCTCCACTTTCTAAAAGTGGGAAATGGAATCTTATTAGATATAAATGCAATGCAAAAAAAGTTAATGCAACATTGTGTGAGAAAATTTAAATGTACAATAGTCAAATATATTCAAACTTGTGGTTCCCACAGCAACTGTAGCTGAAGCTTTCTTTGAACTAAGGTTCACGTATTTTAAGCGTTACGCCTGAAAAAAAGTACCATTCCTAATCCTCAATCAAAGAAAACAACATTTAAAAAGAAATAAAAACCCTGATCTCTAAAATCAAGTAAAAATAATTTTTGGATTTTTCATTCTGAACATGTTTCTTTTAGCAAATGAATGATTTTTACCAAATGTAACCAATGTAGACTTGGACTGTTCCTTTACTAACACTATAACCTGCCAATTAATTGAAGGTTCCTTGGTGCAACATCTTTCTTGTAGCTAATTGGAGTGTATGTGTGGTGTATGTAAAAATATTTTGGGATATGTGAAATTCTGAGATTAACTTCTTGCTAGTGAAATAATACTTTAGTTTAATTAAAAATATTTAGTATTCTATGATATTTATATTTCATGTTAAGTAACATGCATATATACATATATGTGCATGTAGTGTGTGTGTTGGCGTGTTTAAGATGGAATAGGCCACAATTTGGCCTTGCATCAAAAACCTGGTTAGGGGAGATACGTAAATGCATCCACACTTGTACCACCCTAATCTATATACCGTATTTAGCTTAGATTATTGTCAGTGAGTAAAGTTATATTATATGATTAGGAAGAAAAGGGAAGATTCTCTGCTTTTTCTAACCAACATCTTTGCTATAAATCATAGTTGATTTATGGGAAGACATTTTAAATAGTGTCACTGGAAGAAATGTGAGAGTAATAAGGCTTCTTTGCTCAACCCAACTGATCAGTTAGGCAGTAAGGAAAAGTGAGTGAAACTTTGGCAAGCTTTTATAGATGATAAAAATGTCAATACATTCATAGTCTAAGATCAGATAAACCAATGGCTGGCAGGAGTTCACTTAAGGTCCACTGATTAAAAAAAGAAATGGATTTTGAACATTTATTATGTAACAGTTTTTCTGATGTTTTGTGTCATGATCAGAGTTAATCAAGGGTGCTATGCCTGGTTCATATATTCCAGGATCAAATTATTCAGTATGTCAGCACTTCATATTTTCAGAGAGTTAAACTCCCCATTAACACCTGCTGTGATCCTGCTAATTTTTAACCCTCCTAGCAGATGCTATTTTTATTGTTTAAAATATGTATGTTAAATGTAAATATGAATTTAATGACAGGTCTGCTTTGGCTACTCATTCAAGAGAAAATTAAAAAAATATATATGTCTAGGTCAACAGAGTAAACGTTAGATGTAATGATCTTAAGAATTGTCCAAGTAGGGTACTACTATCTGTATGACAATAATAATCTGTGTTCTTCTAATAGCTTTATTATTAAATATATCTCTATGCTGCTGCAATAAAAAGACTCTTGGAATGATTATTCTATTTGTCTCAAATATGTTTCCTTTTCTGAAAACAGCTGATGTTACAAATCATATTTATATTATAGCATGTTTTGTAAATGTTTCTGTGTATATTGATATGCAAATGTTGAAAGAGTATTAAAACAAACCAAAATCAAGTGTTTGGGATTTTTATGGAGTATATTTTAACACATTTATTTATAATTTAGATTTTATGATTTGTAGAACCTATACTTTTAATTCATTTTTAATATCCCACCTAATAATCTTTTGATTTTAGAATGTATTTGGATGGGGTAGAGACAACATTTCTTTTTAAAGTGGTGGAGAGAGGGAGGAGAAGGAAGAATATTTTGAAATATGACAAAAATCTAGAATTAAAAAGTAAATCTGTAAATATGAAAACATGTTATTTACTTTCTGAACTAGACTTCCATGATGTTTAGAAGCTCTATACAGCTCAGTTTCCTTTGAGCCTCATTTTGAAGCAGTGATATCTGTAATGAAAATGAATACTTTGATGGATAACCACTCTTCAAGTTATAAAGAATTCATGAAGAAGCTAAAAATGTCCTTTGATAAGTGACTGGGCATCGCTTATTTTATTTTCAGCTAAAATAATATTAATATGGCTCCCCACTGAAAATTTACGAAGCATTTTTTTTAAAAAAAGAAAACAAATGCCAGACTTGGCTTTTCTTTTCTTTTTAAATTAAGTATATACCCAATTATTAGTGTATTTTAAACATGCACAATATTAATTCTGAAAATAAGGATTTCCTAATGGGTGTAGATTATTACTGGATTTTATTTTTCAAAAAATAGGGAAATGATCCACAGCATCATGCAATACTTGTAACCTGAAAATCTTTGTAAAAGATTTTCACTTTGTAAAACCTAAACCAATTAACTTCCTAGTATATTGTTCTTTAATGTATTTGGTGTCCAAATAACATGGTTGGTGTCCAGATAAAACCAGAAGGGCCATCTATGCTTTTTAAAGGCTGTAGTTTATAAAACACCTCCAAAAGAAAAGCAACCTTGAAAAGGATATAAAAAAACCTTTTGGTAATTACATATTTACAAAAAGATGTCAGATTAAAACAGAATTTTGGTGCCACATACAATTTTCTAAGAAAAAAAATCAAATGAGATATTAATGCCAACCCAAAGACAAACCATAAAATTATAGCAAAAGACAACATGATTTTCAAATCACATATTTTCCAGTGCGCTGCGTCTCCATTCCATGCTGGGAGACTTCCTCACTTTCTGACAGCAACTGGGTGAAAGATGTGATGAATTTTTTTCTCTTGTCCTCTCTCTCTGTGCCAGCCACGCCCACTATCCCATAATTCCCCAGTCTTTCACTCAGTTGCTGACAGACTGGGTTGGAATATTTGCTCTCTGTGCCTTTTTACTGTTCTTTAGCCATCGCGTTAGGTCTTTTCTTTATTTTTGATTTATTTTTCTTACGGAGAGGGCTATGGCTCTTTTTGACTCTTTTTTTTTTTTTCGTGAATTTCCTTCCGCGCTTGCCGATCAGCAGCTGAGTGGTCGGGACGTGTCTGGGTGTCCCAGGCCGTCCCGGGCCTCTGCGCTTCGCGCGCGCCTCAGCCGCCGGATTCCGTCCTTTCGGGGCGGACCCGGCTTGCCTGTTAACCGCTCGCTGAAATCTGCTAGAAGCGCGGATTTTCCGGCCAATTTTTTTGTTTTTGTTCTGCCTTGGTCTGGCTAGCGGCGGTTTGGAGCGTGGGCCGATCTGCGGACGGCTGCTCCCTTCGGCTTGGCGCCAGCGGTTGCTGTCCCGTTGGAGTCCCGCGGGCGGCGCCGCGGGGGTTGCGGCGCTCCGGTGGGCTTCCCTCAGCCCAGGAGTGTGATTTGCGGCAGTTTCCAGCCTTTTGACGTGGCTGGCCTGCCTCTTAGAAGCGGTTTTTCGCGCGGCCGCCATTTTGTTTGCAGTCGGGCGGCCGCCATTTTGGTTTCAGTTGCGGCCGCCATTTTGGTTTAAGTTGCGGCCGCCATTTTGGTCGCACTGCGGTCCGCCATTTTGTCTGCCTGCCGTTTTACCCCCGAGGGAGGTTTCTCTCCTCTTTCCCAATTTCGGCCTTTGGGTCGTTTTGGGTGCCTTCGGGCATTTTGTATATAGTTTCTGTATATAGTTTTCCTCTGTTGGTATACAAAAAAAAAAAAACGTATTCGTGAAAATATTGAATTATTAAATTATTAAATTATTGAAATTTTTTTTAAAAAAAGACATTCTTCGTTAGAGAGGAAGGGGCCTGTAATATTGGGCGATCTGGGCGTGCCCCTGCTTCGCAGGCGCCAGATCAGGATGGCAGACTCCTCGCTGTCCTCTGACCTCGAGCAGGAGGTCAGCCCTCCTCGCCAGCCCAGAGCAGCTAAGAAGGGTGCAGGCAGGCGGCCGTCGCTCTCTAGTGCCTCTTCGCGTACCAGGTCCTCTTCAACCATGGACAGGGACGCCTTGCGCAGACATAAGGCTTTAGAGAGGCAGTTTGATAAAGCCCGCCAAGCTGCTGCTGCTGCCCGGCCTTCCACCCCGCTCGCAGCGGATCTGGTCCTGCCTTCTCAGTCCCATCCTCGTGGGCCGCTACTATTATCAAGACCCATCTTGCAGTCTCTGCCGGATGTCTCTACGGCTGGCTTAGGACAGGCTTCTTTGCCCCCCCGCAAAGTTCCTGAGGCTACCTTCACACCTACAGCGGCCGGTTTACGTGGGGCAGAACCTCCGCCTACGCCTCCCCAGGTGGATTTCCAATCTATGCTGAACACAGCGCTGTCTACCATCCTTGCTGCGGGTATGCAGCACGTTGTGCCTGCTCCGCCTCTTCAAGCTTCTGGGTTGCCACAGCCTTCCGCTTCAGCACGACGGGGGATTTCTCGTCATCGAGAATCGGACTATTCGGAGGACTCTGACCAAGTTGAAGACTACCCGGAGGAACTGGAATTCTCCGAGGACGAGGGTCTCGCTCCAGATGCCCCTGCTGTCACTGGACTGTTTCGCAAAGCCTTGTTTAAGTCATTGCTGCACAAGGCTCGCTTAACCACGTGGGTTCGGTTGGGGCCCAGCCGCCGGCGACCCAGGCTGAAGGCGGCCCCCATGAGGCTTTGTTCAGGCTTTCCAAGCCAGAGAAGGACTTTGTACCGTGTCCTCAGCTGTTCTCAGACGTTTTGCAGTCTCCTTGGGGCCAGCCAGGATCTTTGACCACCCCAAGTAATCTGGACAGGAAGCTATATTGTTCTGCGCCCAAACTTGATGCCTTGTTAGAATTACCGGTGGTGGATCCTCCCATTGCTGCCTTGGCATCCTCTTCTTTGGCTTCCACCGTTCCACTGGATGGATTGAAGACGGACGACAGGAGAGTCGAATTAGCTCTCCGTAACGCGCACCAGGCGGTCAGCTGAGCTGTCAGGACTGCAACTGCTATGTCCTTTTTTAATCGCGCGGCCTTGATTTGGCTGCGGCAGCTGCAGGAAAGGCTTCCTCCGGAGGAAACAAGACTGCAGCACGATGTCAATAAAATTATCGCTGCTACAGAGTATTTGGCGGATGCTTCGCTAAATTCTGTAAAATTCGCTTCCAGGGGGATAGCCTCCTCAATTGCGGCCCGTCGGCTTCTTTGGTTAAAGCACTGGAGGGCCGACTCAAAAACAAAATGGAAGTTGGCCACGGCTCCATACAAGTCTCCTAGTTTATTCGGGGCCTCCTTGGATCCTCTATTCGTGGAGGACAAGGATAAACGTAAGGTGCTTCCGTCCTCCTTTCGTCATCACGAAAGACGCTATATGCCTTACTTTCAGAGGCAATCCTTTCGCCCCTCCTCGTCAGGCTCCGGAGGTCCCGCTCCTTACCGTCAGTCCTTTCAGTACTCTGAGAGATTCTCGGATAGACAACAATTTCGGGACAGGGGCAGATCCCAGCAACATCCGAAGCGCTCCTTTCGTGGCTCCGGCCTGAAGATGACGAATGAGACTTCGTTGAAACATCGGCAAGACACTTCCAATTTTACGTGGGAGAAAACCCGAATAACCAAAGACCTACATGCAAACACCCACGAAAACCTCAGAAAACACACACACACACACACACACACACACACACACACACATATTAAGTTTACATTTTATTTCATTACAATGGACGTTGCTTACCTGAACGTCCTGGAAGCACGAAGCCGAGAACACCAGCCTGAAGATGACGAATGAGACTTCATCGAAACGTCACCAAGACACTTCTAATTTTACGCGGGAGAAGACCCGAATAACCAGAAACCTACATACATATATACATACATACATACATACATATACATACAATTATATATATATAATTATATATATATGTGTGTGTGTGTGTGTGTGTATGTGTGTGTCTGTTTATAGGTAATATCTGGGGTTTCTTCCCGTGTAATTGTAAACATATCTTTAGATATGTATATATACTTCACATATATACCTGTGAAAACTTACATAGACAAATATATATATACACTCTTCCTCAATACGATGTTTTTCAGATTTTGCTCCCCAGCTTTGCTACTGTATATTGGAATGACAGTGTTAGCACACCTTCAGAGACGAAGGCTACTGTAGGGGCATTTATACACCATCTTATTCAGTTTGGAGGTCTGATGCAATAACAACACAATCCACTGCTTAGATTGTTTAACATTTTTATTGAGTTATAAAATAAAATAACAAAGTAACTAGGAGAATGATGGGGAGGAAGAGGGAGAAGAGAAGTGAGGAAGGGTAGGAAAGAAAGAAAAAAAAAACATTGACTTCCAACTCTCTGTTGCACTAAAATAAGGCATTAACATCAAATCACAATTTTTTGTTTTTTTCATAATAACATACTGTATTTTTTGGGGTATAAGATGCACCTTTTTTCCCCCTAAAAGGGAGTGAAAATTTAGGTGCATCTTATACACCGAATGTAGCCCCGCCCACCCATTGGCCCCCACCCTTTGGCCTCTGCCTCGCAGCAGTTACCTCCTTGTAAGCAAACAGCAAGAAAAAACAGCTCCTTTCAGTTTCAGCACAGCCTAATTAGCACAAGTTGATTGGATTGGCCTCCTGACTCTCAGTTGATTTGCTCTCAGCTGTTTTGCGCAGGACTGCTGTTTGCTGCAAAGAGGTAAATTGCTGGAGCAGATTTTTTTCCCCTTGTGCTAATCAAGCTATGTTGAAAATGAAAATGAAAGCAAAGCAGGCTGTTTGCTGTTTGCTACAACGAGGCAAAATTGCTCAGAGGCAGAGGGAAATTTCTTTTTCTTCTTTTCCTCACCAAAAAAGGTAGGTGCGTCTTATAGCCCAGTGGGTCTTATACTCTGAAAAATACGGTAAACAAACTATTTCTATAAAGATTTATCAATCTAATCAATAAAACCCAAAATCAAAATTTAATTCTTTTCCACTTCAAGCACAAAGTTCAGAAGCGTTCTCCATGTGGAAACAAAAGAATTTATATTCTTTTCTTTGATCAAAATAGTCAATTTTGCCATTTCAGCCAACTCCAACAATTTCTGCAGCCATGGTAGGAATCAAAGTGCCCTTCCATTTTTCTGCATACAATAGTCTTGCTGCTGTCAACATATATAGTAACAAAGTTCCAATTTTTTTCTTCAGGTCTTTTTCCACTAGGCCCAAAAGGACATTGTTAGCAATGTTTTTTAGAACACTATCAGTCAAAAGAGAAATTTAGCAGCTCCATCACAATTGCATTCTTATTTTTAATTCTGCCAGCCTATCGATAGGATAAAGTGCAGAGATTTTGTGAAATACTTCACTGCGTCTGGGGTGTTAACAACATCTCTCACAAGAAAAAAAAAGTCTATTTCTGTTGAAGCCATTTTTGATGAACATTTCCTACATGGCTGGGATACAGTTTAAATGACCAATCTGGAGATTGGTAGATTGGTTAGAAAAGACACAATGACATGGGCTTTGCAAATGATGCCTTATCAAGGAAAGTAGTGGCAATTCTAGGGAAAGTCCTAATACATCCTTAACTTAAACACTTGGTCTGTTTAATTTCTACTTTTCATATCGTCTAGTATTTTGTGGAACAATACTGAATTTTTTAAAAATATCTGTGCCATTAATTAAAAAGCAATTGTAAATTTTCTAATATGTATACACCTTCAGTGGCAGGGATCAATGTTGTTACTTTTTGTGTCTTTTCCTCTATTAAATATATACAATTTTGGTCATCTATATATCAGATTCCACCCTTTTGGAGCTAAGAAAAGGGACCATTTGTCCAAAGGGAGCTTTTAAATAAAGCTTTAAAATGTGTTGCAGTCTCTGGGGGAACGCTTTTTCCCTTAGTGATTTGTATGGAAATGCTGGGTGAGACCTCCAAGATTACAATGCTTATTTTACATGGTCTTTAAATAGCAGTCCCAGAAGTGCCAACCATTTTATTATCCATTAAGTTACTTAGCATCCACTGTGTTCTTTTGGTGAAAATTATTTTTCCTCCAGGAGTACCTAACATATAGGTATTCTACAAAAAAGAAAAAGAAAGAAAAAAAAAGAAAGAAAAGAAAAGAAAAAAAAGAAAAAGAAAGTAAAGATAGAAGAATCTGCAAAACTCCCATAAATACCTTATAATTTCAGAGAAATTGTATATTATGTGCATGTGGTTTTTGAGAGGAATGGGTAGCCACACAATGCCAATGTGTTTAGGGCATTATGTTCAACCAGGGTAAAAAACACGCAACTTGACTTTTGAAATATAGGTTTGCAAATATGTTTAGTGATTCCGTATCTGGCATTTGCACCCTGAATCTTTCCTGGAAACAAAATGTAATAATTTTTTTGGATGCTCCTCTTTGAGTAAATCTGAAAAACTCAGAAGAAACTGTTATAAAATCTTTGTAGAAAACAGTAATATTTTTCCAGGTAAGTTGCAACTGTATACTGTTCACATACATTATCTCAATCATAATTAGAAATAAATTTGATGGCTTTATTCTAAGAGGCTTCCTAGTGAGTTAGGCCAAAGCCAGTTCTCAGTAGTTTGTGTCAGATGCAATCAGTCCATTTCTTTTACCTGTATTGGCTGTATATACTGGTTCATGTGTTACTATAAAACTGCCTGGAAGAAAAATCTCAAACAAGGATAAGGAAACCATGGATCCTTATTATAATCTTGTAGGGCTAGAGCCTTTTCTAAAGTTGTCATCCTGATTTGCTTCCAAAATGTGATAGCACAACACTGGCTGTCTTTTTAAACATTCAATACTTTGGGAAATGTAGGTTTCAATTAAACATCAGTTAAATCTTAAAACTAATACTTCTATTGGAATTAAAAAGGGGAAGTTGTCTTGCCCCCGTCCACTTCTTTGAGGATAACATTTGGCATAACATGCAAACTGCAGTGTTAAGTTCCCAAAAATCTTTGCCTAGTCTACAAAACAGAGTAGGTTCTGATTGGCTGGAGCTATCCCTGATGCTAATTCTTCTGCATTTCTGTTCTAGGTTAATTAGGGCAAGCTTTTGAATAGTCATCATACCGGTTTAACTTTTCCAGCAAAGGAGAATGACAAGGAGAATAACTAATTTCTTACTTCATGTAAAGGATATTGCTGCTGAAGTTTATATTCTTTGCTGTAAATCCACTTCACTATCAGGTAGTGTAAATGCAGAGGTGCCATGCTAAATAGATTACTATAATCTTAAAAAAATCCTAGTAGAAAAGAAACAGGTCTTCAAAATCAAACAGTATATTTGTATAGATTATTTTCATTGGGGCTGAAGCTTTCTTCTTCAAAAAAAGAATTCAGTGGGGCTAAGAATTCATTTAGAACTGTCAGCCAAAGTGTAAGAATGATAAACGGCTTTGGCCTTGATAATTTTTATTAAGCACTAAATGTCACATTTAACCTGCATTACTGAAAGCAATTACCCATGTATCAACAGTCAAGCAGCGCAGAGCTAGATGCCTGAAGCAGCCGTATTATGTTCCATCTGGGAATAAGGATTTTCAATTAGGAGGCAAATAGCTGGAGAGGGGATCAAGTCCTCCTGTGCCTCCCAAAGGAGGCCTATGAGAAGTAAAGTCTTCACATCCAAGTAATCGCATGCAATGTCAACAGAGAATTCCAAACCATCTGCTGCCAGCACAGCATTTACTTTATCAAATCTCAATATTTACAGAATGATGATCAGCTCCTGGGACCAAGATGGCTCACTGCCAGGGTGTTCTGGGAAATTCATTTTAAGGTGTGTCTCAGTAGGCTAATTTATTTACAACCACCTGTTTCATTCATGGGAGCCGTTAGTGTGCTAGATGAACTACAGCAGGAAATGGAGATGATCTGTGCTAAATTGATTTCAATTGATTTTCATTTGTTGATGACACAATTATAGTGAAGGCAGAAATTTCTAAGTTAAAAAGAAACATGTTGCTACTCACGGCTTTGTTAACTGCATCAAAATGTACAAAAATAATGGTAGATATTTATTTACTAATTAAATTTATATGCTGAATTGGAAGTTAATTTTGTAACATTGTTTCTCTGGCTGTAATAATTCTTACTGATTTCTGGAAAAATGCATATAGAACTTACAGCTCACATGTTTGGCCTTGTATTTGAGGATGTGAATAGTTCTAAGCCATAGAAAGGCACCCAAGTTAATGGCAGTGACTAACAAATTTGTCTACTGCTCTACAATTACTCTTCTGTTATATATTTAGAATTTAGCATATTAATGTATAATATACACATTTGTTGGCTTGTAGTAATAGTTATTTGCAAAACTATTATATAAAAGAAATGCCACACCATATGTGATTATTCTTCATAATGCTTTTCCTTCTACAACGAGTATAGTGATTTTATATATTTTCTCAATGATGTTAATTACAGCTATTCTTTAACTGCCAGATTATAAAGTTTGAAAGATAAGCTATTTTGAACTATAATATGAGAACAGTGTTATTGGAAACATTCGTAGTTCAAATCTATCAGTATCCTTTCAAAGAATCAACTTGTATAGCATAGTGTTGGTAATATTAAAATGAGCTTCTGAGAAGACTGCTGAATGCGAGTTTGCCTATGAGCATACTCTGAATTATTTTTGTTGAGGTTACTATATTTTTATTTCTATTTTTTCTTGGTGCAATTTTAAGTATCTGTTGAAATACTGCAATGAAGAAGTAGGGCCTGAAACAAAATATTGTCGGAGCTTAGTTGTTAATGTAGTATCTGGGTTATCAGAGATAACAACATACAGAAAATCAATTCTATGCTGCCATTTCCAGTGGTCATAGAATTTTCAATCCAGATCTGATGGTCCTACAAAAAGTAGTTTTCTTGTTATTCTACTCAGCTTGGAACAGGAGCCTGGTAGAAGAGACCCTTTCCTTTCACCACCTTTTTCTTTGTTTACACCTTCTTCAAACCTCTAATTTTTTATTTTTTAAAGTACCAACAAGTACCTATCAACAATGTCCAGACTGAAACTAGTTGCTTCATTATTCTAATTTTGTAAAGAGATCTATCAATTAACAATGCATGAATTTGTGCAAATAAGGCTAAAAATCAATTTGCTTGGGAAATTATTTGTAAAAAAACAGTGTAAATTAGGGCACATTAAAAGATATGTTAGAAAATATGGAGTTTTCTATTTGTAGAAAACATTTTTTTAAATAATACAAAAATAATACATTTCCTCCTGTAATAGTCACAAATACGAGAAACAGAAGAATCAGAATGGACAGATTGATTCATTCATTCCTACCTAATAGGGATGAACAGATTTTGTAATCTCACATTTATTCTAAGTCTATAATACACCAGGCTATTTATTAATAAATTTTAGAAAATATTTATATTACAAAACCCTAATGAATTATCTATCAGCATGTGGCAAATATAATAGCTACAGCTTCATTATATTTAAATGCTATGTAGTTAAATAAGCTCAGCTAAACACCAAGTCTTCTGCATGCATTTTAAAATTTCAGCTTCTTTCTATCTATCCCATTTATGACTAAATGGGGGGATTATTTGCACATGAAACAAACCAAATAAATGTTTCAGTCATCCCATTTATACAAGTTTGAAAACTGTTCATCCTTGCTATAAAAGCACCAAAATTGATTCATGTTAAGAACTTGCCACAAGTCTTAAATCTGATTTTTTTAAATGGTGCATTTGGACAAGAGCTCAAGACAAGAGGAACAAGGGAAAGGGAAAGTATATTATGTTCATTCCCACTTATTCTTTCACTTTACTAGGTGAAAGAATCTTCTGTAACTCAATAGCATGCTTTATCCTAATACCCACTTTGTACCAATACTATAAGAGGATATAGATGAATTTTAAAAATAGAGGTCTAGGACAGGTGTCGGCAACCCACGGCTCTGGAGCTGCACGCAGCTCTTTCACCCCTCTGCTGCAGCTTCCTGTCACGGCAGAGGGATTAAAGAGCTGCTGGGATGAAAGGGCGGAGCTTTAGTGCGGGAGTGAAGAACCTCTGTACTTACCTTTGTGCAGCAACAGAATTCTGCCTTTGTCGTGGTACTGGTTTTTTAAAATTGGATTTATATGCCACCCTTCTCTGAAGACTCAGGGCAGCTTACAATGTGTTAAGCAATAGCCTTCAAACCTTTGTATGTGTATACAAAGTCAGCTTATTGCCCCCACAAACTGGGTCCTCAATTTACCTACCTTAGAAAGGATGGACGGCTGAGTCAACCTTGAACCTGGGGAGATTCGAACTGGTGTAATTGCAGACAGCTGGATGTTAATTACGGTGCTTTAGTCTGCAGAGCTAAACCAGGCTGTTGCCACCAGCAAAACATTTGCTGTTGCCACCAGCAAAGAGGGCTAGGAGAGAATGGTGGGGGCAGATCTTGTGGGGTGGGGGCCATTCCCCCAAGCCTGGACTTCCTCCTCCATCATCAGTGAGGCCAAGTGAAAGAAGGGGTTGGCATGGGGAAGCACTCTTCTCCCCCAGTTGAGCACTGAGCACAAAAGCCCAGCAGGTGGTAGGGATGTTGGCCTGGCAAAAGTGCTTCCATTGGTGAGTCAGACGGTGGAGAGGCCTGGCCTGGCTCTCACAGTGGGAAAATGTTTGGCACCTCCGGACGTGAGCTGCCGCCTTTGAAATGCTCCACGCCTTTGAGGAAGCCAGGCAGTGATGGCTGGGTCCATGGCGGGGGGTCAGTGGAGACATCAGGACCGCCCCACAACTCCTCAGCAAGTTGGGCCTGAAGGAGCACAGAGTTGTGGGCCGAGTACTGGAAGGTCAGAAGGTATGCTCTGACATAGCCCCAACATGCGTTTCCAGTGTGCACTCCTCTGTCCCAAAGTGAGATTGAGTGGGGGATAGGGGGAAGGGAGCAGAGAACAGGGGGAAGGGTAGGGGGCTTCCTATGTCCCAGGCACTATGCCATAGGAGAATCAGCAGCTGAACACATGTGTTGGGGGAGCTCCGTGGTCACAGCTTTTCCACTTCCATCAACTCCCCCGCCTCCCACCCTTGCTGTGCTTTTTCTTCCATCCATGGCGTATGTGTGAACTGTTGCCATGATTTCCAGAGGTAGATTGCAACCCTTGACAGTGGGCTTTTCGCCTCCCATTGCACAGGCTGCGTGTGGGGAAGGTCCTCAAAAGCAAGGATGCTCAAACCAGCTTTCTCTGATTTTTTGCTAATGTTTCTGGAACTGATCCTAGAGGAGATGCCTGACTGGCTTTCCTTTTGGCATTGGGTGGAGGGAAGGAACAATATCCCTCCATGGCCTCCCTGCTGCTCTCGTGAAAATGTGCTTCACAATGGGGGAGACTGGGTCCCCTCCTCCCCCTGGAGTCCATTCCCTGCCCCACTGGCCCCTGGCAACTCACTCTCTTGGGGCGGAGAGCAGGTTGCGCATCCAGCACCAACAAAGCCGGAAGTAGCTACCCATCATTTCCTGCTGCATTCAGGCAGTGAGAGAGACACAAACAGAGAGAGACAGATTCAGCTTGATTTGATTCTGTTTGCTCCCCTCTCTCTGCCTTTGCCCAGTTTTGTAAGGATTCAGAGGATGCTGCCTTGGTGATGGAGGTGGTTCATCCTATACTTTGCTTGCCAAGCATCTTTGGGGGCACCCAGGGACTATATTTTTTGGCCACTTTGGACCAAGTTGCAGGATGCGTATGCGTGCCTGCATGGGATGTGTGCTGCTACTGAGTGTGCTGCTGTTTGGGATGAAGCTTCTCTGAAGTGTGTGCAGTGATCTAAGGCAGCAACCTCATGGCGCTGGGATGTAACAGCCTGACAGTCACTCCTTTTGCAATGCAAGGTTTATTTTTATATCTTTCCAGAGACAGAGAGAACATGGCTGAATTTCCTTACAGTTATTCCCTGGGGTGGGGAGTGGGGGAGAGGGAGGGAGGAAAGGAGAGAGAGAGAGAGAGAGAGAAAGAAAGAAAGAGGCAGAGAGAGAGAGAAAGAGATGAGAGAGAGAAAGAGAAAGAGAAAAAGAGAGAGATGGAGAGAGGGAGGGAGAGAAGAGAAGAGAGAAAGAGATGAGGGAGGGAGGGAGAAGGAGAAAAAGAGACGAGAGAGGGGGGAGAGAGAAAGAGAAAGAGGGGGGAGGGGGAGGGAGAGAGAGGAAGAGAGAGGGAGAAAGAGATGGGGAGAAAGAAAATGAGGGAGGGACGGAGATGAAAAGAGATGGGAGAGGGAGAGAGGGAGATAGGGGAGAGGGAGAAAGGGAGAAAGGGATGGGAGAGAAGGAGAGGAAGGGAGAGAGAGAAAGAGATGAGAGGGAAGGAGAGAGATAGAGAGAGAGAGGGAGGGAGAGAAAGTGGGAGAGGGGGGGAGAGAGAAAGAGAGAGGGAGAAAGAGAGACACAGAGAGGGAAAAAGAGAGACAGAGAGAGAGAGAGAGACACACACACACAAAAAGATACCTGTTTCCCATAGAAAAGAAAACACCAAAACCCACAAAACCTGGTAGGCGAGGTGTGTGTGTGTGTGTGTCATGTGACTTGGTGGGAGTAAGTGACATAGAGTTGGCCATGCCCATCCAGGTTCTGTTTTCTGTGGGAAACGGCTCCAAATGGCTCTTTGAGTGCTTAAGGTTGCAGACCCCTAGTCTAGGGTATCTAGGATCTAGATATCAGGAGATTCAAGACAGACAGAAGGGGAGGGCAGAGCTGATGTTACTGCGAGATGGTGACTCTTTCATAGTGCTCTATGGAAGTTCATCAAATTCCTCTGCCAGAGGGTCCCGATGGACTTAAGCCACCTTGGAGGGGTGGTGAAGAAGAGAGGAGACCTGTAGATCACAAAGAGATCACTAACTCCTTGATTGACCGGGGAGGTGGGGGTGGGGGGAAGCTCTCAATCTGGCAGAAAGGAAAAGATGGCTATTGCATGCCATCCAAGGCTGTGATAGCCCAATCAGAGAAGAATGAGTCTCTGTAAAAGAAGGGGGTGGATTTGGTTATCTTCCCACCTCCCCGCCTCCCGAGAATAACGGTGAACAAGCACAAAGCTGGAGTAGATCTGGATAAGAAATTTGGACTATTTGAAATAATTGAGAGAAATAAATGTGAAAAAGAGGAAAATTTGGCTGGTCAATTTAAGGATTATATTAAATGGACCTTATTGAACTAAAACTTTTTATTTGGATCATAAAACTTGGGCTCCGGAACCCCTAAAGAGGAAAAAAAGTTAAAGGAAGTTTTAAAGGAGAGGAGTAGAAGAGAAATAGAGTAACAGTGATACCTGCTGGTCAGAAAAAACTCATGAAGTGAAGAAAAGAAAGTGACCTTGGGTAGCTTATTGGAAAACATTGCTACAAGACTTAAATAAGCTGCCTGCACCTGGGAATTGTTTACAGAGAGAACTACAGAGAAAGAGAATGGAAACAGTGTAAATTTTAAACACTGTAGCTCTCTGACTAGATATACCATATTTTCCGGCGTATAAGACAACCTTTTAACACATGAAAATCTTCTCAAAAGTCCGGGGTTGTCTTATACTCTGGGTGTTGTCTTATAAGCTGGTATATGGCATGCTTAAAAGATGGCTGTGGGCAGTTCGGAGAACCGGTAGCAAAAATCCCTGCCCCTGCCCCCCATGCCCAGCTGAGCCGCGTGATCATCAGAGCCTTTTTTTTTTTAAATGACTCTCACAAGCCAAGCTCTGACAAGCCAAGCTCTGATGATCCCAGCTGAGTTGCCTGCTAACTGGTAGCAAAAGTCCCTCCCCTACCCCAGCCTCCAGCTTGCTTACCTTAGCTGCTGGTCACAACACCTGCCTTGCTTCACTTGCTGTAATACTTGCAATCCATTGCATCAGCAAGCAATTGAATCTCCCTGCCTGCAATTAAGCTCATCGGTGAGCAGCTCTATTTGCATGCCTGCCTTCCTGCCTGCCTTGTACCTTCTAATGCAGGGGTCTCCAACCTTGGCAACTTTAAGACTTATGGACTTCAACTCCCAGCAAAGCTGGCTGAGGAATTCTGGGAACTGAAGTCCACAAGTCTTAAAGTTGCCAAGGTTGGAGACCCCTGTTCTATTAGGTAAGGTTTTTTCCCCCTTTGGAAGCTTTAAAAAAAACAGTTAATTGGGATTTTTTTTAGTTGTTCTTTTTTTAGACCTAGCCATTTAAAGTTTAGGAAGTTTTAAATTTAGCTGCTTTTAAATAAAAATAAATTAAAATAATATTTGTGCAGCTTTCTGAGATTTAGTGTGCTTCTGTAGTGTTTCACTCTAACTACACAAACACACAAAATCTCACGAAGCTGGAATTTTGTGTATGTAAAGTGTGAAAGTTGTTTTTTGGGGGGCTTTTTGTGGCTGTGTGAGATTCCTGCTTGTTGCAGGGGCCATTTTGGGTCTAGCACAGCTGTTTTTACATTGTGGGTGAGCCAGTTGTGTTGTGTTGTGTTTTGTAGGTTAAAAAAGGGCAAAGAAGTGACATTGAGTTGGCCACGCCAAGACAATTATATATTTATAAGTGACAGTTTTCCTGCTAAGTACCTGCATGTCATAAGCATTTGAATTAAAATTACCATATTGAAATCAAATCTGATGTTTTTAAATTTTTATTTGGTGTGCGTTGGAAGAAGGGTAGTCTTATACGGTGAGTATAGCCCAAACCCTATATTTTAACAGGAAAAGTAGGGGGTCGTCTTATACGCCTAGTCACCTTATACGCCGGAAAATACGGTAGTTTTTACAAAATGAGCAACTGATACTGGAAAATAACAAGTTGTTTATAAAACAAGTGAAGACCTTCATACCTTAGCTCTCAGCTCTCCTTTTTGGTGAGCTATACATTACTTGGATATAATTTTGGGGTTTCGTGGGCCTTTGTGGATTACAATTTACAAGTTATAAAAAAGAAAAAAAAAACCTTTTTTCTGAAGAGAACTTTGGACTATGGACTTTTCAGCTTTGTGAAATATAATACCCAAAAAAGGAAAGGGACTTGAGGCTTGAAAATAAGAACTGGGAACAAGAAAGGAAATTGTTGAACTACACTAGGTATATTTTATAAGTGGGGTACTGTAGAGCATTGTTTATTACAATCAGTAATAAAACTGTTTTATTACTGATTGGCTGTCTCTATTAAATATTTAAAATATTTGATTATTTAAATCTATCAAAATGACAAGCAACACAAACTTAAGCAAAACAGGGAGAAAAAATACATCATATGCACCATCAGCAGCAGCATTGAGTCCAGCGAGCCAACACTCTATAGATACCATGTTGCAGAATGAAAAATTTAATGTCTTTCAGTCAGAAATGAAAACTATGTTCCAACTACTGCAATAAGCCATGGCTAAGAATCAAGATGATCTGGCAGATTGGATGCAAAAGATGGAACAAAAGATGGAGAATAAAATAGATAACATCCAGAAAATAATAATTAAAAATCAAAAATGGATTCAGAAAATGGAAGAGAAGACAGAGCAAACAGATAAGAAAGTAGAAGAGATCAACAACTTGAATGATCCATAATTATGTTAAACGGTTAAAAATATGCTGAATGAATGAATAACTATGATGGAATTGACAGAAGAGATTAAGAGACAAAAGAATAATAAAACACCAGGACCTGATGGGCTACTGGCAGAATTCTATAAACAACTGGAAGAGATATTAAGCCCAGTAATGTTGGAAGTTTATAATGAAGTACTAGAGAAGCAAAAATACCAAATTGATGGATGGAAGCAAACATTATGCTTATACAGAAAGATGATTCAGATTTAACACAGATAAAGAACTACAGGCCAATATCTTTACTGAATGCCGACTATAAAATATACGCTTCAATAATAGCAGAGAGATTAAAAAAGTACTTGAATGAATTTATACATTTAGACCAGAATGGATTTTTGCCAAAGAGACAGATTAAAAATAATATGAGAATGATTTTAAATACTCTGGAGTATTATGAAATACACCCTGGAAAACAAATGGCTTTGATGTTTCTAGATGCACAGAAAGCACTTGACAATGTTAATTGACAATTTATGTTATTACAACTAAAATACATGGACTTTGGAGAGAGATTTATTAATATGATTAAAGCAATATACCACAAACGATCAGCCAAGGTGGGGAAATGACAGAGAACTTTGATATTAAAAAAGGCACTAGACAGGGATGTCCACCATCCCTGCTGCTATTTATATTGACTTTGGAAGTGTTAGCCAGAAATATTCAACAAGATGAAGAAATAAAAGGGATGGAAATAAAAAAAGAGAAATATAAGCTAAAGGTGTTTGCAGATGACTTGGTCTTCATATTAGAAGACCCTTTAGAAACCTGACCAAAGCTAATTAGAAAGATAGAAGAATATGGGGAAGTTGCAGGATTGAAAATAAATAAAGGCAAGACAAAAATTTTAGTTAAAAATCTTACTGATAAACAATAGAGTGCTGATGGAAAGAATTAATATACAGATAGTCAAAAGAGTGAAGTATTTAGAAATACAATTAACAGCAAAACATGTAACAATTAAAGAGGATAACTATATGAAGCTGATATAACATATTAAACTAGATTTGGAGAAATGGAAAGATCTGTAATTGTCATTAACAGGAAGTGTTAGGGTGTGTGTAAAAAGTATTTGTTGCTCGTGCAACGAGCAGAGCATAAACACACAGGGAAGGAGATAAACGTACAGCTCGTGTGAGAAAAATACTTTATATACAAGATAAGATGCAGTCTCGGTGTAGGTAAAACAGTCCAAGGTCATAAGCAGTAATATCAGTCCAGTAGGAATCCTCCCTTACCAAAGCAAACAGACTTTAGTAACTCTTGGTATCGTACCATCTAACGATCCAGTCAAACACCAGCAGCAGGAAGACGCAGGAAGCAACAATCAGGAACAAGAAGGAAAGAACGCTTCTCTGCCCTGATTATTTATGCACTGCAGCCTAATTACAGGGATCAGCAAACCCTGATTACTTGGCTCAGTTGTTTTCTTAAAGTAACAGATATATTGCCTGACCAACAGTTAGGAGTAAGCTCAGGCTGACCCTAACATTCTCCCCATTGGGCAGGACAATATACACAACAGATACAGAAACAAAAAATACATATCCATATCATACATTGTACAGTGGTATCATTCACATTTCAGATTCTCAATCCAAATCTTTCACAACAATAGGTGTGTTTAATGGCACCTTGCGCTTTGGTAAAATTGTCGGCAATATTGTCCTCTGATGCGCAATATTCCAATGTAATCATGTTATCCTTAACACATTGCCGAACATTCAGATAACGTATATCAGTGTATTTAGTCCTTGTCTTTACAGCAAGATTTGTTGCCATTTTAATGGCTGCCTGGTTATCTTCATAAACCGTAATAGGATAGTCCATTTTGAATCCAATATCCTCCATTAACTGTTTATAATAAATCAGTTCAGTACATGTAAGTGACAGACAAGAAAACTCCGCTTCCATGGTAGACAAACTGATGTGTTTCTGGCGAATTGATCTCCATCCAATCAAGCAGTTATTTAACATGATTGCGATTCCAGACGTAGATTTTCTGGCAAAACTGGCATCAGCATATGCCTTTAACACCATATCATTAGAATCATTTGGTTCTAAATACGTAGCAAAATGTAACATTCTTTTAAGATATCTAAGAACACGTTTTGCAGCTTGCCAATGCCTATCAGTAGGCTCTGAACTATATTGTGCTAGTTGATTAACACTAAAAGCTATATCAGGCCGTGTCCAGTTGCTCAAATACGACAAACTGCCTATTAATGATTGATACAGTTCTTTACTGAACTGTGGACTCTGCAAACTATCCTGCTGGAATTCTTGTGCCATAGGAGTCTTGGCAGGTTTACATAATTCCATCCCATATTTTTTTCAACAATTTGCAGATTTTATTAGATTGTGAAATTTTAAATCCTCTAGATGTTTTCAGGATATCCAGCCCTAGATAATGTCATATATGTCCTAGATTTCTAAGTTTAAATTTTATTTGCAACTGACCGATAATCTCTCTGGCCTCAGCGTCAGTTCTGGTAATTATGGCAATGTCGTCTGTAAAGAGTAACAAGAATGAAACACATCCATCCTGTTCTTTCTTAAACAGACATTTATCTGCTACACCCTCATAGAACCCAATGTTATGTAATTCCTGCACTATACATTGGTTCCACTCGTAACCTGATTGCCTTAAACCATATAGGCTTTTTTGTAGCCTCCAACACTCAGTGCTATCCTGTGTATCATAACCAGGAGGTTTCTTCATATATATTGTATGCCTCAACGGAGCGTTCAAGTAAGCTGTCTCGACATCTATTTGAGTAATAGAGCATTTTTTTCTAGCTGCCCAAACCAGCATTGTTCTTAAAGTGCTTGCTCGTAGACTTGGAGCAAAAACCTCATCATAGTCTCTATCTGTCTGTGAGAACCCTTGTGCAACAAGCCGAGCTTTATGGGTTACTACCCCCTCTACACTTTTCTTTACCTTGTAGACCCACCTACAGCCTATAAGTTTCTCATTTTGAGTTTTTCTAACAACTTCATAGACACCAAGCCTCTTTAATGACTCAATTTCTCTATCCATCGCCTCTTGCCAGGCTTTTTGCTCTTTTTCTGGATATAATTTTATATCATGATAACTGGATGGTTCAATAGCCACTTGGCAAACCACTGTTGCTTTATAGCGATCTGGTGGACGCCGTTCCCTAGAAGATCGTCTAGGCATAACAGGACTAACATTCGGTATATTGGGTTCATCCTCCCCTAACCCTGATTCCTGTTCCTGTTCTTCAACCTTAATAGATGGTTTATCATCCATCTCAGATGAACTATCATCAGGAATATGGTCTATTTTAACATACACATCTGTAAAACCATAGTCTGCTTTTTCTAACCTGTCCCAGCCTTCATGTTCTAGGAATTTAGCACTAGCGCTACACAAAACTTTTGTTGTTCCTTTTTCCCAGAACCTATAGGACCTATGGTTAGCCTCATAGCCAACAAAAATCATTTTCTTTGCTCTCTGTTGGTCCTTTCTTCTCTGACTAACTGGTATATGCACCCAGGCTGGTGCACCAAAAGTATGTATATAACTTAAATCAGGCTTCCTCCCATGCCATAAAGTAAAAGGAATTTTTCCTGTAGAGGAGTGCACCACATTATTTAAAATATGATTGGCACATAGTATTGCTTCTCCCCACAATTTATCAGGTAAACAAGCATCAGCCAGCATAGTCCTAGTCATGGCTTGTAGGGTCTGGCCTCTTCGTTCTATATATGCATTATGTTCTGGCCGAAAAGGAGCAGAACGTTTATGCTGTATCCCAGCATCCTTCAAAAACTTAGCCAACTGATGGTTAGTAAACTCAGTTCCATTGTCAGTAACAATGCATTTCACCTTAAACCCCTGCTTCCTTTCTACAAAACGAAGCCAGTTTGTGATACACTGGAACGTATCACTTTTGGACTTCATAAGGTAGCAAAAACCATATCTGGTAAAGTGATCAACTATACTCAAAATATAGCATGCTCCCCCTAAACTGGGTTTCTTTGGCCCTATTAAGTCTAAAAAGACTACCTCCAAAGGTTTAGTAGTTTTAAACCCATTGCAGCGGTTTGCAGGTGTAACTTTACTTTTATGCTGGTTACAAGTATTACAGTTCAGGTATTTGCTGCAAGCCCTTAACTTAATGCCTTTAGACTGCTTAACAGTCAAATGCAACAACCTGAAATTCAGATGACCAAGCCGTCTATGTAGTAAATGTACGCATTCATCATGCGGCTTTACATTTCCAAACTTAGCTTTTGACTGAACTAACAGTAATGACTTATCCCTAATGACAAATAAGTCATTTTCTAATTCTGCAGTAACTACAGTGCCTTCACATTCCAGCAAACATTTGTTGTTTTTAAAAGTTACTGTAAACCCAGAATGTAGTAATGACTTTACAGTTATATTTCAAACTAGGGATATAAAGCATGGGTAAAGGGTGCTTACTAATAGAACATTGAACAAGTCCCTCCCCAGCTACAGTCACATTCCAGCCATTAGCTAATTTAACCTTTTTAGTGCTTTTCGTCATGTTAAGAAACAGTTTTCTGTTTTTTGTTATGGATTGAGAGGCACCGCTATCAATCACCCACCAATCATCTTTTATATTGTTAGATGAACTGGTTGCTAAATTACACCCTTTCCTGGGTTTAGCAGAGTCTCTAGCAGACGCTTTCTTATTTTTACAATATTTTGCAATGTGCCCCTTAGCCCCACATGCATAACAACGTTTAACGATATTGACATTTTCATATACAGCTTCCACTTTTGGTTGCTGTTGCATCCTTAACTGGTCTCGTTCTTGCCTACGTTTGGCCTCATCCAGTAACCTACCAGTTATACTGGCCAATGTTAGTTCATCTCTAGACAATACTTCTAATGATGAAACAAAAGAGTCATAACTGTCATCCAACGATGAAAGAATAATATAAACTTGCTGCAGTTCAGTAAACACAAGGTCCTTTTCCTGTAGCTCCTGGAAAAGCCCTGTCATGGAGTCCAGGTGAGCCATCATGTCTCCTCCTTTCTGAAGATGTAAGCGAAATAATTTCCGTGTCAGGTAGATATGGACACCCACAGAGTCACGAACGTAGAGCTTCTTTAGCTTTGTCCAACACCTCACAGCAGACTTTTCGCCCCGGAAATGGACGAGTTACTGGTCTCCCAGTGTCAGGCCAATGATGCATAAAGCACGCTCGTTGTCCCTGTGAAACTTCGCTATCTTTTTGGCATCTTCTTCGTCAGCAGCATTCAATGCAGTTATGTGCGGTGGATTATTAACCATGTCCCACAGTCCTTCTTTCCGCAAAAGTAGGCAGCATTTTGTGGACCAGGTAACATAGTTTGTACCATCCAACCGGGTTATGGTAGAATAACTTGTACCTTGCTCAAAAGCCATCATCTTAACTACTACACCCACTGCCTGTACTTCTCACTTCCACAAAAACAAATTAAAGAGCCCTGGAACGTTCTGGGCCCATACCAATGTTAGGGTGTGTGTAAAAAGTATTTGTTGCTTGTGCAACGAGCAGAGCATAAACACACAGGGAAGGAGATAAACGTACAGCTCGTGTGAGAAAAATACTTTATATACAAGATAAGATGCAGTCTCGGTGTAGGTAAAACAGTCCAAGGTCATAAGCAGTAATATCAGTCCAGTAGGAATCCTCCCTTACCAAAGCAAACAGACTTTAGTAACTCTTGGTATCGTACCATCTAACGATCCAGTCAAACACCAGCAGCAGGAAGACGCAGGAAGCAACAATCAGGAACAAGAAGGAAAGAACGCTTCTCTGCCCTGATTATTTATGCACTGCAGCCTAATTACAGGGATCAGCAAACCCTGATTACTTGGCTCAGTTGTTTTCTTAAAGTAACAGATATATTGCCTGACCAACAGTTAGGAGTAAGCTCAGGCTGACCCTAACAGGAAGAATAGCTACTATAGAATATTTTACCAAGATTATTATATTTATTTCAAACAATTCCAATAAAACTGGAGGAAAATATTTTGAAGAATTAAATAAAATAATATCAAGATACATTTGATTAGGGAAAAAAGCAAGAATAGGTTTGAAAATGTTGCAGGACTCTAAAAAAAGAGGGGGCTTTGGGCTACCAGATTGGGAATTGTATTATCAGGCCATGACCTTCTAAAGGTGCTAAAAAAGGTTGGCATGCTTTTTTATGATCTGGGAAGAATAAGATACATAGATACAAAAATACTACTTCAGAAATTCATTGTTATTAGTATGGCTTAAAGTAAAAGAACAACACTATTTGAAAATACCAGCCTGACTTTCCACAGCAGAAGCCTTGGTACATCCAAATGTTATTAATATGGAAAACATTGTAAGATATAAAAATATTTTGAACGAAAAAGGGGAATTAAAAACTAAGCAGGAATTTAGCTGTCAAGGGATGGATATAACATGGTGGCCACATATACAGATACAATCTCGTTATGAGAAAGATACTAAAATATATGGTTTTAATAAAGAATTAACAGAATTGGACCAGATATTAACTGGAACAGATGAAAAACTGATAAAAAATATATATTGTTAGTTATTAGGTACTGTGTAAAACTTGAAAGTGAGCAGGTAAAGGAGACAATGATTGTTTGAGCTAAAATTTTTGGATATGCAATAGAATTAGATAAATGGCAGAAACTGTGGGATAGAAATGTTAAATTGACTATGTCAACTGCATATAAAAAAAAATTGTATAAAATAGATGGCATTTTGCACCAGCAAGACTGGCAAAAATATTTAAAGATAGATCCACTAAATGTTGGAAATGTAATCAAACACCTGGTTCATATTACTATATTATGGTGGACATGCCCAAAAGCTAAAAAATATTGGCTGAAAATACATGCTTGGTTGGAAAAAATGATAAAACAACACATAGACTTGAAACCAGAGATATTTTTATTGGGTGTGTTATCGGAAAAATATGATAAAAGGAATATATATTTGATTTTACATGTACTGACTACAACCAGAATTATATTTGCACAACTATGGAAGAATGACGAGATCTCGACAGATGAGAATGTAATTAAGAAAATATTAGAATGTGCAGAAATGGATAGACTTATGCTTACTATTAAGTATAAAGAAGAAACTGAATATTTTTTGATATAGGACTTATTTTATCAATTGTTAGAAAACAGAAACAGAAGTTAGAAATGGGGAGACATAAAAAGAGGAAATGTTAACATGGAGAGTTGTTAAAATAGATAATGTTGAATATTGTTGTTATTATATTATCAAGGTTATTGTGATGAATACTATTGTAAACATTTGGATTTTGACTGTTAAAAAAACCAATTGTATTCAGATCACATGATGTTTGAAGTTTAATTTTTATATGTAATATAAATAAAATAAATAAAACATTAAAAAATACAGACAGAAGGAAATATTTTAATCTGTCACTGAGTTGAATGGTAATGTTTGATACTACTAGCATTTGTAGTAATGGTGGCTAAATTGGATAGTTTTAAAAGGATTAGTAGGTTCATGGAGGGTTAGACTATTGATTACTAAAATTGATGATTGTTTACTACCTCAAGAATCATAGTCAGTATGCTCTATGTACAGTTTGCTGGGAAGTGACAGTGGATAGAAGATTTTGCCCTCCACACTTGGCCATTGTGTAAGACTGAATATTGATCTTAATGAGCTAGGATTTGAATTAGCAGGGTTCTTACTATTATTGTATAAGCCACATGATATGTAAATTTGGAAAACAGCCAATTCCTTTTTATCCTTATTTCTCATATTTTGATTTATATTGCATATCTGTCAAGTTTAAAAGCCCTTTAAATTTCCTATATACATCGAGTCATGTTAAAATGCATTGTTAGGGCTGTGTGGAGCTCCAGTTTAAAGATTTGATTCAAAGATGAATTGATTGAATCACTTGCACAGAATTTTTAAAACAAGTAGCCAGACTTAAAATAGCAAGAGGTTATGATCAGGAGTGAAGCATTTGTGAAAGAAGACAAAATTTTAAATTAAGAATGGACATGAAGAATGGGCAAAGAAATAAGAGAGAGAAAAGCAATTGGAATGAAAAAATGTAACTGATATTTGTGTTCCTATTGATGATAGTTGCTGTTAATATTAAGCTATTTAATATTGATTTTAGTTTTTGTAATATTTTAAGCTATTGTAGAATGGAGACATCATTATGACAACATCAACTTCTTTGTGAATTATGTGTCTTGAAGACTGTGATTTGAGATTTTATATAAATACTTTACAGAGCTAGCAACAGATCTAATAAGTGAAATCAGAAATGAAAACAAATATTAACCAAGTAGTTTCTAGAGCAAAAATCCCAAGCCAAAAAGAGTTTGTGGGATAAAAATAAATTATATTGTATAGTTAAATTTAGAGTATTGTACATTTGAAGAACCTGTTGCAATTATGCATTTCTTGTATGTTTTCCATCCCCCAAAGCCATTTTAATATTTGGAGGGAAGAGTATTGCTCCTAATGATGAAATGATAGATTTTTTTTCCTAGAATGGATAAAAGCACCTTGGAGAAAAAGGTTTGTTTTTAGGTTGAAAAATGGGAAAGTAGTATGTATAGGCTAGTTGCAACCTTTTAGATGTTTTGGACTGCTACATCCTTAGGCCTAAATTTGACTAAGTACAAGCCTATTATTTTCAGTCTGTTAGCTTAAGAGCTGGATGATACTGAATTACCACTTCTGTTAATCTCTAGCCACAATAAAGTTTCCTCCCAAAACATCCAAGAGTCACAGATAAGATATTTTTCCACTCCTATCTTATCTAGAATAAGCTAAAATGGGAGAATGACAGTGTACCCAGAGTTCTTTAGAGGTAAAATCCAGTTTAGTCTATGGGTTAGAAAGCAGAAGACTGTGAGTTCTATTCCTTATAGATTCAAGGTGTTAGTCATCACCTTTAAAGCGGTCCATGGCTTAGGACCTGGGTACCTACGAGACTGTCTTTTGCCACCAATAGCCTCCCACCGACCAGTTCGTTCTCACAGGGCAGGACTACTCAGGGTACCGTCAGTCAAATTATGCCGACTGGCGACTCCCAGGGGGAGGACCTTCTCTGCGAGGGCTCCAACCCTTTGGAATGAACTGCCCCCTGAGATATGAAATATCCCTGATCTCCGTGCTTTCCACTGTGCCCTCAAAACCCTGATGTTCCAACAGGCGGGGCTAAACATGTAAACATGTGAATGATTTTAAAATGTTATCTAATTTTGGGTTTTATTTAATTGGCCAAACTAAGTTATAACTTTAATTAGCAAGTTTATGATGTTTGTGTATCTATATTTTCTCTTGACTGTACACCGCCCTACGGGAGAAAGGCGGTATAGAAATATAATAAATAAATAAATAAATAAATTTCTGCCTTAACCATGAAACCAGCTGGATGGTCTTGGATCAATCACTCTCTGTCAGCCCAATTCAGCTCACAGGGTTGTTGTTGTGGGCAAAATAGGAGGAGAAAGATGTGTTGGACATGTTTGCCACCTTCAGTTTTTTGTAAAAATAATAAAGGTGAGATACAAATAAAATAAAGCTTTATTAATATTTGATAAAGTTGAAGGTATGTTCTTCCAACTGAAGCATTAATTTAAATTCCCAGATTTAAGAGTATTACTGAATGTATGCTGATAGAATATTTCTAAAAATTGCAGTTCTTCTTGAGAAGCATATTTAACTGATTTTATTCTAGTTGTTATTCAATCAGTTTATTATCTTCCTTTAATATTTTTGGGGTTGGATGGCAGGAGACAAATATTTTCTACTAATATTTTTGGCAGCAGTCCCACACTTCCTTAAGGATTAATGAGAGTTGCTTTTGAATTGACTTTCCTAGGATTCTGTTGCCAGTTAGCCCATTAGCCAATAAAACCTAGTTTGGGTGCAATTTAATTTTTTAAAATAAAGTTAAATTATCTAAATCGCTGTGGTGCTAACAGAGAGCAACATTAAATTCGCTATCACAATTTCTCAGTATTCTTGGAAAATTGATTTGTAAATTGGAACTGAAGCTAGAGCTTTGCTGAAGGTAAAGAATTTCTATTCCGATTATAAATCCCCATGGTTTTCCACTCGGTATGCTTTTGAAATACAATAGTGGCTTTTTTTTTTTGTTGAAAAGAAGTAAGTTTATCCTGGCAATTTAATTTCTTCACTTTATCCCTTTCTTTAATTTGGATTTGAGCAACAATTTATATACTATTCATTTATACATAAGCTCATGAGGAAGTGTATTAATATTAGATGTTTGACTTCATATTGAATTTATCCTAGGTATTTTGGTATCATAGATAATACTATCAATTCCTACTGATCACAATAGCAGGTGTACAGGTGTTCAGAAGTAGGACGCTGCTTGTGTGCTTTAAAATCTGATGTGATCCTTAAAAATAGAACATGGCATAAATAGGTCTCTGACCTATTCAGTACTGTTTTTCTTGTATTCTAGCATCTGGATCCAGAACTATTAAAATCAATAGAATATAAGATACTTATGCTTTCCAGGGAATTGTAATGTGGGTGGATGCATTTCACATTAACATGTTGGTTTGACATCTGTGGGCTTTCATATCTTGAAAGTACAAATGAGTATCTCAGAGAAGACTAATGATCCAGCCAGTGTGGTGTGGTGATTAAATCAAATCAAGACTGGGGCAACTTGAATTCACATCAGTTGTTAGCTATGTTAACTCACTGAGCCAATCATTTTCTCTCCACTCAACTTATTTCACAAGATGTTTGCAGTGACAATATAGAGTCTTTTGTTTAAGACATGTTGAGTTCCTAATCTAAAAAAAAATACTAAATCCATCTATTTATACATATAGCCATGGTTGTGTATCACTCTAGTCGGACATAAACATTAGGCACTTTGCATATCTTCGGCATTGGAAGCATCAAGGAAGTATAACAGAACATAACAATTTTGTTGAGCTTCCTTACATGTATTTTCTTGGGACCATGATGGTCCCATTTTGAACGCAGGAAGAAAGTGTAGCTTTTCTTAGCAGGTATCAGAAATGCAGTATAAGCACCCAAGCACCTTTTCTCATTTGCATCCAAATAGTTTTACATTCCTAATCAGCACTAATATACATTTTATGAAGAGGTGAGGGTAGATGAATACCATGAACGTCCAATCTAAAGATCTGGACAGCACAATGCCAACTAGTTGGATCAGGATAAAGAATACAGTTATGCACAGTATATAAAGTGCACCGTTATGGGTATTTGGTCTTAAACTAGTGCTGGGCTGGACTTCATACAACATGATTCTTTTTGTAAGATACAGTACTGCCTCTCCCTTACACAACAGTGTAATCCAGAACATAACAGCAAACATTATCCAAACTCCAGAAAGAGTTTTGCCTCTTGTTACAGATCCCTCTGTGCCTAGGCCCATCTTATTTATCTTTTTTTTTTTTTAAATCAAGGATTGGAACAAGACATATTTCGGCCAGTAATAAAATAACATCATTAGTACTGTTCCTAGAATACAAACTGAGAACTACTATATGACTGCCTATATGGAAGAAATGCCTTTTGTGTGTTGGTCTCTTTTGTTTAAACAAAAGAGGGGAATGAAATATGCTATAGAATACTCAAGCAGATGCTTGCCATTATATTAACACATGTATTATGGTGTATCATGTAATGGTATACTGTGGGGAATAGTAATGAATAGTTTGGCGCACAATAATGTGCATTGTTGATGTTTGTTAAAATAAAGATATTCAATTTATAATAAAAGGGATTAAAAGCTTAATTCATGGCTATGTTAATATTTGTCTGCATGTACACAGATAAATGGTAACGTACCTTATCACATTAAGCACCTGCACGTACAAGTTGCTCTGCTGAGATCTCTATGGGATTGTATGTTTCACAGAGCTTAAACTTTCATTTTCCAAAATAATGATATCATTCATTTACAGATATAGATAGGGTTTCCTTATTCTAATGCTATCCTGAAATGGGTATTGTTACTTTAACTACAAAAAAGGCTTCAATTACCACAGTGGTTTCCTTGTGCTTCCATCTGATGATATTTGTGTATAGTATATATAAATTTATATACTTCTGCAACAAATCTGATTGCATGACAGATGCGAATTAAGACTTTTATGAAATTCATTTCTGATGCTAAAGAAAATGGATATTCTCAATGTGGAAGAAGTTGAAGGCATGGGTGGCATGTGACACAGATCCCATCTTAATATCAGCCTCCTAGTGTCTCAGATTCCCTACCAACCATTGCATAGGCTTAACAGAAAAAAACCCCTGCAATTCGTGAAGAATATGCATAATTAGGGAATGTGATTGATGTCTGAACTATTTCATTGTTTTGCTCTGCTGTGCAAGCATTTACAGGAATGTTGGATGGCTGTGCAGACTCTATTTGGTATGTTCCAGAGGACATAATGCCAGCTGAAACACCCAGCATGTCCTTTTTATTACTAAATCAGATGGCAGCCAAGTTATTGTCAATAATTTTAATGGGGAGACCTTAAAAGCATGCTTGTAACTGTGCACTGTAAATTTATAACAATTAATGCCCACAAGCTAGTATTAAAACTATTTTAGATGGTGCAAAATAACACATTGTTAAGTTTGTAGGAAAATATATTGGTTTCCTATATAAAAATGTCAATTATTATGGCAATGCAGTAAGGAGAAAATCCCTTATCTTTTAACCCAAATTTACTTTTGTTTGCTTTATACACAAATATGCAAAAACACATATGCACATAACTACAGAATATTCTGATATCTTAAAAGCATTTTATGTTAATTTATAAACTGCCTTTTTTGTATCAATAGTAAACCAGATCCTATTGTTATCTAAAATTTAATTTAAACTATAATAATTTAAAAGATTTTGATTTAAGATACTCTTTCCTGTCTGGCTCCCTGTGTTGAACTATCTTTCCTAGTTAATACATACTGAAGTTTTTCTATTTTCCCGTCCAACTCTCATACCTCTGAAAATTAAATCCTGTTACCTTTGGCTGCAAGGGTTACACTAGCAGCAAACATAGGAGAAAAATGAAAATCAGAACATTATAAAGAAGATGGGAAACAATCTTAGCAAGAAAAATCTTCCGAGCTGCAGGAATAAAATGTGTTGCTTTTGAATGGAAGAATCTTAAAAAGGCTATGTTGGGCAAAACTTGTCCATGAAAAGAAAAATGTACTCCAAGATAAGCCTGGAACTGTACCACTTATATAAATAGGAATTTGCTCTATTGGGGTACCATGGATTTGACAGTTATGCATCCTATTGTTAGAATGCCTTCAATGCCCTTCTTCCACCTAGAAGATAAAATGATGATATCGCCTGCATATAGCAAGGCTAAACCTGCACAATCTGATAATGGATGATTAAAAGTTGAGAAAGTCTGAATTACTGAATTATTGTACAGTTTGAAAAGTAAAATATCAGCATGAAAGACCAAGTCCCCACATGTGAAGTTTCAATTAAACTGATTTATTGCTAAAAGCATATGCACAGAAATCTTCTCAACTAATGGTCAGTATCTGCTTAGAGTTAGAGAAGGGGCAATGGCAGGTTAGATTTATTTCACTTGTACCTAAATAGGGATTCTAGGCTGATTCCCCTTTTCATTCCACCCCCAGGTTCTGCCATCCCTTCTCCTATATAAGGAGGCTTTAATGCAACTTTGTCTTGCCTCTGCTTTGGTGGATTCAACTCCAGAAACATAACTCCAGAGATAAGGGTACACACAATCTCTATAATGCAGTAGTGGGTTCCACTTACCTTTGCTCTCAGTTCGGAATTGAGAGTGCGCACATACACAGAGTGTCTATGATGATGTGCGGGTGGGTGGGCGGAGCTTCCTGTGCCACCACTACCGGTTCGCCTGAACCGGGGTGAACTGGTAGAAACCCACCATTGCTGTAATATGTGGGACTATCCCTGGGCAACATGAAAAAGAGCTGCACACCAGACAACCATCATGCAAAAGATAGTGCAGCTCACAGAAGTCAGGGGGATGTGGGATACATTCAGTAGGGACCCTCATTAGTTTTATGGAGAATAAAATAAAAGAGGACAGAAATATTTCCAGACAAGATTCTATTAATGTAACCTTACAATAAAGATAGATTTATCGTCCATAGTTGTATTTCTTGTCTGAACTACTTTGAAGGGCTAACAACTTAATCAGGCTAAGTCAGGTTTCTTCTTCCATTAGTTTTGGCTTCACATGGTCTTCCAAGAAATCCAATAACATAGTCTCCAAAGGACTGCAAAACTTCTGCCCACCCAGTCTATCCCAGCAGCTCTGGGCCCAGGCGGAATGGGAATTTTAGTCTCTGACTAAAGTTCTCCTTGGGCGATTCTCCCCCAACTTATCTCCTCAGCTGGCACGCCTCCAGTCATTTGCTGTGGGGAATGGGCCACTGACCTCTTCGTCTCAGACCCTTCGACACGGCCCATTCACAGAAAGAGGGTTCGTCCTGGGTGTGCCGCCCTCTGTGACAGTTAGCCCCGAACCAATTGGCTAGAGGGGGTGTAATAGAAATTCAGCCAAAGGAGAGAGGTGTAAAAGAATTTGCCAAAATGCTTGACTTCCTTCCTTCCTCTCTCTCTCTCCCCCCACCCCACCAATACAGCGAGGAACAGTTGGTTTACTCGGAAGTAAGTATCACTAAATTCAATGCTAGGATTTATATCCAGCGAAAGGAGAGAGGTGTAAAATAATTTGCCAAAATGCCTGACTTCCTCCCTCCCTCCCCCCTCTCTCTTCCTTCCCCCAACCAATACAGGGACCCTGTTACTGAGTGGGCTAAAAGCCTTCCTCCCTCCCACCCTTCCTTCCTTCAACCAGTTAGTTAACCAAGTCTGGAAGGGTCCAATAGAAGATAATTTTTCTTTCCTTCCTTCCTTCCTTCCTTCCTTCCTTCCTTCCTTCCTTCCTTCCTTCCTTCCTTCCTTTCCTTCCTTCCTTCTTCCATCCACCCACCCACCCACCCACCATAACAGCATAACATGGCAACTAGCCATGTTTGAGGCTCCTCTAGAGGGGAAGTCCCATTGATTGCTTCAGAATATGGAACAGATAAAATGGCCACATTTCCTCTCTTGCTATAGAGTTGGTGATGAGACAAGATGATTCCCGCAGACAGGGCATATTGTTGCAATCCCAAGACACTGATCCCAGGACACTTTTGTGCCAGCCAGTTCTTGCTCCCACATCATTTGCAGCCTGAAAATTGGGGACATATAAATTCTTTCAAAAGGGCATTAGTAATTCTCAACTACCATTTGTAAATCTTTTTAGTCTAACTAAAATGAAATGAAAAAGAATCTTTTTACTCCATTCTTGTGAATAGACACCAGCAGGTCCTTGCTTCCATTCCACATTCTAATGAACTGTTTACATTTATAGTTCTTTCCCAGCTGCTTCCTGTGTTACACAGCAAACAACTTTTGCAATTTTTCTAATGCTGACTGTATCAGAACACAGGATCCTATTGTAAAAATCCATGGGCATGGCCAATTTCCCCCCAAAAGCCTATATGAATCACACAAAAGGCTTTCAGTTTCCTAGAATTCGTACAAATAACTGACAAAATAGTAAATAAGGGAGATATTCCCTATATCTAAGTATACTTTCTCTGCTAATCCAAATCAGTAAAATTGTACTTCAGAGTAGTCCTCTGAAGTAAAATTTTACTGATTTGGGTTAGCAGAGAAATGTATCTGGAAATGTCCTCATTTTCTCCAGAATTTCTAACCAAATGCTACTTGGCAGGTCTAAAAGCTACAATCTGCACAGATTTATAAGGCACCATGTTAAAAAAAAGCTAGTACATGAGATTTCAGGATTAAAGTTTCTTTTATTTTTTGAAAAATATATATTTAGCTTCAGTACTTCTGAGCTATGTACCGGTAGATTACATATGGATAAAATGTTATATTCACTATTTAATATTATATGAAAGACATTTAGCATCACAATCATTGTGCTATCACAATTAGCCTAAACTCTGAATACACTGAGAGGTATATTTTAACACAATAAAAGAGTTGAAAGGAACCTTGGAAGTCTTTTAATTTCCTGCTCAGGCAGGAAACCGTATACCATTTCAGAGAAAGATTGTCCAATTTCTTAAAAACTTCCAGTGTTGGAGCACCCACAACTTCTGGAGGCAAATTGTCTAGGATATACTGTTGTCCTCACTTGAAAGGTCTCAAATCATGTTGACTTAAATCCTATTTTAACATAGGTTCTACTTAATTATATGCCTCCTTCCCAACACATTTTTTTTAAAAAAAAGAACCTTCTCAGTGACAGTCTGCCTGTTTAATCCTCCTTCTATTGGCTTATAGTTTAAAAGCAAAGAAGGGCTTATTAATTGAATCTTCCTTTTAATGCCTCATTTACTTTTTAAAAAAATTTCACCAGCTATATTTACAGCCAAAAGGCAGACTTTTATGTTCAAAGCTTATCTCTACTGTGCAGTTTCATTGTTCTGTTCTGCACAACCATGAAAAAAGATTAGGACCTTCCAAGATTTTTGTCAATTACTATAATTCATATATATGTGTGTATGTGTGTGTGTGTGTGTGTGTGTGTGTAGGTCCTTGGTTATTTGGGTCTTCTCCCGCATAAAATTGGAAGTGTCTTGGCGACGTTTCGACGAAGTCTCATTCGTCATCTTCAGGCTGGTGTTCTCAGTTTCGTGCTTCCAGGAGTAATGTGAGATCGCAGCTGTCTCTTCCTTTTAACTGCTAGTGGGGGTGTGAGCTGATTGGGTGTGAGCTTGGATGTGTTCTGATTGGGTGGAGGTGTGTTCTGATTGGTTAGGGGCTTGGCTGTGCTCTGATTGGATGGGGAGTTGGTTGTGCTCTGATTGGCTGGGGTGTGTTCTGTTTGAGTGGGGGCTTGGTTGTGCTTGGCTTAGTCTGAGTTGCTGGGGGAATTGAGCTGGTGAGCTGCATTGTTGTTTGGCTTCGTGTTTGTGGCCGTGAGAGCTCTTCATGGTGGGTGTCAGTCTGCTTCATGTATGGATTGGAGAGGTTTAAAGTGGCTAATGATGCAGCTGTGGTCTGGCTTCTGGTCCTAGGTCATGCCTCATTATCAGTGTGGGTTTGAGTCTGCTTTCTGCGTGGATGTGTGGTGGTGACATCCTGTGTGGCTCTCGTGAGTGTGGATCTGGTGTCATTCATCGTGTTAGCGACTCATTTGTCAATAAGGGCAGGTTTCCAAATGGCTGATAGGCGGGACGTATTGTCTCATTTGTTCATGCTGTGTGGGCGTTTTTCTATCTCAATGGCTTCTCTGATTATTCTGTTATTAAAGTGTTCAGTTTTGGCGATAGTTCTGGTCTTTTTAAAGTCAATTTCATGTCCTGTGGCTTTAAGGTGTTGGACCAGGGAAGAAGTAGGTTCCTCTTTTCTGACCTTAAAGCCACAGGACATGAAATTGCCTTTAAAAAGACACACACACACACACACACACACACACACACACACACACACACACACACACACACACACACACATATATATATATATATATATATATATATATATATATATATATATATATATATGTCTTTGGTTATTCGGGTCTTCTCCCGCATAGAATTCTAAAGAATAACCAAAGACCTACATACAAACACCCGCGAAAATCTCAGAAAACATATATATATATATATAAAATTAATGAGATTTTTAAAGGCCAGTTTGTGAAAGAAAATTGGATGCATTTGAGCTAAAATAAATAAATAAATATATTTATGGACAGACGGTGCACAATTTTATCATTTAGTAAACATTTTTTCAAGGCACAGAAAGCTGTCTATTTGAAGCAATCACTACTTGCTGTGAATGATCACTTTGGAATAATTTCATTTTTTTCATTCCCAATACCTCCATTCAAAAGTATATTCAAACTACTCTAGTTTAATCCTCATTCCAGCCTACTAAGAGATCAAAACTTTGATGTGAGGCCATGTCTACAAACATCAAGGTTGGCCTGAACAGCTAATAATTTCAAACTCTAGATATTTTTCACTCACAAAAGAAGAGATGTAAGAAGCTACTAAAGGAGAAAAAGTGCTGGTTTAAATTAAGACCTGGGCCAAAATCCACCAGGTGATGATAAACAAAATCATTTTCTAATTTGGTGCCTTCTGTCTTAATCTACAGGTAGTTCTTGACTTGTTATCAGTCATCTAACGACCATTTGAAGTTATGACTGCCTCAGAAAGTGTGCTTTATGGTCCATGAAACACTTTCAGTTACTGTAAACATCATGCCCCTTCATGGTCACATAATCACAATCTGGGTACTTGGCAATGTACCAATGTTTATATTTATAACTGGTTGCCAAAGACCTGAAATCATGTAATTGCCATTTGAAATCTTCTGCCATTTGACAGCACCTCCTTTCTGGGGAAACTGGCAGGAAAGTTTGCAAGCTGTTATCATCTGCCACAGGTCTGAGATTCCCTACTGGCAGATAGGTCTTTGAGAATGAAAGGTTTGCCTGCTGGAAAGGAATCTCAGATTGGTGTGGAGCTGAGATTCCCCCTCCCCTCCCTGGGTAGCCATCTTATAGCAAAATGGTTGCCAGCTGAGTGGAGAGAAACACCTCTGGTGGGTTGCAAAAATGGAGGCCATATCCCAAAGACTTGAGCTCTGTTCTTGCAGCCCTCAAAGGAGTTTTCCATTCCGCCAGCAGGGTGGTGATATAAAGCTCAGATCCTGAAGTTCCAAGCTATGTTCCTGCAGCTGCTGGAGCAGTTCCTTTTTGCACAAAGAGGGGAGCCAGCAAGATGGAGAAATGGATCCTAAAGATTTCATCTCCATTCCTGTAGCCTGCTGCAGTTCCCTTTCATGCATGAAAGAGAGCTGAACTTGTCAGGTGGATCTTTCGCTCTGTCCATGTCAGGTCTAGCCCAAGAATGATGTAAAGCCAAAGTTCAGTTCTTTATTTTCATATATTATATACACAGAATCATGCCAGACTAAACCTATACTGTCATAACCTAATGGGTAATCCTTGTGTCACAACCATAATGAAGCCTGTCCATCATGGTCATAACTCATGACAATTACAAAGCTTTTACTACATTTTTCTCCTGGTTGTTAAGTGAATCACCACATTTGTTAGGTGAATCTGTGGTTGTTAAGTGAATGGTGCAGTGGTTGAAGGAACCAATGGTTCACTGTATGTATGCAGTTCTGCCAAAAATGGAAGTGAATGCCAGTTTATTGCCATAAATGTCATAAAGAATGGTCACATGACTAGGGTGACTCTGCAAATAGCCATACATATGGCCTAGGTGGACTGCATCCAAAGTGCAGTCATGCGACTGCGGGGGTGGGGGTGGGGCTGACCAGTGGATCTTTAAATCTGGGTTATAAATACCCCCCAGGTAGGTCTGTTGGAGGTTCAAATGATTGCTAAGCAACTGCTCATAAGGACTACTTGTGCCCTGGGATATTCTGAAAGACGTTAATCTAAATCTTTTCCTTTTCCCAAGATCCAGCTCTGGATTGTATTGTTTCTTGTCTTTCCCCACCCCATCTCCTTGTTGAAATGTGCTCCCTTCTTCCTGGGAAAATGTGGCATTATTATAGGTCATCACATCATTTTCCTCTTTGTAGATATATTCCATCACAGTTTATAATTTATATGAATTATATTAGCCAAATCCAAAAATTTAATATTCACTGAGTTAGAAACGTAAGGGCAGATTGTCTTCCCATCACATCTTTATTGAGTCCATTAATAATGGACTCATGTATGTAGTAAGGATGTTTTTGTTTGTGTATAACTTAGATCTCCCTAAAAAAGTAAAAAATAGTTTGAACATCAGGCTTTCTTTGAAAATCACTTGGAAGCATCAGATAGTCCAGTTCAGTTGCCAGTTGATTCTAATCACCATGAGTATGCTACCTCCTGCAGGAATGTTTTACTTCTTGCACTAGATTCCTGTTGGCTTCTGGGTGTCATAATTTGAAATGCTGGTTTTTATCTACAAAGTCCGATATGATTTGGTGCTGAGATACTATCAGGACTCTTTTCCATCTGGAAGTAGTGTGCCTAACTTGTTTGTCCTGGAAAAAAACTGCTTACAGTCACTTATTTCTCCAGAATGATAAACTAGGATAGAAATCTGCAAACAAACCTAAATAAGGTGTCACACCTTAATGTTTGTCATTTGCTTCCAAAGAGTTCCTTCCAGCCATATAATTGTCATCCATTCCAATTTCAAAATTTTATAAGGCCTTCACTTTAAGCAAGGTGGATAATCAGGAGTCCTTCTTGGACATTTTGAAAATATTCCAGTACATTTTCAGTTATGCATTGTGGTGATTGTTCAATAGAAACTCTAGGCCAGGGGTGTCAAACTCAATTTCACTGAGGGCCACATTGTGTTTGGTCTCGAGGGCCTGAGGGGTGTGGTCAGCTTGACAACACTTGTGTCGTGGGCATCTGTGGCAGCCCGAGCACTCTGCCAGTGAAAATGAGCTCACAAACTCTGTTTTTGGCTGTAACGGCTCCCTGCCACCCTCTGAAAATGGAGCTTAAAGGGACTGCACACAGCTCCCCAAACTCCATTTTTGCTGGCAGAGGCACAATGCCAGCCCCCGTGGGCCAGATCTAACCACCCTTTGGGCTGGATGCGGCCTGCGGGCCTTGAGTTTGAAACTGTTGAATCCAGTGGGTAATCATAGGCCGAGGCTTGGTTGCTGAGGCCCGGCAACAGGCACAGGCGCCGCTGGTCGTAACTTAGAGGACTCAACAGAAACCCCTGCTCTAGGCCAAATGTTGTTATACATTCCCTATATAAGGACTCTAGGGCAGCAGCCCCCAACCTTTTGGGCACCAGGGACTTTTGGGCACCAGGGACTGTTTTTGTGGAGGGTAGTTTTTCATAGACTGGGGGAGAGGTGGGTTTGCATGTTGCCTGGATCCTGCAAGTGCATGGATAGGGCTTTATTTGTTTGCGTGGCCCTGTTCCTGGCAGGCCATAGACCGGTGCCAGTCCATGGCCTGAGGGTTGGGGACTCCTGCTCTAGACAGACCCTTATATATCCTTTTTGAAGAAAATTCCAGGTAAGCAATTTCTATTTAATGCTACTACTTGCAGAAAAGAACTCAAAAATATCCTTTCAAGTCACCCAGTTCTGTGCTATCATTTGTATGATACGCCATACTATTATTTAGGATTGAAACTTTTTATAATATTATTTTATTTAGATTTAGTTTAGTATCTATGTCCTTAATTATTTTTAAATATTATTTTTATTGTTTTTCTGTTACACACATATACATAAATATTGAAGGATGTAATGATTTTATTTAATATCTTGTTTGTTATCTGGCCTCAGGGCTGTAATAAATAAATTTGGATAAAGGAAGGGAGGGAGGACGAAAATCTTTCATCTTTAATTATATTTTATTAATTTTACTCATGTTTTATGTAATTCTTTAAATAGGATTTACACTGTATTAAAGGTTTATTGATCTTTGTTGCCTTTGTCTTTTCTCCTAGTTTATTTAGTAGACTACTAAATATGAACTTTTAAAAAATCTACATACGAACATATTTAATTTCGTATTTTCTTCAAAATAGTCTAGAAGAAAAGGAAATATGTTCACATGTGAAAACATATGATGTGCTTATGATTTAAAATATATTCAGTTCTTCTGAAAATACTTATTATATACATATACATATACATATACATATACATATACATATACATACACATACACATATACATGCATACATACATACATGCAGTATGTGAAAAGATAAACTACTGTGCATTTTCTTTTTTAGAAAGATCAGTTTCTTTTTTCATTTATATAGAACGACTTTTTCTTTAAACACTAAGACTTTTGTTATGTTAATCAGGCAGGGAACATTTCCAATTCAATTTTACCTGAGCGCTGGTCAGCTATAGCTTTCTTTGTTTGATGTCCCTTGAGCCCTCCCTTGTCTTTTAAACTGTAATTTAGTTGGAGCTGCTGTCAATTTACTCTGTCCATTACATTTGGAGTGATATTCCAGACATTGTATTCTATTCAGTCCTAGACAAATTCCCTGACCCAAATGAAATATACAGCTAACCCCCCCTCCCACACATATTTAGGGATCTATAAGTGCAAGCATAGATAGATAGATAGATAGATAGATTGATAGAGAGAGAGAGAGAGAGAGAGAGGTAGGTAGGTAGGTAGGTAGGTAAATAGGTAGACAGGTAGATAGATGACAGACAGAGAGACAGGAGAGACAGACAGACACACACAGACAGGAACATATGTGTACACACACCCCCCCACACAAACATACACACACATATATATTGTATACAGCTTGAACCTGGTCTATGTGTCTGTGTCTGTGTGTGTCCATGCACCTGTGTATATATATGTGTGTGTGTCTGTTTTTGGGAGCAACATTTATATTTGCTCATATCCCAGATGTTTTTTTAAAAAAACTAACAATGTATTTTTATATTCAGTAGAGGTTTTACTTAAGGTTAATTAATTAACAGATTTTAGGTCTCCTAGAATCTGCCAATATTTCAGTCAAAAATAGGACGTGATTATTTTAATATACTTTACATCGCACAATGCACATTTTTGGTTCTTTCCAGTATGTAGTCTTTCTCTCTCTCAAAGGATACAGGTAGTCACTGTTTAATGCCCACTTGTTCAGAGACCATTTGAAGTTTTAGGGACACTGAACAAGAATACTTTTCAACCATTCTTCATAGTTGCAACTGTTGCAGGGTCCCCACAATCATGCAATCATGATTCAGGTGCTTGGTACCTGGTTTGAAATTCCAAGAGTTGCAACATCCCACAGTCATGGGGAGTTTGCAACACTCACTGCTGGCTTCTGAGAAAGTCTATGGGAAAGCCAACTGGAGGTTGCAAATGATGATTCTGTGATTTTGCACCTAACAACTATATGGGATTCACCTTATATTATAACATCAACTGGAATTGCTGGAATTGCCATTATAACTTGGTATGGTCACATGACATCATGCTTTATTTATTTACTAAATTTATATGCCACCCATCTCTCCATTAAGCAACTCTAGATGCCTTACAAGATAAAATCAATATAAAACATTAAAATGATAAATATGCAGTTTAAAGTTAGCAAAGATAGCTAAGGTGTGAATCAATACACAACAGGGTGGAGGTGGAGTCTTTTTTTTAAATTCACTAACCCTGTCCAGTATGGAACTTCCACATTGGCACCCCAGGCCAATTGCTAGAATTAGGTTTTAATTCTAGCAATTAGAATTAACGTCTGGAAGGCCAAGACGTTGGGGATAGTTTCACCTCAGGAGGCATAATATTCCAGAGGGTGGGAGCCCGGTACACCAAACACTCTTTTCTTGGATGCTGCCAGCCAGAATTCCTTGACTTCAGTTACCTGGGATGATCGTATCATTTAGCAATAGTTGCCAGTTCCAATTACCATTGTTAAGCAAGGACTGTAGTTTTCATATAGATCCAACCCAGGGGTGGGTTCTACTTACCTTTACTACTGGTTCACAATGGGGCTTGCTTTGCTTACGCGGGCTCTTCTGCACATGCACAGAAGCGTTCTGATGATGTCAGGGTCAGTGGGTGGATCCTCCCGCCAGTTTTACTACTGGTTCTATAGAACCGGTGTGAACTGGAGGCAACCCACCACTGATCCAACCAAACAAAAATCAAAATAATTCTTATTTTATATTTATTCTGTATCATTCATATCTGTATAAGAAATTTTTTTTCAATTCAATTTTGGGAAAATTTTCTACAACAATGTTCCAATTTTGATGAAATCAAATATTAATAGGAGTGGTGATTATAATAGTAGATTATAGTTAGTATCTGAAAGCAGAAGGGAAATGTAGAATTGTCCTGGGTGCACAAGGTACTTATACAATAATGGTGAGATAAAGCTTGTATAAATGTCTCTGTATTAATGTACAGGAAATGGAAAAGTACATATTCTGTTGTACAGAGACACATAGGCAGTGTCTGTCTCAATGGGGAATTTTCCTGTATTGGCCTTCTACCAGAGTAAGGGCTCTCTGGTGGTTAGATACTTCAAAATTAAGTATATCATAGGGGCAAAGTACCTCTTAGATTCACTGGCAATAAATGTTGGGGACCTGTCTGTCCTTATATTGCCCAATTTAGTTTCCTATCAGTAAGCCTGTTAATATAGTGTTCAAAAAATATGCTTTAAGTTTTCTCCACATTTGTGGAATTTGCTGTTTGCTTTCATTTTAGGTTTGACCAGTGGTAGGATTCAAATAATTTAACAACAGGTTCTCTGCCCTAATGATTTCTTCCAACAACCAGTTCACCAAACTGCTTAGAAAGTTAACAACCGGTTCTCCTGAAGTGATGCGAACTGGCTGAATCCCACCACTGGGTTTGACAAATAGTGGTCTCAAAATCACCCAGCTGACTTTGTGCTTAAAGCAGGACTCACATTCATGTGATACTATTTGTAAAATACCCAGGATTATGTTACATAAGATTGGTGGCTATATAATTCTTTTAAATTAATAAATTGTAAAAAATGTTCCAAAATAAAGATACTCGAACCTAAGAGCAGTCAGTCTGTTTAAATAAAACTCTTCGATAAACAAGGAAATTTTCATTCAAATGACAAAATGGCATTCCTGTAGATATTTTTACAGAATTGTGTGCATAGTTATTCTCTTGTTTTGGGCTGGACTTCATCATCATTTAAAAAATAAAGGATTTCATTCTAGCGATGCCACAAGTATTTTTCTTTAACATGGTGACTCCAGAACATTTGTCAATCTTTGTCTGAACATCTAGCAAAAATAGGACTTGACATACAGACTTAGCTGCTCATCTCATCCAGGATGCTATTATAGCTGTTTTTAATATGGAAGTTAATATTAGATGACCTTTTGTCATCACTTTCAAGCCACATATTTTTAATATAGGTTTAGAAGTAATGCAACCCTGATATTTATTTTCAGGAGTGAAGTGCAATGTGATACATTTTTGGAAAATAAGAAAGACAACAGTCCTCTTTTTCAGGAAACTAAACAGTACAATTTATTTTGGGACTGCAAAGGTAAAGCTGCAACTTTATCAAGGTTGTTCTACATTTCTATCATTTATCATTTATTCTTTATTGATGTTTCAGTATAAATAAACTGCAAATGAGTTCTTCAATAATCATTTAGGGCTTCAGTAATAATATTCACAATTATAACAATAGCAGTAGCAATTCTGCCAAAGTTCTTCATCATTTTATTGGGGGAATTAATTTTAAAAACTTCTGGAGAAAATCCCTTTAATTAATGGATTGTTAAACATTGACCATTGACTTGATGGCACTCACCCACCCCAATAAATTATAGAAACACTTTTATATGCTCAGTCCCCAACTCCTGGTCTGTGAATCGGCACCGGTCTGTGCCATGTCAGAAAATGGGCTGCGGAAACAAGTGAAGCCCCATGTGCCCCAGGCATCACATGAAACCACATCCCCTCTGGTCCATGGGAAAACATCTCTCCATGGAATTTGTCCCTAGTGCCCAAAAGGTTGGGGGGGGGGGCGCTGGTCTAGTGGTTAAAGCACCAGGTTAGAAATCAGGAGACTGTGAGTTAATTATCAAAGCCAGCTTGATGATTTTGGGCCATTCACTTTTTCTCTCCTCAACTCATCAACAGGGTTGATAAGGGGGGAAAATTTGGGGAAAATTTGAAAGGAAGGGGTATGAGGGACATCCATGTATTATGAATTATGTATACAAATAGTAAAGGTGGGGTTAAAAGAATTAAAAAATATAATAAACTGTAAGACAAAATTTTGCAGTGGGAATTAAAGAAAGAAAAAGATGGTAGATGGAGTAAAGAGCTTTATGAATCAAGATGAAAAGAAGGAAACAAAAGAATCAAGCTACAGAGAAATAAAAAAATATTTTATTAAAATTGTATTTAGCTGGATTATTTTTTTCACATGCAGTCTTTGTATCTCTCTGTGTCATTAAATTTAGTGTCTTATAGGGTTCAAATGAATGAAGTTGATTGGAATCACCAAATCTCAAATTGTATTATCAAGATAGCTATTTAACATAAATTACAGATTGAATCATATTCCCTTATGGCCTAGCCATCTTTATAGAAGGAACAGAATTTCTAGTTGAACCAAATCAATTTTTATTACAGTCATAGACAAACATATACTTTTTCAAGGAAAGAATAATGTTAAACTCACCTAAACGTCACAGTTAGAAAATACTGATTTAAGATGTTTTATTATTGGTATTAGGGGTCCATGGTGCTCTCTGAACTTGCTTGTTTTCTTGCAGATGTTTCATTACACAAACTAGGTAATGTCATCAGTGCTAGTTACTTGTATTATTGGTATATTACACCAGATTTCATCTCTAAAATGGATAATTTAGAGATCACATCTCTAATATAGAGATAATTTAATTTTTTCTAAAAATGATTGGAAATGTAACAATCAGGTTTGATCATTCTTTTATATTTAGTGGCAAAGTTGTAAAGCTCAACAATTCTGGAAAATGATTTATATTAGAATGAAACATATTTTAAAACAATTTCCTTTTCAGTCTGCAAAATTATTAACTTTTACAAAAATATATATTTCTACAGAATATATTGTGCTAGCTTTGTGTATGTGAACAATGCAACAATACCTTATGCTTCTTACTGGAAGAATATTAGACCTCTATGTAAGAATAAGTAGATAAATTGTGGGAGTGTGCATTTATGTTTAAAATTACTTTGTATCATAAAAGTAAATCTGACACAGAATTTTATGCTATTTGGAAATCATTTCTACATTATTTTTAAATATGGATTTGTATTACTTCCCAAATTTAAATTTCTCTTTGATGTGTTTTGGAGTTGTTTTTTTAAACAACAATTTTTAAAATTCAAATTACAGTTATGCTATCACAGCATATTTTAAATTTGGCTACGAAAGCAATTTAAATTATTTCAGAATGAGGGCAAGATATATTCAAGAAACGGACTTTTCAGGCACATCTGGACAGAATATTGATATTTATTATCATGATTAATGATAACATACATCCAAATAGCAGTGTAATCAAATTCAGAAATATCTGATCTAATCTGGGAAGCAGGGAAGAGAAAATGAGAATTATAGAAAACAGCCTGAATCTGTTTATTAAAATTCATTCTCATCATTAAAGGGATTATTCTTGCAGATTGTATTCATATGAATACAGGTTTAGTATTTATTGTGCCCATAAATGAGGACTGCATAGATTTATGACTTCCTGACACAGCATAGGGTGTCATCAGGATGTCAAAGAACCAAAGAAAAAAGGAGGTCATTTTTAAAATGTAGCATAATTAAAAGCAAATAATCCTTGTTTTTGTCTATAATTATTAAACTTTCTGTAGATGATAAACTAATTGAAGTAGAATATTTAGTTAGGTATGTGATTCAAACATATTGAGAATTTAGGCCTACTTAAACCATGACAATCAGTAAAATAAAGCCTTAGTTATGAAAGCTGTATATATCTCTTATTGTTTAGGTGCTACGTGTAGGTATCAATTCCTATCCATATATAGATTTCTTATACACTAAACCAACAACAGCCTATTTCTTATATGAGATACAAGAAAAATATATGCTAAGTATAAGTAACCTTTTTGAGGTGGAGGATATATTGAAATTTTGATAGTATATTGACGTGAACATGAAAAAAAAATGGAAGCAGGTTGACATCATGGTGATTTCAGATACAGTGAATGGATCTCCGTGTTCACTGTGCTGACTTCTCCCTGTTTGTGAGCTCTGAGAGGAGCCAAAGCTGCCTTGTAAGGGTGGTAAAGCAAAGAGGAGTACCCTGTAAGGTCAAGGAGAGTCGCAGCTCTCCTGTCTGACCTGAGGTACTTTTCTCTCTCGGCCATGGCAAGAAGAAGAGGCAGCTAAAGATGGCTGCTACAAAGCTGGGATAACAGAGGAACAACTAAGACTGGTGCTGGAGCCAAGTAGGTGAACAGTGACTGGAACTGAGGGAGAGGATTTCCTTTTGCTTTAAATTTAAACCCAAGGAACTATGTAGAACTATTTGCTCAGAATTACTTGTTAAAGCAGCATCTAAGCATTTTGAGAAAATACCAGACTGGAAATGAAAGGCGGAGGAGAGAAAAATAATAAAATTTGAAATATACAGAAAATTGGACTCTTAAATTGAGAAGACATGGTACTGGGAAGGCATTTTAAAATTCTGGAATCATTTACTTACAAAATTTATTCTGCTTTTATAATTGTTTTAAAACTAATGCTTGACTAGTTGCAATACTGAAACTTAAGTTGAGAGTGCTACCTGCTGACAAAAGGAAAAATTACAAGTCTGGGAATTCTTATATGAAGGACTGTGAAAGTATCTGTTGGATTATTTTAACTACCCTATGACTACTGGAGATTCAAATATGAAAATAAGGAAGTTATCTAATTAAAGGGACCCCTGAATGTTATATTAGAAGATTGAACCTATAAAGGGGACAGAAAGAGGCTTTTGATAAATGGAACTGATTATTTACCAATGGGATATAAAGAACTGGGACTCTTTGAAGGGCAATTTAAGGACTGAATAAATAGTTCTTGGACTGCTGGACAAAAGTTGAATAAAAAAAAACAAAATAAGATGCTTTATAAGGAAGAAATGAATGCAATTTCAAAAGAGATGGCGTTACTTTTTCAAAACAAAAAAGACATCATTGAGAAAGGATTTAATTTAAGGAGATTTCGGAAAAAATGGAAAATACCATACAAGGGATGATTAGTAAAGACTAAGATGGTGAAGGGTTGTTGAGAGTGTGTTTGCGTGACAGCTCCCGCAGTATGTAGATGAAACTGTCTATCTAGATCCATTCCAATCCGGCTTCAGGCCTGGGTACAGCACAGAGACAGCATTGATCGCATTGGTTGATGATCTCTGGAGGACTTGGGACAGGGGTTGTTCCTCTGTTCTGGTCCTATTAGACCTCTCAGCGGCTTTTGATACCATTGACCATGGTATCATGCTGTACTGGTTGGAGGGATTGGGAGTGGGAGGCACAGTGTTGCAGTGGTTTGCCTCCTATCTCTCCGACCGGTCACAGTCTGTGTTGGCAGGGGGGCGGAGGTCGACCTCGAGGCGCCTGGTTTGTGGGGTGCCACAAGGGTCGGTCCCTCAAAGTGATGTCCCAGTGTCTGGAGGCCGTACAGGTCTGGATCGGGAGAAACAGGCTCTGACTCAACCCTTCCAAGACCGAGTGGCTGTGGCTGCCAGCGTCCCGATATAGCCGGCTGGTGCCTTCACTGGCTATTGGGGGCGAGTCTTTGGCCCCAATGGAGAGGGCTTGTAACTTGGGTGTCCTCCTGGATGCACGGCTGTCTTTAGAAGAACATATGACGGCCGTGGCCAGTGGGGCTTTCTATCAGGTTCGCCTGATATGCCAGTTGTGTTCCTTTCTGGATCGGAACTCCTTATGCACAGTCACTCATGCCCTCGTCACTTCTCACCTGGACTACTGTAATGCTCTCTACATGGGGCTCCCCTTGAGAACTACACAGAGGCTCTAACTGGTCCAGAATGCGGCCGCACGGGTGATTATGGGGGCGACTTGGTGCTCCCATGTGACACCTCTCCTGTGTGCACTGCACTGGCTCCCAGTGGTCTTCCAGGTGCGCTTCAAGGTATTGGTTCTCATCTTTAAAGCGCTCCATGTCTTAGGGCCTGGGTATTTACGAGACCACCTTCTGCCACCGATAACCTCCCACCGGCCAATACGATCTCACAGAGAGGGTCTCCTCAGGGTGCTGTTGGTCAGGCAATGTCGACTGGTGACCCCCAGGGGAAGACCTTTCTCTGTGGGGGCACCCGCCATCTGGAATGAGCTACCCCCAGGAATACAACTGATCCCAGACCTCTGTACTTTCCGCAAGGCCCTGAAGATTTTTCTATTTCAGCAAGCTGGGCTGACTTAAAAAGATTTTAATGGGTTAATTTTTAATGAGGGGTTTTAAATTTGGGGAAGCCAAAATGGATTCAATTATGTTTTAAATTATTTTAACTTTCATATGTTATGTATTTTAATTTTTGGCTGTTCACCGCCCTGAGTCCATCAGGAGAAGGGCAGTATACAAATTTAATAAATGAAATGAAATGAAATGAAATGAAATGCTCTGTATGTCTGCATATGACCTCCTGGTAGTTCCACCCTGTCAGTCTTAATGACCTTCCCTCTCTTGACTACCAGGAGCCACACTTCTTCAGTCTGAATGACATCCTAATATCTTCACTGTAGATTCACGTCAGGTCGATCAGCAAGTTTATGTCTCTTTTACTCCTAGCATTCAGCTTGATGTCATCCATGTGGAGGAGTGGCTAATGACAGTTCCCGTTTTGAAAGTGTATCCCCATCCAGTCCTTCTGATTATTTAGCTAAGGGGATTCAAGCCTATGCAACATTGGGGATAGTGCATTATCTTGGTATATGCCACGCTTGATGACCACTTGTGTGAGCCATCTTAAATTGACTTCCAGTGTTGTTTTTTCACAGTCTCACTGAGGTCTTGAGGACAGTCCTAAATTTTCTGATTACTTTGCATAGTGCCGGGCATTCATGGATCCATATACGTGGCATTGACAATAAGTTCCTGTTTTGGGAGATTTCTGTGGTCTGCTCTCAGATTCTGCTGTGACCTTGCACTGTTGTTATATTTTTTCTCTTTTTCCCATATATTCTTCCCATACTGTTCAGTTTCTGCTGTTGGTGGCTCTGCAGTTGTTATTGTACTGCAGTTGAGAGTACACTATGGATGATTCATTGGGGAACAGAACATTTATCTTGGCTTCTGCTTCTGTAGTATATCTCCGTAGCCTGATAGACAGTGCTATGAGCCCTTTTTTAGCAGTCTCTGGGGCTTCATGTGAATTCAGGCCCTTATATTTTTTTAATAGCCAAGTCTTATTTTTAATCTTCACACCTTTCTAGCAGCTGACTAACCTTTCTCTGGGTTTTGTTGATCATAGCCTCTATCCTCATTTGATGTTCTTGATTGTGTTCTTTATCTTCTAAGTATCAGAATTACAGTGACTGTAGCATATAGCACTTTATTAGTTTGAGTTATGTTGGTAGTAGGGATTGTCGTGAGGCTCTATTGGCATCTTCTAGCATCCTATCTGATGGTACTTCTCCACTGAAACTTAGTAACCAATCTCAAGGGTTCACTCTAGCTAATTTATTCATGATTTATACCTCACATCACTGCTGTGCTCTGTAAAGGAAGGGGTGGTAGTGATGTTCCAGCTTCAGGTATTGGCTGCCATCCAGCCAATTCTTCTGGGACTTCTATGACTTCTTGAATCTGGGCTGTAATGTGCAGTTGGTCTGTCTCAAGTTGTGGAAATAGCTTCTTCATTATGTTGAAATGTTGGGTAACTAACTGTTTCTCAGTTATATGGATGCATGTCTTGTGCCCATCTATATTTCTTTCATACATTTCATATATCCCCTCTCATTAGTATTGTCGTAGCATTCCATCAGTTTTAGGTTCTCTTGTCCCACCTATGTATATTTGACGTAGACATTGAAAGGGGGTTTTGCTTAAGGAGCCCTGCTGGTAATATAGCCTAGTCTTCTGTATCAAAGGTAATACTCTAATCATTAACAGATCCCCAAGGCATTTTCTTGATGTCTATCAATAGCTGAGGTTGGTAATTTGCATAATGCCAACTTCTCAGTAAAAGTGGCAAAATTAAAAGTCTTGCTAGCCCCAAACATAGGGGTCTATGGATACATTGATATTCAATCTGAAAAATGTTTAAAGAAATAATCATGCCTACCAAATTTGAACTATACTCTAAATTTAAAAAAAAAAGGAAATAAATGATTTTTTTGGGGTATATATAGTTGCATTATACTGGGAAATCCACTTCTTCATAATGCTATAATAGACAAATACCCCCTTACCTTTTTAGTCTAATAAATATTGCAATGCAACTAGAGCTAACTCTCAGTGTTTTTGTTGTTGTACTGTTATATATATTTCTATTTAGAATATGGAAATGAATTATAAAGTTTTGTAACTGCTACTTCCAGCCTTTGAACCTTTCTCTAATTTTGCCCATTATCTCTCCCTCTCTCTCTCTCTCTCTCTCTCTCTCTCTGTGTGTGTGTGAGTGTGTGTGAGAGAGAGGGGGAGGGAGGGAGGGAGAGAAGGATATGGGGACATATGTGTTCTGCTTAGAGACCTCATAAATAGCCTTTGATAAGTTAGCTTGCAGAATTTTAATAAAAGCCTTCCTTTGTCACAGTGCAAAACTAATTGTGTTGTGTGTTGGAGGTCAAATTTGCTGTAATAAAACATCCATCTTGGAGCTTTTTAGAGGAACCTGTTTAAAAAGGTTAAAGTGGGTAATTATCACCAACTACTTGGCAATAAGAGTTGCTTTTCAATGAACCATTTATTCATGATCTGCTGCTTCACACTGCGGGATTCTTCTTGACTAGGTTAGAAAACATAATTAATAAATGATAGGATTATTTATGGTTCATGGTGTTAGATTGGGAAATACAATGATATACAGAATGAGCTAAAATTGCTCTTGCAAGCAGCATCTCCATTTTTAATCCATGAGTTGGATTGTCACATTACTTGATATGGTGTGATGAACTCTTGATGGTATTCATAAGAGATAATTTTGTTTCTCTTCTCTGTCTGATTTTCTATGTATAAATAGAAATGGACATGCTCCTTAGAAAACAGAGCTAATGACCTGGTTAATCTTTGTCTAAATTCTGCTAGGATAGCATTTCCTGTATTTTGCATCTCATGTGACTATATTAATTCATTATTATAGATAGAAATAAGAATTTTTTTGGCAGATAAGCAAATCAGTGTTCAGTGATACTGTTGATACTATATAAGCTTGTAGTTCTTTGGGACTTAGGAAAAAGAGCAAACTTGTGTAATGCTTTGTAATATATAGTATAACCACTATTACCAAGTATTTAAAAGAAGAAATATATTGCAATTTTTTACTCCTTAAAAAGCTAGAATACTAAAGAGTCTTGAGGCGGTAAAAACATACATATTTACTAAGACCTATGGACCACATAAATCATTATAAATGTCTTCATTTTTTAAATTCTTTGTAGCTTTAGTTTCAGTAGACTCACATTGCTAATGTAGAAATATAAAATGTTAGTATTTGTCTTAATAACTATTATAAAGTAAGTTGTTTAAAAAATAGTCTACTCTCAAATTCTCTGCCTTTGGCTTTTGACTGTATAGTATTACTTCATTGCTTCCATTCTTTTTTGCATATCTTTTTGGGTTGCTGGTTACAAGACAGGTATATGATAAATTGGTATATGATAAATTGGAGACATAGTGTTGCATCAGCTAGTTCCATCTCCTGATTCCACTATATAAAATTCATTTGTCTGCTGAGGTTTTCATCCTGGCTCGGAAAAAAAAAAGACCAATGACTCCTATTATATTGATTAGAATAGGTACCCTGAGTCAATATCTCAAAAGATCATAGTGCCATAGCACAGAAGATATGCATTTTTAAAAAACTCATGATTTACAACAGAAAATGTTCATGATCATCACATTTCAATGCCAGGAATTATATAGAACTTAATACTGAATCCGGACAACTTGATCAAGAAAGTCCTCAACAATCTAACCAAGAAAGATGAAATGAAAAGGAGTGGAACCCACCTCCCACACTTCTGTCAATGCCCCAAAATATCCAAGTCCAACATACCTCTTTGTCTTTTTCTATCATTACCAGGGACGCTAAAATACCATCTTTTTCAGACTATAAGATGCACTTCCCCCGCAAAAAAAGCGGGTGGAAATGTCTGTGCATCTTATAGAGTAAATGTTGTCAAAGCCATGCCCACCCACCGGCCCCCACCTGCTGGCCTCTTCCTCCCAGCAATTTGCCTCCTTGCAACAAACAGTAAACAGCCTGGACAGCTTCAGCACAGCCTGATTTAGCATGAGCAGATGATTGGCGGTTGGATCTTCCTCCCGGAATACCAATGATCAGTTGTTCCAGGCTGCAGGGATCAGCGCCAACCATCGCTGGTGCCCATCACCGCTGCCACCTATAGCCACCTCTGCGCACCTCATTTTCAGCTTTCACACATCCTGTTTTCGGCCTCTGTGCAGCCCATTTTTGGCCTCCATGCATCCCATTTTCAGCCTGTTCCAGGCAGCGGGATAGGCGGCCACTTCTCCCCCAAGGGTCAGCACCTAAATGTGCCATTCCACTGATACCAACTGCCAAAACACTCACAATGAAGGGTTCAAGAGAGGATTGTGAGTAAGGTGGAGGCATTCCTTCAGCAGCATTCTCACCGAATCAGGAGAAGGAGCAGTCTAGTGTTTGTGCAATGGGGGCGGGGGGAGATGAAATGTGGTAACTTGAAACCCAACACAGATGATTGTCCAACCTCTCTAGACCAACCTTGTTGAACAGGAGAGCGACGTACTCACAAATGTGCATAGAAGCTGAGTGGAAGGGAGTTCTGACCTCCATATAGGCTGTGCAGGTACGCATATGCTGGAGAGCCAGGAGCAAATTACCTGCCCCATGTGCCCTTTCACTATTTTCAACCCTTGCTGAGGCACACATACCTTCACTTTCTCCTCCTCCTCCTCCCCCTCCCCCTCCTCCCTAGCCAAAGAAAGAGATGGGGAGAGGGCAAGCCCACAGAAATCTTACTGGGAAAAGTCGCTGAGGAGTCCCAAACTGAATGTCAGACCTGGAAGCCATCTTATTCCTTTGTGTCTTCAGGCCTGCCACAATTTCTACCATCAGAAGTTGGGAGGGGGGATAGTATAGAGTGAAGAAGATATGTAGCCAAAACAAAATTCTTTATAGAAAGTCAAGGTCAAGGTGCTCTGCAGCTATGCTGAGAAGAATGGGAAGATATCTTCTGTTCTGGACTATACATGATTGGATGTGTGGTGGACATGTGGGTGAGGGACAAGGTCTTGAACTTTCTTTTGAGTGTGGAAAACCTGGAAGCTCTCAGATTTGGTTTCCCAGATGTGTCAATATGACATCTCTAATAAAAGTTAGCTTTGAAGAATTTCACGCCTCAGAGTTTGATTTCATTGGGGGTGTTACATTATCCTGAATCCCCTTTCAACCTAAAGCAGCTCCCCTGAATTTTGGGGTGCTGTCCGGGGTCCTGAGCCCCAAGCATCAACCTGATACCAGGCAGCGCGAAGACTCAAGGAAGATGGAGGAAGAAAAGAAGTCCATGGAGGGAGCAGCAGGCACGGGCTCAGCAACTACTCCTGAGACCCTCTACTCTCCTTGCCTGGCTATGGAGGAAGCCATGAAGGCCATGGAAACCAAACACTAACTGGGTGTCCAATGCAAGGAGCTGATGCCAGAGCAGAGAGCATAGCCGGACCTGGCCCGGATACAGTTGTGGTACAACACTGTTGTTGTTCTGGAACCAGAGCTTCACCCTCACAGGAAACCAACGATGGACAAACCAACCAGGAGACCATTAGGGTGCCGAGCACAGGCGAAAAAACCTGAAGAGCTTCCTTCCACCCAGTCCAGGACTATCAAATGCTACTGGTGTGGTCAGCATGGGCACCGGGCTTCAGAATGCCTGGCTCCATCCCCATCCCCAAGACCAGGTCACCTGCTCAAGCTGGAGCAAAGAGCTCCGTGGAACCCACCTGACAAGGGCCGGAGCATCAAACAAGCAGCCAAAACCCCACTCCTGCCCATCAAAGCAGAGGGGATGCTGGCCAGCAGATCTCCCCCAATCTCCCTGGGAGAGAGCAGTGGCGATAACGACATGATAGTAAGTGGAGCCATCCTGCCCTTTGCTCTCAAAATTACATTAGCGGTCTCAGAGACCGGGGTCCAGGGAGAAGTAGAGGCTTTCATAGAGACTGGTTGCACATGATGCCTGTTCAGCCTCCCCATAGTTGAGCAGTTGGACATATACACTAGACCCCTGCTCCATCCCATCAGCTTTGAGCAAATTGACAGATAGCTAACTGGCGGGGCTCCAGCCACCTTGGTCACCGAGCTTGTCAGGTTAGAGATAGGGCACCATAGGGAACTCCTTCAGTTTGTGGTCACCCTGAAGATGACAGATTCAGTCATATTGGGACTCTCCTGGCTTGATAAGTGGGGTCCCACAACCTCCTGGGATGGCAGCCATAGGAAGCTAGTCACTGGGATTGGACCATTGCCACTGGTGAGGCAGGACTATTCCCCAGAAGTCATCACCCCAAAGGAGATGACCGTGCAAGAACCCACAGCCCCAGCCTGGGATGCCCTACTTGGCAGCCAGCAAGTACCCAAGGGGTATCGAGACTTGTGTGGGATTTTTAGTGAAGAGGACTGAAATTTTCTCCCACCTCATCATTCAACTGACAGCGCAATAAACTTTGTGCCAGGGGCTAAATTACCCAAGCCAAAAATGTATTCCATGATTCCAAAAGAAATGGAGGAATTGAGGAAGTACGTAGATGCCAATCTGGAGTGAGGCTTCATCCAGCTTGCAAAGTCCAAAGTGGCGGTCCCGATGCTCTTTAAAGAGAAAAAAGATGGGGAGAGGGGGGAAGAGTCTCTGTGTTGACTTTCATGGAATCAATGCTGTGTGCGTGGAAAACTCCTACCCCCTCCCCCTCATGAAAGGCATGCTTAACTACTTGTCAAAGAGCAAACTGTTTACCAAACTGGACTTAAGGAAAGCCTATTATTGCATAAGAATCAGAGAGGGGGATGAATGGAAAACTGTGTTCAACTGCCCGCTTGGCAGTTTCCAATTTAAAGTGATGCCATTCAGACTGCAAGAAGCCCCCTTGGAGTTCATGCAATTCATTAATGAAGTGCTACATGAGCACCTGTATAAGGGGGTTCTCGTTTACTTAGATGACATCCTCATTTTTAGTGAAACCCTTGAGGAGGACTTAAAACTTGTCCAGCAAGTGCTGAAAATAGTCCTTGCCGCCAAACTTTACGCAAAGCTATCAAAGGGCGAGTTCCACAAAACCTCCCTGGACTATTTGGGCTACTGAATTTGCAGCAGAGGCATAGAGATGGGTCCAGGGAAAGTGAAAGCAGTTCTGGATTGGCAACCCCCACAAACCTGCAGGCAACTCCAAAGCTTCCTGGGATTTGCTAACTTCTATAGGCAATTCATCCCAGATTTCATGGAGGTGGCTGAACCTCTAACCAAACTTTTAAAAATGGGCCCCCCACTAATGAAGCAAAAGCCGACCCAACCAATTGCGTGGACGATGGATTGCCAAAAAGCCTTTGAGAACCTAAAAAGACTGTTTTTCCAAGAACCAGTCCTACAGCACCCAGATCCAGAGCAGCAATTCATTATACAAGCTTATACTAGCAATGTGGCAGTGGCTGCCGTGCTCCTACAAAGGAACACCAATGGACAATTATTGCCCTGTGCCTATGTGTCTAAAAAGCTCAATGACACAGAGAGGTGATGGGCCATCTGAGAAAAAGAGGCTTAAGCAGTTCGATGGGCTTTACTCTCTTGGAGACATTTCCTAGAAGGGAGTAAGGTGCCTTTCAAGGTCTGGATTGATCACAAAAACATTGAGGCCCTAAAGACCCCCAAGATCTCCCAGGCAAATATTGGGCTCAATATTTCAGATGCTTCAAATTCGAACTGAAATCATACCAGCAGGAAAGAACATATTAGCTGATGCCCTATTGAGGAAGCCTCAATTTGACAGCTGTTGAGAGGAAGTGGTCCACGCCATCATCCCCCCCACACACAAGCAGCCACCCAAGTCACCATAAGAAGTCAAGCCAGATGACTACCTGACCCAAAATGGAATGGATTGACAGCTAAATTGAAAGCGGCTCTATCCTCATTCCCTTGGCTCACTGACAATAAAGACATTCTGACCATGAGGGATGGGTTAGCGTGGAAAAGATCAAAATTGTATGTCCCAGCAAACCACGACTCCAAGCTAGCCAGTCACTTTGGATTCCTGAAAACCTTACACCTCACTAGGAGACAATTCTGGTGGCAAAAAATGAAAGCAGAGGTGGAAGACTATGTGAGGAGCTGTGCCATATGTGCAACGATGAAACCAAGAGCTGGAAAACCACCAGGACTTCTTCAACAAGTGTCAACCCCCAGCAAACCCTGGGAAGAAATTGCAATGGATTTTATAGTCGAGCTCCCAGAAAGTGGGAGGAACACAGTAATTTGGACTGTTATTGATCTGTTTTCAAAGCAAGCCCATTTCACTGCTTATTCTGGACTATTGTCTGCAAAGAAACTCACAAAACTATTCATCAAACACATCTACTGCCTGCATGGAGCACCCCACCACATCATCTCAGACCAAGGAGTCCAATTCACAGCAAAGTTCTGGAGAGAGTTCTTGAGGTCCATCGGGTCCACACAAGGACTTAGCTCAGCTTTCCATCTGAGTACAAATGGAGTGGTGGAATGTACGAACACCATGGTGGAACAATACATAAAATGTTATGTGGATTACCAACAAGAGAACTGGGCAGATCTATTACCGTTTGCAGAAGTAGCTTACAACAATGTGGTGCACAGTAGCACTGGACTGACCCCTTTTCAGGTCACCAACGGCATGAAGTTTGTCCCCATGCGTGAGCTACCCAGAAAGCCCCCTCATCTATGTCTTTAACAGAATGGATGGATTCATTAAAGAAGGGGTAGGAAAATACTAAGAAGGCGCTGTCAAAAGCAGCAGAGGAATATAAAAAGCAAGTAGACAAGCACCGTTCGCTCCAACTCCCTTCTGGGTGGAATATAAAGTTTTCTTATCCACCAAATACATAAGGTTGCCTAGCAAGGTTGCCTAGCAAGAAGTTAGGACCAAAGTTCCTAGGTCCGTTCCCTATAGTGAAAATAATCAACCCTGTGACAATTCAATTAAACTTCCCTAGCATGCTAGGGAAAATTCACCCTGTATTTCATTGTAGCTTGCTAAAACCATCAGTTGGGTCCAACATAAGACCTCAAACCCAACCATCTCCTCCTCCTATAGTAATAAAAGGAGAGACCCATTATGAAACCTAGAAAATATTAGACTCTGGGCTATATAGGGGTCAATTAGAATATTTAATACACTGGAAAGCATACACCTTGTCTGAAGCTACCTGGGTCAAAAGTTGGAATGTGAAAGCAGATAGACTAATCAAACAATTCCATGATAAATGCTTGGACAAGCCAAAGTGTGTCCCTGGGGGGTGGGGGTGGGGGTGGTTAGGGATATGGTTAAACCCCCTTGTATTATTCTCTTTTCAGGACACGAATCTTTTCTGAGGGGAGGGGGGCAGCCTGTCAGATCTGGAAGCCATCTTTCTACCTTTGTGTCTTCAGGCTTCAGGCCTGCCACAAGTCCTACCATCAGAAGTTGGGAGGGGGGATAGTATAAAGTGAAGAAGATATGTAGTCAAAACAAAAATCTTTATAGAAAGTCAAGGCCAAGGTGCCCTGCAGCTATGCTGAAAAGAATGGGAAGATATCTTCTGTTCTGGACTGTACATGATTGGATGTATGGTGGACATGTGGGTGAGGGGCAAGGTCTTGAACTTTCTTTTGGGTGTGGAAAACTCAGAAGCTCTCAGATTCGTTTTTTCCCAGATGTGCCAATATGACATCTCTAATAAAAGTTAGCTTTGAGGAATTTCAAGATTCGGAGTTTGATTTTGTTGGGCATGTCACTTGGAACCCTGACAATGAAAACTTGGCCAAGGGAAGGATGAAGAAAGATAAAGGGTGGGTTGTATCTTCCCCCTTTTGTCCTCCTCCCCCACTTTCATTTCCTGGCTCATAGGAGTTCGCTGAGTTATGAGCCAAGCCCTCTCTGTGAATCTCCCTAGAGGCATCCTTTCTTCCCTTCCTGGTACTCTTCCCTGCAAATAAAAAGTAGCTGTGAGGGTTGCCAGGAGGACTGCCAAGTCCCTTGGCCCCCGTGAACACCCCACCCACCACCAATCACTGATGCCCAATTGGCTGGTGGCTACTTGTCCCATGGAGTGGAAGTCCTGGGTCAAACAGTGCCTGGGGGAATGGTCCAGGACAAAGGGCTGAGGGTGGAGGACCAGGGGGCCATTGGTGGTGCAGAATAGCCAGAGGAGGGGCAGTGGAGGAGGAAAGGCAGCTGTGAATTGGCTGGCTGGGAGCAAAGTGGGTATGATGAATGGTTGGCACCTAAACTTTCCATTCCTATTCCTGCATACAATACTCATAGTGAATCATACCGTAGTCACTCTAGTCTAGACTAATGCAATGTGCTATATATGAGGCTATCCTTAATTATCGAACCAAAATTACAATTTATCCAGAATGTAGCAGTGAGAATACTTTTGAATACATCTTGGTGTGCCAATGCAACAATACTGATTTAGAATCTGAATTGACTCTCCATAAATTTCCACATGCAATTCAAGGTGCTGGTCATCTCCTATAAGGCCCTAGCTTATCTGTGGGATATGATTTGTCCAATTGTCTCTGGCTCATGAGACCAAGCAAAATGGATATGCTTTGAGCCATCTCCATCTAGTGGGGCTTATTTTCTCTGTTATACTTGCCCTGAGGATTGTCATTCACACTAAATGTTGATGACTCTGAACCTTCTGTCTTTCTCTAAGACTCTAAAAATCTGGCTGTTCTTTCAACCACCATTGCTTTTGCTACTTTAATTTCTGTAGCTTCTCTGTAAACCAGGATCAGCAAATAGCAACTCAGCAGCTACCTCTTTTGTTACCAGGGGCTAATTAGACAACCAACAAATTACATTGTTGAGGAATTCCCCAAATGTAGAATTCAGTTGTCTCCTTTTCTTCCTCTCTGATAACAATTTGAGAGTTTTGAGTTTTTGGGTGCTTGTTTAATTATTCCCAAATACTTTCAATGTATATGATTTCTATTGTACACTATATCTAGGGTTTTTTCCCCCCAACGTGGAGTAAATTTAGTTGACATACAATAATGTCTTAATTAGTGCTGGCATTAAAATTAGAGAGATGGTTTATCACACATTACCAATATAAAGATTCACTTAATAGGTTTGAATTTTTTTTAAAAAAATAAGGACATTCTGCGGAAGTACAATATTAATCAACCAATAAAGAAACCACTTCATAGGCTGAGATAGCAATAACCAGTCTGGCATCCCACAGATATTCTGGGACTAAGGTCCCCAGAATACCCAAAACATAGTGACAGGGAATTCTGGAATGTGAAACCTAACATACCCGAATTTGGATCCTTGTGAAATGTTTTTTTAAGAAACCCATAAATAATATAAAATTTTAAAAATGAAGTGAAAGTAATAGCAGCTATAAGTTATATCTTATATTGAAATATTTGTGAATCTCCCCTAAAAACAGTATTGTTGATTCTAACTAATGGTATATGTATAAATTTTAAATCTGATGTGGTAATTTCAAATATAAGGACTATTACAACAAACAGTGAACCTAGATTTGCTCACATTTCTTAAGTATATAAGTCCAATAAATAAATAAATAAATCTGATTTTCTTGAACTGAATTAAAGCTGCTTAAAAATAATACTTTATTTTTTGGAAGACTTTTTATTGGCCAGTTCTTAAAAACAAATGGTCACACTTATGATTTTATTCTTGAGCCATACCTTTTTACTATTCAGCCATAATTCTTAGTCCCTCCATATCAGCAAATATAAATTATTTGGACTCTAAGATTTGAATTCACTGGGTTAGCGTAAAAGCATTATAGTATGTTCAGCCATTTTGGTATTGTTATTTGAGTTTTTTTTAATTAAAAGTCTGCCTTGGAGTATGTCAAGTGCTCCTGTATTTTTGCCATTCTTCTTATCTCTATGGCAACGAAAATATTTCAGCATTTACATGGGCATCATATTCTTTGCTAATGTACTATCTGAACTGTTTGTATGCTGAGAAGCAGGAACAGCAGAGATTGGTTTCTGCTGTCTGGGATGCAAGAGTTGTCAAGACAACCAAGAGGCCTAGTGATGTCCTTACTAGTAGCATTAAATTGAAGCTTTAAATTAATTCTCCCTGATGTGTTTTTGTAGCTTATATTGTTAATTGAAATAATAGGAATGACCTTCCCTGTACATTCAGAGCACCTGTCCTATTAAAATTGTATGTGCTATTTACTTAAGTACACTCATCTATCAGACAAATCTAGCGTGAAATAGGGGAAAATGGAAGACACTTATATTGTACTGCCATGTATTGACTTGTAGTAATAGATGAAGCAGCTTTTCCTATGTCAGGCATGGAATAATTGATAAATTTTCTATTCTAAAACTTACATTTTTGCTTTCATTTTCAGAAATTTAGACCTAAACAATTCAGTACAACATATTTTACTCTTAAGTAAAGAAAATGACTGAGAAATATCATGTTCGTTGTATTTATCAAATATGGTTAAAGATTAAACATGCTACGTATACTACTGTACATGCTTTCCTTTTGTGAAATAAAACAAAATAGGAGCCCAGATCTCAAAATAATTGTGAAAATCCAAGCTTTCTTCATTAACATAAAATTTGATTCCATTTCTATCCCAAAATATTTCAGCGTGACTTTTCTAACATCGAATAATTACAGTTTGTCATTGAAAGGATCTTTGTAAAGGTACTTACTTTGGAATAATTTCTGTGGAACTCTGTTTTGTCAGTTAAAATAATTATAATGAGTAGAAACAGTGAAGCCAAACTGAAAGACCTTTAAATTCCATCATAAAATATAGAATAACAAGATTGTAAGGGCCTTTGGAGGTCTTCTAGTGCAACCTCCTGCTTGAGCAGGAGAACTTACACTATTTTGAACAAATGGTTGTCCAATTTCGTCTTGAAAACTTCCAGTGATGGAGTACCCAAAATTTCTGGAGGCAAGCCATGCTTACTGATTAATTGTTCTCAGGACATTTCTTCTTAGTTCTAGATTCGATCTCTCTTTAATGATCTTCCACTTGTTACTTATCCCACCATCAGGTGCTTTATAATAGGTTGACCCCAGTGGTGAAATCTAAAATTTGTTACTACCGGTTCTGTGGGCATGGCTTGGTGGGTGGGTGGGTGGGGGGTAATATAACTGGTTGGGCATGGCCAATTTTTTTTTAACTTTTAAAACCATTTTTTCTACAACCTCTTCGGCGAAAAGGTTGTGAAAGAATGCTTTCAAAAGGCTCTGACGATCCCAGCTGAGTTGCCTGATTGGCAGAGGCTTTTTAAAAAAGCCTCTGCCGATCAGGCAACTCAGCTGGGATCGTCAGAGGCATTTAAAAGGAAAAAAAAGGTTTTTTTCTTTTAAATGCCTCTGACGATCCAAGCTGAGTTTTTAAAAAAAGCCTCTGCTGATCAGGCAACTCAGCTTGGATCGTCAGAGGCATTTAAAAAGAAACAAAGGGTTTTTTCTTTTAAAAGCCTTTGACGATCCCAGCTGAGCTGTGCGATCATCAAAAGCTTTTTTTTTAACTTTTAAAAGCATTTTTTCGGCTGAAGAGGTTGTAGAAAAAATGCTTTTAAAAGTAAAAAAAAAAACCAATGATGATTGTACAGCTCAGCTGGGCATGAGGGGGAGGGGGGGACAGGGATTTTTGCTACCAGTTCTCCGAACCACCCGCTTCCATCACTACCGGATCGGACAATCAGGTCCGAACTTGGATCATTTCACCGCTGGTTGATCCCCTCTTCTCTCATCAGTGCATTATAAAGCAGCATGATCACTTCACATGATCTTGATACTATCCCTCTGTTTATGAAGCCTAAGGACTACATTGGCTTTTTTGTCAGTTGCAACACACTGCTGCCTCATACTTAAGTAGTTGTCCACTAAAACGCCTGGATTCCTCTCATAGTTACTACTGTTGAGTCTGGTATCTATTCTATATCTGTGCATTTATTTATTTTTTTCCTGTGTAAAACTTTACTTTTCTCATCACTTTATTGCATTTTCTTGTATAGGGCCCAGTGTTGAAGTCTGTCAAGAGCCTTCTGAATCTTGAGTTTATCTTCCAAAGTGTTAGCTGTTCTCCCTAGTTTGGTGTCATTTGCAAATTTAATAAGTTCCCCTTCTATTCCCTCATCTAGATCATTTATGAAAATGTTGAAGAGTAAGTACTGAGCCTAAGACAGACTCTTGAGGTACTTACTGCACTGAATGCTTCCCTCCATGTAGATATGGTTCCATTAAGGACTATACGCTGAGTGAAGTTGGTCAGCCAATTGCAAATCCATCTGGTGGTGTTACTGTCTATCCCACATTATTCTATCTTACCAAAAAGTAAGCTGTGGTCTACTTTGTCAAATGTGTTATTGAAGTCTATGTAACCTATGTTCACAACATTTCCCTGATCCACTAATTTAGTTACTTTGTCAAAGAAGGCAATAAATTTAATCTGGCATGATCTGTTTTTAACAAACCCATATTGGCTTCTAGTAATTGCCTTGCTCATTTCTAGGTGCTCACTAATCTGCAACTTGATTTTTTTTTCCAGGATTTTTTTCAACTATTGAAAAAAATCCTATTTCAAGATGATTGATCTGTAGTTTCCTGGATCCACTTTTCCCCCCTTTTTGAAGACTGAAACTACATCAGCACTTGTCCTGTCCCCAGGAGCTCTGAAATATTTGGTTCAGTCGTTTTGAGATCACATCTGCCAGCTCTTTCAAATAAATAAATAGAAATTGTTCAGTCAAACTGAAAGACCTTTAAATCCCATCAGTTTTAAGGAAAGTGAGTATAAGTTCATTTTGAACTACCGTTGAAAACTACAGGATTAATTTTTTTATTTGTTTTACTTAAAAAAAAAACACCCTGTTTTTCTACATAATAAAATTATCTAGAAGTGATTATAGTAGAAAAAAAAACTAGCAAACTTCTTTAAAATAAAATCTATTCATAGCTATTTAATGATTATGCAATGATAGTATGATTAAATAGATCAGCTCCTGCATGATTTCATCTTGGTACCTAAGCTATAGCACCTTTACTTGCCTAAATTTTAGTTTTCATTGTAAGTAAGAAAACAACAGCAACTAGGCACAACCCAACTAACATTATTTAAACAGCTTATTTCTTTGACTAAACTTCACTATTAAACACCCAGACAAACCTTTATTATAGTCTTTAGGCCAGGGAATGCTACAATAAAAATGCATAAACTTATCTTTATTAATAAAACGAAAAATATCTTATATTTAAAACATAAAATATAATAAAACTACATAAAATAAATATAGTAACAATATTACAGATCTGTGGCAACTGCTAAAAGTGTACTAATATTCAGCTGTAGGTAGGACAACAGTGGCACAATATTGGGTGACTTGGAAAAAGACGATAGAAGAAGTGACTGCTAGGTTGGGATTATTAAGCACTAATAGTTGGGTTTTGCTTCCTGTTTTTAGGAATTATACTGTGCAGTTTGACTTCCTAACTTTGCCCAATGAAAGGATAAAGCAAAAGAATTATAATTTTATGGTCAAAAATAAACTTGACAGCCTTGCTTTGAACACATATAATTAAAAGCCTTAGTGTTATAAGAGACCTTGTGAAAATTTATATTTAGTAATGCAGAACATAACATTTTTAAAAATATGTTTTGTGGGAGATTATCTTGGATGAGATTTATTTTATTTTTGAAGGGATTTAACTATGATCTCTTTCTCTCTTTATATTTTTTGTTATGCATTGGCCAAAGTCCTCTGGGATTGGAGTGGATTATAAATACCATCTAACAAAGAAATAAGATCAGTCTTGTAGAATATTGATATCTGCAGTTTTCTTTCTTTATATACTGTAGCATTTTCTTTTGGGCAAAAAAATATTATTTATTTTTTAGGGAAGCACAAATATAATAACGTAAGCAATATGTATAAAATCTGTATTTAAATATCTGTTTAATATAATGGAATACATCCTGCTAACTATTCTACTCCTCAGCACTTTTATTATATTCATGTTGGCAAACACAATATTGAAATGAGAATATTGTAAAAATATTAAAAGGATAGTAATAGGGTGGATCATCCAAGCAGATGATCTTTAATAACATAAAATTACTAATGAAGGGTAGTATTTTAGTTCATCCTTAAAACCAACATTGAAATGCTGGTTTTAAATGAACTATATTACTGATGAGATATATACTTCTTTAATATTATTTAGAAAAATATATTTCCTAAATTATATTTGTGCCTCTTGTTAATTAATCAGTTGCTTGATTTATAAGAAGCTTTGATTGGCTAAAATTTTAGAACTTTACACAGTGCAGTGTCCCGTAAAGTAGAATACATGTTGGATCAACTTATTGTATAGTTCAGCTAAGATATTCAAAAAGTTCCTGATGTAGAGATAGTTCTCTGCTCAGGCAATGGAATATTTGAAGATATTTGCACACATTGTGCTGAATGTATTGAAGTTGGGTGCATGCTACCCTACTGTTCAGGTAATACACACTTGAGCTGGTCCAGGTTCCCTTTTTTTAAAAAAATTGATTTATATGCCGCCCTTCTCCGGAGACTCAGGGCGGCTTACAATGTGTTAAGCAATAGCCTTCATACTTCTGTATATTTATACAAAGTCAGCGTATTGCCCCCACAAACTGGGTCCTCAATTTACCCATCTTAGAAAGGATGGAAGGCTGAGTCGACCTTGAGCCTGGCTAGGATTGAACTCGCAGAAATTGCAGACAGCTGGATCTTAATTGCTGCCTTTAGTAGGAGGCATTAGCCCCCTACACTACTCAGGCCCAACTTTTTTAAAAATAAAAGTAAGTATATTATTTTTTCATGAGGCAGATGAAGCCAATTTAGGACACCATAAGCACCTACGCTGACCCAGTGGTGGGATTCAACTAATTTAACAACCGGTTCTCTGCCCTAATGATTTCTTCCAACAACCAGTTTGCCAAACTGCTCAGAAAGTTAACAATCGGTTCTCCCGAAGTGGTGTGAACTGGCTGAATCCCACCACTGCCCTGACCCTATTAGTTGACCCTTTCCAAATCCTATGCTTGCTAAATCTATTGAAAATGCAATTCCCATGATATGCAACACTAAGTTTTTCAAGAAATTAATTGCTTCAGGGTGCTATAATAGCCATTTGTTTAGTGACTGTTCAGTTACAACAGTACTGAAAAGTGACATATGACCATTTTCCACACCTCTGATCATTGCAGCACCCCTGTGGTTACATGATCAAAATTCAGATGTTTGTCAACTGGCATGTATTTATGATGGTTGCAGTGCCTTGGGGTCATGTGATCACTTTTTGCAACCATCTGATAAGTACAGTCAATGGGGAAGCCAGATTCACTTAACGACCATGTTTCTGACTTAACAACTCCACTAATTTACTTAACAACTGTGGCAAGAATGGTTGTAAAATGAGACAAAACTCACTAAATTGTCTCATTTAGCAACAGAAATTTTGGGCTCAATTGTGGTCATAGGTTGAAATACACCTGTATTTTGGTGTGAAAAGTTATCAGTGGGATTTTGGGGTGCTGTTCATGCTGTGAAGCAAATTTAATGATAAGAATGGAAATTATTTGCCTTTAGAACCTTTTGCTCTCAGTGTTATGCTTGTAAATAAGGACTAATCTGGCCTCACTCCTTACTGTGGTAACATTAGGTCTCTTGCAATTGTGTGAAATAGTGGAAAGTCACTACAATTTCATGTAGACCAATTTTAGTAACACTGAACAGCCAGTTTGGTATAGTTAGGAAACTATGAGTTGTAATCCTGCTAGGAGACCATGATTTGTAATATTGCCCTAGGGATGGAATCCAGTCACTCTCGCTCATCCCTAGAAGAGAAGACAATGACTAATCATTTCCAAAACTGTTATGAAGAAAACTTTACAGACATGTCCATGTAGTCACCTGAAATTTAAATTACTTGTAGTCACACACACTCACACCAATGCACAATATGTTCAGTGTAATTAAATTTAAAAATTTGACAGGCCTGCATCATTCATTCTTTCTATTGTAATATGCAATATACTGAAAGTTATTTTGTCTTGTTAACAAATTGCTTAGCATCATGGTTTGATTGCTTTTCTAGGTTCTTCTTCGCTAGAGTTTTTATATCTGGGTTGCAAAATTCTGTGTGATGATTATTTATTTATTTTTTTTATTTTTTTTTTTTATTTATTTATTTGTTTGTTTAGATTTGTATACCGCCCTTCTCCTTGCGGACTCAGGGCGGTGAACAGCCAAATAAAATAGTACACAAAAGTTAAACAATTTCTTTAAAAAAGCATATAACTTTGGCTAAAAATTAAAACCATTAACCATTAAATATTTAAAATACCCAACCCTATAATACAGATCTTAAAAATTCAGCGGGGTCAGGCTTATGATTATGTGGCAGCAGAGAACTACATAAATTTACCTCTTTACTGCCATCTGGTAATCAACTGGATTAGTTTGCTCAAATTGTACTTTGTACTTTGAAATCATGAACAGACATCAGAAACATTGCTGGTACACAATAGCACCATTATATGGAAAGTATTCTTTTGAAAATAAATTCAATAAATACTAGGGGCTAACTTCCAGATATCTGTCTATTGAACGTTTTACAAGTTCTTCAAGCACATGTGTATTAAAAATGATGTATAATACATAACATCCGCATTTTTCTTTTCCAGTTCACTATTTTTAAGGCATGAATATCTCCAGGCAGAGCTCCCCTGATAGAAAGGACTCTGAAGGCTTTGTGCATCTTTAGCTCAGTGGGATATTTCATTGACACTAAGAATCTCCTTCAATATTCTCTCTCTTTCTCTCTTGACATTTTTGCAAGAAGGGAGAAAGTGAAGGGAGGAAGGGGTATATAATGCTTCCACTGCTGAGCAGTATGAATTAAGTCAGCTAGGGTAAGAGTGTGAAGTGGCAGGGATCCATTTTGATGAAGCTCATGCTGATCTGTAGCCCCAATTCTGACTGTTAGGTAACACCAAACACCTGTTTTGAATACCAGAAAAATAAAGTACTCCATGAAACTGTTATGTGTGCTAACTGGTTGTGGGGTGGATTTTTTTTTTACGTTGATGCCATGTGGTATTTAATATAAATTTGCATTTAGAAACATGCCAGAAAAAAGAAATTTCCTGCATGCATTTGTTCACTCCTTCCAGAAAGAGAGAGAGAAATCACACTGAGAGATTTAACATTTCTTTATTTACTTTCTTATATTATTTCATTTTCAATATTCCTATATATTATATAAAGTAGTTCCATATTATGTATAGAAATATTCTTATATATTATTTACAAAATTAAGTACAATGATTTCTTTGAAAAATAAAGATTAGTACCAAGAAATCTATAATTTTTGGGGAATAAAAAAAATACCTTGTGTTTAAATATGAATTTTAGAACATCTAATTTTAGTTTTAGAGCATTTTATTCATGCAGTGTGGTCAAAATACAGTGAAAATATATTGTCAGACTAATATCACCTGTGTTAGTCAAGTCAGTTCAAAAATAACCTGGAGTAATTGGGTTACATTCTAGGTATGTTCTAGAGCCTCACCCAATTTGAGAGTTTTAAACTATAGCTTGCAACAAGAACATTATTATGTATGTAGAACAGTATAGTATTCAAATTTCTACTTGCCCAATGAATTGCATTCGTCCCAGGTTTAAATTTTTCAGGCTATGAATAAAACAATTTCTGTCACTTTCATTTTTATGAGGCCTGCAGAGATCCTTCATAGGAGCTATTGTCTCATAATTGCTATATAGAGTGGAAGGATCATGTGAAATTGCTCTTATAACATAGAAACAGGCCCACAGTTGTATTATTGTACAGTAGTTCTCTATCATGCTCTAACACAGTTTCATGGCATTATGATCTGGCAATAGAATTTATTTGCCAAGGAACTAAAAAATGGGGATATTGTTATTATATGCATAGACAGTAACATATCTGCAAGAATAAAAATGAATATTAATAAATCAGACTATGAAAGAATATGTCAAAATGGTTTTCCGATATATTATGACTAGGTATCTAAACAATGGATCAAAATACAATCATTGTCTAAAATCATTGTTTAAAACATATCTCCTAGTTTAACGAAACAATCAAGTGGACTAGAGCTATTAGTTGCTTACAAATCACTAAGTTAAATAAGGGAGAAAAATATACTACGTATAGTATCAGCAAACTTCCCCTGGAACTATATTTACTTGACAGCCATGTGCATATTGAAAAGTTCCTTCTACTGAGGAAGCCATTTACATTAGTCACTCTGGGTGTCCAACAGTGACTGATATAAATATTTTATTAGGCAAACCTGCAGGTTTCTGAAGATTATATGTCTTATCAAGTTGACCCTTATAATTATGTTGTCTTCAGTAACTGTGGGATCTCTTTTAATTTTAAGGCTCTTTTGTAAATATTGAATCAGAGAGTATACAGTCATAAGCAAAATGGAGCAGAGCATTAGAGCAGGTGTAAATAAGAAATCACCCGACTGCTGGTGTGAAGATTCACAATTTGCTTGTTGTCACTGAGGATGTGAGGCAAACCTTCTAATTATAGTGGTCGGGGGATATTTTAAGTTCAATTTTTGCATGCTTACTATCCAAGTATGCTTTCATTTTCTTAACTATGTTTCTTATCTACTTGGTTATATTTTTGGAGAAGAAAGATCTGATTGGAATAGCAGTAGGTATTTATTATTGATTATAAGGGCAGAATATACTGTATACACAGGCTGCAAAATATAGAATAATTGTGTTGAGTTTTATTTCTTTTATTTCCTTCCTCTCTTTCCCCTATGTAGATAGACATATATTTATCATTTATTTATTTGTTACATTTTCTGCCAACCATCTCCCCTAGAAGGTGACTCTGGGGGGCTTACCAGTTATAAAATAAGTAAAAAATGATTAAAATGTTAAAACTATACAGATTATGGTTATGATTATAAAACTACACCAAAACCAGAACCAACGGGACCGGACAGAAATGAGGTCTACTTACCCCATCATCTACCTCCAGTGGTGAGCGCCCACTTCAGGGTCCCAGGCCAACCAGCAAAGCCACGTTTTGATATATTCTAGAAGGCCAAAAAGATGGGACCAGCTCTGTAGCGTGTTCCACAGGGATGTGACCACAGCAGAAAAGGTTCTTCTTGAATTTGCCTGCTTTAATTACTTAGCAGATTGGTCTCTATCTCTGGCACAAGTGGGGCAGGCTAGTTCTGTTGGAGAGAGATGACTCCTTAGATACCTTGGACCTATGTCATATATGGCTTTAAAGATAACAATCAACACCTTGAATTGGATCCAGCAGCAAACTGGTAACAAATGCTACTTGTGCTGCAGCAGTGTTACATTTGAAGCCCTAGGAGCCCCTAGACTGTGCACATCACTGTATTCTGCACCAGCTGCACTTCCAGAATACTTTTCAAGGGTAGCCCCATGCAGAGTGTGTTGCAGTAATCCAGCTGGGAATTGACTAGGGCATAAGTGACCATGTATAGGGCCTCAGGATACAAATAAAGGTGCAACTAGTGCACAACATGAATTTGTGCAAAGGCTCTCCTATCCACAACTGCTCTTTCTCTTTAAACAGGAGTAGTAAGTCCAGTAGAACCCCCAAGTTGTGCACTTGGTCTCTCTGGGATAGTGCAATCCCATCCATAGGTAATAATGATAAACAACCAGATCTTGAGGTCCCTTGAACCGACAGACATTCCATCTTGCCTGGGTTCAGTTGAAGCTTGTTGTCTCCCATCCAGACCCCTACAGCCTCCAGATGCTGAGAAAGAGTGGCATTGCTTGAATTACCAAGGATGGAGATATAAAGCTATATATCATTAGCATACTGATGATATTTCATTCCATGGAGTCAAATGATCTCACCCAGTGGTTTCATGTAGATGTTAAAAAGGAGCAGAGAAAGTATCAAACCCTATGGCACCCCACAAAGGTATGACCATGGGCTAAATCTCTTGATCCCCATTAACACTGATTGAGATTGGTCTTGGAGAAAGGAGCTGATCCAGTGCAATACTTTGCCACTTAGCCCCAAACCCCATAGCCAGCCTAAAAGGATACATGGTTAATGGCATTGAAAGCCACTGAGAGGTCAGGGAGAGCAAGGATGGATACACTACCCCATCCCACTTTCTTCAGAGATCATCCACAAGCATGACCAATGCCATTTTTGTTTCATAACTTAGTCTGAAACCTGACTGAAAGGGGTTCACCTAATCCATTTCATCCAGGATTATCTGGACCTGCAAGACAACCACTTTTTCCATCACCTTCTCAAGAAAGAGGAGGTGGGAAACTTGATAAAAATTGTCCAGACAGCTTGGATCCAATGATGGTTTCTTGACAAGGGAGTGCACTGGGGCCTCCTTAGATGTGCTGGAAACCCCCCTCCTGTAGTGATGCATTAATCATCATTTGGACCCACCTGCAGGTCATCGTCCTGAAAGGTTTCACCAACCAGGAGGGTCATGGATCTAATAAGCAAGTAGTTGCTGTGACACCCCCAAGGATCCTGTCTTCTTTCTCAGGTCAAAGAGGATCAAATTGTTCCCAAGTAACCTGGCAAGTCCATTCCATAGGCATCTCCAATGTTGAACAAATTCCTTTGCACAGCCCTTTAAATGATTGTCTGATCTTCCTTTCCCAAGGGAGGCACTGGGTGATCTTGAACAGAGCCATTGAGTGACACTCTGTGAATGTAATAAGATAAGAGAAATGAAGTTTCACCAGTGGTGGGTTCCTCCCGGTTCCGCCGAGCCGGTAGCAGTGACAATAAGACGTCACTGAACCGGTTCTGCCCCCTTTTCAGCACTCTCAGCTCCTCCATAAACCGTGGAGAACTTTGGGACCAATGGACCAGGTGTGATCTTATCTAGGCCTCAGCACTTTCTGATTCCAGGTGATGGCCAAAGACTCCACAGGATTATGCAGCAGAATCCCTGAGATATTCCCAGCTCCTTCTGAATTCTGAATGGGTCCAGTAGTTGCCATGGATGGACCATTCAGATAGGTTCTGCCTCCCTGCAGAGGGGAAAAGCTCACAGCCATTAGGGCATGTCTGATTGTGACTGCGGGGAATAATAACAGATCCCCCACCTGATCACGTTGCCATTGCTCCAACAATAATATATATACCGGACATTCAGAAAGTATTCAGACCTCCTTCACTTTTCTCAATTTGTTATGCTACAGCCTGATTCTACAGTTGTTGAAATTCATTTTTTATCATTAACCTACACTCAGTACCCCAGAATGACAAGATAAAAACAGAAATTTAGAAAAGTATGTTGTACATACACACACGTACACATACACACACACACAAACACACACACACACACACACAATTATGAGAATAGTGTGTGTGTGTGTGTGTGTGTGTGTATCTGGATCCGTACCAGTCGGGCTTCAGGCCGGGATACAACACGGAGACAGCATTGGTCGCGTTGGTTGATGATCTCTGGAGGGCTCGGGACAGGGGTTGTTTTTCGGTCCTGGTCCTATTAGATCTCTCAGTGGCTTTTGATACCATGGACCATGGTATCATGCTGCATCGGCTAGACGGGTTACAGTCCTCTCGCCTCTTTTGTTCAACATTTATGTGAAGCCGCTGGGTGAGATCATCCATGGTTTCGGGGTGAGAGTCCACCAATACGCTGATGACACGCAGCTGTACATCTCCACCCCGGACCACCACAATGATGCACGTAATGTGATGTCCTGCTGCCTGGAGGCCATATGGATCTGGATGGGGAGAAACAAGCTCAGACTCAACCCCTCCAAGACTGAGTGGCTGTAGTTCCCGGTGTCCCAGTATTGTCAGCTGATGCCATCGCTGACTATTAGGGATGAGACCTTGCCCCCCACAGAGAGGGCTCACAATCTGGGTGTCCTCCTGGATTCACAGCTGTCTTTAGAAGATCATATGATGGCCATGGCCAGGGGGGCCTTTTATAAGGTTCGCCTGATCCACCAGTTGCGTCCCTTTCTGGACCGGGACACCTTGCGCAGGGTCACTCATTCCCTCGTCACCTCCCTTCTGGACTACTGTAATGCTCTCTACATGGGGCTCCCCTTGAAGAGCACCTGGAGGCTCCAGCTGGTCCAGAATGCGGCCACGCGGGTGATTATGGGTGCAGCTCGTTATGCCCATGTGACACCTCTCCTATGTGAACTGCACTGGCTCCCAGTGGTCTTCCAGGTGCGATTCAAGGTGCTGGTTACCACCTTTAAAGCGCTCCATGGCTTAGGACTGGGGTACTAAGTCTTCTGCCACCAATAGCTTCCCATTGACCAGTTTGCTCTCACAGAGAGGGATTCCTCAGGGTGCCATCAGTCAAATTATGCTGACTGGCGACCTCCAGGGGAAAGGCCTTCTCTGTGAAGGTCCAGCCCTTTGGAACGAATTGCCGCCAGAGATACATAACATTGCCGACCTTTGTACTTTCCGCCGTGCCCTCAAGACCCTGATGTTCCAATAGGCGGGGCTAAACAGTTGAATGATTTTTAAATTTGTTATTTTAATTTTGGGTTTTTATTCTATTCGGCCAAATTGTGTAATAATTTTAATTGAAATTTTAGGATGTGTGTGTGTTTGTGTTTTTATCTTGGCCGCACACTGCCCTGAGTCCTACAGGAGAAGGGTGGTATAGAAATATAATAAATAAATAAATAAATAAATATACATGCACACACACTTCTCATTATAATGAAATAAGTATATTTCCATGCTTCTACTGAACAGCATTAGAAGTCTACAAGATAAATGTTTCAGAAACATTTCACTTATTAATTTCATGAAAGCATTTCCATCAGAACCTTAACTCCATCCATCCAAAGTGCTTCTCCAGTCATTTAATTATGTTATTGGAGATTCTCCTATCAGTCATGAGAGGAACCTCTTATTCTATGGCTGAGTAAAATAGTTAATTTTATTATGCTCATTGACCAGCATTTTGTGCAATTATTATAAGACGTTATAAGTGCAAATTAAAAAGCATAGATGTTTCTTTAAATTAATAGAAATAAATGAAACATGAAAATGAAAATGTTACCATAACACATAAATACAGATAAGGAACTAAGAAATCTAAATATTAAGACTAATTAACAGGACTATAAAACTATTTATAAATAAATATAAAGTGCTTATGTACTAAATCCTAAACTGCTAAGCAAATATATATGTACATAAATTTGAATGGTCACTAAATGAATAATTTTAAGGTGAGGGCTACCTATACAAGAAAGAACTAAAACAAAACAACTTAAAATATGTTTTTAAAAAAGAAGAAAAACAATGCTCACTAGGATCCTAAAGATAAAAGGGATATTTTCTTGGATTCAGCAATGGCAGCTGTAAGGAATTTTTGCAGCTTTGCTTGAGATGTTAGGGTTTCCTGTCCAATAGTAAGAAGCAATGAAGTCATCCTCAGAACTACTGAGGCTATTATTAATAATTAGAATTATGTAAATAGGGCACACTTTTCTATGGAAAGAACCTTACAGAAATATGAGGACTAGAACAGGGGTCCCCAATCCCTGGTCTGCGGCCCAGTGCCAGGCCATGGCCCGTTCAGAACCAGGCTGCGCAAGGTGAGTGCACGAGTGTGCAAAATTGCATTTGTGCAAGCAGCACACGCATGGGTCCATCCATCCCCCCCCCCCCCCCCCCCCCCGGTCCACAGAGCTGGGAAGGTTGGAAACTGCTAGGCTAGAGCTTCAGGTTTTTCTAAGTCACAGGAGAATATTTCTGCACTTAGCTGTGAACACTGTCAGTTGTATTTGTGTGTGTGTTGCGGGGTGGGAAGGGGAGATTGCTTTTGAAGCACTTACCTGTGAATTATTTATTTATTAAATTTGCACACTAAGTTACTCCCAAGGATTCCTGGGGGTTTACAAGTAAGACACAGTTCCCCTCCAACAAACAGTAGATTTAGGACAGTGAAAACAAAAAACAAGAAAAGAACCCTCACCCAATCCTCAGAAAGGACTACACCTATCCTAACCAAAGTCCTGGGTGATGTCTTCAAAGCTCTCTGAAACTCCACCTGGGAGGGACCACTCCCAACATAGGGGGAACCTTATTGCAGAGGGCAGGGGCTGTTACAGAGGAGGTACACTTTTGGAGTCCCAATAGATTACATTGTTTAATCAAATTAACTCAGAACATCAACTCTGCAAATTCAAACTGGCCAGGAAGATGTTACGGGAGATGACAGTCCCTGAAGTAACCCGGCCCTGAGCCATGTACAGTATATAGTAATTGCCAACATCATGAATTGTACCTGGAAGCAACTATAATTAGATATTGAATTAAATTGTATGATGGTTTGAAATTGTTTTTTGGTATCATACTAGATATTATAGTTTTCTAGAAATACCGGTATATGTTCTATGAATGGACTTGAAAGTACTTTGCTTCTGACACTCAATTTTATTGGGTTAATCTGGATTGGATTTTAACCATGTCATTGTTTACTAAAAGTACTATCTGCTGATTGGTATCTGTCTCTGTCTCTGCATTTGCTTTAGTATCTGAACATGATATAGAGCATGAAGAACAGATACACAAATGTGAGATCTATATTTACTTGCTACAGGAAACCGTGTCAAATTATCTGAAAAATATAGGACAGAAGAGCAATTAAGAAGAAAAAATGAGCAGAGAAATATTAGATTTTTGCCTACCTGTCTCCATATTTCCTTTTAATCTATCATTTTTTTCAGTTGAATAGGTTCTGTTCTCACCGCATCATGCCTATTACCTATAAAATTACAGGAAAATGTTAATTATCTAAAATGGTAAGATTAAAAAACAACTATACTTGAACTGAAATCATTCTGGGCAAAGATATGAATATAAAAAATCAATCTGAAATGGCTAGCTTTAGGAGCTAATTATCTTTCTTGTTTGTTTCTATCTGGTCAATAATATCTACTTTTAGATGAGATCTCATTATCAGTCAATAATGTCAGGTATTTAAAGTGCTAGTAAGGATAGTCTCAAACTACCATCCTTGCTGAGAGTCAGGCATTAAAAAGAGCAGATATCCTAAGTGTTCACAAACACTGGTTGGCATCCCAGAGTAAAAGAGTTTGCTCATCTTGTAAAGGCAACTTAGTAGTCTTTATGCTGAAGTTGATATGGTGATATCCTGATCTCATTATATGACAATAAGCAGGGTTCTGATTCCCTGAGGAGATCGTGGAACCATTACAAGAACTCAGCTGGTTTAAAATCTATGAAAAATCAGCCTTACAATAGTCTTGAGCAAGTATAAACCACTATCAGTACCAATCTAAAGGAACAATTTCTTTTATCATTAGATTTCAGTTCTTTCTTTAATTGCTCCTTCTTATACATTCTGCAGGGATTTATTTTTGCTCCCTAAAATAATACTGTGCAAACCAGGCAACCAAACAAACCATGGAGCATATCTGCATAAGAGACTAATAGTATATTCTAGCCATTGTATAGTTATATAAAACGTAATAGTAATATTGATAACTGTAGTGATGGCTGAATGGTGGGTAGAGTGGGTAGAAATTTGAGCTTTCAACCTAAATATATTAATCAAAAAGGCTAGATAACATGGGAAACAGTACCTAATGTAGAGGAGGTTTATTTTGAGCTTGAAGTTTTGATTATGACCTTGTAGGAAAATAGTATTTATCATTACCAGTGAATATATGTTGGAAGGGGATTGCAGGGTTCCCTGAGAGAACAGTCTGTCTCTATGCATTTAATTTAAAGGGACATGTTTTCTCATAGCAAAGTTTCTCTCAGTAAGAACTGTGTCATTTGCATCATGATGCAATTGATGCAAAATGGAGAAGATCTTTCATTATGTATATCATCTTATATATGATGCCATTGTGGTTTCCTTTGGATTATGCCTGGTATTTTTAATCTTTCTAGCTTTCAAGGTGGAAGTTCTCATGTTTTTTTGCGTCAAGGTCAGAATTCAGAGATGGAGAGTCCAGAGCAGTGGAAGATGTTTCTGCCCATATTAGTTCTAGGTTGTTATATTACTGGATCAGACTCACTTGGTCTTTTTCCTGCTTCCTCTTGCCCCCCTCCTCCTCCTCTTCAGAAGAGAAATTTCTCATGGGAGAAGGTATGAATTTTTAACACACAATTTGGAAATTAAACCTTGGCCCCAACCAAATTTATATTTATATTCTGTTAATTTAAAAATGGTGGGTTTTTTGAAACTGTATTCCATCTTTGTACATCTTTGTAATCCATGTGACTGGGATGACAAATTATCAAAGTCTGGTGATTTGGATCATTTTAGTGAAGCTCAAATTTTATGTATTATTACTCCAGGTTCATCAAGCCTATTTGTTATCAGACACAAAGGCCACTCAATGAACCATACATGATAACTTTGTAATACCTACGGCCAAAGATCATTCTTTTTTTTTTAAAGAAACATTGCAATGTAAGTGTACTACAAGTATGACCAGATTATGGCCATTTGTTCAGTAACCATTCAAAATTATGCTGGCACCAAATTAAATTTACTTGCAGTCCCAGTTATTCTTGTCTCGCCATTAGTTCCATAGTTCCAGCTGTCACAGCAAATCATGGTCTTGTAATTTCCAATATTCTTTGCTGGCTTCTCACAAGCAATGGGGAAGTCAGTGGGGAATACAGCAGGAAGTTGGAAGTAGAAGTCATATGAAGTCTTCATTTAATGATCCAAGTAGTCATCGCTTAATAACAATAACTGGGACTGCAATTGCTAAGTGACACATTCATGTGATATTACATGAATAAATCATGAATGTTAAAGGCACATCCCTTAGCAATGGCAAATATGGTCCCAATTGTTATGGTAAGCCAAGTAAATAAATACGTAAATTATGACCCAAATAATTTGGATCATAGCACAAGTATCCTTTGACTTCTAATTAAGGTAGTTTGAAATGTAGTGAAATCATTTATTGATTGTGCAGAGGATCCCAATTTCTTGTAGTTAATATTTTGGCTGTATTATAAAATTAGTGTGTGTACATTTTATTGGTAAGAAGAAGCTGAAATTATCTAACAATATAATAGTGTGCATTCTGCAAACTATTCTACCAGTTATACTTTGGGGGAGATGCTGTGAATTATGTGATAGAAAACTGTTGCCATTTAATTCTAACACAAGTATAAATCCAAGATTCATTCAAAAGAGGGGCCTGCTATTAAACAATGTCAATTTTGTGATGTAGACTTGATCTTATTTCAGTAGCTATACAAAATAGAGGCTCATTGTTAAATTGCCCCTACATTAAGAATGCCCATGGATTTGTTTTTTTTTTGGTTTATATTTCAAAGAGAACTGACATGATTAGCAGCTCCTAGCTATTGCATGGACTAAAAAGCACATCTTTTTCAGATTTAAATTTTCTCTGACTCTACTAAATTCAAAATAAAAAATACCACAGTGTGTGAAATGCCTGTTATTTTATATTTGCATTATATATTTTAGCATAAAAGCAAAAATAAAATATATAAAGATAAAACAAATATATTTATTTAGAAAAATTAATATGGCTTTCATCTTAACTCTGGACCAAAGGGAAAAGCAATATAATAAAAGTGTTGTAAAGAAAGTAAAATATACAGTTAGGATAATCAAATAGAGAATCAAGTCATTGCATAACAAATTCACAATACAAATATCTGTAAGTCCTTGACTTATGACCATTTTTTACGCTAATGACCATTGTAGCATCTCAAGATCACATGATCAAAATTCAGACACTTGGCAACTGGTTCACATTTATGACAGTTGCAATGTCCTGGGGTCATGTGATCATCCTTCTAACAAGCAAAGTCAATGGGGAAACTAGATTCACTTAACAACTGGGTTAGTAATTTAACAACTATAGTGATTCTTTTAACAATTGTGTCAAGAAAACTAATAAAATGGGGCAAAACTCAGTAAATGTCTCACCTACCAAGAGAAATTTTGGACTCAATTGTGGTCATACATTGAAGATTGTATTGGGCTTTGGTCATAAGGACTGGGAAAAAAGCCAGTTTTTTTGGCCTTTTGGAATGCCAAGGGGGTCGTGTTCCTCTAAAGCTCAAGGGTAAGGATATTCCATAACAAAGCCACTGTGACCAAGAAGGCATGATTCCCCAGACCCACATCTATAAAAGAGACCTGGAGCATGCTTCCCCATCAGATCTAATGGGATTGACAGAGATCCTCAGAGGTAGGCAGTCCCTCAAGTATCCTGGCCCTGGGCCATACAATTTAAAAAGTGTTAATCAGCACCTTGAATTGCATCTGAAAATATACCATGAGGCAGTGCAGTATCACAGGAGCAAGCCTTGGTGGACCAAAAATTGCATGGACTGTTGCATTCTGGAGCAGCTGAAATTTCTAAATATTTGTTAAGGGCAGCCTGGGTATAGCATATTGTAGTAAACCTGTTGAGCAGTGATTAAGACATGACAGTCAGCAAGGCCTCATGATCCAGGAGCATTTTCAACTGGTACACAAGATGGATCTGAGAGTAGGACCCCACACTGAGCTGGGTTCTACTTACCTTTACTACTGGTTCGCAACAGGAGCATGCACGCTTCTGCACATGTGCAGATCATAGCTTATGATGTCCAGGCAGGTGGGTGGAGCTTTTACTACTGGTTCTAAAGAACCGGACAGAACTTGGAGCAACCCACCACTGATTCCATCTCCTTAACAAGCTCCCCCAAAAGGGGGAAATTATCTAATATTGTTGGATCCAAGGATAGCACAATATGAACATTATCCAGTATTATTGCATCCCAGGGTAATACTCCTTCAAAGAAGCATTCATCACCACTTGCATCCAATTGCATGACACATCCTGGCAGGTCTTAAGGCAGATTGCAGAATTCGTAGCTCCAATGGCTCTATTTAATTCACCAGACCTAACTCTCTGAAAATCTTCCCAGATAACCAGACACTACCACTCCTTGGTCACTTCCATAAGACTTGCCTTGCTAGAGTCAAACTTCAGATGAATGTGAACAACTTTACAGATACCTAGAATAGTTTTCACATCAATACAGCAAGGGTTCCCCAAGCTACCTCTTACCAGGAAGGGATCTGGCCATTGGCTAGCTATCTACAGATAGGATAAGAACAGAGAATTAGGGTCATTTTATTGCTCTATCATCACCAGGTAATTCTTAATGAAGGCTTCTATGTGATCTCAGTTTGATTCATTTAATGTCTTTCTCCAGTGGCATGCCAGACATCTCTTATGATGTTTCAACTCTAGTCTTTGATCTCAATATCTCTGAAAACCAGGAATTCTCAGTCATAGTGAGTCCTCATAGGCATCATCTGATCCATGGCCACTGTAACCCCTTCATTCAAGGTTGTGTCTGAAAGCCTCAGTCAGAACCATGCACCAGAGCTTTGAGGATGCCCAGGTTCCCTCTGGAACCCCCATTAGATCCATCAATCACTTGGGACGTACAGATTGACTAGCCCTCCCTTTAGTGAATGCCATTTGTAGAGAGGAGCCAGGAGAGTGAGAAAGATTTATCAACAACTCAGAACATCAGATGATGTCACAACTACCCTGAGTCAAACACCAGAACCAGTATGTCACTCCTTTTGTGAGTTTGATCTCCAATAAATTGGATCAGGTCTATAATTGCTATGGTGACCATGAACTCTTGAGTTGTCTCTGATTGGAACAGCACTGATGATAGCCTCTAAACATTCCCAAATAACAAGAGCCACACATTCACCGCTGCTCCTTGCTGCAGTCATGGTAGTGCTACAGTCAAAATCTGGTAGTACATATTTCCAAGAGGGGAACATGCTCCTCTGTGCCTGATCAAGTTTAGATAATGCAATATATTTCAGCTCTCTCATCCAAGATTACATCATGGATGAGGAGAGGCTTATTGTCAACTTGCATTAAGTAGTGACAAAAAGAGACCGGAGTCATTGAAGCTCTGAATATGAGGTCTCAGGGCCAAGCTTGGAATACTGGAATGTGGTATCAATATTAAACAACAAGGTTGCCTTTCTTGTTTCCCTCCATATCCCCTCATACTCATCACCATCTTGAAGTCTCACCATCTTGAAGTCTCACCCAAAATATGTTCAAAGGAAGTATATAAATATTAATTTCAGTAAAAATTGTTACAGTTTTTTGAAGCTCATACATAATTATGACAAGAGGACAAACAGATTTGAGGGGAATAACTGTAACATGGAATTAACTGTACCATGACTAGTTTATCAGTACTTTTTTCTTCATAGTTCAGTATGTTTCCTCTTCACTCTCTCTCTCTCTCTTTCTCACTGTGGTTTTTAAAACTATTTAGTATAGTGTCTCGGTAAACATTTGCAAAGAATAATTTAAGAGACACTTAATCTATCAATAGAAATAAAGATTAAAAAATATTCTGTAGAGATTGTACTATAATCTATGCAGTTTCTACAGGAACCTGCCTGTGTTGAATAAATGTATCCCAACAAGACCGCTTTGAAAACACTCCATCTGTCAAGGCAAGAAAGGTTACATTGTTTGAAAATGACTAATGATTAGTTTATAGTTCTTATAGTATATAAGTTTCATAACAGTGAAATTAATCTTCTGAGGGACCAAAATTAGAAGGTAGTTTACTCCCAAGAGAGATGTGCTGGGATTGTGCAAAAGCATCATTAGTTATGATGAACACACTCATCAGGATAGACAGCAGAACCCCAGGATGTCTCATTGTTTAATCAGTTTGGGTAATATGTTGATTAATCAACTGTACTTCATTCTGAAAACGCTGCTCATTTTCACAGTCATGATTTCATTTTTATTCTGTTGTACAGTCGTGGTGAACCAACCTAGTCAGTGAGGTTCAATACTCTTGAATTGGTTAAACTGGCATTGTCTTTGTAAAATGATTTTCAGATAAAATATGTTTAAGAACTTATCTTGTGAGATGCATATGCCTAAAGGTGGATGACCCAGCTTCTTTAACCTAGATCTGCTTTGCTGTATGACAATAAATGGATTTAAAACTGCATGAAATTTTCTGAACTTTTCTAAACCAAGAATAGTTTATTTGAACTGATCTGTGTATAACAAAGACAAATGTAGACTACTCAACTAATTATTTGTTCCTAAGCCTTTTGTGACTAAGAATATTAGTATTAATGTAACTACCTTTAGCTTTTGGGGGATCTCTTTCTTTTCAGCAGTCACAAACAATAGTAACTGTAGTATATCCAAAGGGAATGTGTTTCTCCAAACTAGCTGGTTGGGGGGGGAATGGCTATATTTTGTTCATTCAAATTTTATAGAATGTCTTGTTTACAGGCCTTATATGGTAGTTGAGTATAATCTTATTTCTTATGGTTTGGGGGGTCAGAGGGTGTCATAAAAATATAATGGTATATCTAATACAGATAGTCTTCGACAGTAGTGTCCCTTAGATTAATTCAATAGCCGGTCTTAGTAAATTGTGCTTTTCATCTTACAAAAATCATGGTGTTCTGACCTTTTAACAAGTACCATTCAGTTTTGCCAAGATCTGGTTTAGACTTGCTGATTCTCTTACCACTTAATTCGCTAATACTTCATTCCAGTGCATACCTTTACTTTGGCGAATCACAGTCGCATGCTGGGCAATGTTATGCAATAGTACAGGTAGTCCTCAACTTATGACTACAATTAAGCCCAACATTTCTGCTGCTAAGTGAGACATTTGTTGAGTGAGTTTTGCTTCATTTTATGACCTTTCTTGCCACAGTTGTTAAGTGAATCACTGCAGTTGCTAAGTCAATAACATAATTGTTAAGTAAAACATGTTTCCCCGTTGACTTTGCTTGTCAGGAAGTCGCAAAAGGTAGTCACATGACACCTGGACAGTGCAACCATCATAAATATGAGTCAGTTGCCAAATGCCTGAATTTTGATGACATAGCCATGATGCTGCTGCAACAGTTGTAAGTATGAAAAATGGTCACTTTTTCCAGAATCATTATAACTTCAAATGTTCACTAAACAAACTGTTGTAAGACGAGGCCTATCTTTATAGTCACATCTGCCACCTAACCCTAGCTGTCTGTAAATTGCCCCATATCAGTTTATTTTATCTTAGATGTATGTATATTCAGTTTTCCCTCATTTTTTTTATTCCTTTTGTAAACCGAGAAAGGTAGCCCACACACAGTAAAATCCAGTCATTAAAGCCTGACTCTTATGAGAAGCAAATTAACCTGAGGCAATTCACACAGGTATTATTCAAGAGCAAAAATTTACTGTATATCTTTTAACTAAAATCACAGGAAACAAACCAACTAGATGAACCTGCAAACAGTTTTATTGCAAATTGTCAGTGTGTATTTTGCTGGGCTTTTGCATAGTAATGACAAAGAGGAAACCCCTCTAAACAATATTACCAATCAGCAGTGTCTGGCTGATCTTGTTTGGACTTTGCAACAAGACAGGTTGAGATTTGAATGTGAGACTAAAACGAAGCATAAGAAATTTTTAAATATCCCAACTCTAAGAGAAGACATGTTCACAGTGTCACTGGGAGTTTAGCTCAACATACAAGAGATTTAACTTTTTTGCCTGTTTGGAATCTATTCCTCTGATGAAGAATCACTTGGATGACTTGTACTAGGGCTTTGCTAAATAAAACATATTCATGAGTCAGCAATATAAAAGAATATTTGCCTAGAGGAAGAACATTATTAAGCAGTATAGTTTGGTATTAAATGCTATGCTCAACAGTGCTTAAGTAGCCTCAGCATAAGTACTTTTGTAAGACAGCACCCTGAGATTGCTATTTTTAGAGTTACATAAAATTCATATGGAGCTCTAGAAATTTTCAGCCACAGATCTCACTTAAATAATGTTATTCAACCAGCACCAACTATTTGAATGTCCTTGAGAAGACAAGCAAATGATAGAAGTGTATTATAAAAGAAGGATAAATAAATACTCTGGGAGAGCATAGTGGGAGAATGCATAGATTCTGGAGATTGGAAATGGGGATACTAAGAAAGGGCTTGCTAATTAATGTGAATTATGCCATTTGTAATAAATATGTCATTTCCTACGGCATTCTTCTCTGATGTGTTCGGAAACCTTGCACAGAGGTATCACTTGTTCTCAGGACCCAGATTCACAAGTAGCAGAAGCACCTTCTCTGCCTTCCAAATTACATCCTCAAGTGCATCCCTCTAATTTTATTTGTAAATGTTAATGGTTTTGTCATTCCATATTATGGAGAAAAATATACTGCTGCTATATTATGGAGAAAAATATACTGCTGCTACATTGAGATGAGGGAAAAATTGTCTAGCATCAGACAATTTTACTGGATGACATTTTACTGTCAAAAATTTTGAAGATATGCCTTAATGTTTCTGCATAGAATATAGAAATATACTGTACCCATATCTTCCCACAATAATATGTACATATTCACTTTGCATTACCCAGCAATTATCATGATGGGCATTATCCTAGCTTGAAAAAATGCAGATGTTACTGATATTTATACAATCACTTAATCCATACTATTCTATGTCTATTTGGGGTATATTCTGTTTCTTCCCCAAGGATAAAATTGTACAATTTTTGTACTAAAAGTAATCATAACTATTAGCATGCAACAATGCAATTTCTTTTAAAACATTCTCAATCAAATGTTTTATTTGTATGCTGAAAATCCATAATATTTTGGTAGGAACTTTTTAGAATATAATTCAACAATAAACAAAATTACGTTTACCAATTCTTGATTTTTATTTATAAGTTTATATATAAGTTTATAAATAATAAAATTCTCCGTATAAAATTTTACAGTTATTTGAATTTGTAATAAATATCTTAAATAATTGGAAGTTTATCCCCTGCAGTGTTTTATTCAAGGCTTCTTTATCATCATGTCTCTCCCCCTCCCTGCCACAGTCCCTTTTTTGGCTAATTGCACAATAATCATAAAGTGGTAGTGTTTGCCTCTTGCCATTCTAAAGAAATGGTGACTAGAAGAACAAATGTACATGCTATTATCCCACTAGTGATGGAAAGAGAATTGTACCTTTGAATTGCAAAAAACCTTCTGTATCATTGTGTTTAAAATGGAATCAGTTGCTTAATGGTCAAAGACAAGAAGCTTTTCTTTTTTTTAAAGTATCTTCCTCCTCCACATATACACACATCCTAAAAATAAAAAAGCTATGATAAAGTAGTGAGAAAAAAGTTTTAAAAGTAGATGAAAATATAAAAGCAAATATGAAAATGTTTATTTAACTCTTATACTAATAGAAAAGAGGTCTTGGGAATGTTAAGCTGATTCACTCTCTGAGCCACTGTTGAAATGATACATTAAATATCAAATTGAAAACCTACAATTTCTCACATCAAATTAACGTACTAAGTCTAGGCAGTTAAAATTTTCCTTCACCATCACCCCACTTCTTTTAAAAAAAAAAGCTTTCTGAGGTGACAATTTCATAGAGAATTTTGTTTTGTATTTATTTCAGACCCTTAGGATGGCACACCTAGCAAAATGTTCAAGTTACTGGTATCTCTTTTTTGAGAGTCACCTCCTCTTTAATCCAGCCAAACAGGAGGCATTAAAGTACAATTTCAATTTTGGTAGTCCAGTTCATCACTCATTGATTCTATCATGTCTAAGTCTTTAGAATTCATGCTTTTTTGAGCCTTCTCCAATAAGCCTGCAGTTCTCAAACCAGGTTCCTTCTTCTTCAAATCTGCCAGCAACAAATTAGATTCCAATCCATCTGATTGTAAGTCTGGTTTTGCTGCTGTTCCTTTTATCCAAGTGTCATATTTGGGTTGATTTAAAATCACTATTATCAGAATTTTAACCTAGGTTTTCCATTTGATTTTGTACATTGAAAAGTATTTTTGCCCAAGGCATTCCAAAGGGCTTTAACATTAAGTTGATGCATTGTTTGCATTTTTTACATAGTGTAAAACTCTCCTGTACCTGAGCTTTCATAACCAAACATAAACAGTTCCTTTTAAGGACAAGGGAAATAGATGTACTATAACAGAATGACTACAGAAAATAATTGAGATAATATTTCCCACAATAAAAAGTAAATAGAAAAAAGGGGAAATTTTCATCAGAGATTTAAAAAAATTAAATCAGAGCTTTTAAAAATTGGACCACCTCTGATTGTTTATCCATGTTCATTTCTTGCATTGGTTCTAGAATTAGTTTATGATTAATCAAGAAATCCTTAGCTTTTTCTATGGATTTAGTCTAAATCATATTTTCATAGGCAAATATAACTTTTTCAAGTTAATCCCAGTGAAATTGAATCTGTCTTTTCTTCAGAATGTCTGTTAGGCAAACATAATATTTCCTCTTATCAAGTTTCTAACAGGGATTTCCTTCATAGTGATTATGTCCACATAGTCAATTTTCAGTTTAGTTTTAAAGTGACAGTTGAAAACTGGTTCTCTTGTTTTTCTTCTTACAAAATGAACTAAGATGCTCCTTGGTAGGTTTCTCATTGTGGTATATCAGAAATTTATTCTATATATTGTGTCTATCTCTGTTTTGATATTCTTCTTCTTCCCAACTGATTAATTAAGCCAAGGATTTAATCATTCTTGAGCTGATGTCCTCTCCTGACATTTCAGGAACTACTTAGCTGAAGTTCCTTGCCCTGTAATTCCAAGACATCCCTTTCACCCAAATCAGTTTCATACTGAAGGTTTTCTCTTATTTATGCTCCAAAAAATCCATTCTATTCTTTATCTGTTTGACCTCTCCAGTTAGTTGACACATCTCCTCATGAAGTTCCTTTGAGAGCCAATCAATCTTTAATTCAAGCTTTGCTTTCATTGCCTGGATTGCTGGAAGTGTTTTACTTAAATATTCCTCTAAAATAGTTCTTCCATGATCCTCTTGTTTCTTGCTTTCTTCTTGTTACCATATTGATAATGAAGGGATATTAATGTATGCTTACTTTTGTATGTAGATGATGTCATGCTATTGGCTGAGAACCTAAATGATTTGCAGAAATTATTAAACTGATAGTATGATGCAGTGAGAAAATGGTTCTGAAAATTAACACTTCAATAATTAATGTACTTCTGTTCAATAAGGAAAATGAAGTGAAAGATTCAAAATTATAGCCAAATTATGAAAAATTGGAGAAATAGATAAATCTGTATACATTAATAGAATGTTAACAATCTATTATAGTGAAATGGTGAACTATAGATGCATTATAGTGAAATATAGATGAAAAAAATCCTAAAAAATGAAAATGTTGATAGCAAGGAATAGGTAGGATATAGTCTGTTGCAACAATGAAAGTTTGTTGAAGTGAAAATGGCTGTACTTAAGAGGTTTACATGAAATACATATTTAATGCAGTAATAGTGGGCTACTTAAGTATTACATGTAAAATAAAGAGATAAGATTAAAACAATGAAGACTGAATTAATGAGGATTGAATACATATGTGAATGATGAGTATGAGATGTGGAACGTATAAGAAGAATTTGAAAATTGAATTTTAAAACACATACGTATAAGAAGAGCAAATTTGTTGAGATGAAGGAGAGGCCTTAGTGTGGATGGAGTTGACAAGTTCCTCCAAACAAAGAGGTAGGAAGTTTAAAGAACAAAGGACAATTCATAAAAACGTTTCTAGAATGTTGCAAGAATGGTTTGCAAGGATCAAAAGAAGTTTATTATGTGAAGCTATTTCCACAAAGCTCTATCACTACATAGCTTTTTTGGGGAAGGAGGTTGCCACATTTCATCTCATTTAAGTTGAAGATGTATGATATTATGAGTAACCAAGGGTTTTTTTTTCTTCCAGCCTATCCTTATTCTAGCTTCTTTTCATTAGTACTTTTTATACTCCAAACTATTCATAATCCTTATCCATTGTTCATAACAGCAATCCCTAATGTGGCATCTAAGAAACATCATTACACCAATGGACCTTTGATGCTCGTTAGTCTTTACACTATATCTGACTTTAGAGAAATTATTTTATTTTTTTCAAATAGGAATGTTGCATTTTGCAGAGGGGGGGAGGCAGGGAGAGAGAGCGAGATAGAGAGAGAGAACAGCTACCAACACCATCTTTATCTCTAAGAATGTGTCTAAGATGTATTGCAGGTTGGGTCCAATGGGGCATTATAAAAAAATTAAAATGATGGGAAGCTGTAATTCAATGCTTTGTTTGCAGATATATTAATTTAACAGGGAAAGGGAGGAATTGTGGGAAATTTTGGAGAGCTAAGCAAGATCAGAAACTCATGGTTAGCCATTCATGTACTGATTTTAGACAAAAATTTCAGCATCAGTGAATGTATATTTGTATTTGTAGGAACAGAAAACAAATATACCAGTGACTATATTTAGTGTACTTAAAATAAATTAAGTGAATTTTCATAACTTGAAACCATTAAGTACATTTTGCCCCTTTATAATCAGATGCAATCTCAGATTATAAAAGAAAACTGGGATATGAAGCTTATTATAGCAAATTTTGCATATTTTTCATTAATAAAGATACTCTCATCTAGCAGCAAATTTATCACTATCTCAACATTTATAAATCAATTTCATTGCAGAAGAAAATGGGGCAGTAAGATACAGGATCTACATATTTTTCATTGAACTTTGGTTCAGATAAAATACTCCAGTGATGCACAATTTTATTTGACATTTAGTCAGATGTCAGAATCAGGCAGGAACAACAACCAATGAGTAATAAATAATCAACATTCAAGGTCGTATCTATACAGTACAGGCAAGTCTCTCATAGAAAATACTCAGGGATTTTCTATCTGCAGTTTAAATAAATCCCCACATGAGGCAGCAGCACACAGATCACCAATTTCTAACAGGCATAAAATCAATATTTTCTACAGAGCTAATTTGATTTGAACTAGTTTTGTCTAAGGTTTACTCATTGATATATATTTAACCAACCCAAATATGAACAAATAGCAAGTCTGTCACAAACATTTATACAGATTTGTATACATCCCAAAATGAGAAGAATCAAAGGCAAACATTCAGAAAAATCACAAAGGACTTTCAAAACTTTTTAAGCTTGTTGTTTTGTTTAAAAACAACAACTTGTCTTGGGGCTAAATATAAAGTACCTTTCCTGCCTCCTGTTTCTCCATTATCTTTGTATTTCAGCTAAATGAATACAATGACACTGCTACCTCCTACAAAATGAAGTAATAAAAATATATAATTTTAATTAAACAAACATAGCTGGAGAGGTGTTAGTATTAATCTTGAATGATGTTCAAATCTTTTTAGTGCAAGTTTCATTGCACTATTAGCAATAGTGGGTTTATATGAGAACTAGTGGGGAAAAGTCAGAGTAAACTGAGATTTCTGAGGAATGTTATTAAATAACCAAATCTACATCCTCTTCACTTATTTCCCTCTATTCTTCTTCTTCCAACCATCAACAATTCCCATCCCCAATACCCAACTGCCATTGTGTTCAATTGCTGCTAACTGGACAACCTTCTAAATCTCTAGATTGCAGGCAACTATCTCTTTTTGCTTTCTAAAAATAATTCTGAGATTCACACAAGCCTTTGCATCATTAGGGGAGAAGCGTTGGCTGGAAACTTGCATTTTGTGGGTAGTCTCTGGTTTGAAATTTTTTCTTTTACTGAAAAAAATAATCAGGATACAAGAAGCTGGTGAATGCCACGTGAGCTGTTTACAGACACGCTTGCTCCCCTGCAACCATTTTAGGGACCTTTTCATTAAATTCTTATCTTTCAGCTTTTATCCCCTGTGCTGTTTTATTCTAATGTATGGAGAGGAAACCTACTCTTCATGGACTGGGAAGCTTCCCAAAGCATTAATTGTATTTTCTGAAATAGTACCCTATGGGGCAAGAGTGATTCTATTGACACTAATAGAGGCTTTTCTCTTTTAAGTTATCATTTTCTTTATTTATAAAAAAAAATTAGATATCTTAAATTAGGGAGGTGGATTGGTAGTTGTGAGGACGATTTTTAGTAACCAAGTTATGAAATATCTAGCCTATCGAGGGGTAGGGTAAGGCATAACAGTCCTTCCATTATTTTGTTGCATACAGCAATACCAGGAATGTGTAAAGGAATTTTCATATAAAAACCATAAATAAGGCTGACTTGTAGATTTTTAAATTTTTTGTTATGTTAAATGGGAAATTTCTTATAGAATTTGAACTGAATCAATCTATAAATACAGAACAGATTATTTTTCAATAAAACACTTGAACCAAATCAATTTTATTATAAACATTATATGTTCATAACCAAAAATGTGTTAATTTTATAAACTGGCATAGAAAATTCTCAATATATATAGTGTTTTCCCTATGAAATTATAACTCCCCAAATTTTCCTCAGGTTCAACTAGCAGCATATGTATTTGACCTGACCTAAGAAATATTAAAAGGGAAAATCATATATGTGTATCATCCATTGTTTTGTTCCATATATCTTTGTCAATAAATGTAAAGTATCATTTGTCCCAGGATTTAATCAGCAAGTCCCATTTCTGTCAGACTGAATTTAAGCAATTGCTTAGTTCAAGGAACGTTGGCACCACTGCTGAGCCTGAAATCAGGTGACTCCAGAAAGCCAATCCCATACCACTGCTACCATTATGCTTCTGTATCCTGGGTATCAATCAAAAAATTCACTTCCAATCTATTCCTTTTTGCTCTTTACACTGCCTTGCTTTCCACCCTCCCATTTGTTCATTCATATGTCTATCCAAGTCAGATACCACGTTTCCCCAAAAATAAGACCCTGTCTTATATTTTTTTGAACCCTGAAATAAGCACTTGGCCTTATTGCCATGTGCTCAAAAGCCCGATTGGGCTTATTATCAGGGGGTGTCTTATTTTGGGGGAAACAGGGTAGCTGCTAACATTCAGACTAGAATACCCAACAAAAAAGTAAGGGTTTTGTTTTGTTTTTTAAAAAAGACAACTCAGAAAAAATAATCAAGTTCCTCATTTAATTACTGTTGGGACATTGTGTTACATGTGTCTATTTATTCAATAGCAAAAAGATTTAATCCTATTAAATTATATATAGAATTTCTGCCTGTATTGTGTTTGTTGGTTTTATTACAAGCCATGCTTATTTTAGTTTTGTTAGAAATGGTATTTGAGCTTTTAAAGATCGTACATCCTACTAAAATTTCAGGTCCAATAGAACACAAAGCATACTTAAGATGTATGACTTTTTCTTATGTATTACTAAATTCATATTAAGAATGTACTTTTTCTTTAGATACAATCTACTTGTCTAAGAACAGTTCTATTTCTTCCAATTTGCTTGATCCTTTGTTCTATATCTATATGTAAGGAAATAAGGAAAGCCACTTGGAATTGTGCTTAATTGAAAAAAAGTTGCAAATGAAAATTTTTCTATTGTATTCCTGTCCATACTACATAGCACTAGGACATTTTGCTGCAGCTTCAATGGAATTAGAATATTATGCTGCATAATTATCTATACCCCTTATGCAGTGAATCTGCATTTTGGTCAATTATATTAAGAATGGCTAATGTAACCATATAGCCTTATTGTTACAGCTGAGGTTTCTGCCTTCACATTTTATAAAAGGCACAGAAGATCTGAAAGAATAGTTCCATCACATTTTCATCCATACATCTGAATGGCCATGGTTATACATATTTGAATAATTTTTCCTTTATGAGTTAACATTTGGAGGATAGTAATCCATACAGGGAGTGCTTTTATTGTCGTTAAATAATACGGTTTAGTTTTCATATATTGTTTGAACTTTTCACATTTTGAAACTAGTGTCGCAATGATTCTGATGGTAATGAAGATGATGATAAATATTGTAGAAATCATAGCATATAGAATTATGTCAACGTTGATACAGTGCTAATTTGTCCTTGTGTTAGATGTCTTTTTTTCCAGGGGGCATATTATTTTTTCTGTTTAGAAATATTTAGGTTTACTCTTATCATTTTTCACTGGTCATGATTTTAAATTTTGGAGAAAGTTTTTTTAAAAAAAAAATCTCTGATACCACATGGAGTTGTTCACGGCTTTGTCTTCTACTTTATCATAACCAAAAATCTCAGTTTGGCAAATTTTCTAAGTATATCATATCCCATTCTACTGCTACATATTTTTCCACATCTGCAATCTTATGGCCACTTTCCTGACAGAAGTGCAACTTATTTTTAGGCAAAGAAGCATAGATAAAATAACTGGTCTGTAATCATATGAAAACTTAATAGAGGATCATTGAATTCATTAAAACATATTACTGAGTAATCATTGCATAGCTTCCTTGCCATACAAAATAAAGTTTAACTTGAGTAAAGATGAATAAAATGCAATTTGATGGTTTTAAAAAATGAAGCCAACTGATTGAATTTTTATTACTTTCCATTAATAAATGTGTGGGTAAGATACTGGTTGTGGAAAGCAGAAATGTAGAAAATACCTAAAGGTAAAGGTTTTTCTGTCCAGCCGTGTATGACTCTAGGGCACAATGCTCATCTCTGTTTCTTGGTTGAGGGGGGCCAGCGTTAACTATGTAGCATTCATAATTATTTAAGTAGTACAACCAATTCAGATTACTGAAAAACATAACACTAGAACATAATGGCAGTATTAAAAATAGTATGCGAAAATTTTATTAAAATTCACAGAAAAGTTATCTTATGGTTGATAATCTCATTCTATTAATGACCCCAGATTAATATCCCACAAAATCTACAAGGATCAAATTAATGTTGTGGCAATATTGTCTGAAACTGTATTTTTTAAAAAAATCAAGAAGACATTCTACAATGAAAACAGAGGTGTAGAGAAAGTTAAAAGCATAAAAAAGTAACAACTGAAAGTACAGTCCATTCTTTTCAACTTTCTGCGGGATATTAATGTTCCATTTCATTTTTAAAATGTGAGCAGACAAAAATAAAATAAATGTCTCAGAATATAATCTTGAAATGTAAATGAAATGCAGAGTAATTGACTTTATTCTGATGGAAATATAAGTTATACAGAGTTAATGTTATTCCAACATAAATATTAACATTCACAATTTCTTACACATTTGGGGGAAAAAGAATAGGAATACTCTTGAAATTCTTTTTAATCTTATTTAGATATGATACTCCTCAAAACAACTGCTCAGTTTCGTTTATTTTTCTCCCCTATTTAGATAATTCACACTATAACTATAATTTGGAAATATGTCTGTCAGAACCAACCTTTTAAAACTGCATCTCAAGAAATCTAGGATTTCTTTCTGTTTTCCTTTAATTTCTTTGATTTAAATTCAGGAGTTACAGTGCAAGTGATGGGGGAGATAGAATGCTTTACTATTTTGTTGTTATGTTTTGGGGGGGGGGGGGTTGCCTTAAAGTGTACAGTGTTAACTAGGTGGCATATGGGTGGATGAAACATAACTGATTGTCCACTGCAGCCAGGAAGGCTGAGTTTCCATAGAGATATGAAGGAAAAAGTGCTCCATGCAACCTAATTGGTATGCATCTCCAGATCAGGTTCATTGTGCTTTTGCTAATGACAGGGTTGTCTCAGTAATAAGGATGGTGCACTGGAGAAATTTGCTGCCTTGGTATATTTTTCCCTGACGGAAAACTACTTAGAGACAGTAGTCAGTAAGAAGAGTGACTGGCAGGCTGAAGGGGCGGCTTAGCAGCATATGGGGGAAGGCTGGCGCTGTGTGCCACATGCATATGGCTGCCATTAAACTCCAGCTTTGCGCTTTGTGTATTTCTGGTCCCATGCCAGTAAGCCCACCTGCTGCAAGAATACTTGTAAAGCACAACTCAAAAGTGATTGAAAAGCTACTAGAATAAACTGTAATAACACAGTGCTTCACAGATGGGACATAATTGCAAGCTAAAGTGTACAGCCTCTGCAGTAATGAAAACATGAGCCATTAAATTAAAATCATAAGGGGAAAAAATATAAAAGTCTGGTTATTCTACCCCCCCCCCATTTATTGCAAAAACTTCAATTTTCCTGCCCTCATTAATCAAATACCATAAAACTATAGTGTTACTTTGTTCTAATGGAGATTCAGATAATTAAAACAATGAATGTAGATTAGAATGATGTAACTTTCATTAGATACTTATTTGGGTGACCAAAGTTAGCAATAACATTCAACATGGAAGGCTGACATGCATCTGTCAATTTTATAGATCCAGGGGCTAACATGGCTTTGTATGGGATGAGGGAAGGGGGGAGGGGAGAGTAACTTTTGGGGAAGAAAAATAAAGCCTGCCAGAGCATCATCATGAATATGGATTAATGTTTGGCAAGTCAATTTTTCTTCATTAGCACATTTCATGGATTTTTAAAAATCCTTTCTTTCTTTCTTTCTTTCTTTCTTTCTTTCTTTCTTTCTTTCTTTCTTTCTTTCTTTCTTTCTTTCTTTCTTTCTTTTTCTTTCTTTCTCTCTCTCTCTCTCTTTCTCTCTCTCTTTTGAAAAGAGTTTCTAAACCATGTAAACATATAAAATTACTTGAGAAATATCAATGCCATTTTAATTAGTGGTAGTGGGGTAATAATGAAATCACTAATCTGACATGTAATTAGTTGTATAGGGTGTGCAAGTGTTATGTGGGGCTGAATGGAGCTCTGCAGGACTCTAACTCAATGTGACCTCTCAAGGCATTCTCTGGTAGTGAGAGGCTAACAGAGCCAACTTTGTTCAGTTCCTTTCCTGTGGGTGGGCAACTTCAGGAGAAAGGAACATTTGTTTCATAGGAGTCACAGGGGTAAACAAGCTTTAAAAGTGCTTTTAGTCTTCCATTTTTAATTATGCATTTCTGCAGTACTGGTCATAGCAAAATACATGGCATGTATGTTAAACATGCTGAATAATGCCTGCCTGTTTAAAAGAAGCAAAGATGGCAAGAACAACAGCCAGTGTGGTCCACTGAGTCACATGCTGGACTTTGACCTGGGTTCAAAAATCACTGAAGTTGGAAGCTCTGTGGGTGGTCTTTGACAAGCATTCTTTCTCAGTCTCAGTTCCCTCTCTGAAAAATGGGAATAACAATACCCCACCTCATAGAATAGACATAGAAGAAGAAGAAAAAGAAATCTGGCTTGTAAAAATAAAGCAAGTTGTAGCCATTATTATAGAAAATATTTGTATATGAAAGCATCCTTGAATAACATTTTGATATGTCATTTTTATATAATTTATTGAATTTTTAAAAAGAATAAAAAATAAGCAAAAAGAAAAAGAATTAAAAGGAAAGAAAAGTCAAGAAAAAGCAAGGTATAGAAAGAAAAATGAAATGAAAAAAATAAAGAATATAGAAAAAGAATAACTTTAAACTTCCTTTGGTGCAGATATAGATAAAAGTATATCAAACTCTTACTCGAAAATTAATATTCCACATTATTTCTCTAATCCCCTATATTTCTATTCATCTAATCATAATCAAAATCACAATTTTATTTCTTTCATTTTTCTTTCATTTTCATAGCTGATCATCAGAAATTTAAAAGATTTGGAACTTATCCTAATATATATTATTTTACTTTCGTTTCCTTAAGGAAAATTTTTCTTCTGCCAATTGTAAGCTGATATGAAGAGCCAGTACCATGAGCTACCAGTAGTCTTTCCATGCAATAAGGATAACTTCAACCCTGTTTACAAACAAACATAAATTATTTCATGAAATATGATTAAAGTGTCATGAAAAGGCAGAAATAAAAGTCATAGGGATCATGTATGAGACATTATGCTGCATTTTGTCTAGTAGAAATACATGGCAGCCAAATTAAAGCTAACCAAGGTTGAAAACCACAGTATTTATTAGCCTATCATGATCACTAAGAACTTCAGGGGTCCAAATTATTTCCTGATTATTACTTTCCACAATGATCAAAGAGTGATTATTATTAAAATTACCTGAGTGATAATTATATTTCACAATCATTCAAGGCATTACTATTAGAATTATTAGACAATATAATTCTCAATTTTCATATTCCCAGAATTCAGTGAGATTTATTCCTCACATAAAAGCTTGCATTCTTTGGTTGATACAAAAAAAATCTAAGTAGGGTTCAGACCTACTTAGTAGGGTAGTTTTGAATGCAAGACCACCAAATAGATTTAATTTTTAAAAAAAAAAGAATGAAAAGAAAATTACTTCTCTATCATTTTCAAGGAAACTAGAGTGTCATATATGCATAATGAAGGAAACAGGAAACCAGTTTGATTCAAAGAAGTCTTTACTTTTTTTCTTTCAGGACAGTTTCCTTAGCTATTCTATCTTTGATTATCTGAATGAAAGGAATACTGTATAATGACTATGGACTATGGAATGAGTAAGGATCTTAATTCATGGACCTTCATGCAGATCTCCATGGCATTTTATGAGTATTAAAAAGAATCTCTTAGGACTCCTCCCCAAGATGGCTGCTTCACGGTAAGAGCCTTTCTTTTTTCTTATCAATGATCTGCTGTTTTCATTGACAAAATTTGCTCTCTAGCAGTGCTGCTCCCTGGATTTTGCATAGGAATATTCATGAATGACATAAAATGATTTTAGGAAGGCCATGGACCCTGTTGGGAAGGGGAGTCTTGAACATTCCAGTTCCCTTTGGAAGCAGTTGAAAAGTCACTAGGCAAATCCATCTTCCTGTTATCAGTTTCATTTTCTTAAGGACACCTTGGTTATTAACTTTCACTTTTTGAATATTTTTTTCCTTAGTTTTTTGTTCATAAAAGTTGAATGCTGATTTATTTCAACCCGTTGCTGAACTTCTTTTCTTTTTTTCTTTTTCTTTCCTTTTGATATACTATATGTAGCCTTTGTGCTCTCTATAGGTAAGCACAGCCATGTTTCTGGATGATGACGTGCTTTCATTTGGATATACATTAATATTGGACTCTCACCACACAATTTCTGTACTTTTTGAATTTGCAAAATATTTCTTTATCTCTTGAATTTTTTGTTTAACCGTAAATTGAAATATCCAGAAAATATCTCTTGTTTCCTTCTGCTTTAGTGTTTTTTGCAGAGTAATTTCTGCAAATTACTCTGCAAAGAGAGAGAGGGGTGGGGGGGAAAGTTTCACAGATGTATCAGATTACAGGCAAGCAACAGTGGCTGAAATCTAAGAAAAGATGGCTGGGCAGTATGCAGCTTTTAATTAAAAGGGTTTTTTTTAAAAAAAGTTTGATGAGGCGATAATGGTCATGGAAAGTATGCAGAGATATCTAGTTTTGACTAAAGATACACAAAGGACTTTGATCTGAATGCTGTAGACCAAAGAGATAGCCCCATAGCTGGAGAACTAACTGACTTGAACTCATGTGTCTCTTTAAAGTTTAAGCCTATATATTCTTACAATACTAGGAGTATGATTGAATGGGAAAGTGACAAATTCGTTTTTCCTATGAAGACTAAGGGAGATTCAAGAGTGGATTTTTACACCTAACAGGAAACTACTTCTACTTAAACTTTATTGGGAAGATAGTGTGGCTGAATCTATTATATTTCCTTAGACAACAATTGATAAGAGATGTGGATTTGATCCAGGGTGAATTATTTTTAGTTTATGGGGTGATTTGGGATAGATAAGATGCCATGGCAAACTTTCTATGAGTGAATTCCAATAAGAGTTTGTTAACAGAAAATTTTGAAACTTCAATCTTGTCTTTTTTTATCATTCTTCTTCTTCCTATTAACTATTTTATTATTAATATAATATATAAAAACAGGTTAATTATTTGCAAATATATTTATTAGTTTAAAAAATTGGAGGGTTGTTTTGCAAGGGGAATCAATATTGTGGTACCCTGTTTCCCCCAAAATAAGACATCCCCTGATAATAAGCCCAGTCAGGCATTTGAGCGCATGTGCTAAAATAAGCCTCCCCCTGAAAATAAGCCCTCCCAAAAATATATAAACGCAGAACTGGAAATTAGGTAAGACGGCAAGAGGACCCCCATCTTGCTCCAGGCCCCCCAAAATAATAAGACCTCCCCAAAAATAAGGCCAAGTGCTTATTTCAGGGTTCAAAAATATAAGACAGGATCTTATTTTCAGGGAAACACTGTAACGTATTAATAGTATTCAACTAGAGGGGGGATAATATGTGTATATGTGTTGGTTTCTTCTTTTCTTTTTGATGCACTTTTTTTTTGAAAATTTTTTTTATTTATTGTTAAAACATAAAACATAAAACTCTTTGGAGCAAGAGTTTGGCCCGGTATAACATAAGTATAAATTCCCAATTTCATCGATTAGCATCTTAAAACAGACAAAAAAATAACAAAAATAACAAAAAAGCAACAACAACAAAACAAAAAACAACAAATCTAAACCCAATTTTTATCATCCAATCTAACATTTTAGATTGGATGATAAAAATCTTATCTAACATTTAAGTTTTTACTATGTAGTCATCCTAACTCTTAAACTTCAAATCCAATCAGCACTTTATAGTATTCATTTATCATTTTAAATAATCAATATTTCATGTATTTTCTGTACTTCAAAGACCCGAATCAAATCAATGTTTCTTTTAGAACACATCTAATAACCAATATAAAATATTTCATTCCTCTTTGAAAAGCATTTTAAAGTCAGTATCCATTCTTCAAAAGTATCTCCTTCATTCCTCCTAGGTTTATTTTTAGCTGGATTGGATCTTTTTGATGCACTTTTTAAAGTGTCTGGATTTTTTTTTTTGTGTTTTCTTTTTGTTTTTGTCCTTTTAGGATTTTTTTTTGTGTTTTTAACTTTCTTTTGAATAAAATAAAAAATAGAATGAAAAGTATCCCTTAGGATTGTACCATCACAAAATATGTCTGAAAACTCATATACTTTCATAGATTAAAAAAAAAAACCCTAGGTAGAGCTGATCCATATCCATTATTGACCTAATTTGAGTATGAACATTTCTTAAGAACAGGAATGCACAACGTCATCCTCTTTTTGCCCCCTGTCCAACAGAAAAATAACTCTTCCAATTTTTTCTTGCTACCTATCAAGAAATGTATTTCCAGCATTCTGGTACAAGCAATGCTATCCTGTGCGCCTGTATGCATGTATATGGGTAGTTCTTGACTTACAATCATAATAAACCTGTCCATCACAATTATAACTCTCATAAAGTGTGACCAATTTGATTTTATGACCTTTATTAATTGATTTGATGACCTTTCTTGTGGCGGTCATTAAGCAAACACATAGTTTGCTATGGACTGGTTTTGCTGACAACTGGAAGTAAATCTTGGTTTTCAGCAAAACCATCATAAAACATGATGATGTATTAGTACCACTTTATAAAATCTTACTAAGACAACACTTGGAATACTGCATCCAGTTTTGGTCACCATATTATAAAAAAGATGTAGAAACTCTGGAAAGAGTGCAGAAAGAGCAACTTAAATGATTAGGGGGCTGGAATCTAAAACATGAAGAAGGGTTGCAGGAATTGGGTTTGTCTAGTCTAGTGAAAACAAGGATTAAGGATGACATGATAGTTGTGTTCCAATATTTGAGGTGCTGCCACAAAGAAGACGGGGCCAAACTTTTCTCCAAAGTATCAAAAGGCAGGAGGCAAAGGGCTCCTCCTCTTCTTCCTCTTCACTTATGGGAGCTTCTGGAGGTTCTGAAGGCCATGGCTGAATTCCGGCCTCTGGCACCAAATCTTTTCCAGCCTCCTCATTGTCTGATTTGGGTGCCAGCTGCACAGGCTGCTGGTGAATTACCACACCAGCCCCCTCGCTGTCAGAATCAGTTACCAGCTGCACAGGCCGCTGGCGGGCACAACAATAAGAAGTGCAAATAGTTGCTAAGTTACTGATTGTAAGTTGAGGAGTACCTGTAGTTCATCAAGGCCACTTCTTCACTCATGTTAGTTACTGTGTGCTATGACAGGAATGCACTCTTTCCTCCAGTTATGTATATACAAAATTCATTGATGGCAGGGTGAAAGATAAATAAAGGAGAATATTTATAGCTCACAGTTGAAATCAGGGGTCCTTGGTGCTCTCTGAGCTTGCTTGTTTTCTTATAGACATATTTCATTACAGAAGTGACATCATCACTTCTAATGATCCTTCCTTCCTTCCTTCCTTCCTTCCTTCCTTCCTTCCTTCCTTCCTTCCTTCCTTCCTTCCTTCCTTCCTTCCCTAGAAGTATCCTAGCTTCCTCTTTTTGGTCAAGTACAATAATGGCAAAACAATGGTGTTTACTTTCATTTTTTTAGTGGTTCATTGATGGGCATACCAAGAAGGTGTTGAGTATGAGAGGGAATCAATGCGGGAGCTTTTATAAAGATAAGAGTTGGTCCTTTTCCCCCAGCTGAGATGAAAGTGATAGAGGAACGTAAAAATTCACCAATCAGTAACCATGGTAAGTGCAGTCTAGACAGAACAGCAGACCACTGCCATGCCAAAGTGGAAAAAGTTAAGCCTGCATTGCAAAAAAGCCCATAGAGACAGGGTCGTTACAACAGTGCCATTTTAGCTTTCAATGGGAAGGCATGTAGTTATTTGCTTTGTCAGAATATATCACTGCTACAGTGGGGCAAAAAAGTATTTAGTCAGCCACCAATTGTGCAAGTTCTCCCACTTAAAAAGATGAGAGAGGCCTGTAACTGACATCATAGGTAGACCTCAACTATGAGAGACAAAATGAGAAAACAAATCCAGACAATCACATTGTCTGATTTGGAAAGAATTTATTTGCAAATTATGTTGGAAAATAAGTATTTGGTCAATGTCAAAAGTTCATCTCAATACTTTGTTATATATCCTTTGTTGGCAATGACAGAGGTCAAATGTTTTCTGTAAGTCTTCACAAGGTTGGCACACACTGTTGCTGGTATGTTGGCCCATTCCTCCATGCAGATCTCCTCTAGAGCAGTGATGTTTTGGGGCTGTTGCTGGGCAACACGGACTTTCAACTCCCTCCAAAGGTTTTCTATGGGGTTGAGATCTGGAGACTGTCTAGGCCACTCCAGGACCTTGAAATGCTTCTTACAAAGCCACTCCTTCATTGCGCAGGCGGTGTGTTTGGATCATTGTTGTGCTGAAAGACCCAGCCACATTTCATCTTCAATGCCCTTGCTGATGGAAGGAGGTTTGCACTCAAAATCTGATGATACATGGCCCCATTCATTCTTTCCTGTACTTTCCAGTCATCCTGGTCCCTTTGCAGAGAAACAGCCCCAAAGCATGATGTTGCCACCCCCATGCTTCACAGTAGGTATGGTGTTCTTTGGATGCAACTTAGCATTCTCTCTGCTCCAAACACAACGAGTTGTGTTTCTACCAAACAGTTCTACTTTGGTTTCATCTGACCGTATGACATTTTCCCAATCCTTTTCTGGATCATCCAAATGCTCTCTAGCAAACTTCAGACGGGCCCGGACATGTACTGGCTTAAGCAGGGGGATACGTCTGGCACTGCAGGATCTGAGTCCCTGTTGGCATAGTGTGTTACTGACGGTAGCCTTTGTTACGTTTGTCCCAGCTCTCTGCAGGTCATTCACTAGGTCCCCCCCCCCCCGATGTGGTTCTGGGATTTTTGCTCACTGTTCTTGTGATCATTTTGACCCCACGGGGTGAGATCTTGCGTGGAGCCCCAGATCGAGGGAGATTATCAGTGGTCTTGTATGTTTTCCATTTTCTAATTATTGCTCCCACAGTTGATTTCTTCACACCAAGCTGCTTGCCTATTGCAGATTCAGTCTTCCCAGCCTGGTGCAGGTCTACAATTTTGTTTCTGGTGTCCTTCAACAGCTCTTCGGTCTTAGTGGAGTTTGGAGTGTGACTGTTTGAGGTTGTGGACAGGTGTCTTTTATACTGATAACAAGTTCAAACAGGTGCCATTAATACAGGTAATGAATGGAGGACAGAGGAGCCTCTTAAAGAAGAAGTTACAGGTTTGTGAGAGCCAGAAATTTTGCTTGTTTGTAGGTGACCAAATACTTATTTTCCACTATAATTTGCAAATAAATTCTTTCCAAAACTGACAATGTGATTGTCTGGATTTGTTTTCTCATTTTGTCTCTCATAGTTGAGGTCTACCTATGATGACAATTACAGGCCTCTCTCATCTTTTTAAGTGGGAGAACTTGCACAATTGGTGGCTGACTAAATACTTTTTTGCCCCACTGTATAAAATTGATAGGTTTTCAGATTTTTTGTTCCTCCTTCAGTAACTAGAAGTGGTATGGCTTGTTCAAAATAGACAGTTTTGAGTTATTTTGTTAGTCAGCACCACTCATATGCAGATAACAGATTATAAAGGCAAGACTTTATGATCAGTTACTAGATATTATGACAACATATTACAATTAAATGACATAATTTTAGCCCCAAATCTGTTAATTTCATCTTCATGTTCTCTCTGCTCCAATATTTCATCTTTATTAGACATCTTTTAATAAATATTTATGGTAACCTTTATATCACTGTTGTTTCTTGTACAGATTTGTTCTATAACCAAGAAATCCGAGCAGCTAGACGTTCGTTTTAGTTTTTGAACTGCATAATATTTTTATGTATGCATTTATTGATGAGAAAATAGATTTGGCAGCAGGCTATTTAGAACTGTGAAATTGCCAGAGGAGCTTGATGACAGGAGAATACATTTTCAGTGACTGATTTTACACAGGTAGCTGTATTAATATGATGCACAAAGAGTCCTATACTACATTAAAAATTACTACATTTACTGTGGCAAACATTTATACTGTATTTATGCATCCACTTAATGAACATTTTTCTCATGATTTAGGATTTTGGAACACTAAGGCATTAAATCATAGGAAGAGTGGTTTATTGCTAGAAGAAACACTTTGCTTGATGCCCTCATTATCTACATATGGTGCAGAGAAATGTGATAGAGGGGAATAGATGATATTTATTTATTAATTCATTTGCTCCACTGGATTTCATCAGCTAAATCCAGTTAAAACAATAATAAAATCCCCAACCAAAATTAAAACCTATCATGCCTGAAACAGCTGATACATCTGCATAAATAACTCCCCTAATTATGGGAGCTTTATTCCCCAATACCCAGAGGGAAAAGAGGCTTTAGGAACTTCATGAAAGACCACCAGGCTGAGAATCATCTGAATCTCAAGGTGTATTCTGTTCTAGAAGGCAGGAGCAGTGCCAGAAGCATTCTCATACGTGAGATGGTAGAAATACTTGGAGAAAGGCAGCCCTACCATTAATCTGGCCCTGTGCCATGAACAGCTTTGTAGGTGATGACTACCACCTTGAATTATACCCTGAAGCCTATTGGGAGCCAGCTTTCTGTGCCAGCATTGCTGGCTGCCAGCCACAAGATAGTAAGTTGGATGCCTGCCACAGTCCATTGATATGCAAGCTCAGACAGAACTTTTAGAAGAAAATAGTCCTTTTTACCAATATCTTTGGATAGCAACTATAAACATAGTCACATGCTTGGCATAAATTAAGATCAGGAATCTAATAAACAAGCATCAAATCTAAGGGACAAGACAAGAAACAATGAAGTGATATCCAGAATTCTAAGCATGGCATTTGCAAAGTAAATATGACAGAGCTAAGACTTGAAAAGTTTTTCCCCATTGTCTGATCTCAGGGAGTGAGGTCAATAAATCAGCCATACAGACTTTATATATATATATATATATATATATATATATATATATATATATATATATGCAGTGACTATTTATTTTCCTGATTCGATGCGTCGCCAATCCTACGTTTGGGTTGATAGCAGTGTGATAGGATGTACTGAGTGTCAATCATTTATTTTGTCACTTTGGTCCCGCCCCTCTTCTCCATTCTCCATCAGTCTTTTTCACTCAGTGGACTACCCAGTGTCATTTACTGGGTGTTTAAAAAAAAATAGAAATTGGAAAGAAATTTATTCTTGTTTCTTGGCAAGACTGTCAGATCTACTATGTTCTTTCAGTTGTTGAATCTCTGTTTAGGGCTGGGTGGCTAGACTGATTGGGTGCAAACAAATCATTCTGACAGTTTCCTCAATTATTATCCCTAATTATTATCCAGTCTCACTGTATCTTCCTCATTAGAGGATGTGTCCAGCAGGACTGTAACAGTCAGTGCAGTTTGCAATGTATTGAGGCCACAATGCCACATGGATATAGTGAGCTGCACTTTTCACAACTTGTGCTACATTCTGGATCAATCACAGCTTCCAAGTGGTCTTCAAGGGTAGCCTTATATAGAACACCTTGCAATAATCCAAACAGGAAGTGAACAAGGCACAAGACACTGTGAGTAGGCCCTCCCAATCCAAGCATGGAAACAATTAACACAAAAGATGGCAATGTTTAATGTTTAATTTTAATTTTTTAAACTTTCTATTAGATTTCCAGAGTTGCCATTAAAAGATAGAGTTCATACATATCAAATCAAATTGATCAACTAATCAATCAATCAATCAATCAATATTTGTGCAAAGTCTCTCTTAGCCACAGCTGCCACTTGTTTTTGTCCAGAAAAACTTCAATTGTGGATCAGGTCCATCTGGGACAGTTCTACCCCATGCAGAACCAGTGATGAAAATTCCTTACAAGTGGGGGCCCTGAAAACAATTTTTTCCTGTAATATCTTCATCTCATCTCCAAACAATTATGATAGACAGGATTAAATTATCTGTATCATGTTGAAGTAATATTTTCCTTCTTATTCTGACATCATCCAAGGGAATCCTCAAAGTGTACAAAATCCAGTAGGCTTATCATCCAATTCCCTGAAGAAAAGTCAGATGACTGGCAGTGACTGGCATAAGATAATAGAGAAAGGTTGGATTTGGCAATAGGAACCGAAATTTTTATGACCTAAGGAGAGCTAGTTTGGTGCGGTAGGTAAGGCATTAGGCTAGAAACCAAGAGACCATGATTTCTAGTTTTGTCTTAAACATTAAACAGGTCAGGGCTTCTAGACAAGATTCAAAGGCAAACTAGATGTCCTTGAAGGAATGGAAATAGTCCTGACCTTCATGGGAATGTTATAATCAGCAGTGAAATCTGGACAGATCTGTCCGGCTCGCATGAACCAGTAGTGTCGGTGGTGGGAAGCTCCGCTCACCCGTCTGGATGTCATTAAGTCCAGTTTTTGATCCTCTGCACATGCACAGAAGAGGCGCACACACACTCCCAAACCGGTAGCGAAGGTAAGTGCATTTCACAGCTGGTTATAATACAGATATAATTGTGCTTAAAGAAATTCCAATTATAATATTGCCTAAAAGAAGACTATTCCTTTCTGACTGATAGACAGAAAAAGATTCTATTTCAATGGGACAAACTAGAAGGAGTGATTTTTACTTTCAAACAGCAGAAAGCAAGAGAATTTCTAGAAAAATTCAATGGAGAACTGGAGATAATAAATGTGACAGATGAGACCACACAAAAGCCCATACAGGTGGAAAAGGAAAGTTAAATGTATGATTAGGTGCTACAGCTATTCTTTTCCAAATATTTGGCCTTATTATGTATTACAAATGCTTAACATGGAATGTAAAGTGAGCAAGTGCTCCTCAAAAGAAAAGACAAATCATTATATGAAAAAATAAAACAAAATATAATTTCCTTTTATAGAAATTTTTATTAGAAAAAAAGAATATAAAATATTTGACTTACAAAAAATTTAGATGAAGTACTTTATTTCAGAAGGAACCAAAAAATGGAGTTGTTTTGTATATATATTCCCAGTTGCAACCAGAATTTATACTGGCTGATGAGCATGGTAGATATGTTGGGGTAGAAATTAATTTGCATGGGGTTAAGATACTGATATTGGAAAATTATGCCCCAAAGGAGTATAAAGACTGTTTTTAATGAACGATTTAAGGACAGGCTAGTGAGTTTTATTTTTAAATGAAAATTGATGTTTGATGGGAGATTGGAATGGACAATCTCCCTACAAGTAATCAGAACACCTGAGAAAAATATTTAAATTAAATAAGGTTTACCAGAAGTGTTTTTAATCTGATACACAATTTCAAGCTTGTTGAATGGAGATATAAATATGACAATTCAAGACAGTATATTTATTTTTCTGAAAGACATAGGTCTTTTTCAAGAACAGACATTATTTGGATTTTGAAGAATTTGACTATTAAGGTTCATAAAGCAGAGATATTGCCAAAGGCTTTTTCAGATTATAATGCAGTGAATTTCTTTTTTTAAATGAAAAGTTAAGGAGGTTAAATGAAACGGTGTTAAATAAAGAAGTAGTAATGGAGGATTGTAAAAAGAAATTAAAAGAGGTTTTTTTTAAAAAAAATCTTAATAAAGGTTCAGATATAAGAATGGTGGGACACAAGCAAAGCTTTCATGAGAGGTTATTTTATATAATGTAATAATGAACTCAGAAAGAAGAGACAAGAGAATACAAAAGCTATTTTTGATGACATGAAATAAAAGAAGAGGAATTAAAGAAGATTCCAGAGAAAATAAATACAGTACATCTCAACAAGCTTGTTCAGCAACAATTATTTATGTTAAAAAAGAGAGAGAGAGAGAGATGGAAATTTAAAAAATACATAACCCCCCAAAATTCGCAAATAAACCAGGGAAGTGGTTGTCATATAAATTATAAAAGAACACAAAACACAAATAATTTTCAATAGAGATCTAACAAATCCTTGTGAGACACAAAAAGGTACAAAGCAGAGAACCTTTTATCTCCTCTTTATTTTAGTTCATTAAATATCAGAGATATAAGACTGAAGAAAAAAAATGTGAGGGTAAAGACTAAAAAAAAAATTTATAAGGGCATTTGCTGATGACTTGGTGTTGGTTTTGAAGGATCCATTAAAGGAAATAAAAACATTAATGGGGAAATTAAAAGAATTTGGTACAGTAACAGGTTTTAAAATGAAGATAAAGATGTTAACAAAAACATGAAATACAGGATAAAACAAAACTGATAAAGAAAACAGATTTTAAGACTGAGAAAAAAAGAAAGTATCTTGGTATTCCCATGAAAATATAAACTGTTTGCTATTTCTAAATAATTATGTTAAGACATGGAATGAAGTTTAAAAACATATGTTAAGATGCGAGAAATGGCAATTATCATTTTGGGGAGAATTTCTATGATAAACTGTTTTGCCCACAATATTGTTTTTGTTTCAGACAATATTGGTTTTGACAATTGATGTACCATTTAAACAGCGGCAAAAGGATACATCTAAGTTTTTATAGCAAGGGAAAAAACTAAAAATGAAATTTAAAATGTTACAAAATGCAAAAGAAAGAGGAGGATTGGGTTTACATAATTTGACATTGTATTTTGCAGCTTGCTGTTTGATTTGTATTGAAGAGTGGTGGTGTTGAGAAGGCTTACTTGACTTGGATTTGAGTAGCATGGATATTTGTGGTGCAATAAATTCAAAGTTAATGTAGATTTTATTGTTTATATTAGGCTTGCCTTATTGAAAATATGGAATAGATACTAATCAAGGTTATGCCTAAAAACACCTTTGTGCCTCTCATCTCAAGAAATGTTTTGTAGATGAGAAATAATAGACAAACACAAAGCATACTGTGCAATATTAGAAATCTGGAATGACGAATAAAAATAAAATCAAGAGAACATCTCTGACAGAAGGGCATAGTTAACAAAATAACAGAATGGGAAGGGACTTTGGAGGTCTCCTACTCTAACTAACTCCTTAGTTCTAGGTTGCTTCAACATTGCTATTTTTATATTTGCAGTGATCAGAAAGATTCAAAGTAGACACAATAATTTACACAATGATATTGAATGTTGTTGACTTTGAAATGGAATTGTATACAAATGATGAACGTGTAATTGTTAGAATGTATAATCTTTTATTGACATTTGAAACAAGGCGAGTGAAAGAATGTATGGTAAAGTCGGCTAAAATGTTGGTTATAATACACAGATGGAACAATGGGGAAATATCTGGATGAAACAATTGAAATATACATTATGTTATAATCTTAAAAAGAACTTTTATAAAATGACATACTATTGTTATATGACAGCGGAAAAAAATGTCTAGAATGTGTAAAGCTACTTCAAATCTATGTTGGAAATGTGAATAACAAGAAAGGTAATTTTATCATGCTTGGTATCCATGCAAAAAAGGTAGAAGATTTGGAGTTCAGATGCAGTATGCTGATTCCAAGAATTTTTAAGATCAACTGAAACCAGAATTTCTCCTCTTGGGACTGCTGGATAAATGATTGGACAAAAATTGTGGAACTCTGTTGTAACTGTATATATAACTGCAGCAAGTTTATTATGTACACAAAGACGGAAAGATTTGGCAATGCCTACAACAGAGGAACGGTTGGTGAAAATGGTAGAAAATGAATTGGCTAAATTCTGTTTGATTAGAGAAAAGGAAACTGGAAATCCCTTATGGACTTTTTTCCTAAAACAGAAAAAAATGAACTTATGATCTGATGATTGGGTAGGATAGATTTTAATAGTTCTCAACTTACAACAGTTCATTTAGTGACCGTTCAAAGCTACATGACCATTTTTCACACTTAGGATCATTGCAGCAACCCCTGGTCATGTGATCAAAATTCAGACACTTGACAACTGGCTCATATTTATGATAATTGTAGTGTCCCTGGGTCATGCAATCACCTTCTGTGACCTTCTAATAAGGCAAGTCAATGGGGAAGCCAGATTCTCTTAACAATGGTGTTACTAACTTAACAACTGCAGTGATTCACTTAACAATTGGGGCAGGAAAGGCCGTAAAATGGAGCAAAATTCACTTAACAAATGTCTCACGTAGCAACAGAAAGTTTGGGATTGATTGTGTTCATAAATTGAGGCTACCTGTATAGAAAGAAGAGAGTCTTTAAAGAGATGTGCTGTAAAGAAGATTGGAAGTCACATCTTTATATTTTTTTCCTTTCCTTTCCTTTCCTTTCCTTTCCTTTCCTTTCCTTTCCTTTCCTTTCCTTTCCTTTCCTTTCCTTTCCTTTCCTTTCTATTTTTCTTTTTCTTTTCCTTCTTGCACTTTATCTTTTATCTTTTCATTTTTCTTTCTTTCATCTTACCTTATTTTAGTTTGTATTAATTTTTACGTTCGCTTTTAAAATTTACAATAAAATTATATCTTAAAAAGTGAAACAGCTAGATGACCTTGGGCTGGTCACTTTCTCTTAGCTGTAAGGAGCGGGCAATGGAAAACCTATTACAAAGTCTTGCCAAGAAAGCTTCAGGGAATTGTCCAGGGAGTTGTCAGGAATCCACAATGATCCAAAGGTACACACACACACAAACAAACAAACAAAAATACCCATAGGGAGAGGTGAAGAGCACTTCAAAACAGTGAGGAAAGATCCAGTATCGTACACTTTATACTTTTATATTTTGCCAATCAAATTAATATAATATTCATTGAAACTAGCTATTCTTATACATAATGATCTACAAGACTACAAACTAAAAAATTAACTCCTATTAGCGCTTCAGCATATTATAATTAATTTTGTACAATTAATTGGACAAAACAATTAGGAGAATGTCACAGTACTCTGCTTTTCCTGTTCCACGGTGCTTTTCTTTTCTTTTTCCATGATGCTTTCCTTTTAATATTAAAGCTAAATTAAAACATTTTCTACATAATTATCTGCTTATTTGGGAGATATTAAAACTGACTGTTGACCACTGTAGCCAATTGCATCCATTGTGTGGGATTAACTATCCTAACATCAATGGGGAGACAAACTATGCAACTAGCAGACAACTTTGTGTCCCAAAAGGTAGAGCAGGGAACTAGCAGGTCAACTATACTGGACTTAATTCTCACTATCAAAGATGAAATGATAGAAGGGATTGATGTTACAGGAACTTTGGGGGAGAGTGACCATGCAATATTGGAATTCAACATAATACAGGCATAAGTAACTGTTCTGCCCCGACTACAGACCCCAAAGAATGCAGCACACACAAACTCTATACAAAGCTTATTTTACTCAAATAACTTAGTCTTTATCAACCAAAGGCTGTTAATACTGTCTTAACAGCCTACCAGAATTCTAAGATAAGGTAATCACAGTCTTACTAGAGTTGGCAGAAAGCCCAGAAGCAATTTTGCAGACACAAAAGAGAGTGAATTAAAGTTGTTCTCTACAGCTTGTTGCAAGCGACGTTCCTTCTTAAATAGGCTAAGGGAGTGGCCAATTAGCCCTAAGCCTTACTCTTGAGGAGACCTCCTCCTGAGGACCACTCCTGCCTTTTGGAAGCTCTGCGTGCCTGTGCATTGAGAAGAGGCTCCTCCTCTTTGTCCTCTTCACTTAAAGGAGCTTCTGGAGGTTCTGAAGGCCCTGGCTGAATCCCTGCTCTGGCACCACATCTTCTCCAGCCTCCTCACTGTCCGACTTGAGCACCAGCTGCACAAGCTGCTGGCACAGCATCACACCAGCCTCCTCGTTGTTGGAATCAGCTACGATCTACACAGGCCGCTGATGGGCCACAACAGTAACAGAACAAAGTCAAACTAGCAGACCTTAAGACCTTCAACAAAAATCTTTAAGGGGAAGACAATTCAGGAAGCTTGGGAAATTTTGAAAATGAGTTACAATAACCTAGTCCAGGGGTAAAATTTACTTGCTTTGCTACCAGTTCGCAAATGTGAGTGCACGCACCACATCCACAAATGCACAGAGCATTCTGTGCATGTGCAGATGATAAAAAATGGGAAATAATGATGTCCGGGCAGGTGGGTGGAGCCTCCTGCTGCCGTGCTACCAGTTCGCCCAAGCCAGATAGAACTGGCTGAATTTCACCACTGGTCTAATCCAGCACAATACCATTGAAAAAGAAAAATGAGATTGGTTGCATAAAGAACTCTTTAATAAACTGAAAGGCAAAAAAGACAAGTATAAAAAGTGGAAAGTGGAAACTGTGTTAGTCTTTTGGCTGTACGTAACACACACACACACATACACACTGCAATTTGCAGAAAACAGTGGATGCTGTAGCTTTGGAGGGAAAGATGTGGGGGTGGTAGCTGAAGATCATTGATTCGTTCATTCATTTTATATGTCCACCCAACTTAGGTTAAAGATTTTGGGTTGCAAACACTTAAAAATGTAAAAATGTAAAAAACACCTAAAGGAGCAGCCTAGGTAAAAACAGGTGCATCTATAACAATTGACATAGCCAGTACTTTGGCTCAAGCTGACCTTAGCATTAATTTGATTTAATGTATAACTATTTAAAAGAATACTAGCTGAGGAACTGTATTACACCATCCTGAGTATTTCTACAAGGAAAACAGGCCTAATATCAATAGTTTCTATAGTTAGGCATCTAGCAATATAATATAAATATTACCTTGTCTTTTTTCTGCCTTCACAATATACTTAACATTCCTTTCCCTGTTCTTTTGATCTAAGTTGCATCCCTATGAACCAATAACATACCAGGTGATAGGACCTTAGCTAATGAAAAGTAGAGCTGAATACAGTTATCATTTGTTATTGTGCTTGTGTAGAAAAAGCAGGTCCTGCCTCTGTTCTTTTCTCTCTTATATTATAGAGAACAGAGAATATCCTGCTGTTCTTCAGTTTTGCTTGTTCAGCATTGCTGCCACTTCAATTTGCCATCATGGGGAATACAGTTGCAAGTCATTCTAATGAATGAAATGGGAGAGTACTTAATCATTGCCCAAATGCAGGCAAAAGGTTTTGCAGTGCACTGCTCTGATCCATGCATGGGTAATCTCTCATCTATTTGCCAGAGACTGAATGTAATTTTTTTTTCATTCTTTTGACCATGCCTCCTGTGTTCTGTTGGTCTTTAGTCTTTTTTACTCAGTCTAGCTAAAGAGACCCGAGTGGCTTTTCTTTGGCATTTAGCTTGTCAGATTTCTCACCTTGTATTATCACTTCTTGGATTTTGTTTCTTGGACTTTATTCCTTAGTGTGAGTTGCACATTTGGAATCTGGTAGGAGATTTGACACCACCTCCTTTTGCTGCCAGCAGTGTGCTAGGCGTCCCTGGGGCGATTCCAGAGTCACTGCCCTGGGATCCGGGGCAAACTCCGAAGACCAGTTGTGGCTTCGCTGCGCTGGGAAGGCTTGAAATCACCTTTGTGCCATTTTTCTTGCCAACGGTCTGTGGCGGCGTGGGGAAGCAGTTTTGCCGCTCGCACCTGTCATTTTGTTTGTGGATCCAGACGTGGCGGTGCTTTGAGAGGCCCTGCTGTCTCGTGCCTTAAATTGCTGGTGTTTTACTCGCTTCTGGCCTTCACAGCCTGCTTTGAACAATGGAGCAGTGAATTTATCGAAGCGGCACTTAGGGGTCAGGTTTGACTCCTGCGCCTAATTCCCTGGTGTAACTGAGGCCTGAGCTAGTTCTGTGAGAGAGTGAGGCCTTCATCGCCATTTTCAGGCATCAGGCGTTTGGAGCCCCTAGGGCTCCAGATGACGCCTTCATCCTCAGCTCTTTCTGGAATTGTCACAGAAGTTTGGCAGGCTGATATTCAATGTCTTCGCCTGTCCCAAACATGCACAGCTTCCAAGGTTCTTCTTATGGTTTCCAAGCCCAGGAGCGGAAGGATGCAACGCCCTTCACTGCACATGGTCTCAAGGGCTATTATATGTGTTCCCTCCTATACCACTCATTCTGCGGGTTCTTCAGAAACTGTTAGCTGAAAGAACAGATATCCTTCTTGTAGCGCCTCATTGGCCACGCCAGTCCTGGTTCGCTGACCTCATAAGCCTCTCCATGTCCCATCCCTGGAGGATTCACCAGGACAGGATCTCTCTCAGCCAGGGGATCGTTCTCCATCTGGAGCCCGAATGGCTCCAATTAACCATCTGGTACTTGAGAGGATCCTCCTGAGGAAGGATAATTTTTCAGGGAAGGTGATACAAACCATACAGGTGTCCAGGCGTGCTTCAATGAACTGGATTTATAATGCTTCTTGGCAATTCTTCTGTCTGTGGTGTTCCAAAGAGCACATCAACCCAACCTCAGCATCTGTACTCTGAGATCCTTGAATTCCTACAAACGGGTCTGGACAAGGGGTTGGCCCTCACTACTCTACGTAGACAGGTTGTGGCCTTGTCTACTGTACTTACCTGTGACTCTCACCGGACTCTCTCTCGACATCCGAGGATTCGCTGTTTCCTCCAGGGGGCTACCAATCTTCCCCAGTGGTGCATCACTATCCAATGTGGGATCTTTCCTTAGTCCTTCAAGCTCTTATGATTTTGCCATTTGAACTGCTGGGTTCCACCAGCCTCCGATTCTTGACTCTGAAGGTCACTTTTCTCTGGCAATTACATCAGCCAGGAAGATCTTTGAACTGGCAGCCTTGTCCATTCAAAAGGCCCTCTGTATTTTACATTCAAACAGCTCCACACTATGCTGGAAGAAAAATGGCATACCTTGGACTTGAGGAGGGCCCTCCACAGGTACATTAAGAGGATGGCTTCATTTCAGTGGACAGAGATTCTTTTTGTATCCTTTCACCCTCGTCAATGAGCAGGAAGGTATCCACATCAATGGTGGACCAGTGGCTGAAGGCTTGTATTTCGATAGCATATGAACTCAAGGCCAAGCCTTTACCTGGATGCATTTTGGTCAATTCTACTCACAGTGTGGCCACCACGGCTGCTTGGATTACTCAGGCGTCAGTCGCTGACATTTGTCAGGTGACCACCTGGTCTTCATTGTCACCATTCATACGACATTACAAATTAGACAGTTATGCCTCTGCTGAGGCGTCACTTGGGAGGAGGGTATTGCAGAGTGTGCTCTCCATCCAGGGCCTGGGGATCAGTCAGGCCCTCACCCAGCGTCCTTAAGCCTGGGTATATCCCATGCATGGATTATCAGAGCAGTGCACTGGAAAATGGACATTGGCTTATTTGAATGTCCATTTTTGGTACGCTGCGACGATAATCCAACCCGCCCTTTTGGCTTCCTGATCCTGGCCAGGGTGGGTTTCTTCTGTTTCCTTTCTCCTGCAGACTCTCTGGTTGACTGCGCCTTTGTGAAAAAGACTGAAGACCAATGGAACACAGGAGGCGTGGTCAAAAGAATGAAAAAAAATTTACATTCAGTCTTTGGCAAATAGATGGGCGATTACCCACGCATGGATTATCTTCTCAGTGCACCAAAAATGGACGTTCAGATAAGCCAATGTCCGATTTCAGATGAATATCCAACAGGAGGAGAAAGGCAACTGAAGGGGACAAAAAAGGAGACATAATGTTTGTAGGTCTGAATGGAAATGAGAAAGAAGCTTCCTATATATTTTAGTAAAAGGCAGTGCTTCTTTTAGAAGAAAGAAAAAATACTGTTTTTTAATCCCTGCTGCTTAACGTAATGGATAGCTGTGTTGAGCTATGTCAGGGTCTTCCATCACTAGAATCTAAGTTGTGGTTATCTATAAGTTTCTGAATTGCAATATATGTAGGTCTTTGGTTATTTGGGTCTTCTCCCACGTAAAATTGAAAGTGTCTTGGCGACGTTTCGACGAAGTCTCATTCGTCATCTTCAGGCTGGTGTTCTCGGCTTTGTGCTTCCAGGAGCAATGTGAGATCGCAGCCTTTTGTCTCTTTCGTTTAACTGCTAGTGGGGGTGTGAGCTGATTGGCTGTGAGCTTGGCTGTGTTCTGATTGAGTGGAGGTGTGTTCTGATTGGTTAGGGGCTTGGCTATGCTCTGATTGGATGGGGGGGTTGGTTGTGCTCTGATTGGCTGGGAGTGTGTTCTGTTTGGGTGGGGGCTTGGTTGTGCTCGGCTTAATCTGAGTTGCAGGGGGATTTGAGCTGGTGAGCTGCGTTGTTGTTGTTTGGCTTCGTGTTTGTGGCCATGAGAGCTCTTCATGGTGGGTGTCAGTCTGCTTCATGTATGGATTGGAGAGGTTTAAAGTGGCTAATGATGCAGCTGCGGTCTGGCTTATGGTCCTTGGTCGTGCCTCATTATCAGTGTGGGTTTGAGTCTGATTTCTGCGTGGATGTGTGGTGGTGACATCCTGTGTGGTTCTCATGAGTGTGGGTCTGGTGTCATTCGTCGTGTTAGGGACTCGTTTGTCAATAAGGGCGGGTTTCCAAATGGCTGGTAGGTGGGAGGTATCGTCTTGTCTGTTCATGCTGTGTGGGCGTTTTTCTATCTCGATGGCTTCTCTGATTATTCTGTTGTTAAAGTGTTCAGTTTTGGTGATAGTTCTGGTCTTTTTAAAGTCAATTTCATGTCCTGTGGCTTTAAGATGTTGGACCAGGGAAGAAGTTGGTTCCTCTTTTCTGACTGAATTCTTGTGTTCTTCAATGCGTGCACTTATTCTTCTATTGGTTTGTCCGATGTATGTGGTGGGGCAGGCGGTGCATGGGATTTCATATCTGCCTTGATTTTCTAACTCATCCCATCCAATCAGAGCACAGCCAAGCCCCTAACCAATCAGAACACACCTCCACCCAATCAGAACACAGCCAAGCTTCCACCCAATCAGCTCACACCCACACTAACAGTTAAAAGGAAGAGACAGCTGCGATCTCACATTACTCCTGGAAGCACGAAGCTGAGAACACCAGCCTGAAGATGACGAATGAGACTTCGTCGAAACGTCGCCAAGACACTTCCAATTTTACGCGGGAGAAGACCCGAATAACCAAAGACCTACATATAAACACCCGCGAAAACCTCAGAATATACATATATATATATATATATATATATATATATATATATATATATATATATATATATATATAATATTTCATCTGGTAATTTCAGTTTTGGCTCCTAAAATTGCCCTGCTATGAAACAAACAAGGCAGTATGTTTCGTTCTATTCATTTGCCAATCCTCAATAATAAATATGCCTAAAATAGCCCCACGAGAGTAACATTTTTATTTTGTTCATTTCTCTCAGTTAATTCTACTTGTGCTGTGAAGGAGTTGAAAATCTGTAATATTCCAAATGTTGCTAAGGAAGGACATTTTGCAACCCCAGTTTCTTTTATTGTGTTGAAGTCTTAGCAAGCCAAAGCATATTCTTTCCCTTCTCCTCTTCTGATATTTTCCATATTTTATATCATCACACCATCAGCTAAACCAATGATCAGAATAGAAACAAGAATGAAATGAAGCCACCTACTGAGTCTCTTCATTATACTAACAAACCAGAAACAAAATCACAATGAATTGAAATCCAAGTGGTTTAATCTGTTCACTTCTCCTAATCTAAAGATGCTCCTGATCTCAAACTAGTATTACAGTACTACTATAAGGTTGCTCTGTTTCAATGCATAGTTGAATCGAAAAGCATTGAATTTTTCATTAATTTTTCTAACTTTGTCACCAAATCCAAATGTCTACATGTGTTTATTTATTTAAAATATTAAAAATGCTGTAAATTTAAAGTACTATATTTCTAATGCAGTAAATAATATATAACTTTTAAGCTAAGAAATATTATTCTACAAAATTCTTTTTAAATAAAAAAGGATTTGTAATTTGGTAGGCATATTCTCTGGCTTCCATCTTTCTTAGTTTACCCATGCATGCACAAGGGATTCAGGTATTTTCATACTCATATGCATATATTAGTTAGCTCCAAAACTGATTTGACAAATTTAATGAATTTTGCTGCATAACTTCAAGCTTTTACTTGTAATCAGTTCCATGGACAGCACTTACAGAATTATTTGAAGAGGCATTTTATTAAGACTATCAAACCATTTAACTTCAGAACAGGAAACACATGATAGCCTCGGGAAAAAATATTTTACAGCATCAGGGTTTTCTTTTGGTCAGGAAAAGAATAAATCGACAACAACAAATTGTAATTGCTAGCTCCAAGCTGCTTGTGGTAATAATTAACCTAGATTCACTGAACTCTCCCTAATGACTCCATTGGTTCAAAAAAAATGAACATTTTCCTGTGATCTCCCTTGATAGTATCATCAGGATGTTGTCACTGCAAACAATACCCTTATCTAGTTTCTTTTCAAGTCACCTGATTAACTGAGTGGTTAAAAAAACAGAAAGGAAAAGTCCTTGTACAGAGTCCTCAGATGTCATATAAAAGCCAAGGGAGTAGTCCCATTTTTTCTTTTTCTCTTAGTGTTTATCTTGCTAGGAAGCTTTATTCTAAGCTTAACAGTTACATAATGGAGCTTTATTATTATAAATCCAGCATGTGTCTTTATCAATATGCGATCTTTCTAATTGACCAGTGAAGAAATCTCACAGCTTTTTTTTTCCAGCTTAGAATTTTATTATTATTATTTCCTTAATGGGGGCCTACATTTTTCTTGGCAAGATTTTAAGGGATTTTTGTTTGTTTGTTTTTTTGCCACTATCTTCTTCCAAGGCTCAAGAAGGGGTGACTTGTTGACTTTTGGCCTAAAACAAGACTAAAATTCATAATTGGTGCAGTTAACTTAACTTTTTATTGTGGGTATATTTCAATTTTATGTTACCGACAACTTGTCAAATTAAGACTTATAGTTAGCCAAAATTATCATTATCTCTCCATATACCACATTTTCCCAAGAATCCCAAGTTAACAACAGCACTTGGGATTCTTATATACCACTTCATAGTACTTTACAGCCCCTTTGAGCAGTTTACAGAGTCAACAAATTGTTCCCAACAAACTGGGTCCTCCTTTTACCAACTTTGGAAAGATGGAAGGCTAAGTCAACCTTGAGCTAGTGACAATTGAACTGCTGACAGTTGGCAAAATTAGCCTGCAATATTGCTTTCTAACCACTGTGCCACCACCATTCTAGTTGCTATGAAATAAATTGAAGCTAATGCAAGTAAATGGTATTTATTTCATAATCCAGATATTTTCCTTTTGATGTATGACTTAGCAATGTCAGAAGAAAGTTCTGTGTGCCAATCTGTGCTAGGTCATGAATGAACACAGGAAAATTGCTTGAAGAGGAGTGTGGTTTATTCAGTAGCATAACATGCAAGATAGGTCTTAAAATTGGCCACAAGTGAAAAGGCTGGGAAAGTTGTATTTATAGTGAGGTCCAGGTGTGTGGTTCTGTAAAGTTGAGAAGTATAAATGTATGGAATGTGTGTTTTGCGGAAATGTTTGACATTTTGGGAGGAAATGTTGTTCCCATTCTCTCTGGGTTAAGATAATTGTCTAGATGTTAAGTGAGAGTTTGGTGTTAAGTGGACTGCATTGTGTGTCTAGGAGATTTTCATATTTTGAGGGGATTTGTAGCTGTATAATTCCCTTGCCAGTATTTACAAATTTCTTTGACGGTAGGTGTGTTTTGTTCCTTTTGTCAGTTACATATCATTGAAGGCTGAAAGGCTTCACCCAGTCTTTTTCAACATAGTTTTTTTCTATAGTATCTTTGGTGGGTTCACTAGAGGATCAGGGAAAGCCTATGCCCATGTGTGGAGTGGATGGTAATGGGTGTCACAGATGGCGTATATGCATTTTTGCCCTACAACATATTTTTCTAACTAATAATAAGTGCAGAAATGACAATACTCTTGGCTATGTCTGTATGAAAGAATTCTAGATTTCATGTAATACAGTGGTACCTTGCTACTTGTCATTAATTGGTTCTGAGAGATGTGAGAAGTACTAAAAATAATGAGTAACGAATAAACCACGAGACTAACATGTGCCCCTTTGTTTCTGCCATAAAGGGTAGCAAGTCATGAGGCAGCCAACAGCTTGCATGTTGAGTATCAAACAAATGACGAGTCTGGAGACAACATTTTCATGTCTAAATGTGTTGAGTACCTAATTTGACGACTTTCAAAGCAGTTCAGTACTGAGGTACCACTGTAGCATAAAGCCTTTTACAAAAAATAAAACACACCTTACTATTAAAATTACTTGTAAGCCACAGGATAGGAGCACAAGTTTATATTTAGCACAACTTTTTAATTAGCTAAACTTAGACTGTTTGTGGATTGATATACCAGTATATTTCTGGACAACTGCTGACTACAGCATGCACATTTGTTTAGTGACCATTTAAAGTTACAATGGCACTTTAAAAAGTAACATGACCATTTTTTTCATGACTGTTGCAGTATCCCCATGGTCATGTGATCAAAATTCAGACACTTGGCAACTGGCATGTATTTATCATGGTTGAATGTTACTGATAAGACCATATTTTTATTAAGTCCTTAAAATGCATTCATTCTTTCTCTCTCTTTTACCATGCTGTTAAAATTTAGACCACAAATTTATGGTAGATAGGAATTGGTTCTTATGCTTCTTGCTGTCATTTAACCAGTTTGTATCTTACTAGTGATCGGTTAATTATGTGACCAGAGCTTAATTCAAGGCATTAAACCAGGAGTTAATAACCAAATCTTGACCTAAGTATAATGGGCAGATTACCTCAAATAACCATGAGGAACAGAAGCCAAAACCAAGATAGCAATCTGATTAAAAAAAAATCTGAGTATGGAGCAAAAACATAGTTTAAGAAAGCATCTCTGGCATCTTCCCTAGATCTCATGAAGGTAAAGGAAGGGAGGGAGGGAGGAAGCACATTCAAACTTGAAAGATTCTGTTACTATAAGCTTACAGAAAAACCAGCATTTGCTTGAATGTCTTGAATGCACCAAGATCTTAAACTGTTTCTTTGGACTGCTTTAACAGTCCAAAGAGATCCAATCACTGCAGTGTTGGCTGACTATTCTTGGACACTGCAGCGAGATGCATCAGACACCGAGTATAAACAAAAATCAGCAACAAAACATTTTTAGCTCTATTGAATTCATGCAGTGTGTCAGAAACATTATGCAATTAAGTACATTACATTATAATGTACATAAATACATTCATCATATTTCGCAAGATTCCTGAGTGATACAGTCATTCTGAAATTATATTTGTATTCAGTTCGAATGGTCTACTGCAGTGCACTCTACATAGGGCTACCCTTGAAAAGTATCCGGAAGCTTCAGCTAGTATAGAACACAGCTGTGTGGGCAGTTCTTGTACCCTTAGGGTGGCCCATGTTACATTGCTGTTTTGCAATCTGCACTGATTGCCAGTTTGCTTCCAGGTCCAGTTCAAAGTGTTTATTATCACCTTTAAAGCCCTTGAGGGCATGGGTCCAGACTATCTAAGAAAGTGGTTCACCCCAATGGGTCTAGCTGCCCCCCACACAGTGGCAGAAGGGACATGCTGCAGATCCTATCAGTCAAGGACAGGATGGTGGGCTCCTGAAGAGCCTTTTCTGCCGTAGCTCCTACTCTCTGGAACATTGTGTCCCCCAAGATGAGATCCGCACCCGCCCTTTTGGCCTTCCAAAAAGGCTTGAAGTCATGCTATGCCAACTGGCCTGGGGGACCAATGGGAATGTGGCATTTTGAAGCTGACTAATGAATTAGACAGCACTCCAGCTCTTTCTCGTGTGCCCTTTGCTCATTCTCTCTGCATCCTGATCAATTTTATTATAACTGAATTTTAATTTTAAATTTAAATATAAAATTCAAGTTCTCTATTGTATTAATGTTACATATTGCATTTTAATTTAATTATTGTAAACCTCCCAGAGTCAGCTCTGGCAAGAAGGGCAGCATATAAATTTAAATCAAAATAAAAAAGTAAAGTAAAGTAAAGTAAAGTAAAGTAAAGTAAAGTAAAGTAAAGTAAAGTAAAGTAAAGTAAAGTAAAGTAAAGTAAAGTAAAGTAAAATAAAATTTTTTTAAAAAATTAAAAAAATAAAAATAAAAAACAGTACATGGATTGGTTTTTTCTTCCTTGCGCTGTTTAGAGAGTCCATTGAGTGGGCTGTCCTCATGTCCTTGGTCAATGACTGAGTTAATATTTCTTTAAGACATGCCTCCCCTTCCGGTTAGGCTCCAGTTCATTAACTCAGTCTGGCCAACCAGACTGTTTTCTCTCTTTGGCTCCTTAATGGACTCTCTAATTAGCTATTTTAACATCTGAATTGGATCTATATTACAATCCTTCTTGCTTTGCGGTCCTGTGGTTGCCAAGGCACTTCGAGTGCACCAAGCTCTGCTCAACTGAGCAGTGGTTTGCCGCCACTGATTCTTGACTACCGACTCTGAGCGTCGGCTGTCAAGAGGATCCAGTCTTATAGACAAAGCCGACGGACATTTGTGAGTGTTGCGAGTGCAAAGCCATGCTGTCAGCTTCCCGTGTAAGGGGATCGAGGAGAGTCCTGTATTGTCGGGACCAAGCTCTCCCTGCCTGGAGTACCGCCAGTGACTTGTGGAGCCGTTCTGCTGGCTTCTATCACCTCAGCCTTTTCTTCGGGCATGCAGCAGCGGCTTTTGATCGGCGGCTGCCATTTTGTTTGTCTCAGGAGTAGCTAGTAGAGCTATGTTGTTGGCTCTCAGTTGTTTCCTCTGGCCAGTGCCACCGCCTTCAAATGGGGTGAAACCCAGTTGCCACCGCTTATTAGCAGAACTGGTCAATTCGTTCCACTCTCTCCTCCAAAAGACTGTTGGTTGGGGCATGGGAGCAGCTGCTAGCAGCTCCGTGCCATTTTGTTGGCAATTGAAAAGGAAGAGCCATTTCATCAGCTCTCGGGCGCTTGGTTCTGGCTTCTTGTGGGCTCTAAAAGAAGGCTGTGCTTTCAGCCTTCTGCCATTTTTGGAAAAGTCTTGAGTTTATGAGCTGTGTTGTCAGCTCTTCGCTCATTATCATATATTCTCTGACCCCTGACCCTGGTTAAGGTCTGAGCAGCCGTGTACATCCTTCCTGTCACACTTGGCCATATCTGCTGTTCGCTCAGAGCCGTTCTGTCAGCTCCTATATTTCTACCAAATATAGGCTGGATTTTTTTATTTGGTATTTTTTTGGCTGGATTTACATTGATTTGGTTGTCTTTGGAAAAACACCAGCTTGATTTTAAAATGTAGTCGTTCCCCTGCCAATAAAGCTAAGACTCCAACTACTGCATCTAGCAGAAAGTGCACATCCAAGTCCAAGTCACATTCAACAAGGGACAACAAGGGACAAGTGTAGGCACCGGGCCTTGAACAAACAAATTGATAAAGTGCAAAAACAGGCCTCACATAATGCCAATCCAGTTGTTGCAGAACCTGAGGATAATCAGGATTCTCCCCCTAGGGCTCAAGATAGCTCTCAATGGTCACCTAATTCTCCCTCTAGGTGATTATCTCATGATAATCAAGCTGCTATTAGGGAGGTGTTTGCCCAGAGGTCTGATTTAGTAACTCCACCATCAAGACCTCCATGGGGATCGAAATCATCAGCGACTTTCACCCCTACTGCTGCAGGCCTGCGTTCTGTGGAGGGCAATGTCCCTTCCATGCCACAAGAGATGTATAATTTCATTGCTCCAACAGTGCCCAGAGAGATTGATGCGGCCCCCACACAAAGGGGCATTTTAGCTCCATTGTCAGCTCTGGCTCTGACACATAAATCTGCTCACTCTTCGAACTAGGAGGTGTGTGGGTCTCTCCAAACTGCACTCTTACCTTCCCTATCCCATCACAGCAACCTATTGCTGACAGAGGACAATGAGGCCTTCGACTACGACCTCTCTGGGGGCGAAGATGTGGATATGACCTCTGACAAACCACATTCCACCGGCCTCTTCCGCCATGAGATGTTTAAAACTGTACTACACAAGGCACAGGTTATCGCCAACATGGAATTGGTGTCCCCGCGGTCCAGAGAATCTTCCGATGCTCAGGGGTCCAACAGTTGTCTGTTCACTGAGGTGGTTCAGAACATGAGACCATTCCGGCCCCTGCAATCCAGATTACCTACAGACAATACTCGAGCTCACCAGGACATCAGCAAATTAATTGCCACTGCCGAGTACTCCGCCGACACTACACTGAATTCAGTGAAGTTTGCATCTCGAGCTATGGCCTCCAACATTACCTCCGGACACCTCCTCTGGCTATGCCATTGGCAAGCCGACATGAGAATTAAATGGCGACTGGCATCTGCAGCCTTCAAAGGGAGGTCCCTTTTTGGAGATACATTGGACCCGATATTAGTGGAAGGGATAAGAAGAAGGTGCTTCCCTATGCTTCTGGCCAAGCATATTGCCAGTCCAACTTCCCCTACCGCAGGCATTCCTTTCGACCCTAAGATCCCTGGTTCCAATCCCTGGCATTCCAGCAGTCCTTCAATTGCCCCTCTGACAGGGTCGCGGATAGACAGTCCTTCAGGGAGAGGTCCTGCCACCCTCAGTCTCAGTGCCCCTTTAGGGGGTCCAGTTTCTGACCCTATCAGAAGAATAAGTAGCACCTCAGGCCTTGGACCCATCGGAGGTCATCTCGCCAACTTCACTTCTACATGGCACAGTATGACCACCGACGCTTGGATTCGCCAGACAATTTTCCTAGGGGTGACCCCTGAATTTATTTCCGAGCCCCCATGGAGATTCATTCAATGCACCATGTCTACAGACGAGCTTTGATGGAGGCTGAGATTCGCCACTTCCTGAACATCCGTGCTATTGAACCCGTACCCCCTAGCCATCAGGGCTTCGGTTTCTATTCAGTCCTCTTCCTAGTTCAAAAGAAGTCAGGGGGCTGCAGAGCCATACTTGATTTGAAGTGCCTAAATTTCTATATCCATTATAGATGCTTCAAAATGCAATCTCTGCATACCATATTAGCTACCATCAGGCACAGAGAGTTCATGACTTCCATTGATATCAGAAAACCTTACCTACATGTTTCCATAGACTGGCTCATTGCAAATATTTTAGGTTCTGTTATGATGGCACTCATTTTCAATATCGAGCCTTACCCTTTGGTTTATCATCTGCCCCTCGCACCTTCACTAAGCTTTTGGCTGCTGTAGCTGCACATCTGAGAGCATGACTGGTCAGATTACTCTGTAACCTGGATGATATTTTAATTCTTTCTCCCGTGTCCCAAAAGGCAGAAATTGATCTACAGGCATTCCTCAGGGCGCTCTAGGAACATGGCTTCACCATCAACTGGGAGAAGAGTCACCTCACTCCCTCTACTGAGCTCGTTCACTTAGGGGCACGCATCAACACCATCTCCAGCCTAGTTTTCCTTTCTCCAGAGTGCATGGTCACCATTCATCAGACTGTGAAACAAGTGAAGTCCCTCAGGACAGTGCCCCTTCTCTTACTGTCCCAATTGTTGGGGCTCATGATCTCCTGTTTGCCCATCGTTCCGAGGGTGCGGCTACACTCCCTCCCCTTTCAGTGGCTCCTTTTGCCCTGTCAACATTCCGGCACCAATGTCTCAAAACATTGGATCAAGGTTCCTCCAAAGATGCTGGCATCCCTATGATGGTGGAGATCTCCTGCCCTAGAGAGAAGCAGCCTATTCCACGACCCACCACGCCTGTGGTTCTTACCACAGATGCCAGTCTGTTCAGATGGGGGGCCCATTTTCAATCCCAGGTCACTCAGGGTCACTGGTCCCACAGGGATCTACGGAATAACATCAATTGGTTGTAGTTGTGCACCTCACACCTAGTGCTCTGCCACTTCCAAAACCAGCTGTCTGGCCATCACATACTTCTACTGACGAACAACATGACGGCAAAGGCCCATGTGAACAGGCAAGGGGGCACTCGCTCCAGGGTCCTGATGCGCAAAGCTGCAGAACTAGGCCACTGGGCAGAAACTCATCTCTCTCTTCATGTTGAGCACATCTCCGGCATCTCCAACACCTGCACGGACTGGTTGAGCTGGATTACTCTCGATCCTGCAGAGTGACAGCTGCTCCCCGAGATCTTTCTGCAAATCATGACCATCTTCGGATACCCTCAGGTGAATCTCTTCGCCAGTCTGATGAATGCGCAATTCCCGTGCTTCTTCACCAGATATTGGGCACCAGGAGCCATGGGGACAGATACCCTGCACTGCCAGTGGCCTCCAGTACTCTGGGAGTACTGGAATCCACCTGATTCCACCTGATTCCCAGAGTTCTCTGAAAGGTCCCGTATGAGGGTGCAGATGTGATCTTAATTACCCTGTATTGGCCTCGCAGGATTTTTTCGTGGACCTATTGAACCTGTGCCGGACTCCTCCATGGCGAATTCCCCCGAGTCAAATGTCTCTCTGTCAAGGGGCTTTCTACCATCTGAACCCTCAGTGGTTCCAGCTAGCTGTTTGGAACTTGAGAGGGAGATCCTGAAGCGGACCACTTCTCAACTGAGGTGATTGACACTATTCTGGCATCTCACCATAGCTCTACAACTCATATCTATGAAGCGACCTGGTCTGCGTTTTGTCGCTGCTGTACCAAGAGGGGTACAATTGCCACTTCCACACCCATTCCCCATGTTTTGGAATTCCTCCAAGAGGGCTTGAATGCTGGTCTCGCCGTCAATACCTTGCAATGCCAGGTTGCTGCCCTTGTGACCATGGTTGATGCTAAAGGAGCTCCCACTCTTTCCAAACACCCATGTGTCTGCTGCTTTCTACGAGGTACATCTAATCTCCAACCACCTATTGTTCACAGGTATCCCTCCTGGGACCTCAGCCTCATTCTCCGTGCCCTGACAGATTCACCTTTCAAGCCACTGGGATCAGTTTCCTTAAAACTTGTCACCTTCAAAGTCTCTTTCCTGGTGGTGGTCATTTCTGCACATCGCATCTCGGAGTTGATGGCCCTCTCAGTGCACAATGACCTGTGCGTCTTTCATTCTGACCAGGTGGTCCTCCAGCTGGATCCCACCTTTTTACCAAAATTCAACACCTGGTTCCACCGGGCCCAGGAAATAATCTTGCCCGACTTTTGTCTTAAACCCAGGCATCCCTCTGAATGGTGATGGCATTCCCTGGACATCCACCGGGCCCTACAGAAGTACATTGACAGGACCGCTTCGATTCAAAAGTCAGAATCCTTATTTATTTCCTTCCAGCCCGCATCCCTGGGTTCCAGAGTTTCATCCGCAACCATCGCTTGGTGGCTCAAGGCCTGCATCATCATGGCCTACGATCATCCACAGAAATCTCGACCAAGTTACATTACGGCCCATTCAACGCGGAGCATGGCCACCTCTGTGGCCTGGGCCACCCAGTCATCCCTTCTCAAGATCTGCAGGGTGGCTACTTGGGCCTTGCCTTCTCTTTTCATATGCAACTACAAGTTGGACAAGTTTGCATTGTCCGAGGCGGCTGTTGGTCGCAGGGTGCTCCAGCAGGTCCTACCTGCTGACCCAGTTCATGTTTCTTTTTTGTCCCACCCTAGGGATATTTAGCTTGGGTATATCCCACTCAATGGACTCTCTAAGCAGCGCAAGGGAGATGGAACATTGGACTTACCTGAAAGTTCTTTTTCCTTGCGCTGTGGGAGAGACCATACCCTCCCTTTCTCTTACAGTTCCGGATTTGGTTACTTGTTTATCTTTGCTTGAGTTTCAGTGTGCTTCAGATCCAGAATGTCATGAACTGGAGCCTAACCGGAAGGGAAGTGTGTCTTAAAGAAATATTAACTCAGTCATTGGCCAAGGACATGAGGACAGCCCACTCAATGGACTCTCCCGCATCGCAAAGAGAAAGAACTTCAGGTAAGTCCAATGTCCTTTTTTTTTTGTCATGCAAGTCCAAATGTTCTCCTTGGATCACCAAACCATAGTGTATTTTAATGTTAACAAGCTAAGTACTAATAAAATCAAATCTTAATGCTGCATTTATTGCACAAATATTTCATTTAACTTGAAAAATGAAATTAATGTTAATTGTCCCAAAAGATTAAATCCACAACAGTGAATTCATCTGGTTTTATACAGGGACTCCATATGCTTGTCTTACATAATTTAGGTGATTTCCATCCCTCTGGACAATATGTTGCTTCATTTTCTAATTAATTATATGACTGGCCATTCATTTGGCAGTTTTTATATGGAAGTTATTAATATGTCATTTGTCTCCTGATTATTAGCTGATCCTAGGATGACTTCCTTGCTATCAGTGAGTTATTTACTATACAGAATTTCCTCTTTTGCTTCCGTGTCTTCTTAGAGCAACACATAATTAAAGGCAGCTGAAGTTTTTGTTTTAGCAGATACTGTCTCTGAAATGGAAATGGAAAGATCCTTGAAATGCAACTTAACATTTTATTTCTCTCAGATTATTCTTTTAGCCAAGATTTGTAATGTCACCTGGCATATATTTTTTCTACATTAAAAAAATACCTGCTTTCCATGTGTAAAGTAAAATTCTCAAAGACCAGCCAGCGTAGTTTGAAGCAGAAGAGAGAAATCAGTGTAAATAGGGACTGATTGGCACATGTTCTTTGCTAATCTGGACCCAAACCAAAGTAGGATTTAGCATGTTGACCATCATAGGACAGAGGAGCATGTAATGGGTCAAACAGGGAAGAAGGGAATTAAGATGATTACATACTGGACAGCTTGGCATACATCAGCAACTGCTTGAAATCCTCCAAGATAATTCGTTAGAAATCTCTCCTGTCTGAATCCCCTCTGTCATAAATATACTGAGGGAAAATGCTTGAAGCAAACTCAGTAGATCTTTGTACAAATGGTTTGTAAGCTTGGTTTTGATATCGATTACAAACTTTGGGTTCAGCTGTGTTTAGAAACATCCTCTTCTGTATTCGTGAGTCTGCATCAATTTGGCAGATCACTATTCTGCATCTGGCTCTGGTTGGTAGATCTCAGTGTACAAATAATATTTAAAGTAAACCTTCCAAGCTTAACTTTTGCCATTTTTAATATGAGGTATTTGCTGTGACTGTATATCATTATTTTGTCAAAATCTCATACATAAACTTTCTTCCACTTGGTGGTCCTCCACGTGGTGCCCCTAGGTATATTAGGACAACATATCTGACTAGGAATACTTTGATTTGACACCTGGCTATGTAGATGAATGCCAGTATCATTGGGTTATCACTTCTGTTGAAATTTAAAAGGAGTTTAAACAATAAACATTTCTAAGGGATCATCTGTTTCATTATGAATCAAATCAGATGTTCAGGTCTATAGGAGAAGACTGCCTAAAGACAGATTATTTTTTTATAGAGGACAGTACTTTGTATAGATAGGAATAATTTTTCTTATGTTGTTCTTGAACTATGGAACACTTCTTCTGGAGGGAAACGGCAGTCAGACTGGGAAACACTCCTCTATGTCGCATAGGACCGAGTCTGTTAAATTAGAATAGCTCCGCCCTCTTGGCCCAGTGTTTCAACTCGGTCTATATCTGGATGGACGTGTCTTCCCAGCCTGACCGCAGTTTTCCGCTCGTTTGTGCTTTTCTGAGAAGAAATACCTGCTGACATCTGCTTCGTTGCTAGCTGAATTTCAGCTTGTCTTCTGTCGGCTGACAGATTACTATGGTTGGGCATTTTGCAGTCTCTCAGCTCCCTGGACCATCTGAGGGAGCGGCAGCCGAGTTTTAATGGCCATTGCCTAGCAGCCTGACCAGTATCATTGGTTTATCACTTCTGTTGAAATTTAAAAGAAGTTTAAACAATAAACATTTCTAAGGGATCATCTGTTTCATTATGAATCAAGTCAGATGTTCAGGTCTATAGGAGAAAACCGTCTAAAGTCAGATTATCTTTTTGTAGAGGACAGTACTTTGTATAGATAGGAATAATTTTTCTTCTGTTGTTCTTGAACTATGGAACACTTCTTTTGAAGTTAATTATTATGTTTAATAATAGCAATCAAATTTATGTATTTGTGGGGGTTTTATTGTTGATTGTCTTTCCCCCTTTTTAATATAAAATTTTGGCATAAGTCTAAATGTGGAACCTAAAATCATGGTACTTTGGATTAATTTCAATTTACTACAGTAGTTCTAGATTTTCAGTCATAAACACATTTTTAAATCATTAGATAAATGGAAAATGATGCCAAATATATCTACTGTTTTGTCACTCTGAAATGTGTGTATAAAAGGTTGGTTAATGATTCCTAAGGGATAACTAATCCACATTATATTACTTGAGTAAATGCCTTGACAAGGGCTAAAAAGGCAGGGGCACGTAAAAATTAGAGGTCAATAACCAGCAGCTGTTTAAGGGTGAAGATGAAATTAGAAGCATCTATCTTTCTCTTCATATTCCACTTGAAATTCCTCCTGGATTGATATTATGACCTTCTTTAACTTTCTGAACTCTCTATTGGAAAGACCAAATTTAATCTCAGTCTGTTTCTATGATATGTATTATTTTGCATTCCTCTGAGAATAGGAAAAACAAATTATATGATAATTGCACAGCATACAGAAAAGGAATCTGCTGAGAAGTAAAAACAGCACTATAGAATGTCTGTTGTTCAATGACACCTTATGTAATGCCCAGATTCTGATTAAACTGATTATTATTTAGCATTTAGATCATCCAAAGATGTGGTACCTGAGAACCTGTTTTAATTGACAAAAGAAATAAGGTGAGTATTTTGAGTCACAATATATTATTCTGACCATTGAATAACCTTGTCCTCGCTAACTATCTAGAATTGGATAAGAGTGCTTCCAGATTTGAAGGACCCTTGGCACTGTTCCTTCCAATGGGTACTTTTAGTTTATAGGGAAGGATGCTGCAACTCTACTATGGGAATATCTGGAAAATGCCACTTAAATATGTCTATAATGCTATGGTCTGCAAACACTGGAACTTGTGCTGGACTCAAGAACTTGGCAGCTGCTTTGTAGTAACAATTGCTAATGCCATACTGTTCCAAGAATTGCATTTTGATGTAGGAAATTTTTATTATATAAGTTAAAATGAAATTATAAAAACTGTGTGCTTGTCAATTGGGACCTGGAGATGCAACCATTGCAACCATTCTTGTAACAGTCTAACCTGTAAGTTATATAAAATTTTCATCGTGGGTTAAATACTATAGAAATATACTGTAGCCACATTCCATATACCTCAAGATTGGTGACATAAATTACCATTATCATTATAATATATAAAATACTACCTTTTCTGTATTTCTACACTTCCACATCTTGTTTTCCATTTCAAATGTTTACTAGAATGATTCTTTACAGCCTTCCTCAAGTTGGTGAATTTCAGTTGGGTTTGACTACAACAGAAGTGTCAAATTGGTGGCCCGCAGGCTAGAAGTGTTATGCGCAGGCCACGCCCACCCCAGCTCCATGAAGGGAAAAAACATTGCAAAATGTCATGTGACAGCAATGTGACACTGCAAGTTTAAAACCCATGGACTACCATGTTGCTAGCTGGAAATCCTAGAGCTTTACTCAAATGTATCTGAAAATATAGGGGGACCTTTGCACAAGTTTGCCTGGTGCACCAATTGCGACCCTACTTGGATTGGAAGGCTCTCCTCACAGTCACTCATGCCCTTGTGACCTCACGGTTAGATTATTGCAACACGCTGTACATGGGGCTAACCTTGAAAAGTGTTCGGAAACTACAGTTGGTCCAGAATGCAGCAGCACGAGCCATCATGGGTGCACCTAGATACACCCACATTACACCAATTCTCCGCAAGCTGCACTGGCTCCTTATTGGTCTCTGGTCACAATTCAAGGTGTTTGTTATTACCTTTAAAGCCCTACATGGCTCATGGCCAGGTTACCTTCGAGACCACCTTCTACCACATAGCTCCCAGCAACCAGTAAGATCCCACAGCATTGGTCTCCTCCGGGTCCCATCAGCTAAACAATGCCAGCTGGTGGGCCCACAGGGGAGGGCCTTCTCTATGGCTGCCCCAGCTCTCTGGAACCAGTTACCTCCTGAGTTCCGGACCACCCCCACCCTATTGGCCTAACGAAAAGCGGTGAAGACTTGGCTTTTCCGGCAGGCCTGGGGCCGTTGATCTCGCTGTTGCGATCTTGTGAGATCTGATGAATGGTGTGAATGGCTTTTAATATTTTAATTTTAAATGTTTTTATAATGGTTTTTAAAATGCATTGTAAGCTGCCCTGAGTCTCCGGAGAAAGGCAGCATATAAATTGAACTAAATAAAATAAATAAATAAATAAATATCAGGTTTGAAAGGCCATTTTATTAGAGCTAGTTAATGAACTTTAATTTTGAACTTTAATATTGTTGTTAATTAAACTTCATGTATTATAGGTCAAATTCGGTTACAAACAGATGTTGCAAATAGAAGTTATTATAGTTGTCAGTTCAACAAAGGGGGATAATATGTGTTTGGTTTTTTTCTTTTTAATCCACATTTTTTAATTTTAATGTTCTTGTCTAGTTTTGTCTGGTGTTGCTAAAAAATGCCTTTGTATTTTGTATTTTAATAATTTCAATAAAATAAAAAAAATAAAAAAGTACTAATTAACGTTCACAGTCCTCAACAAAATGTTGAATCCATCAAACTCAGCTTTGAACTTGGTTTGCACATAAGAATTCAGTAAGACTTTGGTGTTGTTAAGGTAGCAAAGACACGTGATCATACAAAGAAATGATAAATAGTTTCCTTTGATTATATCAAAGGATTATATCTTGATTAACTCAGTTTATAATACACTGAGGTGCTCATATCATAGAGCAACAAAGGCTGCATTTCCACAAAACAATTTATGTAATCTGCTGCTAGTTGTCGACTTGTTCAGTCACCTCTGATTATTTGTACATCAGTTTGCCAAGATTATCAGCAGGCAGCTCTTTGAATTCTTGTAAGGGCATACCTGTATCATCAGTGATAGTGTCTACCCATCATTTTCTTTTTTCTTTTTCTTTTTGATTGACTTTTCTCCAAGCATAATGCTTTCTTCGATGCTCTTGGCTGTTTTCAAAATATTTAGCTTTAGCTTTTCACTATTTCTTCCTTTCTTGGTTTTACCTTAAATGGTCAATGATTTAATTTTTTTATAATTCAACAATTTTCTAGGTCACAACTCAAAGGCATCAGGATTTTTTTTTTGATTTTTTTTTTGGATTCAGCCCTTATGATAATCTAGCTTCTAAAAACATATATTGCACTTTAAAAATCATGGCTGTAACTAAACAAACCAATTTCTTGCTGACAGCAGCAAGAATACTTTATGTATAAAAATGGAAGGATATTTTGGATGAATGGCTGGAAAAGTTGATGGAGCAAAGATGGCTGAATGGGCCGCTTTGATTAAAGAAAAGAAAACAAATATTTTCATTTCTACTTTGAAATTGCTTTTGGACTTTGGACTTGAGGTGGGAAAAAATAAAACTTTGATTTTGGATTTTGTTGACTAGATAGGTTTGTTGTTATAGAGAAGGCTAGTATATATTATTATATAAAAGTAAAAGTAAAAAGTCAAGATTATATGTTATTACTTATTCTATTGCACCAAAAGGAGTCAGAAGTCAATGCTTTTCTTTTTGTTTTCCCCTTTATCCTACACTTTTTCCTCTTCTTCTTTTCCTTCTCTGTTTTCCCATTATTTTCAGTTTTCTTTATATCTCTGTATTTTATATTTTGATAAACCAATAAAATACTTAAATACAAAAACAACCAATATCTTAAGTTTTCCTTTCTTTCAGCCATCAAAATAGTATCATCAGCATATTTGAGATTGTTTGTGTTTCTCCAAGTAATTTTAATTCAAATTTCTTCTAGGGCAGCATTTCTTGTCAAACGTCAGAGAAATCAGGTGATTCAGCAGTTCAAATGAGTATAAAGATTTATTGCAAGCTAAAGCTCTCTACAAGAATCTGAACTACTAATGGTCAAAACAAATAAGGGGGAGTTAAGAAGGAATTGAACATGGGCTGGACTTAGATCTCTTGTGGGCGCACAGGGACTCATGGCTGATGATGCATTTGAACCCTCTCTCAGGCTCAGCCTATATTTTTTAAGATATAGTTAAATAAATGATGATATACAACATCAGCTCCTTTCCCACTTCTGAACTATTTAGCCAATTCATGTTCTGTTGCTCTTATTACCATACAGATTTTTAATAGGCACATGCGGTGGTCTGAAATATCCATAATTTAAGGGATATTCAGAGTTTATTACAGTTTAAAGTCTTTATTTATTTATTATTTATTTATTTATTGGTTCGATTTATATGCCTTCTCTGGAGATTCAGGGAGGCTTACAATGTGTTAAGCAATAGCCTGCATACTTTTGTATATACCTGCTTAGTAGGGCTTTTGGCGCCCCCTAAGTGGTGTTCTTTTTTATACAAAGTCAGCTTATTGCCCCCACAATCCGGTCCTCATTTTACAACCTCGGAAGGATGGAAGGCTGAGTCAACCTTGAGCCTGGTGAGATTCAATCTTGCAGTAATTGCAGGCAGCTGGCAGCTAAGTGCTATTTAACAGCGCTTTAGTCCATTGCTCCACCAAACTCCTGGTTTATTACTATTACATAATAATAAAGCAAAAATATACATCTTTTAAAAATGATCTTACTTTTTCCATTACCAACGGGTGTTAGCAATTTGATACCTTGTCTCTTTGCCCCTATGAAATCAGCTTGTACATTTGGCAGTTCTCATTCCATGTATTGTTGAACAATGAAAGAATGCACTTTTATAATTCGAGTATTCTTCAGCAATGGCCTTGTTTGGCATTGCCTTATAAATTGATTTTTTACAGTCCTTGACATTGTTGTGATTTCAACACTTGCTAACAGACCAAACCAACATAAAACTTTTTCTATGGAGTGCTATAGGACTTGGGGGGGGGGGCATAAAGAGAGGGCTAATCCCATTTTATTTTGATGACTGAATTAATTTGGGAAAAGCAGGTTAACCTGGAACACATCAGGATACCTCAATAACCTCAGTGTGGATTGGATTATCTACCCATGACTCAATTAAGTGTGAAAACCAGAGCACTGGGGGAAACTGAGTTTAAAGGTAGGTAGAGACAGAGATATTTAAAGTAATCCAATTGGCCCACACATACAGAACTACAAGACACAATGAGTCTTACATTTGAGTAAGCACATAGAGAATTGTAGTCATTGTATAAATCCTGATTCACTGAAACATTATTTCTACACTGAGCATGCTTCTCAAATACTATTGAGAAATATAAAAGATTAATGTAGTTAAACAATTTTCATTCTAATTCAAGTAAATAAAATAATGTTTCTTAGACTGATAGGTCCTCAAGGGAAACTATATACACTGATAAAGGGAAAATGAATATTGATTTAATTGGCTTTTTAAAGATCTCCTGTTTCTTCTTTTTCAATATCAAAATCCAAATGGAAAGGTTAATCTAACTATACATTTAAAGCTTTTAAAGGCTCCATTACAAGAGTGATTATGCTAAAAGAAACATACTTGGCATGCTGTAGATTTCTAAATGTATCAGCGATGCATGTAATGATTCACTTAAACCATCATGGTCCGAATTCTTTTGCATTATTTCCATGTAAATTGGATGCTTTTACAATTGCTATAATACGTGTGAAATTCCACTTATTATTTCTTTTTACATGAAACTTTTATCACTTAACTTAAACTCACTGGACAGAATATTTGAACCATTTATAATCATTAGCACATCTTTTATTTGGCCCAAACTCTTCTGGGATTATTATTATTGGGAGGGTGGAAAATGGATTGAAGTGGGTGGAATAGAGTAAATTACAGTGGAAAGGTAATTTTTGAAGAACTGAAAGGCCATTTGGTATCCTAGTTATTATATAGAGATCCAATATTACGTTTCATTGGTCATGAACTTGCCCTATCTTTTCCTTCCTTCCTTCCTTCCCTCCCTCCCTCCGTCCCTCCCTCCCATCCATCCATCCATCCATCTTCTTTAGGACTACATAGAACAAGTAAAAAGTAAGCCAGTAGGTGAGCCAATAGGTTAGGGTTTAATGTTTTTATTCTCAAAGGAGGATTGATTTCATATCAGCCTTCCATTCTGCAATACTGAATCAAGCATACAGAGACCAAACTTGACATCTGAAAAAAATGGCACAAATAGAATACCTCCTGTTAATGTGATGTAAAGAATTTGGGTCTGCAACCTAGGATATTAAAATTCCAATTGGTACAATTGTATATGTATTCTAGAACAATTGTTTTCAAAGTTACTATCTTCAGGAGGTTTTAGAAAACTCATGTCATTCCACTTTATCTCTTGAGGAATCCTAACATGACCTTTGGCATAGCATTCAAGCTATTCTCCAAAGCACCTGAGGACAGGACAAGAAGCAATGGGTGGAAACTAATCAAGGAGAGAAGCAACCTAGAACTAAGGAGAAAATTCCTGACAACAATTAATCAGTGGAACAACGTGCCTCCAGAAGTTGTAAATGCTCTAATACTGGAGGTTTTTAAGAAGAGATAGGATAAGCATTTGTCTGAAATGGTATATGGTTTCCTGCCTAAGCAAGGGGTTGGACCAAAAGACCTCCAAGGTCCCTTCCAACTCTGTTATTCTATATTCTACATTCCCACAGTGTTTCATGCAGGATCTATTGTGACTTCCAAGAATGGTGACCATATAGGGCAAAACAAGATCATAGTATGGTTCAGCTGACATTCAAAACAACAACAACAACAACTGCTTCACTATCCATAACTCAGTTCGTTTACAAACTTCAAAGGAGCACCAATCCAGTGATGACTGCTCCAGGAAAGAACCCTTAGACAGCAGGGAAACACTATACCAGATGCTTAAGAAGCTGGTAGGAGCAATCTGAACTGAAAGGACCATGAGAAGTCTTCCTTTCATGCCAATGCAACACAATGCTTGCTTTCCAAATCTCTTTGAAAAGAAGAGAAAATGACTTGATGGATTGTTGTTATTGTTTTGGTTTAGGAAATAGCAGGAAAAGTTCATGAAAAAAATGCAATTTTTATGGCAATCTATTATACAGCAACAAAATGGTGTGAGCCTAAGCAAGTCTTAAAATAAAGTGCAACAGACAAAAGTTGACAACAAATGCCAAAGCCCTAGATTTCTATTTTATTTCATAAATAAGTCACAAAGCAGTCTGAAGATGTATAGAACCTCCCTGATGGGTATAAATAAGATAAGCCGATGGCCTATTTACCCATCTTTAATCAAGAAAACCATAGCACTTAATAAAATTAGATTTAAGACAAGGAGAGGTTTCATCACTTATTTTCCTCAACAAATATTGATAATGAATGGCAATCATAAATTATATAATGGTATAAATATTGTGTAAACTTCATTCCAATCACATTTAAAATGTAATTGGCAGATATTTTCCAAGCATTGAAAACTAGGTTGAAAAAATACATTTAAGTACCTATAAGGATACCCATTCAATAGGACTTTTGGACGTAATGGTGGGTTGTAAAACAGTATTACAAATATTTCACAGAATACTTTATTTAGAATTTAAATAACCTTAAGTATCCGTACTGTTCCAGTCTAAAGACACTCTTACCAATTCCTGTTATAGTAAGATTAAAATCACCCTCATCTGCATTATATCATTCTCATTATCATACCAGTCTGCATCTTATCAGTCAACAAATGTGCTTATTTTCTGTAGAATTTGCATTTGAAATCAAATTAATTTTATATTCATATAAGAAGTTGAAATTAGTAAGATTTATGATTCATGGTATAAAGAGTTGGATATATGACAACAGAACATCAATGGATGTAAATCTTTAATAAATGTTGTTTCTTGAAATTAAATGATCAAAAAATTTTATTCTGAGTTTTCTGGGACCTCCAAAGAATGCATCAGAAAGAATGATTATAGTTTTTCTTTGTTGGCAGTGTAAGAGATTTGAAGATTAGCACATATGATTCAGACTTATCTTTTACTTATTTATGAATACAATTTATAGGCTGTCCAACTCCCAACAAGTCTGAATGTCCTATGATTAAATAATAAAAGACAAAAAATAAAAAGATCACGAGCAGTAAAAAAACAAAAACAGTAAATAAACTCACCGATCTCCTATCCAAAAGGACTCAATCTTCATCCAACCCCAAATCCTGGATGGATAGCAAGGTCTTTATTAGCTTCCTTATCATCATTGAGATCAACTAAATCTCTGGAGGGATATCATTAAGGTGACCAGATTTTAACATTGGTAAAGCAGGACACCATTGACCGGGGGGGGGGGAGGGGGGCATTTCTTGATTAAAAATTTGGTCTATATGGAGCAACAAAAATTTTCATAGGCTTATTTTGTGGGTGTGGCTTGGAGATCATGTGACTGGGTGGGCGTGGCTAGCTGGTCAAGTGACCGGGTGGCCATGGCTATGTGTATAGGGACTACTCAGAGGCCTGAAAAAAGTCATTTCTGACAGGTCCTCGCACTTACAACCATCCTCACATTTATGCCCGTGCAGCATTCTTAACAACCATATCACTCATTTCACAACTACTTCTCTTCACCATGGTGATAAGATAGGGAAAAAAACGCAAAATGTGAGGATAGTTGTAAGTTCGAGGACTGGTCAAAAGTGCGAGGACCAGTCAAAAATAACTTTTTCAGACCTTTAAGTAGTCCATATGCACAAAAGGACTACCCAGAGGGCTGAAAAAAGTGATTTCTGACAGGTCCTCGCACTTTTGACCAGTCTTCGCACTTATGACTGGTCATCATTTATGCCCATTGCAGCATTCTTAACAGCGGTGTCACTTATTTCACAACTGCTTCTCTTCATTATGGTGACAAGATAGGGCAAAAACGTAAAATGTGAGGACAGTCGTAAGTTCAAGGACTGGTCAAAAGTGCGAGGACCAGTCAAAAATAACTTTTTCAGCCCTCTGAGTAGTCCATATGCATAAAAGGATACAGCAATAGAGAGGGATGAAGGAAGGGAAGGGAAATTAGAGTAGGAGTGAGGGTAAGAGAGGGAGGAAGAGAGGAGGAGAAGGAGAAAGGAAAAGGAAGTAGGGAGGAGAAGAAGAGGGGGGAAGAGAAAGTAAGAAGGAAAGAAAAGAAAGAGGTGGTAGGTTTGAGGAGAAAGATTGCTGTACAATAAAAAAGATGAAAGGGAAGAAAGCCAACCCCAAACAAATATAAAGATATTAAGATAAAGAATGAATTGTTAAACTTTAAAGAATAAAAGAGAACAAATATGAATAAATAGCAATAATTAGAAACATGCATACAAACATACAATGTATTTTCTTTGAACAGAGTATTTGGCCGGTTCACAAATTTAAACAATGTTTAGTCATTTCAATTAAATTTACAATTTCTATATTTCCTTTTTGCCATATTTATTCCTCATCTATTTTTTTTTAAAAAACCAGTATTACCTTTCATCCTCATCTCTAATCTTAATCAAATTCAATTTTTCCCTTCTATTCTATATTATTCTATATTATACCCCTTCCCATTGTCATTTTTATATCCATCCTCACATTGGTTAATTGTAATATTACAGTTGTTTAATACAAATTTCAGATTTTAATATAAATCAATTAGTTATATAACTATCTTTTTGTATATTAATCAATATGAACATGAATATTCCAATTATTTCCATGCAATCCAATTTTTTACAAATCAATTAATTATATTTACCAATAATAATAAACCAAATAATTTCCCCCATATATTGCTCCAAACCACAACTTAACCATTTCTGCTTTCAACACAATATACAATTAATAGTGTCTCAATTATTACAATTCCCTAGTTAAATAGAGCTTTTTTTCTTTTGTGTTTTAAAATCTTGAACTCTCTTCTTTTGCCCTAAATTTCCCATTATTTGCAGTTTTGCACCTACCTTTTTTGGTGAGGAAAAAGAAAAAGAAATCTCTGCCTCATTTTGTCATGTTGCAGCAAAGACCCTGCTTTACTTTCAGTTTCACTTTTAAGCATAGCTAGGGGAAAAAAACTGCTCCAGCTCTCTTTGCAACTACGCCGATCTAATCAACTTGTGGTAATTAACCTGAAGCTGAAAGGAGCTGTTTTTTTCTATTTTTGCAGGCACCAGTCTACTCATTTGTTTTCTTTTAACACTGATCAGCTGTAGGGCGGCCCTTTGAAGCCCCGCAGCAAGAGTTTAAACAGTTTTTTTTCCCTCTAGCCATCAGCTGGGACTCAGGAAGCAGCAATAGATTGGGAGTGGGCAGGGTAAGTGAAGGCTATTACCGGTTCTTCGAACTATTAAATTTTTTTACTACATGTTCTTTCCCAAAATTGGGACTTTTTAAAAATGCCACGGGACACAGGACAAATTGTTAAAAATTGGGACTGTCCCGCCAAAAGCGGGACGTCTGGTCACATTGGATATCATATCATTCCATACTATAGTTTTTGCAACAGTCATGTTAGATGACATTACTTGATCAATGGGACCTGAACTCTGCCCATTCTACTTGGTTTCACCAGACAAGCAGTCCCTCAAATAATCAATCCATATTCCATGAAGGCTTGATAGATGGTAAACAGGATGTTGAATTGCAGCAGGAAGTAGAATGGTAACCAGTGTAGCTTGTGGAAGAATCAGAGTAATGAGTATAAGGTGCCTATCACTGCCAATGCCGTATTCTGGACTAGCTGTAGATGCTCATTTAGAGTGAATTACAATAATCCATTCATGAGGTGATTAAGATGTGAGTTGACCAAAGAACTTGCATTCCAGGAATTTGTGCAATTTGAGCACTAGACATACTATACAAAGGTTACAGCTTTATCTGCACTGTAAGCAAGAGCTGTGAGTCCAAGATATTTACATACCAGTGATTACATACCAGTGAGAAAGAACAACCCATCCAAGACCAAAGATGGAAGAACCCTATATTCAGGAAGAAATAATGTTTTGTTACTCTTATAACCACAATGAAATCTCAGATATGGAGTCTTACTTTTGTTTAGTCTGATTGGCTCTTTGCCTTCCTCCTTCAGGCATTTCTTTTGGTGTTTCATTTCCCAGAGCTCTATGGAGAACCAGTTGCAGGATCAGTGCACAGGGACCAACTGCATCGGTGCAATTTGATCCAGGGCCACAGACGCCTAACCATTTTTAAGCAAGTAAGGCCTCAGCTGAACTGCCTGGCAAATTCTCAGACAAAACTCCAATATCGGGTGGTCTGCAGTCTCATAAACAAATTGCAGGCAAAGTGGTAGACAAAGATGGGTCACAGAGTAAATTATTAACTCTGTACAGTATATCCCATTTTTCTTGGTATTTATTTTTAAAAATTTACAAAAAATAATCCACAATACTGAAAAAAGAAAAGCAGAAAAGAAAAGAAAACCAACAACAAAACAAAACGGAATGAAAAAAGAAAGAAATGGCAAAAAAGGATTACAAACTATATCAAATATTCATCAAATCTTAAACAATATTTTTAAATTTAGCAATTTCTAAATTAAAAAATGAAGATACTCTACTCATTGTTGGAAAGGGTCATGAAATCTGTAACAAAAGGAATTTTTATTATTAGGTAAATTTCCCTTTTCAGTAACAGATGTTTTCCTTAACATAGCTCAATTCCTAATACAACCATAATTCCTCAAAAATGGTCAGGTTCCAAAGTTTTGGGATAGTGTTTAATATAATATTAAATCTTTAATGTCATTCCATAAATATAGCCAATAAAATGGAAGCAAAATTATATTTTTGAAAATCTGATAAAGTAAAACCACCATCCTCAAAAAATAACCTTATGCATGCAATGCATGCAATAATCCAATGTAATACTGGATGGCTTATTTTCCTATAAAATTTTTCTCAATAATTTATTTAACCAAAGAAAATGTTTATTTGGGATTAACATTGAAGTACTCTTAAAATATATTTATTTTCTGTGGAAAAATATTCTTATCATCTTACTAGTGTTTTAATCCACATATTCATATCTATATGGCAATCTTCTGTGAAACTTTTAATGCGTTTATTTCTATGTATTTAAAAATATTTATAGGAATATACAGTCCAAGATACTTATTACAACCCATAAAGGTTATAAAACCCAATTCTTTACGTAGTTCTATTGATATGCAGGTAGTCCTTATGACAGGTTGTTTAATGATTGCTTAAAGGAACAATTGCTCAGAAAGGGTATTTTATGGTCTGTAAAGCATTTCTGCCTGTCGTAAAACATTGCACTGTTCCTCTGCATGATTGTGATCTGAGTGCTTGGCAACCTGTTTGCACTAATGACCAGTTGCCAGGCAGCCTGTGATCATGTGATTGTCATTTGCAATCTTATTTGCCAGCATCCCCAGAAAATCAATGGGGAAGCTGGCAGGGAAGGTTGCAAGTTGCTGCCACCTGCTGAAGGATTTTTTCTCCCCTCCATGCACCCAAGGAGTAGGGGATGGAACCCTTTGTCAAGTTGCAGAAAGAAAGCAAGGATCTAAAAGATCCCTGCTTCATTTATCTGACCCAGTGCATAAGTTCCCCTTTTTCACACAGAAAAGAAACTCCTGCACTGAGTTGGAGAAACAAAGCAAAGATCTTCATGACACCCACTTCATTTCTCCAGCTCAGAGCATGTGTTCTCTTCCATGTACAGAGGGAAGAGAAACACATGCAGTGGCATGGATAAATGGTCACAAAGTTATTTGTTTCGTTTCTCCAGCCCAACATACAAATTCCCTTCTGCACATAGTCTTCCATCTACTTAATGACCCATGTAGTCACTTAACAAGCACAATTTAAGAGACTGGGGCCTGCAGTCATTGAGTGAAGTGGTCAAGTAGGCATTTTGCTCAATAATCAGTTCACTCATTGACGGAAACTCTGGTTCCAGTTGTGCCCATAAATCAAGAACTACTTGTATCAGAGCACAAAGGAAGTAGAAAAGATTTACCCCAATTTATTTATTTATTATTTATTAATTCAATTTATAAACCACCCTTCTCCTTGCGGACTCAGGGTGGTGAACAGCCAAAATAAAACATGATATACAAAACTTAAAACAATTTTAAAATATTAAATATTTTTGGCTGACAATTAAAACAGTCCAATTTAAGATCAGGGCCAATTTAAAACAGAGGATGGGATCAAGCCAGCCCAGCTAGATGAAACAAGTGGTTTTTAAGGGCCCGACGAAAAGTCCGGAGGTCTGATATCCTGCGTATCTCTGGGGGTAGGTCATTCCAGAAGGCAGGTGCCGCCACAGAGAAGGCTCTCCCCCTGGGGGTCGCCAGCCGACATTGTCTGGCCGACGGCACCCTGAGGAGGTCCTCTCTGTGCAAGCGTACTGGCCGGTGGGAGGCTATTGGAGGCAGAAGGCGGTCTCGCAAATACCCAGGCCCTAAGCCATGGAACGCTTTAAAGGTGGTCACCCACACCTTGAAGCACACCTGGAAGACCACCGGGAGCCAGTGCAGCTCACGCAGGAGAGGTTTCACATGGGAGCACCCCGTCACTCCCATAATCCCCCGCGCGGCCGCATTCTGGACCAGTTGGAGTCTCCGGGTGCACCCCAAAGGGAGCCCCATGTAGAGAGCATTGCAGTAGTCCAGGTGGGAATTCATCTTATATCCCAAATTCTTTCAAAAATCTGAACCACCCATATGAAATTTAACAATGAAAAAGTTGTCTAACACTGCCAAATTATCATCAGCAGAAATAAAGCAAAATAATTTATATTCAATGCCAGTATTATCACTAGTAGTCTTGTTCTGCCTAACAGAAATCATTAACTTTCTCTATCTCACTGTTCCCTCTAGTCAAGGATTTGTGAGGTGTTGACGAAACAGTGCCACTCAAGTCACACTATGAACACTATCAAGAACCCACATTATTGTCTTTTATGAAACCTATCAAACAGATAGAAAAAGTTTTAAAAATTCTGTGACAAAATTTTAATTTAATGGGTATATTATGACTGATGCATCCTACTGGTACACGACATAGCACTTATAGCACTTATCACTGAACATCTCAGTGTTGTGTACCTTGTTATGATATGTTAAGTTTAATTTTGGCATATTCATTTCCACTGCATCTCCTTTCTAATTCTATTGAAACACTAGTAACATAATTCTGCATGGATCTTTTAGCAAACAGCACCTAACTACATGTAGCATATTTATCAGGGAAGCCCAAAATATAAATATATACTCAAAAATAAATCCATACCAGGTTGTGGCCTTAAATGTTAGAGTGCTGAAACAGAACTGCAAAAAAATGCAAGTAAAATGAAGTAAGACAAACTTCAGGCAAATTGAGTACCTTAATAAAGGCTGAATATTTAGCTACAAGAACTAACTACAATGTGCACTGGAAATGTAAGCATGTATTTGGATTGTTTATTGCAAACCTTATACACAGTAATTAGAAGAAAATATGTTTTATAAATTAAAGACATCCCATTCAAAACTCTACAAAGAGTCATTCAGGTACTTTAAGAGTATTTCTACTGCTAATACCATAATACCACAGCTGCAAAATGTAAAGAATACTATGCTTACAACATGTGGAATCTTACAATACATTATTCAATAGATACTAGCGAATGCTAGTTTAATGCATCTAGGATTCACCGTAGCAGAGTTTTCTGTATGAACTATAAGAACAACAGTCATAAAAATGAAGAAGACCTCCCTCAATTGGATTAGGAGAGTGAATTACATTATGATTTTTAAATGGATAAATTCACTCTTAGCTAAACTGGTAAACATTTCTTTGCATGTATTTTGTTTCTTTTCTCCCCACCCCCCAGTGCAATTTCAAAGCCCTCCTATCGTTAACATTATAATATAGTTAGTTGCTACAAATAATCTGCAGTGATTATAGGAAAACTGTCAGTGTCTGTTCAAGGTCTGAAAAGGCTGCAGCAAATAGCTTTTCCCTTTGCCATGGAGACTGGGGTCTGTTTTTACCGTTACTCTGGTAACGGAAGCTTTTCTGGTGCTGGTCCTTTTCAGTTACTTTAACTATTAAACCCTCTGATTGAGACAAAAGCAAGGTGGTGCACAGATATTTCCTTCTGAAGCAAATCTCAGGGTTGACCAAAACTTGCGAAAGGAAAAAAGACTATAAAGAAGTATATCTTCTAAATGATTCGTTACATTTCTAGGATCACTTGTCATTAAGTCTGTTTAGAAAGGGACTGTACTCTGATAGCTTTGGGGTTTGTTTGTTTCTTAAACCTGACTTGAACAAGAATTGAGGTTGTCCCGTGTTGTTCCAAAAAGACATGACCTCTTTTTCAAGAGAAGATTCCTTAGAAAGTAAGTTTTTAAAATTTTTAGCATTTTACATAAGGAATTTCAGGCAAAACTTAATAGAAGTACAGGATGGTGTATTAAACTGGGTGGGGCTTACTTCTAAGAATGTGTATATATGATTGTGTTATTATTGTTACCCAACATCATAATCTTTTCCATATCACTGAATGGATGTGCTTTGCTTTGTGATGTAGATCATTATAGGTTGAGAATTATTGAGCTCAAACTAATTGTCATGGTACTGCTGATGTAACTCTGACTCAATTGGATATAGAGGATTTTGAACGATACAGAGAGAAAATAGACATAAGCTAGTACAGCAATACTAGGTGTCACTCTTGTTTGGAATCAGTAGATATAGTAAGACTCCTGAATTATCTTGTTCTTCAAAATAGCAATGCTTTTCACCTCAGGTAAAGGTTTATTATTGCAAGCACTTACCTTCCTTGCATTTTTTTTTATCCTCTTGGCATGTGCTGTTCTGGGGGGAGGGGAAGAGAAAAGAGGAATTTTCACAGGAAGAAGCAGAAAACTAAATAGACCACAAATAATATGCTTCACAACTGAACAATCCATTCTCACTTTAACATGGTCAAACTAAGTAATACTTAACACTGTAATACCCATGGTGATAAACTGTGCTGCAAAGTATTCAATTATTTCTCATTTGAACTATTAAATGTGTCACACCGAAATTCTTCAATGTTGTTTTCACCTACGTAGATTACCATTTTTTTAAGGGAGGGGGAATGCCAAATCTTTTGTCCTATTAGAAGGCAATTCAGACTGAGGTTGGAAATATAGCAACTAAATTAACACCAGGTGACATTTGTTAACACTGAGGAAAACCATGGGCAGCATTTACACATCTAAAGCATCCTTTTTGAAGAGAGTAATATATTCTTAAGTGACTTCATTTTAATAATATCTTGTGTATGAATGTGAATTACTTATTTATGTTAGACAGCTAAGGCTTTGGTTTTACAATGAGTTTCTAGTGAAGTCTCATGCCTATAAACTAACTACATTTTCAGATATTAACATATTTGAAATGATAAAAATGAGATTAGCAATTAATAGAAGGATGGAGGGTATAAAGCATAAGGAGTAGGGAGATTATCCCCTTTTGGTTCTTTTCTTTTCCTGGGTTGATAGCTAGCTAAAAGAGAAGCATCTTCTTGACTTTTTTTTTTTTTTTTTTTTTTTGGTCTTAAAATGTGGCAAGCATCAGAAATCAGGGTAAAAATCCTAAGCATGATAGCAAACATAACAGCCAGTTGCTACTGCGGAAGGTCAGCAAAGGTTCTTTGAAACAAGTGGCAAAGTTATCACCAATAGTGAATAGTTGTATTCTGACAAAACTATATAAACTTTTAACTAGAATTAATGAGAAATACAACTTTATGAGATCTCAAGGAAAGACATTTGACTGGTCTCTTCTCCAAATGAGAAGTGACTATTACTGATATTGTAACTAAGGAAAGCAGTGGATTTAGGCATCTGTTCTAACATGACCCCCATTCAGGCACAGAAAAATATTAACCTAAGAACATCATCATAGGAAAATTTGTAAAGGAATGGGAATGTACATAATTTTTCAAATGCACCTTTTTCTCAGATACACTTCTCATTAAATCAACAAATTTGTTACCATCAGAGATTCCTGGATTATACCCAATTATAGCTTGACTGATAAGTAAGAGGTTGTTCATGTTGATATACAGTTTGGTGTATGAAATATTATTATAGTTTGTTGCACAGTAATCCAGATGTTCAGACTGGATTTGGCATTTTTATCTACCTATCGAGTCCTTGAAACTTGGGATAGGCAGATGTGGATGTTTGATGGTGTTACAGATATAATTGCAGGATGTAATCTGTTCTGAGTAAAGCGACATTTTGCAATTGCTTGGTGGTGAATTTGTCAATGCCAATGGTGTTCAAGTGGTACTCCAGTTGTTTTGGAATTGCATCGAAGGTGCCTATTACTATTAGGACTACCTTTGCTTGCTTTTGCCACTGTTCTATTTTTATTTGCAGGTATTTCTATTTTGTTGTCCTCTCAAGTTCTTCCTCTTCTATGCTGTTGAAGGCACTATCACATCCACTATACATGTTTTCTTTGTCTGTCTTATTGGCAATTGTTAAGTCTGGGGTGTTATGTATGGCAGGTATCTATCTGTTTGAATTCTAAAGTCCCAGACACTGTAGTTTCTTCAATTTCTATTACTTTCTCTATTTTATTATCCCACTAGTTCTTGGTTGCAGGCAAAGTGTATTTCTTGCAGATCTTCCAGTGCATCATTGTTGCTACTTTGTCATGCTGTTGCTTGTAGACGGTCTATGCAATCTTCTTGCAGCAGCTAACCAGGTGGTTCACTGTTTATTCAGTTTCTTTGCATTGGCGGCACTTGCTGCCTGTTGCTTTCTTTTCAATTCTGTGCATTTGTTCTTAAGGCTTAGTCTTGTGCAGCCAGAGTTTCTCTTTCTTTAACTTTCCTGCTCTTAGTCAGGTCTTGTTATTATCTGTTTTCCCTGCTATTTTTTTTAATGTACTGACCATGTAATGCTTTGTCTTCCTATGCCTCCATTCTGTTCTTCATTTGGTCTTTCTTGTAGGCCAGTTTGAGCTCTCTAATAGTCAACCTTTCTGGTGTACTAACTTCAGTGCATTCTTCTTGACTTTCCTTTAGATATTATATTATCATTAATTTTTTAAATTTTTTATTATGTTTATTTTATTTATTTGCCACCTATCTTTGGCCACCAAATGAGAAGTGACAACTCATTGGAAAAGACCCTGATGTTGGGAAGGATTGAATGCAAAAGGAGAAGGGGACAACAGAGGATGAGATATTATATAATGTCCTCGACATGGTGGGCATGGGTTTGGGCAGATTCTGAGAGACAGAATCTAGGGGGCCTGACATGCTATGGTCCATGGGCTGTAAAGAGTTGGACATGACTTAGTGACTGAACAAGACAACTTATGACAATAAAAACAAAAAAGAAATAAAAACAAAGTTAAAAACAAAGCAAAAGTAAAGTAATAGAACAGTACCAGCGCTAACCTTCGGTACCATATAATATGAATTTAACATTTTTTTAATGTTAATTTAGTCTAAGCTCAGATTATTCTAAATCATCAATAGAATATGTATACCATCTGGTTAGACTCCATTCTGACCAATGACACTTGCTTTATGCAACAGATGCACCATTTCATCATAAATCTCTTAGAAATTACAATACTTGGACATTTCAGGTCCAAAGTTTTGATGAGGCAACTAAGTCTTTCTTCTGTAACATCGTGCAGTTTCCATAATGTCCTAATAGACAAATTCTCTGCTGAACAGAAGCATCATCTGATTCCAAAGTCTGCTTAAATTGTTTTGGAATATGGTATTCATATCAGATATGACTGATTGGGGGGAACTCATATTTCTTGATTATGGTGATGGCTGCAATCACAGAGGGTGGGAGCAATTATGTCATGACAACAAGCATTTGCAATAAATTTGCATTTTTTCAGATGTTTTATGTTCTGTGTGCATAAAACCAATTGGAACATATGTAGACTTTTTTCCCCTTTTCTTTTTCCTGTGGAGAAATAGTGGGAAATCATGCTTCCATGATTTGGCAATTTGAAGACAAATTTCAGCAATACAATTGGAACTGTGTTGATAATCTTGGGACATAAAATATGGTTTGTCACTTGTGGATTACTAACTCCTGAATTAAACAGGCAAAGTGCAAATATTTGTCCTTGCTTTATCTATTACATGTGATGTTGGTATATCAAACATAGAATGGTATTAATGTTGCCACATGAAGTATTTTTTTAAAAGCTGCTTACTGTGCCTGCGCTTGTGTGCATTTTGATGCTTTACCTTTGTATATATAAATTCAATTTAACTTTGTGTTAACAAAGGTGGGAAAATATAGCAGCAAAGGAATTGTCAAATAGACTCTGTGATTACAGGACACAGGCACAGCCTAAACAATACAATGTGAACATATATTATAAATCACTAAAAATGTTCAAAGAATAAAATAGGAATAGGCAGTCTGGTACCCTCTAGATACTTCACATTTTTTCTAATCATGTGCCAAGTTGTAAAAGTTACTTGTCTCTAAAATAAAACTATTAATTTTTATTTTAATATTTCTAGTTGCCTCTAGTTTTGTTTCTTTTACACTGTTTTCTCCTACATAGCCTCTTATTTCGCTGACATTGGCAACTTTGATGTATATTTTTAAAAATTATCTCGCCATATATTTATCCAATTTACGCTTCTCTAGGACTTTAAAATTTAACTACAAGTCAAAAAACATTTTCATAAAATAACATTAATCTTGTTTGTCGATTGACATAGTTTCCTTAAACTCAAGGGTTAAAAAACTTCAGCTGCAGGGAGGTTTAATCCATCTCCTCACAGTAACAACCTCCCCCAATTACTTGGTTCTTCAGTTCTTCATGAACAGCTCCTGAAGGAATGCTATAGGAACCTTTTTTCTATCTGAATCACTTTGCAGCCAAGGCAGAAAGGTGTAATCCACACCTAGTTAATAGGCTCCTCATTCTCCAGCCAAGCAGCTGTATGACTAGGTAGAGTACTTAGTCAAAATTTTCCTCTAGATGCCTTTACATGATAGGTGAAGAAAAACTTTTGAGATGTTTAATATATCTGAATATTAAAATATTCTTTAAAATAGAATGTTTCCTGAGAAAAAAATAGACAGTATATTGAGATGCATATGAATTGTATCTTCTCTACATTTTGTTGCATTTCTAAATTCGGCAGTTGATATTTTAAACATGAAGGCATGAATGGGATCACCTTGAAAGCAGCATAAGTACTAGATTTATATTAACACAAAGAACATTTTCTGCTAGACAGACAATAAACAAAGAATTATTTTGTCCTACTTTGTATTTGAATGAAGTAATGTCCAGTACTATAACCACTATTATTGCTGTATGTTTGTTTATTAGATTTATCCTGTCTTTATTCTTTTTATGAATAAGGTGGCTAACATACCTGATACTCCTTCCTCTTCCTATTTTCCCCACTGTGAGATGAACGGAAGTGACTAGCCCAAAATCATCCCCCCATGCCTAAAGCAGGACTAGAACTTGATTAGAACTCTCACTCCCTTGGTTTCTATCCTGGTGCCTTAATCACTAGACCAAACTGGCTCTTAGTTATATATTTAGAAATATCAACATGAGGAGGAACATTCCCTTTGCATAGAAAATCTATTTTTATTAATATTATCACTTATGAAATAAATGCAGTTTTTATTTTAAAGAAAAACAGATGAACATTTGCTTAAAAATCAGAACACAAAATTTTACCTTTGCTAGGAAGGAAACTGAAAACAATAAGTTAAACATGTACAATTCATTGTATGACTTAAAGTTGACATCAATTTGTTTATTTGTTTATTTAATTTAATTGCCATTTGCCTCTATAGCTTTCAATTCTGGTATTGGTATAGTTTACCCTGGCAGAACTAAACTTTGGTCACTTTGGTCACCAAAATCATGGCAGAACTAAACTTTGGTCATTTTTATACCAGTCTATCAGGTCATACCCCAAAGAATCCTGGGAATTGAAGCTGCTGAGAATTACTGGTACAATTCTCTAAACCCTTTCACCAAACTCAGATTTACAGAGTACTCGCTACTCTCTTTGTAAGCCTCTGTTGCCATAAGATTTCAACATATTACACACTAGAATTCTCTATTATTATTGCACCAGGGTATCTCAAAGATTGATGATTTGATATTGCTACTAGAAACAAATTAATCTTCTGACATCTTTATGTGACAGCTCCCTAAAAGCTTACATCCAAGATCTAAACTCAAATATAATGCTAGCTCAGCACAGGAAACTTAATACTCAGTTTACTTGCATTTCCTTCATGTTTCCTGGCAGGTGGCATCTTCCAACCTGCTAAACTTCTACCTGTGTTAGGAATGCAGCTCCAGGAAGTACTGTGATAGTGCTCAAATGTTCTTCAGATTTCTCTGTACTTTAAGAATGGTGAGTTTCTTGCTGAAACCATTTCTCCAAAGCAGCTTCTAGAACCACCCAATGTTACACAGCCCATCCTCATTACTGTTATATGGGCATGAAGATAGTTGAATGGCTAGCAGATGCTATAAATCACTAATGGGGGTTCATGCTTGAGACAATAAACTTTTGTCTGAATTGTACCCTCTAGCTATGTGGAAATAGAAGTAAATGTAAACACAAAGTATTTTATACATTTTATTAATAGTCAGAGAGGGTTCTTCTGTTAATGAAAACATTTTGCGTAAGAAGGCAAAGGACTTTCCGTGTTGTGGCCTCCTGCTTTAGAAATGCATTGTCCATTAAAGAGTGAATTGAGGCTGCTTTTGTTTTAGTATTAGGCTAAAGAAGTAGTCTTTTTGTTTAGTTTTTTTTATTTGTTTATCTTTGGATTGCTTTCATTTCTTAATCATGATATAGGTTTATACTCCAGTTTGGTTTTTAAAAGAGGTGTTTAAAATATACATATAGCAATTCCAGAGGATGTCTTGAAAAGCACTGATATTACTTTGCACATTCTGTCAAAAATACATTGCATGTCATGTTTCACTTTGTATAAGCTGACTTGCTCAATGTGAGAGATGATATGCCAGTTTTGCCTACGCTGTTATCTCTGCAAGCACAGGTTATTCTTCCTCATAAGAATGAAGTCTGTCATGTTTTGCACAGAAAAAATAATTCTGATTGTATTCAGGGATACTTTCATATAGACCAAGCCTATTCCTTTGTAGCTTTAAATGAATGGGAGAAAGGATAGGTTTTAATTTCATTCAACTATGCCATTGAATTAATGGGAAACATTGCCTACTGATTTGGAGCATACTGCCAGGTTGTCCTCTAGCATAATGGAAATGGATCCCCATCCATGTTTCCCTGCTTCTAGTTGAGACGAATGTTTTCCAGTTTGTGCCGGCTTAAGTATTGCTGTCAGTTTGGTGACTGTGCAACCTCTGCATTTGGAATGGTTACTGTGCAGAGTCCCGCACTTGAGTTGCTTCACTGAAGCTCTGTAATCTCTGCTGCAGATATTGATGAGAAACAAAATGGCAAAGTTGACCAGGAAAAAAAAATGCAATGGTATACCAGGGTATTTATTTAAAAAACAAAACAAAAAGCAAAGTGGAAAGGGAGAACGCTTACGGAAAGAAAAATAATTAATATTAACAAAAATCTTGGTTTTTGTTCCTATAGATTTTATGTCTCTATCTATAGACATGCACAAGAATATATACTGCATGTCTAATAAGATCCATCACAGAAAAGAAAATAATTGGCAGCTGCTCTTCTGAAGCAAAAAGGTAGGGAAACACAATAGGAGAACTGTCAATGGGAATCCATGGCAGAGTTCTGGACTGAATCCCTAGAAGCCGCTGCCAAAGAATATCACTTCAGACAAGTTTTTGTTAAGCCAGTATCAGCAGAGGAACAGTTTAAGGGTGCAACATGGATATGTTCTTAGTCTTAACAGCATGACTATACCTTGATTTATAGCTATTACTGATGTTAGCATGTATATTACTGATGTTTATCCTGAGTAAAACTCAGTAAGCTGATCTACAACAAAATGTTAAATTTATACTATAACATCTCAAAGCACATAGATTTCTAGCATTCCTTATAAATAAATTCTTCTTTCTTACAAGTCTTCATTCCCCTTCCCTCAATCATCTCTTTTATGTTTTCAAGGTTTTTTTTAAAAAAAAGGATATTCTTCTCCTCTTTTTAAAATAAGTTTTTTCAAGTGAGTTTATATTAATTTACAGTACTTCTACTAACTTTGAAGTGCAATTGAGTTTTACAGTCCCATTGTGTGTTGTTGAAAACTACCTGCTGATCTTCCATACAGAGTATGTGTGTGAGAGGGAGAGGCGGAAAGAAGAGTTTTCCCTCTGAGAAATGTCTTTTGCCATTCTTTGCTTGAATTACTTGTTTTTACCAAGAAGAAAAGCTATATTCTTTCTGGGAATATTTGCATTTCATTCATTTATTTGCATAAAGCAACTTGTCCAATTTTGCATTTCAGGCTGCTAACTACATTTGTTGTAAAGATGTTTAAGCTATTTGCACTCTTCTATTATAGATGCCAAGTACAAAATAGAGAATCACCACCTATGAAAAAAGCCCTAAATGTCTTCTCAAATGTTTGCATTTCTTTTTATTACTATACCTATATGTTACATGGAGGACAGAAAGTAATTTTATTTTACACAAATCAGCTACTTAAAGCAAATTGAGATATATAGAATTTGCCAATGAAGTGAATGATTTGATGTGAATAAAAGAGGTGGTGTGTTGTAAATCAGTACTGACAGCCAAATGGGAAAAATTGACAGAGTACTGTAATCACTCCCAACATCCACTGAACTTATTGATCCAGAACCTCTATAATCCCCTTCACATAACACAAGCAATTTCATATAATACCTGTAATAACAGCACATTCAAACTCAAGTAGCCATCAGAAGCTTTGTATCTAATGGTGAAGCAGGCCTCTGCTGAGTAAATGTAACAACTAGAGCTTAAAAAAAAAACCACCACCAATGACGGCAGCTTTTCAGAGGTAACAGCCTATGATAAGAGGTGGTTCAGAAGATAAACAGTGCCTAATGCCAAAGAAAATGAGCTATTAATTGCTTGCTTGCTAAATATGTTGTAAAGGCCAAAAGCCTTAGGTGCAAAATTGAGAGAATGTAAACTGGATTTGAGGGACTGATAAACTCCTTGCTGTTATCCATATGGCAGCTATCTGATGTTAATTACAACAGAGGCAAGACAGCTGAGGAGTATTTAGTTGCCGGGTCATTACATCCTTCCCAGGTGTCTCTCTCATGAAATGTTCCACCAGTTTTTACAAGCTCCTTCTCTCACTGATGGATTATTCCAGAGTCTTATCAAAGCTTTGCCAGCTCCTCATTAATATATAGAGCAAGCTGCACTGTTCTATATATCATTGTCTTTTTCTTGGGGAGGGCTAATCAGTCAACCATTATCAGTCAGTCAGCAGAAGGTAGGCAATCAGACCTGACAGCAAAGAATCATGGGAGATCAGGGAAGGTTAAATGAGGCTGACAGTTGTGATAATGATGATTATACTATAAATTAAGATATGATGATAAAGAAGAATAAAAGACACAATCTGAAGCAATATTTGGTTTAACATGTCTCTCTCTCCCCCTCCCCCTTCCGTTAAATGGCCATAACATTTATCACGCTGAACAAGAACGGACATTTAACTACCATGATAAAATAGGACGGCATCAGATTGAAAACCCAACAAGTCGTGATTACTGTGTCAGGCACTTTTCCACTGGTTGAAAAACTAGAGATAGAGCATATGTTATAATCATTCATGCATTATTCGGTAAAATGAAAAGAAAATAGATCTATTTTAGCAGCTTCTTTCAGTTTCTCAGATAAAGCAAAAACAAAACAAAAGGAAATACTTAATATAGTCTTCTGTTTCCAAAATCATTTTCATTAATGAAACAATGGTAAGTTGAGCAATCATTCTTCCATGACATCCCTATACTATGTGTGAATATTTACTACAAGCAAGTCAAAGGTAGTATGAAAAGCAGGTGATTTCATATGGCTGTTTTCTCCTCATTATGTGAAAAGAATTTAAATAGTTTTCTTTATATTTTTATATAAATTGGAATTAAGAGCAAATACAAATGAAAAAAAAAGCATATAACACAATAAATCCTGGCCTCAATCGTTTCCTAACCCCACAATGTGGTCCATTTTAATTATCAAATTTGTATAAAATATTAAAGTAGAAATGTTTAGACTGGTCTTTGTTTTTGATGCCAACATATTACAGTAGTCAAACAAGACTGTTTTCTGTTGAGAGTAGGTATGTAAATAAAGAAACAAAGAAGCTTTTTTCCCTTGCTCCCCCTTTTTTTGTAGACTGAAACATAATATGGAGTAAGAGATCTGGAACGCCTTATCATTCTAAAATGAGAGGTGTACTAAATAATATTTTGTGATTAAAATGTGCAATTTATCACCAGAGAAAAATAGAAGTAGGAACAATAAATGAGATTCTCTCTTAGCATCAACTTATTTTATATAAAACAAATTAATGAATCACATGTTCATATATACGTCTTAGTGATTCTTAAGGTATATTTTTCTGGTTATTAGAAATTTAGATTATGAGGCCTGCCTAAGTACCTACAATAGATGGAGAGAAATCTTTGCTGTGATTACAATTACTTTATTAAATAGTGATAAAATCTGAGCTATTTTGGTGTGTATGCACATGACACACAAAATTTTAGTGACTCCTGAAGCATTGTTTCAAATAGGAAGACACATTATATGATGCACTTTAAAACTATATGTTTATTATTTGAATACCTCCATTTAGGGAAATGAATATTGGATATATTCCACTCTTATAGATACAAAAAGGGAAGTACATAAATCAGTGCACAACTGTGTCAGCAGCACACTGTGCTTCAACAATTTGCTCTAGTATCATTATAGGACAGGAGAGAAAAGTGGAAAAATGGTATCAAAGCCTTAAAAACAATGAAATCAAACCAAATTAGCTTAATATGGCACAGTGCATTAGTTCATTTCTGAAATTTTATAAAAACAGTGGATGCATCTTTCGATGGAAATATATGATAATTTTATTTTTAAAAAGCTGATTTTTTTTCTTTAAAAGTAATTTAGTGTAGTTGTCATAAATATACTTACTCAACTGTTTCAGTTCCAATGTATCAATGACCAGATAATCTAACTGATTTTTATTTGGAATATTTAACAACTTGGAGTAATAGAAAAATGTGTTTGTGTGCATGTGTTCTTTTGGGTGTGTTTTAATATATTTGCTTTTCAAAATGAGAAATGGAATAAAGATATTATTAGAATGACTATATTTGTGAACTGATATATATATTCAGGTATATACAATTTGATGCCATACAAATCAATTTGAATTGTTATTGTATTAAACTACTATTTATAGAATAATGATAAATGATTCTTATGATATTTAAGTTATAGTGGCTGTTTTAAAAGTTTAAATCAGGTCATCACTGAAAAATTGCAATGGAATGTATTGACTAAGAAGTGCTGAAAAATCCCCACTGTAGATCAGATATCATTGTACTGGGAAATTCTACCACAGCCTTAGTAACATAAGTTTTGACTACTTTTAGTCTCATTCTGTAGCATAGAAACATACATTTCCTTATAGAGAGGAATTACATCAAATGTCTTAAAAGTAAAAAATATAATAATAGATCAAAAGATTTATTTCTTCTCTTTCAATTATGTAAAGAGTCTAAGATTTAGTTTCTGAATATCCATAAGAGCTTTAAAATTCAGCATTTGACAATCCATTGAAAGCATCTGTTGGATTGTCATTATTTCTTAAATAGTGTCTGACAACTTTGTAGAAGAGAAGTAGAAACTGAAATAATTTCTCATAGCAAGAAATCATAAGAAGGACCAATAGCAAAAAATCCATGGGAAAATGCAATCAAAGTAATTTGTTCATTCTTTATGGCTTTGTGTGTCATGCCATCAATTAACTTATCACTACACTATAGAATATTTTATGAAGCCAAATTGTGACATCTGTACCATCCCAGATACCAAATCAGCGTTTCAGAATATTCTCTGAATACTCTCTGAATGACAATTAGTAATTAACCCACTAATATTTCAATAGTGATAAATTAAACACCTGTAGGCTTAATATTATTATGAACACTAAAGTGTTTTAGACATACACAATACTTGTACATTACTAAATTGTAATGTGTATTTCTATTCTGATGTCCACAATTCTATTGCCTCTTCCCTCTCTCCTCCCCACATCCATTCCTAAAACTCCAGTATTTGTAAAAAATTGAAAAACTTTAAGGAAAAGAGAGAATGTGTAGGGCTCATCTAGAGTTCACATAGGGTTTGTTATATTATTAAAAACCTAGTTACATTTTTGAGAAAAACCAGTTTCAAATCTACACTTTATAAGTGTAAATGGATGATCTGTGGTACATTATTTTTTCTAATTCTAAACTATCTCAGGGGGTATCTGAGGATAAAAATTAGAATGGAGAGAAATTTGTATATTCCCATGAGCCATTTCCTTAGTTCCTCCTTGCCTTCTTCCATTCTTAATAATTTCTTATGAGCCTTCCTAATAGCACATCATGTTTCAGAGCTATAAAGCTTTGCTTTCTCTTTTATTATCACTTTTATTATCTGTTTATCCCTAATATAATGAGGAAGTCAGAGAATCAAAGTAATATGGTAATTACAGTACAGTATTGCACTAAATGAAGAAATCCTAGGATCAGGTCTATTGTTACAGAACCACAGTAGGTGAAATTTTTTCAGCCAGTTACTATCTCTAAAAGTTATCATCTGTTGGTTATTGTGTGGGAAAAGTTGAAGAACAAATGAAGGAACTGAGGTAGACATCAGCATCTGCAGGCAGGTTGGAGGGTTCAGCTTTGTTTTGTCATGTCATTTCTACTAGTGTTGATGTTGCATAGATGGGCAAAAGGGGAAGAGTTTGCACTGCAGCACATCTGCCATCTTGCCCATTTTGACCCCATTCCCATTATGTATGTCACTAGCTATGTATCCCAACTTGACTCCTGTGAGAAAGCCAAGATTAAAACTTAACAGTGAAATGGTAAACTTCCTAACTTTGAAAGGCTGTTTTAAATTTGATTGTATGTTTGAAAAATAAATCTACTCTAGAAAAATATCAAGCATTTTGAAATGCTATTAAATACTATTCCAATATTATTAAAACATTTCAAAAATAAGCCTATTTTGTTCAGAAAAATGTAGAATTTTCTTCTGTGATTATTATTTAATATGAACATATGTTCCTATTTGTCCAAACTTTTCAAATGGAATGTTAGTATTATCAAGAAAATGGTACTTAGCTCAGGATTTTTCTCTCTGTTATAGCTTTGTGTTATATTGTAAATTCTTACATTGCCTTTTTAACAGATTTGTGGGATCAGTAAGAACCATTACATTGGCAAAAACAGGATGAATAGATCTTTCTTTACTTCCTGAATAAAGAAGTAGTTAGTAGAATACACAGAATAATGATGCCAAGAGGTCAGTATGACCAGCCATACTGTGACATTGCAACATAAACCCTGCTCCTTTTCTGCCTGCAACACAAAATCAAATGCATGTCCCAAGGGAGCTTACAATGTGATACTGTGGTGTTGTTTTGTCATCCTGATGAAAGCTTGCAGAGGCTGCTTGAGGCTGTTCAAGATCATAGAACAAATTCTGTTAGGTGCTTCCTATCCCATTATCAGGGATCTCTGGTTCAACATCTGCAACTGTCCAGATGTTGAACTATAATTCACTGCATGAATCAAAATGCCTGATAGTAGTGAATCCTGAGAGATATAGTTCAGTTATATAGGGAGAGCTTTGGGATCTTCACTTCTGTTTTCCTGGATCCATTACAGTATGAATCTGTATGTTAGAAACAGCCTTGTAATGTAAGAGAACTTACATTACTAAAATACTAAGATTGCTGGCCATTCAGGTACAAAGATAGCCATGGAAATGATTGAAGCCTGGGAAACTGGCCCCTGGTCAGTTAACAGGAGTGCTTATTTACCACCAGTTTATCAGGTATTTAGGATCTGAGGTCTTGGCAGTACAAGAAAACAACAGTGAATTGCTGGCCATCAACACACCAATTAACCAATAGGAAAGCACCATGGAAATACAATGCATAGAATAGCCCAAAGCACACATTCTAGTAGAGAGAAGTTCCTTGAGAATGGGCTCCAGCATGAGTCCGAAAGCTCAGAAGACTAGACTTCTGGTCCTGGTGACCGACCCAGACTGGATCTTGCAACATTATTCTGGGACACATATATTTGCTTTCATTCATGTAAGAAAACTGTTGTGGATCAAAATATACAGTGGACGAAAGTGCAGTAAGAGTATGTTATTTTCATCTCCTATTTTAAAGATATTTCAACAATCATCGGAGCACTGAGGAAACATTAGTGGCAATGATAGATTAGTGGCATTGATTACTAGCTTTAATCTGGTGAATATGTCCAGGCAATCAAAGCCTCACCCTTTTCTATCTGTTGCAACACATGCAATTCATACTGAAAAGAGGCAGAGCATTGCTTTGCATTTTGAAACTGATCTCTTTTGAACATCCCTTAATATCTGAAGTTTGCAAACCAGAAGCTCAAACTCAAATTTTTAATTAACTTCAAGGAAGATCAAGTGCCTTGTAAGCAAGTCATTTACCCTAAATAATTTAATTCAGGACCAAAATTGAATCTATTTGGTTGGTACTACAGAATTCCAATGTAATTATATAAATATTTGCCAATTTGAATGTTAAATATCTTGCTATTTATTAATTTAATTCAGTTGAAAGGATGTCTCGAATACAATTATATTGAGTTTCATAAAGTAGTATGGTATCAATCTCATATTGATTATATGGACTGCATAGGTATGAACTGGAATTTCAGTAGTACAAAATCAACTTTTGTGGGGAGAAAATGCATCCTAGGAAGGTTATCTAACTGTGCAAAACAGATGTCATGAATCTACTTCTGTCACAAAAAATAGATCACCAATGCTTCACTGAGGTGATAAAAGTCTACTTTTCCAAATACAAAAGTAGATACCTTAATAAATCAAGAAAGAATCAGGGTCTACTTCTCAAATATGCCGATAGCTATAGCATAGTTCATAGTTTTTTAAAATAATGTACTGTAATAATGAATGTTTTTACATATTCAAAAAGTCAGCAATATTTCCACATTTGAATGCTAGAAGTTTCACTTTCTGTTGCTGAACCTGTAGTTTTTTAAAGTGAATATTTCACCAGTATTAGAGAACAATGAAACGACACTCAGGATAATTTGTGCCCATAAAGTCTACGTTAAGGTTGTGAACTTGGTTAAATTGCTTGACTCCCAGCCACTCAAATTGCAAGTGATCCATAAAACAGTAATAGCAATAACACTTAGACTTTTATAGCACTCCATAGTACTTTACAGCACTCTCTGAGCAGTTTACAATGTCAGCATATTGTCCACAACAATCTGGGTCCTCATTTTACCAACCTCGGAAGGATGGAAGGCCGAATTAACCTTAAGCCAGTCAGGACCAAACTCATGGCAGTGGGCAGAGTTAGCCTGCAATACTGCATTCTAACCATTGCACACCAGGGTTCCTGCACTCTATTCATGAGGAGCAGTTGTCTGGAGTGCAAGTGTATAATCTCACAATTTCTCCTTTTTCTGGAGTGGCTTTGCCTGCCAGAATTTGTGTCTGGTTGCAGATCTCTGCTGCAATGTGATTCCCGGTCCTTGAGGGATTTTGAAATTCACCATGAATCTTCACCAGAAGCCTTGTTGGGAAAACTATGTTGGAGAATTGAAGTAAAGGTAGAAAACCATTTTTGATTTAAATATACTCTAGTCCTGGAAGTTTAAACCAAAATCTCTTCCCCTAAAATCATGAAGTGAAAGCTGCCGGGTGGGAGGGGGGTGGGAGGGGAATCACTTAGTAGAATCAAAAGTAAAATTTGATCAAAACATTTCTAATAGAAGAATAATTGAACCATTCAAAAGCTGGGGAAAATAAATTGGGTTTTTATTATAGTACAAATTTGTTTAATCTGTACCTCTCAACCATTATATGACATGAAACTTTTCTCTCAATTCTATCCTGCAGTTCATAATAATGCCTACAAAATGTATATATCAATGAAAACTATGCATAGAGATGCCTGTAAAGAAGCACATTACATTAAGGGGAACTGCTTGTAAATTAAGGAAAATGGCATACAAAAATATAAAGAACATGCATATAATAGTAGATACACTGTTCCATTGCAAATCTTTTAAAAATTACAAAAAAAAAGAAAAGAAAAATAAAAGAAAGGTCAGACACTGGGTTAAATTAAAACTGACATATTTGCCCATTCCTGGATCATTCTGTTTGGCTGAAGACATTTCTTGCACTACACATCACCTGGGCAGTTAAATAATGCAGGATTAGCCTTGGATTTCTCATTGAATTCTTGGTTCATATCAGGTCTGCTACATTTGATTATTAATCTTATTAGTTTTCATGACTAGATTAGCCAAATAAATTATACTATTAACTTTGATAAATTGAAAAATATCTAATTGGGATGCATTTGTACAAATGCAGCTAGATGTTAGATTTATCATTTTGAGGCGAGATTCTGGTTTTGACACGCAAGATTCAGCTGCAGAGAAATATCTTGTTCCTTATTCCATTTATTAACTTCATTTTGTTCACTGAAGCTTAGGACTCTGTTAGGTCCTGAATAGCCCCTGCTGTATAGATAGCTGCAATGGAGTGAATGAGAGGCTTTTTTTTCAAGGACTCTGCTCCCTGCAGAAATGATTTGTACCTCTGGCTGATTCTCACTAACAGAAAATGAAAAATAGGAACATTCAGTGCAAAGTAATGTGTTCTGTACAATTACTGGATTAATAATTTTATTCCATTACTATGTAGGAAGAGAGGACATCAGGTTGAAGATCTGCAATTCTAGTATATTTCTAAGCATCCTGTTAAGAGAGTGAGCAAGGGTCAGGAAACTTAATTATGCCATAACTAGATAGAAATTGCCAAGTGATAAAAAGAAACATCCAGCCAGATTCAGCAGGAAATTACAGCTTTAATAATATAGCATAATGCCTCTTCTATACAATTATTGGAGAGACTCTGAACGATTTTAAATAACAGGCTTGGGTTTCCAGTAACGACAGGGGGGGGAAAAAGCCTGAAAATGACATTTTGAATTTTCCTGTAAATATTTTTCTGTTAAAAAGGCATTATTATATGATCACAACTTACATTTAATCTGGGACAGATGATGTAAACAGATTAACATTTTAAAAGGCAAGGTGGAAGGTAATTATTCATAATGTTATTTATCCTTGTCCAAACTTACCCTGTACAATAGTATCCATGTTCCTTCATGCTTGCTGTTTTTCATATAATTTTGAATGTAGAAATAATGGATTGGGTTTTAATGATATTAAAAGCTGAGTATTAAGTAAACATATATGCTTTCACTTGCTGTCCACATGGAAGCTGTATTGATGATCAGATTTATCCCTAAACATTAGAATGAATTAAAAATTTACTTCAGTGCTAATGTGCAAGGTAGTTTTCTGTTTCTCAGACTGTATGTTTGTCTCTATAGGAGATAAACTAGCAACTCACAGTAACCTGTTTAAATTACTACATATCCTATATGTAAAGGTGCCATGTGTGCTTTTTGCCATTTGAGCGGGTCTCTCTGTGTGTTTGTCCATTTATTTAATATGAAAGGAAAAACTCATTTCCAGTGCTAACCCAGGAGAGCTCCTGCATTTCATTTTGTATTCTGTGGATGCAGATTAATCAACCTGACTCCGTTACCCAGGGCTAGCCATTCCGCCTAGAAATCTGCATATCTGCATATTACTGTTCTTCCCTGAATTTAATTTCCTACAGGAGCTGATATTAATCACTCTGTTTAAACAGAGGGGATTTGGAGTCTATACAAATCTGACCATTTTTTGTGGAGCATTTTAATTTTTTTTAAAATTTAAAGAGACAATTACTTAGTTATTTCTACTACAGTTGGCTATTCTTACTTAATAGATCCAATGCCTACTTGATTACAGTTGAATAATTAAAACATGATTTTTTTTAAAAAAACACTGATTTTTAAAAATGTGGCCAAATGATATTTTTCTACGTAAGTATCAATGCCTATGTCTATTATAAAAAGTGCTTTCAGAAACACTTTGTGGCCTTCGACTTTCATTTATACAGTAACCCACATTTTATCATTATAATGGATGGCATTGTATATGTATGGAAACACAGCTGACATTTTGGAAGGACTCAAAGGGAGCAGAATGGGTCAATGCAATGCACATCCTTCTTCAAATCCTTTCCCTGCAGGATTTCTGTAAATGAAGGTCAGACCAGCCAAAATGTTTTTATATGAAGCTAAGAAGAAAGTAAATGACTCTACTGAAGTACCAACTAAAAGTGGCTAGGTGATCCTGATAATTGAAAACCAAGTTATTTTTGATCTACACCTTTCACTCCAAGATTCTGTTTTTTGGTCCTTCTAAAACACGTTTTTGGAAACATCTAGGGTTTTGAGAATGTAATATAGGCATCAATAGCTGTAATCAGTATAATATGGCCAGTTTACAGACAAGAGAGATGAACATCTAGCAATTTCCAAAACCATATTTATACAAGGCAGAGATGGAATGTGGCCCTCAAAACACAAATCTATTAATTTGAATTCATTATTCATTCAGTATCACCCTCACCAACTTTCTCTCATCCTACATAAAAAAAGCAGCTATAAGAGTAACATATTTCACTTGTTGGATGCCTCTTCCAAATTCACATTTCCCCTAAAAAGCTGTAAACCCAGAGTCCCCTCCCTATTTTTCCTATTATATTCATTTACAACCTGTGTAAACATTCCTATTCTGCCAGTAGTTCACTTCTTATATCCCCATCTCTCCATTTTACCTTTTCTTCCACTTGAACAATTTTCTGCCTGATCTTGATTTCCTATTTTTTCTTATTATTTCTCATTAATGTCCCTTTTCTTCTTCTTTTCATTATTTTCTTTTTATTATTGAACATCACCTCAATCCTGGCATAAGTCATCTTCAGCCTCCTCCATTCCTTCGCTATTATTTTGCAACTTTCTTTCTTACCTGCGGTTTAACCCTGCAGTTTATTTCCTAAGAATGTGTCTGCCTTATAGCAATAGCACTTAGATTTATATACTGCTTCACAATGCTTTACAGTCCTCTCTAAGTGGTTTACAGTGTCAGCATACTGCCCCCAACAATCTGGGTCCTCATTTTGCTGACCTCGGAAGGATGGACAGCTGATTCAACCTTGAGTCAATGAGACTCAACCTATCAAACTGCTGACAGTTGGCAATCAGCAGAATTTGCCTGCAATACTGCATTCTAACCACTGCATCATCACGGCTCCTTTGAGAGATTGAGGGTAGGCAGTTGTTAAAGATGGTAAATGGTTCCATTCCAATTTATTTCTTTCAAATGTTTCTAGATTTTGCTTTTTTATTGACCAAAAAATACTTACAGAAAACTACAGCTTTGTGTACATGATGGTTTTAAGTACTTTAGTTCCAAGTAGAGAACTAAATCACAGATACAGCCTTTTCTCTTTCTATCCCAAGCTCTACACACTCAGGCATGAGCTCTAAATTCAAGATGTGCTCATATCAGCTTACATGCAACTATAGCTATCCATGTAATTCATGACACCAGTGAGATGGTCCAAGGTCACATAGACAGTAGGCTTACAATCAAGCAGATTTATGGATTCCCTCTAAACATTACATTGAACATGTGGTGATTGCAATTTAGCAGGTAGCATCCATAATCCTGATGGGCTCAAGATTGACTCAGCCATCCCTCCTTCAGAGGTTGATAAAATGAGGACTCAGATTGTTGGGGGCAATATGGTTTCATCTTAAATATTGGAGAGGACATTTCTTATCTTAATATTAATTTAGAAAAATTGTATTTTCAGATATTTAGATAGCAAAACAGAAAAAATATAGACAAATAACAACAAAAAAGGATAAAATCAAAATGTGAACAATGCATTAAAAAATAGCAGGAAAGAATGTAGGAAAACAATCAATCAATGGGATAGCTCAATCTCTTTAACTCTCTTGAGGATATTAAAAAGTGTTTGTATGGGAGGTTTTTTTCTGTTTATGTGAATGTGGATGAAGAATAGAGATGCTGGAAGTTTGTATGTGGGAGTATGTGTATTCTACCCGTGTAAAGGAAGAAAAAGTTAAAGATTTATTTGATTCCTATAAATAATATCTTCTAAGCACAGCTTTGTTAGTAGACAACAATAAGCAATGATGGATTCTGGTCAAATTTTGAAATCTACTGCTTTAAAAGTGATTTCTTGTAAATTTTGGGATTATAAATGTTTGTATAAATTCAGTGGAGGTTTCAACTGGTTGGCAAACAAAATCAACTTGATAGACTTATTGACTAAGTAATTGGCTGGTATCTGGATATTTGTATATAAAAGTTCTCTTCTTGTTATAAAATTATATAGCACCCTGCATCTGTTCTTTATAATGCTTTGTCTAGTGAAATTCAGATTTTAATAAGACATCTAAAATATTCATTTTATTTATTATCAGTTTTTATATGTAACTTTTAATATAGTAGTGATAGGCAAAACATATGAATCAAATTGCTTGGAATTCATAAAATTCAGAATACAAAATAGATTACTTTAAAGATTTTAGAAGTGTATTGAAATAGCTTACTTTGGAACAGTCAGAAACACTGTTCTTTCAAAATACTTTCAACATGTACATAATGCACTCAAAGCAGGATGTTTCGAATTTGAAATGCATTGATATGCTTGGCATATTCCTAAAGAATAGTTATTTAGAAAAGTACAATAAACAGGTGAATGAATAGAGAGAGAATCTGTAGGAGATGAGCCCATTGGAGGGGGTCAAATGCATCATCAGTTATGAGTCTCTTCGTGCCCACAAGAGATCTAAATCCAGCCACATTGAATTCCTTTCTCATCTTAACTACTAACTTGACCATTAGTAGTTCAGATTCATGTAGAGAGCTTAAGCTTGCAATAAGCTTTATACTCATCTGAACTGCCTAAATCTCCTAATTTCCCCAGCATTTGACAAAATCAAAGGAAGGCCTGGACAAATGTTAATTATCAGCAAACATAATCCATAGAAGTATCTGCCTAATCTCCAACAGAAATTTGAATCACATACTATAGAGAATGTTGTCTACAAGAGGAGGACAGCTAAAGGAGTACCAGCAAGTTTACAAGAGAGTAATCTGACTCCCCAGTTAACCTGATCCCAAGCTTTTAAGAGTAATATAAGGCAATTTTGGCCCCTTAAAAATGATGTAACTTTATTTAATTTGGATTAATTTAATCCAACTAGCAACCAGGTCAGTGTTTCTGTCCTCATAATGAAAGTATCACTGAGTGATATCGACATATCATGTTGTTGTTGTTGTTGTTGTTGTTATCATCATCATCATCATCATTTTAATCCACCTACCGAGTCCTTACCAAGGCTCTGGGATAGGCAGATGTTGATGTTTTATGATGTTAGAGGTACTGTTGCAGGATGTAAGGTGATCCAAGTAAAGCTGCTTTTTATAACTGATGGATGGTGAATTTGTCAGTGCCAATGGTATTCAAGTGGTGTTCCAATTGTTTCGGGATTGCATCCAAGGCACCTATTACTTTTGGGACTACCTTTGTCTTCTTTTGCCACAGACATTCTATTTCTACTTGCAGATCTTTGTATTTAGTTATCTTCGCTAGTTTCTTGTCTTCTGTTCTGCTGCCTCCAGTATTGCCATGTACATTATCCAAACTTTCTTGTCTTTCTTATAGACAATCGTTAAGTCTGGGATATTATGCAGCAGGTGTCTGTCTGTTTGAATTCTAAAGTCCCAGAGCAATTTAGATTCTGTATTTTCTATTACTTTCTCTATTTTATGGTCCCACCAATTCTTGCTTGTAGGCAAATGGTATTTCTTGGAGATTTTCCAATTGGGTGGTTTCCTTTCTGTTGTTGGACTGCATCAGCTATCACACCAGTTAACAATTTGAAAGTTGTTGGTAAGCAAGTAATTTGCCTTAGTTGCCTGATGCTGCCCCTTTTGCTGGATTTTTCATTATCAGGTAGATTTTGCCAGATGTTAGCCATTTCATCTCCTTGCAGCATCTTGTCTTTTAACCAAGCTGTATTCTTGTTATATTTCTTTGGATTATCCCAAACTGCACTGTTTTTTCCTTATTGGATGCTGACTTATTCACTGCAGTCCCTCCCTTAATGGATTGGGAGAAATGTTTTTGATTAGATTGAAATTGAATTATTCTGCCTATAATTTGCAATGGAGAGACTCACTGTAGGCTCTCCATTGATGGATTGGTAGAAATATTTCTGATTATTATTATTAAATTTATTTGCTGCATATCTCCCCATGGAACTATTCTAGGAGGTTCTTGGTACAGTATACATAGAAATGAATGGCACAACATTAGGTATGGCACATAATTTGCCATAAGAGGATGTGCATCAACCTTTGATTAAAGTGATAGGAAATGAGTGTTTCTCCCTTGCGCTGCTAAGAGAGTCCATTGAATAGATTGTCCTCATGTCATTGGCCAAGACTGAGTTAAAATTTGCATAAACACACCTCCCCTTCTGGTCTGGCTCCAGTTCTTTTTTTTTTTTTAACACTTGCTTTAAACATTTAGGTTTATTATTTTTTTAAGGAGTTAGGAATACATTTTCATAATCAAAAGGTAAATACAATGAGATTGTACAATGAGACAAAGACCTTTCCTGATTCCACAGTTTTACATTTGAGACAAACTTCTTAGTGGAATGTTATGACATTAATTTAGTAGAGACTAGACTGGATATTTCAAAAATTGTAGCACTGTTCCCTTAGACTGGTGTAGTAGATCTATTCACATGGATTCTGGATAACGATAAGAAGATATTCCTTATCTGGGGCAACCATAATTTCATGTTTCTTTGATCTAATTCTGAGAAAGGTGAGATCATTCTGGGGATCAATATCTTTGACGGTGCTCTTTGCTTTCATGATGAGCTGATGAAGAAGCCCAGCATACTGAACTGTGGTGGAGTTGTCGAGTGTTGTTCGGATTGAGATCCCTTCTGCATTTACGACGGTAGTTCCAATAACTCCTTTGTGGGCCTGAGTCCTTTTCAGCGTTTCCTCTACTTCTGCCATGACGAGGCTCCAATCGAATGGCGTCCACCGGCTAGGCCTCGGTTGCTATAGAGCCCTGCCCGGAAGTGGCAGGGTGGGAGAATGGTGGAGAGGCCGGAAGTGTGATGGCGAGAAGAGGCGGGGCTCTAGTCTGGCTCCTGTTCTTTTAACTCAGTCTGGCCTAACAACTGTGTATTTTTTTCTGGCTCTTTCAATGGACTCTAGTTTACTGCCTTTTGGATAATTCTATTTAAAAATTGCTGTTTCTGGTCATGCAGATATTCAATTTGTTCTGGGACGCTTCATCTTTGATCAGCCACTGCTCAGCTGAGCAGCGGCTTGCTGTGAAGATCCCCTGATCGCCATTGTCAGATTTGGCCTGTTGACTCCTTTCATCTGTCTGTGAATTACTGGCAGCATGAGAGGAGCCGTGGTGTTGGCTCCATGCTGGTGGGATTTAGGAGAGCCCTATGTTGTCTGGGGCTCAGCTCTCCCAGTATCATCTGCCCTTGATCCATTGCGAAGCCATTCCGTCAGCTTCCCTTCCATTTCGATAAACTGAGAGAGAGAGAGAGAGAGAGAGAGAGAGAGAGAGAGAGAGCAATTGAGGGCTCAGCACCATTTTGTTTGACCTCAGGAGAGCTGAGAGAGAGCCATGTTGTCGGCTCCAGGCCATTTCATCATCTCAGTGTGGGCATTTGGAAAACTGTACAATCAGTTTCGTGCCATTTTCACTACTATCCAGGCACAGTGAGCTGTGTTGTCAGCTCCAAGCTTTTGCTACAGCCCAATCAGGCCTATACGTGTTTCACTACATTGCTTTGTTTATTTTGCTGCCTCTCAGGTCTAGTGGGGCTGTGCTGTCAGCCCCCTGCTACCCTTGATAAGCGGGCTCAAACATAAAAGGGAACAGTTTTGTCTGTTCCATTATTGCTACATAACCTCCAGCTTGTTATTAGCATTGCTCTTATTGGAGATTTACCACTTACCTGGGGTGTGTGGATTGACACTACGGCGGACCAGGGAAGATCCCCTTCTCATCATTCCATCTCGCCTCCATTTTATAATAAGAACAAAGGGAAAGCCAAGTCCAAATCTCACTCCATCAGGGATAAATCTTCCACTAAACCTATATCTTCTGCGGCCACAGAAAAGGACACCAAATGCAAATGCAGACACCTGGCCCCTCTTGAAACAAATTGATAAGGCCCAAAAACTGGCTGCCACTAGCAGCGATATGACTGCTTCTACCCCTGGGGGAGGGCCTATCTTGACTCCTGTCTAAGGCCTTTTCCTCCCCGCAAGGTGTCAGGATAATTCAACCTGGTCAACCTCTTCCAATGCTGACCCACAAGATAACCAGGCAGTTATTAGGGAGGTGTTTGCACATGGATCAGGCACCAGTGCTGAATCAGTGCAACCCGCCAAGCAGTCAAGATCTTCTGCTTCGTTCACACCTACTGCGGTGGGGCTCCACCCAGAAGAGTGTTCCACCTCAAACATGCCCCAAGACATGTGTGAGTTTATTGACTTGACAGTGACCAAGGGGATTGATGCTACCCTCATGAAGCATGGCATTTTAGCACCTTTGTCAGCTCTGGCTACATCTCAAGGTGCAATTCAACACACTTCCCACATGGACTATGAGTCATCTCTAAGTGGTCATTCACCTTCTCCATCCCATCGTAGCGACTGGCCACTAATGGAGAATGAGGAGGCCTTTGGCTTCGACCTTTCTGGCGAGGAGGAGGAGATGCCCTTGGAAAGACCTCGAACCACCAGTCTATTCTGCCATGACATGTTTAAGACCCTGTTGCACAAGACCCGGGTCACTACTAATATGGGGACTGCCACTGCGCACCAAGAGAGTTCCTCTGATCCTAAAGATTCCACCAATCTGTTATTTACTGAGATGGTGCCTGAACTTGAGACTATTCCTTCGCCCAAACTATTCATTGATACTGTTCAACGGCAGTTGGCTCAACCAGGGTCCATACCAATACCCAGTGGGCCGGACAAAAAATTATATACAGTGGACTCGGTTCTTGAGGAACTTCTGAAACTTCCCATTGTCAACGTTCCTTTGGCGCATCTGACATCACCGAGCATCCTTCCTTCAGCTGCTAAGGGGCTTAAAACAGAGGATAGAAGGGCTGAGTTTTCAACCCGCAAGACACATCTGGCCACTGCATGGGCCATCAAATCTGCCACATTGGCATCAATCTTTGCAAGAATGTCCCTCATGTGGCTGCATCAGATGCAGGCCAGGATTCCACCTGATGATGTTCACCTGCATCAAGATGTCAACTAGCTGATTGCTGCAGCTGAATACTCTGCTGATGCCATGCTCAATTCAGCAAAATTCACTTCCTGGACGATGGCATCCAATATCACATCAAGACGTCTCCTCTGGTTACACCATTGGCAGGCAGACATGTGGACCAAGTGGCAGTTGGCCTCCGCAATATTCAAGGGTGGCTCCCTTTTCAGTGAAGCCTTGGAACCGGTCCTTGTTGAAGGTAGGGACAAGAAGAAGATTCTTCCATCTATAGCTAGGCGGTCTGACAGACATTCGGCTTTTCCCTACCAACGCCATTCCTTTCGGCCCTTGGATCCTGGGTTCCAATCCCCGGCCTACCTGTGGCCTTTCAACAACTCCTCAGAGTTCCTGACAGACAGTCCTTCTGGGGCTGTGTTCAATTCCCCCAGCCTCACCACCTCTTCAGGGGTTCCGGTTCCCGTCTCTTCCGAAGGAACAAGTAACCGTTCGGGTCTTGAGTCCATAGATGGTCGTCTTACCGACTTCGCTAGTTCCTGGCGCCGCATGACCACTGATGCCTTGGGGTGACCCTTGAGTTAGTTTCTGAACCCCCACGGAGATTCATTCAATGTTCCTTGTCTAAGGATTCTGCTAAGAGAGCCCTCATGGAGGCCAAGCTTCAACATCTTCTGTGAATCCGGGCCATTGAATCTGTACCCCCAGGTCATTGGGATTCCAGCTTCTATTCCATTCTCTTTTTGGTTCATAAAAAGTTGGGGGGCCACAGGGCCATTCTCGATTTGAAGCACTTGACTTGCTATATCCGTTACAGGCGTTTCAAGTTGCAATCTCTGCATACTATTTTAGCCTGTATCAGACACGGAGATCTTTTGACATCCACTGATCTCCAGGAAGCCTATCTCCATGTTCCCATCTGGCCAGCTCATCACAGATTCCTTAGATTCTATTATAATGGAGCCCATTTCCAGTACAGGGCCTTTCCCTTTGGTCTCTCGTCCGCCCCCACACTTTCACCAAACTCCTAGATACCATTGATGCCCATCTGAGAGCAAGGCCAATCAAGTTGCTCTGTTACCTGGATGATATTTTGATTCTCTCTCTTTCCCCCCAACAGGCGGAACTCGACCTCCAGGTAACGATCGATACACTCCAGGAGCATGGTTCCATGGTCAACTGGGAGAAGTGTCATCTTACCCCATCGACCAACCTCGTTCACCTTGGCGCATGCATCAACACCTTATCAGGTCTAGTCTCCCTGTCCCCTGAGCGACTTGTCAACATCCGGACTCTCATAAGGCATGTGCGGACTCTCAGGACTCTCTTCTCTTGCTGTCCCAGCTGTTGGACCAGATGATATCCTGTTTGTCGATAGTTCCTTGGGTGAGGTTACACTCACGCCCTCTTCAGTGGCTCCTCTTGCACAGCCAGAAGACCAGCACCAGCACCTCAAACACCGGCATCAGGATTCCTCGCAGGGTACTAGATTCCCTAAACTGGTTGACATCCCCTGCACTGAACAAAGGTAGCCTTTTCCAGGATCCGCCACATCTAGTCATCACTACAGACGCAAGTCTCTTCGGGTGAGGAGCCCACTTCCAATCTCAGTTGACCCAGGATCATTGGTCCCATGCAGACCTAGCAAATGACATCAATTGGTTGGAGTTACATGCCGCCCATCTAGCACTCTGTCACTTCCAACACTAGCTGGAGGGCCATCATATACTTTTGCAGATGGACAATGTGACAGCAAAGGCCCATGTGAACAGGCAAGGGGGCACTCGCTCCAGGATTCAGATGCGCAAGACAGCCATGCTAGGTTTATAGGTCTACTCTCTCTTCAGGCGGAGCATATCTCTGGTGTCTCCAACACTCAGGCAGACTTGTTCAGTCAGTCGACAATCGATCAAGCGGAGTGGCAGCTGCACCCCGATCTGTTTCTACACATCGCAACCATCTTCGGCCATCCTCAGGTGGACCTCTTTGGCAGCCCGACAAATGTGCAGGTCCACTGTTACTTCACCAGGTTTTGAAACCCAGGGTCCAAGGGGACTGACACCCTTCATTGTTGATGGCCCCAGGGCCTACTCTGCACCTTCCTGCCACTTCCTCTGATACCCAGGGTTATCAGGAAGATTCTGACGGAGAGAGCAGACATCCTTTTCATTGCCCCTTACTGGCACCGGCGGACCTGGTTCGCGGACCTCATGAGCCTTTCCCTCAACTCTCCTTGGAGGATCCCTCCAGACCAGATTTCCCTCTGCCAGGGGACCATCTACCACCTGGAGCCTTATTAGCTCCAGCTTGCTGCCTGGATCTTGAGAGGGAGCTCCTCAGGAAGGACCTTTTCTCGCCTGAGGTGATTAGCATCAGTCTCACTTCTCATCACCAGTCTACAACACGCATATACGAGGCAACCTGGACCATGTTTCATCGTTGGTGCTCACATAAGGGTGTCACTCCCTCTTCTGCATCCATTCTCAGAGTCTTAAAATTTCTTCAGGAAGGGTTGAATTCCAGATTAGCCATCAATATACTAGGCAGACAGGTTGCCGCACTGGTGACCATCCTTATTTTCAAAGGAGATCACACCCTATCCAGACATCCCTGGGTCCGTGCCTCCATAGGTGGCACGTAGCATTCAACCTCTGTCCACCTACGGTCCACAGATATCCATCCTGGGACCTGACTCTTGTTTTCCGAGTTCTGTCAGAGCCTCCCTTTGAACTGCTCGGTTCCACCTCCTTGAAGCTCCTGACATTCAAAGTCACATTTCTTGTAGTGATCACTTTGGCTCGTCAGATCTCGGAGTTGGCGGCACTTTCAATCCACAAAGACTTATGCGTTTTTCATTCTGACCACATTGTGCTAAGGCTGGACCCTACCTTTCTACCTAAAATTAATACCTTGTTCCACAGGACCCAGGAGGTAGTTCTCCTTGATTTTTGTCCCCGTCCCAGGCACCCTACCGAATGCCGGTTACACACCTTGGACGTAAGCAGGGCTCTAGGCAAGTATATCGACAGGACTGCATCCTTCTGAAAGTCAGAATCATTTTTCATTTCCTTCCAACCTGCCTCCTTGGGCCACAAAGTGTCATCTTCGACGATCGCCAAATGGATCAAAGCCTGCATCTCTATGGCGTACGACCAGCTTAAATGGACTTGACTATGTTGCATTACCGCCCACTCAACTGGAGTGCGACCACCTCTGCTGCCTGGGCCACACAGGCTCCTCTTCTTGAGATTTGCCAAGCGGCTACTTGGGCTTCACCCACGCCCTTCATCTGCAACTACAAGCTGGACAAGTTTGCATCGGCCGAGGCAGCTTTTGGTCGCAGGGTGCTACAGCAGGGTCTCCCCACAGACTAGACTCCAGAGTCCTTTTGGTCCCACCCTAGGGATATCTAGCTTGGGTATATCCCATTCAATGGACTCTCTTAGCAGCGCAAGGGAAAAGAAACACTGGACTTACCCTGAAGGTTATTTCTGCTTGCACTGCATGAGAGTCCATACCCTCCCTTTCCTTCTGTGGGTTCTGGATTTGGTTATTGGTTTACTTCTGTTTGACTTTCAGTGATTTATGATCCAGAACTTCATTAAAGAACTGGGGCCAGACCAGAAAGGGAGGTGTGTTTATACAAATTTTAACTCAGTCCTGAGTTAAATAACATGAGGACAACCCATTCAATGGACTCTCACACAGCACAAGGAGAAAGAACCTTCAGGGTAAATCCAATGTTGCCTTTATTTTAAAGGTCGTAGCAGTATAGCAGACTTCCAACAGTTTCAAATACTGAAATAGATAATAACAAACTTCACACTGCTCTGAAAAACTGTGCTCATTTGGTACTTGAATGAACTTGGCAAAGTAGAAGAGCTACCAAAATCTTAGAGTATGTTTTCTTCCATAATGGAGAGAGCATTCTGAGATTATTATGTCATTTTGTTTATAGAGATACCAAAATCTTGACAAGATTGTCAGGCTTAGCAGGCAGTTTCCAGAAAATAGTTATTCTAACTGATCCTCTACTCTTGTAGAAGTAATTGATGCTGTGAAACTGAACTTCATGATGATCTGGCCATGATAAATGGAACAATTTCAATTTCTCCTTTCTAAGAGATTCTCCCTTTCACACCTGGGACAAATATCAGATCAGAGTGGTGTCCTAAGCAATAGCAATAACATGTAGACATATGTAACTGTTCATAATGCTTTATAGCATTAGTGGTTTACAAATGTCAGCATATTGCCCCCAACAATCTGGGTCTTCATTTTACCAACCTGGGAAGGTTTGAAGGCTGAATCAGCCTTGAGTCATGGGCAGAGTATACTGATATTATGCCTCTAAACTGAACCTTTGACCACATCCTCACTCTGAATAATAAGGTCCTGCATTGAAGCTCTTGAGTGTGTGTGTGTGTGTGCGTGTGTACATATTATAAATTAGCAGAAATTGTCACATGTGTCTGAAATGGTATAGGGCAAGGGTGTCAAACTGGTGGCCACACTCACCCCAGCTCCGCAAAGGCTAAAAACATCGCAATATGCCACATCATGTGACATCACGTGACACAATCAAGTTTGACACCTGGTTTCCTGCCTAAGCGGGAGTTGGACTTGAAGACCTTCAAGGTTCCTTCCAATTCTATTTTTATTCTATTTGTGATTCTGTTCTACTCTATTTGTGTACCTGATGATGTATCCTCCAATCTGCCCTATATCTTCTATTGTTTCCTGTGTATATGGTTTTCTCATTGATATTAGTATTTATTAGAAAAGGCTGGCATAATACTGTGAGAGGATTAACTACGTATTAATATAATTTGCTTTTGAACAGCAAAGCTGCTCTGTTTTTATTATGAGGCAAATAATGGATTAGTCTGTTTACTGTCTGTGGTAAAAGCGTTTCATTTGAAAACTTGAAACTTGCAAGTACCTTAAAAGAGCCTATTACATGATTTGGTATTTTATTGCAAAATGACATGGTCCAGTCCCATTTGTTTTACTTCCAATCCTTAACGTTCCACATGGTCAATGTTTCTGGCATTTCTATTGAAATACTGAGCAGGATCCTCTTGAAACAAGAATACCGTCTGCTGGAAGCATCGGGGATTACTTAACATGTAACATTGTTTTGAAGATTCTAAGTGTGGTTTTTACAGAAGAAACATTTTCCAATCTTATTTGTAGTCTTGCCAGTTTGCCTGAAAAGAAGATGATTCAGTTAAATTGCCTTTTTTCTACTTAGTACAAACTAGTTTCTATATTTGTACTGAAGCTTCTGTATACTATATAACGACTTTAGACACGACTACCTTTATATAACAAAACTGTCCACTTAACTTCTTCTATCTTCCAAATCCCTATTTTATTATCTTTTACATTGCCACTTATGAAAGCTTCCTGCTGAAATGAGAATTTCCTTCTTTTACAATGACAGATCTATAGCTTACTACATAGAATTAATCAAGGCTAGATCTGCTCAATCATATGCCATGAATGTGAGATTGAGTTCTATGACAGAAAGAAGATGGGATAAATATACAAGTAAAACAAGAAAACCTAAATTTTTGTGGGTATAATTCAGTGGTGAAAACCAAATTTTCTTACTACCAGTTCTGTGGGTGTGGCTTGGTGGGCATGGCAGGGGAAGGATACTGCAAAATCTCCATTCCCACCCCACCAGCCAGAGGTGGTATTTGCCGGTTCTCTGAACTGCTCAAAATTTCTGCTACCAGTTCTCCAGAACCTATCAGAACCTGCTGGATTGCTCCTCTGGTACAATTATTTAAAAACTTCTCTTGACATTTATTTCAATATCTGTTGAAATAAATGTCATGTCTATACAGTTGTATTTCTCCCCAAATTTTTTAAAGAAGGTTCTGTCAGAGCATTTGAAAAGTAGTTTATGCTAGGACATGACTTCAACAAGCATGCTAAAGGAGAGAGAAGTATCTTAGTGATATGCCCAAGAATGCTAAATTACCTCTTTGGACTCTGGCCAAACAACTTTATCACATCAGAACCTGATGACTTTTGCCATGTGAAACCTAGCCGGTGAGTGAGTAAAGACTACCTATAGGAGAAAAGATGAGATAGCCTGGCTGGAATCTTCCAGTTCAGTCACTGGTTTTAGCAGTGTATGAACAGAACTAAGTTCATTAAAAAAAATTCCCAAGACAGATGCATAAGACTCTTTAAAAGAACAATATAAGTTTATTCAGAAAATGTAATACTATAATAAAAACTACCGTAGCATCTCTGAGTATATTGTTTTCATAGTGAAAGAGAAAGCGAAGAAAATATGCTTCCTGTAAGAAATAGGCTGAAAGGGACTATCTAAAGTCATTTTCCTAGTGACTTATAGCATTTTCTAGAGTCATCCAACCATTAACAGTAATGAGTATACTCTTGATTTCACTTCAGCAATTACTGAAGGTAAGAAAAATGGCCTATCAGCTTTTATATTTGGGAAGACAGAATAGAAATGATAAGACAGAGTTCCTGGCTTGCTTTCTTAGATCAACAACCCCTAGTGTTTAATAGGATAAAACACTCACTTGGGTTGTTTCTCTCATATTCTTGCTGCTTAAGTAGGATAGGATAACATATTTGGTGATGTCATCACCAAATGGGCCTGATTTGAGTGAAATGTAAAAATTGGCAAGTTGGCAAGTAAAAATATTGCCTGCAAAAACACATTAACTTACAATTCTTCACTATAATGATATATAATAAGTTTGATTTAATTACTGCTTAGCTATCAGTTTATCCACAACAAAATATTTCATCAGTAAAATGCTGAAGGGCTTAGTATCTCAAGACAGGATTTAAAAAAACTCTGGCTTTCCATTCAGGAGAGTACTGCCAGGCAGTATTGATGATAATTAACACTAATCATTATGCTATAATGATAGATCCTGTAATTTATAGGATCTAATCTGGGTCAGTTTAGTCTTCCAAACTTTTGAACTCCTGCTGGAGTCCATCCTCAGGGAACCTCTCTCTACTGTAATGTGTGTTTTGGGTTATTCTATATGTCGTATTTATATGGTACCTGACTGGGTGTGTTGGTTGATTGGGGTATTGATGGCCAGCTATTAAATCATTGGCTGTTGTTTCCTTCTGCTGCCAAGACCTCGGCTCCTAAGTACCTGATCAGCTGATGATAAATCAGCACTCCTATTCTCTGAAGGGGCTTCAATCATTTCCATGTCTATCTTTGTACCTGCTCAGCCAACAATCTTAGGTAGCTGTGAAATTGAATACATGTTCTTTTTTTTTGCAATGTGAAGCTACCAATGATTTCGGGTCTCCTCATGTGACTGTTTGCTTGTGTTCTTGCAATCTGGTAGTTAGCTTCCTTCGCACATAGTCACGGGGTAATCCATGCATGGAATCTAGTAGATTACATTAGAAATATCTCCCACCTTCAAAGATCTTTGCAATGCATGATTTGTCCTTATATGGTAGCCTCTGAGTAGTGGGTGATGCTCACTTGCAGATTTTGGAAGCTGCATTCTACTACTTCTGAATATTTTTGATATATGGCAGGTGTATTTACATTCTGGTAGAGGAAAGTTCCCTGAGGATGGGCTCCAGTATATGTCTGAATATTGGAAGAGTAAACCTCTGGTGCTGGTGACCAACCCAGATTGGATCCTGCAATCATTCCGGGACATATATATATTTGTCTTCATTCATATACTAATTTAGTATGCAATTGCTTTCTATATGCTATGAAAGTAACATTGTATAGTGAAATATACCTTTTCTGGCAAGATATGAGTTTTATAGAAGAGTTTTATTTGTTGTAGTATTTCAAATACCATGAAATTCTGCAGTTAAAAGTGTTATGAAAATAGGATTGTCGCCAATTATCTTAAATAAACATAAAGATGTATTGTTATGCCTCAGCAGGTGGCAGCACCTAGCTGACCCTTTTCTGATCTCAGAAGTTGAGCTAAATTGACACTTGTTAGTGTACATGAGGATTGCCTAATCCTAGGGCTGTAACCTAAACAGGAATGGACTAAGAAAACATCACAGAGAAAGGTAATTTCAATGGTAACACTATTCCATTAACATTGTTAGAAAAATTGTATGGATGCAAATCCTAGAGACAAGTTTGACTTGATGCTGTTTTTAAAAAAAATTTATGTGGTACCATACTACCGTAACAAAGAAAAATGTAGATTTTTAAAAAGGTATCTGAGTTTGCACTTTTTAAAATGTATTATACTGCAAATCATGTGAAGTGCCTAACCTCTAGGAATATCTGCGTTAGCAATGTATATCAAAAGAAACTATAACTGATAGAAGAGTCAAATATTAAATCTTCATCCTGTTATTATCCAGCATATTAGCTATGTAAGAAGCTGAACAATTATAACTGTGATTGACTAGGTGGGCTCTAAAATCCTAAATATCAACTGCCAGAAGGGATAATTATAACACATTAGCACCTGCATCCTTAGACAAGATTGACAACTCCCATCTAACATCTGCTTAATATCACTTTCCTACTTTTTCTTTCTTTTGAAACAAATAACAAAGATGTTCTTGAAAGATAACAATAAGTCAGCATTTGTGTTATACATGTAGTTGATTACAGTTACAAGTTATATTTGGCAGTGCTCCACTGCTTAAATTAAATAAGTATTAAACTAGGATTTTTAAAGGAGCTACAGTTATAGATGCATTTTAAAATCTTCCACTTAGATCCTCTGAAAATGAAAACATCACGTAAGTGTACTTGATTGAATAATTCAGTGAATAGAATTGCAAAGCAATGGCTTCTTTATATTTTATTTATTTATTTATTTTCTTATTTATCAAATCTCACTCTCATTATCAAAACAGGACAAAATTATCTACCGTAACTGGAGATGAGCAAAGTTTAGGAACTGTTGTACTCAAGAATCGGAGAATGAGAAAAAGCTATGCATACTTACCAAAGAAAAATATCCACACAGATATACTTGCAGACCCAAAGCTGAAGAAGCTGTGACAGAATAGTTCTGTTTTTATTTCACTCTAGCCTTTAAGGTCAAGTGTTATGTACCTGGAAAGGAAATACTCTGAATTACCAAAAATTCTGTGTATTTGGGATTACAGTGATTTGTATCTTATGATTGTATAACTAGCTTCAAAATAATACATCAGTTGATTGAATTATGATGTTGATTCCTCTTTCATATGAAAGCAGATCTTTAGCCTAACATCCACTGCATTGTTGTGTGATTTGGAAAGGGATTGACCAGTGCTTTGTTTATCTGAAGGTCTGGGTCCAAAGGTCAATTCACACACTCCAGTGCATATTATGGTGCTTTCATACACATAATGTTATATACCATTGAAAACATGATCCAAGTAGTTGCTAATTAATCTGGTCATTGTTGTGGGAGCTGGAAGAAAAACTGTTCCGACATTCCTTATTATTCATTGAAAAAGTGCACCTTACATCAAATGTTTTCAAATATATTTCTCTCTCCAAGCCAATCATGGGCCTCTAGAATCCAGGAGCTCTTTGGGAAAAATATGAGGTAGAGTTTGTCACAAATTGGTAAAGTAAACTCAACTGGTAAATGTGAAAATAAAGTTGCATGCCAAAACATTCCATGTAATCTTCTAAGAACGGAAAATATTGCCAGTGATAATATTGGAGTTAGAGATTTTTATATTGAAGTGCAAAATGTGGTCTGCTACATATGTGGACATGAATGTTGGGAATACTTGAGATCACACCATTACTTTCTGAAGCTGCTACATGTACACCTATATGCACTCTGAATCACCTTTGCTTTTAAGTCCAGATTTTTGCACAACCTACAGAATGTTATCAAGTAATGTGATCATAGTGACTAGTTAAGAATACAGTAGGAACTGTGCTAAATAATAAGGCAATTGGAGAGATACAACTGGATTTTAAACAAACTAGCAAGCCCCATCACTAGTTTAGATGCTATTATTTATACTATTTTCTCAAATAAATGCCTCAGTTTGAGCCAGACCTCTTATGCAATTTTTCCTTGTTCCTCTTTTTTGCTGTGCCAATGCACATAAGTGTTATGCAGTGAATATAAAACTAGCAGAATGCTGGCAGCAATTTAAAGGTGTGGACACAGTGGTAGAAACAAATACCATAGTAACCAGCTGCATCTGTCTTCTTCCAAAATGCACTTATATTAGGTTCTTCTCTATAAGCCTTATCCAGTTTGAGTGCCCTCAAATGTGGGCTTCCATTTCTAGAATCCCCAGCCAATATGGAAACAGTTCAGAATTCTGGGAGTTGAAATCCATGAATGTGGAAGGTGCCCAGGTTAAACAAGATGTGACTTCATATTACTCTATATTCATAATAGTTCTTAGTTCCTGTAAGTGTACCTCTGTCCATAACTACATAGACTTGGTATCAAAATAGTCATTCAATGGTTACATGAATCATGCTGGTCTGCATACCTAGAAATGCATTCTAGGTATGCATTTTCATTAATACAGCTATTTTATTATTCCTTAATGGTATACATTTCCATTAAGGAAAAATAAAACAGCTGTATTAATGAAAATGCAGAGTATTGCCTATTTTGTTAGGCTATAATGCACTATATGCTTGATTATAGCTGGAAAGAATGTGAAAGAAGGAGAATTGCAGAGACATGGTTTAGTCTTTCATTGCTTCTTCTGTAAAGCTAACCTGGTACATATTTATCATTCTATCTCATTCTATTAAAAAGATTTTTAACATTTAAACCTGAATAATTTTGCATTGTTAAAAGAAACTGACTTAGAAAGGCATTCTTGAATATGTGATAATTTCAGGATAAGATAAGCAGTCATATGCTGTTTACATGAATTAATGAACTAGTATGATATAGTCCTACATGACTATTGAAAATAACTGCAGATATATCACTTGTGACAATAATATTGAAATCACGGGAGAGGATATGTTCACACTTGGAATGTTGAAACATTTTAAGACCATGTCATAATGTGATAACATCAGTAAATTAATGAGCCTTCACGTATCAGAGTACTTAAAGAGGCAGAATGTTAATATTATAACTTTCGTGGCTGAAAACTATCATGGATATTTATTCACATGTTACAGTGCTTCAGGTTGCAAGGGGAAAGGCATGTCCCCTTTAGTGGACTATCTAACGGCCATGACAAAGGGGGCATTTGCACAGGTTCACCTGGTATGCCAATTATGCACCTTCCTAGATAGGGACGCCCTCCGTATGGTCACTCACGTTCTCATTATCTCATGGCTGGATTACTGCAACACCTTCTACATGGGGTTGCCCTTGGGGTGCACCCAGAGGCTCCAACTGGTCCAGAATGCAGCCGCATGAGTAGTTACAGGTGTGTCCCGCTACTCCCATGTGACACCACTTTTGTGCAAGCTGCACTGGTTGCCAGTGGTCCTCTGGATCCACTTCAAGGTGCCGGTACTCACCTATAAAGCCCTTCATGGCATGGGCCTGGGGTATTTGCAGAAACCCCTCCAACCGGCCTCCCACTGCCCAGTGCGCTCACATAGGGCGGCCCTTCTCCGGGTCCCTCAGCCAGAGGGTGTCAGCTGGTGGTCCCCAGGATGAGGGCATTCTCTGTGGTCACACCGACCTTCTGGAATGGATTGCCCATCGAGCTCCGGATGGCCCCAGACCGCACCTTCCATGCCGACCTTAAGACATGGCTCTTTTAGCAGCTTCCCTGATCTGTTGCGGATTTTAATTTTGGGGATTTTGAGGATTTTATATTTGGTTTTAATATTAGTTATATAATATCCATTGTCAGGTTGTTTTTATTGTTGTGAGCCACCCCTACGGGAGAAGGACGGCATACAAATCTGACAATAAATAAAATAAAATAAATAAATGTCAAATTGTACAGGGCACTCATGTGAACAACTCCTTGAAACAGCTGCATATTTTCCTGAGATCATGTACTGCTCTTCTTAATTGCAATATCACCTATTTTGTTATATTTAGTGAGAGCCAGTTTGGTCTAGTGGTTAAGGTACCAAGTTAGAAAGCAACAGACTGCAAGTTCAAGTCCCACCTTAGCCATAGAAGCCAGCTGGGTGACCTTGGCCCAGTCACTCTCCATCAGCCCAACTCACCTGAAAGGATTTGTTTTTGTTGGGAAAATAGGAGAAGGATGGTGCATTGCATATATTTGCCGCTTTCAGTTATTTGTTAAAATAATAAAGATGGGAAATGATAGATAGATAGATGGATGGATGGATGGATAGATAGATAGATAGATAGAAAGATAGATAGATAGATGGATGGATGGATGGGTGGGTGGGTGGGTGGGTGGGTGGGTGGGTGGGTGAGTAGATAGATAGATAGATAGATAGATAGATAGATAGATAGATAGATAGATAGATAGATAGATAGATAGGCAGGCAGGCAGGCAGGCAGGCAGGCAGGCAGGCAGGCAGGCAGGCAGGCAGGCAGGACATATTTGGGATAGAGTTGCAACCAATGCTGCATACATACTCCACATGATTAGAAGGACATTTTCTTTTAAATCTGAACTACTGAACAGTCTTAAAAATAAATAAAGAGAAATCAAGTAATATATGAGGATGATTAATTACTTCAAATGACTAATCTGCAATGAATTCTGCATATACTTTTTGGATTTGTTCTTAAATTTATGTGAAGTAATTTTTCACAAAAAACTGGCTACATGATCACGGAATAGCTCTGAAGAAATTCTAATTTGTTAATAAAACTTTTGAAAAAATAATGCTGAGTTTCAGAATAAGATGAAATACAAAAAGCAAAAAAAAGGAGGGGTAGGAAAATAAAAAGTTAAAGAAAAGACTAAAACAGGAGTGCAAAAAGAAAGAAAAAGAAGAGGAAAAGGAGGAAAATAACTTCTAACTTTCATAGAACGGATATAAAATATTTTGAACTCATTCTGTAAAATCAATAATACACAGTATTTCTATAATCATAAACCATTCTAATACTCAAATCCCAAAATTAAATGTTCATTTCTTTCAGTTTTAGCAAGAAATCCAACAAGTGGTTTCTAGGTAGAAACAAAGTTAGACAAAGTCTTTTCTTTAATCAGAGTAGTCAGTTTTGCCATTTCAGCCAATTCACCATTCTTCCATTATTTATTTTAGACCTTTCATCCACATATTCTCTCATTGTTCAAACATTATATTATATTACAGTATACATTATATTATATCCAAAGTTCCTTGTCCACTGAATCATACAATGCTTTACATATTCATTTCTCAATTTCAATTTCAATAATAATTTATAGACCTTAGCAATAATATGTTCATCATTATCATGCAGTAAGTTTTTAATTCATTTTTCACAAAATCAATTCCATACACTCTTTTTATCTAATTTAAATCTTTCTTTCAATTGTAAATATGTAAACCAATGCCAAACACATATTTTTAATTCCAACTCCTCATTAGATTTGAGGTTAGGATCAACATAAATGAAATATATTATTTGACCATAGTTCACCATAGTTCTAGCTTTGCCACCATTTGTTTTCTAAAAAATGCTTCCCAGGGGACACCCAAAGAGGCATCTTCGCAGAGAACCTTGTTTTATATTTATTCCAAACTCTTAGGATGGCACATTTAACAAAATGATTATTAAAGTCAACATTTACCTTAACCTTGTCATACCATAAATAGCCCTGCCACCCAAATCTTAATTCATGGCCCTCTAGTTCAAGTAACATCTTATTTTGGAGATTCACCCACTATTGTAGCCAGACCAAACAACAAGCACTGAAATACAATTTCAAATCTGGTAAACACAGACCTCCTCTTTCCTTAGCATCTTGCAGTGGTTTGTATCTAATTCTTGGTTGTTCTCCTTGCCATATAAACTTGGAAATATCCATTTGCCATTGTTTAAATGGAGTATCCGTTACAAGTATTGATAAAGTCTGAAACAAACAAAAAAAAGCATCTTTGGTAAAACATTCATCTTAATCACAGAAATTCTACCCAATACTGATAGCTGCAATTTATCCCATCTTAGTAAATCCTTTTTTATATCATTCCAAAGAGGCACATAATTGTTTTGAGACAGTTTACCGTTTGCCCTAGGTGACAGCAATGAACCTTTAATGGAAGAACTGGGAATACATTCCATCATTTCTGATTCTTTATGCCAAGAGTTTCTAGCAGTACATTACTAGAACAATATGACCTCACAAAAAATAATGGGTTTTATACTATACGCTTATATGATGGCATAACATGAACCTATAACTATTAGTATTAACTCACTTTTTTTCAGTTTCTTTTTTACATAGCCTATGGACTTTTCATAACAGTAGTCATTGTGGATTATTATACTGACCTAAAAATTAATTTAAATATCCTTTTTTAAACTTAGCCTCTGAAAGAGCTGTTTAATCTGCATGTTAACTATTAAATTACTTGATGGTTGAAAGCACTTGTGCTTCCTACATGTGAAGTGTGAACTTCCCAGCTGATAATTATTAAGTTTGCATTAATCATTTCAGGGCTAGAAAAGAGATGAAAAATATAGCCTATAAAAATAGGCTATCGTGGTATTTATATGCATGATGTCAGAATTATTATATATCTAACCATTATCATATAGTTAGATTATATTATAGAGAAACTCACAGCACAATTTTATTTTATTCCCAATAAAGTCTCAGTTCCATATTTACTTGAACTGGAAAGAATTACATTTAATAGGGATTACTTTTATGTAGACCACTTGGGAGTGTAGTGTAATATTGTAAAACAAGGGTGTCAAACTGGCGGCCTATGGGCTGGATGTGTCATGCACAGGTTATGCCCACCCAGCTCTGCGAAGGAGAAAAACGTCACAAAATGTCATGTGATGGCAACATGGCATAGCAAGTTTGACACCCATGCTGTAAAATATTACTTTTACATGCCTCTAGATGATTACACTGCAACATAATAGCTGAGTTATTAGACTAGAAAGCTTACTCTGGTTTTAATATAAACCTTTTTGGATTCATGTTATGAAGTGGTGATTCAATAAGACAAGATTAAATTTACCATTGCCCCCCCCCCCAAGAAAGCGCTTCAATAAAATATCCCAAAAGGCTAGACTGCAATCTTATTATAACTGAGGGAAAGTGAGTTGGCTCAACTATCAGTAAATACTGTATATATGGGATTTTTGGATTACAGCTCACACTACTATTATGCTTTGTGTGGGGTTCTGCCTTACTCCTTCCTACTTATTGATTGCAGGGCGCAAAAGACGATATCACAGCATTTCATAATCAATCAGATTGAAGAAAATGATGCTGCCACTGGGGCACAAAAATGCAGCTGAGATTTAGGTCACAGAGAATAAAACAAATAGGCAAATAAGCAACAGTTTCCACAATGTGCCAAACATGGGAAAAGGAATCAAATTAGCACTGCCAAAATTTTCAATAAAACCTGTGGTGGCTTCATGTCATTTTTTGATTGAAATCTGTTGGATTTGCCACCAAATATAATTAAAATCATGTGCTGCTTTTTCCAAAGGCAGCGGCTTCTTTTAGATAATATGGCATGTCTCTTTAAAACACTGATCTTAAATACTACAGGTCGGCTTCAACTTACAACAGTTCATTTAATGACCGAAGTTACAACAGCATTGAAAAATGTGATTTACGACCATTTTTCACACGATTGTTGTAGCATCTCTATGGTCACATGATGAAAATTCAGAGACTTGGCAATTGATTCATATTTATGACAGTTACAGTGTTCCAGGGTCATAAGCAGTGTTCCAGGGTCATGACCTTGCCAGAAGGTCACCTTTATTCATTTAACAACCGTGTTACTAATTTAACAGCCACAGTGATTCACTTAACAACTGTGGCAAGAAAGGCTGTAAATTTAACAAATGTCTCACTTACCAAGAGAAATTTTGGGCTCAATTTTGGTCGTAAGTCAAGGACTACTTGTACTCTGGATCGAATTTTAAAGTTAAATGATTCAGATAAAGTTTGATTTTCTCCTCCTTCCTTGCTATGCTGATACAGTTTTAGAATACTGTTTAGTTTTATGCCTCTCACTTCTTTGACAGTGTTCTGTAAGTGCTGTCTTCCTAAGAATAATATTTCTTCCACCATGGGTATTCTGCAATAGTTGTTCCATCTCCAAATATGTTTTTTTCCCCACTATATCCACATGTCAATCAACACCTTCTTTTAAATGAGCAAATGACAGGTAGCAGAATTCAAATTAAGGATAACAGAAGGTTTTTTCCCCACTGAAACCTCATTGCTATGGTATAAAAAGTATATTTCCATTAGAAATTGGAGTGATTTGCACAGCTAAAATCTATTGTAAGATATTATTTTTACAGAGAACAATTATGCCCACTATCCCAAAGAAGATTTCTTGGGGAAAAAACTGCTAACAAAAGCAAATATTTATTGTACCATAGTATTCCACAAACCCCAGAGGCTTCTCTATTAACTTTTATGATAGAAGAAGCTATCCTGCAAATAGCAAATGGTGGGATTAACACATATTCATTTCATGTTTTTTTATTTCTTTATTTGTTACTAGAACACTTATTTATTTATTTATTACATTTTACTTTGATAATTAAGACTAGATTTCTGGAGTCTCTGAGTATCTTATTCTGTTAAAATTATAAGACTTAAAAGAAAACTCAACTAATACAATGTTAAAGAATCAGTCCAATGCCCACCATGTGGGATTAGCATGAATTTACTTGTTTCCAAATAGCTTTTTTATCAGCCATTTTTTTATAATGGTTGGAAAATGTAAAAAAAGAATATGGCCCAGATATCTGTAGGGGGATTAGCTGTTTCAAAGGACTTCTTTCTTTACATATAGTCTTCTTGAAATTATAAGCATATCAAAATTAATCAACATGCGTTAATAATCACCCACTATTTAATAATTTATTATAATGAGTTGAGAGTTGCCTTGACTTTAGGAGTTGAGAAATATTAATTAAACATATAAATGTGTTATATTTGATCATGGAAGAACTGAATGTCAGTTGGAGTTAAGAGGTACTGCATTTAGCTCTTGCTTTTAACCTCTCTCAACCTAACCCCAAGCAATAGGAAATATTTTCACATTTTATTAGGTTGTTAAACTATTCTACTTAGACAGAGATATATATTTATAGTATATCTATCACATAGACAGAGAGAGAGATATATTTATCGTATATCTATCACATTTGTTTGGGACAAGTGTCATTTGATCATGTTTCCATCTTATAATTGCCGATATCACTAGGAACAGGAAATGAAGAATACTATTAATTTTAATTCTGAAAATTAAAAACTTTTTCAAAAATCAAAAGCAGCTTTACTAGATATGATAGTTAATTTACTAAATTCATTTTAGAAGCAAACGGTTTACAAAAACATAAACAAACAGGAGTTTAGGCTAATCCTATATCAGTTATTTATATTAAATACAGATTAAAATAATGGTACTGTGGTACCATTATCTTAGGTTAAATACCATTTTGGAAGCTTGTTACTTTGCTCCTTATACTGAACATTAAAGCTGTCCATATATTGAATGTATACAGAAGAACTAGACAAACTTGTGACCCTGTGGTGCCCCAAAATTTGTTTCACTTCCTTTGGCATTTGTTGATACATGTATTAATAGGTAAAAAAAAATAAAGCACCTCTTTCTATTAGTTTTAGTTATATCTTGCATTAAATACTAAATTAAATATTAAATTAAACAGTATATCATTTTTCTGGATCCCTTACGACTTGAATTAACTTCATAACTTGTCAATAGTATCATTAAGGCAAGTTCCATTCACGTTTTAGCAAACTTTTAATTTTATCAAATATTGTATAGCTCAGTTATATACCATATTATTCATAAAAATATATACCCTAATTCTAATAAGGTTATTCATGAGTGAGTCTACAACATTATGCAGTAGTGATATATAATTTATGTGGGAACACAATGAGTTTTTGCTGCAAGACAGGCCTGTCAGATTTGGGCTCTATTAAGCTCTAAGACCTTGTGAAAACAATCAAATAAGTTGCTTTCTGTGAGACATATTTCACAATGGCCACTTGTAATTGGATTGGAACTAATATTGTAATACCTTTAAAATGGGCCGGTATAATGGAGTAAAGAGTCTAAGACAAAGGAAATAGGAAGTATTTTTTTCTTTAAATAATTAAGTACAAGCTGTGAGGTTGAAGCCACTAAATATTTTTTTTCCCAAGATGCTGTTTTAACGTTTGTATTGATGTGCCAAAGCTTAAGAAATGCAAAGTTAAAATGGCAATGCAGTAATGTTAAAATATATTCACCACCTGCTGTATCAAAACACATTTTAAAAAACAGATATAAGCCATATGTTTCTTCTTTGGCTGTGAAAAATAAACAGATACTATAAAACACTCGTATTGGAAGCATTTTTTTAAAAAAACCAGAGAAATGTTAATTCTGAAAGATGATGTGTAAGAAAGAGTGGGAGGGGAAGTGGTAATGGCAAGTTTACAAGGTTTTCTATTAAACAGTTACAAAGTATGAACTTAAATGTTTCTCATTTATACTTTCTCATTCACACTCAGAAAGAAAATACTATAGTTAAAAACTGTAACTATAATTGGGTTGCAGTTATAACTGGGTTATAACTGCAACTATAACTCCAGATAACCTTCTTCACTGGCTTTTCTGCCTGTCATCCCTCCATCCCTCCATCCCTCCATCCCTCCATCCATCCCATCCCATCCCATCCCATCCCTCTATCTATCTATCTATCTATCTATCTATCTATCTAATCTATCTATCTCTCCTTATAGATTCATTCTATATATTCTTCATTACTTCCCCATAACTCAAATGAATGCAAAATAAAATGCAAACAAATGAGACCTGGGAATAAAATCACAATGTAAGACCTGGGAATTTATATTTCAATCTATTATAACCATAAAGCATCTACAGAGGAAGAAAACAGAACTTGATGCAGATTCACATTAGGTTTGGCAATCATCTACAATTTCAAAATCTTTAGTGGAGACTTCAGAAGAAACATGATCTAAAACTTTGTTTTCTATTTGAATAAAACTTTTTTATACATTTTCTCTCCCATTTGAAAATTTGATAAATTAGGTTATTGTTCCCTGGAATATAATGAGGCATTGAATATAATGAGAATCATATAATATACAATTCACTGATATATAAAATATTATTTAACATTTATATCATGCTCTTTCATTCCAAAATCTCTGCTTCTCTAAATCTTGAATCTTTCAATATGCAATTCTGTCCTGAAAGGAAATTAAAGAATAATTGTCCAATTTATGTAGGCTCAATTGTATATTGGAAACATTTTTCTGCACTCACATCTTATCATAGAAAAATCATCGATATTGCACAGGTGAGTGTTATATGGATTTTCAGAAAGTATAAAACTCCAAGAAAATCAGTTGAAATATGATCAGTCCACTGCTGAGGAAGGTGAAGCTGGTACTAGCATCTTGAAGAAGCTATAATGTCAGTTCATCACACAAATGAATTGCCTAATTTGTGCCATTTGTGTGATGATGTCCTGATGTAGATGATTACTATTTATTTGTTTACCTTGTCCTCCTGCAGATGATTATGGAAGTTGAATTCCACAACTTCACCTACCCTGAACCAATATTATTGCTAATATTAATATGGTATTACTGCTGAGCTATAAATTCTGAGGCACATATGGCTACAGAAATCAAGAAACTGTTTTGCAGATACCGCTACTTACATAGACTGATAATTTGGAGCTTAAATGGTAACTTGGACCAGTTTGTCAGCTTACATTAATCAGTTTCAGAAAAGCACAAGTAACAGATCAGATTTATTATTTATTTTAGTATTTATTAGCTTTCAAGGTAGCATATGAAGCACTTGCTCTTGCAATTCAATTCAAAACAATATTTTTTCCCAATCTATGAGCACTTTACAAGAATATATAGAATTAATAGCTGTAATATAAAAACAGTTTATGTCTAGAAACAGCCCTATAAGGGCTGTTGACTACAGAATTAAAAGAACAAGAACTATTGGTCTAAGAGATAGCAACTGACCCAAAATCACCTCATGATTTCCATTCTACTGGTGGCTTGAACTTTAGTCAAAATTTTTAACCATTATCCCACACCGGTTCTCAGATTTGTGATTTGAAAAATAACATTTTAAATAAGGGTTTAAGGGAGGAAATATGATAATTAATAATGGACTGGAGAATTGAGAGAGTACTGTATTTTTTCCCTCATATCCAGCTAGACCTGGATCTTCAGTGGCACCTGTATGATTTTTTGTACTCTCACTGCATGAAGAATTATAGCTCTCATTGACAACATTAGTCTTCAGATGTTTCAGGATTTTGAATTCTTCATTGAGTGGAGGTCTCTTATTCTCCTTTTTTCAAAAGAGTCCAGATCATTCCCTTCTGTTCTCTGACATTTATGAATAATTAAGTTCCATTTTCCCCCCTTATTTTTTTTCCTTTTGCCCTTCTATAATAAAGTGTGCAAAGCTCCTCACCGTTAGCTAAGACAGGCCACATTCATAAATCTCTTCTATTTGGCAAGAATAACATAATATAGTTTCCCCCTGTGAATCAATGCTGCCATTTATATTATTTCTGTAGCCACTGTATAGGTTTCTATTTGATCTTTCCCTACAGTCTCCCTTTTGGTCATTGTTTTTTATATAAGAATTTAAGAAATAAATGCTTTCCTTGTTTAGATTCCCTGATCTCATTACCTTGCATTTCTCTATGCTTAATTGCATAAAGCACTTGTATTCCTTTGAGCCCATTCTAACAGAATCATTTTGTCATTTTGCCCTTCTTTCTATTGATTTCTGTGTTCAAGTATAAAAAAGCAAAATGTTTCTTTATCTGAACACACTACTTCTAACTCATAGCAGAAACTATGATGCTTATCTAGATGTTAGGGCAAAGCAATCTTATATATATATATATATATATATATATATATATATATATATATATATATATATATATATATATATATATTTGTATGTTTTTTGTATTAAGTCATCCTGGATTACCACGAATGGAGGAGATATCACAAATCTCCAATTTTTGCCTTTCAGCCCAATCTCATGGGCCGTCCAGACAGTATCATATAGCCGACAAGCTATTTTTCTATGTTTTTAATATTTTTGCTGATAATACTATAAATAAAGGGAGGCTGTTATAGATCTATTTCGAGCTTATTTGCTCTCATCAGACAGTCATACCCTTACTGGGATGTAGGCAGATGGCCCAGGTTCAAATCCCAGTAAGGGTATGACTGTCTGATGAGAGCAAATAAGCTCGAAACAGATCTATAACAGCCTCCCTTTATTTATAGTATTATCAGCAAAAATATTATATATATATATATATATATATATATATATATATATATATATATATATATATATATATATATATTGTTGATGTTGGAACTCATCCATCCTCATGCTGCAGAACAGCAACATGTGATATATGACTTTCTTTTTTTCTTCTGAACACCTTGCTCAGTTTTATAAACAATAGTTTGTATGCCATTATTTTTCTTCTACAAGCAACACAAACTGGCTGAATAAGAAAACTACATCTATGTTATAACCATCTGTGCAAGCAAACTCCTACCATTTTATACAATCAGTTAATGACGAGAAAAGTAATGTGCAACAACCTGCAGGGATAGCACTTAAAATATTTTATTTATTTATTTTTATTTTATTAGATTTATATGCCGCCCTTCTCCGGAGACCAGGGCGGCTTACAATGCGTTAAGCAATAGCCTTCATACTTTTGTATATTTATACAAAGTCAGCTTATTGCCCCCACAAACTGGGTCCTCAATTTACCTACCTTAGAAAGGATGGAAGGCTGAGTCAACCTTGAGCCTCGAACTCGCATAATTGCAGACAGCTGGGTGTTAATAACACGCTATCTAGCCCGTCGAGCTATCTGAGGCTCTTAAAAAATATAAAAGTTTAAAATATAAACTTACATGATAATATTTTTGCTGACTTTTTATGAAATGGTATAGTATTCCTTTCACATGGTGATGTAATATAAGGAGGTTGGGACCATATGTATTTCTGGGGGAGAGAACTACATAGGAGACCTACCAAAACTCTCTTCTTGTAACTTCTTAAAATTTTCAAGAAGGGAGAACTCTAAATAGACTCTCTCTAGAAATCTGCACTAAACTGATCTGGGAAGACACTGTCTGATATACCGTGGTACTGCTCTGGTAGGGCTTCAAAGCTAATGACCAGCTCTTGGAACTGGGCCTGGAAAGCTTCTGGTAACCAGCACATACAGTAGATTCTAATGTTGTTGTTGTCTCCTGACAGATTGTCCTACATCACTAAAATGTGGTTCCAGCTGTAGCTTCTGAATCATTACTAAAGACAAATTCACACTGATCACATTGTAATAGTCTAACTGAGTGATGGTCAGAGTACGAGTTCTTAATGCGACAGGCAACATGGGATCATAATTCATAAGCCATCCAGTACTTAAAAAAGGAGTTGGGAACTCAGAAAGATCCTTTTATGGGATACTATCTTGAGGACACATGTCTTTGCCTAGATTGACTCCTTGGGATAGTAATGTTCGTGCCAAATTTAGGTTTTGTTGAATGAATGTGTAAAGTGGCATTATTTTAAATAACAATAAAAATAATTTTATAAAAAATCTATTTATCAGCAAACTCTTATTAAATGTTAATGAGTCTACCATTTTTGTTCATGTGTTTTTTTTTTCCTGGTCTTCTAGTCTTCTTGTCATAACATGTTAGCAGGGTTAGCCTTTGGGAGGGTGGGCAATGTGTGATATGCCCCTTTTAAAACAATTATAAGTCTGAGAAGTGTGTAATAACTTTATATAGTATAATATATTGTGATATAAAGAAAATATATAAAATACATATTAACTTTTTCCTTTGATAAAGAGGACATATCAATATAAGACAAATCGGAACAAAAAAACACCAGAAAAAACAAAATGGGATTTTTTTTCATTCTTATTTTAAATGTTGGAGAAGGAGTAGGTTCTGTGAAAGAAGAAGCCAAAAGAGCTAAATAACTGCCAAAAATCTAGAAGATGAATACAGACCATTTTTTCAGGTTTTCCCTTGCAGGAAAGAATAAATTAGTTGACCAAATCCCCAAATCCCAGAACTAGAGGTTATATTCAAATTTTATGTAACACACTACCTTACTACTATTTTTGTGTGGTCTGATCTGTTTCTAAACTGCTTCCCCCCCCCCCCTTTTTTTAACCATCAGATTGTTCTTTTCACTTTTTCTGCAATAATTACAAAGGATCAGATAAAGACTGAGAGCAATGTAAGGATAAAAAGGAATGAATGCTTTTTCTTTCCTCTAGTTCAATCGTGTTTGATTCTTTGAGACTACCTGACAACTCTCTGCAGTTTTTTTGACAAGATTTTTCAGAAAAGGTTTGCCATTGCCTGCTTCTTAGAGTTGAGCAAAAGTGATTGGGCCAAGGTCACCTAGCTGGCTTTGTGCCCAAGGTAGAACTAGAACTCATGGTCTCCTAGTTTTTTGCCTGTTGCCTTTAACCATTACAGCAGACTGGCATTCTAATTATACAGAGTTAGCTAAATAATTAGCCAGGGTCCCATAAATATTGAGAGCAGTATAAGGATAAAAAAGATTGAATATGGTTTTAGTGATAAAAGACTACACACAAAATAATCCAGATGACAAAAGAGAACATAATAAATTTGGTTTTCTTTCTCTCTCCTTCTCTCCAAATAAACTGCCTAACTAAACTGTAAGAGAAGACTGAACCACAAACTGTAGGGCAGACATTGCCAAGGTAGCATTTGTGGAATACAATTTATGACTGGATTTCTGGTCATAAGTCATTATGGTTGTAAATTTAGGCACCCACAGGACCAAACCTGATTTTACTTTTTTTGTGTGTGTGTGTGGCAGTTTTTTAGCAAATAACCATGGTTGTTAAGCACATGCTTCACTTGTAAGTGCAAATCCATTCTTCCAAATGGGTGGGTTTTTTTGTCAGAAACTGGCATACAGTATTGGAAACTGTCATAAAACTTTGCAGAATGTGGCCATGTGGCCCCAGGAGTGTCACAATATTTTATAACAGCTAGAAATGCTTTATGTTAATGGCTGGTTGTAAGTCAAAGACTATATCTAGGGCTCTGAAAAAGTATTTTGTTTTGATGAAAATGGTACCTTGATATTAAGAATGGGATGTAGTGGCTCTGTAGCTTACCCTCACTATATTTTGGAACTCTATGGGAATGCATAGATAATGTTAAAGAAGTTATGAAGGAATGATTAATGAAAATGGGCGACAATTCAATCCTGGGAAAGGAGAAAGCATGAGAATGAAACTCAAAATAACCTTCTTTGAGTTTATCTGGTATAAGAATGGAGAGAAAGAAACTCTGGCGGGCTTTTAAGATTCTGTTATTATTCCTATAACAATCAAGTAACATTCCTGTAACAATTTTCTGACTGGCATACTTCCATCAGGAGCTTTTCTCGTCTTTTCTCACAAAATTCATACTATTGAGAGGGTTTCAAATAACATTTCTGCATAGTACTGGCCAAAGTGCTTCCAATTCAGCAAATCCCTAAGGTATCAAAGATGGCTCAATTGGAGTACTTTTAACACCCACTGAGAGTCTTCTAGGTGAGGGGAGCCTGTCAAATGGTAAGAGATTGTTTGCACTGTTGCTCTTCTATCTATAGTACCACATGTTGAAGGTCTGTCAAGCAAGGTACATCCTTTAGCCCATATCCTGCCCATTGTGGTAGTATTTCAGCTACTTCTAGAGAAGATTGAAGGAAACTTCTTCAGCAGCAATGACCACCTACATATCTTCATCCAGGCAAATTGGGATACCTCTTCACTCTGGTAAATGACCTCCATGGGGAAAAATCAAAGCTAAACTATCTCATTTTGCATGATCCTCCTGAAAAAAAATGATAAATTCTTTGGTGACTTCCTCATATCATTATCAGAGAATCCACCACCCTATTCTACTATTTCTCAATTTTGTTTATATATAAAATAAACATTAATCAATCAGAATAGATCTGGAAGAGACTTTGGAGGTCATCTAATCCAACCCCCTGCTCATGTAGAAGACCCTATACCATTTCACACAGGTGGCTATCCAGTCTTCTCTTAAAAACCTCCAATGATGAAGCACCTACAACGTCTGAAGGCAAGCTCTTCCACTGGTTAATTGTCCTCACTGTTAGGAAGTTTCTCCTTAATTCCAGGTCGCTTCTCTCCTTGATTAGTTTCCATCCATAGTTTCTTGTCTTGAACGTCTGATGCTTTGGAAAATAAGTTGATCTTTGTGGTAGCCCCCAAATACTAGAATACTGCTATCATGTCACCCCTAATCCTTCTTTTCTCTAGACTAACCATACCCAATCCTGCAACCATTCTTCATATCTCATGTCTCCAGACCTTTAATCATCATAGTTGCTCTTCTTTGTACTTTTTCTAAAGTCTCAACTTTTTGTAATATGGTAATCAAAACTGGATGCAGTATTCCAGGTGTAATCTTACTAAGGATTTATAAAGCAGTACTAATACTTCATGTGATTTGGATTCTGTGCCTCTGTTTATGCAACCAAGGATTGTGTTAGCTTTTTTGGCTGTTGCCGCATACTGCTGGCTCATAATTTATAGCAATGTTTAAGACTCTGAAAAACCAGAAAGCATCAGAATGTCAGTTGACTCTGTAGATCACCTTTGAATTTCTGAAGCAATTCAAAGGTAACTGGCTCAATTTGATGCCTTGAATCAATCTGAAGATTCAATACAAAGATTTGATTCAAAGGGATGAGTCAATCTAACGTCCTTTGAATTGAATCACTCATTCAAAGCTTTACCCGGACCTACTATTAAACACAATACATTTCAGGACTAATATAGATTTTCTGACAGTACTCTTCCAGGATTTCAGGCAGAAGCTTTTCTAGCCCCATCTTGGGTGTTGAAATCTGGGTTTTTCTGAATTCTATTACTGAGCAACAACTCCTTTCCTACATTTCTGTTTTGCATCTCATAATGCTAAAAATAAAAGAAATATACTAGCAAATTATACATATGTACTATACCTCTCTTCCAAAAACATTTTCCTCCATTTCCAGTGAGTTTAAATCAGCAATATAATTATACTAATAAGAGCAGTATCTAATAATAACTCTTCAGGTGTTTGACTGACATAATTGTGCAAGGTCATATAATGCCATGAGTTCATTGAAATATTTTTATTACAAGCTTCAGTAGTGCATTTCATAAATGGAAATAAAAATTACAATACAAATTAAAATGCAGCTCCAGTGGTTACTCTACTTTTACTGAAAACATTCTTTGTTTAGCTAAGGACCTGTCATGGTAATGTTTTTGCTACGTCTCTAATTTGCTCTTGGTGAAATTTATTGCATGGAATAAACTATAAACAAATACACGTAAGAGAAGAAAAGGTAGTTTCCATTTGTATATCATGGAATGAGAGAGCTTCCTAAAAGGCATGAAATCTATTTTTAGCTGTGAAGATTTGAAGTATCTGGTGAGCCTGTGTTTCCTAACTGTTTTGGATATGGTTGAATAAATTCTGAGACAGTCTCCCTGAAATAGATAGATTAATCTTTTAGGAGGGGAAAAAACAATGCTTTGCATTGAGTTAATTACTCTATATTCCGCACCTCCAATAGTCTGGGCTTTACACAACTGAAGCTTTCTTTTAGACACACACACACACATACACACATCCCAGCTTATTTCACAGAGAGAAAGCAACATATGAATGCTAGAAGAATCCTGTTCTAATGTTCTTATGTAGAAATAACTGAATTAAAAAATCAGTCCATCTTTTGATTTAAAATTTAGCATCTGAAGTATAAAGCCCTGTCCCTTTTCTGATTTAAAGCAGACAGCATGTTTGTGAGAACCAAACCTATTAAATCTGTAGCTGCACTTAGATCTGGGTTTTAATAGCAAATCTGAATTATTGTTTTAATTATTTGTTTTAATTTTAGTTTTTTTGCTGATTTGCCGAATATTAGTGTTGAAAGCTATCCCTCTCCAATTCAGATTAATTGTGTTTTCAGTGCAGTCTCTGAAGTCCTTTTCAGTCTGAGAAGAAAGAAATAGGCAAATGAGAAATACATGAGAAATACTTTGAGAAGACTCTGATTGCTTTTTCAAGTTGGTGAAAAGTTGAGACATAGCTTGAACACTTGGTAACATGCCAGCTGCTGTGAAAAATAGACATATCTCTGTCATGCCACATGGTATAGTGCAAACTACTGGAATTAGGATGGTCAGGCTGCCAGGGGTGAACTTGGACAAGCAAGAATAGGAAGTCAGTGCCCAATCATGAAATGTTTTATGTACATCTTTGTTGCCAGGGTGTCAAATGCCTTGTTATATTATTCTTCATGCAGCCCCCCTCATCCAGGTTCTTTAAAAAAAAGTCATTGTTCACTATTTTATTAGTCCTACTGAAATGCTTGTCACTATAATGGGCAAGAAAAATAGAGGATTGGCATATTGTATGAAGTTCTGAAACAATATATTCACCTTAAAGACATAGTGTGCAAGATCACTGCCAATGGGGCATCATTGGTGTCTGAAAAGGAAGGTAGATTAGCTTCCATCACATTTTTTTGCCCATCAGATGCACTTATTTATAAGGAAGAAAGCACAAGGAAATTTTAAAATTAATTTTGAAAACCCTAATTAGAAAATTCTTGACAGAGCATTTCAAGATTTGGAGCACTTGCAACTCAACCAACTTGTGTTTTGCCTTGGGGGTCACTAATATGACAAATGCAATGCAGAATGCCCCCCCCCCCTTTATTCCCATGTCCCAATAGACACAAAGATAGAGATAAGCAGCAGCTGGACAGCAAACAGTCATGCTGAAAGAATGAGTATTTAAATATTCAGCTCCCATTTTTGAAAATTGCATTGCAATTTTGAAAGCACATTTTCACTTAGGGAAATTAGGCCTTAGAGTCCTGCTGCAGATGACTGACAGAGCCAGCTCCCTGTCAATCTCCTATGGCTCTGAATGCTGATTAATTCCCCATTTAAACTGCATGACTACATTTTGTATTGTATGCTCGCATCATGAGGAACAGTAATGTCTCTGCTGGATTTACTGAGATGCTAAAAGAACAAGGAAGGGGGAAAAATCCCAGCAAAATCTTTTGCTGCCATACCTTCTAAGACACAGAAGGATTTGGCTTGGTATCAGATAACAGTAAGTGAAGGAAGGACTGGCATCTAAACCTCAGAATTCCTAGTCATATCATTAAGAATTTCAGAAGCTCATGGACTGATGCAAAGTTCTATGAAATTGCATGTGAATGGGAAAAAAAAACATTAGAAAAACCAACTTTGTTCACTTTGTTTCTCTCTATAATAATCACCAAAGAAATTATTGCTGCTCTTCAATACCAAAGGTGCTCTCCTGACATCTCCTGATATCTCCTTACCATGCTTCATATGATTTCACATTGCTCCAGTGTTTGGGTGAACAAGCAATGGCGTCTATTCAGTCGGCCTACATTTTTGCACTATGAAGAGATTTATAGTAACTTAAACATTTGATAAAATATTTTTCATTAATACAAGAACAACAGTGAAAGAGGGAAGGAGAAAGAGTTCCTCTTCTATCTTTATCTTTTAAATCAGAGGTTCAAGTTCACTTATCAGAAGCAACTGAATTTGGGGGTAACCAATAAGGGACATTTGGTCAGTATAATAATTGTATTCCATAAACTTCCTACTGATGTTTGTTAATCTCATTAATTTTATACCTTTAAAAGCATTTGGTGTTTGAATAATGCTCATAAGAATGAATTACTTCCTTTGATGTATCAATGTCTTATTAACTTTTAAATTGAGTTGTGTTGTGCAATTTAATTTTGAATTCATAAAAAAGCAGACTGTTCTGAAAATCTCTTCCTTCACTCCCACATTACCATGATTTGCTGAAACTTAAAATTACTTCCATACTGATAGATTTTCTGTTAATATAAGTGTTGCAGATGAACTTTTATTTGTCCTGAATATTACAAAAATATATTACACAATTTCCCAAGATTAAAAAAGTAGCCCATTAGTTTTTCTTTCACAAAAACTAAGAGTTCTCTATTTTTTAGCACCTGGTCAGAAGTTCAGTTGAAGGATGGGCAATCATATGCATTTAGCTGTAGCATAAGTATCATTTGTACAGCTCGGGAGATTTAAGTTAAGAGAAAGCTAAGGTGTTTTGTGCTTACTAGGGGTGAATGAGCAAGCAGTCCTTAGTGACTTACAAAATGAAAGCAAATGTAAAAATCAGAACCCCTTTCTAAAAGGTGTAGAAGAGTCTTGCTCTTGTCTTCCAGTGAATTGCTGCACAAATAGTAATGCAAAATCCATGTACTCTTGGTTTTCCCCATCTGTTTCTACCCTTTCTATTGTGATGCCTTTTTCTGTCTAACTGAAAAGGAGAAGAGAGTGAATGGAGTGGGCCTATCCAGTGCAAAATAAGAACATAATGCATTAGCAAATTAATGGCAAACACATTTTTGTTTAAATCCTTTCATCTCCTTCTTTAGCTCCTTTTTGTTTCAGCTGCTCTGAACACTTGCTACAAAGCCAATGTTATATTGAAAGGATCTTCCTTTTATCTATCTATCTATCTATCTATCTATCTATCTATCTATCTATCTATCTATCTATCACCTATCTATCTATCTATTTATTTATTTATTTGTATTCCTCTCATTTTTATTTGAAACATGACATTCAAATTGGAAGTAGGAGCAGAGATCAGCAAACCCTGTCAGCTCTTGTCAACCCAGGTGTAACAGTGTGATCTTCTTAAATTGCTGCTAATCTGCCAAAAATCTCTTTTATCTGCTGTCTCCATCATGCTGTTTGCTCACATTTGGTTAACACTTTAAATTTCCCTTTTGGAGGTGTCACTGTTTGCCATTTAGTAACTAAGATGAACTGTGAGAGCAGCTTAAAGCACATGGATTTGGGAAGCTCAAAAAGCTGATTAGCTATTCAGGGAGAATAATCTTATTGAAAGTAGTAAGAGCTGTATAAAGAATGCTTTCCCCTTTCCCCATAACAATCTTCTAATTATGTTGTCAAGCTTGCTGTCGTGTTCTCTCCCTGTGCCATTAAGGAAACCATTTTCTATGTTAAAAAAGAGATTTCTAGATCGTGATGATGTTTGCTGATTTTTTTTATTGTTTAAAGAATCTGTGTGTATTAAACCAAACATTAAAAAATGATTCATGTGCAGCATAATTATTTGAGATGAAGAACTCAAGGCAAGGGTGGAGGGAGAGAGGCGGGATGTGTGCGGTCTGTTCACACACACACACACACACACACACACACACACACACACACACACTGACATACATGGCGGGAGGGGGGAATAGTAAAAAGAGAGGTTTGTGGGATTAATATTCCACATAACTGCATGCAGCTTTCACCTCTGTGGCTGGATTCTGAATCTGGCTCGGATCTTTATGATTGAAACACAATTCATAAATCAATAGCAGAAGCAAGGGTCATAAGCAAGGCCAGCATAAAATCTAAAGGAGTAGATTTCATAGGAATATAGAACAGGACCTAGTCAATTGTCAGCTAACAAGTTCAACGGTGCACAAACCTGCTTGGGTTCCTGGACCTGGTGAAGTTGGATGAATGATGGTGAGGGAAAAAATGAATATGTTGAGAGACAATAAAGCTTGGCTGGGGTCATTCACAAATCCCAACTGAAATGAAATAGAATTGATTGAATTTCTATAAATTTCTATGAATTTCTATGAATTTCTATGAATTTCTATGAAAACCAATTTCCAAACTTTTGCAGGTTTGTGTTTTTATCATCAAAGGCTAATGTGACTACACATTTTAACTTGTTTCCCAAAAAATAAGACATCCCCTGATAATAAGCCCAATTGGGCTTTTGAGTGCATGCAGTAAAATAAACCCCCCTCCTGAAAATAAGCCCTTCCTGAAAATATTTAAACGCATACGCAGCCGGTCCCTACCATTTCCACTGGTTTCCTCCACATGCCCCAAAATAATAAGACCTCCCAGAAAATAAGGCCAAGTGCTTATTTTGGGGTTAAAACAAATATAAGACAGGGTCTTATTTTCAGGAAAACATGGTAGAAGATGCATCCAAAATGCATCTAAAGACTGGCAGAGTAGGCAAGATCACATAGCTTTTTATTATTTTATTATCTATTTTGAAATAAATACAAAACTGCAGATAAAACATTTATTAAGCAGGTCTAAACATCATCCTGGCATTGGGGCCACTGAAAGATATGCCTATTTCTTCAATATAAATTATATTTCTACATTTGGTTTACAGACTGGGCTAAATTTATGAATGTACTTATTCATTTATTTATTTGATTTATAGCCATCCTTATTTTGTCCAGTTCAAAGTAGCATACATAATTGGCCCCCCTTTTATTTTCCTACAATGTCCCTGTAAAATGGATTAGGCTACAAGTTGTGAATGTGTTCTTTTTTGAAGGGGGGGGGGAGCTTTCACTTGTTCTGAAAATGAAAACAGAACAAAGTGAAAAATGTAACATTACAGAAAGCCTAAACATTGTGATTCATCTTGATTAGCACTTAAAATGTAAGAAGAAAGGAAATGCAGTTTAACTTCAGACCATTTTACCTATTTTCTAGGTCTGTGATGGCGAACCTATGGCACTTGTGGCACGCGGAGCCATATCAGTGGGCACGCAACTGTTGCCCTAGCTCAGCTCCAGCATGCATACACATGCCAGCCAGCTGATTTTCAGACCTTCTGGGGGCACAGGAAATAGGCTGTTTCCGGCCTCTGGGCGTGTGGGGAAGACCATTTTCATCCTCCCCAGGCTCCAAGAAAGCCTCGGGAAGGCGAAAAATGGGCCAACCAAGCCCATTGGGCCATTACATGCCAAAAGTGGGGGAGTGTGGAGGGGTCACATTCGCGGGAGCAGGGCACATTGAATTATGGATGTGGGCACGTGTCCGCGCAACCCCTCCGTGCTCCCCCCGCTTTTGGCACAGGCATCACTGTTCTAGGTAGTTCTATAAATTTTATTTCACAATCCTATTTGTTCATTTGAATTAATGAAAATATATGGCTACTTGGTTTTTGCACAAAAAAGTATCCTATAAATTGTAAGATAACATTTCTTAACATTTGTTTTCCAGTTGGGTATAATAAAATCATTCCCAAATCCCCCTCAATTTTCTTTAAAAAGTCAAGTTTATCACTGATCAGTTCTGTCATCTTTGAGTCTTTAGAATCCATACCTTTCTTGGAGTCCTCTAACCAATTTGTATTTTCCCAGTCAGCCTCATCTTTCAGGGCTGCCAAGCAGGGAGTTACATTTCAACCTATCTGATTGTAAATATTGTTGTAGTGCTATTACTTGTATCTGATTACAATATTCTAAAATCATCATTACTTTATCAAGCTTTTAAGCCACATTTTCAAGCTGAATTTGTAAATTGGAAAATATTCTTTCTGCCCAGCTTTCCCAATAAATTTGTCTTGATATATTGCTTGCATTTTGACTACATTTTGATATTGTCCAAAATACTTCAGTAGCAAAAGTTTTACAGCTGAAACCTTTACATCCAGTTGTAAAACAGCTCTTCTCAAAGACAAGAAAAATTAAGCTCCAAATCAATGAGAAGCACTTTCAGCAAAAAAGCAGATTTTTTTATCAGAAACTAAGAAAAATTAAGACCATATTAAGAATTCTTAATAAATCACTGTACCATCACTGTAGTGAAAATACAATAATGACATGAATCAAAACAGATTTCTTTCACTACACAGAGTTGCCTTGGCTTCCATGCGGAAAGACAGAATTGGTTTTACAGCAGCTAATAAAACAATAAAAAGAACATAAAAAAGAAGCCACTTTAAGATCCAACAGGGTGTTAAATTAAATCAGCATTCAACCAGTAGACATTTAATATTTAAAAGTAAAAATCAGAAAAAGAAGAAAAAAATCAAAAAGTACAGTTAAAATATAAGCATTCTTTAAAAGCAGACAGTGGAAAGGAAAAGATGGAGACTCAACTCTCCTGCCACCCCACCTAGCATTGTTACCTTCTAGGTCCTCTTTTCAGGTAGGTCATGGTCGTCCAAGAGTCATCTTGAGTCATTCCTAGTAGCTCCCATTCATAATTGGGAAGTGTGTTGTCAGCAGAGGAAAAAAAGTCCTGCTGAGTCAGAACTTCATCTATATCACTCCACCAAATATCCTTTTCCTAGGTACACCCCATTAAACCAATTCTCCGTGACCTGCACTGGCTCCCTATTGGTCTCCGGTCACAATTCAAGATGTTGGTTATTACCTTTAAAGCCCTACATGGCTCAGAGCCAGGTTATCTTTGAGACTGCCTTCTGCCGCGTAGCTCCCAGTGACCAGTAAGATCCCACAGAGTTAGTTTCCTCCGTATCCCGTCAGCTAAACAATGCCAGCTGGTGGGCCAGCGGGGAAGGGCCTTCTCTGTGGCTGCCCCACTCTCCGGAACCAGTTACCTCCTGAGGTCCAGACCATCCCCACCCTATTGGCCTTCCAAAAAGTGGTGAAGACCTGGCTTTTCTGGCAGGCGTGGGGCCGTTGATCTTGCTCTTGTGATCTGGCGAGATCCAGCCATGAATGGTGTGAATGAGTTTTTAATGTTCTTAATGTTTTTGATTTTTAAATGTTTTTATAATGATTTTTAAAAATGTATTGTGAGCCGCCATGAGTCTTCGGAGAGGAGCGGTATATAAATTGAATAAATTAAATTATTAAATTAAATAATTAAATTAAATTAAATTAAATTCATATACAACAACAACCTTTATTGTCATTGTGCATATATACAACGAAAATGATTTAGCCTCTACTCGTGCAATCCATAACAAAAATACAAGACAACATGAATAATATAGAAAATGGTCCTTATACAAGTAATTAGGGACAAACCAATCATATGTTTCCATGTATGCATTGAGTGATTGTAGTTGTATTTAGATGTCTGACAACCCATGGATAAAAGCTGTTTTTAAACCTGTTTGTCTGATTGGCTATACTTCTGTGTTTTCTGCCTGATGGTAAAAGTGAGAAAAGACATTGACCAGGATGTGAATCATCCCTAGTATTTTCCTTACTCTGCTGAAACAACAAGACCTGGCAATATCATCCAGTGGTGTTAGGGGAAACTAATGGTTTCTTGTGCCGAATTAATCCCACTCTGTAATGCCATCCTGTCCGCAGCTGTTGAACCAGCGTACCATACTGTGGTACTGTGGTACGTACACAGCGTACACAGTGGTGGGATTCAGCCAGTTTGCACCACTTTGGGAGAACTGGTTGTTAACTTTTTGAGCAGTTTGGTGAACTGGTTGTTGGAAGAAATTACTAGGGCAGAGAACCGGTTGTTAAATTATTTGAATCCCACCACTGGTTATACAGTATGTAAGGATACTTTCTATCGTAGACCGATAGAAAAAGGTCATCAGCTGTTGTTCCACCTGATTTTTTCCACAGAACTCTAAGGAAATGAAGTCTCTGTTGAGCCTTATTAACCACCAGGGACGTGTTGTTTTTTCAGGTGAGATCTTGACTAATAAGCAGTCTCAAGAATTTAAAAGAGGAAACCCACTCCACACGCCCGCCCCACTTCTTGATATACAGTAGGACAGGGTCCTCTCTGTGCTTCCAGAAATCCAGCACCATCTCTTTTATCCAGCACCATCTCCTTTGTTTTTTGAACACCATGTGGATAGCTTTTGGACTTCTCTGTATGCTGATTTGTCCCCTATTTCCCCCTATTTCCACTTCATATATACATTTTTGATGCACGCCATAATATATATTTTTTCAGAAAAAGATTAATATTTTAATTTTAATATTATTTCAATTGCTAACTAATCAATATTTAAAATTGATGCTATTATTTATTAGTATTCAGATTTAATAACATTTGTAGATATTATGCTACACATTCAGACTTCCTTTCGTGGCTTTCAACTGTATTTTACTTGTTTATTTATATTATGTATATCACTACCCAATTTGCAAATGATGATTTTGAGCAGTTTACATTAGGTTAAAAACATAAAGAAAAAAGCCACTACTCATTAAGAAATACACCATAATGCAGCATAAGCAGAACCATACTCCAGCTGCAAAACCACTACAGGATGGCTAATTATATGTAAAGAGATTTTCAAGGCCTTACAAAAGGCCAACAGAATCTGGCCATCCAAATCTCAGGGAGCATGCGGTTCCAAAAGGCATCATAAAAGAAATGGATGAAGTATCTGCATAAACATATTGTGATACTTTCTGAGACGACTGGGACATCTGCCTGCACACAAAAGTTAAGGCTATTTTATTGTGTATTGTTCTAAATGGCCCTATCAAAGTAGTTTGCATAAAGCATTTTTTTAAAAATGGCTAACATAGATATTATATTTTAAAATGGAAATTATAGCAAGGGATGCTCATGATATATTCTGGAAATACATTAAAATACACAAATCTATTTTATGCACACAACATGGCAGCATTTCAAAAAATTCATTCCGCCTAGTTACTGCAACCAAAATGTTTGTATTTATATAAGTAATTCAATTAATCTTTAAGGGGGAAAGACTCTAGTTAGATACATGTAAACATACTGGTTAGGCAGTACATCTTCATTCCTTCCACTTCAGCGAATGGAATTGTAGAGAACAGACAACAACAAAAAATGCACCAAAGTGCTTTATTCTCTTTTTATTGCCTGTCAAATTATTGCAGTGACACCCATAGTTGGTTGTGAAACATTGGAAACCACTGCTAGTAATGAAACACATAGTTTAAGTTTTGTATTGAATTTAGGTAATGTACCATAAAACATTGCATGAAAACACTAATTTTCTCAATATATATTAGAAGGCACCATGTTTATCAAAGAGAAGGGAAGATTTTTTAAACATAGTTTCTTCCTATGAAGTGTTGGCTAAGCTTTATTTATTCATTTATTCATTCAGTAATTATAATTGTGATGCCATGTGGGTCATCTAATTACTGAGAGGATGACAATGGGTGTCTACTATATTAGACTACAATATTATCTATGTGTAGAACAGTTCACATTTCTGATGTGAAAATGCTCTAAGTATAGGTCTCTTTACTCTTTAAGCAATGGATAACATTTATCAAATGAATTGTGAGGGGAAAACTACATTTAGTCAGGTCATGGATGGCCATATTACTGGAGCAAAGCAATTGCCTCACATGGGACTGATTTAGCTTAGATTCAGCTTCCAATTAGGTCAGTTCTACTGACAGAAGAGAATGCTTGTAGTTCAGGGTTGAATTATGGCAGGGGAGTCAAACTGACTGCCTGTGGGCTGCATGCATCACGCGCATGCCACACCCACCCCGGCTCCGCAAAGGCAAAAACTGCCATGATACATTGTGATATGTCACGTGACACAATTGAATTTGACACCCATGAACTACGGAGTTCTTGGTCCTTAGCACTGATGATATTACCTAGTTGGGTAATAAAATGTCTGCAGAAAAATAAGCAAGCTCAGAGAGAACCAAGGACCCCACAGGTCAGCTTTAGTCTATGAAATGAAAGAAATACTTTCTTGCCCTCTATCTCAGACAGAAAAATACCTTGGATTTGTTCCCTTACTTAGGGTAACTTTTTCTGGGTACCACTAACAATTTTCAGAGACTTTTACAATCATAGTAGGTTTTGAGACACTAAAGAAATAAAGAAATCAGTAATAAATTCAAATAGTCCCTTTTTCTGGACTTCAGATTGTTCTCACATTCACAACATTTTGTTTCCCAGACCAATGAATGTTTATAATTTCTGGACAGTTCAGGATTTGCTTTCAACTTAATAACTTGCATCATTGCAGTTCTCCAATCGCTGCATATTTCTGGTCATTACAGCTCAGCAGCTATGCCAAGAGTTTACTAGTATTGACTCACAGAATAGTTGGTGTTGGATCTATGATCTATCTATTGCAGGCAAAGGGCTCATGTGGGAATAAATTGTAGGATTTGCTGATTTTAAAATAGGAGTGAGCAACCTGTAACCCAATACAGATACAGCTACTTCTTCATTTCAGCAAAATTGAGATATGGTGGCCAATTGTCATTGAAGCTGTTCTTATGTTTCCTAAATAAGAAAATAAGCTTGTTAAGGATCTAGTAATCCTAGTACACGTCTTTTGCCTCTTCCGCCAATCCAAACAAAGAACAGAAATAGATGCTGTGACTTTTAATCTCTTCCCTGTAGTGATGTCATTATTTAGCCACCTTTTCCTTGTAGTCCAGAGAAAGGCAGAAAAAATTATTTTAAGCCTACAGGTCCTTGCTGGAAAAAAGACTTCATATTCTCAAAGTTTTTAACCTAGGCCTGACAATTTTTTACCCTATGCCTGCTATCTACAATGACAGAAATAGTACACATTCATCAGGAAATTCAAGGACAAGGCTGTGATAAATAAGTTGTTCTATTGCAGATGGGAAAGAAGCTTTTATGATAATGAAAATCAGAATCTTGGAATCTAATCATTTATATACAGTATTCTAGTCCCAGAGATTAAACCTGCATTCTTTTTTCCTGCCTTTACCTGCCTTTGCCTGCCCATCAATAATAATACCCTTTGTTAAAAGAAAAGGTTTTTCCTTCTTTTTTTCAGATGTTTTATCCTGCGTTTATTTTTTTATAAATAATTCAAGTGGTAAACAAACATATTACATTTTCTCCTATTTTCCCCACAACAACAATCCTGTGAGGTGAGGTGAGCCATGGGAGTAACTGGCCCAAAATCACCCAGCCGGTTTTCATGTTTAAGGCAGCTCTAGAACTCACAGCTTCCCAGTAACTAGCCTAGGTGCCTTAATCACCAATTCACTTCTAGCCTAGTGCCTGAATCTCTCAACCAACTTCTGCCCAGTGTCTCCTCTTCTTGTTATATAAGATAACAAAGAGTTTTCTCCTCTGTAGTTTTCTACTTGACTGACCAATTCTACTAATTGGTCAGTCAAGGGTTTTCCTTCTAGCCTTCATTCTACATTAGCAACAAAGTCAATAACATAGTCTTGTATAGTCTTCTTAACCCTGTTGCAGTACATTGCACTGCAATGTTACAGTACATTGGCACATGTACTGTATATTTTGCCATACTATATATTCTAATTGTGAATAGTATTTATTCTTTTAATAAAGTTATAAGGGTTTTATTATATTTTTGTGGAAGCAAAAATATGTGGAACTCTATGATATGTGCTGAGATGTTAAGTGATATTACTTCGATGGATCTATTGCCATGTTTTATAAATTGTTATAGCTGTTAAGGATATTGTTGTTGTGTTAGCAACCAGCAGAGTATAGTGCACAGAGAAACGTTGCTGAGAGCAATGAAATAAGAGATACGTGCAAACTGGTTTATCAAAAGTTTTCTTTATAGTGGATAATAAACAATCTCGTAGTCTTTTAAACAGTCCAAGTCTTTGCCAGTTAAATCACAAGAAGCTTCTTACCACACAAACAGTAGTTGGTTAGAATAACAAGCCCACTCTGGTTCACAAACCACGATGGTAGCAGGTCCTCACACACACACACACACACACACACACACACACACACACACACACACACACACGATGATAGCACAATGGTAGCTTATCATCAACTGAATATATTATACAGTACCTTTCTTAATATACGTTTACAACTAATTACAGCATGACTCAGCATTACAATGATGTAGCATTAAAACTTAAAGTCACAGAACACATATATTGCCTGGACAATCTGTTAGGCTCAAATCATATCCTAACAATAGCTTTATCAGCAGGCATTTTCAATCACCCTTTTAGGCATTTTTGTTGCTGCTGCTGTATCTATTACCTATGCAACAGGCTTAATGAGTGTAAATTTAAGTTTGCCTTTCCAGTGGGCAATGTTTGACTACCACCATCATTTCAAATATTAAAGACATATTTAATATAAAAATGAGTCAGGCCTTGTATCTTTTACTAATGAATATTTTTACTCATATAAAAATAAACTTGGATAAATTTAGATGTGTTGCTTGTAACTCCTACAAGTGTTGTGACATTTGGTAAAATTATTCGGTAATTGAAAAAATGTTTTCTGAAAGGTATAGTTGAATTTCAGAAGGTGTTTGGAGCTGAAGGTCCTGTCAAGCTGTTATAATGTCAAAGTTGACACAGAGCTCCATGGAGGTTGCAGAATGGTATATTACATAGACTTCTTCCATGCAGTGATGTGTAAGATCAATAGTTCCACATTTATTTGAAATTTATTCACTAAATGCTTGGAAAGAACTTTTCAATATATTGATCAAAAATATTGTTTTATTTTTAAATTGCTTGGGTGTAAAGAATAGGTTGGGAGCATTTGGGAACAAATCTAAATTAAAGATACTAGGCTTGATCCAACAATTTGTGATCCCACAGTGTATAGGGTTTCTAGATATCTGCATTCTAAGCAGGGGTTTGAAATGTGCAGCATTTCCTATTTGAGGGCAGAAACATGTTTCATTGTATATAAGGTCATTCATATCACACTTGTTTGCAAATATTTTCCCAATACTGTCACTGTTTTTACACCTATCATTCAATCCCAGGGAAAGAGGCATTTCTATTAAGGAGTGGCAGATACTACTGTATGTTTGTCCCTGTACTCCAAATCACCTTGTTGCTTTCAAATCTGAAGACCTGGAAAGTCCTATTGCAAATGTTTCTGCTTCAACATATCAATTTTTCCCACTGCATTAGAGTTGCTATGAATAGGATGGACTTTATTTCTTCGCTGAGTCATAATGTTTTCATCATTTGAACTGCTGATTGCAATTTACCAGGGTGTGAAATGACTTTCTCTATATTGTAGAATCATGGTGAGGTAAGCTGAGAAAGCATTCCTTCGTGTGCCATCTGTGTGCTAAATTTAAAGAATGAGAATTCATATCCTTTACAGTTTCACCAATTATATAGGAAGAGGGGGATGGTACTACTCCAACTTCATGAAATAGTCTTATCTTCTAAGATGGTATTTATATCTTCTGTTTAAAAAGTCATTTCTGTATCTGATTTTTTTCATAGAATATTTGTTTTCGTATTTGGATTCTTATATAAATTCCAAACAGAGGAAGATATTGTACCACTGGGTGGACTGTATATATCTACTTTAACAAAAAAAAATGAAAAAATGAAAAAAGGAAGTGTTTGGGGGTTGAGAATTTCATATCCATGCTAAAGTTTGTGAATGTGCTATGAATTATTGACACAAAAGTCTCTGAAGGGATTCAGACGAAAGGAAGAGGAACCTCCACAGCAGCCTGCTCCAGCTGGTCTCTTCTCTCTTCAAAGGTCTATTACCATTAGTGAAAGTAGGTAACAACCATCACATAGGCCTGTTAAATTGGTCTCTTTCCTCCCATAATCCAGCAAGTTCCTTGTATCCCTAAAGGGAGATGGAGAAAAGGAAGGAAATCACCACAGAAATCTGTTCAAATGGAATCTTTCTCCCTCCCTATAAGCCAATAATACCAACTCTTGATGGATGGATCACTGGAGAGAGGTAGTAAGTAAGCAGAAACCACCCAGAAGCCTTCTTAGTATCATAGAGACATTATCAATTCTAGAAACTACTGGGGTGGGGGCAGGCTCTTTAAAGAAACATTATCATTGTGCTTTCAGATCATTTATATTGATTATAAACTGTCTTAAATTTCAGTCCTGAAAGATGGAACATAAACTAATGACACAAAGCATAACAACCACAATTGGCAATAGGCAGCAAACTACTTGCACTGAGGGTCATGATTTCTTAAGATCAGGAAGGTTGGAGCCAACCTCACTCCAGGAGTTAAGATATTCCAGTGAGCAGGTGTAACAGCGGAGAAGGTGCTTCTCCTGGACCCCACCAGCAGGCTGCTGGATCTCCAACATGCCTCCTCTGCTGGCATGGGTGGGGCAGGACAGTTCCAGTGGGTTGAGACAATCCCTAAGTAGCCTGGACCTATGCCATGGAAGGCTTTAAAGGTGATTACCAGCACCTTGAATTGCACCTGGAAGCAGACTGGCAGCTAATGCACCTGCCACGTTTTTTATTTTATTTTATTTTATTTTTATTTTATTTTATTTTATTTTTTTAATTTGATTTATATGCCGCCCTTCTCCAGAGACTCAGGGTGGCTTACACTACATTAAGCAATAGCCTTCATACTTTTTGTATATTTATACAAAGTCAGCTTATTGCCCCCAAAACTGGGTCCTCACAACTGCCCCCACAACTGGGTCAAGAAATAATAGTGATGGCTCCCCTTGACCTGGGGGAAGGGGCCCAGGGGGATAAATGCTGAAATGAGGCAGAGGACAGGAGAAAGCATTAGGATGATGATAAGCATGAGGAGATACAGCAGAAGTGTAAGGAACCAGGGATATGACTTTGGGCAAGGGAAACACCAAGGGATATGTGTTAAATCTAGAGAGTGGGGGAGTATAGTAAGAGATTCAGATTAGCCACCGTTGCCACCACCACCACTCCACAACTCTCTGTGGGGTATAGGTGGGAAGAAAAGGCATTGGCAGACTTGTAAGTTTCAGTTCTAGTCTTCCTGTGAACTCTGATCTAATCTACCTTGAAGGGCTGACAAGGAAAAAAGGGTAGACCACTATCAGGGAAGGCAGCATTGATATTTAATACCAGCCCGCTGTGCTCAGTCTCAAGATCTGATCTCTGGAGCTTTTGAGGCCCCATTTCCTGCTATTCAATGCAAGTTCAGCCAGTAATAAAGTTCACCTCACAAGGGGGCTGTTGGGGCAGAGTGAAAAGGGAGAACAGCCTAGAATCCCTACATAGCCACAAGTATATTAAGTCCAACCCACCCACCCCCAATATTGTTGACCCTTGTCAGATTCCTCTGTTTAGGTTTTTAGCTAGTGGTGGAATTCAATTATTTTTTACTACCAGTTCTGTGGGCGTGGCTTGGTGGGTGTGGTATGGCTTGGTGGGTGTGGCTTGGTGGGCATGGCAAGGGAAAGATACTGCAAAATCTCCATTCCTTCCCCACTCCAGGGGAAGGATACTGCAAAATCCGCATTCCCTCCCCATTCCTGGGGGAAGGATATTGCAAAATCTCCATTCCCTCCCCACTCTAGGGCCAGCCAGAGGTGGTATTTGCTGGTTCTCTGAACTACTCAAAATTTCCACTACCGGTTCTCCAGAATCTATTCAGAAATTCAGAACCTGCTGAATTTCACCCCTGCTTTTAGCAATACATGAGTTTAATTCAACCTTCACGTGTGGAGCTGATCTTTCATGCTTTACAGCTGACTTATCAAAACTTAGTTGCACATCATGATGGGGTTCCACGCTGTGACATGGGCCTTTCTGGGTTTCATGTACAGGTCCACTGCAACTCCAGGACAAGATGACATTATGGCAGTTATTCTGGAATTTCTGGTAGCCTTTAGGGACATTGTTTTGGATATAGCAAGATGTAATAGCAATAGACTTATATACTGCTTCATAGTGCTTTATAGTCTTTTCTAAGCTGTTTACAGAGTCAGCATATTGGCCCCAACAATCTGGTCCTTATTTTACTGACCTCAGAAGGGTGGAAGGCTGAGTCAATCTTGAGCTTGGTGAGATTCAAACTGCCAAACTCCTGGCAGCCGGTGATCAGCAGAAGTAGCCTGCAGTACTGCACTCTAACCGCTGCGACACTACGGCTCATAATACCCTATTTATAAAGTTATTTTCACTGCAGAAGGTGAAGATTAAGTATCTTTTATTTTTTGCCTCTTTCATCTGAAATTAGCCTGATTTTCAAACACTAAAACAGTACTAATTTCAACCTTTTAAAAGGATGTGCTAAAGTAAAAAATACAGCAGCATTGATTATAATGTAGATAATATAACCATAAAATAAACTACTGAGCAAATGAACTACCACCTCAATACCACTTTGTTATAAATCATTGAGCTTCTTCCACGTTCACACCAATTCAGATTTTAAGAGTGTACCATTGCAACACTATTAAAGCCTATAAATTCAAGCAATGAAACATGATGTAGTCAGCTGGTGCCATCGCTGACTATTGGGGGTGAATCATTGGCCCCCACGGAAAGGGCTCGCAACTTGGGCGTCCTCCTGGACTCACGGCTGTCTTTAGAAGAGCACTTGACGGCCGTGACCGGGAGGATTTTTCATCAGGTTCGCCTGATTAGCCGGTTGCATCCCTTTCTAGATCGGGACTCTTTACACACAGTCACTCACGCCCTCGTCACCTCCTGTCTGGACTATTGTAATGCTCTCTACATGGGGCTCCCCTTGAGGAGCACTCGGAGGCTCCAACTGGCGCAGAGTGTGGCCGCGCGGGTGGTTATGGGAGCAACGTGGCGCTCCCATGTAACACCCCTCCTGCGCGAGCTTCACTGGCTCCCGGTGGTCTTCCGAGTGCGCTTCAAGGTTTTGGTTATCACCTTTAAAGCGCTCCATGGCTTAGGACCTGGTTATTTACGGGACCGCATGCTACCACCAATAGCCTCCCACCGGCCTGTATGCTCCCATAGAGAGGGGCTCCTCTGAGTGCCATCGGCCAAACAATGCCAGCTAGCAGCCCCCAGGGGGAGAGCCTTCTCTGTGGGAGCACCTACCATCTGGAACGAGCTCCCCCCGGATATATGGAGGATCCCGGACCTGCGCACCTTCCGTCGCGCGCTCAAGACCTATTTATTCCAACAAGCCGGCCTGACCTAAGTTATTTTCCCCTTTTAATTATGAATTTTAATTTGTTTTAAATTATTGGGGTTTTAATTGTCAGCCAAATTATTTAATTCGTTTTATTCTATTTTAAACTTTTGTATTTATATGTTTTATTTATGGCTGTACACCGCCCTGAGTCCCCCAGGAGTAGGGCGGTTTATAAATCTAATAAATAAAATAAATGATTGTAAGTATTGAGCATGCATAAAATAGTACAGAACTCTAAATAATTACAGGAAAAACATCTGTGACATAAGTACTATTTAAAATTTTATTTTATTCTTTCAGGCGAGGGAGGGAGGCGGGGAGGGAGGGAGGGAGGGAGGGAGGGAGGGAGGGAAAGAAGGAAGAAAGACTAGCTTTTTCAATGAAAACTGTAAAATTGAAAAACAACCACTAAAGTATGTTGAATTATATCTGCAAATTCTTGTTTATATATGTTCAGGGTCAATTAATTCAAAACATTAAAATACATATTTGGAAAACAGTCATATAATAACTGCTTTACTGGAAATGTCCCTTTCCCTTTTATTTATATTTTTAAAAAAGACAGTATTGTTTCAATTATTTTTCTTGTATTCTTGTATTTTTACATGATCTATTCCAACACTAATCCCCATATCCCCTTGGTCCATGTCTTAGTCCATGAATCATAAATACATTCTCTTTAAAAGTACCTTTTATGCTTCTATGAGAATATCCCTGATTCATTCCCATCGCCTTAAAATGTCATTAACTGCAGCTATCGCCTATAACACCTAGATCACACATCTAGCTTTTCCTTGTTCCTCAAGATAATCAGATTAGCATGAATAGGGAAAAAGGAGACAAAGTGAAAGGAAAGTGAAGGAATGGAATTGGAAAGAACTTTAATAAAATTTTGGTATCCTCATGGGTTTACCTATCAAATCATTCCAAGACCAGGAAGATGAATTAATTGTTTAGATGCTTTTCACTTACCTCTGATTTATAATCTTCTATGATAAGTTCTAAACAAATTGTGCTCAATGTTTAGGCTGAAAATGAAGAGAAGTGCAATATACTGTAAATCCTGATAGATAGGCTCCCTTGCTTACAAACTACATCCTTTCCACAAAGGTTGGATTTTCTTTTTAAGATAACTTAGAAAAAAGACATTGTTTTGAGCATGGAGGTGCACACACATTAGTATTAGCTAATGGCACTTCAAGGATACTGTACTGCATCTTGACTAAGTGGCTCAATGCATTACTTTTACATTATGATTTTTTGTTTCTTTGTGAGAGAAACCATTTGCCATGAAAATTGAAACTGTCCCCAAACTTCCAGCTTTACATGGTAGATTCAGTTAATAGCAGGCTTTGGTATAGTGGTTAAGGCATTAAGACAGAAATCCAGACAGCATGAGTTCTAGTCCAGCCTTAAGTACAAAACCAACTGGGTGACCCTTTGACCAATCTTTCTATCTCTCAGCCCTACAGAAGAAGGCAATGGCAAACCAATTCTGAAATCTTGCCAAGAAAAGCTATCCAGTCACTGTAACAGTGAGATAGGCAGCATAAAAATTTCATAAACAAACAAATAAACAGCAGGGATTTGTCCAGGCAGTCACCAGGAATCAACATTGATTCAAAGGCCCCAATTTTTTAAAATGATGTTTTATTTAAAAGGTGAATCTTGAACTCTATAGCTTATTTTCCTTTTTAAGTTTGTCTGCAATTATCAAGGAGTCATTTCTTTCATATTTACTTTTAAATTAATAATAATTCTGACAGTTGACCCCTGAGCTACTCTACAGTATCAATATTATTGTTTATCAACTACACGTATTTTCACTGCAAATGATGAAGTGTTAATCTTAATCCAGGGATTCAACCACTCTGCTCATTCTGTGAAGAAGTTTCTATCTGCTCAAGAGCATATCCCTGCAGCTACAGGGTATTATGTCAGTCCCATTCCTGAAGATGTAACAAGTTGCCCAACAATAACACAGAAAGCCAGATAGGTTAGCTGTGTGCCCTACTTTAAGCAGACTCTTCTGTATTTCAATGTCATTTCTATTTCAAATATACTCAGGAATTAAGCTCCATTTTTGCAGCCCTTTCAAACCTCTCTTCAGTTATGCTTCTGTAATTTGATGGTGTATTTCCTGTTCTTTTTCATAGGAAAGTCTCAACAATTAAGTATATTCTGAAATATACTTAACGGATTGATTAATCTTCATACCAAAAGCAAAAAGAAGTGAAAAACCCATACCTCTCCGTCCTTGCATCCTGGGGCAATTTTGTTTAATTGTGTTTTTTTGTAGTCCTTAGCCATAAAAAAATAAACTGTTGCTGTTTTAGTCAGAATTATATAAATTCTGTTTAAAAATAAAGGGCTTTAGGAAAGGGAATATCAATTTGCTCCTATTTCCAATACAGAAACATATTGACCTGATACAGTGTAATATTGGGTGAGATGTTGGGACTAAAATATCCTTTGCCTGACACCAAAAGGTCAAATGGAATTGATTGAAAACTGAATATTTAACTGACACAAAAGGCTGGGCATAAAGAATCTTAGAATGTAGATTATCACAACTGCCATACCTTAATGAAATGACCCAGGTACGCTGTGTGACAAAAGTGGATTTGTGCTAATCTTTTATCAGCACCTATTTGTTGCCTTACACAGCATTACCTGGAAGTCATTTCAACAAGTGTCATCGTATTTGGAGGAACATATTGTTTTTGGAGGAACAATGTTTACGCATCTAAAAATATAGTTTTCGTTATGGTTGCGGAAGCAACCTAGGTAAAGTTGAAATGGCTAGTTCATTCTGTAGTTTGTTGTAATTTTGACATGGCTCAGTCACAGCATTCTAGACTTGACATTACCACCTGGAATATATAAAGCAAGTCTTCCAGTACATTATGTGTTCACAAAGCTTGATCAGTGAATATGCATACATCAACATCATGGACAAAGAAAATCCCCTGTATTCCAATCAGAATGCATGTGTCATGTACGCAATTTTTTCATTAGATATTTCTTTAAAAGCCTCACTGTAACACCATGGTAAGTATATATAAAATGTGACTTGGCATTTCTATGACAGCTCCGTTCAATTTTCTCAACAGCTGTAATAAATATAATTCTGTTTGCGACAATAGTATCCTTCATCTACATTCATAAAGTCACATTGTAAGATTACAAACAATAATGCAGGAAATTTGAATATTGCATTCCACTGCAGGAAGGAGTTGCAAGATAATGAGACTGATATAAGGAGAGAAAGTTTTCCCTCTCGTATATGTGGTTCCTTATCAAGGAAGCAGAGTTTTGAAAGCACCATTACTTAGTGCATTCCTAGATCCATGGATGCATGATTATGAAACATAGAAGCAGAGGTTCCAAGTAACACCCCCAACAAAAGAAGACCCCGAGGCTAAAAGTTCCTCAAAGTTCCATTTTATTAGAGATGTCATATGGCACATCTGGGAAAACCTGAATCTGAAAGCTTCCATGTCCCCCCCGCAAAAGAAAGTCCAAGTCTCTTCCTGCACCCACATGTCCATCACATGATCCAATCAATGCACTGTCCCAACTGGAGGTGCCTCCCAGTCACGCGACTCCAGGTGCAGGCCAAATGCCCTTGACTTCCAGAGAAAGGAATGTTATTATGGTTAGATATCTCCACCACTCCATGCAATCCCCCCTTCCAGTTTCCCACAGCATTAAATGTGGCAGCCCTGAAGATCCAAAGAAAAAGATGGCCTCCATGGCTGACCCCTTAGCATTTCTACTTAGCTTCAAAGATATGTAAAAAAAAAAAAAAAGAAAAAGAAAAGAGGTGTATTAGTATTTTAGAGCAAAGAAATAAGGGAATTAATCATCTTCTTCTCAAATAAGATTCACACACACTTTACTCCCACCTCTTCTTTACCACATAGGTGGGAATTGCTGGATGTGAACAGCAATAAAGAATAATGTGTTTGTTTGTTTGTTTATATTTTATACTACTTAACTACCCATCTCCCATGGAGAGGGGCTCTGGGTGGTATATAATTTAATCAATAAAATTAAACATTAAAATCTGGATAATTTAGGATTAAAAATGTTATCATTATAAAGCAACATCATAAAAATGCTGGCTGTTTGGTAAACAGAGGCATGATTTCAGTTCTTTTCATTCAGAATAAAAAAATGATGCCTAGACAACTCTAAAAGTTATAGCTTTAGACATACAAAAAAACCTGTTTTGTATTTTCAGTACTTACATGAGAAGCTATCTTATATTCATGCACCCAGGTCTTAAATGAGAAACTTTTTATTTTATTTTATTGTGGATTCCCATAGCTACAATCAGTCATTTGGTGGAGTGCTGGCTAGATACAGTGGCAGTTAGAAATTGAACCAAGTTGTTTTCCCTGTTTTGGGGAGTGGGAACGGCAAAAACAGAGATATACATGCCCCAGTCTGAAGTGACCAATGAGCAGTGGGCTCATGCTGCTCCCCACTAGTCACCTGATGTTGCTCCCACCAGCATGGATGAAGTGTGACAGATTTACACAGCCTGAAATGGCTGCTGGTTGCTATCAGCTTAAAAGAAAGATGTTACTTTCACATTGATACTGCAACCATGATTTAAGGCTGTTTCATCTGTGAACTGAGAACAAAAAGAAGGCAAAGTCATGGGACTGTGAGAATATAAAGATACCAACAGTTGTACAGAAATAAAATCCTAAATTACATGCCTTCTATTTTCCTCCTCATGTTAAGGTTTCTGGGAAGAGGCAGACTGTTCTTGGGATGATTTGAAGGACTCTAGGTTTTCTAGTCACAATTTAACCCTATATTCTCAGAGCTGATTAGTGGCAGACTCCCAGAAACTAGGGAACTAAAGCTAGAACCTTCCAAAGCAAAGTACTGTATTTTCCTGTTTATAAGACTACTTTCTAACACACAAAAATCTTCTCAAAAGTCGGGGGTCGTCTTATACGCCGGGTCTCATTCTCCTGTAACCAGGCAGACCAGCCCATAAGGCTCTGACGAGCCTTAAATGGCTCTGAGGAGGGTCGTCTTATACGCCCAGTCGTCTTATACGCCGGAAAATACGGGTATGTATATGTATTTTGCTGCTCACCAGTGTTCCCTTCCTAAAAAGTATGTCTGAATTGTGTCTGTATTTTGAGCATTTACAATGAAATATGCTACAATGTTTGAAGCTGTTCTATCTATATAGTAGTATTCAAAAGTGAGGAAATGGTGTCCTGCCTTAGAAATAAGTCAGAACCAAATAATGTGTGAAATGAATTCAGAAGCTGTTCCATAGGAGTTGTCCTGCTGTTGTCTCTTACCAAACAGGGATTTCCTGGAGTGATGTCAAGACAATAATTATATCTCTAGCTAAAAGGTCATAAAAGTGATTAATCTGTAAATCTTCAGAAAATATATCTGCTCCAAGACTATCATCTGTGGCTTCAAAAAGCACAAAATGCTGTGATTAAAATACTGAGTGTGTAAGGGTAGCATTTTTCAAATATTAGATAAAAAGGCATTATCCTACTTCTGTTGAAAACAGCTGGAACATACTCCTAAGGACTGATTAAGTGATTTTTTTTATTGTTATGTATACAGTTAACTGCATCTCCATAACTGCATAAACAATGAATCATAGACCTGTGAAATTAATAGAACTCCTGACATCAAAAGAAGCAAAGGAATCTCATGCTTTTAAACTATTAACAGTTTGTGTTTCTGGGAAAATTGGCAAGAAGTACAGACCTAAAAAAGGCAATGTGTCAAATCTCACAAAGCACATAATCACTCTGAATATTTTTAATAATGTTTTTTAATATCAGAAATTTTTTTGAATCATTCTGGCCCGCTCATAGACTGAATTTCTAATACTGATGATTCAGATAACCCTGTAGACAGATGTACAGTATATCAATCTTATTCATAACTATTTAATAACTATAACAGAGTTGAAAGGGACCCTGAAGATCTTCTAGTCCAACCCCCTACTCAGTCAGGAAACCTTATAGCATTTCAGACAAATGGTTATTCAATCTCTTCTTAAAAACCTCCAGCCTTGGAGCACCCACAACTTCTGGAGGCAAGTCATTCCATGATAATTGTTCTAACTGTCAGGAAATTTCTCCTTAGTTCTAGGTTGGTTCTCTCCTTGATTAGTTTCCATCCATTGCTTCTTGTCAATCATTATTTTTGGAAACAAATACTGGTATGGGACAGGACTTATGTGCTGTTTGTTTGAATGATGTGCAAGAAAGACCTGCAGTTATCTTTCTCCAGTAACATAACAATTTTAGCAATAATAAGAATGTGATGGCTATTTTTTTCTAGAAGAAAAAGGATATGGCATTGCTGAAAGTCTGCAATATACAACATGATTGATTGATAAATGCTATTGAACATGCTGTTAAATTATCAGTAACAGATTGGATGCAGATGAAAATGGAATATCATAGTTGTAAGTCAGTAAACCAATTTATAATTGATCTACTGGACCTAGTTCAGGACAAAATAGTATCCCCAAAATGTCACTTTTAATTAGAGTATGGAATTAGGAAGAAGCTGAGAAGGGCCAGCCATTCACTTCATATAATCTGTAATTTAGAAAAGATTGGTTTTGCATGAGGATTATCTTCTCTACATGTTGTGAGAACAGTTTGCATTCCAGCATTTTATTTTCATACAGTTGACAAATTTTGGCCATTCATTGTGAAGCTCTTTATATTTCACTACAAGGAATTAAATTTTAAAGAAATCTTGAACCAGTCAAATAATCAAATAGGTTTATTAAAATAAATACCTCATCATGCTTTTCTTAAATTACACCAGGAGAGTTCTAGAATGTAGAAAGAGATTCAGAACAACTAGAAATATTGAATCTTCAACACTTCAAGAGGTTTATAGTTAACTTTGTTTTGAAATTATGAAATTATGAAATGGCAATCAGAAGGAATTAATTGATTAATGTCCCCAGTTTCCATTGGGAATTTCCCCCTACAACATTAAACTTGTGATTTGAATCTGAGTTTTTTCAGTATCTGTCCATATGTTAGCCTTAAAGCCCTATAGCTCTTAAGATAATCATTCATGTGCAAATTGAAAGAAAATATTTCATATTTTGGTTCCTGCTGAAGAAGGAAGACTTATTTTTTCCTTGTGTTTTTTTTTATTGTTTTCCTGTATTCTTACATTTCTTTCATTCTGCCTCTTATTTAGATTTTTTTCTTCTTATATTGTCTTTGTAGTAGGAAAAGTTTATAAATTGCATTTTCTTTTATGTTTTATCATCTTTTTTTTCCCTGCCTTTCTCCACTCTTCTTTCCTTCTTTCTTGGCCTCATTTTTTATTCCCCCCAAATCTTTTTTTTTTATTTAAGATTAATATACTTTAACATATTAATCAGCAAAACTTTCTTCCATCTCCATTCTTTCAAGTAATATTAACAATAAGTACTATTTGGTCAGTGACTTAATTGGTACAGAATTAAGAAAATTTGTTGCTTCCTATTTCATACCCATCAATTGGTTGGCTGCAGTAGTGGGTTCCACTTACCTTCACTACCAGTTTGGAACTGGGAGCGTGCGCACTTGCTTTGCTCACACATGGCACTTCTGCACATGCACAGAGCATCCATGATGACATCCGGGCAAGTGGGCGGAGCCTCCCGCTGCCACCACTACTGGTTTGCCCGAACTGGGGTGAACCAATAGAAACCCACCACTGGTTGGCTGGACATGTCATCTAACGATGTGGAAGTAAAGTGAGGGACATCTAGAGACAATTGCCTTACAATGGATATTTGCAGAAGTGATAGAGCCAATTACTCTACTGGTTGAGCAGTTCCAAAGTGCTCCCAGGACATCCTGAACTCTGAACTCTGAACTCACTCAGCCACCCAGTTCAAAAGCAAAGCATGAATAAAGACTCAAAAACAGAGAACAGAACTCCATAAATCTGAGAGATTTACCAAGAAACAGGAATCAATGCTAAGGAGTAAACTGATGCACTGTGTACTAGATGGAAGATCAACATGGCTGATTTATTGGTCTCACTCTCTGGGAACAGGCGTGAGAACAGTTTTTCAAGCCTCAGCTTTGTAATATTTACTTGCAATGCCATGCTTAGAATTCTGGATTCTGTCTCACTGTGTATCTTGTTTTGCCCTAGATTTATAGTGTGTTCATTGGATCCCTAATCTCAGCCTATGCCAAGCCTATGACTATGTTTTCAATTGCCATCTTACAATATTAGAAAATTGAGCTGTTGGGCTGAGCTCCAAGCTTGGCAATTTGGTTGCAAACATTTCATCACCATTCAAGGAGACATGGTCAGTGTGCTTTGATTTGAATCAATTCAAAGTGCACTGACGATATCTCCTCAAATGGGGACGAAATATTTGCAACCAGATTACTAAACTTGGAGCTCAGCCCAACAGCCCAACTACCAACCAGAGCTACTTATATTCAAATACATTTCATATTAGAAAATGATTCTTTTCTTCTCAAAGTTCTAAGCTTGTATATCATTGGATTATGGCAGACATCCAACTTTCTGTCTTCTTGGGTGGAAGCCAGCAGTGCTGCACAGACAATTGAGTTTATTTATTTACTGCATTTCATAAAACAGTTGGTTAGATAGAATTGGGATTTCGCTACAATTCACATGTGGCATAAATGCATAAGGCATATTATGCAATGCTTTAGACTCAATGTGGAAGTGGTCCTTTCGAAGTTCAAATGCAACATCTGTATAGAATTTGCGAAGGCAGTGCTATTTAGGCCATTTTCAAGTTAATTATGGATTTTTAGGAAGCCTGGCTGGAAGATGCTCAGACTTGCTGATATATCACCTCCTGAAGCCTCATATCTTCAGGGGGGCAAAACATGGAAAAATGAGTGATCTGGCTCTGGAGATAATGGCCTCCCTTGATCAATTTCTTGCACATTTTATTAGCAATGGAGACATGTACATGAATGGTGCCTAAATGTAAAAATAAATGTTTGTGTGGGAGAGACACAGAATACAGGTAGTCCTCAACATATGAACACAATTGAACCCAAAATTTCTATTGTTAAGAAGAGAGATTTGTTAAGTGAGTTTTGCCCCATTTTACGACCTTTTTTGCCACAGCTGTTAAGGGAATTGCTGCAGTTATTAAGCCAGCAACCCAGTTGTTAAGTGAATCTAGCTTCCCTATTGACTTTGCTTGTCAGAAGGTGATCACATGACCTAAATATGAACCAGTTGCCAAGCATCTCAATTGTGATCACATGAACATGGAGATGCTGCAAAGGTCATAACTGTGAAAAATGGTCAAATGTCACATTTTTCAGTGCCGTTGTAACGTTGAACAATAAATGAACTATTGTAAGTCAAGAACTACCTGTAGTCTTTTTCACTGATGTCATCTGCAGCAGATGTCTTGGGAATCAATCTGTTTCTTAAAAATGAACATTGTAGCCAGCCACCCTTTCTATGGGTCTAATCAGATTATATTTTCTCTGTCATGGAACAGGAAAGTGATAGACAAGTGAGTGATAGACAAGATTCAAAAAATGATAAAACTACAGTAGCTTTGAAAATATTGCTGACAAGATAGTGAGCTGCTAAAGCAGCTGGATTAACCATCACTTGCTTTCAGACAAAGACCATTTGGTATAATAGCTTGGCTTCATACCTTTCTCTCTGCCTTTCTAATTCTTTTTGGCTTCCAAGTCTTATGTTAAAGATAAATTTTATCTGTATTTTCATAGTTTTCACTGGAAGGCAAGAGGAAAAATGTTTTAGCAGAAACTTGAATATCAGTAGACTTAAATACTAGTGATTATTGAAACTTTTTTTTCTCTTGAGGGCCATTCCTTGCATATTATCTCAAAGGTTCCCTTCTCCCATTCTTCTTCCTTCTTATTTAATGAGCTATCAAGAGAAGGGAGGATTGAATTGATTGTATGAAAAAGAGCATTTTTAGAAAGGCTCAATAATGACATTTTACTGAGAATCACATGTCACCCATGAGCTTTATGTTGACGTTCTTTGTTTTTAGGAGAGCTCGTGGGTACAAAATATGACCATAAAAAATAAGAAAATTCATTTTTCAAAATGGCACCTTTGAGTTAAAATCTAGATGAGAATGAATGTTGGCAAGAGGAAATTGGGTGGAGAGCCCAAAGTGATTTTCTTAAAGGTCAACGATGAAAGTTTAAAGATTTCACGAAGTATATTCACTAAATTGTCATCAATCTTTCACTAAATTCACTAAAGTCATCAATCTTAAGACTCAAAAAGTCACCAAAAAGGTATGTGAAAAAGAAGAAATAATTTAATTTTGTGAAAAAAATTGGAACTTTGTACTAACAGATGGACCCATATATTTTTGTCTAGATAAACATTGGATTAAAATGTTAAAACATTGGATTAATCTAACATTGATTAAAATTGGAGCATATTTTCAGATGGAAGCTGGAAAAAATGCCATGATAATAGTATAATTTTAATAGCACACCTTATTGTAAGAATGTTTTCGGCAGACATTTAGGCTCAAGGTATAAAAACTGCCATATTAGGTTTCAGTCTTCTGTGTAATTGTATGTATTTGAAACACACAAAAGGGACTGGTTACATAATTTTCTTGGCAACCATATGGGAGGAGCTTGCCACTCCTTTTTCCCAGGGAGTTTTGTCAAGTTTCCAATCTAATGGAATAGAGGCTTGGATTTCACTAATAGTTACTAACCATACTACACCTGAATCTGCTTAGATTCTTACTTTGGATCAATTATACTGTGTTATAATGATATAAATGTAGTTTTAAATTTAATCAAATAGTTATATTTGGGGCAGAATCTTAAAATTAATGTATAAGACTGGAAACATTGCTCAATATGAATTTATCAGAAATGCATAAAGAAATTCATTAACTAACTTTTACATTGTTCTAATTTCCTTAACAGTGTTTCAAAATAACTAGCTGTGATTAATAGACCATGATCAGAATTTTGATCAGTCAATTTTCCATTAGAAAGGAGTTTTTTTAATTGTACATTAACATTGTTTCAATTATATAATTGTAGATTTCAATCTCGTCTGAAAAAGCAATCTTCAGTCATTCAATAGCATACAACGTTTGCATTTTGTGTGCAAACATTTACAAACATGCTCCCATTTCTTTTACTTCTAGCATTGATATTTAATGGTTTTTTTAATGAATGATTGTTTTCAGCAGTTTCTGTGAGTTTCAGTCAGCTATATTTCATTCTGGAATAAAAACTAATGATCCATAAATTCTTAATGCCATATTTTTATAGCCAGTAAATTAGTCTTTAATGGGTTCAATAAGTTTGGTGATGTATGTCATTAATTGTTAATGGTGTTTTAACTAGATAATTGTTGTGAAAGGTTGTTTATCATCTCCATTTGGAAATGACTGATCCTTCCAATCTGTTCTGCCTCGTAATGTTGAACTACTCTATCTACCATCGCATGCTGAAAGGAGTTCAAGAGCTTGGGTGGCACAGATCAAATACCAAATTCAAACATTTTCAGTGGATAATGAACCATCACATAGAGACTATCAGACTTAATGAGGCCAGATTAGTTTTGAGTTCCAGACAGAAATATTTCTGTATTGCATCTCAGCACTCTCTATTCACTTTGCAGTCACTATATAAATCAACCCTAATTAGTAAAAGCAAATATTCCTCTATAGATTGAAGCCAAGGAATTCAATTGCAGAAAGATCCTCCAGCCCAGCAGTTTAGCACTATATGCGATTTTTGATACTTTCATAAATGCATATGTCAGGATGTTGCACTGTCCAGAACAGATGATACCTCCTCATTCTTCTCTGCACAGCTGCAGGGCCCCATGGCCTTCACTTTCTATAAAGAATTTTATTGTGACTACGTATCTTCTCCTATCTATGGAATTCCCCCCGCCCCCCCACAATTTCCCACAGTAGGATTTGTGGCAGGCCTGAAGCCTGAATGCACAAATAGAAATATGGCTTCCAGATCTGACAGCATAATGGTAAACCAACATTTAAGTGAGATTACCAATACTCTTCGACTTACAACAGTTCATTTAGTGACCATTCATAGTTACAATAGCACTGAAAAAAGTGACATGACCGTTTTTCACACTTACGACCATTACAGCATCCCCATGGTCACATGATCAAAATTCGGACGCTTGGCAACGGACTCATATTTATGACGATTGCAGTGTCCCAGGGTCATGTGATCACATTTTGTGATCTTCTGACAAACAAAGTCAATGGAAAGCTAAATTCACTTAATAACTGTGTTACTGATTTATCAAATGCAGCGATTCACTTAACAATTGTGGCAAAAAAAAAATGTAAAATGGGGAAAACTCTTAACTAATGTCTCACTTCCAAGATCGCTGCGCATGTATATGCAGCAGCTCAACACTCCAGAGACCGGTATTTTTTAATTAATTTATTGTTTGTGTATTTTTTAGTGAGTGCTTTGCACGTTCAGGCACAAGTAGTTTACACTCGACAAGAGTTATTAATCATTGGTAAAGAAGGCAGAGAAGGCTGCATTTTCGAACTAAAGGGCCACCATCAGTGAACTGTTGGACAGTATTACTTGAGCTGTTGTGTAGATGTTTGGGTGGTTTTAGGGGTGGGGACTTGTGGTGGATGGGAGTATGCTGTGGATTATGTGTGTGGGACCTGGTCTTTGGGTGTCAAGTAAATTTTGTTGTATGTGTATACTATGTATACATATACAATGACAATAAAGTTTATTTATTTACTTAGCAGCAACAATTTTGGCTTCAATTTTGGGCTTCGTTGTGCTCATAAGGACTATCTGTACTAGGTCTTTTATCTAGTATTTTTGAGTTCTCAGTTCTGAAACAAGAATATTCAGGCATAGAAAGCATAAACTTTCTTCATTTTTTACTGGATTTCAAGACTTAAAATTCTTTCATTCTTTGTATCTGTCTCCTGTTGAAGGATTTCTGAGTTCTAATAAACTAATATGATTCTACAAATCTGCCAATACTTGTTTTAGATAAAGCCTGCATAAAACTTGATTAGATTTAGGATATACAGATATCTGCATGTTTAACTACAACCAATTTAAGGTTAGGAGTCAACAACTTGTACTTCCCATATATATCTTCATTGTCATCCCAGATCAATCCAGTGACTCTACACTATATGTAAAATCTTCAATTTCAGTCAAATCAGAAACATTTTTACCAAGCCATCAATGGAGAGACTGCAATGAACCAGTCAACTTCTGATAAAGAAGAAACTGCAGTTCTGGACACAGCTATGTGACAGCCCAAAGAACTACAACAAGAATGTAACAAGTATTATGTGGCCAGTAAATTAAAAAAGAAAAAAGCAGACCAAGCAGATAACAAGATCTGGTAATGACTAAGAGCAGGAAAATTCTAGTTGCACAAGACCCAGATTTAAGAAGAAATGCAAACAAAGCCAGAATTGAAAAGACAGCAACAGACAGCAATGCTGCCTCTGCAAAGAAGAAACAGTAGACTTAGCTGCTGCGAGAAGTTCACACAGATTGATTACAAACAACAGCATGACAAAGTAGCAACAATGGTGCTACTGGAATATCTATAAGAATAATTGTTTGCCCTCAAGGAAGAACCCGTTGGGCAAAAAAAAAAAAAAAAGCACCTAGAAAACGAAGAAGCTAAAGTGCTCTGGGACTTTAGAATTTAAACAGAGAAACACTTGCCACCTAACATCCCAGATTTAAAAATTATCAATAAGAAATATGAAAAAGATAGTGGGCATGGCATACAGCAGAATAGAAGAGAAAGAACCAGGGAAAAAACCCACAAAATGCAAGGACCTGCAAATAGAAATAGAATGTTACAGAAGGAAGCAAACACAGTACCAATTGTAATAGGCATGTTGGGCGCAACCCCAAAACATCTGGAGCACTACCTGAATGCCACTAACATTACAAAATCATCACCAGTCAATTGCAAAAGGCAGCTTTACTTGGAGCAGCTTACATCCTCTGATAATAGCTCTTACCATCAAAACCAGCAGCTATCTGTCTATCCTGATCCTTGGGAAGGACTCAATAGATGGATAAAAATGACAAATCCATCTAAACATCTGGCTGACTATCCAGTGAACCATAATATCATTTGGTGGGCATTTTTTTGGCCATTATTGCTCATGGAGCTCATTTAGAGAGACATGTAGATATTTTTTTGTTGCCAAGGCTATATTCAGGGTAGCAATGCAAAGAGGTTATCAAAATCCTATGAGGCAAGATGTTTTTTTCCCCATTTTTCTTTATTTTTGTTACTTAGAGAAACACACACACCAAAGGGGAAGATTTATAACAATTATAGATTTATTAAGCCTTTTATTTGGATAATGAACCAATTTTTCCCCTTCAAATATCAGCAAGTTGTTGCTGATGAATTTTAATATCATATTGTTTAGGGTTTCCTGGAGCCACAGTAAAAAGATTCAAAGGCCATATGTAAACTTGCATCCTACATTAGGCAGGGGAAGACATGTAAATCAGGAAGTTGATTCTAGGTGCCATAGAAGGAAAACAAATCGATTTATTATTTACCATTATATTATAATATTACTGTCAAATGTGAGGAATCCTTTAAGGGATTTTCTTTGTTAACTGGCAATTTATTTATATATAATTTTCTGTTACACTTATTTAAAAGATTTGTTTCTTAAATAGTGTATTTAATAGTATATCTTGCAGAGAGGCAATTTTTTGTAGCAGAAACACTGAAGGCTTCAAATTTATTTATACTTACCAGAATTTTTTTAAAAGTCTAGTATGTTTACTTTTGAGTAGCTATGTAAGGAATATATTAATGAATTTCATCACTGGCTGAAGTTGCATATTAGGTCACATTTGTATTTCTGTTCCTCTAACAATTGAAAATAAAGCTTTTGAGCCTCATATTGTTGTTATAAATAGATAGCGATATAAATGATATACGGATGAACATTTAGCTGTTATATATAATATATAATTGATGTTTTAATATATAATATAAAACAGGTTTTAACATATTTCTGCTATCTTCGTGTGCCCCTTAAAGAAATCAGACTTAAGTGGTTATGGCAATAGGCTAAAAAATTAGCAAACTGTGAGTTAATTTCATACCTTAGGCATGAAAACCAGCTAAATTACTTTGGGTAGTCATTTACTCTCAGCCCAACCCCTCACATTGTTGCTGTGGGAAAAACAAGAGGAAAAAGGAATATTAGCTATGTTTGCCACTTGGAAGTACTTATTTAAAAAAGACAGGAAAGAAAGAAAGAAAGAGAAAGAAAGAAAAAAAGAATGGATGAATATTGGACTCAATAGTAAAAGAAGACATTGCTTCTAAGGTGTTTTTATTTGGTAACATCTCATCTTTTCTGCAAATGTTCCTTGAGGCAAACATAAAAACAAACAACATACAAACTACAAACACAATCTTGAGTCAAACCTAATTGTGCATTTCAATTTCAATTCAAAAAACTACACCTGTGTCAAGTTGCTTTGGTATGCAATGCAGTGGTGAAATCCTCTGCTGTTTGCCAACAGTCCGCTGACCGTGCATGCACGGTGCATGTCAAATGCATGCTGCATACACGCATGCACACTGTACACCAAACACATGCTGCATGCGCACACATGCCCAGTGTGCACCAAACACGCGCTTTGCACAGAAAAAGGAAGCTTAAGAAGGTAAGTAGAACAGCAAGAGGTGAAAAGCAGGATTTCCTGCTTTCTAGCAAATATAAATCATGTGGCACAGCTGATCGTCGGAAATATCAGTTCAGACAAACCGGTAACTTTTATTACTACTGGTTCACTCAAACCAGTACGAACCGGTAGCATTTCACCCCTGATGTAGTGCCCTAAAGTGGTATCCTGAGGGGAGGAGTTGAAACAGTTTATGTCCAGGATGTGAGGGGTCAGTAGATATTTTCTCAGTCATCCTTCTGACCTGCTCATTATACAGATTTTCTATGGAAGGCAGGCTGGCTTCAGTTGTTATTTCTGCAGTCCTAACTATCCATTGGAGTCTTTACCTGTCCTGTTTGATTGCTGTACCAAACCAGACAGTTATAGAAATACAAATGATAGACTCAGTAATTCCTCTGTAGAACTGTATCAACAGCTCCTGGGCAGTCTGAACTTCCTGAGTTGACGCAGGAAGAATGTTCTTTATTGTGCCTCTTCAGTGATGGTTATAATATTAGGAGTCCATTTCAAGTCCTGAGAGATTATAGGACCCCAGAACCTGGATGACTTTATTCTGGGTTGTTGAATATATCTTCAAATATCATTAATCTGTTCCTAAAACTTGAATGAGGGTGCTTGATTTAGCAATATTGTTTCTCTTTGGGGTTCTTATATATTGGTTTATTAAATGGATGGATGGATGGATGGATGGATGGATGGACAGATGGACAAATAGATAAGAAGGATGAAAATGCCTTCCTCCGCTTTTCATGCTTTTGGCACTTAAATGAACTTTAGGATCTGTTAGGAAATAATTGTGCCTAAGCATTTTTACAAGACTTTGCAACAGTAAGTACGCTGGATGTTACATGAAACAGGCTAAGCACTAACGTGCCCTGAGGCATTTAAGATTTTAGTTCCATGATTAATTACAGAGAGTCTGGAGATTATGCAGTACGAAGAAAGAAAAGGAGAGAAAGAAAAAAGAGAATACACTATCCCTTGTTATGATGGGGTTGCCCAAAAGAGATGAAGCCATGCAGAATGACAACTTTCCAGTTCAGGCAATGAGAGTTTATCCTGAGAAAGTTGACCTTTTAAACTAACACTGAAGCTTTTTTTTGGGTATTACTTCTTGAGCGGGAACTGCTCTTTAATAGATTTTCTCTTTGCTGTTTATTACACATTGAGTGCAAGGTTTGGTTTCTAATAGTTCCTTTTCATCGAGCTGCCTGCTGCTGACTGTGGAAAATGTAGGTTTGGCTACACTGATGGCTCTCTGTAATGGCTGTGATTACACCCTCTGCATCTTCTTCACAGTGCCAGCCTTTCAGCAGAACAGTACATTATGCCTGGATAAGACTCAAAGAGCAGTTTAATATCAGGGTTCTTTGGAGCTGTAATAAATGGTTCAAGATCGAAGAGATAATGCCATAGCAATATGACTGGGTGGCCTATGAGGCAAAACACATCAATAGGGCATACATATACATTTGAGTGAAAAAAGGACTTCTGCTTTACCAAGCAAAGGTTTATATAGAAAAGGCCCATGAAAATGTGTAGCATGTAGGAACACATTGACCAACTGGAAGCAGATGTGGAACAAACTACCAGCCAGCTTATTATACATAGCTACCTCCTAATATTAAATAAGACTAGACAATAGATGCTCCGCTGGGACATCCTTTGAGAGAAAAATAGTGCGGTGTGATGGATGAAAAATTGTAGTGGCAAATGAACTTCGATAATAAATCAAAATTTATTTACCAAAGAGATAAACAGAATGACCATGGGTGGGCTAAAATGTAGGGGGAGCAGGAGCAATTGACAACTTCTTGCCAGCTTTGCCATTGACTTTGCTTGTGGGAAGTTTGCAAGGATGGTAAAAAAAAAAAAATCACCATCATGTTACCATAGCTGACCGTGGAAGTGCTGCAACAACCAAAATCCTTGAAATTTCAGTTCCAGGGGTGTAGTGGGTCCTGGGCTTTGTATGCAGTTTTAAGTGCCAGTCCTCCCAGGTAAATCAGACAGGAAACATGCTAAGATAAATTAAATCTACTTTACTGTAAGACTACATTAATAAAATCTTCCAAGTCTGAAAGTATAAACTTTCCAACACCACTTTTAACTATTTGATCCATTAGGGTGGAGCTTTCCTAAGTTTTATTTATCTATTAGACCAGTGGTCCCCAACCTTTTTAGCTTTGCAAAATTGTGAGGGGATGGTTCCACATGAATGGCAGGCAAGCACATGCACAGCTCCATTTGTGGAGCAGGGGGCAACCGCATCTGTCACTCACACAAATGGAGCTGCATGCGTGCGCTCATCTGCTGCTCACAAAAGTGGAGCTGTACGTGCACACTTGCACGTTGCTTCCACAGCCCAATTCCGAATGGGTCACAGTCCAATACTATGGCTGGGAGGTGAGAACCCCTGTGTCAGACCACTAAAGCTTCTGCCTCTCTTATCTGATTGTTTCCTAGGCAGCATCTTTTGTTCTCATCCCTTAAAGTCATCTGCACATTCTATTTTATTATATTGGTGGAATTAAAACTCAAAAATTGTTGTGCTATGATGCACTGTTTTGACTCATTGAAGATTAAAACAAACATTTAGAGTTTAGTAGTATATAGATTATTCTAAAGTAAACTTCAAGATTTACTTACTCTATTTTAATCTGCCTAATAAATGAAATTATGTAGGACCATTAGCAGTGATAAAGGAGTAAACTGCACAATTCCCTATGTTGAAAGGCTTTGCCCTTGGAAAGAGTAGAAAACTGAATCAGGAGATCATGATCTGTTTTATTGTGACTTTTCTCTAGACATTTGTAATTACAACACAATGACCTACTAACATTGTGTTGTAATGACTTACAACAAAATGACCTTTTCCTACTCCATGTCCGGAATAATTTTATGTACAGCTTCTTTTAACAGAAAATTTCCATGGTAATGCTTGCTGTCACAAAGTGTGTATATGTAGCCTGTAAAATATGCAAAATTGACAACAAAATAGGCTAAGCACAATTTCAAGCCTTTTTATCACATATTTTATTTTGTATTGTATACTGTGTTTTCTTTAATGCAGTCTGGATTTGTGACCCATAATAAAGTTAAGTAAGTTTTCAAAGTGGATTGCAGTTTTAATCATCAATTGATGTTTATAAAATTAAAAATAGACCTTTTTCTGTCCAGTCAAAAAAGTGGTGTATTTTTTAATATTATTTCTGCTTTTGGGGAAATTTTACTATTTGCTGCTCAAAAGCATGTAGGGCCATTTCTGGCCTTTGGAGGGCCTCCAGGAGGGGGATGGGAAAGGCCATTTTCACCCTCCTAAGACTCTAGAGAGGCTCTGGAGCCAGGTGAGAGAGAAAAACGGGCCTACTGGGCCATCACATGCCAGGAGCGGGGGGAGTGGGGGCGTCATACGTGCATATGTGGGGGCAGGACACATAGAATTATGGGTGTGGGCACACATGCGTGCGACACTCCCCCACCCACCCTGCCCTCACTCCTGTCATGTGATGGCAAAAAGATTAGCCATCACTGATATAGGGCTTTTTCTTTCTCAGTGAAAGTAGGTATCTTGGAATTGCTACCTCAAAAATCAACCTGACTCCAGTTTTCCTTTGTACATATAAAATGTTGTTTGAAAGAAAATGGTGTAGTGATTAATATGTTGGCCAAGAAAACAAGACACTGTGTTCTAATCCTGCCTTACACATGAAAAACCTTCTGGATAATTTTGGGCCAATCACTCTCTCTCAGCTCAACTCACCTCACAGAGTGGTTTTTGTGGGAAAAATATGAGAGTGTTGATAAGTTCACCATATTTAATTGTAAAAGAAAAATGTGTGATAAAATTCTTTTAGTAATACTTAACATACTCTTAATACACTATCTTCAGATTTTCTATTTTTCCTGCACTTTGTAAAACAGTGGTGACTGCATCAGGGTGAAAAATGGAATTAAGATCATTCTCATATTAAGATTGATCCAGAGATGACAATTGGTACCTCAAGCAACAAACCATTTTCCTGTTATACCTAAATAATTATCTTCATTTGAGGGAAAATGATAACAAATGGCTGCTGTGTATTTGACATCTCGAGGCTTGAGAGTTTACCGTGTTATCATTGCAGGACATTCTTCCAGGTATTATGGAAGGTATTAACCAGTTTAGAGTTAGTCACAGAGCTAAAATGGATCTGCAATTAAGTGAAACTACTCTGAATTTGCTGCAAGTCAGCAGCAGTGGATGTAAAAGCATGCCTCATTCTGCAAAAGGGGTGCTCAGCATGTGGAAGAATGCTTTCAGATTCTAGTTCTGGCCACATCTTCCTTTTAATTTTGTTTAATAGAATTGTTTTAATAATTACTACTAATTGTATTACTAATTACAGTAGTAAAGACTAATATCAGCTAAAATTAGTGAAAGAAAATAGAATAGAGAGAGAAATAGAAAATGCAGGAAAAGAGAAAAAAGAAATAAAAAGAAAACAAAGGATATAATAAGAAAAAGAAAAGAAACAAAGACTTTTAACTTTCATCACAATAGGTATAAACAAATTGAATAACTCTTTATTCCCTGAAATGTTAAACAGATATCACTTCATCCCACATCCCACCTCATAAATATAAGCAAATTCATACAATTCTTCCCTCTTGGTGTCAGCAAAAAGTCCATAAAAAGTTGCCAGAATGTTGCCAAAAAAAGTCTTATTTTAACCATGGTCAACTAAACCTACTTTATATTCCCTTCTTTTATTTCTAACAGTCTTAATCTTTAATTCAGTCTGGCTTCAGTTTTGCTGAAGGGTAAAACTTCCTGGGGATTTAACTTTTGCACTAATGATTCAGTTCTTAGTTTGTCCAATATCAATATTTCAGGATATTGAGATTCTAGCTGAAAGAATCATTTGTAGGTGCTAATTTTGTGGTCCTCAGATCCTGCAACTTCTCACTAAAGCATGAGCAGTAGATTAAAGGGATGACAATGCAAATAGTCTCAAAGTGTTTGGAATTATAAGAGACAAGGGTATTTGGAACATATTATTTATGGTTTAGAGTATTCCTACCTGCTATTCCTACTATGAAATAGATGGAGCTATATTTGGACCATGCTGGAACCAGAAGCCGACAATGAGTTTTAGCCACAAATCAAGAATGCTCTAAATATTTTTGATACTTTATTGTATTTTGTTTTCTGTTTTTTATTTTAAAATCATAACTATGGTTTTCAGTAGCATTTTGTTAAAATACAGAATATTTAAGTCTCCAAGGACACTTAACTGTTGACCTGAATAATTCTATTCTTCAGCAGTGAAATTTTAGAAGATTTCAGCATGAATCTAATGTACTAGAAATAATGAGAAAGTTTGATTCTATCCATTTAGGCTTGAATATAAAGACAGTCATTTCCTACTATAGTAGAATTGTTAATTAACACAGCAAAATTGGGATGATTGTATTATCAGTGATGACTGCTGTTGTAAATGATCATATTGCTTATCTCATGCTCCTCACAGAATTGGCATAACTGCATTTTGTACTTTATTATCTTTTGCCACCATTTTTTCTGTGTGTGTGGATGTGGGTGTACATACCAAGTAAGGAAAAAATCCTTGAGCACTGGCTAAAGAATGAGCTCTAGTCCATGTGTTACAATAAATTCTTAGTATTTGAGGCCACAGTATTCCAAGTATATCAATGCTTATGGAATAGTTGTGACAGTGGGAATTAAACACATATCTTGGTTATGCTTTGGATAAATAGAGGCATTTTCTAATTATGAGTAGGTGTAGCCTCATTTTTATTAAGGCAGCAATAGCAATCTGAGATATACTACTACTACAGTGGTGAAATATAAAATTTGTTAATACTGGTTCTGTGGGCGTGGCTTGGTGGGGGATAATATGACTGAGTGGGTGCGGCCAACTTTTTTTTTACTTTTAAAACCATTTTAAATTTGTAAAAAAAAATGGTTTTAAAGCCTCTGACAATCCCAGCTGAATTGCTTGATCAGCAGAGGCTTTCTTTTTCTTTTTTTAAAGCCTCTGATGATCCCAACTGACTTTTTTTCGGCAGAGGCTTTTTTTCCTTTTAAAAACATTTTTTTCTATAACCTCTTCAGCCGAAGAGGTTGTAGAAAAATTGCTTTTAAAAGCCTCTGATGATCCCAGTTGAGCTGCGTGATCATCAGAGGCTTTTTGTTTTTACTTTTAAAAGCATTTTTTCAGCCAAAGAGGTTGTAGGAAAAATGCTTTAAAATTTTTTTTTTAAAAAAAGCCTCTGATGATTGCGCAGTTCAGCTGGGCAATGGGGAGTGGCAACAGGGATTTTTGCTACCAGTTCTCCGACCCACCCGCCTCTATCGCCAGATCGCCACCCGCCTCTATCACCAGATCGGGTGATCCAGTCCAAACCGGGAGCATTTCACCCCTGTACTACTACTATGCCAGGGACATACAGGTAGTCCTCAGCTAACAATCACAATTATGACCAGCATTTCCATTGCTAAGCAAGGTAGTTGTTAAAACAGTCACAGGCAATTTCACAACCTTTTTTGCCATTTTAGGCTAATCTCTGAAGTCATTAAGTGAACCATGCGGTCTCAGGAAATCTAGTTCCCCCCCCCCCTCCATTGACTTTGCTTGTTAGAAACTGAGGAAGTTGTTAGAAGCTAGGAAGTTCCCAAATAGCGATCATATGACCTCGGGATGCTGAATCTATCATAAATTCATGCCAGTTGCCAAGAACTGAATTTTGATCACTTAACTGTGGGGATGCTGCAATAGTCATGTGATGACTAGTCGTAAGTCACTTTTTTCAGTGCTGTTGTAATTTCAGTCACTAAACAGATGGTTATAAATCAAGAACTACTTGTAGCTCTAAACACCTGTTAATCTCCCTGCCCTAACTGACTTGTCTTTTAAAGACCAGTTGACTTTAAAACAAAAGAATGAATGGGAATCTAGTGTGCTGCAAAACAAAGTAACATATTCATATACTTTATTTATAAGTATAGCCAGATAGGTAATGCAAACTGCATCAAAGGATGCCCCAAATGATCATTAATTAGAAATATGTCCCCATTTGTAATTCTGTATTATTTGTTGTTTCAGCTATGGTGAATCAGATGTTTCAAAGGTTGCTAAAAGTTAAAGATGTCATTATTTTGTTAAATTATATCTCCAAAATCTGGAATCTAAAATTCTGGGAAATTGCAATCTAACACATCTGAAGGTTATCAAGTTGCCTGAGAATATATGTTCCATAATAGTGCTATATAATGTTAGATGTCATCTCTGGAAAGAAGTATCACTCCAAATAGTGACAAATGCACTTTCAGTTTTCAGGCACTAAAGTGGTGCCTAAAAAGACAGAAGGTCGCCATGCTTGTATTTACTAAAACACTAAAGAAACAAATTGTACTTGTGAGCATGATTATACTATTGTTTGCTGTATGCGGATGCGGATGTTTATATCATGCTATGCAGGCGTGTGACTCATGTGAAGGCTAAAAATGCAGTGGGAATGCCAATGCTAACCAGCAATGGACAAAACAAAGGTCTTGGTTTCATGAAGATTTCTACCTGATTCGCAAGCAATTGAAACAAAAACATACTCAAATATGTCCCTCTATGTGACAAAATTGGGAACAATGTACATAGGGATGTTGGACGTATGGCTTATTCAGGCTAAATATCTGAATGGGTGGATATTTCGAGTGTTGAACTTGGTACATGGTTGCATTTAGTATTACCGAATGCAGAAACACTCCAGGCAACCTTGGATGATTTTGAGTAAGCAAATCATGGACCTTATTAATATTTTGATGACAGCCCAATGCATATTCGACTGAAAACTTGATAAATTGTTATACCTGCTGCCTCAGCAGGTGGCAGCACCTGCCTTATCTTGTCTGTTCATGAATTCTGAACAGAGCTCCGTCTCCTTAATACCCAAAATACTATTTGGAAAGGAGAGTACCCATGAATATCAGGGATATAATATAGATTGGAAAATTAAAAAATCATCATTGGAACAAGCCAGTGCAAACCACTTTCATATTGTTCCCAAGAAAATTACATAGTTGTATCAGTGAAGCCACCAGGAATGGTGGCTTCACAGGAACAACTAAAAGTTATCATTAAGTTCTATTAAGATCAGCAAGTTTCATGTCCAAATAATTAAATTCAAAACAGCAGTCTAGCACTGGCAACATTCACGCTATCTGAGACTTTTCAGTCTCTTCAAATTGCAAAAAGGGAGTTATTTTCTTGTATAAGAGATGTGATATTAATATGTAGCACCCATGTAATCATTAGCAGTGGAGCTCAACTCAAATACGTTTTTATTATACCATATCATAAACAAAAGAAGGAATTCATGTATGGGATAGAATTACTTCATTAAGAACTGGGATCTATTCAGCAGGAAGAAAAATTAAGTTGTGGGGGGGAGGCGATGCTCAATTATGTCATTCTGCGGATTTGCAACTTACTGTGTTTATGATCACAACCTTGAATTATATCATTGCTAACTCCTGTTAATATACACACATACACAAACCCATAAATATGCAGATACTATACATTTTATGTGGATAAAAAACACCAGTGGTGTTATGTGTATTTTCTAGAGCATAGAGGTTTCTTTTTGCATCCATCATCAGCAACCCAATCATTCAAATAAGGTGAAATCAATCATACTATAATCTCTACCACATGATACTCATTTTTGTGAAGCATGAATAAATCATTGTGCCCCTGATAGGGTATTTATGCCACAAATTGACCTAGGAAAGTGGCTTTGCAACAGTTTGATAGTTATGGCTATGATAGTGGTAAATGGGTGAGTGAATGAATGAATGCATCTTTGTATTTTGACTAGTTTAGATACTGGAACCTGTTGAAACTGAGACTATGAAGAGAGAAAAATCTTGCTGCAAGAATCAAAATGTACAGCTGTGAGAGGAACGAATCAATAGAAGACTGGCTCTGTCCTCCCCGTGCATTTTGTGACTAAAGCAGTAAACTGACAAGCAATTTTCTCCTGGGTGAAAGAGCAAAACTTCCAGGTTTCACCCCAGAGCAATCATTTCCATTTGTCTAGCATTACCAGATCCTGGGTCTGTAATGAGGTTGTTCAATATTACTATAGTTATATCACCTAAAATATACCAGACATTTCACAAAGGAATAAAATAAATAGGGTTGTTCATAAGGGATTCATAGATGATGACTAGAAAGGAGGCAAAAGAAATAGGAAATAATATGTTGCCCACAGTTAAGATAATAAAATCATAGGCTGAAGTGCAATGCAGCTTAAAGCATTTAAGAAGTCACACTGATTTAGATTGGAAAAAAATCCATCTTCTGCCCATTTGACCTCAAACTGGACTCTCTGCTCAATGTAACTTAATCCTGACCATGCATAAAATTGCAGCCTAGGCATTTCCACCAAAAAACAGAATTTTCTTTCTTTTATACATTTTGTCTGCTTTGAAAGTAAATGGTTGCAAAATGTGAATAGAAAAGAAGAAATGAGTTTTGCAATGTCTTTGAAAAGTTTAGATATGCTCAAGTAAATAATTCCTAAAATACCAGTCATTTTTGCCAGACCTATCTTATTGACTTAACAAAGTGCTTGAGTTCATAAAAATATAATTTTACACACTTAGTATCTACGTTTAAATAGGAAATTTCCGCTCTTAAAAACAGAATCTTATTTCCACTAGATTTTCCACAAAATTGAAACAACCTCTATCAATAGATCTGTTCTTATTCTTTACATCCATTATTAACCTATCTTTGCTCCACTACTCAAAAATAATTAAAAATAAACTTGTTACCCTTACCTTATCTTGCCATGGTGGCTTTTTAAGCATAGCAATAGGAGCAACATCTAGCTTACACTTATTTGTAGTTGAAATACGTCCTTTCCTCCATGTCTATATTAGGATAGTGGTGGAGTAAAAATGGACCAAGAATTTTCAAATTCTTCAGTCCTTTTGGAAGTGATAAGTATGTTTTGAAAAGTTGCTTCCAGAAAAGGTTACTGCAAAATGCCAGGAAAGGCACAGGATAACCAAGTAATTAATTTCTCTTTCAGCTCAAATTTTACCCTTGTCAGAAGAAAGTGGTGAGTTTATTGGAGCCACTTCTCCTTTGAAGTGGGTTTTTAAAAACTCCCAGATTTAATCTTGGAACCAAACCTGGAGAAACCTAATTTCTAGTTTCAGTTTGTGGCTGCTACAGTCATAACTAAATATAGCTTCTGAAAGAAGGAACATAAATCAGTGCGTAAAAATTGGTGTACACCACTCTTTAATGCTTCAATAAACTAATTGCACCCAATTCCAGAACTTCCGTATTTGTTTTCCTATACATGAGCCAGCTGAGGTACCCAAGAAGCAAAATAAAAGGAAATGTAATAACTGAGTAGAAAGGTCTAGTCCAGTGGTGGGTTTCAAATTTTTTTACTACTGGTTCTGTGGGTGTGGCTTGGTGGGTTTGGCATGGCTTGGTAGGCATGGCTTGTTGGGCGTGGCAGGGAAATGATAGTGTAAAATCTCCATTCCCTCCCCACTCCAGGGGAAGGTTACTGCAAAATCCCCATTTCCTCCCGATCAGCTGGGACTCGGGAGGCAGAGAATAGATGGGTGTGGGGCCAGTCAGAATTTTTACTACCGTTCTCCAAACTACTCAAAATTTCCGCTACCGGTTCTCCAGAACTGATCAGAACCTGCTGAAACTCACCTTTGGTCCAGTCACTATGTATGTTTGGGCAGGTTGGAAAGGATTTTCAACTGTGCTTTGAGAGCTACGTGTCAAGGCAGGCTATGATTTCAAGACTGAATGTCCTGAAATAACAAACATATACCTCAGATATGGTATTAGAGCAAGGAAAATAAAAGCCTTGCTCGGAATTTTGATAAGAAAATATGACAACATCATTTCAAGTTGTAAATAAGTCATTACTCATTTTATTTATATGATTATTTTCATTTGCACTAAGTCTGTAATTAGATGTAATTTCATACTTCCAAGTTGTTGTTGTGATAGTGGTGGTTAAATGTAATTGTAGTACTGCTCTGATGAGTTCAGATGTGAACTATGGGCTGTTGTACACCAGGAAGATCCAAAATAATTGCTCACTGAGCATTTCCAGTTTTATCAAGTGTCATGAATAGGTCTGTGCAAGGTGACACCCACCTTTGCTTCACTTCATCTGTTATTCTTGACTGAAATAAATTTAAGAATTGAAAAGACTTCTACTTTTTGAACTGCAATCATGAGAAAAGCTGTTGTAGCTTTGAAGGATTCATAACTTGGGCTACAACATTTTGTTCAGTTCTCCATGTGTATCACTATAAATATAAAATATGCACAAAGATGAATAGAGTTTGGTTTGAGCCATGCAGCCCCATCAATGAAGACAAGGCCCAGGATGTCTAAACAATAAATACCAGAAATAGTAGTTCATTATATAAATGCATGTGTAGAAAAGAATTAGGCTTTACTAAAATGGGAAAGGAATAAACTGACAGTTCCCTTTCGAACCACATGAGTTGAGTACATACTTTAAGGACAGAGTTACAACTGTTTATTCCCTCCTCCAATATTTATCAATGTTGATCACCAATAAAGCCTGGCAAATCTCATGAAAAGCAGATGAATCCCTCTGTCAGAGGCATACAGTGTGGTTAAAATTCATTTTCTTTCTATAATTGCTAAATTCTTACATTGTTGTGTCCCAGATAGTCCTGAATAGATCATATGATCATATGCAAATAGATCTGTTTATTTGTCAGAGTATCTTCCACTCCAGAATTTAGGCAGATTTTCTCTAAAGTATGGATTTCATAGAAAACCCCCATAGAGTTTAAATTTTGGAATATCTGCTATTCTCCAAAGATATGGATCTCTCTCTTATAAACCTTTGCTCATGTTTCAGTTCATATTTTGCCCTCAGTTCTTCTCAAGTGCTAAAGTGAAAGCAAAACTTGTGGGGAAAAAATTAGCACTTTAACTGGAAGAAAGAAATATTAAAGAGATCCCATTGCAAATGATGAATGAGACGACCAGACATTAATTTAAGTGTTTTATCTTTCTCATTCATATCTTAAGAAATTATGAATAGGGAAGAAACAGACTGAAACTTAATCCTAACAAACCTGGGTGACTGGGAATTTTTCATTCTTGATTTTGGATGTGGGGGGAGAGCACACTTTGCCTCTAATGTCTACATTTAATTTAATTTAAATGAAAGAGTGTGTGAATGAATGAAATGCATAGAATGCCCCTCAAAAGTACCAGTAATTCCTACTATCCTGTATATTTGTTTCTAGACCACAAACAACATTCAGTACAATCAGGAATACAAAGGGGAATAAATGCGGGGAGTGTCCGAGAGCATTTATATCACCATTAAAGTTGGAGAAAATGTTCATGGAGGAGCAATTTCTGCAACTATCTCTCTATGATTCTTTCTATGTAATTAGAGTAATATAAAACTGAACTTTTACAAGAAGAAACCAAGGGTTTTGCTTGGGACTGTCCTGAGTCAAGCAACTGATGGACAGGAAATGAGTAATATTTTTTTTTAAATGAATGGTTATGCACACGGGATTTTTTTTTGTACAGATATATTTATTCAAAATACTTATATGCTTTTTTTTCAAAAACAAAGCAACCAGCAATTTGAGCCTGCAGATAAAGTGCTGTTCAGCTTGTAAAAAATGAGTTCTACTTCTCCAATGCTCATGTTTTAAATGCAGCAAATCTTATCCTGCAGCAGTTGTGCTTCAAAGAAGTGCCACTACTGTACAACAAAGAGCTTCAGTGCAAAGCCTGCCTGCTGGAGTGGGGACTGGCAACATTAAAGATACGAACTTTAATGGGCAATTCCACACTACAGCCTAAATTGCTGATCTCCTGTGCTGCTCTCCGCTGTTTATAAAGCCAACTCAAGAAATTCTAGTCTGGATTGTAGTGAGTTGGCAATGAGCCAGTCTAGTGCTCAGCCCAGGCTATGGCCACCGCATGGCCTGATTGGTCATTTCCCTGCTTCTTTCACTTCTCATCTCTGCAGGGGGGGTGGGGGGGAAAGCCTCACTGGCTGACTCTGGTTAGGCCAATCCAATGTATCAGGGCCTGCCTTTTTCTTTTAGGGATTAATTCTCCTCATTAGTCTTTGTGCCTTGCCTTTGCTTTCCCTGTTCTGACCCAGCCTTAGCAGAACCAAGAAATAAAACCACTTGTCCCCCCAAAAAACCCTCTTTATTTAGCAACTGGGCATTCATGGCATTCCCACACAGAAAAGTTCAGGTAATAATCCTTCCAAAGGTTAACTTGGAAGTACAGACCTTATCAGTCCTTGGATAATTGCCAGGCCGGGAGCTTCCAGCCACAAAGCTGTAAATCAAACTCTCTCAAGCAGGCTCTGAGACACAAATCACGATGAATAAATCCTAATGGTTGTTTCCCACGAAGCCACTCCCCTTTAGCTTCTATTTATTCCCCAGCCAGGGAGGGGCCATTCAGCGTCCACATGTGCCTTTCTTTCTGAGTTGGCTCCTGGTACTCAATTGTTCTCCTCTCCTGACAGCTCTGTGCATATGCGCATCTGTAACAGTTCCCACCTGTTCTTCTTCCCCACTTATCTCTGACTCCGAAGGCAGCTGGGAAATTTGGACGGCCCTGGCTCTCTCTCTGCTTCCGACGCAGAGCATCCATCAGAGCCCTCCCCAGACTCCAGGACTGGCCCAAGTTCCTCCCCAGCCTCCTCATTGTCTGAGTCTGCCGCCAGCTCTCTTGGCAGCTGGTGAGACACAACATTCCCAGATAGTTATACACATGGACACTTTCAGATGCTGCTTCCACAAATGCAATCCCTTTTTCATCCAACCACCCCCATTATGGTACTATTGTAGGTCTGGTGCTATAGTAAACAAAACTTTCTTCTTTCATTCCTACTTCCTGCATGTAGGACGATGGAAGCTCAGTAGCAAGGAAGACATTAAGGGGTGGAGGGGAAGGGGAGGAGAAGGGAAGGGAGGGGAAGGGAAGGGAACTATCATGGACAGGGTATGTGGAAGCTTCACCTAGCCTGAGCAGAAGCTAAAAGGATCACAATGGGGGATGTAATGATTGGATGTAGTAGCATGAATTTGTAAGGGTTGAGGACATAATGGACATCATTAGTTCAATTAGAAGGTTATTAACAAACAAGAATGGCCAATCAGCAGAACACACAGTCCCATAGCACCCTAGTATAAAATGGCTGTCCAGGGTAGCACCCTACTCCACAGGGGAAGAGGCACATCGGACAATGCAGCTGATCAGAGGTGGGCCCACTATTAGAATGGAACATAGTAGTGGAGTCCATCTACTTTGAAAGTCTTAAGATAGCTCAGATCAGACAACAGCACTTTTGAATCAAAGCTTAAAAAACACAGGCACAAAATACATTTGTAATGGCTGAGACAACATCTATTTCTGTACTTAGGAGGTGGTGAGTGGTGCAGGTTGGTGATGATCCAAGCAGGAAGTGTAGCATTGCCCTATACTTGCTCTGATTCTTTTCTAGGTTAACTATTCTCTGTTCAGTTTGTCATAGCTCCATTACTACTTACTGTATAGGTCATAAATAACATTCTCAGAAACATTTTCTATGTTACAGCATAACATGCACTCCAGCAGTTTCTAAGTCATCTTAATGTTTCAACTTCATTTTGCATATTCTGTGCATGATATTCAAGTACCCTAGGGAATATATGAAATTCCATTAAACTATGGATGTTCCACAATGCTCTTAACAATGTAGAATATAAGGGACATGCTAATCCACAAACCTGATTATGTAAGTAAATTTGGAAAAATACATTAATTTCTTTTTCATACAGAGATGATGTACATGGGCATATAACCTATGACCCATACTTTTCTGTGGGTCATAGGTTATATCCAGCTGACCAGATGTTATTACCTAGCCATTCACTTACTATAATATTATTAGTAAATATCCTGAGATGGTCTTCAATTCAGTATATGCCCTCTGATTTATTTGTAAAGCTACAAATGTAAAGAAATAGAATGTCTGTACCAAAAACTTTCCCATAATTTTTCATTGCGCTCCTAGTTGTTCATAGTCACTGTTCCAACTGTGTCCGGTTACCTTCTAAGCTAATTAGGGTTTTCATTAGCCAATACAAAAATGTTATAATATTGTATAGTCAAGAGTCACAGTTGCTGGTAGCATCTAGCAAACTTATCTGGCCTTGAAAAAATCAGACCAGGACACAGGGCTAGCTCTAGACATTTTGACACCCTAGATAAAGTCATATTCAGTGGTATGACTTATCTTCCAATTTTATTAGGAGTTTCAGAAAGGCATCCTCTTGTTTATTTTTTTTAAGTTTTCTTACCTTTTACCTTACACTGTGTAATTATATTTAACCCCTGAATGGGTGCACTGGGTCATAGAGTGCACTGTTATTGCTTTTTGCTTTCTTATTGCAATTTTCAGAAGTCTTTTCAATTTTGGTGGCTCTAGGCCAGTGCCTATTCAGTCCTTACCTTGAGCCAACCCTACAAAGATAGGAGATAGTAGAAATCCATGACCAAAGGAGCAGCATCCTAGAAGAAAGCAATTAATACAATTTATTTGATTTAGGCACTGCCTAACTCCAAACTTTGGTATTGCTACCAAAGAAAGCTACATCAGTGTCCATGTAATCACTGGAAACTGAGATATAGTTGAGGGAAGGTTTACCATTGACCAGGTCAATGGAAGTGAAAGCAGATAGTTGAGAATAATAACAACACCCAGTCCTTATTTCATATGTTTGTTCTCCTTCCATATTCCCTTCACAAGAAATCTTCGAAGGAGTAAAGGTGGTTTCTGCCCACCTCCATGCCCCAAAATGTTTGCTTCTTCCCTAAATATTTGTGGTAGTGGGAGCTTCTATTCAGATTCCCTCCTGCTGTAAAATTATATATTTTAACTAGTTTTCAAATCAGCTTTTTTTTTCTTTTCATCTAATATTACCCTATATTTCTTTGCTCTTGTCAGCCAAAGGCAGCATTCACATCAGAGTAGATAGAACAAGTCCAAGATTTACACTCAGTAATATTTCTGAAGCAGAGCAGGTGCAGCTGAGGGGAGGAGTGGGGGGGAAGGAATAGCAATTTTTTTTAAAGGAGTCAGATGGCATTGTGTAGCAAACAGAAGGCAAAAGACTAGTTTCTAAGCACAAAATCAGGTTCTTTTATTGATTCAGAATACATTAATTTGTGATGCAAGATTTAAAATGCCTGCTTATAGAAATATAGCCATCTGATTGTGGTTTAATTTTCCATGGGCTGCAATATCCATCACAGAGGAACTGTACAAATCATCTGCAGGTTTCATCTTTTGGGAATGAACACCTGCAGTTTCACACGTGCGGGAGAAGGAAAGAGAGAGAGAGAGAGAGAGAGAGAGAGAGAGAGATTATATAAGGACAACTTATCATGCGGCCATACAATGCTATCTCCAACTCAGTGTCTATTGAATTGCAGTATCCTTGAACAAAATATTTTGCAAGGATGTTCAAGAGAGAATATTCTGAATACCATTTCTTTACAGTTTTCTAATATGTTCAAGGTCATCACCAAATAGCAAATTAAAGTAAAATTAACTATACTTTTCACCATCTGATGTACTTCTGCTCCCTCTCCATAGAAAGGTACTTGAAGTGCCACATACATTAGGAACAATGCTGGTAGCTTTCAACCAGTATGAATTTGATATGCTCTGAATTTCTGTGATGTGCTAAATACATGTTAAGCATATGGAGCCACCCAGTTCCAATTACATTTTTTGTGTGAAATTGAAAGTCTGCACTAGGACTTTGGCGGAGAATATATGTTCTTTTTATTACTATGCCATATCTGTACATTTATCCTTTCCTTATTATTTATTCAGGTCATGGTCCACAAATGGCCATAGAAACTGTAATAAAACAGAATCAAATGAATACATCATTATAATAAAATGAAAATAAAGTACATTTTACATAAAATCAGAAAATAATCTGATAAACTTTGGATACAGACTGTATCAGTTTTTCAGAGTACAAGGTTATTTAGAAAGATTACACTATATTCAATCCATGTAAATATGCTGGCTGTAAAATAGTTAGTTATTTATATAACATTTGTTAACAGAAAATGATTGTGCAGAGTTGATAACTAGTTCTTATCATGCCATCAAGAAACTTCTTCCCAATCTCTGAAGAGTTCTTTAAAAAAAAGCAACATCTTTTCAAATATATTGATGGACAAATAAATAAATATTGCCAAAATATATAAACACTTCACAGTATAATTTACTTCTGACCTACACAATCCATGTTTTACAACATTTGCAACAAGAGCAGAGCAGTTGTAGTACTAAGAATTCCCGCCACTAACAACATTGCACAGTGCATAGCATGCAAAGTTCAAAAAATGATTCCACCCCCCCCCCCCCATTGTAATCTAATAAACTCTTAGATTTCCTCAAACCACAGTTGAGAAAGTGATTTCCCAAAATCACAATTGAAATCTTGCTTTGCCAGGAGCAATGGTGGCACAACAATTAGAATGCAGTATTGTAAGGTAACTATGCCCACAGTCAGGAGTTCGATCCTGACCAGTTCAAAGTTGAAACAGCCTTCTGCCCTTCTGTGATTGGTAAAATGAGAACCCAATTTGTTGGGGGCAATGTGCTGACACCGTAAACCGCTCACAGAGTTCTGTAAATCACTATGGAGCGGTATATAAGTCTAAGTTCTATTGCTATTGCTATATTGATTTGAAAATCAATATTCCATTTTTAAGTTAACTTACAGAATTTCTTCTGTAGAAAACATGTCTGTTTTAAAGTTAAGCATCATTTTCATTTGCAGCAGTTTATTTTATCTGAAAAAAAAACCCTCACTAAATATATCCACACAGTTTGTGATACAAATGGGTCTTCTGAGCAGTGTTAAATTGTTGATTCTCCTAAGAATCAAGGTATCTTAGAAGGAATATTAATGTAAACATACCGGTAATATTCATTTGCATGGAACAAAAATGTGGAAGTAAAATAAATATAGGGATAAATATCTAAAAAATGCATGATTTAGGATGAAAAAGATTATTGATTTTAAGATGGCTGGTTACTAGAATGTTTGTCAGGAGTGCTTGAACTTTTCATGATAGTCTATATCCTTTGCTTTCTGTGCAAGCATTATTTTAGTTTAGAGTTGTGCTTAAGAGTTAAACTCAAATTGCCTAACTTTCTCCCATCCAAGTTAAGCTTTTGTGTGCCACATCAAATTTTTGATACAGGTTTGAAAATATTTTGTGTTGTGATAAGCCTAGAGAGACGGCCAATTTTCTTTTATTGTTAGCAATTCCTCTGAGAATAGCTTTCTGCTGTCTGCTAGCTGTTAATGCCCATAAACTTTGGCAGCTGAAGCCATTTTCTTGCCAGTTTTCCCTCTTCCGGATTAAGAAGAATACTTGTAGCAGAACAGCATTCCAGATTCAGAACAAATGGTGAGGAGTTCAGCAAGGTGACTTGTTAGGACAATTCCATCTGCCAAACCTCTGAGCCAGTTGGCAATCAGAGTCCTTGTCAGAAAAGGTGATGACTACCTCTATAGGAGAATGCCTCCGACCCTCACATTTGCAGGAGTATTTGCTTTGCTAACTAAAATGGCAAAACTGGCGGAGAGCCCTTTAATTCCATGAATAGTTCCAGAAGTGTTTGAAGATTTAAATATTGGCAGGCCTGAAAAGATTAAAAATAATGGGCATGCATATGGGATATTTTCACATGATACTTTTAAAAACTGCTTATAAATCTCTAAATTTTCTTTAGCAGACTATGCGATATTCTACTATATAATCAACCATCTTTCAGGGAGTGGTTAAAATCCACTTTACAGGAAGAAAAGGAGTATAATCATAGATTCCATTGAATGGATGATAGAGCTGAAATAAATATTTGGAAATATTTCAGATTCATCCCAATTCATCCACTCTATGGCTTCAGTTTAAAATGTGTAACATTTAGGTGTTTTCATGTTATGGGCATCTCTTCTTCATGGGTTTCTTTTTGATGTGCTAAATACTAAATTCTACTGCATGTCAGTAATTAAATATTAATTACAAGCTAACTATTATTCATCTCTGCTTAAGTCAACAATGTGAATCTATCATTGCCATTTATAGCCATGACCCTGCTTTCTTCTGTCATACCCTTTGTACTGTATGTTTACTAACACAAGGTGCTATTATAAATGAAGAAAAGCCATATTCCTAAACCATGTAAATATATGAATTCCCAAACAGATTAGTAATTAGGTTAGCTTTTAATAGGGCTTTTAATGAGAAAGGGAAAAACAGGAATGAGATACCACTCAACATGTGACATTTAATAGGTTTATTAAGATGGGACTGAATCCTGATCCTTAAGTTTGGAAAGAGAATCATTTATTAGAGGCAACCAAATAGTAAATATCAATCTCTTCTTTCCTATGTCATGCTCATTTCCCATTAGGTTGAGCGTGGCAATAGTCTCAAACATATTCTGGTTGCAGTGAAGGAGAACCACATTGTTACTTAGCTATATTGTTAGATATGCCTTTTAATTGTGAGGGCAGAAATTAAGAGGGCAAAATTGCCAAGGGAATAATTTCTGAGTCCTGAGTGCTCTTTCTCTCTAGTCAGTAGCAATAAAAGGAGTGGCCACATGTCTTTTTCTGTATTTATTGGTAAGGAGTTTCATTAAGCAATACACTATTCTTCCTGGTTCTGAGATGTTCTAGTATGATCTTTGGACCTTTGACTCCTTATTTCATTTCCAGGTTTTAAGCTGTTGATTCGGCTGTGACAACCTGGCTGCAGTAAGGCAACTTTGATAGAGGTTTTTATTGGGAGCCAGTAAAAAGAAGAGAGAAAAGAAGGGAGTAATTCATTATGGATTCTGTAACCCATTCATATATGATAGATTTAGGATTCAGGGAGGGAGTGATAATATTACTTCATATCTGCATGCACACCCCTCCCCCAGACATTTCAGGAATAAAATACAGTACTGTATTTGTGATACAGATATGTCCATCTTAGGATATTTTCTTTTTGTTATCAGAATACAAAATTCTTGATTTGCTTTCAGTAATATTAGAGATTACAAAATGATTTGTCAAAAGGTAAGCAGTACTGCTTGATGTACAATATACAACTCAAGAAACGGTCAAGATGATGATGATGATGATGATGATGATGATAGGACATGTTTGTATCAACTATTCTATTTAAATGACTTCTTTGCCAGGTAGAATGGTTCATTTATTTTTGTTATCGCAAGAGATAATAGAGTGTAGACAACCTTAATTATGTCAATCAATTTTTTCCTGGAAAAGAGAGTCCTGCCACAGCAATAAAGTGAGAAAGGTATAGAGCCGTGATGGCGAACCTATGGCACCCGTGCCACAGTGGCACGCAGAGCCCTTTCTGCAGGCACACCAGCCATCACGTCAGCCCAGCTCCACTGCACATGCGCGCACCTCCCACCGGCCAGCTGGTTTTCGGATCCCTGCCATGCATGCACGGGAGCGGGGCCTTCCCCGACCTCTGCAGGCTCCACCCTCTGCAGATGCCTCTCCGTGGCAGAAAAGCAGGAGAAAGCTAGGACGCAATGGGGGGAGAAACTGCAAAGATCGGAGGAGGCACGGAAGGCAGGAAGGTAGGAGGCACTCAGTGGGGGGAGAAACTTTGGAGATCATGGAAGGCAGGAGGCAGCTAGGATTTGATGGGGGAAAAACTTTGGAGATCAGAGAAGGCAAGAGGCAGCTAGGATTTGATGGGGGAGAAACATATATATATACTAATGATGACATTGATTAGACAACTATCCATTTCTGGCCTGAAAATATTGGCATACAACCTATTAAGATGATGTATTTGATTTAACAGTATCATGGTGTAAAAAACACTATTTATGATGGGGGTTCTTTTTATTCAGCAAAGTGAAGAATTTGTGTCACATTTTGTTTGTTTATTTGTTTGTTTGTTTGTTTGTGTTTAATCTGCTTATAAAATCACCCAAGTACTAATGACTGAAACATTCATGAGCAAAGACTCTGTATACATACCTTGCGCTGACTCTTGAAAGCACATCATAGGCTACCTATATTTATTCAGCATATGCAAACTAAGTAGCCATTGTACTTTCAAGAAATATTGCTGCTGTGGTATTTGAGACAGGAAAGCAATTTTACTATGAATCTTATCCTAAATAAAGGGAGGCAAGGAAAGCTTCCCTTCATTGTTTACAGTTATAATATGCTAAATCCAAAAATTAAAACAAGTCTGGTAGCACCTTTTCTGACTAACATTTTATTAAAAGGCATAAATTCATTGTATCTGATGAGGGGAACTGCAGCTGGCAAAAACTCATGCCTTTAATAAAATGTGTTAGTCAGAAAAGGTGCTCTTCTGATTTTTTGCTGTCGTAAACTAAGACAGCTGTTCTCCTATAATATGCTAAATCCAAGCAGCAATACTTTGTTGTTAATGTTTTGGACCAATATTGCTGAATGCTGTAACTAAAGGAGGCATACACACCTGGAGTTCTCTGCAAAAATTAAGACTGGGGAAAAAATCATGCTTTTAAAATGAAAGAAAATTACAAGCCTTTTATCCTAATGACAGGGAAAAGGTTTTGCAAAAGCTCCTCAGTGCTCCCACCTCCTAGTCCCAAATTTTTGCCTAACTGTGTCACTGAATGCAATGCCATTAATTTTAATGATATGTCAAGAATGGCTAAAAGAATTGAACACAGCAAATCAAAAGATACACTCTTTGAATTCCACTACACTTTCTGAGGTCTTCAAGGGGTTAAAATAGCAACTAGTTTGATCGAGTTCGTATTTTTTGTCATTTTCTTTAATGCTGTATTCTCTTTTATCCCAAAATTTTAATTTGCTGATGAGATATTAAAAACAGATTTTCTTACAATTAAGATTTATGGAGTGGGGAACCTTTATTTGACTAATATAGCACAAAAACAGACTAATTGCAAGATATTTACAAAATGGTCCTAACTACAAAATCTTAAAGTAATTTGCTAAGTTCAGTTTCATGGTGAACAATATATCTCACACTTTGTTTCTCCCTTCCTCAACACATATACACACACATCTTGTCCAATTATTTGTTTTCCTGACACACATAAGGTCAAATTGTTCTTTTCCTCCCTCTTTTTTCCTAGCTCTTATGCCTACTTGCATGAGCAATGGTCTTTCATGGCACACTCAGACCACGACCTGACAGTCATTATTTTGTCTTTTATCTTTTTAAAATTATTATTAGACTAATCAGGCTTGATACTAACCTTTCCAAAGATACTATCCATTACATTGTCAGTAAAGCAGACTCGAGACTAAGTGTCAACAGAAGGTGAGACAGAAAATCAGCCCCAATCTAAAAGCTAATTAACCTGCCTAGAAGTTAATTAAATACGTGTTAGGAGCAGCAGGGTAGATCCTAATTAAACTTGTCTAATAACAGTACATTGACATACTCTGACACTGAGAATTCCTTCAGGATTTAAATAATTGTGTAAAGGGCAATAATACCTGCCACATGGATGCAAGCAAACCCTGAAGATGCACACATTTCTCAAGTATTTCTATACTAATTGGGCATGTCACATGTATTTTAATGTACGTCTCTTTAAATGTTGATTTCCACAATTTTTCTATATGACATTGCTTTTCCTCTCCCTACCCATTTTGTCTGAAATTCATCAGAAAAAACCAATTCAAACTGAACCTGTTGACAGTAGGAAATATTGAGTATCATTAGTTGCAATGATGGTGGTTAAATTAATTTGCTGATTTTAGTGTTGACATATTTAGATAATCCATGGATCTTTCTAAATAATGAATGTACCTATACATAACCTCACTTTCATTAAAATAAGTAGAAATCTATTTGGGTGAAACATCATTATTTTTATATAATCCAGAAATGACATAGCTTGATAAATTATAATTTGGCACTTTAACGGTAATTGTTTGAGAACGGCCACTTTCAGGAAAGCAATAAAGGTAACTGGGAAATAAAAACCTTTATGAATTGCCTTTTTAGGTATCAAATTTATGCATTTGGTTGCAGAAGTACGTTGCTGGCTAATCCTAGCATCTGTGATCCTGAAAGATAAGCAGTGAAGGAGTAAATGTTTAATTTTGTTGCTCATATGTTTAAAACCTATGATCTTACTGATTTTGAAATAGAAACCTCTGTAAAACATGCTCTCTATATGTACCTTTGAATCAGTGTTGACTCCTGGTGACTGTTTAAACTAGCCCTTGCAGTTTTGTTGGCAAGATTGTTCAGAAGTGACTTGCTTGGTTGGTTTTTTTGTTTTTTTTAAAAAAAATATTTGTCAAGAACTTATTAGGTAATATATATAAGTATAAGCATGGATTGGATACATAAAATAGATACAAATAGAGGAAACATTAGGACAGGGATGGTAGGCACACTGGTGCACTTATGCATGCCTCTTACAGATCTCTTAGAAAGCTATCTTTAGGTCATACCGAAGGCGGCGTAGTTCTAATTTTTTTAAGCCCAGAATTTCGAGTCTGGTGGCATAGGGTATTTCGTTGCGAGCAGAGTGGAGGACTCTTCTTGTGAAATATTTCTGGACACATTCAATTGTATTAATGTCTAATATGCAGTGTGGGTTCCAGGCAGATGAGCTATATTCGAGAATTGGTCTAGCAAATGTTTTGTATGCTCTGGTTAGTAATGTGATATTACCGGAGAAGAAGTGACGCAAGGTTTACAACTCTTAATGCTTTTTTGGTGATGTTGTTACAGTGGGCTTTGGCACTTAACTCATTAGATATGAGTACTCCAAAGTCCTTGACAGAGTGAAGGTCATCTACAAGGACATGTCCACTCAGCTTGTATTTTGTGTTATGGTTCTTTTTGCCAATGTGTAAGACAGAGCATTTGTTGGTTGAGATTTGGAGTTGCCAATTGTTTGACCATTCTGACACAAAGTCAATGTCTTTTTGAAGGGTAGCAGCATTGTCGGTGGTATTAAATATTTTTACATCATTGGCAAAGAGAACGCAGTTACTTATATGATCGCAAAGGTCATTTATATATAGTATGAAAAGTGTTGATCCTAGAATGCTGCCTTAGGGGACACCGCTATTAACAGATGCAGGATTTGATAGGGTGCTCCCTATTTTGACCACTTGTTGTCTGTTTGACAGGAACACAGCTATCCAATTATGTAGGGGTCTGGAGATGCCATAGGATTTTAGTTTTAGAAGTAGTTTGTCATGTGCCACTGAATCAAAGGCTTTATAGAAGTCTATGTAAATTGCATCTATTGCTTTGCCCTGATCGAGATTTGTAGTCCATATAATAATTTTTTTCTGAAACCAAATTGTTTATTAGAATATAGGTTGTTTGTTTCTAGATGGAGGGTAATGGAATGGTTAATGAATGATTCCATGACTTTGCAGGTGACACAACATAAAGAGATTGGTCTGTAATTTTTAAGTAGGCTGGGGTCTCCCTTTTTGAAGTTAGGGATGACCATAGCTAGTGACCATAGTTTGGGTAAAGAACTGGTCCTGAAGGATTTTTCAAAGATTATGATTAGGGGTTCTGCTATAGCAGTGGAAAGCTTTTTTAAGAAGTATGCACATAGTCCATCAGGTCCAATAGATAAAGATGGTTTTAGTCTGCGTAGTGCCTTTTCAACATTATCTTCTATGAAATCTATTTGTGTTGGATCGTTGTAGTTATTTGTGGTACGACTAGGGAATGTTGGGCATGAGCAATTGCTCTTTACAAAGACTGGTTGTTTGTTTGTTTTATATATCAAACTTCTTAACTGTCCATCTCCCTCATAGAGAGGCTTCCACTGTTTTCCTAAAACTGAGAGTGAGAGACTGGCCAAGGTCACTCAGCTCCCTTTGTGCTTAAGGTAGAACCTACAGTCGCTCAGTTTCTAGCATGATACCTTAACCATTACACTAAGCTGGCTTTCTGCAAGAGATGCTGTAGCAGGGAATTTTTTACATTGTTAGAAGGTTGGATTAGAAAATCTCAGAGAAGTCTTCCACTTCTCTGATTATCAGAGTAGCTATTGGGAAAGACCTGCAATATGATCTGCTGTAAGCATAGAGTGTAAGCACTCTATGCTGTCATGTGCTTGGATTCGCTACTATTTTAGAGGAGCTGGTTGGTCTAAGCAAAGTTATCTTAATCAAGATTTACTGTTAGCAGGATAAGTAGCTATACAAGCCAGGATGCTGTTCACCAACGTGTTTGTTTTTACATCATTTCATACAGGATAGCTAGACTACAAGCTTTGTCCTCAGTCTTAGATTCAATATTTAATCACATTTTTCAATTCTGACAGTGTGGTATAGTGACTAGCATGCTGTGAAAACATGTTGCTCTACTAGGAAGCTCTGAGAGGGGCATAATTATTCTTCTCTTTGTGGTTGCTTTCTGGGTGAATGAGTGGAAAAGCCAATCAGTATAGAGCTGACAGCATGGAGAGAGTCATCGAGGCATGGTTGCACTGAACAGCATGGAAAATAAATGTGCAACTTGAACAGTGTTGCCATTCCAGGAACAATCCACTGTTCCTGATAATTATTCTACTACTGGGTAACTTTTGGACAAATTCCTTTTGGCCTAAATTATTTCAAAGCACTATGCTTTGGAGAAAAAGCAGGTTACAATTGTAACAAGAAGAGATTAAAAAAGAGGAAAAAAGTTTGATATTTTAAAAAAAATAGCAGAAACTTCCACATGAGAACCAATAGATCAAAAGAGAAGAAAAAGTAGAGTCATATTACTTATTTTCTTTCATGAAAAAAAATCAGTTGCTACAGAACGTAAGGGGAAAAAACACCATCGACAATCACTTAGAAATAAATAGATTTTGAGCAAGTACAGCATATATGTTTCTCTGTAAGAACAGCTGTCAAGCAAATACACACACATACAAATAAAACAAACCCTGACATTTGACCAGGTTCTGTTTTTCAACTGAGTTGTCTTCCTACCTTGCATGCACGTTAATCCCCTATTGTGCCATCTAGGCCACTGAAAAGAATGATGTCAATAACAAATATGCAATTGCTGATAAAGCTCATCTCTGCTAGAACACCCCTGAGCAGCATTGTTGAATGCTGACGGGCTTTTAGTGAAAAAAATGCTAAATGTCAGCTTTAAGAAAGAGCTGGAATTCTGATTCATTACTGGGTTTTCCTTTTCAAATTTAGACTCGGTTTGGGGAGGGTTGTTTTTTTGTCATGTTCTTTTTCATGATCTTTATGGGTTCACTTTTAGTCTTTTTAATCATAAGCATTTTTGGTATTAGTGCAAAGCCTTATCATTATAAGGACAAGGGGGTGGGGAAACTAGGCCTGGAAACAGTTAAATGCAAAGTAACGTAGCCTTACATCTTCTCACTAAGCAGCAAAGGATTAATGAGAATATGTAAGCACTCTGATCTTTTCAGGCAGTATGGTGGTAACAATAATCAATTAACCTTGAAAGATCTAACTGGCAGGGTTTAAGTATGAAGTTGTTTGAAATGCCAGATTATCTGTGCAGATGATGCATTTGCTGTAAGAAGAGGAGGGTTAGACTACTTTGTAGTATAGGATCACAGGCATGCTGAGCTCCACTGAACTCAGTAGGAATATTTCTGTGTAATGGATTTAAGAGTGGAATATTATTCTGATGCAACAAAAAATATAATTGGAAATAACACATTTCCTGCAACATAAGCTCATATTACTCATCAGCTAGATGTTACTTTGTCAGGCCCATAGAGTTACCTTGTATAATAGTAACTTTACATATGATGTCTCTGAAATGGGAAGCTGAACAGAGTAAAATTGAATCAAGTTGGATTCCAAGTGATTATATAGAAATAGCCATGCAATATTTTTGACAGAAAAATTGTTTTCTTCTGACACATTTTTGAGTTGTCAGTTTAGTTTACAACCCTAGAATTTCCTGGTTGTCTTCCATTCAACACTAACCAAGCCTGACCCTGTTTAATTCTCATGTTCCTAGCTAACTACTAACCAGACCAGCCATGCTTAAATTCTAACCACCAACTACTCAACTGAATGCTGCTGCATTACTGCATGTAAATAAACACACCCAATTCACTAACTAACTAGTTCTGCACTATGAAAATGTATATAGCAATTAACATCTTCATTTATAAGGTGCTATATGAACCTTTATTTCAAGAATAAAAGCTGTGCAGTCACACTGGGCTGTTTAAATAGATTTTGCTGATCGCAGCAATACTATTCATTCCATACTTAGGAATTGATAATTATATCTTACTGTAGTATTGCAGTGAGATAATATTTCCGGCTATACCTGTAACAAGTAATTTATAAAGTTTAGCTTAGGTCATAATGTAGTCCTGTTTTCATGCATGAAAGAAATTTATTGGACACTCAAGAATATAAATGTGGAGAGGGGGTGAATCTGCCCCTGCCACCAGGATTTTGGGGAAAAGACATTTGAGCATTAAAAAAAAAGTCTGCCTAATGCTAAGACCGGCCCAGGCCAGCCCACTGTTCCCCAAATGTCTTCTACAAAAAGACAGTGCAGATTTCTGATAGGAATTTTCTTCTCAAGACAGACATTTAAATGACACAATGACAGGCACAAAGAATAATACCATCAGTTTTTTAACATTTCTCTCTGATGGATCATTTACAATAAGTTATTTATTGAAATATTTCTCTTTTAGTATTTTTAAATACTTCTTATTCAAACTAGATCCAGTACCAACCATGTATAGACATACAATAAAAAATCACAAGTTAAAATAGGTAAGATACAGTAGTCAGTTTTGTTTTGTTTAATCAAAAACAAATTTTAAATTTGGGGAGGGAGTTATTCATAAAATTGAGGCGGGATGTCCAGAATATTAGGACATTAGAAATAAACAAACATTCTGGATCAGACTAAACAATCCATGAGAACAATGCATTTGGTTAGCATGGTACTATGAACACAGCCAAAGACTAAACAACCTCATTTATGATGGCAGTTCTTTTTATCTTCCATAATGAGGGGTAGCTGGTATATTAAAGTATTAATGAGAAAAGACCTTGTATATTGCTTGATCATTGCTTTATTTTCAGGTTTAATTACTTCTTTTTAGGAGGTTGTGACTAGAGATATATTTTGGTCATGGAGTTATCACTGTCATGAAAAAAAATGGCACTTAACCAATGAGCATAAACTCTTTGCTTAGGAAGATACTACAAATGCAGGATAGAGGCTACAACCTAGAGAATCCAATTTTACAAGACAAGGACTTTTATCAACACAGTGAGGACTGAATGAAAACTAGTAGAGAAAGATTCTATTTTTAAGTTGCCCAGAGTCACTGAGAATGAGGAGGTGACCATACAAATGTTCTAAATAAATAATTAAATGTCCCGTTATAATTTTTTAAGTACATATACTGTATTCATTACATGCTCAATTTTTTTATTAATTAAGAATTTTTTTATAATTTATCTTTAACCTTCAGATATTAATTTGCATGGAGCCATGTTATAATTTTTAGTGACTGCTCTTAAGACATTAAATCAGAAAAATTACTATCAATATCCAAAAGTCATAGTACAATGTAGATACTTACATTAAATTCAGAGTATTCAGATACAGGTAGTCCTTGACTTGCAATCAAAATTGAGCCCAAAATTTCCATTGCTTAGCAACAGTTGTTAAGTGAGTTTTGCCCCATTTTACAACCTTTCTTGCCATGTTTGTTAAGTAACTGCTGTTGTTAAATCAGTAACATGGTTGGGAAGTGAATCTGGCTTTCTCTTTGACTTTCCTTGTCCGAAGGCTGCAAAAGGTGATCACGTCAGCCCAAGACACTGCAACCATCATAAATACATGCCTGTTGCCAAGCATCCAAATTTTGATCATGTGAATGTGGAGATGCTGCAATGGTCGTAAATGTCATAAGTCACTTTTTTCAGTGTCATTGTAACTTTGACAGTCACTAAACTAATGGTTGTAAATCAAAGAGTACCTGTATGTTATTTGAAGTCATGTTTTCTAATATTTTATTATTCTCACAATGTGAATAAATTCTTGTTTATTTCAGATTTTCATAAAGATATTTTCCTACCATTACATTACTTCTGGGTCACATGATCTTCATGTGATCATGTACAATGAAATGCATACAGTGAATGTATGATTAATAACACGTAATTTCTGTGCTTTTCATAGAACTTTCTCCACATAAGTATGAATTTTGTATAAATTTCAGCCATGCAGCCCAATGGTAGTAGTATTTACCTGATAGAAAGAGACATTATGTTCAGTAAAATGTATTTGCAGTTAAGAGTTGCACTTAAATGATGTCTTGATCATATGTAGCTTTTAAATATTATCCTAACCTTAAATGTGTATTTTTTTTTTGTATCTTCTCAACCTTAATTGAAACAGCCTTTGGGGATTCAAATGATTATTCCATCCAAAAATTTCCTCTCAACTTGTTCTTATCATTTCTGCCTCCTGCATCATAAACAATTGATCTGGATTAATTACTTTATTTCACTATTAAGAGTTCTAGCAGTCAGATTTTGATTCATTTAAGAAATAATATCTAGATCATATTTATAAGAACAACTTTCAAAGAAAAAAATCTAAACCAGCCAGCCATTATAATCATAACAAAAGTGAAATATGCACTGTTACCTGACCTATTTCCAGCTAAAAAGATAAATAGCTTCAAACAATATTAAAATAATGATGATGAAGAGAAAGTAATGTAGCAATCACCTTCAACTGGTATACTTTCTGAAAACAAAGGCTACCAAAGCGTGGCAGCAAACCTACATATCTCTTTGCAGTTGTCTATTGGTGATCTGGATTTTTACCGCCCAGATCTAGTTCCAGTAACCCTAAAAAAAAACATTCCACAGCAGACAAAAAGTGAACAGTCAGAGTTTAAAAATAATCACATTAATTTTCATGATTATATATAAATCTTTGCATAAGTAAAATACAAACATAATTGTGCCTGGATATAATTCAATATTCTGTATATATGTGGGACACCATTCTCCCTTTATCTCTTTCTTGCCTCCTATAATGTGTGAAATAACATAAGTTGTGAATATAAATACTAGGTGGAAAATCTAAGACTTAATATTGTATGTGAACAATCAAGAAATCCAAATCCTGTCAATGACTTAAGCCAGAAGACTTGATAATTATGCTTATATCCTGCAACAATACTTTTAATATTATTGAACAACATCTGCTATGCCAAATCCTTGGGAAGGACTAGATAGGTGGACAAAAATGACAAATCCACTTTATTATTAATACTTTATTAATTTATTAGTATAAAATTATTATCTCTTTTATTCATTAAACATGAAACTCAGTCAACTGAACATTTAAAAATGTGTCACAAATACCATTGACTGGTGTTAATGGCTCTCATCATGAGGTTGCTCTCATCATGAGGTTGCTCTCATCATCACCACTACTGTTCAACATCGCATTAATTCTACTGACAATAATCCTATGAAACTGGGATCCAAATCTCAAGCCACCATGACAGTACAGTAGATAAACTATCTACTGTACATGGACGACTTAAAAATGTATGCAAAAAACCCCACTGAACTTGAATCAATACTCAACATAGTTCAACTGTTCAGCAGCGACATCAAAATGAACTTTGGACTTGAAAAATGTACTATATTATCCACGCAGCAAGGAAAAATGGGAAAAATAGAAGGAATAGAACTGGGAAATGGAAGCATTGTAAAAGCATTAGCAAAGAATGGCTACTTAGCATATACTTAGGTATACTGGCAGCAGATAACATCTTGAATGGAAAAGTCAAAGAGTCAACGCAAAAGGAATACATCAGGAGGGTCTGCAAAAAATTAAAATCAAAGCTGAATGCTGGAAACATAATTAAAGCCATTAATACATGGGCAGTTCCAGTGATACTCTACTCAGCTAGAATCATGAACTGAACTGGAAAGCTTGGACCAGAAAACGCACAAACTTTTGAATATGTATCACACTTTACATCCACGAAGTGACATCGAAAGGTTGTACCTGCCAAGAAGAATAGGGGCTATTGCAAATCCATCAAACTGTAGAAGAAGAAAAATGAAGTTTGAATGACTATGGAAATTAAAGTACAGAAAAATTGTTACAGGCTGTGAAAATGGAAAACATTATTAAAACAACAGAAACAAAGGCAGAATATAAGGAAGAACATCTGGATGACAGATTAAATGGATGGAAAACCAAAACTTTACATGGCCAGCACTTGAAAAACATTGAAGGAAAATGTGATAACAATTTGGCATGGGCATGGCTTAAGATGGAACCATCAAGAAACAGAAGATTTAATACTTGCTGCTCAAGAACAAGCACTACAAACAAATGCAATGAGAGCAAAGATACAAAAATCCACTGACAGTCCAAACTGCCGACTTTGCAATGACAAAGTTGAAACTGTTTCACATTTAATATGTGAGTGCAGCAAAATCACACAAATTGATTACAAAGCTAGACATGATCGAGTTGCTAAATTAATCCACTGGTCATTATGTAAAAAATACGACTTACCTGTATCCAAAAAATTATGGGAACATAATGTGGAAAGAGTTGTCGAAAATCAAACAAATTTTGTTTGATGGAAATGTTTGAACCAGAAAAGTCGCACTATGTCCAATATTTTTAACTGTATATTTAATAAAAAACTTTAAAAAAAGAAAAGAAAGAAAGAGTTGTCTTGTGGGACTTTCAAATACAGACAGATTGTCATTTGGAACACAACACACCAGATATCATGGTTGTCGAGGGACAAAGCGTATAATTTATTGATATCACTGTACCAGGACATGCCAGAGCTGAAGAAAAAGAACTGGAAAAAATCATGAAATATCGCAACTTGGCCATTGAAACTACACAGTTATGGATGAAACATATAACAGTGATACTCATTGTGATGGGGCACTTGATACCATGTCCAAGAATTTTACAAAACACATCAAGAAATTGCAGCTTCCTGCAATAACACCAGCGGAACTGTAAAAAACTGTGCTACTCGTAACATTGTATATTTTTTAAAAAAAATTATTAACAATAAACAAACATACATATACAAACATACACAAATATAAACAAACTATACATAAACAAACTGTACATTAAGATCAAGTCATACAACTTGAGCTTTGAAAGTAGAGTTACTTCGGTAATTATATATTTGTGTGTGTGTGTGTGTGTGTGTGTTTTCTGAGGTTTTCGCGGGTGTTTATATGTAGGTCTTTGGTTATTCGGGTGTTCTCCCATGTAGAATTGGAATGCTCCTGGAAGCACGAAGCCGAGAGCACCAGCCTGGAGATGACAAATGAGACTTCATCGAAACGTCGCCAAGACACATCCAATTCTACGCGGGAGAACTCCCGAATAACCAAAGACCTACATACATACATACATACACACATACATACATACATACATAATGTCTTTCATTATATAACGATATTTATGTAATGATATTTAATTTTGTTTCCTCATTTTTGTGTCCTTGAGTGGTATTTCCTTATTTCATCTTCTTTTTCTCTAACCAATCATATCATTTTTGCCAAATTAGATAGTAATCAGTGTCTTCCTTTTCCTGTATTTCTTTGGTAAGTCTGTCCATCCTAGGTATCAATCAAGTATCTTCTTAAAATAATAAAAAAAAGTAACATTGTATATTTTAAGAAGATACTTGGTTGATAGCTAGGACACTGGCAGCAACCTGTATCAACCATTAGCACCAGTCAATGGTATTTGTGATTCTTTTAAAATGTTCAGTTGACTGAGTTTCATGTTTAATGAATAAAAGACATAATAAAAGTTAGCATCAAGTTTCTAATTGGATAAAAAGAAAATGAAACCTAATTTATCCCAAAACTATTCAGTATGCCTGCCAATACCTTTATATCCTTGAAAGCCATTCTTGCTTCCATCACATCTATACATTAATTGATACCTTATGTTCTTTAAACCTGTCATTTCTGTCTTTTTCAGAAATTCAACCAATCAATTTCTTGGTTTTCCTTTCCTTAAATCCATTTTTTTCTTTCTTTTTTTTCTTCATATATTTGTTCTTAATTAGGACTTCCCTGAGCCATCTCAACAATTTTTTTTTTGCATGAGTCACTCATTTTTGCATTCATATTCATTCATCATGCATCACCATTCTTGATCATCTCTCTTCTTGTTTTACCACACATACATTTCTTAAGTAACCCATTGTCACATCATTGAACTTGCCTTTATCTTTCTCCTGACATACCAAACTCTCACTTCCATATAAGAAAGTGGACAGAAGCACACTTTGATATACAGTCATGCTCAATTCTTTTGACAAACAGAATAAATGTGAGTTTTAAAGCCTTGACTAATGCAGAGAGTGCAACAAATAATGGAGCACTTGGATATCATTCATTAATAGTAAAAGGCAAGCTCAGTTCTCTATGATGTGAAATTATAAGTGCTGTACATATAAAAAGCTTTTCTCAAAGTATCTGTCCCTGATGGCTTAATGTCCCTGCATTCACTTGCAAGCTCCAGTAGTTTCAATCACAACCTTGAATGACTATTAGGTATTTGGGGTTACATTTAGACCCATCACTACTTTGTATCCCTTTTCCTTTATCATCCAAGTCCCATTATTAATTGTCATACATTTCTCAGGCTAATTAGCAGGGATTTGGTACGTTTAGGGGAGTACTTGTAGGCAAACTCCGTTGATACTAATATGAATGGAATGTACCATTTCAGCAGGTCTCAAGTGGAGGAAATCTCATTGGTTGGTGTCCATTTCACATTTTTCTGCTGCCTTTAATGATATCCAGGCTACAAAAATCCAGCTGCCCACTAGACGGCAACAAAGAGATGTCATTAGATTGTTACAGCTCAGTTACGGTAGCAATATTTGTGTGTATCTATAGGTCTACCTACCTGTATCTGTTGTTTAAAGCAACCTACATATGGAAGAAAAGTTTTCAATTGGCAGGCTGAAAACCACACGCCAGCATAGTAAGTCATTTAGTGTTTGCTACATATAGAGAAGTAACTACAAGTTTATCCCATCACCTGGATGTCAGCTGTTATTAACTCAGTAGAATTTCCTTTTGAGTAGACACACAGAAGAATGTGCAATTCACTGTTTTTCTCTGGCAACACAACTGCCCTGTTTCTCTGAAAATAAGACCTATCTCAAAAATAAGCCCTGGCATGTTTTTACGTGTGCACCTAATATAAGCAGTACCCCAAAAATAGGCTCTACTTAAGAGCCTGCACAGCTGGCCACCTGCCCATTCAGTCTGGTTGCTCACAGTGCCGCAGCCATGAGGTGGGGAGTGGGTGGGTGGAGCTGCCCCACGTGCCCCACACTGACTTACCTCAAGGGCCCATAGTCAGGCTATCCATGCCCTGACATCTGCTTCACTGTGGCAGCATCAGCAACCATGTGCAACAGGAGTCCACATGGCTACAGGTCCACTTCTTCTGTTTGCCTGTAGCCACAATGGAGCTGAAGACTGAGCACTCTGTTGGTGCCAAGGCTGTGAGATGAGGCAGGTGTCTGTGCGTAGATGGCCCAGCTATGGGGGCCTTGAGTAAGCCAGAGCAGGGCGCATGGGCAGCTCTATCTCCCAACTCTTGGCAGCGGCACTGGCACGCTGCGTGGCCTTCTGCCCCACCGGGAGCAAACAGAAGAAGTGGGCCTCCTGTACACAGAAAAAAAATAAGACAAAAGATAATAAGTCCTGGTCTTATTTTCAGGAAAACACGGTAGTTTTACAACTGTATCTTCTTGAAAGTCATTTGACTAAGGTACAAATGTTTGATTCTAAAAGAGATTTAGTGTGTGTGATAATTGGGTGTCAAATTTTCAACCTATTAGACTTTATTTATAAACATAACAAAGTTTAAACAATCTATATATTAAATGCCAGTGGGGGAAAATCAGTCTTCATAATTCCAACACCCAAAATCTATATGTATAAACAGGTATTGGGGGGGGGGGGTTCATTAGAAAAAACATGTTTACATTTAGGATTGAAATTTTTAATTATTTGAAATTTGAGCATTTTTAAAGTAAGGAACACAAGTTTCACCTGAAAAAAAGGCACGAAAAGGTAATTTGATTCCATTACAGACATAACCAAGAGCAAACGCATTGATTCTGGGATCAAATATGAGAAGCTGCTTCCAGCAAAATACTGGTAGCTCTGATGACTGGGCATTTGATTAAGGTGGAAACAGTTATCTATGTTTGATCTAACTGTAGGTCTATCTTCCAACAAAAATTCCAGGGTTTAACTATGGAAAGTATTTAGGACAGTGCAGCTGTGTGGGGACTTCTGGGAGTTAAAGTTGCCAAGATTGAAGAACACTATTCTAGAATAAAACAAGGATTCAAATGCCTATTGGTTCCCAGAAACCTATTCCTGTGAGACCCAATCATTACAGAGCACTAACAATCAATCTCTTGAGACCCTTCCTCTTGTAGGATAGAGCTGTTGTAATTTTCAATTCATCCACCTTTTTGAAAGATCCACCCATGGATTGTTGCTCTAAATTGTACGTGTGTACAGATTTTATGTAACTTGAAAATAATAAAGAAATTAAGCAAATTTTTATTTAGGAGACTGATTTTCCCCATTTTTGAAGCTGGGAGGGAAGCATTATATTTTACCTTCACAATACTTTTGGAATGACTGAATAAACTGCAGCCTCGTTGCCCATATGCCACTCAGCTTCTGTCTGTCTTTTTGTTTACACTGGGAACACAATGGAAACCATAGTCCTTCCAATGCATCATTTATAAGTGTATTCTACCTCTGAATGTAGAGACAGAATCGGCTGTATGAATGAGCCCTGTGAATATTGCCAAGACACTGTGCTTTGTTCAGCATTATTCTTCACAATAGATACCACACTTTGGAAGTAATTTTTAAAAGGGAATCAAAATAGTGGTACTTTTAGCCTTTGTTTCTTTTTTTACCACACTGCATTCTCTGTCTCTCATTCAGCAGCTTCTATTATACTGGCAAATTAAATAAACCACTCCATTGCTAAAGAGGCTTGGGCAGGCTGGGGAAGTTATGGCACTGGAGAAGTTGCACTAAACATTTACTATGTGTGTTTTTTATTTTTGTTTTTTAAGCTCAGGAAAAAAGATGTTGATCAACTGATATTAAAGCCTTTTTTTTCTTTTTTTTCCTTTCTCTTTTGGGCAAAATTAAAAAGGAATACTTGAAAAAAATGTGTTTATCTTCAAAATCGAGAGGTCTCGCATCTGGAATCCCGAGAAGCTGCGCAGTGTGCAGGTAATGAGCTCGAGTTTTGCTTTCGATCTCTCCGTCTCCAGGCCTTCGTATGCCGCATCCCTCGCTCTCGCCCTTCCCGAGCTTTCAGCCTGCTAGAAATTCTGAAGAAAAAAAGTTTCTTCTTTTAACGTGAGAATCCAAACACCGCGGTTTCTGGTGTAAAGCGGCGCTTGCTTTAAAAAAAAAACAACCCCTCAGCCGATGTTCAGTTCGTTTTCTACTTTTGCATTTTCCAGAAAAGATCATTGGCTAAACAGCTTGGCTCTTCCCGAGCCGTATTATATACTAATGTCAAGGTTGCCAGCATGCCAAAAGTGGGAGATGCGGAAAGAGCGAGTTTCTCGTCTTTCGAGGCTTTTCGTGCAGGCTGACCCTGGAGCCGGAGCCCTGGCATCAAAATCGACCGGGCGGCAAAGAAACGTAGCGCGTCGGAATTTAATCACCCACCCCACCCCCATCCATCGTGTGTGGAGATTGGGCTTGGATTCAAGCCGTGCGCGTTTGGGCGAGGAACAGCCGCAGTTGGAGGAGGGAAGCGGCCTTTTTGTCAAGGGCGAGCTTGAGTTTGTACAAATGGAAGGTTGTGGTGGGGCAAAATGGGACGGATCGGCCGAGCGAAAGCAGAAGGGATCGGCCTTGTTAGCGCGGGCTGCATGTGCTCGACTGGAGGAAGCGCGATTCGCATGCGGGGAGCGAGAAGTGTTCCTGAGTGGGGGGCACTCCTAAAGCCGCGCCAAAGCTTTCCCTTCAAAGCGAAGCGCGTGGAAGGAAGGCCGAACTGGCTGGGCGGGCGGGCGCTTAGGGGAGAGAGTTGCCTTGCTGGGGAGAGCGGTTCGGTTCCTCCGGGGAACTGAATCCAGCAACGAGGGGAGGTGGGGAGGAGGAGAAACAAAATCAATCTCCCCGGAAGATTTTGAAGAAGCCTGGCAAGGAATGGCAGCCATCTCCTTGGAAAGGCCAGGAACCGAAAAGCGAGCGAAGGGACGCATCCGTTTAGGGCTCCCACAGCGAACCCCGCGGGCGCGCGAAGCGCGAACCAAAGCAGTAGGAAGAAGCTCCCAGGCGGGAGTCCCCTTTTCTTACGAAAGGAGGCCGGGAGGGGGTGGGGGAGTTGGGGAAGCAGCCCTGCTGAAATATGCGGGTATTCGTCCTCTGTCCTCGCCCGCCCCACGCACGCGCGCACATACGTGTGTAATTTGTCTCAGGGGAATTTCAACTCTTTCGACTAATAATTCTTTCTTTCACTCACACGCTCGCTCGCTCTGGGCTTCCCAGTTAAAATGTTTCCGAGATCCGTGGAGAATAGAGCGGGGCTGAGGCGAACGCGAGGGTCAGGATTGCCCACTGTGGCGTGACTTTTCAACCAAAGAAGGTTTTAATGCCTTCGTTTGCCCTGTCGAGTCTCATTCGGCCCGCATTGTGCTGGAAGGGTTGGGCCCGCTCGTGACAGGACGGGGGTTAAATGAGATTACAAGCTTTAGAGGTTGTCAGCAACCGCCGCTGCCTGGGGGATGTTAAATCGTGATTTAATGGTCAGCTTTCTCTAGATCGTACCAGAGGGAATCTGTTGTTTTCAGCAACTTAATTGGCCCCGGGTTCTCAGGCGATTTTTTTCCCCCTTCCCTCCGTTAAGGGGGTGGCGGAGCTGACTATCAGCTTTTGAGGGTGAATTATTTAAAGCGGTGCATACACACAATGGAAATTGGGAGGCTGCGCGGGCGAGGTGGGGGCGGTCCAGAAAGCTTCGCGGGGAAGACGGTGGGTGGCTAATCGTTCCCCTTTGCTCGGTGAAAGGAAGCTTAACGGCAAACCTCGTACTGGGAAGACGAGCTGGAAGAACTGCTTCTGCGATCCTGCGAGGCAGTCAGAATAATGACCCTTTCCCTATAATATGTAAAGTGCAACTCTCTTCCCCCCTTTCTTGTTTCAGATTAGGGCATTCGGATTATTGTTCCTTTAAAATAACCATTACAAAAGTGAAACTACTAATTAAACAATATGAGTTGGGAAGGCTGGGCTTTTTCTTCTTCTTTTAAATCACCCCCTCCCCTCCCCAGCAATGGATTTTCTAACATGAATGATGTCTCTGCCATCTCTTGCGTAAGAAACTCTGGACATGTTCAAAGACTCTCTTCTCTATTATGATTTCATATGGTCCCTGGGCCATGGAAAGTATGAACTTTCTACTGAAAGTAATCCACAAAAAGATCTATCCCGATTCTATGCATATTTTATGCTGTGACAAGAAAACAAACTGATTGTTATGAGTTCAAAAAAGAGAGAGACTGGGTTTAAGGAAATAGATTTATCAGACTATAAATCTGATAGAAGAAGAGTACTGATAGATGTCAGTCTTTTTACAGTACTCATTTACAGGTTTTAAAGGCAGCCATATTAGTTCCCTTGACTCACTGTTGCAGTCTTATGCACATTAAAAGGCTCTTGGAGGACTAAACATCACCTGGCAATGTTAAGAATTCCCAATGGCTCATGTTTTCTTTTTTTCCATTTCCCAATCATTAATACCTACTACAAAAGGATATAATTTTGAGAAGAGGAACACCAAGGAAAGTGAATGTGCGATCCTTTCCTCTAAATTGTCTTGAACTTAAATTCTTTAACATGTAAACACATTTCTAGAACCCCTGCAGAGAGGGCAGTTCAAAATTAGTCCTTAGTGGCTTTCACCTTATTTGGTTTTAATAGTGGATCTTTAATAGTGTTGCCAACTAACAAGTTTCTCCCAAATATGGCATCACTGTCCCATATAGTGAAATTGGGACAGGGAGTTGTGGGTTCCCATCAAATTATTTTAAGCATATAATTCATATGTGTGTCACACTTTTAATAGTGTTTTGAATGCAAGCATAGGATAGAATGCAAGCATTCTATCCTATGCTTGCAAATGTAGTGTATTAATACATATCTTTCCAGGTATGAATTAAGAGGGGAGGGGAAAGGAGGATACAGAAATAATACATCTTCAGCGTTTTTATATTAGGATATATATGTGTTAATAAGTAGACTAAAACTGTTATGAAAAAAAGCACAATTAAAAATTCTTGCAAAATTTCCGAACAAGAAATAGAAATAATGACTAAGAGAGAGGGAAAATGGCTAAGAGAAAGGAAAAAAGAAAAGATACCAATTCAAAGAACAAATAAAGAGAGAATATGCTTTGTAACAAGCCAGGCAATGTTAGTATCGGTTATGCATGAGGTATGGGGTCAGTCCAGAAAGTTCAGGATTAGTACATTTAATATCCTGTCAAATTTCTCATGATAATGAACCCTGGCTGGCCTTCCTGGCTTAGCTGGCACAGCCACTTCGATGCTGCAGCTTAAGAGATAGAGCTGCTCATTTATGGGCAAGAAATTGCACAGTGTTGGCATGTGCTGAGCTGGTCAGTTGGGAAGCATGTCATTGCCTATTTAATTTGTTTAAAGTTTGAATATGAAATGGAAATATGAAAAGGAGGAAGATTCATATATATTTTGTTTTAAATTTATTTTCTTAAATTATTTTCTTAAAATAAGCAACACTAAAATGTCACGATTCCCTTCACTATATAAAAGTAACATTATTTGGGAAAATCAGTCACTTAGGGCTGCATCATAGTTATCTTAAAAGAACATTGTAGATTTATACTTACAAAACTATGTTTTTATAATATATTTTTTACTTTTTGTTTTTCATTCCTCTCAAAAATAAAATAATTAGCAGGATAATTTGCTGTTTTAAATTTGTAATTATTTGTACTTTTCTAACAGTTGAATATACTATTCAATTTTTAAACAGCTTGGCTGCATTATTCAGTGTTTTATGAACTTGATAATGAAGATTTTTAAATATATTTTCCTTCTATAGTCTATCTCAAAGTGGGATCTAAGATTAAAATGCTTAATTCCTGTAGGAATGATGAGCATATTATTAAACACCTACACTGACCAGTAAGGTATCTGAAGCATGTTAAGAATAAAGTACGTTTTGCTGCAAGATATTCAGTTTCTTTTATGTGATATGTCTTCTATCATATATTAGTTTAATTTAATACTTAGCATTTATGTAATGCTTTAGACTGTTCTGTGACCTGCTAACCTCACTGTAATTCTTACAACAATTCTGTTAGGACAATATTTTTAGTTCCAATTTATAGAACAGAGATATGCTAAGAGGATGTTTTCCATAAAGTCACATGCTGACTTCCAAGAGTTAAGTCTCATCATTGTTTTTAAAAATGCAAGTCATTTCATCACGACTATATAGCGTTTGTTTTGGAATCAGTCTTATTTCATTTGCTTGGATTTCTTGATAAATACTCTTTGAATGAGTTGTTTGGCGTTGTATGTACTTAATACTAAGTCTCATTAAGTTTGCTGGGACTATTTTTAAGTAAACGTGAAGGAGATAAAACAGAATGCCCTTTAAGTAGTGTAAACCCAGGGGATTTCCCCTTAGCCACAGCTTTGGGTCCCAATCCTTCACTTTGACATTCAGGGGATCACATGGGTGTCCTTACAGTTTGCTGCTGAAGAACTTCATCTCCTCCCTCACCAAAGAAGCAATGCCAAAAAAGGGAGCAAAGTTGGTATTTCAGTGCTTGCCTTTCTTGTTTATATAAGTACATACCTGTACTTATAGTGAAGAAAAAACGAAGTGCTATTGTGCAGGACAGCAACAAAACCACCTCAGAAATGGTGGTAGCAAGGCATCTGAGCTAGAAGTGAATTGATTTAGATACAGAATACCTAGGAAATCTTGTGGCATCCTGTAGAGTAGAGTTCTTGTGTGGAAGCAGCTTTATCTGAAATGAGCCCATTCAAGAATAACTCTGAGTAAATGGGATTTGTTTCCCACCAAAATGTACATAGGACTAAAATCATAATCATGATAAGGATGCCTCATGCAGTTGAAAAAGGTGAAATGAACATGATGTTTGTAATAATCCATACTGGCAATAAGAAAAAGAGTGCAACAGTATTGCCATGTAAAATCAGTGCATTTAAAATGTAAGTCAAAGAGGTGGGGAAAGCAATCCATGTTAATAAATAAGGCTGTTACCAATTACAGTGATTCCTACTATCCTGATTTAGGAGTTTCTGAAGCTGTAGGCATGCAGTTAAAAATATACAGTTCCTAACTGGGAAATAAAACGACAAAATGAAAAGAAGAGAAGGAAAGTTCCTGTGCACTTTGTTCAAGGTTCTGCACCTCTCTAAGCAGCTGTCACATCCGTACATTATGGTACATTGAATCTGAATGAGGCTCTCCACATCAAAACCTTGCATCCATTATGATATCATCTCCTGCTCTAAGCTGTAATGCTTATTAATTCTGCACCCATACTCTCCAAGCTTCAGCAAATGTATTCCATCAGCCTAGCATTTAATTTAATTAGTACAGCTGGGCTCTCATTCTCCTTTCTGTGTCAGAGGTATTGTCAGCACGTTCTGCTATAACACAATTACTGATTGCTTTTAGATAGGCTGAAATATGATTAGGGTATTGGGTGACTGTATCATAAGCCTTATTAGATTCATTTGAAATCTGGAGATAAATAGGAAACTTTTATTTGCAGTGTAATGAGATTATGCTTATTAGGCCAAGGCCTCACAACCTTTTGCAAAGAACATAGTGTATTGCTAGGATTATACTCTGGAACCACACTTTTTGCTCACAACCTCCATCCAATTTTTCTGTGGCTTTGAGATTTAACTGTTGTGGCTCTGCACGTATTTGAAAATTGTTCTTTCTCTTAATAGTTATCCCTCTTAAGGCAGATAATCTGCAATTTTTGTTATGAATATAGAAGATTTTATTTATATACTCCTCCCCCCCTGAAAATCAAAGAGTCCTAAGGAGCTGTTTTGCTTGGATCTAATAGAAAAAAATATTAATATCTTGCACAGGATAGTGTTCCCTCTCCTGCATCCCGCTATTTTACTATCCATACTTAGGAGGGGGCATTACCTTGGATAATATAGCACTTAATACTTAAATTTCATTGTGTCGATTCCTGTGTAAAAACATTCAGGAAAAATTTAATTTATTGAATGTTTATGGTATATTCCATTTGCTATTTCATATGAATGTTAAAAATTAGAATTTCTTAAATGGTCTCTTTTGTAATTTTTCTTTATAAATTTGATATAATGAAGAAATAATTTTGAAGCAAGGAATTTTATCCATATTTTTTTAAGATTCAGCATTGTAAATCTTGATAGAAACTAATGAACATTATATCATTGGGGGAAACAACTCCTTTGAGTTGGTTTCTGAAGTCCACCAGCTTCAATATTAATCAGCATATATTTTGATTTAAATTGGATTTATGAAAAAATAATAATAATTAAGGAGGGACTTACGTTTCTCCAGCTAGGTGGCAGCACTTAACTGATGGCTAATCTGGAGATGGCATCAGGGTTGGACCTGGGTAGCACTATAATGGAATATTATTAGTAAATATTAAATCTACCGTATAAGGTAGACTGAGAAATTGAGAAAACTTCCTAGAAGACAATGGGGAGACAATAATATTATTGCTAAGAAAGCCTCCTGGATATACCCAAGAAATTACTAAGAGAAGTTGAACTTAAAGTCATATTTACCTTAGATGATTATTTGACTTAGCTCGATTGTATTTTAATGCAAATAGAGATTTACATTAAATGAAAGAACAGGAAAAAAATCCATGTTTAAACTACATGTATGCATATATATGCAAGAAGGACTCGAGCTCTAAGCACCTAGCGCTTATAACAAGTATTCTGAATAACAGAAAGTGAGCTTCCTATAATCTTCTGGCTGTCCTCACCACTCTCTGTATGGGCTTCTATCTGAGGCACCCATAAATATACAGCATTATGTGTCAGAAACCCCCAAGAATTGTTACACTGAGTCAAAAATATATATTAATGTTTGAAGGAATCTCCCTTGCTTTAGGGAACCATTTTTGTTCTGGGTTCAGATTAAAACTTAATACACACCTACTATTATACTGTTCAGCAAAATTAAATTTCTTGAAAACATTCACAAGGAATATCAGATTTTAAAAGTATATGCCAAAGTTGTATTGGTTAAAAAAAATAAGATACAAAAAATAAGATAGTCCCTGTTGGCTATTAAAAACTATAACAACACTGAAAAAAGTGACCATTTTTCACACACCATTGCAGCATCCCCAAAATTCAGATGCTTGGCAACTGACCCATATTTATGATGGTTGAAGTATCCTTTTGTGATAAAAGCTGATCAGCTGACCAAGCCTTCCAAAGTGATATTTCTAAAAAAAAAAATCAGACAGGACTTAAATATATATAGGACTTAAATTATTATAGAAATAGCAATAGCTCTTAGATTTTATATACCACTTTACAGTGCTTTACAGCCCTCTCTAAGCAGTTTACAGAGTCAGCATATTGCCCACAACAATTTGGGTCCTCGTTTTACCAACCTAGGAAGGATGGAAAGCTGAGTCAACCTTGAGCCTAGTGGGATTTGAACTGCCAAATTGCAGGCAGCTGGCAGTCAGCAGAAGTAGCTTGCAGTACCGCACTCCAACCACTGCGCCACTGAGGCTCCTCAGTGATGCATTGTTCACAGCTATTCACACAATCCTTTTACATTTTAAAGAAAAGGCTGCAGTGAAGGTATCATTTTTGCAATCCTTTTGCTTCGTCATCCATATTGATTTAGAGGTAAATCCCAATGAATGCAAAGTGGCTTATTCCCAGGATTAATAGATATGTATAAACAAACTCAAGTGTAGGTTAACTGGAAGAGAGTTCCATAATTTGAGATTATAACACACATGTTTTATGTGCTTGCCAGGGTAAAGGGGTGATTGGTTGGAGCTGAGCATTTATAGGCCAGATGCCCTTCCTGGCACCACATGGAGTTTGCAGCAGATATTTTTTCTTTGTGTCCTAGTAGAGAAACATCTGCTGCCACCTAGGATTGAACTCTCAACCTTCCGAGTGGGAGGCAAGCATCTTTAGGCCACCATGCCATTCCATTACTTTAATAAGCTTTATCACATTAATTTTAAAATGCTTTAAGTTAATTGTTTAATTTAATTGTTCATTTTTTTTGAGTGTCTGTATTTGGTATATGGATAGTTTTAGAAAAAAGAAAAACTAGGGTGACTGCAGCCCACATGTGCTCACTGATCAGCTCTTATCAATAACGTGGATTAGGAGTGAATGTCAGAGGAAAGAACTTTATAAGGATGCCTTTTCAGAAATGCCAAGGTATGGTTGCTAATTGTTGAATGGGCAATTCCTTCATGATATCCATTTTCTGAGATTTTCCCCAAATATGATGACAGCATTCAAAAAGGTTATATATCCCAGTTTTAAACTGTTAAAAAGAAATGGATGGATGGAAAGACAGTATAACTTTCCACAATAAATGTCCCTTTCTTACTGAATTTATTTTGGTTGCCGCCTCATAAAATACAGTTCAGTTTCAGCTGCTAGTCCTATAAGTTACACAAAATAAGGACAGGATGTTTACTAATAAGAAAATCAGAAAAATGATATGAAAGTACAAGATTTTTCTGTTACATTGTATACATTAGGATCAGAATGAGACTGACTTGAAGACACAAAAACAGAAACAAGAATGAGAAGTAGTCTTCTGGTACGGTATTCAGGGTTGATGTTCTACCAAAAGTTCATGGTTCAGAAGCAACAAAACCTAACTGCTTTTATAATGCAAGTGCTTGATTTTCAAGACTCCCTATATTTCTAGTCAACTTGCCAGCTTGTTACATGTAAGTAAATGCAATTACTCAGACAAGGATACCCAGGAATATCCATGTGTTTCCCCATTTGCTTAACCTACTATTTATATGGAATTTTCCATATTTTCTATTTAGAACGTCAGCATTTATCCAGATCCCAACATTGCAGATGGATTCATTTTATATGGAATTGTTCATATTTTCTATTTAGAACATCAGCATTTATCCAGATCTCAACATTGCAGATGGATCCGTTTTGCACATTGAAGGGACTCAAAAGAACGTTGTGGAAAGTAACAGCTGATTCTGAAACCACCCCCTTGCTTAAAACTCCTTTGTGACTGTTGACAAAATTGCTATCACTATGACTTATAATAAATAAAAACTAGTATCATCCTGCAGTTTAATTCTCAATATAAGCAAGAATAGGCCTTTAAACTTGGTGACCTTTTGTCTTGAGCTGGAAAACATAATAAGAAAGCTTTCTAGAGAAAAATCCGTTTTTTAAAATGCAGTGGCAAACTATACAGTACCTACAGCATGTAGGTACTTTGAGACTGTATAACATGCTAGATTCAAATTTGATTGGGCTGACTGTACAGTGATAGCACCACTGTATTTCATGTAAAAGAAAAGCAGTAAATAAATATTTTATATCTTAAATATTTTTTCTTCTCCTTTTTCTCTTCTTCCTAGATCTATTATAATTTTGAAAAACCTACTTTAACTACCATATGTTGGAGACATTTTTCTCAAATTAAAAATCAGTTACATTAATATCTTAGCAGCCAGTGAAGGAATAAGGCTGTTTTCCTTGCCAAAAGTCAAAAGGTTATCATTCAGTGGAAGAATGCCAGTAGTATTGTGGAATAGAAATATGGAGAACAAAGCTTCCTCACCTTTTTCTGAGCAGGAATAATGAACATCAGTTGCCAGAGAATCCCCAAGTACATAGAGATGCATATCCTGTGTTTTATTAAATGGGTTAGTCTGAAATAGTGTGCTTCATGAATGAATAAAGATATGGACCTGTGCCTTCCATGCATATATATCAACACAACCACTGAATTTGGAAGGTTCTGCTTAAGGATGTGACTATGGACTTTATCTCAAGTTTTGAAGTTCTCATGATGACCTCATTCACATGATGGTTTTTTGTGATACATTACTGGCATGGAAAAGGGGCCAGGTTAATTTGAGGTGTGGCTGAGAAACATTTGGGTAAGTTGGGGAGCTCTTGGTAGAATATAGATAATATTAACTATAGATGGACTAATGGTCTGATTTAATATACAATATATTTTCAAATAGGCATAATGTGGAGTCCTTTTGCCAGTTGATTCCAGAAGCCATCTAAGTATGTGAAAGACTTAAGGGAATTAAAAGTCTGAAGTCCAGGAAAAAGAGACTCAGGCTCAGAGTCCAGAAAAACTAGGAAAACAAACACTTGCTGCTGATCCTGTGTTTCTTATTCTATGAATAAAGAGAACTTTAGTCTCTGGGGGGAACAAATAAATATGGTGTTGCCTAATGCCCATGACATGTTTATTGTCAAATTAAAACAAACAATTTTATCTTTGGCCTATTCTAAATGAATTAGAATGCAACTGAAATAATAGCTGGCTCTCCTAAAGCTCATTAATTAAATGAAAGTGTAACTAATTGTTATATGTTTGTTTCATGTAGACTGAAAGGTAGAATCACAACAGACATAATTAGAGTAATTATTACAGTCTGCATTTAATTCTGAACCCCCAGGGAATATTGAATTTTCATTCATGGAAACCATATTCCTTTCTATAAGAAATACAGCATCTCCCACTTAACAGATATGTTTTTCATAATGGCATCTCAGGTGAGATCATCCCATTCTATTCTTTGTCACAACAGGACTGTTATTCTGAATGACAGCAGTCAAAAGATAAATGTTAACATGCATGTTCTAGTTTTTCATTTCTCATCTCAAAATATATGTGGCATATATTACAAAATATTCTATGCCTGAAAATTTCTAAATCTTCTGAAAGAGAATTAATATGAATTCATTTTGTCCTCAGTGTTCAGTGGTACTTAAAGTTCAAATTGTTTACTCAATAAATAAATGAATAAGTATAATACTTTTGACATTTGTTTAATTGGGTTCTGTTTATCTGGTTTATCTAGAACACTCTAATGAAACAGTCATTGTTTTAAAAAATTTGAAGTTCCAATGGTTTAAACATTAGTATAATATCAAAAAGAAAGCTAACCTTTCTAATGAGTGAATACTTTTTGTTTAATAAACTGTAGCACTTTATTCTTCTATCAAGGTCTCAAAACCTAAATATTTTGTAAGTGTAATTAATTAACAGAGTTACAGAAGTGCAAATGTTTAATTATTTCAGAGTCCAGCAAATAAAATATTTCATTTCCAAAGTAAATTGGAACTTCATATATTTTCCAATCTAAACAGAACACAAATATGGAGCTTTAGTAACTTATTTGTTTCAGGCTAAAAGCAAGTGGACGAAGTTTGGGAAACAATGTTTGGTGCAAAACTTTCTAATACAGTATTGAAGGTATATGTATGACAGAGAAGGTTACATTGGCAGGCTTTGAGCCCAGTTGCTTGTTTACATATCCAGGAATTTTCAGTGGGATATGCTGATAAATATTCATATGGAAAGCAACAGCCATTTGCGAACAAATACTACTCCTGGGGATAAAAACATACATTTATCATTTAAATTAAAGGAATGTAAAGCTAGTTACACATATCTTCTGTGCAAGAGGTCCAATTATATTTTGATATGCAATACTTAAAACAGGCCTTCAGTTTTCTTTTTCAAAAAAAAAATTAAATGGTAAAAATTAGTTAATACAAGAATATGGAAATAAAATCCTCAAAGAATATAGGAAAACTTGTATTTATATTCCATTAAAGTCCTAGAACCATGATGGTGGGCCTGTGGCACACGGAGCCATATTGGTGGGCACGCAAGCATTGCCCTAGCTGAGCTCCAGCATGCGCTGGCCAGCTGATTTTCGAGCCTTCTGGGCTCATCAGAAGTTGGCAAATGGACTGTTTCGGGGGAGAAGGCTGTTTTGCCCTCCCCAGGCTCCTAGAATACCTCTGGAGCCTGGGGAGGGTGAAAATGTGATGGCACAGGTCCACCGTGCCATCACATGCCAAAAGTGGGAGGAGCCGGGGATCACGTGGACATGCGCAGGGGGGCAGGGCGCATAGAATTATGGGTGTGGGCACGCACACCTGTGACCACCCCGCACTCCCCCTGTTCTTCCCCAGCTACAGACCCCAAAGAATGCAGCATACACAAAATCCGTTCAAACCTTAGTTTAGTAAATAAACCAGTTTTTTACAACAATGGCTTGTTATAAAATTAACTTAAATAACTGCATTAACAGCTGCCAAGAATTCAAAGAATAATACTGAAAGCTTACTGTGATTGGCAGAATGCCCAGAAGCAATTTGCAGGAAGCTGATAAGATAAGCAAGACAAGATACGAAGGTATGTAAAGAAATTGTTCCCTGCAAATTGCTTCAGTTGGTGTTCCTCCTTAAATAGGCTAAGGGAGTGGCCAATTAGCCCCAAGCCTTACTCTCGAGGAGACCTCCTGAGGAGCCACTCCTGCCTTTTGGCAGCTCTGCGTGCCCGTGCATCAAGAAGAGGCTCCTCCTCTTCGTCCTCTTCACTTAAGGGAGCTTCTGGAGGTTCTGAAGGCCCTGGCTGAATCCCTACCCCTGGCACCACATCTTCTCCAGCCTCCTCATTGTCTGACTTGAGTGCCAGCTGCACAGGCTGCTGGCGCAGCATCACACCAGCCTCCTCGCTATCAGAATCAGCTACTAGCTGCATCAGCCGCTGACAGGGCACAACACCCCTCGCTATTGGCACATGATGGCAAAAAGGTTAGAATATTGTCCTAGAATATTGCCAATCATCTAGCCACCATGATTTTATAGAAGAGTTCTAAATTATGAATACCTTTTTTTTTTTTTGGAGTATAAAATGCTCCAGACTATAAGACTCACCTACCTTTTGGGGGGAGGAAAACAAGAAAAAAAAATCTGCCTTTACCTCCCAGCATCCATCCGGTATTTATCTGGCCTGTTCACCATGGCCCATTTAGCACTGCTGCGACCCATTCACCATGTCCCGTTTGGCACAGCCCATTCGCAACTGCCTGTTTGCCACTGCCCTGGCCCATTTGGCACAGCCCATTCAATGCCGTCACCTGTTTGCCACAACCCATTCGCCGCCTCCTGTTTGCTGTGACCCATCCCCCACTGCCTATTCGCTGCAGCCACTACCCATTTGCCATTTGCCATCCCCACCCACTGGAATCAGCCGAAAATGCAATGAGCGCAGGCTGAAAACAGCTGGCAGGTGCGGTCCGATGGGTGGGCAGGGCTTCAGCAATATTCGGTGTTGAAGAGGCACCATAATTTTCACCCACTTTTAGGGGAGGGAAATCTTATACTGTGAAAAGTATGGTCTATGCAAATTCCAATACACTATTAACATAAGTATCATTTATTTCCAAAATGCCATAACAATTTAGAACAATGAGATAAAATATAAACGTTTATGCTTACTTAGAAATACCCCATTAATTAAAGTATATAAAGCTAAGGATACCCCTATGCTCTTGTATGGAGTAGACGTTTGGGGTCTATACTCAACCACAGTATTAGAACAAACACAGTCCTAGCATTTGAGATGTATTTTAAATAGATCTAAGGACATCTGCTACAACAGTTAGTATTGGGAATTGGGAATTTATACAAATCATGCACTATCCAAAATAAGAGTATATAACTACTGACACAAAATCAATGAAATGGAGACTGATAGACTCCCAAAGTTATGCTTACTAGAGCAGATAAAATCACAATCTCAAATCTCTTGGATCACTAAACTGATAAGTTTTTGTAAGGAGCTGTGGCCTTCCTGTGTCTTGTGTAACGGGAACAAGCTAAAAAAAGAGTTGCCAAAAGAATCAAGGATATAGAAGCACAAAATGATATAGCTATCCTTAGCAAAGTTGGTAACTTGAATTGGCTGAGCAAATACAAGCATGCTTTTCAAATAGACTGCTATTTAAAGTTACAACTACCGAAACATCTTAGGGAGTTATTTATGCGAGTGAGATTTGAACAGCTTGACACAATGGTCAGATATGGGAGATTCCATTCTAAACTCTATAAAGGATGTCTCTGCATTTGAAGAACGGCAGAGGTAGAAGATCTGGCTCACATCCTATTTGATTGTTGCTTGTATAAGAGGGTGAGAGACAGGTATCTCGGTCTATATACTGAACAAATGATCCATTGGGAACCCCATATCAAAACAACTTACCTTATATGTGGCCAGAATTTGAAAACATTTAATACAGTACAGTATTTCAGCAAAATGGTTCGGTTGAGATTGGCATATTTGAGACTGATTGGGGTACATTGTAGGGGTGACACTGAAATATAATTTTATCATATTTTATTTATCCATATATTAAATTGGATAATATATTAAATTATTGAATTTTATTCCAATTTCATTTTAAATTGTTTTTATCGGATTTTAGTAATAATTTGTGTTTGGAACTCTGCACTTTGATATGACCCATGGGCTTATTATTATTACTTTTAATTCTTATTTGTAATGCTGGACCGTGACCATAATAAAAATATTATTATCATTACTAACTGATGAGAAGTCTAAATAAAATTTATGAGAAAAAACCTATTTCATGTACACAGTTGGGGTTCTCACTATTTTAGTAGTATTATTTTATGGATCCCCTCTCCCAATATTTTTTTAATGTAGTACCATCTTTAGTCTACTAAACCAATGTTAATTTTTCTGATGCTGTTAAGCTCCTGGCTTCCTCACAATCTATAAAAATTGGATACTACATTTTTTTAGGATAATTAAAAAATACAAAAAAGAGAGAGGGAGGGAGAGAGAGAGAGAGAGGGAGAGATGAATTTAAGATTCTGTCCACTGACAATACAAACAACAGCAAAATACCTAATCCATGTATAATACCAGATCCCCGGCAAATTAGAGACAATTCTTTATATTTTCCAATAAATAACTAGCAAGTGGGAGAAAATACATGTTTTGTTTCTAAGTAAATAATAATAATAATAATGACAATATAATATATTAGAATTAGTAATGGATTGTCAGTGGGCAGTCAAGAGTCTGCCTAATTTTTCAGGTAGTATAACAAAATACAAGTTAGTAACATGCAACTATCTATGATTCCTATTAGTTCACACATACATACACTTATGCTAATTCTTTCTAAAACATTTAGGTTCAAATATTAAAAGTTAAACGTATATTCATATAAACACAGTATTATATAGTTTCTTTCTAAATATATTTATGTGGATATGAGGTTAAAGTTGTTATATGTATACTTTAAAAACTTTATTCCAGTCATAGGCAAAATAAAATACATTTGCAAGCTGAAGAGGACATTTTGTTCTTATAATGTATATCTAAACAGCTCCTGTATTATAATGGTGACTTTCTAACAGCATATACTTGCACATAAAACACATTACAGCTCTTCACTGATATCATCAGTGAAGTCCTGGAGATAATTCATAAGGATTGATAAATTACTTTCACCGTGATTTGTTAGTAGTGTATTAATATTATTTTATTAATTTAACATTAGCTGCCTTCAATCAAAAAAGAATGTGTTGACTTTTATTGGTCATTTGTGCTCAGAGCTTTCATAACGAAATATGCAGGTTAGAAATATACAGCTTTTTTCTCCTGGAGCTTCCTTTAAATGATACTTATGTTCAATGAAAAAAAAAGGAAATAAGTTCCACAGCAGTAACAGAAAAAAGATTAGAAAGTAATCCAGCAATTTTATGACTTTGATTTAAATAATAAAATGGGCATTAGTAATATTGGACTATCAAAAGTAAAGAGTAATTTCAGCAGTGCTAAGAGAATACTACACAGAGTGCTGCGCATTACACCAGATTCTGGTATATAATATATTGTATACCAGAATCTCAGCTGAAACTATCAACTTGGGAGTTTTGAGTATTGAGAATAGAAAAAATATAAAATCTGAATTAAAATAATCTGGTATTAGTATTTTGTCAGTTACATTTAATCCCTGAAGTTAAGGAGTCAGGTGAGTTTGTTTGTCCCTCTCCCCTGGGTAACAGCTGGTGGGGAGGGGCTCCCTGCTGGTAGGTGACAACGACTGGGCAGCATGTGAGCGTGTTGGGAGATAAGGGGGTGCTGGATGTGAACCCTCTGCTGCAGTGAGGAAGGGGGTGCTGGGAGATTGAGGGCGCTGGGAGCAAGTACTATAATGCTTATCAGGCTTGCCTTGCTGATTGTCAACTGGAGGTGTTCACCTTCTGGATCAATAGAGTGTGGAAGATGGGGCATGGAATAGTTTGTAGGGAAGGCAGGGGAGGGCAGTTTATTTTGTGGTGTCGGGAAATGGGAGATATGAGAGACAAGAGGGAAGACATTCACAGGGAACGCAACCTCGGTATTTAGTACCAGTTTCATGTTCTGTTCCTGCACTCAATTTATTTACCTGGTGAGCAGATTTATGGGGCCCTAGTTTTAGGCTGATGCTTTTAAATATCAGATCAGGCAATATCCAATATCTAATTGCCTGAGCTAATATCTGTAATAAGACTTGCCTTGTGCTGATCTGGCTTGTATCACTGAGACCTGGCTGGGCCTAAAGGGAGGTGTTCCCTTTTCAGAAATGTACCCAGTGGGTTATTGAGTATGGCACTAGCCTAGACCTCAGGGACAGGGACAGGGAGAGGGAGTGGCTGTTGTTATCAAAGAATCTCTGGCTGCCTTCAGGTCCATAGTTTCACATGTGCCCGGCTGTGAGACCCTTTTTCTTAGGTTGGGCTCAAGGTGTCATGTGAGACTGCTGCTGCTGTACCAGTCTCTCTGCTGTGTGATAACTCCATTGCCCGGGTTCCTGGACCTCACTGCAGAGTTCGCAATGGAGTTCTGCAGACTTATAGTTCTGGGAGACTTCAACCTGCCATTCCTAGGGGTGGGGGTCGGAGGTTGCCCAGGATTTCATAGAAACCATGACTTCCTGTCCCAGGTTATCCAGATCCTGACTAGGAACAATGGTCGCATACCCAATTTGGTGTTCTTATTAGAGCAGTGCATATGTGATTTGGAATTGGTGGACCTTTCTTTGGTCCTCCTGTCATGGTTAGATCACAGTCTGGTGGCAATGAACTTCTTAAGAACCATATGCCCCCCCTCTCTGCAGGGAGGCAGGACCTATTAGATTGGTCTGCCCCCTGGGTGTCTAACGGACCTGGATGGGTTCCAGAAGGATCTGGGGATTATAACTGTGGATCTGCTGCACAATCCTGCCAAGTTCTTAATCACTGCTTGGAATAGGAAGGTGACTGAGGCTCTGGATAGGATAGCGCCCATGTGACCTCTCCTCACCTGTAGATCTTTTACTCCTCCATGGTATATGGAACAACTGAGAGGAATGAAATGGATGAAAAGATGTCCAGAGAGCCACTGGCAAAAGACAAGGTATGAACCTGATTGAACGGGTAAGAGTTGCTATTAAGAACTGTCTCAGGATGGTGGTACTGCATCCATCCTTGTTCTACTTTCTCTTGATCTCTCAGCAGCCTTCAATATCATCAAATATGGTATCCTTCTGGAGCGACTTCAGGGGTTGGGAGTGGATGCTTGGTACTGTCCTGGTTCGCTTCCTTCCTTTGTGACTAATCTCATTTGGTATTGATAGGTGGCAAGAAGTAAAGCCCTCATCTACTGCTTTGTGGAGTGCCACAGGGCTGGATGGGAAGCAATAGGCTGAAACTGAATCTTGGCAAGACCAAATGACTCTGGGTTTGGGGTTCTTTGGTCCATGGAGAATTGCCACTTCTGGTCTTGGATGGGGTAGCACTGCCCCAAATAGACCCAGTGCATAATCTAGGGATTCTTCTGGACTGATGACTCCTACTTGAGGAGCAGATGGCAGTTGTGACCGGTAGGACCTTTGCACAATTGTGAGTTGTGCGTCAGTTACGTCCTTTCCTGGACTAACAATCCCTACTCCCAGTCATTCATGCCCTAGTCACCTCCCGTCTTGACTATTGCACCATGCTCTACATGGGGATGCCCTTGAAAAGCATCTGGAAGCTCTACTTGGTTGGTTCAAAATGCAGCAGCCCACATGTTTTTTTGCAGACCTTGATGTGCACATATGTCACTTCTCCTACAGAAGCTGCATAGGCTGCCGATTTGCTTCTGGGTGCAATTCATGGTGCTGGTGGTCATCTTTAAATGGAATGGGACAACTTGCTGTAGCCAAGTCACTGCAGCCAACTCACTATGGCCAATTCACCGCCACCAACTCACCGGGAGACAACTCACAGCTAACTCACTGCAGGACAATTAAACAATTCAATTTAATTACTTAAAATAAATAAAAAGTTATTTTAATTTTTGTCATTCACATTTCATTTTGTCCCTCCTTTTACATCCTTTCTTTAATGATTCTGTTCCATCATTTCTTTGATATTAGCATAACTCTTGTCCCACAGTGAATTGGCCACGGCTAGTTCTCCCATAGCCAATTGGCCACAGCAAGTTGGCTGTGGTAAGTTGACCATAACAAATTGTCATAGACCCATCTTTAAAGCCTTTTATGACTTGGGACCAGGTTATTTGGTCTCTTGCTGGTCACATCCACCCGATCCACTAGAGTGAGAAGGCAAGAAATTTTGTGGGTCCCATTCCCTGAAGAAGTACATCTGGTGAGACCCAGAAGAAGGGCCTTCTCTATGTTGGCTCCTTCTCTTTGGAGCATCATCCCTTCAGAAATTAGACTGACCCCTACTTTGACACTCTTTTGCAAGGCCCTGAACACTTGATTTTGCCAGTGGCCTAGGGAACCCAGAATAGAATGGAGCCTATCAAATGGTTTGTTGGCGGTGGGAGGAAGGGGTATTTTTTTTAATGTATTTATTTTTTGTTTATACTGTGTGTTATTGCTTTTAAGCTGCCTAGAGTTGCTGTGAACATGTAGGTGGATATATATATATGTAGGTCTTTGGTTATTTGGGTTTTCGACGAAGTCTCATTCATCATCTTCAGGCTGGTGTTTTCGACTTCGTGCTTCTAGGAGCAATGTGTAATCGCAGCTGTTCCTTTTAACTGCTAGTGGGGGTGTGAACTGATTGGGTGGGAGCTTGGCTGTTTTCTGATTGGGTGGAGGTGTGTTCTGATTGGTTAGGGGCTTGGCTGTGCACTGATTGGATGAGGGGTTGGTTGTGCTCTGATTGGCTGGGAGTGTGTTCTGTTTGGGTGGGGGCTTGGTTGTGCTCGGCTTAGTCTGAGTTGCAGGGGGATTTGAGTTGGTGAGCTGCGTTGTTGTTGTTTGGCTTCATGGTCGTGGTCGTGCTACATCTTCATGGTGGTTGTCAGTCTGCTTCATGTATGGATTGGAGGGGTTTAAAGTGGCTAATGGTGCAGCTGCGGTCTGGCTTCTGGTCCGTGGTCGTACCTCATCATCAGTGTGGGTCTGAGTCTGCTTTCTGCATGGATGTGTGGTGGTGACATCCTGTGTGGCCCTCATGAGTGTGGGTCTGGTGTCATTCCTCGTGTTAGGGACTCGTTTGTCAATAAGGGCGGGTTTCCAAATGGCTGGTAGGTGGGAGGTATCATCTCGTTTATTCATGCTGTATGGGCGTTTTTCTATCTCGATGGTTTCTCTGATTATTCTGTTGTTAAAGTGTTTAGTTTTGGCAATAGTTCTGGTCTTTTTAAAGTCAATTTCATGTCCTGTGGCTTTAGGGTCCTCTTTCTTTCCTCTTTCCTCTACCTCTACCTGTGAAAATCTACAAACACACACACACACACACACACACACACACACACACAATAAATAGAAGGGAATATGAGTATGTTCTATTCAACAAGATCAGAATCAATTGTCAGATTTTATAAGAAAATTTTATAAAAATGAGGAAATACTGTGGCCTATAGTGAGAAAGCATGGATACAGAAGGGCAAATAATAAAAAGCTGCTATGATGCAAATTCACTCTTTTTATTCTTGCATTATTTTTATACTTGCATTTATTTGCACACTAAATGCAAATCTACTTCCCCTTCTTGTGGATGCTCATGTGGAGAAAGACTGTACTTGAGTTTGCAAAATGATTTTGTCTACTGGATGTGCTTGATATCAATAATTCAAAATTAATTGTGTGCTGGAATCATAATAATGTCCTTATGGAAAGATTCTAGTAGGATCTCGTGGGTACAGAACTTTATAATAATCTTTTAGAAACATTTGGTTATTTATTATTAATTAAATTTAGGCATTTTTTTCACAAAAGCATGTATTATTCTGTAGTCTTCATTATCCTATTTTTTCATGGATAATATGTTGCCATCCTGTATTGTTTAGAATGTATTTGCTGCCAACATCAAATTATTATTTGCATCTGGAGGATGCCATATTACTTAAGACTAACGCACAATAGAAAAACAGTAGGATTCTTTACTCATTTTGACACCTCCATTCCCTAATGTAACAAAATCCTTTAAATCCAAATTTGTCTCAAGTAATTTACAACTGGAAGACGAATATTTATGCAAGAGAAAAATATGAGACCCAGTGATGACCTTAGCCTAGCTTGATGTTTTTCTAGAATTGCTATCCTTTGGGTGAATGAATGCTGGCTGGATTGATCCAGTGAAGGGGAAGTTGAAAACTGAATCTAACAGAAAAGATATTTTGAGTCCTGAAAAAGTAGAAAGCAGGAGAAAGAAATTCAAAACAACTTTGCCTTGATTGTGTTAGGTATATTGTATGTTGAAGTAGAGAGGGGCAATGACAAGTTTTCAAAATTCTGTTGTAATCCTCTAAGTGTATTAAAGTACATCCCAAGACTTCTAGTCAACCCTTTTCATTGGACTTACCTATTTTGAACAACTAACATTAATTCACTATTAACCTAGATGACATCTTTAGCAAATTGTTCTTTTTGTGTTTTTAATTGTTCACCCTTTTAAGCAAAATTTCAGCTGTAGTCCTTCTAGTGTTATCAGGCAATGTTCTATTGAGGCATTCAGTAGTTGGGGTGTTTTTCTTAGTATTGCAGCTTCTACATCTGTTTTTACTTTCTGTCTAATATAGTTTAATATCAGTGATAAATTTGTTATTACTTCCTGTCCAGTTTCATTGAATAAAATTAATGAAATGTCTCTTAACTATTAAAACTCTGTTTCATGCAGACACAAGCACTGCCTTCCGTTCATTATTTGCAGAGTCTTTCTTTTATAGCAAATTAATATTATTTCAATATAATTTTAAAAAATGAAAGGCATTGAATCTCCAAGGGACATTTAGTCCCTTGGAGATTAAAAAATACCTTACTTAAAGACAGGTAGCTGCTATTTAAAGTTATAAAGGATCTTCGTTGAATTATACTGATTGAAATTCTATATTTGGTTACTTTGAAATAACTAGTATCTATTTTATTGGAACCTATTGCCAATTGTCTGTCTGCCTTTCTATTATCTATCTATCTATCTATCTATCTATCTATCTATCTATCTATCTATCTATCTATCTATCTATCTTCTCTGCGTTTACTGTATTACTGGTGTTATATGAATTTTACCTATTTCTTGCTCTGGATACACTAAGACTACCAGTATTATTGTGGAAATACCGGTAGTACTAGATATTTTACATTATTGGAAGGTGTATAATTTTGTTTGTTTATCTGTAAATAGTCTGGCAAATCAGGCTTTAAATTAGACATGAGACTTCCCCTCTCTAATTTAACATCACTCCCCTTTGCAGTGATAGCAAGTGAAACCAAATTGAATCGGTTGACAGAATAGTATTCATCAGTCAAATGCATTTCTTTTCCTTGCAGTTCATGAAGAGGGTTGGGAATTTTCTGAAGCAGATTTTAGGGTACAAGGAATTGCAGGGAGGACAAAAAAAGTCCAAAATATTTTTATTGTCTTCAAAGCTCTTTAGAAAACACCTGAATCAATTTAATACCATGAATTGCCCTGGAGATTTGATCAGATTTCATTCTTTCTGAATAATGTTATATTGCATTTCCTTTGTGAGTTTATTTTAGTGTATTGGAAAAAGTATAGCCATTCAGGGAATTTTCTCTTTCCTCCTTTCAAAACATGTGGCAACCTTCCTCTAAGCTGCCTGAGAATAAAGTGTAAAAGTGTCCATAACTGAGTTCAACTGTTGGTAATTGTATGAATACAACTTGATAATGGTATGGTAGAATTTGCCACTGTCTTTTTCTGATATTTTTTTCTTCAAATTCTACTCTACAACCCTAAAATTTCTTTTTTTTTATTGAAAAAGTTTTACATACAAAATTTTTCCATTTTTTCTCCCCCCCAAACCCCCCTGCCTCCCCCCACCCCCACCCCATTCCCCCCATCCCTCCTTGACTTCTGCTACAAGTTAAAAAAAGAGGAAAAAAAACAAGTACATATAACAAAATAATATAACAAATAAACCTATAAGTAATAAAATTTTCCTAAAATTAACTATATTATAATAAAAAACTAATAACAATAAGATTAACCTCATTAATCAATATTAATATACATTTATCAATCAATACCATACTTATATTTAAACCCAATTAAAAAAAATCATACCTTTCTCTAATCCATTAATATTAGCATTACTAATTATATACTAAAATCAATCCCCTTAATAATAAAATATAATAAATCACATCCATATCCATATCCATATCAATATCAAATAATTTTGTCCCAGCTACACCCATCAACTAAAAAACAGATTATCAATCAGTACTATACTTATAATATTTAATCCCAATTAAAAAAATCATACCTTTCTCTAATCCATTGATATTAATATTACTAATTATATACCAAAATCAATCCCCTAATAATAAAATATAATAACTCACCTCCATATCCATATCAATTAATTTTATCCCAACTAGACCCATTAGCTATTAAACAAAAACATAAAACATTTCTCTATTCTAATAAAATATCATGTATGATTATACATATATAATTATAATTATACAATTATATCCAAAAATTTTCTATCTCAATAATCCATGTTTCAATCTTCTCTTGATCTTGATTGAAGTTTATCCAACATAGCTCTAATAAGCTTCGTATTCCTGCTGCCTCCATCAGCAAAAAACATTTCTCCATATAAAAATCCCCCCAAGTGACTTTGTCAAATAGATTTTCTATCTCAATAACCAGATTTTCATCTTCTCTTCATCTTAATCTTGATTAAAGTTGAACAACTATCTTCTGAGACAATATGTATAAACTAGTTCTTATTCTTATTCAAGCTGCCCCCATCAGCAACAAACATCTCTTCATATATAAATCCCCGAGTGACTTAGTATTGGTAAAATCCAACCACGAAGATATCTTGTAAACCTCTAGGTAGATCAATCAACCTGCTCCTGATGTATCCGTTAAAAGAAAAAAAAAACAAATGCAGCTTATACAAGCTGCACTCCTAGATGTTCCTTTAAAACTCTTTCAAATCCTGCCAACCTTTCCGCCTCTTTCCTTCGGGTTTCCAAGATGTTTTCATCTTCAAGCTCCTCATCTAGATAATTAATTCCAATAAAATTATAATAGGGTAATCACAGATCCTCTGCTTATTTTGCAGTGATCTGTTTAACTTTCTCAAGATGTCAAATCCAAATCAGGATGAGTTTGTAAAATTTTAAGTCCAATATCATATGAAAATTAAATATAACAATAGTTATCTTCCAAACTATTTCAAATAATCCTTTATGTAATAGATTCCATCTATTCAGAATTAACCTTTAGGATTCACCATGCGGTTCCATCGAAAGACACATTTTCGGTTGCAGTTCAGTTTCAGTGGTTTTCAATTTCTTTCCTCCCTTGACTTGTAATTTCTGTTGCTTCTCCTCTTCATACTTTTCCACTTGTGGAATACTGGGCCTCTGGTGTCTCAAAAATATTTGTTTTTCATCTTGCTTCAACAATTCAAGGCCCGGTACCACTTCTCTTGAATCTCTGGAATGCTTTGTTTTTAAATCTGGATATTCCATAATACAATCATCTAGAAAACCACTTAACTCTCCTTTTCCTTCTAACACACTTTGCTTATTTTGATTTTGTAATTCCATCTGCAGACATTGTTCCTCAACCTCTCTTTCAGACTCTTTATCTTGCTTATCTTCTTCCATAGATGACAACATAGCAGAAGATAAAAGTATGGGGGCTCCCTTAAGAATGTTATTATAAAAATGTTCAGCTTTTTCAACGGTATTTAAACAATATCTCACATCTTGATAACTCAAAATTACACCAACTGGTACGTCCCATCTAAATGGAATCTTTCTTCTGTGCAATTCCTTCACCAAAAATCCAAAAAATTTTCTGTATCTCAAAATCCTAGATGGTAACTCTTTATAGACCCTGATTTGTAGACCTTCTACCCTTAAAGTAGCTGAATAAGATTTTTGTAAAATATCATTTCTTAATCTTCTATCAGTGAAATAGACAACAACATCTCTGGGTAGGTTCTTCTGTCTGGCAACACGTGAATTAACCCTGTAGACTTTTTGAATACAGCCAAGAATTTGGTCAACTTCCAAATTTAAAAAAGCAGCTAATGCCTTAGCACAAAGTATTCTCAAATTTTCTCTGTTATTCTCTCTTATACCTCTTAATCTCAAAGCAGACTCCATAGCTTTAAATTGAAGCATCATCACATCATTCTGGGTTTCCTGATTTTTGGCATCAGCTTCATCTAATTTTTCCTGTAAATCTTTCATCTTGGAGTCAAACTTTCTACTGATTTCAGCCATCTTCTTCTCTATTCTCACCACCGCACTTGTAAAGGCAGCAACTACTTTGAAAATAATTTGGTTCAGTTCTTCATATTCTCCCTGTACCAGCTCTTCAAGATTCTTCTGTGAGTTTTCTATCTTCTCAACAATACTTCCTAAAGACCTAGTTATAAAGTCTTTTAAGTCCCCATTTGCAGTTCCCTGCAAGTGCTTTGGAATCATTTCTACTTTTTCCTTTGTCTGACTTGTGAGGGAGCCCCCCCTTGCCTTTTGTTTAGGAGTCATACTTCCAAAAAAGTTCTAACTTTTCTCAGAAAAAAAAACCCAGAAAGGTCTTGTTTAAATCAATTTGTTTCCTTTTCCCTGCTAGGATGTTTCTTTTAAAAATACTTCGGCACTGGCTAGACTCTTACTTTCACTTTCCACTCTCCATTTTCTCAAGCATTTTCCGAGCAAAGCCAGTCGCATTTTCAAAACACTTTCTCCAATCACTCTTCTTCTTCCTCTTCTCATTTCTAGAATTAATAAAAAACAATACTTGCATTTTTCCTCCAGGTTTCACCAGCTTGCTTTTTTATATAGCTTTCAATCAGTCTGTGGTGTTGCTCACGACGTCTGGCTCTGCTGCTAGAAGCAGCAGAGATCCCTCGCAGCGCGGAGCTTCCCCGGGGGTGAATAGGGGGCCGTCATCCTGAGCCCTTTCCAGGACACAAAAAAAGTCCTGGGGGTAATTCAGGGGGCTCTACCACACCCCCAGTAGCTCTCCCCACTCTTCCGATTGAAGAGCGGGGTTTACGAGCCGCCTGCCAGCTGTGAGGTGGCTCTTTCACGCGCGGCGAGGCCGGCAGTCATAAAGCAACTGCCGACAATGACGGAGGCGCCACCGGAAGTCAACCCTAAAATTTCTTGAAGGGTTTCCATCCTGTGTTAACCTGGCCCAAATAAAGTATACTACAACTTTATTAAACCATAAATAAATTATGTGTAGTTTCCAAAAAATTTTTTCCAAAATTCCAAAAAACACTAAATGACTAACTTTTCTTTCTCCTTCAAAAATAGTATAATAGTTTTTTTTTAAGTGGCATCTATAGGGAGTACTAAAAAAGATCAAGATGACACTTGTGGCAACATGATGAGAGCCCCATTCCCTTTACGTACGTGACACTATATTAGGGGTGGAACTTCTATCATGGCTACCACATTTACCAAACTGTATGTAGTATGGTACAAAACAAATGTATTGATATTATAATTCCCTGAATTCCTAGATAGGGTAGCCAAAAAAAAATTACAAGGCTTCTGAAGAATGAGAAGCTTGGAGATGTTACAATTGCACTAAGCAACGTGTTTTCATTTATTGACATATATTCAGTGGTTTGATCTAGTAACCTTCAAAATCTGAAATAATCTCATTTGTGTCCATACTGCTTATCACAGAACATAGCTTGATTTTAACTTTACTACTGAAGTCCATCAATCCAAACTCCATGTGTTTATATTCAATTTTCAAAGTCCTCAAACCAACAGAAGACTTAGCTTTTTGTCTTAAGTACAAATACATCAAAATAAAATATATTTTCACCTTTTACGTTAACACAGACACCCATAAGCATTTTGCTCCCTTTTGTTTCATTGAATGTTAGAATTCTATGCTGAGTCTACCAGCGCAATTTGGGAATTCAGCTCCACATTCCAAATAGGAGTTCATTGCTGACAATTCAGCACATTTTCTTAGGCTAAAACAGCATAGACTCTTGGTTCAAAACATACTTTTAAACTCAGTTGGTTTGAGCAGAATTAAATCATGATAATAAGCAAATGTCTTATTATAGACTAATATTTACAGGGATTGGTGTAATGTTTACTGTTTTTAAGAATAGAGATGGCATAGTTACACATTTTATCTACTACTTATCTGTGTGGTATTGTATTTCACTATGCAGTGCCTGACTGCTGTATCTTCTAATTAATCTGAGTGTTACTAAGAAGACACAACTTTGACACAACTATGTCTGGCCAGTAATAATGAGATCCTTCCCATAAGGTGGAAACCAGCCAATCAGCAGTTCCAGGAATTCAGGAACACAAAACCTTTAAGCAGATGTATTAACATATAAATGCCTATAAGCACAAGCACAATTGGTTATTCTTCAAGTTCATGTTAAGTCCCCCCCCCCCACAGAAAAACAAATAAGAGCTTATCTACCCATATCTATGCATGTCACAGCTTTATTCATGGTCAGCCCACTATAAAGGTAGTCTATATTTTGTTAATTAGTTTTACAGTAGTGATTTCTGACTTCTCCCCACACAAGTCTTGACATATTAATGAATTAAAAACTAAGACTCAACCTGGTATGACACCAGGCTACTGTGAGTTCCCTGTCTTAGTCATGAAAGCCATTTGGATGACTTTGGGCCAGTCAGCTTTCTCTCAGCCCAACTCACATCATAGGGTTGTTGTGGGAAAATTAAGAGGAGGAAGATGTGATGGATATGTTCACCATCTTGAGTTATTTGTGAAAATAATAAATTTGGTATATAAATAAATGAATGAATAAATAATGGGTTATTCATGTCCCTATGATGACATAGGGGACAGCATCTGTTCGACTTCTATTAGCTAATTAAGATTGCCCATGGAATACTTTTGGGTGCTGCTAATTGCAGACATCACAGCCAACCCCAAACTCTACTTTTGGGGTGCTTGGGGACTGGGATGACATTTACAAGAGTTATACCAGTTTATTTCTATTACAGTAATAGAAAGAAGGTGACTTCCTGCGATTTTGCAGGCCTATTTTCAGAAATAGTCCAAGTGGGTGCAAACCTGTTCTGCATCAGTAATCTGTGACTTGAGCAGCTTGCAAGTGGCCAAATCTTTGGTCCAGTATGTGTATCCACAATTGCAAAATTTTGTCACATACTGGGAGTATTTGGTGATGTTTTTTTCCCTGATGGAGCTGACCTTGCATTGGACAGGAAGAAAAGCCAGGAGAATCTATCAATCACTGCCCTTAAATTGTTCTGCAATAAAGTTGTATGAACAGGACCACTCACATGCTTCATTACCAATGCAGAGTATAGCCATCAAGGCAGTACAAATTATGATGACACATTTTCTGTTGATTCAAGGACTGGAAGAATGCAGCTGTTAAGAGTTAATTTTTAAATAGTTAAAAGTTCTGATGTTTACATTGGAGTGGGTAACTTTCTGCATTTGTTAAGCACTGCTCACAAATGATTTAGACCAGGGTCCCCAACTCCCAGGCCATGGCCTGTTTGAAACTGGGCCACAGGAGAAATGGGCAAGCATGCACATTTGAAGCTTTACTTGCACGAGTGGGGGGTGCTTGCATTTGTGTGTGAACCTCCACTCACATAAGTGGAGGGTGCTTGCGCTCACCTTCAAGCACAAGCACCCTCCTCTTGAACGAGTGGAGCTTTGCACACAAGTGCAAGCACCCTCCACTTGTGCACAAAGCTCTATTTGCCCAAGTGGTGGTGTGCACATGCCGCTTGAACAATGGAGCTGTATGCATGTGTGTGCTTGATGCTCACGCCTCCCCCCCCCCCCCAGGCTGAGCCACCCAGCTGGAAAGGTTGGGGACCATTGATTTAGACAAGGGGATAGAAGGGGGACTCAGCAAATTTGCAGACACCGAGCTGGCAGGAATAGCCAACACTCCAAAAGATAGGCTCAAGATACAGAAGGATCCCAGCAGACTCAAACACTGAGCCAGCATTGTGCTGCAGCTGCCAAAAAAGCCAATGCAGTCCTAGGCTGCATTAGCAGAGGGATAAAATCATGAAGTATTAGTACCCCTTTATAATGTCTTAGTAAGGCCACACTTGGAATATTGCATCCAGTTTTAGTCACCACAATACAAAAAACATGTTGAGTCTCAGAGAAGACCAACAAGATGATTAGGCTAAAACATATGAAGAACGTTTACAATAATTGGGTATGTCTAGTTTAACTAAAGGAAGGAACAGGGGTGACACGATAGCAGTGTTCCAATATCTCGGAACTTGCCACAGAGAGAAGGGAGTCGAGCTATTCTTCAAAGCACCTGAAGGCAGGACAAGAAGCAATGGATGGAAACTAATCAAGAAGGAGAACCAACCTAGAACTAAGGAGAAATTTCCTGCTAGTTAGAACAATTAATTGGTGAAATGACTTGCCTCCAGAAGGTGTAGGTGCTCCAACACCAGAGGTTTTTAATAAGAGATTGGACAACAATTTGTCTGAAATGATACAGGGTTTCCTGCTTGAGCAGGGGGTTGGACTAGAAGACCTCCAAGATTTCTTCCAAGTCTATTATTTTGTTATTCTGCTTAGGTTCAAGTTGAATCAATCACTCTGTCCTCAAATCTGAATTTCCAAGCTTAAATTGTATGATGCCCTCTTCAGATGTCCAGATCATACTGAATTTTGGCTGGTCTGCAGATACTTACTAATACAGCACTGACCTTATTTATTATTTATTTATTTATTAGTTCAATTTATATGCCGCCCTTCTCCGGAGACTCAGGGCGGCTTACAATGCATTAAGCAATTGGTATATAGCTGTTGGTATATAGCAGTGATGGCTAACCTTTTTCAAACCGAGAGCCCAAAGCTCGCGTACACCCCCGAACCCCCAAAATATAATGCATGTGTGATCCCCGCACATGCACCCTGCCCCCCATATATGCACAAACAGCCCTCCATACGTGCCTCCCCCCACATACATATGTTGCCCCACACACATGCCCGCCCAGCACATGTGTGCACGCCCACCCAGCACATGCCCCCTGTGCATGCACGCATGCCCCCACCCATGCCCTGCCCCCATGCATGCGCTAGAGACCCAAAGACCATATGGCCGGTGGGAGGCATGTGCGTGTGCACATGCGCAGTGGAGCTAAACTGGGATGATGACTCACATGCCATCAGAGAGGGTGCTCATGGGTATATATTGTTTAAAAAGACCAGTGTAGAAAGAGTTGTGTATTTTCATAGTTCTCTTTAACAATAAATACTTGATTCTCTAGAAAATAGCACATCAAAAGTTGTTATGATACTATTTCTCCATTCTGCAAATATATGGAGTTATGTTATAAACTGACTACCTTGAGAGAATTACTACACTGTAATGTGTATAAATTAGCTCCAAGAATCAATCAGGCAGTAAGTGTAGATGACATAAAGCAGACGTGGCAAGTACTGAACAGAAAGACTAATTAATGTAGTTTTATTTGTTACAGTCAAAGGGGATAGACTGATTAATCATGGGATAAATGGCATCACAATATGATTTGTATGTTGTCCCTTCAGACTTACAGATTTCTAAGTATTTCTATATTGCTATGCCACAAGCTTGTACAAGGTAGAGAAATGAGAATTCTGTTCAAAAACAAAACAAAGAAAATAAAACTTCACTTTGGAACCATGGGTCGATTCTTTTGAAGCTAGTCCCTGCTTCATTATGCCCCCTCCAGTTTCAAAACAATAAAAGAAGTTTAAGGCAAAATTTTATGCTAAATCTTAAAATTCCACACATTTTTATTAATACGTGTCAAGATGTAATGCTACATAAAAAGGGATTTTGCCTATTGATTTCTTTCAATGCCAAGCAGGCTTGACATCTTGGTTTACACTGTTATTTGCAGCAATTTAAGTTCAGCAAATTTCAGCCATAGGGACCACATTTGCATTTCATGAACAGCTTTTGGTGAATACATTTTATACAATCACACTGTTCCATGAAAACAGCAGTGGTACTGGCAGCATTAAAGTGGCTGGTAAGGATGCCTCTTCCCAGGCCACCACATAGCAACCACTATGTTTCTAAGGACAAATAGCTCCTTTCTAGCCTAAGCAACTGGATGAGAACATCAAAACATGTCTTGTTCAAGCCCTCTAATACCCATTAGTGTTAGAAACTGTTACCTCAATCATAGCCCTAATTATTAAGGTAATTAGAAGTTATAACACTGGCAATATTAAAGGGAGAACTCCTAAAGCCCATTAACAATGTTATTTTAAGTGATCTGGCTGTGAACTGTTCAAATCTCTAATTACATTATATGTCTATCTTAAAGGGTGATGCAATTAAGTGATGGGAGAGGGAATTAATGTATAGTGACTACTGTGCAACACTTGTAAGTACTATTTTCACAGAAAATCAGCTACAGTAATGTCATTAATGTCATTTAAAGCCTTTCTCATACTTAACTGTATACAGTATGGCATGAAAAAGAATTTAGTTCTTAATACATTTATACTTGTGTATATATCAGCATAAATATTTCATATACAAATGAAATATGTTTACCAATCAAGCCTTGCCTCATGGACCTGTATTTCCTACACTATTTAACATTTATAAGCTAACCTATTTGGAGGAAACAAGCCTATCCACAAATATTTAAAAATAAAGTATTTAACAATAAAATTATCTACAATTTATACATATTATATTACAGTATGCACAATCATAAAATAGGCTACAATTTCCATAGCTTAGCTGTTCTGGATTTGTGCTGATTATTGGAGTAAGCTACTCGCTTTATCAGTCCGACATACAAGGTAATAAATTCTTATATCTTCTATTTTGTGTTTCTGAACTATATATCTTCATGTACTGCCATTTTTTTAAAAAATCTTGCACATATAAATTAGCAGAAATAGTAAAATAAAATACAACAATTATCAAGAATATTAATGAATAAAATCCTAACCTGGGCTCTGTCCATAACATGCTATTTTCTAAAACAAGATGCTCCTGAAGATTTTTGACTTTGACAACCATCTTCTTTTCATACATCTGATTGGCTATTTATTTTCTTAGAGTATTGGAGAACTGCAGTAAAATCTCCAAAATTCTTTATGGGCAATAATAATAACCCCCAGTGAGGCACTACCTTGACATGGTTGTGGGATTTATGTGCTCTGAGGAAGAGAAGAGGTTCAACCCAATTGAACAGTCTGAGGAGCCAGATGGAGAGTGCCTCTCCTATGGTGAAATGTAACTTACACATGAACCCCCCAAATGCAATGGAGGTGCAGCCCTGCCCATGCACATGCAGCTCCTCACATGCACCCCACACCCCATGCATGCACATGCTGCCCCCACATGCACCTCACACACACCCCGCCCTCCATGCTTGTGCACATGCATCCCACATGCACCCCGCCCCACACACATGCGCAGCAGAGACCCGACAACCAGATGGCCGGCGGGAGGTGCACATGCATGTGCAGTGGTACTGAACTGGGTCAACGGCTTGCGTGACCACAGAGAGGGCACTGTAGTGCATCATGGCACTAGGACATACATTAAAAGATGCCAATGCTATATTATCAAATATAAGCACCAGCACACTCAACAAACAAACCAACTACAGTGCAACTGCAGTTATAGCTAAATACCTGTGCTGCAAAATCAACAAAGAAGAAAAGCCTATGATGCACCAATAAAATGAAAAGATGAGGCTGGAAAATAAGATCAGCAAGCTTAGATCAGATCAGAAACATTTCTGCCAATCCATAAATGTTGAGCTGCAGTGAATCAGGCAAGGAAGAAACAATGCAGTTCTAGACACAGATATGGCATAACCCAAAGAAATACAAAAAGAACACAGCTTGATTAAAGGAAGTGGCTAAGAATAAAAAAAGAAACTGAATAATAACAGCAGAAGTAGTGAAGAAAAGAGCAAGGAAAATCAAGAATTGCTCAGCACCAGGTAAAATTGAATTGTATGAGGTTTGGTTGAAACATCTGACTGGTCTACACCCACTTGTTTCCAAGCAGTTTAACAACTTACTACAAGGAAGTGAAATTGAAGAGTGGCTAACATCCAGCAAAGTCTACCTGCAAAAGGTGTGACACCAGGCAACTATAGGCCTATTACCTGCTCACCAACAAATTTCTAATTGCTAAGCGATGGGGCAACTGATGCAGATCAGCAGATACTATCAAAACAATTAACATCTGGGCAATTCCGGTCATCAAATACGTAGCTGGAATAGTTGACTGGACCAGAAGTTGACTGGACCAGAAAAATAATGACAGTTAATCATGCCTTTCTTCCATGCAATGATGTTGACAGACTCTTATCTACCAAGGAAAATTGGTCAGTATGGAACATCGCAAGTATATCAAGTGATTGAAGAAATAAAAAGGGCATTGGAAGAACATGTGAAGGATAGTGAAGAAGATGCATTGAACTTACATACCAGGAAGGCTTACTGAGTACTGGAAAGACAAAACTTGCCTACAGGAAAAACCAATGAAGAACAGAAAAGAGTTGTGGGAAGAAAAAGTATTACATGGTCAGTAGATTAAAAAAAATAGCAAGCAAAACAGATAATAACAAGATCTGGCAATGGCTAAGAGCAGGAAAGTTGAAGAAAGGGACAGAGAGGAAAATGTTGGTTGCACAAGACCAAACTTTAAGAATAAATGCATACAAAACCAGAATTGAGAAGAGAGCAAAAGACAGCAAGTGCTGCCTCTATAAAGAAGTTGAAAAAACAGTGGAGGAGTTGGTTATCTGCCACAAAAAGATCACACAGCTGGACTACAAAAATGGCACAACGAAGTAGCAGCAATGATATAGAAGAAATACCTTTTGCCTGCAAGCAAGAACTGGTAGGACAATAAAAGTAAGTAATACAAAAATAAAATAAAATAATAGAAAATGAAGAAGTTAAAGTACTCTGGAACTTTAGAATTCAAACTGACAGGCACCTGCCACATAACACCCCAGACTTAGCAACTGTTGATAAGAAAAACAAAAATATCTTGATAGCAGTAGCTAGAAACAGCAGAAGAAGAGAGAAAGAGCAGAAGAGAAGAGAAAGAGCTGGAGAAGATAAGAAAAACAAAATGCAAATAGAATGACTATGGCAAAAGAAAGGAAGGTAGTACCAATAGCAATAGGCACTTTGGGTGCAATCCCAAAACAACTGGAGAACCACTTGAACACCATCAGCATTGCCAAAATCATCAGTCAATTGCAAAAGGCAGCTTTATTCAGAACAGCTTAAATCCTATGACACTATCAAACATTCAGAATTGCCTATCTCTGGTCCTTGGGAAGAACTCAATAGGAGAACAAAAAAATGCCAAATCCAGTGTGAACATCTGGCTGACTGTGCAACAAACCATAAAGAGAAAAAGTCTGGATAGAGGACATGGTAGTACCTAGAGACAGCAGAATAGAAGAAAAAGAATGGGAGAAGATAACCAAATACAAATTTATTGGACTCCATTATGCCTGTAAAGAAAAGGATTGCCTAAGAAGCATTTTGCTGAAGATGTAAGAAAGTAAAGACAATGTTTCCTTAAAACATGTGTTTTTATAATGTCCTATACTTAGTAAATTTTGGGATAAAGTAGTGGTCTATATAAATGTAACTGCAACAAAATTTAACATTTTCGGAAGATAATATTGTCTTGAATGACATACCTGATTCATAGAATGTGACAACTGAACAAGATAAATCTCCTTGCCCTTACCCTACATAACACTCACACTGCAATATTAGAAAGATAAATCTATGGCTCCCATTTGATCAATGGATTGAAAATTTGATTACACTTATTTATACGAGCAGATTGCATTTAGATGTAAACTTTGTATGATAAATATAATGAAATATGGGAGTCGCTTATATAAAATACAGTAGGTTAAAAAACATAATATCTATATGTGTATTAGAAAAGTGTATGTGTCTGAATAATTATTACATTAGATAATTATATATAGTATTGTAATAGTTTTTTACAATATAAATTCATTGTTTTTTCTGTTATATTTTCCCCTCATTTTTAAAGAACTGTATTCTTTAAAACTGTAATGTATATTTTCTATGTATTTATTTTTGTGTCTTGTTTCTTTTGTTTTTTTTTTTTATCCAAAAAAGCAATAAAAATTATTTTTAAAAGTTGCAATAAATGAGAGAGATACTGGTATTGGCAGAGTAATCTAAGACGGAGAGGTCAGAGTGATAACAGTTAAAAGATATCCTGTAGCCATGTCATCTTTCTCTGTTTAATGGATTTTATTTTTTTGGTAAGAAGAAAAAAAAATAGAAAAAGCATTAACAAAAACACAGGATGTCCACAAAAATACAAGAGTTGCCTAGACTCTCTTTAAAAATATGAAAATGGCAGAACAGTTGCATAATTCAAATCTCATTGAAGGTCAAAAGAAGTATTTAGGGACACATTTGAATTCTAGAATTAATTAGAGATATTATCCCAATATAAAATTGGAAGCATATCTGTAGATTATTTCTCAAATTCATCAATACATAACATACATGCATTTATACATATGAATGCAATCTTCAGTTACAGTATATCTATTTTAAGCATCTACAGTATATTATTAGTCAACCCACTAGGTATAAATACTGAATACATGTTCTTAATATATTATAAAATGAGCATAATACTATATGTATATGCTAAATTTATAAATTAATTACCTTTGATAAAAGAAAGAATTAACAGTATGTCCAGCAATACTTCACCAATACAATTTTTAAAATACATCCTCATCTTTTTAAAACTCTGCCAGATTGATGTGAATGGGCTCTGAATTGATTACAATTATATTTTTGTCCATTTTTGTGCCTACTTTATATTATTAGACAGCCCCCAAAGAAAATCAGTATGAATGAAAAATAGATACTTGGAAATCAAAACTTGGAAAACAGCCAAAACTATAAATCTGAAGGAAAAATGTGTTGTCATTTGTCACATTTAATTTAATTTTAAGCAGACAGACTTGAATATTTACATAATTATGAATAGTTACCATTTCTTTTTTACAATTTATATCACACCATTTCATTGATATATTGAACAGATAGAAAGGGGTCATTTGTTTTTCAGATGGTTAAGTTGGTTAGCTAATAATCATTCATGCCTTTCTTCAGATTTTCTCCCTAGATTTTAGGTTTTAGCAGAAAAACAGGGATATTAAATACCGATCTCACCAGATTGTTACAGTCGGTTCTCTTAGTAATTCATTCTATCTTTTCCTTTCACTTTCTGGTTTTAAAAATAGAGATAATAATACCTTGCCCACACAAGATTTTGGGGGGAACAAAATAAAAAGTAAATCTACTATACATGAATACATTTCAGATAAATAACCTGTAATAGCCAATTTAAACATTTAAACATTAATTTAAACATTAATGTTGTAGCACTGTTTACTGATATTTTTGACTAAAAACAGTTCTGTAAACCCAGTATTGCCCTCTTATATTACTGTTATAATATAACAGTATTATATTATCAGCCCAATCATCTGATTATTCAAAGATAAGCTACCTTGAGTTCAACATAAATTATCAGAAATGAGTTTGAATAAAATGAAGACCAAAATTACTGAAAATAATTATAGTAGCTGCTGCTAAAATAGCAGGCACAGATCTCTTTTTCTTTACACACACACATACACACACAGAGGGAAAGAGAGGAAGAGAGAGGGAGGGAGGGAGGGAGAGAGAGAGGGAGAGAGAGAGAGGCAGCAGTGATGTGGAAGAAAACAAAACATTTCCATGTGACATTGTCACCAGTAACAAAAAAACCAACAACATCCAAATATGTATATTTTTTCCATCCCCACTTCATTTTATTAAAAGACCCTACAGTTGTGGAGAAAATCAACATGATGACATCATTTTTCATTTCACTACCTGTTCCAGAAAAGAAAGGAGGAAGGGGCTGCTATCTCTCATAACAGCTCGTTCCAGCCTATGTCTTTATATGACAAATGATATTGATGACTTTGTTGGTAGAGGAAGAAGAGAAACAGGAAGCTTCCTCTCACTAATAGAATCCAGCCTTTGCAATGTTAATATGGTATCTTTTTAGAATAGCAATTGAGTTTCCTAACACTTGTTGTGGTACTGTCTGGCTGACCAAAGGCATTGTCTGGACAAGTAAATTTGGTGATGAATTAGCCAAAAGAATGGAATTTCGCTGAGATTTACCTTTTTGTATGTATGTATGTATGTATGTATGTATGTATGTATGTATTTATTTATTTATTTATTTGTTTGTTTATTGGTTCGATTTATATGCCGCCCTTCTCCGGAGACTCAGGGAGGCTTACAATGCATTAAGCAATAGCCTTCATACTTTTGTATATACCTGCTTAGTAGGGCTTTCGGGGGGCCCCTAAGCGGTGTTCTTTTTTATACAAAGTCAGCTTATTGCCCCTACAATCCAGGTCCTCATTTTACCTACCTCGGAAGGATGGAAGGCTGAGTCAACCTTGAGCCTGGTGAGATTCGAACTTGCAGTAATTGCAGGCAGCTGGCAGCTAAGTGCTATTTAATAGTGCTTTAGTTCACTGCTCCACCAGGCTCCTACCACTATGCTCAAAAAGTCCAGTAAGTTCTTCATGAATTGATAAATTCATGGTAAAGTTTTTATATAGTTTAGCACAGGGGTGAAATGCTACCAGTTCAAACCAGGTCGGCCAAACCAGTAGTGACTGTGGCGGGTAGTTCGGAGAACCAGTAGTGTGGTAGTGTGAGGCTCCGCCCATCCATCTGAATGTTGTTACTTCCTGGTTTTAACCAGGTAGTAACCTGTTTTTGATCCTCTTCATATGCGCAGAAGGCTTTGAGCATGCTCAGAGGGTCCAAGTGTGTACGTGATGTGTGCATGTGAGTGCGCCCTTCCGAACCAGTTTGGAAGGTAAGTAGATTTCACCCCTGGTTTAGCATCACATTAACATATTTCAACTTTTTCCCCTCTACCCATAATTATATTAATAGTAATTTCAATATTAGACCAGAATGAGACAGTTCTAGAACAAATCCAGATAATGCATGTAAATAGTCTCTCAAATACATCTCCAGCATGTTTTTGTTCAATGTTTACTGTGGTGTTCCATGAATATGCAAAAGAAGATTTTAATAAATAACTTGTCTGCGATGGTGAAACATATTTAGACATTCTTTTAAACACAACCGTTTATTTGTCATACAGAATATTCCACTTTTATATTGTATTGTTCATGTAGATTAGCAATATCTATTTTTATAAAATTCTACAGATTTCTACAAAAATAAGCTGCAGACTTGGAGTTTTTCAAAATACTTTCTACCATAATTCATTTGACATTTTCAAAACTTTTAAGAAACTAGATTAAAAAGTGTTTTAATAAGTTGTGTTGCCTTTCTGCAATTTTAAATATTCCAATGTTTTGCAGTACATTAGAGGTTTAAAAGAAGTCATTAAAAATAAACTTGTCTAGAGTATGGGTAATTTATCTGACCTTGTATTCCAATAATAATAACAATGATGATTTAAAAAACCCCAACGTGTTTAGATTGTGATTATCCCAGAGAGGAATTAATTTAAAAATTCTCTTATTAATCTGAATAATATTCATTCTAAAACATTCTTCCACATATATTAATGGAAATTTAGAGTCATCTATTTATATCAGTATGAACCTGAATTAAACAATTTGAAATATTTAATCAATCAGTGATATTCAATTTTATTATGGCCTTTAGCCAGCAAAGCAAGTGATATTTTCCTACGAATTGTTATTCCAAGATACATACATGAATCCATGGTTTACAGATTTTCTCATACACCTTAGATCAGAGTTCCCCAACCTTTCCAGCTTTGTGGCAGAGTGGGGGGGGGGGGAGAATTCTTCTGCGCAAGCAGCGGGCAAGCATGCATGCGTGCGCTGTTCCATTTACATGAGTGGAGGGCAAGCACGCTTGCCGCTCACACAAATGGAGCACACATGCTCACTCACTGCTCGTGCAAGTGGGGATGCAAGCACACACTCACCCACCATTTCTGTGGCCCGGTTCCAAAAGGTTCAATGCCCAATAGTGGACTTCAGCCTGGGGACGGGGGACCCCTGCCTTAGATCATATTGGAAATATATTAAACTTACTCCACTTATTGAATAGCCTGTCACTTTATCAAACTATTGCATTACATCCACAAATTTAGGTAAAGAAACTTGATAATTATTAAGACTCAAAATACCATTTGCATATTGTATCAGTGCAATTTGTGTTTAATTCCAGCCTTCTTTCAACTCCATATGCCATTTGATGGTTTGATAAAGTAAGCCAGTGCTTCCAAAATGAAGTTAAATTAAAAAAGGACATAAAAGACATATTTCATTAGTTAGTTTTGTGAGGCATCTTATTGGATTTAGAAATTTTCTTATAATCATTTAAAATGTGGAATGCGGATACCATATTTTAAATCTCCTAATAAAAACGTAGGGAGAAAAAATATTCTGAAAATATTGCAAAATTACATTATCAAATTTAATTTTCCTAAAAAATAAGGTGAACTATATCAAAAGCTTTTCCCAAGGCTACCATGGGAAACTTAAGTTTTTTTAACTGTGTGTTTGTATTTTAAAATATTGTTGAATACTATAATTTTTATATATCATAGTATGTGATATCTGGAGATTTATATAAGAAAAAGAAAGAAAGCAGTGAGATAAAGCTGATAGAAGATGCCATCTGTAATCAAGTGAATAGAGTATAAATTTCAGGCAGGCAGGCAGGCCATTAAGTGCCATTGTAACCTGAAGAACAATAAAGACACTCCCAAACAGTCTGTAAAAACACTGAGTGTTGACTGGTTTTCTCTGTCATGGTGACTTTTTTTGGCATTATGCAATAGCACAACTGCTTGTATGGGTGCTGAATTGTTGAGGTTTAAGCAAAAATACTGAATTCACCAACATTCATTTATTCATGTGTAAATGTTAGGGTGCCTGGTTTATATTTTTCACATAAAAGCTTCACAACTTTATTAGCTGCAAAAAGGTAGCTATTAAGGTCAAAGACTAGAATTCATCATAATAACTATAGTTATTTTCTTCAGATATTCATGCAGTACCTCAGCAGCAGCACTGACAGCTCCATGCAATTTATTTATATTAAGACAAATCTATGAATTGTATTCACACCTACCCTGAAAGCAGCTCTCTAAGGGATACCTCTTGGCCGAAATCATCAGTGACATTAATGGAAGGATGCAAAGATGTGTATTGTTCAGGAAACATGCCACAGCACTGGGCACGTAAAGAGAGTATAGGAAAGCAAAATGAGAAACTGTTTAAAAGCTAGTAAGTTATAGCAGAAACTCTGAGGTTCTATGTCTAGATACGTCAAAAATAAATATAATCAATTATGTAGCGTAGCCCTGGAAATTGAACCTTTGTGTGATATTCACATAGTCCAAATTCAGATGTAATAACATAATGTCCAATCTGTTCATGGAGGACTTGAGTTGGTGGCAGCAGTGGATTATCTGGTTTATGTTTGGAAGTTAAGCAGGATCATATTTGGTTAATACATGGAAAGGAAATGGCCAAGGAATTCCAAGGTTTTCCAAAGTTTTTTTTTTAAAAAAAACACACATCCTGGAAGAATATAATGACAAAACTCTTCTTACTATTGAGAAAGAACCACCTGAATGTGTCCATGAGGTCACCAAGACTTCAGTTCAAAGAGATTTTGCCTTTATATTATAGCACTCTTGCTGCAATTGTGCCCAAGTAAGCAAATGCCATTCTGTATGCTAAATAAAGTGAGCCATTAAGAAGCCAGATGTTTCTTGTCTTGCTGATGAGTGTTTGTACTAAAGCTGAAGAATTCAGTTGTTTGCGCTTTTCTAACTATGTTGTGTTACACTTTGATTGGGAAGGAAAAAGGTGCTTCTACACAGTCATGAACATGGACATGACCCTGTTGGACAACTTCTTAAAGAAATTAAATCTGTTTCCAGGATCTTGCAGATGTTTTCTGCAGCTGCAATGTAATAACAGGAAAAGACATATTTGGTTAGAGAAGTTGCCAATAAGTGCTTCCTGTATTGCCATGTAGTCTAAAGCACTTTTTCCTTTCTGATCTGAACTGTCTGATCTCATTTTTTCGAATTTCTGTAGGACTGCTTTACACTAGAAGTCAGTTCAGGTAGTGAACTCTGGTTATCCAATAGGAAAAGCATTTTCCTCTCAAAATAATTACATGTGAATTGGGCAGTACAGGACAGTCTCTTATTTTTGATAAAAAAATGGAAGTTGGTGTTGCCTGAATGTAGGCAAGGATATAATCATGCTCCTTCCTGCAACCACTGACTTTGTTGATGCATACACCAATCTGTGGCTGTTACTGGATGAAAGTAATGCCTACTTGGCATAATGAATTTATTTGTGTGCAGATACAGTATGATGTTTAGCTAGAGATCAGTTTCAGTAAGTTAATCAATTAAAACTGTTATCTAATTCACTAATAAAGATTATAATGAAACAAGAGCATATGCATTTATTGATTCTTTAGGTCACTTCTTAAGGTAGGGAATGAAAAAGAAAATAATAAAGATAGCTTTCTTTCTAGCAGTGATAATAATAATTGCAAGAATATGACACTTAATTATCTCAAAAGTTAGTTGGTTTTGAAAGTATAAATATGTATATTAATCAAGTCAAGCTGAATGGTTAATGAATTTAAAATACTTCAATTGGTTGAATTAAATTTCCACTAATTGGTTGAAAATTAGAAATTAAAAATATTTATGCATTTATCTTGCGTCGACAATTTTTACTATGGTACCACAACAAGAAACAATATAACCACATATAATACTCAGCTCATATTCATAGCATGTGTTATAATGTAGCACCTGCACCTTTTAAGATATACATTGCAAAATAAAAAGGGTATGATTTACATGGTTTGCAGTCCTCTTTATGACATAGTAATGTTGCTGATGTAAAAAACACAGAAGCTATTATATAAACATGTTTCGGAGACTTTTACCTTAAATTTTACCAATTTGTTCATTAGGCTTACAATTTAGGAAATGCAAATATTTTTGAACATTTAACTGTTGTATCAAGTAATGCTTATGCTTTAAATCCTTTTGAAAAATATCACCTCCTAACCTGTTGAAGAGATTTTGAAGCGTATATCACCAGGGAAAGAAATCTCATCAATGTTCAGCTGCTTACATTGTCCCCCCACCCCAAGCATCATTTAACAGAATCTAAGTAATCATCTTGCAATTTACTTTACACTGATCATTGCCATTTCTCCATTGCTTCATATAGTTTTAGCTCAAAACTGATGATTGTATCTCAGCAAAAGAAAATGACATTTGGAATCTGCCCACTTTTACTAAATGACTTGCCACATCTTAGATCCGAATGATGAAAGGCTCTTCCCTGTGTGCCTGCTTAAAGGTTTTCTCCGTAAGGCTGAAAGACACCCCACAGAAACCTGAGGAATACCCACTAATCGCATCCAAGTGGGAGTAAATGACCTGAGCAAGGGTCAATAGAATCAAAATTGACTTTAGGGTCCCCAAAAGAAACATGAAACAGTAATTGACATAGATCATTCTCCTGGGGAATCTTCAAGTCCCAGTGTAAATGTCAAGTTAAAATCAAGTTTATTTGCTTAGGTTTAAACCATAGTTTGAAAGGCTCTTCTTTAAAAGCCATCGGGGACTTGAACATTTAATTAAATTTCCAAAAGCACAGAGCAATGGTTTCTTGCTATCTGTATTACAAATAGCTTTAAAAAGTATAACATTAGCAACATTAGCAAATTAATTTTGATATATGAAAAAGTAACAGTCTTATTTCTCAGTGCTTATTGCTGAAAAACTAACATGATCCTAATAATGATTTTCAGATATTGGTAAGTGTTAATTCCTCAATAGATTCCCATTTATGCTTTACTGTTTTATATTTGATACACATGTATAAAAATAGACTTTTCAATGGCAACTCTATTTCTGCCTCTGTACTTACTGTTTGGCAAGGCTGATCCCAATGCTGAAAAGCATCTGAGAATATTTGTCCAGTGGTTGGCACTTGATGTTTAAGATGCTCAATGATATATGCTAACCTCAAACTCTCAAATGCATGAAGGTCCCTCACCTGTATTTTTGGCAGGTTAAGTCAGTTTAGTTTTGGCTTCTGGAAACTGAGAGCATGTAATGTTGATTATGTGACAAAATCTCAGAGTAGCTCTGATGCTATAGAAGAAAATTGGAAAACTGCATGTGGTCCCCAGGTTACCCATCCATATCATGGACTGGCAGAGATATTCCAGAGCATTTGGGCATTTATATTAGTGGATATTTTGATGGCTTGCAGTATAGGACCAGTAACATGGTAACTGCTGACATTCAAATTCCAACACAATTAAAATGGCACCAGGTGTCATGCCTCATCATCTAACTGGTCAGATATATTTCTCATTTTAACATTGGTGTCTCCTGGAATTAATTTTATGCCATACAATTAGTAAAAGTAGAACTAAACATGTGAATAACCACTGTCAATAATTATAGATTTCTGTGCAGATGTAAAGTGAGCAAGATGCAAATTTGTACTCTGCTCTCAAATAAGATTTGTCAGGGATCTTATTTCATGCTGTCCTAAAGTGGGGGGGGGGAGCGACAGGGGAGATAAGGCCTGTTTCTTTTTTTTTTGATCTGTAGACTTGACTTTACCTATCTTTTCAGGAAAAGCTATTACACACACCCTGTAGTGTTGTTAAAACTGTATAGTTATGTTCTAGTCCTTGTGAGCCAATAAATGCAAGTAAACCCTTGCTGTTCAGAGGAAAGAAAAGGAAAAATTAGAGCAGATAAATAGAGTGAAAGGCAGTAGGCATCTCTTTGTGTGCTATCACTACATGAAGATTAAAAAAACCTAGAATCAATAGTGTATTCTGAGGAATTCCTGCTGGTAATTAAACTGAAGTAGTATCAAATTGCTGGTACTTTTAATTTTTAAACTTTCTCATTGCTATTCAGTGACATGAAATAAAACATAGTTTGTTTCAGTAAATGAAATCTGCCTCAATGGGCAAGGATGAACTTTATGCAAATGCCCACAGATGTTTCCTCGGGACTTTACAGAATTGCACTTAAACATTTCTTGGTCTTTAATTACATTTACCAATTTTATCCCAAATGTTTACAACAGCATGTATCTTCTCCTCCCATTCTATCATTTCAACAACACTGTGAAAGAAAATGATCCAAATCATCCTTGTTTTGTAGCTGATTGGAGAACTGAGTCTGGTTTCTACTAAATTAATGTAGTGCTATACCATACTGTTCTAGTTTTTTCTTATTAAATAAGATTGATCTGATCAAGATAAATAGATATTTAGTTAGCCATATGTTATATTGATATGTAATATAGTGTGAAAGCTCACTCTAGACATAGCAGCATTATTTGCGTCTATCTGGCAAGGGACATGAGTGATACAAATGATAGATTTCATATGAACAACATGAGCTACTGTAATTAATAAGGAAATCTGTGAACTGGTGGGACAAAGAGCTATAAAAGGGCACTGGAGTTGGTTCTGGGATCTTTTTAGTTTCTGTAATGCACTGCAACAATAGTCTAAGGATCTCTGAAGAGAGTCCAATTTCACCACAGATTTTAAAAGCTTCATCTGCTTGTTCCATCACCATAATATCACATCTAAAGCATCCAGACTCTGATTTGAAGTATGCTACATTGCAATTGTCCACATCAGTTTTAAATGACTCAGTGGATCAAATGATGTTAACCAGTTTGTTTTCCAATGAACTAGTATTATCATTCATTCATTTCCAAGCACTGCTCAAAAGACTTCATACAATGTTGAGGATACATAGAGTATTACATGATCAGGCAAAGCCTCACAAACCATCTCCTTAGGCAGATGGTTCTAAAAACTCTGAACAAACTCTCCATAAGGAGTAGCAGCTGTTGACATGACCCATTTAAACATGGCCTGCCCCCATCATGCCTGTGTGCAAATACTATAATCTAATGTAACAGGTTTTATATTTGCCTATACTACTGAATATACTTTTTCATATTGAAAAAGTTTGAAGGGAAGGCTTCTGTTGAGTTATTTTCTTGCTTTACTTTATTATTTTTTCAGGATCAGGTATGGAAACATTACTATCCTGCAAGTATTTCATATTACAACATAGTAAATAATTGCATCATATTTTCAAAATGTTTGGGATAGTACATCGTCTGCAAATATGCAATGAGAAATGACTGAAAATGACTCATTTGCATATGTTCCTTTGTACGTGGAGGGCCTAAGAAAATCCAGTGACTTTTGCATGGTAAATAAATACATGAATGCACCCCAACAAATATATTGTTATATGTTGTTCCATATACAATTCATATATGAAGATGGAAGTATGATTAAAAGTTGATGAGTTTATAAATCTTGATTGCTTCATAATTTTAACTTTGAGCAACATTTTTATCATAATTATAGGCTTTCTTTAAGCATTTATGCAGATTGTTTTATTCAAAAGAGGTCTTGTTTCATTTCTGTGTAAACTGTACTCTTATGTCTTCATAAAATAAGAGCCTGTATTCATACAAGGGCAGTTTCATCATGTTCTGTTCCTCCCCAGTAGTACAACAGCAGTAAGCATTCACAATTACTGCTTGGGGGACAGTGGGGAAGTGTGGAATTTTTTAAAAGACATTATCTAAAGTTCTTGAGAATATTAGAACATGTAATGCTACTAGTTTTTCCTTCTTCAGACAAATAGGACAAAAGATATACTCTCAATAGCCTTCTCTAACCTTCTGCATGCCAAAGTATAAGGATTGCAATTTCAAGTAGCTGCACATTTGGCTTATTGAGACCAAACTGGGATAACCTGTCAAGGAATAGCAGCTGTGCAGATGAAGTTGGAGACACTACACAAACTTGTATGTGTGGGCATGTATGTATATATATGTGTGTGTATGTGTGGGGTGGGGGTGTATATATGTATGTGTGTGTGTGTATGAATGTATGTATAATGTATTATGCATGTGTGTGTATATGTATATGTATATGTATGTGTATGTGTATAGATGTCTGCCTGTCTGTCTATATATGAGAATATATGAGAATATATTTAACATTCAAATTTACAGCAGTCTTTGTCATCATCCAGAAAGAAATACAAGATAGTCAGGAACATCTTGAAGTAAATTAAATAGTATATAGAACACATACAAGAAAAAGGAGGGAAAAAGGAGAAACTCTCCCTTTATACTCACAGCCAATCATAGGGTAGATTGCATCATTCATGAGTCAGCACTCCCTAACTAATCAAGTACAACTGTGTATTCTGGCCTATTGTGTACTTTACTGTTCCAGCTACTGAATTCAATATCCTAACATAACCTCATCGTGTGATTTTGTTAATTTGAGAATTATCCTACAGTTGAATAGGTAAGTAGTAACATAAGCTATTTTATACAGCTGGGGGGGGGGGGGAATCTTCGATTCTGCTAAATTTAAGTGGGAGTAACCAGTTTTGAAACTGGTTATTTTAAGTAATGATCTCCATATTCTGTGAAGTTTCTTACCCAGGGAATTGATAGGGAATAAATTTCTTTAAGCTTATTGCTTATTTCATAGACATTACATGTAATAAATAGGCAGGCTGTCCCTTTGGGATCATCAGTGCCAAAGTTGGGAGCAAAATACAAAAGTTTAACAAATCTATCCATTCTTGATATGGCTCTTCTTGCCTCTCTAGTATTTTACCTTGAAAAATGCTCAATATCTGACTCAAAATCACTTCCTAATACATACGCACTAAGGGAACTATAAACAATAGCTAAAGGTATACCTTAATGTATTGTAGTCAATTATTTGGAAGCTAAGCCAAATAAGCTAAGCCAAATAAGGCCTGGTTCATACATGAGCCTCCAAAATATATGGGCTCCAGGCTAGACTGAGAAATGTTTTTTAAAAATGGAAAAAGCAGAGCAAATAACATCTATATTGCTGCGAAAAATACCTACATTCCTGAAAGCACCCAGTAGTTAAGTTTGACTTGAGGGAGACTTTACTATGCTACATAGTCTCTTTAATAAGCACATGTGAAGCATGCCATCAAAATATTCACATTATTTCTCAGGGAAATAACAAAACTACAATGAATTATTACATTAGTAAAGGAATTAGCAATCTAGTAGAATAAATGAAGAATAAAATGTAAGTTAAACAAAGTAGCATGCAAAATACAGCTGTAATTAATATTTTAAAATGGAGGTGACCAGGTGAGTTTGATCTGGTGGGTTTCAAAGCTATTTGTAGCCTTAGATTCTTGATTGATTTAATATTTCTGAAACCTAGAACAATGAGGAGCAAATTGGGACATTATCCCAGAGTGGTCTAGAATAAAAAAAACGGTGCTTAGGGGGAAGATAATTTTGGGCACTCAACATTTGTTTAAATTAAGAAATATACTTACAATATTGATAAATATAATGATATTTCAAAGGATTTTTTTAAAGAAAAAGCATTGGAAGTATACAATATTGTAAACAGAACAATTTTAAAAATTAATATTTTGCTTAAAATATTATTATATTGCCTTAAACAATAACTAATATATGTTTACAAACAAGACATAACCAAAATCCATTGCTGCATATCAAATGTAGATTTCTTCTTCCAATGTTGCATTATTTCTTTAGCCTATCCAATGCCAAAAAATGCATAATACTTGAGACATTCCAAGCATAAGGCTATGACCAAGAAAAATATATGCATTTTAATATATGACACATAATATATGTATAATATTATACACAGATGAGAATCATTAAATAGTGGGAGGATATAAATGGATAAATGAATATATTTATATAAATGAATATAATATAAATGAATGCGGCCGCGCGGGGGATTATGGGAGCGACGGGACGCTCCCATGTGACACCTCTCCTGCGCGAGCTGCATTGGTTACCGGTGGACTTCCGGGTGCGTTTCAAGGTGTTGGTGACCACCTTTAAAACGCTCCATGGCTTAGGACCAGGGTACTTACGGGACCGCCTTCTGCCGCCAATAGCCTCCCACCGGCCGGTGCGTTCCCACAGAGAGGGTCTCCTCAGGGTGCCATCAGCCAGACAATGCCGGCTGGCCACCCCCAGGGGGAGGGCCTTCTCTGTGGCAGCCCCTACCCTCTGGAACGATCTTCCTCCAAAACTGAGAACAATTGCTGACCTCCGGACTTTTCGTCGGGCCCTGAAAACTCATCTCTTTCAGCTTGCTGGTCTAGCCTGACCCCGCTGAATTTTTAAGATCTGTATTATAGGGTTGGGTATTTTAAATATTTAATGGTTAATGGTTTTAATTTTTAGCCAAAGTTATATGCTTTTTTTAAAGAAATTGTTTAACTTTTGTGTACTATTTTTATTTGGCTGTTCACCGCCCTGAGTCCGCAAGGAGAAGGGCGGTATACAAATCTAAACAAACAAACAAACAAATAAATAAATATTTTGACATGTAGAGATTGAGCCACTCAGCCAATTATATTAACATTCTATTGATTTCAATCCAAACTGGAATATCAAGGTAAATTCAAGTCAAGTAAATTAATGTCCCGGCTCCTGATCTGCATCTCTAGCGAGATGATTCCAACGAAGTCTTATTATATATTCTCTGACATATCCAACATATATGAGAAAAAACACTATGTTAACCTCATTTAATTTTTCACATTATTTAAAGCAATTCTTCACTGATTTAGCAGAAAAGGAACTCTCAACGCATTATTTCAGAGTTCACATTGCTAATTAGTATCAATTTCATTTAAATTTCTATAAAAAGGAGTAATGGTTTTGGCTTACTATAGTCTGTATTGATTCCTCCATAATCTCTAAAATTTTAGTATTTTACAAGTAGGAATAGTAACAATGACTTTGCCATTGTAATATGCCTTTACATGTTATATGTGGAAAGGTTTCCTTTACTTTATCTACTTCTGCTTCATGTGAGATACTCTTGCCCATTGAACAAGAGATAATCTTAGAGAACTGGCAACTCTTTCTTGGATTTATCAACATCTTGTCACACTGGAAATATATAGATTTTCTTAATATTGTTGAGGATATAGAAAAGAAATTATTGTGAAGCTTTTCAGATGGATCTCTTTAAAGTGGATTAAAGTGGATTAAATGATCAACCAAATAGTTAAAGGTGGTTCAATTTAAAAAGGAAACGTAATGCACATTGGTTCAAAAAACACTAGCTTTCAATAATGAAATTTAATTTTCTGTCACTCATCAGAAAAAAGATACTGAGATTGTAACTGATAATTCAGTGAAAGTGTTGATTCAATATGAAGCAACTACAAAAAAAAATCCATATTAGAGATCCCTTAGAAAAAGATTGAAAATAAAACCATTTGTCTGAAATGGTATAGGCCATTTCAGGGTTTCCTGCCTACGCAGGGGATTGGACAAGAAGACCTCCGAAGTCTCTTCCAACTCTGTTTTCTGTTCTGTTCTGTTCTGTTCTGTTCTATTCACATTATAATCCAATACAGATCTATAGATTGTCCTTGTATAGTAGCTACTATTGGGTCAGCAACTTAGTCTTAAATGGGTTGCTAAGTGAAAACAGTACTGTGCTTATGATCTTACTTCAGTTTTCCTTTGCCTTATAGACCTATGAAGGTCATAAAGGTGAGGATTGGTTGTACATTGCTTTTACATCACCATTGTAAGTGTAAATAGTCAACAGTTGTAAATGAAGATTATCTGTATCTGGAATCCTGTGTATAATTCTCATTTCCTCACTTGAAAATGTTTATGATATAATATGCAAAAGAGAGAAGCCAAAATGATACAGGGGCTCAAATATAGCTTTGCCAGAAAAAGTTAGAATATTTAGGGTTCTTTTTTAAAAAATCAAGTAAGCAGGGAACATGATTATGATACATAAAATTATCATGGCATAGGAGAAACACACAAAAAGTACTTATTCACACAATATGTAATTAGCCTGAGGAATTGATTACCACAAAATATGATACTAACCACTAATTTTGTTGACTTCTAAGGTCAACAAAATGAGGACACAGATTGTTGGGGGCACTATGCCAACATTATAAACCACCCAGAGAGTGCTGTAAAGCACTATGGGGTGGTATATAAGTCTAAGTACCATTGTGATAGCTAATTAAAGGGGGACTGGAGTAATTCATTGTAGAATAATTCGTAATAGTCCATCAGGGCCAATATTCTTGAACAGTCAAGGTTATCTCCAAGTTGGGGAAAACATGCCTCCAAAGCACCAGTCACAGGGGAAAATGGCAAGAGAGGGAGTTCATCATATCTTCCTTATGAGTCCAGAAGCATCTGAATGTATCCTAAGAGAAAGAAAATGTTACATTACGATGAAAAATTATCTATAACTGGTCTTTGCATCCCCGCAATCACATGGTCAAAATTGGCTGCTTGGCAACTGGCATGTGTTTACCATGGCTGCAACATCACCACCATTTGCAACCTTCAGAGCTAACTTTTGACAAGCAAAGTCAATGGGGGAAGTTGAGTTTGCTTAATGGCCATGTGATTGAGGTAACAGCCGCACTGATTTGCTTAACAATTGTGGCAAAAAAGATCATAAAATTGAGCATGACTCACTTAACAATTGCCTTGTTTAGCAATGGCAATTGTGGTCCTGACTGTGACTGTGATTGTGAGTCAGGGACTACCTGTAATAATCCCATACCAATGAAGGAATCATGAAAGATAAAATTTTGAAACTAACAGTATCATAAGCAGTAGGGAACACTGCCTTCAGGATTTAAATTATAGCCCCTCACCCTTCGGATTGTCTTAAAACCAAAAACTATGTTCAGTCTAATGAACTAAGCCCCACTGAATTTATGACAAATCTTCCTTGGTATATCCATAGAAGTTTGTAGAAGTTCAGAAAGTCATTTATCATGTTTTGACTCTGATATTTTAGGATTATTTCCCAATGAATAAATTCAAGAAGACCTAATTATGAGTTATCGTGTCCAGATGTCATTACAATTTTATGTATACCTGACATGGGTTTTTGTTTAATGAAATAAAAAAAAAATGGAAATATTGAAAGCACCAGGCAACCTTGCTACCTATAATTACATGATCAGAGTGAGAGCCCTACCACTAAAATTAAGCCCCCACCCATAAATCTGCAAACCCATGAGTTATTTTCAATTTCAATTTTATTTTGCAGATAATATTCAGATATATTTTTACTTTTCTATGGCCATAATGGTCCAAGAGCAACATTACTCCTATTAGATTTAGACTGAGTTTCATTTTATTTATTTTCCCTTTAGATTCTTTTATGACACTGAATTTGAAGAAATTTAGTTTATATTATCAGGCGTTTTTAAAAATTAGATTGCTATGGAATTTGCTCCTTAACTATTTAAAACCAATCAAAACTTCATAGCTTAGCCACATTCATTTTAAATCAAATTATTCACTGTGCATACATCCACAGTGAGAATTTCCCTCATAACAGAACTCATTTAAATATCTCTACAGATATCCTGTCAATAAGGACTAGTCTTAGTGCACTCGCTTTCCACATATAATATATTTAGTAATCTCACCAAACTCAGTTCTTGGGGTGGAGAGAATTCTTTATGTAATATATGTATGAAAGAATAAAATTAGAAAGTAATAACTTGCTTGTAGATAGCTTGCTATCCTCCTTCCAAAAATAATGGTCTCAGATATAGCCAGAAAATGGTTTTAGTTCCTCATCACATTTCACCTGGAAGTAAATATCAATTGAGTAAAATCAACCACATATCTAAACATCAAATAAAATGTCTAAATTTGGACCAACTCTTGACAACAATACAAAAATGCATTGACTTTCTCCAGGACTTTTAAAAAACTTCCCTGTGTCTTGATTTTCCTACATCATTTCAAGATCAACTGCTTGTTCCCAATGCCTACAGCTGCTTAAACATTATTTAAAATCATATAGATGAATGTGAAAAACATGTATTTGCAAATATGAATATGCCAAAAAGAGGATAATGACTGATTGTAAATCCCTGGGAATGAGTCCACGTGGGATTTACTCTGTGATGTGGGAAAGGGATATGGACACAGGTTGATTTGGATTTCTAGTTTTACCAAAAAAAGAACATTTACCTTCAACAATATTCTTGAAAGATTCATCTCCAAACCTCTCAAATAAATATTATATTAAAATGGGGCCATTGTATTCTCAAAAAAAAAATTCTATGCTATTTTTTTAAATTGCTTTTCAGGATTTGTTCTGCTTTTGGGTCTCCAGAAATATTAAGTGGTTTCTTTGGAAGTAACCCCCTCTGCTTTAAATGGACTTACTCCATGTATGTTAGAATGCAGCCTTTGGAAATGTCATGGTTAATCTTATCTGTCTTTCATGCTAAATGGAGGTTAAATGTTTTGCCATTAGAACATTGCTTTCCTCATCAATGAAAGTAGTTGTCTACATTCTGGAGGTTTAAAAAAATGCACAATGAATTCCTTAAGATCCCTGCCACTTCCACCATTTATCTAAAAAATGGCAAGGCATTTATGAAATCAGTTTCTCCACCAAGAGATAATATTCAGAATAATTTCAGTTGCATTTCATTTCCCAAGTTTTCTATTCTCTTGAACATAACAATATATTCTGGTCATAATTGACTCAAAACTATGCATTTTCATTCATAGTTTTCTGATCTTTTTAAAAAGGGGGGTGGCAGAGGTTAGAATTTCTTTAATCTGGATCAATATCCTTTCCTACCAGTTTACCAGTCAAGCCACAAGGATTAAAAGGACTAATATTTGAAATGCATACACAAATGTATGCACATGCTCAGAGGTTCAAAACGCACACATTTAAAAACCATGCTGAGGAACTAGAAAATTCTAGAATGGGACAGACAATACCAAGGAGTTAAACTGATGCCATTTTTTTAAAGTTAGGAGTGTGAAAATGTGTGGCTCCTGACAGCTAGGATATACACAAATATCTCAAGAAACAAGAAATGCACAGTATAATTCTAATGTTAAATTTGATTTGTAGTTCCTACTGTAGATATTCCAATAAAATCATGTAGAGGTTTTCTCTGTATCATCTTTTTATTATTCTGAGTTTTTAAAAGAACATGGGTGCAGAATTAGCCAGAGCAGTTCTCAGATGAAATAAAAATTATTCTGGAACAGTGATAAATTGACAAATTTCCCCACTATTTCCGCCTGTATTTTAGTGTTAACTTTCTTCCCCATCCTTCCCCAATAAAAGAGGAAATAAATGGTTATGCCCAGTACAGTATTGAACTTTTCAGTTGCAAAAGAATAGATGCATATACCTCTGCTTAAATTGATCCTACTACTTCTCCTCTTTTGCTGCTTCTGTAAGTTGAGTTTCATGTCATGTTTGAACCGTTATCCCAAAGAATCGTCACACACATGATTCTTGTATTATTTTGAGCATAATGAAAATAATGCTCAAGGTGTTGGCATATGGATGAGCAGAAAATCCAAGGAGCACTCTCTCATTCCCATCTCTGTAGGAACAACAAAAACAAAAAGAGCAATCAAAAGCTTGCTAATGGACAGTTCTACCAAATGCCTAACCGGCAGACGAGCCATGCTTCCATCCAAAACACCGTCTTTATTGGATAAGGGCGGTCAATTTAAAAAATTCTACCAGACTGAGATATTTGCTGAATTTTTCTCTCTTGTAAGATCATCGCAAGAAAACAAGGTCTTGAACCCAGGATTTTATCTCTTCCCTCTTCCCACCGCTCCACACCCACACCCTGTATCTTGAAGCCCCTTTAATGTGTGCTGCACTTGGACGATCTTTCCCTGTCTCCCCCTCCCCAAATATTTCTCCCCAAAAGGACTTTTGTTTTGAGCACAGACGCACTCTCGAGTACTGTTCTCTTATTTCCCTGTCTGAAATGTGAGAAGGAGTTGCTATAATTTGGAGGTTAGGTTGCTAAAGACGCCGCTTTTCAATAACAAACACGGCTAGCAGAGATGGTCAGGGTGCTTCTTTTGTGTACAGTTTACACACTGGCACCTTTTTTTAAAAAAAAAATGCCTGAGCTCAAACTCAATTTCACAACCCACGTTTGTGTGAAATGCAGGTTTGACATCTGTTTGCCAGAATGTTTTGCACTTAGCCTAACACCCACTATTAAGTGACAAAAATTGTGGCAGGTTGTCAAAGCCAGCTGACTGACAGGTGCTCCGCTTAACAAAAAGAGAGACAGCCGCGGGGGTGGAGGTGGGGAAGAGGGACACCATTCAACTACTTGCGAAGCTGAGAAGCTCGCTCTAGTACTATCCCCTGTTCAGTATTTCCCTGTTTAAGTGGGGATATGTAAGTGGCAGGCTTGGAATTCTCGCACCCAATTCATTTGGTGGATTGCAACATAAACAAGATTGGAGGCGATTCCAAAGCAAATGAGGCTACAGACCGAAATACGGTTCTAGCAGGAACTAAATCTTGATAATTTCAATGGGATCTACTTCCCAAGTGTAGGTTTGGCTGGGATGAAGGGATGAAGAGGAGTTTAAATAATTCCCTTCGTCTGAAGCGCCGGTGAAAGTGTATCACGCGGTCCCATAAATCCAGAACTTCCCCCAAGATTCCTGCGCCGAATTTTTCCAATAAAAAATTGGCCTTAATGACGGTTTATTTTTCCAAAATTAAAAAAAAAAGTGTTTTAATTCAGACTGCCTTTTTCGTTTTGAGAGAAAATTGTTAGCTTTTGACATATTAAAAAAAACCCTGTTCAGATGACTGCAGTTTGCGGGGAAACGATTTGGCTCGGGATGCCGGAAGGCTTGCTACAAGGGAGGACGTCGAACAGCAGCGGCTTCCACTAGAAATTTTCTGGCGGCGGAGGGAGAAATCGGCTCCCAACCGAACTTCTCCGACGCCGCCTCCCCGTGGAGATGGAGGAGCCTCCGCTGCGCCGCCGCTCGGAATGGCTCGCAGCGGCCACAGTGCCCTCTTCTATTCCATCCCACCCCAGTCGCCAGTTCAAAGTAGCCCTTCAGCAATCGCCGAATAACCCGAGGGCGTCGCTTTGTCCCACCAGGCTCTGGGTCCAGGCAGGGGCCTTTCCCGGAGTCGTGCTAGTGCGTGTGCGCACCTGGAGAGGCTCACGCCCATCCAGGTACACTGTTAGACCCTAGGAGTCCCTTATTGCCCCCTCCTAAAGCGACGCTTCCCGCAATAGGCGCAGGCTTGACAGAGCCCCGGCAGACTCTCCCTCTCCAGCAGGAAGTTGCTGGATGCCAGGAAGAAGCCGGCGAAGTGCGGCAGAGCGCGCCCTCTTCTCGGAGAAGGGCAGCTGGAGACCCTCGCTGCAAGACTTTGGCGACGCCAAAGTATTCCGGGGGTGGAGAAGGGGGTGTAGGAAGAGATCCTAACTTGCCAGCCCGAACAAAATAGAATAGGAGCAACCCGGGAGGTAAAGGAAACCCCGCCGGGGGCGTCCCAAGAAGGTGCCCCAGAGAAAAGGAGGGAGACCCACCAGATTCAAGGAAAAACTGGGGAGGGGGCAAGGAAAGGCTGGGTCCCCTTTTCTTCCTTCAAGCGGCGTGGTCCCATCTGCTTTCCAACCAACTGCTCGGTCCTATTCGCCGAGACTGAAGGAGAAGGCGGGGGGGGGGGGCGCACAAGAGTGGAAGTGGCTATTTATTAGATTCCTTGTTTGGTATTGTTCAGTGACATACAAAAGCGCTTCATTATATTCCAGAATTGGAGGGGGGAGTAGGAGGGAGGGAAGCCCTGCTCAGTCGCTGTTGTAGCCTTTGTTTTGTTGTTTTTCCAAGAGAGAAACAATAACTTGAAATTGTCTAGAAAGTCTTTCTCCATTTTTTTAAAAATCAATAATAAATTTCATTTCCGAGCTTCTCTCTCTTTCTCCCCCCCCCCCCGCAGCGAGAGAATATGTGAGAGGGAGAGAAAGTGAAGGGGGGAGAGAAAGCGAGCGGGAGAGGGTGTGTGTGGACGAGGGTGTGCGCCGCTGCCCGGGCACTCTCGCTCTTGGCACTATGGTGGCGCAGCCAGCGCTGGCTGGGCGAGCGGAGAGCGACGTTGGGCAGAGGTACACCCGGCTAGGCGCGGGAAGGTGGCCGAGGCAGCTGGCCTGCCCTGCGGGAGAGGCTGCGCTCCGGAAGGCTGCGGTGCGGGAGAGGAGGAAACGGGAACTGTAAGTGGGCCGCGAACTTTTGAAGGGGGCGGGTGGGTGGGTCACTCTGGGGGTGGGGGGAGGGACGGGCACCACAAGGAGTTTGCAAGGGAGGCGGGCTTCCAACTTTCCACAAGTGGAAAGAAAGACCTTTCCTAAAGCCGCCGCATCGATTGGAATGCCTGTGGAGAAGTGTGACGAATACGAGAGGAGGGGGTCTTCCCCTTTTTTATGATAGGGTTTTCCTTTGTATTCTTCCTTTTTTAAGCTGACCCTCCCTCCCTCCCTTATCCCCAAAGGCAGCACCACTTCTCCATTTCCCGCTCAGCAGGACAATGAGAAACTGGGCGGCAGCTCCTCTAGCCCCGCGCCTCTTTTTCATCCCTACAGCGCATCCTCTCATCCCGCAGCAGAGGGAAGGCGGAGGGGGCAGAGGCCAGCACCTTCCTGCTTAGGGGTTTTGTGGCTTCTCCATTAAGAATGCGCAGCGCTGGCGTGACTGTCCCAGGAGCCGGTACTTTTTTTTTTTTTTACTAGAAACAAATCCATGTAAGAACTCAGAGGAAGATGCTTAGCACGGCACCCGGCTTCGGTTCGAGAGAGCCCCTGCCTACCAGGCTCGAGGGAAAGTACAAGTAGCACCGGGCCCCGAAACTCCATATCTGCCTTTTCGAGGGCGGGCTGATGAGATTCTGCTGACGCTGAGGAAGGCTGCCTGGGGGCCGGTTTCCCCGGGCGCTCATGACGGTCCTGGCCATGGGGAGTAAGAGTCAGACACCGAAAGGGTCCCCGATCTCTCTCCCCTCCTGCTAAATCACAACCAGGGAATCGCCGACTCGGAGCTAAAGCCAGGTGAGCTTAGCTCTCCAACTGAGCGGAGCGCATCGCTCGAGCTTTCTTGGGCTGCTGAGCTCCGGGGACGCGACCCGCCTCTTTCCCCCTCTCCGTCTCCCCTTCCTCATTTCCCGGCGAGAAGAGGACGCGGGAAAGCTGTTTCGACCATGGCGAAGGGGCCGGGCTTGGAGCTGGGCCCCTTTCCATTCCGGACGCAGACGGCTCAGCTCCCTGGCCGGAAGAAGCGAGCCAGTTCGGAAATTCGCTACCGCTCTTTCAAAGGCCTGGGTTGCCAGAAAAGCTTGGGAGAAAGGGGGAACCCTCTTTGTTTCATGCGCAAAAGGCGGGTCCTCTGTTCGTTGAGGAAGGGCTGCGAAAGAGAGTAAATATAAGAGAGCCGTTTAAGATGCGTTTAAAGCGAAACAAAGCCTGCGGTATCAAACGGGTCGGAATAACCCGTTTGACTGTGGCGTTGAAAGGAAGCCAGATCTCTGGACTCTTCCACGAGATTTCTCTTTCTAGCTACATAAAGTCCTTCACAAAATAAAAGAAAGAAGAGAAAGAAACAGGCAGGTGGGAAGGGGAAGGAAGGAGGGAAGGAAGGCAGGCAGGCAGAAGGAAGGAAGACATACATGTTGGAATTAACACAGTCGAACTTTAAAATATTAACAGTTTAATACAGCACTTTAGCAAACAACCAATAAAATATTGTTTATGTGTGCATATATACTCAGTTGCATGCACTCTTGGGGACATAGGGATAGTGGACACCAAAGTAAACATTCCTGTAGACTGCAACTCTCTGGTCTAAATTTCTTAGAAAGGCAAACTGGATTGGGCCTATAGTCTAAACTCAGTCTCAGATGTTTTAGGAACTGCCCCCTCAAAAATTGGATGACAGATAGGACAGGAGCCTTGCTTCACATTGAAAATGATTTCCTCCTTTTAACAGTGAAGTGGCTGGGGTCCAGACCACAGAATCACTTCAGGTGTTAAGAATGAGGAGTCCCAGGACAAAACCAGCAGAAATAATTTGAGTAGACAGAAGATTTCTCTGCCTGCTCAAGTATACTTGGAAAATATGCAGAGAACAAGGGGGAGGGGGAGAGAGGCACAGAATCACACAAATACAACCACTCCATTTCTCCCCCCTCCCACTTCCTTTTCTTTCAAAAGCCTGGAAACCTTTCATAAACTCCAAATACATTTTTGCAAAATGATGCCAGTAGGAATAAATGGATGTGACTTCTCTATGCAGGTCTCAATTAAATATTGCATTAATATCTTATTTCATTCCTTATTTAAATGCATAAAGTGGCAGCCACCTGGGTTCAAGTAGTATAGAAGCAGAAGGTGCTAACCCTGTTATAAATAAGTTTAGAAAGAAGTAGTGATTCCTGAGGTAGATAGTACACTGAGTGGTGAAATGCAGAGAGGAAACTACACTGTTCTTAAATAGAATTGTAGAAGGAAGGAAAGACTTGTAGCTACCTATATAATTTTTCCTGTATGCTTTTAGAAGTTTTTACCTGTTATTTTATGAAGATATAAAGGATTCTGAACTCAGCCTTGATATCACTGTTTTGATGTTTCCTCCTGGAACACAGAATTTTGGGTCCTGTGCTAAACAGAGAAATGAACATGGTTGTCTATGGGATTTCTAAAGATCCAGTAACAATGCCTAAATCTTGGAGAGGCATTTCCATAAGGTGCCTAAAGAAAGAAATAAGTTCAGATTGGGCCCAGGCCCCTTCCTCCTCCCACACCCTTTCAAACTATTTGGAGGGGAGGGAAGAAACAAATGGCATGGATAGTTGCATATGACAAAACTTTGTCAACCCATTGGTGTCCACTAAATACTTGGACTTCAGTTCCTATGAGACTCTGGCTTCATAACGAATTATCAAGAATTACTGGAGTTGCAGTCCAATACATATGAAAGACATAAGTCTGCCTTTTTGGAAATTACGAATGATGTTTCAAATAAAGTTCTTATAATCATATTTAAAACCATTGACATTGCAATAGTCATATCATTAACAGCAATACCTTACCTAATAAATATCCAACCTACCTAGCCCAGGAAGATGAGCATTGTATGAGCAGTTTTTTAAAAAAAGGTATTTTGGGAACTGGACCCCACCTGTAGAGGAAGAGATTAATAAAGAATTAAATGGAGAGGAGGAACGTGCCTGTTAACCGTGCCTTAAATGCGCAGAAACACCATCTGCAAGATTATTTAGATGTCTTGCCTTGTTGCCTGTTTTCCCAAGCAACTATAGGATGCGGCTCCCCAGCTCTAAATTGTGTCAAAGTGATGTTTTAATCTCATAGAAAAGTGTATGAAAAGACAAGATGTAATTTATGGGAGATGCCGCGATGAAAAGAGAGATTGGAGTGGGTGATCCTGAGCTCTCTCGTGAACCTTGTGTCATGCCTATATTGAAGCCTGGGTGGTTAATCTAATTTGCAATAACAGGGAAAGCTTGGAAGCGGGAAAGCGGCGGGCGGGCGAGCAGGGGGCTGGAGGAGAAAAAGAATAACGGGGGTTAGCCCACTTCTTCCCTTCTGTTGATGTTCCGCTTATCAAATGCCCCCTGACTCGTCTCTGGCAGTGACGGAGGGGTGTCTTTTTATTTGGAAGGTTAGATAACAGCTTTTTGATTGCTTCTAACACCACACGTCACTCCTCTGACTTGCCCTGGCCTTGGCTTCCAAAGCGACTCTCTTAATTCAGTTTCATTACAGTGTAAACGGTTGGCGTTAATCAAAGCAAAGCAACTTTATATATTCTTACATCCAGTTTCTTAAATCTGCCTAACCCAGCTTTTCATCCCCCCAGTATTTGTGTTTTCGAACCTCACGTCTTGAAATAACCGCAGTAATAAGAAACCCCGGAGGTTACAGGGCGTATTATTCGCCTCAAAATGCCTTTAAGTTGCGTTGCATTTTCCTGGTCAGAACTGAGCAACCCTCACCCCCACCCGCTCAATATGGAAGGGGAAATTAGCAAGCCGCCTTGGGGAACCGTGGTGGATTTGTTTGTTTGGTTTTTTTAAAGCCTTTCTGGTGATTTCGTCTTATACGCGTATTCCTTTAGCAACACAAAGACGCAAAAATTACAACTCTTGAGTAATGCCTTTTTAAAGGTGCATTCAGACTGTTAATTACAGGGGTTTGTGTCAATGGAACTTTATCAATGAGCCGTTTGATTCTGCTATAATTACCGACAAAATAAGACAAGGATGGATCACAATAAAGAATATTCCTTTCACAAAACAATATTGTGCAGGGAGCCTCGTTAAGGCATAATGCAAACAAACAGTTTAGAAAACGCTCTTCCTGACAAAGCAGGACTCGGGGCAGCTTCCAGTTTTCCTAGGGGAGCCGACTTCCCAACGCCCACGAGAAGATTCGAATCCGGGACCAATTCCGGCGACAAAAACCCACCTGAGCCCGCCCATTTCCCTTTGGGGCTTCCACCAACGGGACAGAGCGAGTGCGCTTAACTCCGCGCAGGAATGCGCCTCTCGAATAGGAGCCGGGTGGGCCGAGCCCATCCAAAGCGCATCTTCAGCAGGGCTTCGTGGAGCGCCTGTGTTCCAAAAGGAAAAGGGGAGGGGGGGAGGGAGATACAAGGAGAGCCAGCCGCTCTGGCCAAAAGGAACCGCAAATTTTATCTTGTAGGTGCGGCAGGCTTGCCTACCCTACGTAGATTTGGCTCCCAATTGGAACATCTGGGGGTGTTATGTATAATAGGGCAGAAAGTATTATGGTGGAGAAATAAGTATTCCAACAAGTAAGCAGGATTTATTTCTGGAAAACTGTCAGCCGATTAGCAGGCTCCTCTACAACTATTCTCTCATTAATTCTGCTTCAGTCCAGCCCAAGTCGTTATAGTTTTAATAATTGGTTCACCGTCAGTATGGACACTCCCCTTATCTGGTTTTGTCTGATAAAATAGATGAGTGTCAAGAACGTGGTGTCTAGGAATTGAAAACTGATCCGTACATAACAGTAGGGACAGTACTTTATAATAGCATTAATCCGTTTTCTTTCCCTTACCCGTCCCCACTTTTTCCCATTCCTTATTTCTTTCGACATATGTGTGGGTATACACATACACACGCACAACATACACTACAGATGTGTGTGTGAGTGGGTCTTAGCCGTTTTCTTTTCATTTTGCTTTCCTTGTTTGTTTGTTTTTTAAAGGAGGAAAGAAAATGAAGCATTTTCCTTGGTGGAGAGAAAAGGATCAGGTTAGGAAAGTCCCGCTCAAGTCAGCTGCGCGACAAAATCCCTCAAGTGTTTTGGGGAATAAGGAAACAGGCTGTGCGAAATATGTTTTCAGGCTCGAGTCGACAGGTAACCTGGATGGATTCCCTGGCCAACAGGAGAAAACCAGGCTAACTTTCAGGGACCTTAAAGGCCGTAAACCGGTTGTGGAGTAGACTGGTTAGAGCGAAATCAGAATTTTCTTTCTTTCACTGGACCTCTTTAGTCCTAAGAGAGCGGCCCGGAGAAACCGTAAGATGGTGTGGAGTGGGTGAGTGGAGAAGTTGAAAACGAAAGCATTTTGTGAGTGAAGTTTTAGTTCTTTTCTCTGGCGGGTCTTCCCATTACCCCGCCCCACTCTTTCATTCATAAACCTGGTGGTAACTCTAGACGCGGTTTGAATATTATTGGCGTCTCTTCCCTCAACTGCTCCCTCCGTTCCGTTAACCCAATTACAGAATTCATCAAGAACTGTGTTGAATTATCTCTTTTCCATACAGTATCAGCATTAGCCTAATTAAAAGCTATAATGTCTGATATAATGATTAAATCGTTAGCTCTGCTGTAGGGAAGCAATATTTTGTTTTCCCTTCAATTAGAAGCTGATTGAGGTTTTTCAGAACAGGTCAGCTGTGAAATTTGAATTATATGTGTGAGCACTGTTCACAGGGGTGAGCCCCCACTCGGAAGCTCCAGAGATTCTCCAAACGCTTTCAAGCCAGCGAGCTGAAAATCGCAACGCACATGGGCGCGCGCGCACTCACACAACTCACATTGCCGTGGGGTAGAGCAGAAGTTAAGATCTCTGGAGGAACTACGAGAGGAATCGGGTTTGGTTGGCGGAGGAGAAAGAATGGCTTTGCCGTCTAAAAAGATTGTCAAATAGCAAATCGGCCAACCCGCCCTCACGCCTTTTCAGAGAATGAAAGAAGCGGTGAAGCTGGCCCGATTTCAGACTGAGTCCTCCATGCCCGTCTCCATCCACCGACCTTTCCTAAATATTTTAGAGGAACGCTTTTACTTTCAGATAGTACATTGGGCTGCCTTCGCGCAAAAAGGAAAGGGCGGGTCAGGGGGAAGACGGTCCCCTGGTAAAAGGAACGCGAGAAGCTCAAAGAAATCAGAACAGCAGAGGGGAGGCAGGGACCGGGATGGGAGATGCGGGAGCAGGTCGCCCAATTGTATGTCTTCGGGCTATCCCCGGCTCCAGGAATCCCGAACTGAAGAGCAGCCACCAGACGGCGATCGCCCCCTGCGCTGGGGAGACCCTCGACGCACCGCCCTTGCAGAAGCTTGGGGTCGGTCGGATATTCCGTGGGGTCTCCCACTCCCTTGCCCTCTGCTCGCCTTTTCCTGGTGGGAAACTTGCGGGGATATACCAGAATCAGCAGAAGCGGACCTTGGTTTTTCAATGAAGAGTTGGGTAGTGTAGGGGAGCAGCACAGGTTCCAGAGGAGGGAGGGAGGAAGGAAGGAAGGAAGGAAGGAAGGAAGGAAGGAAGGAAGGAAGGAAGGAAGGAAGGAAGGAAGGAAGGAAGGAAGGAAGGAAGGAAGGAAGGAAGGCATTGTAGTCCCAATTTAGTGAAGAAGTTGAAAGCAACTTTGTTGTGAAGGTTGTGAAGCTTCCTTTCTAGATTCCACTCCATTTGTTCTCTGGTTTGCAGATAACAACAGTTTTAGTATAGAGTCCAAGTTTGCTTTCTCAAATACTACCTGTCCCTTATAGTCACTTTGCCTGCTCTTTCTGGCAAAGAGATTTTGCTACCCCTTGTTTTGTACAGTGGCAAATTTGCCTTGAACAGAGCTTCTTGTGTGGCTGCAGGTGGAAGTTTCTAAAACCTTCTGACTCTCTGCAGAAAAATATGTGGAGTTCCCACTGATAAGAGAGACATGTCCTGATTTTTCCAACTCATTTTGTAGACATAATACCAGCCCTTGGATCTTCACAGCAAAATATTTTCCAGCTTGTCTTGTGACAAACTGTAACCCATTACTTCACTAACAGTTTCAGAGAGGCCTCTATCCAGTTACCCTGGGAGAATAATCTCGAATCTGGTGACCTGGCTGAATTGATGACTCACTAGGGCATTCCCTATTCCCAACCCACTGCCTCTGCTCAGAGGAAGATCCTAGAGTGACTGCTTCTTTTGGGGACCTGAGATAGATATCCTCCCTCCTCCTATTTGAAAAGAGTCATTTTCTCCCAATTGTTCACTGTTTCTATTGTAGGCACATATGAAAACATTACTTTTAATATTTATTTTGCAACAGTAATGGGTTTCATGGATTTGAGGTACCTTGGGGTGGAGGGGGCTGCAATTTATGTTTTTTTCCTTATCGCACTTTTATAAGAATTAGAAGAATAAACACACAAGCTTATGAACCCACCAGCAACTTGTTTGGACACTCCCTTAGGCCTTTTAATTGCAGTTTTTCTAGTCTCAACAAAAGTTTTTTTGAGGGGAGTATAAGAAGTTAGTCCCTCTGAAGAAAAGCAACTCCTGGACTTTTTTATATGCATCAAAATCTCTAAAGAAATTTATAGGATTTGAAGACTTTCCACTTAGCAACATCTGTGGCCTGGCCAGATCCTAAACTTCCAAACCTAATCTCACTTTCAGGAATATCCACATAGGATCAACTCAGCAGCAGCATAATACAGATATGGATTCCTCCCCCCTTCCCAGGACAGTTGTTTCTTAGCTAAAGATAAAAACTGGAAAATAATGCATTAGCCTGGAGATACGACTTTCCCCACTTTGTCCAGTGAAGACATGTTGGCACCAAGCAAGCACCACCATGTTTACCATTGAATGGACAAGAAGAACAGCTGTCATTCACCTGTCACTTAGCAACAACACATATCTGCAGGTGTAGATTGTTTACACAGGCTTAGTCCCACTTTAACATAAACTACATTAAAACGTGCTAACCCACCATCAGTTCAGAATATTACAAAGTCATATTCATAAAAATTTCAAAGATTGAACTGAATTTTTTCACTTAAAACTGAACCATACCTACCAGAGAGGTATTAAATTAATTCATAAATCAAGACAACTAAACAGCACAGCTTATGTTTAAGTTTATGGACATCCACTCAAGAATAAACCTTATATAGTTTGATACAGTTTTTCAGAATAAGTGCTCACAAAATTACTCCTTTAAATGGATCAGAATAAACCTCTGTATTGTCCACTAGGATTGTTTAATAACTGATCAACTGAGAACATGTAGCAATTTCACATTCTGTAAAATGGAAAGAAATTCAGTTGTTTGTTCATTTATTTTCTTATTTATTTACTGGTTCTTACAAGTCACTCCAATTCAATAAGACTCAGAGCATGAACAGTATTTCCAAAGTAATATGTCTAAGATCTGGGCATTCAGTTCAATGCTCTCTCTCTCTCTCTCTCTTCCCCCCCCCACTCCCTCTCCCTCTCTCCCCTCTCTTTCTTTCTCTCTCTCTCTCTCCCTCCCTCCTTCCCTATCTGCAGAATAAGATAAAGTTTTTTACAGCTTATTTTCTATATTTTTCAGTTTTAATATTCCACACTGAATAATTGGAATAATTATTCCACACTGAGTGCTAAGGACTTTCACCTATCAAGTGAGGATTCTGAATGAATGAATGTTTAGCTTAGTCCTTAGTCCTTCTGAAATGGCGGCTGTCCATCCTGGCTGACAATGATAAAGGTTGAAATTTGACAATTTGCAAAGACATTAGGTGTGGGGAGATTATTTAGCTCTTGTTCCGTGAAATGGTATGGGCTCTCCTTTATATTTCTTCCATCTGGATCCACAAACCCTTGAAAATTTCTTCCTTCAGGTTCTCAAGTAGAACTTTCTCAGAGGGTGCCACAGCTGAACCAAAGAGAAACCTATCTAGAAACCCTGCCAGGAATTTCCTGAGTAGTTTGGTTTTTGTGCTAACTGCCATGATTGTTCCAACCTGTCATTAGCTCCTATTCTAAATATTGTATGACCATGCTACCTTGGACTTCTGGAAGCTGTACACATCTGGAAGATATCAGGTCAGGATGATCTGCCTCCCTACAGAATGCTATTTTCCAATGAGATAATTTCCACAGCAGCAAATAGAGAAACTTCATGGTTCTTCAGAGGTCTTTCATCCGATGCAAAAGACAATTGCCCAGGAAACCTTTGAAAGAGGAAATAATGTTAACAGATGGGCAACATTATACAAGGCTGTGTACATTAAGAAAAGAACTGCACCATAGAAATATTGGAGAAGAAAATGAATGGATTGGGCACTGGATGGGAAACCCTTGAGGCTATCAAATGACAGGTTCTGAGGAAAGCAAACTTCTGCTAGGGGGATATGTATGTTTCACGATATGGAAATTCCCAGCACTGCATATATTGCTCACAGATGGAACCATGTATTTAGGTATATACAGCAATATATTGGTACTACTGATTTAGTTACAATTACAAATTCACTTGAAAATCGTAAAATATACTTATATCTTGTTGCATCAACCATAATCATAATAATCTCCTGTTGTATTTTAACTACAATACTAACAAATGAGTTACCAATTTAATGTTGATGTTGATAACAGCAACTTTTGAAAACAGTAATGGAATGCAAAAGGAATTCTCTGACACTCTCTACTTATATTTTGTTTTTGCCCAACTACTTAGTATTCATTTAGACTGCCAAAAGTTCTCAAAAGTCAATAATTGAACGAAAAAAATTGAAAATATTTTCCAGTAGCAAATGGCCAGTGAGATGCAAATACAGAGATACAACTTTCATACCTATTGAAGTGAAATCCTAATAGTGCCATCTTATATTAGCACACCTTGTTTAGATTGCAGGCCTGGAAGGTTACAGCTGAATCTCTCGAAGCCATAATATTTTTGATAAACTATTTCATTAACTGCAGAAATTGGAATGACTGTAAACTATAACAGACATTACAAGAAGGCACATGCTATCTTGGGGATGTATCTCTCTAAATATTGAGTTAGGATACGAGTGCTAGTTTTCTATTATTAAAAATGCTTCTTCTTGAACAAGTGTTCCCTAGGAACAGGAACCAAAGAGAGGCAGTAGAACAACACAAGTTTAACAGCAAAATCCATTACTGCAATCAAGACATAAATAAGAGAAATATAGTTTATTTAGGACTTCAATTTAGGGCTTCAATTTAATTTATTTGGGCAATTAAATGATACAAGACTTACTACCAATAAAACATACAAAGGATTCCTCTATGTGTTTATTGTTAAAGTTAACTACCAGATTTCAAAAAGAGTTTAAAGTAATTTCCCTATAACTCAGTTTTAACTAGTTTACCTGAGAATTATTTCTGGCACCATCACACACCTCTCATTCATAATGTTCATAAAAGATTGTGCAGCACCTATTTAGTTGGCAGCGCCCTTCTCATCAATTCAAATAATCCAATTCAATGAGTCCTTTTTCCATGCTTCCTCCATACAACATGGGTGTGCTGGAGCACACGCGTAAAGTTGTCCCACAGGGTTAATCTTAAAGTTTACTTTATCTTTCCCAGCACCTTTTTTTTACCACTGGCTCGCGTGTATGCACACACATACGCCCACACAAACACCCCACTGCTTTAAGAAAGGAATGGGTAAAAAGAGAAAAAGAACCTTACTGAGATTAGATACAAACTCCAGTTTGGGAGCAAAATTATATTTGAGGGTTGCCAACTTTCTATCAATCCACTCGCGAACGCTACCCTCTCCCCGTTGAGACACACGCTGTGTCGGCTAAACTGTATGCACCGCCGTCTGTGTGTTTGGGTGTCTGTGTGTGCGACTGTATGTGTCGCGCGCGCATTTCAAATTTTGAACAGCTCGATCTGATGGTGGGTAAAACGCTGCCTGAATCCTGATTCCAATGCGAATCGCTGGTCTTTGTGGCATATGACCTCCGAAAGGTTATTGTATCAATTGTTGCCGTTATTGACGCAGCTATTGTAGTAATTGATGGCTATTACCGCTTACTTCAGTTGGTTCTGTTGTTGTTGTTGTTGTTGTTGTTGTTGTTGTCGCCGCTGCTCCTGCTTGGGTAGAGTTTTAATGGTGGCTCTGACCCCTTCCGTCGCCCCTCCCAGAGATTCACACCCTCTCCGCCCCCGCCCTTCCCTGCCAGCTCCAGAAGAGTTTGTACTTCTCACCTCCGGACGTCACTCCTCAATTGCGCCATGCAAATCATCCCCCGCCGGCGCCCTCCCATTGGCCAAGGCAAACTCATTTAATCCCAGTTCGGTGCGCCTTGTATGGCTGCTGGGCTCGTCTCTCGCCGAATCTCTCGGCTGCTCCTCCTTTCCTGGTTCCTCCGGGCGCGAGGAGGGAAACCACCGAGAACAAATTGTTGTGCAAGTTCTGCTCCCTGGCTGGAGGCTCTTTCTTTTCTCCTCCCCTTCTCTTCTTCCTATATTCTCCTCTTTTTCTTTCTTTCTTTCTTTCTTTCTTTCTTTCTTTCTTTCTTTCTTTCTTTCTTTCTTTCTTTCTTTCTTTCTTTCTTTCTTTCTTTCTTTCTCTCTTTCCTTCCTTCTTTCTTTCTTTCTCCCCCCCCCCCACCATTTCCCTCGGTGCTTATCATTTAATTACGTCTCTTTTCTCCCCTTTTTAATTTTGCGGGGAGCCGAGGTGATAGAGGGGGAGGGGGGTTTCCTGTCTCTTTCCCTCCGTTCACTTGGGACCGGCGGATGCGAGTCACACACGCTCCCTCCCTCCCTCCCTCCACGCTCTCCCTCCCTCCCTCCCTCCCTCCTCTCTGCCTCTCTGCCGGTGGAAGTTAGCGGAGAAGGGGGGGCCATTAGATCACTTCGGCAGCGGCGAGAAGGAGGGGAGTCCTGCCTGCGAAGCGCGCGTCTACCAGGCGAGAGAACGAAAAGAAGCGTTGAGAGTTGGGCTCCCATTTTCTCCGTTCTCCTCGGCGCAGTGGAGCTGCGAGACTTTCGCTGTTCTTGAGCCAGCTCTCCGCCTTGCACCTGTTCGAGTCGCCTTCGCAGCCGCCGTTTGCCTCGGGCCAAGGCGGTCCCCGGAGGAAGAAAGTTTTGCTGCCGCCTGAGGAGATTCTCGCGCGCGCGCTCCCGCTCTTTCTTCAAGCTCACAGGGACCAGCCGAAGTGCCCCCACAGGCAGACTCTTGAGGGCTCCCTCCTCCTCCTCCTTACCTTTGATCGTCGTAGTGCACTCTTATACCATTTCTTACGCCTCAGCACCTCGTCTTCTCTCCCGGGCTCCTTCGTCTGTGTTTCGCTTCGCCCCTCCGCTCGACAGACGCCCGGCTCCTTTGCTCTATGTTTTGACATTGTGGAGCCTGGTGGCCCCTAGCAAACTGCGTGAATGTATAGCATGATGATGGAGGCGGACATGCACTCGCCCGGTGGAGCCCAGGTCACCACCAACCTTTCGGGCCAAACCGGTGCGGGAGGAGGCGGCGGCGGAGGTGGCGGCGGCGGGGGACCCAAGGCCAACCAAGACCGAGTCAAGAGGCCCATGAACGCCTTCATGGTTTGGTCGCGGGGCCAGCGGCGGAAGATGGCCCAAGAGAACCCCAAGATGCACAACTCCGAGATCTCCAAGCGCCTGGGCGCGGAGTGGAAAGTCATGTCCGAAGCGGAGAAGAGACCCTTCATCGACGAGGCCAAGCGCCTGCGGGCGCTGCACATGAAGGAGCACCCGGATTATAAATACCGGCCGAGGAGAAAGACCAAGACTTTGCTAAAGAAAGACAAATATTCGCTGGCCGGCGGGCTGCTAGGCGCCGGTGGTCCCGGGGGCGGCCCTCCGGTAGCTATGGGCGTAGGAGTGAGCCCCGCCGGCGTCCAACGCTTGGAGAGTCCCGGTGGAGGTGGCCCCGGGGGTGGCGGGAGCGCCGGCGGAGGTGGCGGCGGCTCAGGCGGTGGCTATCCGCATATGAACGGCTGGGCTAACGGCGCGTACCCGGGCTCGGTGGCGGCGGCGGCGGCGGCGGCGGCGATGATGCAAGAAGCACAGCTCGCTTACAGCCAGCACCCAGGCAGTGGTGGCCACCCGCACGCCCACGCTCATCACCCGCACCCGCACAATCCCCAGCCAATGCACCGCTACGATATGGGCGCCCTCCAATACAGCCCCATCTCCAACTCGCAGGGCTACATGAGCGCCTCGCCGTCGGCCTACGGCGGCATCTCCTACGGCGCCCAGCCACATCAGAACTCGGCTGCTGCGGCTGCCGCCGCCGCCGCAGCTGCCGCCGCCGCCTCGTCAGGAGCTCTCGGCGCGCTGGGGTCCTTGGTCAAATCCGAGCCTAGCGTGAGCCCACCCGTCACCTCAGCGCACTCACGGGCCCCTTGTCCCGGGGACCTGCGCGAAATGATCAGTATGTACTTGCCCGGCAGCGAAGGCGGGGACCCAGCAGCTGCCGCCGCCGCCGCTGCAGCCGCGGCCGCTGCCCAAAGCCGGCTCCACTCTTTACCCCAGCACTATCAGGGCACCGGCACGGGGGTGAACGGCACCGTACCCTTGACGCACATCTGAGACGGACCGAAGGATGGACGCCGCCGCCGCAGCCGCCACTGCAGCCAAAGGGGATGTGGTCCTTGGAGCGGGCTGGCTCCCTCTGCGCCATCCCTTTTCCCATTCTTCCCCGCAGCCCCTTTTGTACAGAACCAGGGCGATGCTTTGAAGTCCTTATAATTATTATTATTATAACAAACATTCATAGTACAAAGGATAATGAAGAGAAAAGGTAACAGGTTGCTGTAATGCTAACTCCTTCTCGTGTCTCCCTCAGCCCAAAGAACTAGGTTTTGAAACCAGTGGGGGTTATTATTATTATTATTATTATTGTTATTATTCCTTCTGTTGTTGTTTTAGACGAACTGTGTTTTAACTGAGATTTTTTTTTCCTTTTGTACAGTATTTATCATTCACCCACAAATCACATAGCCTTTTTATTTACTAAGCAGTATGGGGATCGGGAGAGAAACTGAGACAAGAAAATGCTAATTATTATTAATAATTCAAAGGTTTAGGTGATGCCAACTTCTTTGCCATATAGAAGCATTAACTGGTCGCTATTGGGGCAACTTCTTGTGAAGATTTTAAAGCCTAATTAAAGAAAAAATAAAGTCAAGAACCATCTTAAAACTTTTTGGGGTGCTTCTTATAAAGCAGGGTTCTTTTGGTTCTGTTTATTTATAAGGGTTTTTGTTTCATGATCAAGAACAATATTCTGAATTTTGTAAATGTTTCTTATGTCTGCATTTTTCTTTTGGTAACTTTTTATATTTTTTCTTGTAAATGCATTGTGGAATAATTTTAATTAATTTTAGGCATTAAAAGGGAATTCATAAATGTGTATATAGTTTACTAAAAAGCATTTTCGCTGAAGAAGAAAACAAATAAAAATCTAAAGATAAGTTTGATTCTGAGTTAAATCAATTTCAAAATAAAATTGGAACCAGGTGATCCAAAATATACTAATTCATGACATGCCTTTAAACTGGACACTTTGTATGTTTAAATATAACTGGAAAAGATCTGTAACACCAAAAATCTAACATGGGGTAGACTTTCATGGTTTTTATTTTAAAGCAGTTAGATCTAGTGATTTAAAGGCACCAGGCTACAAAAAGGAGACTGAGTTCTAGTCCCAAACAGATTGGGTGACTTTGGGCCAGTCACTCTCTCAGCCCAACTTACTTCATAGATTGTTATTCTGGAGAAAATAGGAGGAGGAAGTATTAAATATGTTTGCCACTATGAGTTATTTTTTAAAAATATTAAAGGTAGAATTAAAAAAAAGCAAATGGCAGAAAGTGGGGTTTTTAATTTGTTTTTAAGTGGTGTAGATTTGGGATATTATTTTAATATCTGTGCAGCATGGTTAAAGAAGGCAATGCAGTAAGTCATTTCTAAACTGTATTTCATTTATTTTGTTAAATTATGTAACTGCTTGGTAAACATAAATAAGTTTTTGTCTAACTTCTGTTTCTTTAGTTAGTACCAGAGTTTTAAAAAGTTTGGACAATGCCTCCCTCTCCCCCAGCTCCCAATTTCTTTCACTCCACACTGTGTTTGTGGTATTTAGATGAAAAACAATTTCTTGTATGAATATTGATCAAGTTTAGGCAAAATGAAGGATAGCTAACGTTTAAAAAATGGTTTCTATATTGCCCCAGCAAAATGATATTTTGGGGGAGGGTAAATGCTGTTACATTCAAATAATACATTTGTTTGCAGAAATTTCTGTTGTTTAATGTTTTAAATTTTACTTTAAAAGTTATTTCCTCCATGGCTAAAATGAAGCTAGATGTTAAACTTGACAGAATACTAAAGCCAAAGGTTAGGTTACAGATTATAATTATTGCTTCAGCTTGGAAAAGAAAGAAAGAAAAAAACATATAAGGAAATCATGCCTGTTAATGGCCTAGGTGGGGGATGGCAATAAAGTCTAGAGGAAAAAATAGTGGATAAAGTAAATATTTAATATTTTATTTCTGTCCATTGCCTGCAGTTCCTGAAACAACTTACTCAGAAATAACCACTACTGAATCTCTATGAAACCCTTGGGTAGGTGCCAGTTTATTCCAGAGTAAAACCTTTGACAGATGAGAAGCCACACACATTTTCTGGAAGTAAGCTCCTCTGGTTTCAGCGACATTTATTTTGAAGTGATGTGGTTAACAACCGCAGAAGCTGACTGATTGAATTTCTTTTAGAAACTGCTTACATTATATTGTTTTGCGGTCTAAGCAATAGCCATCTTTATTTAAATGATTAGTTTTCTTTATAGATTGGGGGTTTTGTTTGGTTTTTTTAAAGGAAATAAAATATATTTCCATTTTGCTTGCTTATTTTATTCAGTACAATTTTGATCTTTGATCAATTCTACCTCTACCCTGTACACACACACACTTTTCTCTGATGCCCCCCAGTACTGCAGGTGAATGTTTTGAAGTGGTACCCTTGTGGCATCAGTGGATCTATGTATCATTTCCCAACCGAGATTCTGCCCAGGAAAGGCTGCTTCTTCTGGTTAAACCAATAGGTGCTTGATCTGCGCTTTCTCTCTCCCTGTCACATTTCAGTGTGTTGGTTGAGAAGACAGAGAAAGGCAGAAACATTCCAAAATTGCATCTTTACTTCAATACACCTGTTCACAAAGTATAGAGGCTTGCAATCTGTGCAAATAATCGGTGAGGATCTTCAGTTACAGTTCATTAAATTGGCAGCTGTCAGATCCAGATCTGATTTTGTAGAGAAATGTAATAAACCTCTTAGCGTTTGAGAAAGTAATCTGCCTTTCCCTTTGCATGCAAACCACCCCAGGAACTGGGGGAGGTGGGGTGAGGGAAGAAGTGGATGGGGAAAGGTTAAATACCAAATGTACTACCTCCACATTCTGGCATCAGGTTTGGCATTTCAAATCTCTTGTTCTGAGCATTAGCTCTGGGTGTTACACTGTAATAACATCTGCGGTGCTATTAATATATTCCAATTAACCTCCTAATTCGAATATACCCCCAACCCTTAAAACATTTAACTTTACTGGTATTACAGAGAAACAATTTGGGCCAAAGTATAGTATGTTAAAGATCCATTGGGAAATAATGAAGTGTGTGTTTGTTGATTGTCCAGCTACAGTCAGTCGGATTAAAAAATATTTAGTTTTGGTTGCCCAGTGTTCTTGTATTGCTAGTGGTCATGATATGAGAAAAAAGACTACCTTTGTTAGATTTGTTCAGTTTGTGTCTGAACAATTAGTGTCTGTTTCTATTTTTTAAAAAACCTTTCTAATCCTCATAGAATAAATCCCAATAATAATAAAGTTAGAAGGTTTTTTTTTTTAAAAAATGAAATTGCCTGTTACTGAATGAATAGAGACAACTAAACTAAACTGTAAACGATTGTTTTATTTTAAAAATTTCTCCTTTGGAAATGCAGAATTGTTCACCCTACAGTTTGACTGGCAAAGCTATTAAAACCACCTGTGTGGGTTTCTTTCTACTGAAGGCTGCTTCTTCAGTGCTACCGAGACGTTATTCCAGATCAACTTAGAGGCAATGAAGCGTGAGGGACGGTGGCTTTGAGAAGCTCGGATACCCATGCTTCGGGACTGTAGTGGAGAAGGAGGACAATACCCCCCCTCCCCCGGCTGGCTTCTCTCGCGCGCTCCATCCGGGAGGAGGAGGAAGAGGTCAAAACCTTAGCCCGCAAACAAATCCAACGTTCCCAGGTAGATTTGAGCCCCTTTGCTGTTTTGGAGGACGCAGGGCGTTTCCGGGCACTGATGAGAACTGGCAATGCTGCTCCAAGGACAACCTCAAGTCGAATTTCAAGCAGCCCCTTCCCCTGCCCTCTCCATCAGACAGCCTTCTTTCTGGCCCGTTCAGATCTTATCTTAGCCAAGTGGGAGGTGGGAACACTCTGAGATCTGCTTAGAGAACCGTGAAAAACGCACAATGAAGCCCCAGCCGGAGCGCTTGGGACTGGGGGAGGGGGGCAGGGTCAGGAGGGAAGGGGTGGGGAGGGGAGGGGCGACCAATCTGCCCTTTCCCAGCCTTTCTTGCCGACCACAGCAGACCGCCAAGAAGAAAAGAAAAACCGAATTCGGCGCGCGGTAAACGTGGATGTGTATTCCATAATTAGCAGTTAGGTAATCCTCTCTGGCCCTTCTCGTAACAAAGTTCTGCGCCTGAAAGTTGTTCTATTTATTCTAACATCAAAAATTTCCTGTCAGGACGCGATACAGTAGATTTTGTGTGGGTTGAATTAACGCCCCAAACTACTATCCCTTTTGCAACTTGACTAACTCTCCGGAATATTTTTCTTCTTCCCTTGGTGTGCCTGATCTATTGAATCCTTCCAGATTCTCTTTCTCGGCCTTCACTTGGGAGTCCTTCGTTTTCTGACACTCGCGTCCCACCTTCTGCGATCTCCCCAACTTCAGCTTTTGCCTTTCTTCTATTGTTCCTTATCTCCGAGAGCGCCTTTCCCACTCCAAATCATCGCTGCCCTACCCCGTTATTAAGTCCATCTCCTTTCCCAGAAGCGCCTGGTGGGAAGAGGCTAGTGCTGCGGAGAAGCTTTGCCTGAAGAGAGTTGGCGGCCAGGATAACAGAGAGTCGCCCTTAGGGCTGCCTACGACCAGGGTTGACCGATACCTTCGCCAGTTTTGAGGGCCACGTTTCCAACTTCACCAGTTCTTTTCCCCCGGCCCGTGTCTTCTCCACTAGAGCAGCCCGCGCCATCCACTCATTTTTAAGATTCTCCTGATTTGCAATCGATTTCGTAGAACTTTTTTAGTACCCTTGCCCAAAATTCCGGAGACCTCCTGCCACACCAACCGAGAGAGTAACTAGGGAGAGCCCCGGAGGTGTTGCTGTTGTCCATCCCCCTCCCTAATCCGCAGAGTAATCAGAGCCAAGGAGAACCCCGGGGAAAATCAGGCAGAAGTCTCCCAGGCAGGCCTCGACTTCCCTGGGAGTGAAAGACCTCACCACAGCAAATAAGTCTTGCGGCTGTTTCTTGCTACCGATCCCTCCCGTCACCTCAGCCTACCGAACGGCTGGGCCGGTAAATCCCATGGAAGAGAATCACTCCCAGTGCCGTCGCAGCTGAGTCTCGACCAGCCACGCACTCCTCGTTTTCCTCCATCACCCCTCCCGTAACTCAGTCTGGGCCTGCCTTCGCTGGCCAACCTCCGCAGTCTGGCTGCGTTCACTTCCCTCCCGAGTCCCCCCCACCCTCCGTTCTTCTCTTGGGACGGTTCTCCGTGGCTTTTCGGAAGCCCTTCTCCTATCACTGAACCGGCCCTCCCCAGAGGTAAGTGGCGAGCCGCTCAGCTCTCCGCGAATAGATAGCGGCGCTCCTTCTTTTGAGTGCCTCAGGCCTGGGGGCGGGAGCGCAAGGACTGGAGGCAGGGCAGGACAGGACAGGGCGGCGGTGCGAAAAGTGGAAGGAGAGGGGGTTGAGAGTGTTTGCAGAGCGTGGGATTAAGCAAACCGGAGAGATCTGACCTCGGGATCAACGGCTAGTCAAACCTATTTACGATCACCCGGCCGCCAAAACCGCTGATGGCTCCCACTGCTGTAAGAGGCTTGCCGGGCAAGAAGTGAAACCGGAGCCCCCTCCTGCGCGCGCAGGGGGTGGGGAGGCCCGAATCTGGGCCAGGCTTTTGGTCACGGCGCTCAGGCGCGGGCCCGAAAAATGCCGGCTCTGGCGCGAAGAAGAAGCTGAACTGGGTGGCCATTTTGGGAGAAAATCATTGGCGGTTGCGGCGCAGGGACCGGCCCAATCTTTAGGCGGCGGGATTCTGGTTTCCTCGGGGCAGAGCCGGGCCAGGACTGCCAATACTCTTGGCAAAATAATTCCTCCCTAAGGGACCGAGCTCCTTCCCGAATATTGTTCACTATTGACATCCTTGGCAGGACAATTAAGAGTGAAACCAAGGTTTCAGTAGTTGGATATCTTTATAGACTACCATTTAACCGGGCTATTTATTTCAAAGTGAGAAGAAAGGATGGGTGTATTAAGAATGTCACATGAACTTTCTGCCTCCAGGCCTTTCCGAATATGTGGAGGTGTGAGAAGTCTTGAGTTGTGTGACTGCATAGACAAGCCCCTGAAGTTTTTCTGGCAGGTTTTCAGAAGTGGTCATTGCCATGGCCATCTTCCTAGAATTGAGAAAGATGGATTGGCCCAGATCACCTCAGTAGCTTCCATGCTTAGTGAGAACTTAGTCCTCAGAGTCTCCCACTTGTATCTTTAACCACACCATCAGAGCCATTAAAAAAACCTCACTCTTTCTGAGAGAATTTCAATCTTATTCCAACTTTGAGAACCAAAAGGCTATGGTAAAAATGAAGAAACTGGCAGGGATTTGGATGAGAGCTTCCTGTATCCCCTGTCCATGCCTCCACCTAAATCTATCTTCAGATCTCTCGGAAAGCTTGCATATAAGAAGCTGTTTTATCTGACAAAACATCCAGAGATAAATAATCTCTTACGAAATTCTGCCATATGATGTTTCCAGGAATATGGGCAGGGTTGGGGAACTTGTGGCCTCAAGATGCTGGTGAAGTCTTAACTCCCTTAAGTCTCAACTGGTGTCATCAAAAGTAAGTAAAAGTTGGGGGCTGGAGTTGCAATTACTTCTTCCTAGGGTAGGAAGTTGCATCTGTCAAATGGGAACAAAACAAGCAACACCTACAAAAAGCAACCTGGCAGCCTCCAGAGGCTTCTAATTACAACTCCCTTTGTTCTAATTCACACTGCCTGGGGATGGTGGGCTTTGTAGTTCAGTACATTTGTAGTTCAGAGTGCCAAGTTGGGAATGATTACCTTAAGATGATTGGTGCTGATATAATTGAGGGATAGCATTTTGCAGGCCAGTTACTTATACGCAACCTTTCCATCCTGTTTTCTGGATGTTCTCCCTACTCCTTATCTAAAAGAGCTAATTTTAAAAAGGGGAGATTACCATAAGTAGCTCCATAGATCTGTGGAAAAATAATTGATGTACTAACAAAAGGGAATATATGTGGGAACCTAGAATTGCTCTCTTGTCTTGTGTGTGTGGCGGTGGTGGGGTGTGGTGGGGAGGAAACATCTAGCTCTCTGGATTTAATAACAACCACATGAAAAATAAATACCACAACTGAAATTAGGCTGAAGAAACTCACAGATCATGATAATGCAGATAATTTCATTGGAGAAGTAAACATATTAGACAAATGAAACTCCAACCATGGCAACTTTTTACATGGTACCAAAGGCTACCACCGTCTGTAGCAAAAGCACAGTCTGAAGAGACTTGCTGAGGCAATTAAGTCTTTGCCGAAGGATGTGCAAAGGAGGCCTCTTGGGCACTTTCCCCCTTTTCAAGCCACGCAAACACCACTATTGTTCTTGCCACCATGTAGGATATGCTATGTCAGCTCTCAATTGTAGGCCCTGCTGGATAGGGGCTGGTGTTGGCAGCTGTTTTTGTGACCCCTTTCCAAGCTTATGCAATACTAATTGCATATTTTTTAAAACCACCATTTCACCACAGCAAAACTGTTTGGGAAAATACAGAATGTGCCCCATACTTTTCAAATCTTTCTGCTTTTTTATGGTGGAACTAAGAAATCAGAAATAGACCACATTCCAGTGATATGAATATTAATAACAAAACCTCCTATTTCATAATTTTTCCAATGGAAAAAAATATGGTGCCAAGGAACTTTTTCCCCCTTTCCCATCCGTGGCCAGTGCTCGAGAGAAAATCACAATTCAAGGTGTTAGTTATTCAAATATTATTATTTATTTGAATATTATTTATATATAAATAATGTCTTTGAGTCTCATTGCAAGAAAAAGACAATTGTAATGGAAGAAAAGTGGGAATAGATTATTAGACATGCTAATCTTTATACCGTAAGAAGACCTAGCCTATTCCTGCAGCAAAATGAGGTGGTGGCCCCTTGAGAAGTAACTGTGGAGTGGAGTAGACTACTTCAGATGTCTGTGGGGGAGTATGGGACACCAGGGAGAAAACTTGCAATCTCCTATGCTATTTACAGATAGGGTTCTTTTTTTGCTGTTTTGTTTTGCTTTGCTTTGCTTTGCTTTCTTTTGTTTTTCACATAGCCAAGTATTTAACAACAGCAACAGTGTGACACCAGAACACCCACCTGAAATATAAAAGTGGCACAGTCTATTCTTCCACCTTAGGAAAACTGCCAGCTCATTACAATCTCTCTCTCTCTATTGTATTTGTTCCAAGTACTTTGAAGTTCTTGTTTACTAGAGTAATTAAATTTAAGGGAAAATGAAAATTTCCCATTTTAAAGAACCTCTGGAAATAGAAGTGTAGACATATCACATGGGACCAGAAAATGAATTTTTAATTAAAGTAGAGATGAATTTAGTTAAGTCAATCATTACCTGTTTAATTCTCATTCTTTATTTCTCTCGTCTCTTATTAAGAGATACTTACTGACGCAAATAAGACTGTTATTATCCATTAAAATAACTAGAAGTTATTTCTTATATGTTTGTTTAATATTGGAACTTTGCAAAATGAAAATGTAATGTGAATATATCTTCACAGATGAAAATCCTTTTGCCAAAATATGACCTCCACAGCAATTTTTCATCTAATAGAAATAGAAATTCACTCCTTAGGAGAGACCCCATTATACATATGTAAAAGAAACTGATATAAAAACTTTTATCAAGTGATTTAAAGAAACGTGTGTGTGTGTGTGTGTGTGTGTGTGTGTGTGTGTGAATAAATAAATCCAGGAAAAGGAAAAAAAATTGAACAAGCAGCTCTAATGCATTTCTGATTTTCATAATACTGAGTACACAGGCATTCTATGGTTCCATTGAGGGCTGACCAACATAGGTCTGAAACTAAAATACAGAACTGTGAAGGACACTGATAGTTGGGATGGGGAGCCTGGGAAGAAAGGTGTGTGTTGCCTTTAATTACATATAAACATCTTTCCTAAAGCAGCCTGGCAGGACCATTAAGTCTCTTTTCTTCCCTTATCCAAATCCTCACAGCCTCAGGATAAATCCCTTTCTGAGGAAAAATTGGGAAAGGCGACAAAGCACAACAATGAACAGCCAAAATTGTTCCCAAGACCTTGAGAAGAGGAAGAGATTGGTTGGTATAATGCCAAAGCCACAGGTGAGTAATTATTGTCTTGTACAAGAGATATCTCATTAACTTGGCTAAATAAAACACAAATATAAAGGATTACTAAATACAGTTTAGAAGCTGTTACTAAAATCACTTAATGCCCAGAGGCATTTTGATGTTTATTTGATGTTTATTTATTCATTAAATCAATTTATTACCTTCTCTGTTCACAAAGTAATATGTTCAGTCTATCAGTTAAGTCAAGAATTGCTGCTTAAAGAAAATATGCATATGTAGATATATCATAGAATTATGAATTCTATGATATAATTCTGGTTGAATTATTACAGATAGTAATTAATATAAAAAGTTAAGTGATTAGATTTGGTGGTTTCTAATCTCAAAAACTCAAATATTAGTTCTTTCTATAATAATTGGTATTCCCAAATTTGGTCTTAATATTAAAGTAAACAGTGGTACAATTTAACAAGGCTACTATCCTTAGAGTTATTGCTCCCTATTATTCTGCAGAGCAAATTATAATCCAACTTCAGCCCTCAGGAATTTTTAGGAGAAAAAATTCTCCTATTATTGTACAATACAGTGTACAAAGAAACTCCTAACAAGTCAGCCTTATTGTTAGAACTTGAGATGGTAAAAGGAGAATGTAAGGGTTACATATTTGCAGAGTTTGTAGCAGTACCTCATTGAATTCAAGCACAAAAAAATAACTTGCATGTGCGATTAGTCATCAACGTTCTAATCACCTTAAAAGGAACTTTAACTTCATTAGTTATATGAACACAAACTATACAGCAGCTTTTAGTCCAAACAGTGCTTACACTTGATGGAACTTATATGGTGAATATAAGTAGTCTTTGTGATTGACGCTAAATGCATGAATATAAAAAATTATGTTTCTGGTGTGAGCTTAAAATTGTTCCTTTCAAAGGCAGCTTTAATTACCCTATTGATTTCAATGGGATTTCAAGGCTTGATAACCCTTTGAATTGAGAAATCTTTTAAAGTATGAAAAAATACAAATTCAGATTATTTAGGACCTCATATCTCCAAGTACCTGAAAATTTAACAATAGCTGGGGAGGAGACTGTATCTATTACATTATTAAATCAACGATAGCTTAATGTTTATCATCCTGATATAGTTTTCAAATGATTGTGAACTTGCCCCCTTTTATTACAAGATAGGAGTGCACAATTTAGTACATCTGAGTTCAATGGGAAGATGCAGTTATACTTGATTACAGAACAGAAATCTGCCGCATGCTGACTCAGACCATTAATCCCCTGAGCATTTTAGAGTCTGGGTAGTTCTTCTGTGTTTAAAATAAAAATATTATTTGATTCTATCTGCAAATGCCAGAATTGAAATGTGAGTTTGAGTGAAAAGAAAAGAATGTGTCCTATAGATTTAGATCAGTTTTTTAAAATTGTTTGGGAGTTAATTCATAAGACTATATGAATAGGCTTATTTGATTATTTGATTTTTTTAAAACTATGAATATTTAACTGAAGTATTCAGTATAGACATAACTGAGTTTAAGCTGATTTGGGATACTAGTTTGTGATTAGGTTGCAAAGTACATGAAAGCCCCAATTTCAAATCTACAGTTAACCATGAAGTTCATTGGACCGATTAATCACTATCTCTTCATCTAATCTGTCTAATAGGAGTGTTGTTAGTATAAAATAGAGAAAAAACAACTTGACTTTGAAAGAGTAGACACAAGTCTGTTAAATAAGACAATAGTTCTTCATTTCAAGAAAGTGTAGTGATTATAACAACTGTTACTCAGAACTTCTATACTGTAAGATCATCTAAACAAATAATAAGATTTAGTATAAAATTTATCCTTTTATTAAATACTATCTAAGACTTAACCATCAAGACCATTAACAGCATGCATAAAGGAATGTCATCAATATTGCATAAAATTCTTATAGTAAGCATGAATAATTTTCTTGAAAAAGCTCTGGAAAGATATTGTGGGATGAATCTCATTGAATCTCTTTATCACACAGAATTTCTTTTAAATCCAGCTTAGCAAGTCAACAAGAATTAACCATGACTATCATTTGCAAGAAACATTAAATTCTGTTGAAATTAGAATAGAATATAATTTTTTATTGGCCAAGTGTGATTGGAATTTGTCTCTAGTGCATAAGCTCTCAGTATATGCGAGCAACAAGTGATAAATCATGTTCATAATCATAATACAATCATCATAAATCATAAGATATAACACTCAGTGATAAATAAAAGCAATTAACATAAATTATAAGATACAAACAACAAAGTGATAATCATAAGATGCTAAAAGAATAAGTAATAGGAAAGATGAAAAGAGTAATAATAATACAGCCCTATTACATGGTTTGATATCCTAGGGCAGGGGTGTCAAATTTGTCTTCACATGACTTATTGCAATTATTTCCCCCTTCACTAAATGGGGGTGTGAGCGTGGCCAGTGATGTATCCGGCCTGCAGACTGCAAGTTTGACATCCCTGTTAGGGTCTTATGCCCTAACATCTCTGTTAGGGCATAGGACAATGTTTTGCAAATTAGTTGTTTAGCAGAGTGATGGCATGGGGGAAAAACTCTTTGTGTCTAGTTGTTTCGGCATGCATGGAAGAAGTTGATGGGGAGGAAGTTGAAACAGTTTATGTCCAGGATGTGAGTGGTCTGTAGATATTTTCACAGCCCTCTTTCTGGCTTGTGCAATATCCAGAGGTCCTCAATAGAAGGCAAGCTGGTTGCAGTTGTTTTTTCTGCGGTTCTAACTACCCATTGAAATCTGTGTCTGTCCTATTTGGTTGTTGTGCCAAACCAGGCAGTTATAGAAGTACAATGACAGACTCAATAATTCCTCTGTAGACCTATATCAGCAACTTCCTGGGCAGTCTGAGCCTTTTGACATGATGCAGGAAGAACATTAGTTGTTGTGCTTTTTAATGATGTTTTGATGTTAGGTGTCCATTTCAAGTCCTGGGAGATTATAGAACTCAGAATCTTGAAGGTCTCTACTGTTGATACCTTGTTGTCTAACATTGTAAGAGGTAGTAGAATAGGAGGACCTCTCCTAAAATCTACTACCATCTGTACAGTTTTGGGTATGTTCAGTTCAGGGGTGGGTTCTACTTACCTTTACTACCGGTTTGCAGCGGAGTCACGCGCACGTGCTTTCTTCGCTCACATGCATGCACGCTTTCTGCGCATGCGCAGAAGCATTTTGGTGATGTCAGGATTGGTGGGCGGAGCCTTCTGCCAGTTTTACTACCAGTTCTATAGAACTGGTGCAAACCAGAGGCAACCCACCACTGGTTCAGTTCAAGGTTGTTATGGCCGCACCATAGTACCAGTTGTTCAACTTCCTGTCTGTATGTACATTCATCATCATCTCGAATGAAATCAATGAAGTCAATGTTTTATCTGCAAACTTCAGTATTTTAACAGAGGGCTCCTTTGAGGTGCACTCATTGGTAGAGAGAGAGAAAAGAGTAATGGAGAGAGCAGACAGCCCCGGGGGTCACCTGTGCTAATTGTACAAGTATCCAGTGTGATTTTGCTTAACTTCACCTGCTGCTTCCTATCTGTTAGCAAGTTTATAATCCACTTTACAAGCGTGGTCAGGCACAGCTAGCTGAGTCAGTTTAGTGAGAAGAATTTCTGGAATGATGGTATTGAATGCAGAGCTGAAGTCTACAAAAAGGACCCTTGCATAAATCGTTGGGAGATTCAAGATGTTGAAAGATACAGTGCAGTGCCATATTAACAGCATCATCTGCTGACCTATTTGCTCAGTAGGCAAATTACAAGGGGTCTAATAATGGATATGTGGTTTATGTGCCTTATAAATTATAATATTTTCAGACTCTGTCAACATGATTGTAAACAAAATAGTCCAATACTCTGTACTTTCCCACATTGATTTTTTCATGAAGTGATCAGGTGCTTTTAGCTTTTCCATAAATCTTTTATTTAATTATAAATGAGATTAATAATGCTATTTTATAGGTATCTTCTTAAAAGTCAGTGTTGCATTTACTCTCAGGTGAGTGAGTGTATGATCCCACTTTAATAGTTTTAATTAAGCAATCTTCAGATTGCACACACAAACAAGAATGAGTATGCCATGGAATTCTGGGAGACTTTCTACCTTTCTAACACAAAGGGATCATAATGAAGTGACTTGCAGAGCTGAAGTTATTATGCTCCCCAATTTGTCAACTCACTGCCCAGGAATCAGAGGTGGATTTCAGCAAATTTTGACCATTTCTGGAGAACCGGTAGCGGAAATTTTGAGTAGTTTAGACAGCCGGTAGTAAAAATTCTGGCTGGCCACTCCCATCTATTTTCTGCCTCCTAAATCCCAGCTGATTGGAAGGAAATGGGGATTTTGCAGTAACCTTCCCCTGGATTGGGGACAGAATGGAGATTTTACAGTATCCTTCCCCTGGATTGGGGTGGGAATGGAGATTTTACAGTATCCTTCCCTTGCCACTCCCATCAAATCATGCCCACCTAGCCATGCCATGCCCACAGAACTGGTAGTAAAAAATTTTGAAACCCACCACTGCCAGGAATGCTAAAAATTGTGATCTCTACACCCAAGGATGTCACCAGAGAAGAAATATATGTAGAGTTTGTGGGTTTTTATTTGTAATTAATTTGTTTAGACTAAAAGTTCTTAACTATGTAAGTAATTCATATCACCTCCCTCACATACAACTTTTAGGAAGGGCAGAACTGAATGATTGAACAAACAACTGAAAGCAATTCATTTATTTTCAGTTATGTTTGATGTCCTGTTTTCAGCCTTGTGGAAACTCTTAAAAGAACTTTCCCTCTCAATAACAGGCAAAATCCAGAGAAGCCTTCCCCAATCTGTTGCTACCAGAAACACTGAATTGCAAATGTCAGAAAATGAGAAGAAACTACATTTTTCAGAACACAGTAATGAATGAAATGTGAGAGAATCTGAAGTAGAGAAATCATTTGATAGTGAACTTTGATTTTTTGATTATGCTTGGATATTTCCTATGTTAAAATGAAGGAATGTCAGTACCATCCCTGTCTATTATCTCCTTCATTATTTCAGAGAGGGTGAACCTAGTTTTCTGTAGTCAGGATGAGCACAGGTTGCCACACATAGAGAGTAGATGGAGCAGAATGCTGTATGAATGAAAAAGTATGGCTCTGGGCATCATGTTGCACAATGTGATGAAAGGAGCTGAATGCAACAGAAGTAACAAAACCAGCTCTCTCAAGGTCTTACACAGATATCCTAGATCAAAATTCTAGGCATTCTGATGCCAGTTCCTCCTCCCTTCTGCAAATTCTTTGGTATTTACCCCAAAATCATCCTCCTTTGGTTTTTGAGTAAAAAAGATATTTCTTTGCTCTTCTGCTTAATCCAGAATATCAGACGTCAACACTGCTTCCACTATATTGCATTCTGTTATCATCACTTTTTAAATAAATACTATCATTTTTTTTCTATTTCTAAGATTCCAGGAGCCTCATTTTGAGTTTCTATCTAAAGTAAAGCTGTTCACCAGGATCCACTGTCATAAAAATAACTTTACAGGTCTTTTACAATAATTTGGTAGAGCTTTTTGTTCTCTAAATTTCAGAAGTTTGGGGCTTCAAATGCCATGACTTCCCTTCATTCTGGCTAGAACTCCAGGAAATGAAAAACATTTGAAGAATACTTTCTATTAACCATATTTTTTAGTTTTATAATTTAGATCTCAAATAATTTTCTGGTCATTGATCGCGTAAATTAATACAGCTAGTACTAGATCTCAAGTACCATCCAGAATTTAATGTTAAGATTTTGGTTCTGAACATCATTTCTTTCTTCATTAGGGCAAAAATGAGAGTTTTTCTGTGATTTCTCAATTACTGTAGATTTCCAATATTGCTATGATGCATTTGAAAACCACCCAAAAATAATCAATTTAGGATAATAGTGATGGGATTCAAATAATTTAACAATTTAACAACCAGTTCTCTGCCCTAATGATTTCTTTCAACAACCAGTTCACCAAACTGCTCAGAAAGTTAACAACCAGTTCTTCCGAAGTGGTGCGAACTGGCTGAATCCCATCACTGGGTTTACAGGAGAAACAGAGTGGCTGACCAGAAACCACAAAGACCTGATTGAAACAAATATTCCTTTCCCGCTTCTTTCATACCAATGGAAATACAAATAAACACATACCTGTTTAAAATTAAACAGCATTGCAGCCTGAACAGAGAGAATTCTTCTTGAGAATTGTAGGAAGATCTTAATTTCCTAAATTGAAATGTATCTCAGGAAGACTTTCCAAATCCCCCAGTTTGGAGCAGATTTTAAACAAAGTTTGTGCCCTTTCCTCACAAAACTATGGGCTGCTGGTGTGTGTGTGTGTGTGTGTGTGTGTGTGTGTGTGTGTGTGTGTATTGGGGCAGGTATTCCTGATACATAATGCTCCACTAATCTTTCAAAAAATTGCCTTGGGTAAAGATACACAAATAACTCATGTTATTAAATCATATCAACACTGAGGTTGCAGTCTAAGCTCAAGAAAATCTTTTGGAGAGCTATGCCGTTGTTTAACTGCAGGCTCCAAAATGATTTGGAGATGATGCCAACCTCTTAACTCCCTTGCTGCTCTCTGTCTTCCAAATTAACTGATATAAATTTCCTGTGTATGAGTTGAATCTATTTGTAGGCTTTTATCATTGAGTCAGTGGCCAAGGGCATATTGCTTATGTGTAATAAACTAAAAGATCTTAACAGAAATTTCAAATACAAGCAGTGGTGTGAAAATCAAAAGCTATAGAGATGGAAGTATTTGGAAAAAAAGAAAGGAAAAAAAATTAAAAATAAATGCCACATAAATATGTGGGGAAATGTTACCATTTGGGGAATAAGTAACTATCCAATCCCATAAACCATCCCTCTTCTCTAATTGCCAAAGCATTTGGCAGAAAAAGGTATGACACAATTATTGCAAAGTATTAAGATCACTACTCCTCGTAAGACCTCAACTATACAATAGAAATGTTGAAAAACTGAATCTCCATATTTCTTGGAGGCAGCTGATTTGTGAAAAGAGGAGGGGGAATGGCAATAACTTCCAAATTTAAATGTATACCTGTTTTCTTTTGCATGGATGTGAAAAGCCACTTAAGGTTTAAAAACAGAAAAGTCACCCTAAAACCACATATTTTTCTTCTTAGATTTTGCTGGTACCAGTTTGGCTGAATAGCCAAGTTTGGCCATTTTATCCATCTTCAGCTCTCTCTATTCTATCCTTCAGACTCAACCCCTCCCTTCAATTAGATTATGACTGCTGTACTATCTTAAATGCACAATTTAAAGGGAATTCCCCATTACTTCAATTATTTGTTTCTTATCAACTGATGTTACACTACAAGGATTTGCATTGAAAGGACACAAAGAAGGAGCAAGTCATGGCACATTGCCAAATAAAAGAGTAATGTTCTGGTGAATTTAGCCTAAATAATTTACTGCTATATAAAAGTGGAAAAGTGGAAGGTGAACCCTTTGACCAATAAATCTCTTTTGCATGTGAAGGCCTTATCTTGTCCCCTACAATATATTCCACACGAGGAAGTCATCATCATTGGCTCTAGTTTGTTATTTGTAAACCTTGATCTTCTGCACTCCGTGTCCTAAATATGGATAATTAGCATCAGTTTATCACGCCTCTGCATATTTTCTCTTCTCTCCAAACATGCATGCTTCTATTGGCTGCCATGCTGTCACAGAAGATTATGGAGACAGATTGCAGAGAATGAATGTGCTAAACGAGATTAGGAAGGAATAGAAATAGCAACTTGGCCAATAAATTCCTCGTGAGAGCCTTATCATACAATTACACGTTGACTTGTTTCACACTCTCCCAGCCTCTTAATCCAATGCGCCCACCAAGAATAAAATTTCACTAATTTCTGAATTACTGCATATCCTCCTGCCTTGTCACTGAGAATAGTTGGAAGAAGCAAACCAACAGAAAATAGAGCACCCAAGTTCCAAGGGAGGCAAGATGGGTTGCGGTGGTGATGTTGGTGGGGAGGCTTTGGTGGAAGTTGGAGGGAAAACTTTATTTGCCTAGGGGAGGGTGAGAGAAAATGAAATAGTTCCTTTGTAGGTTGGAATGAATGGGAGGGCTACTAGAGTTTCAGGTGTCAAGATAGTTGGAATGCTCCTTAGCTTCAAAGTAAAGCTTATCCCTCTACATCCAAACTTCAACGCAACATTTCCTTCGTTGCTTTTGGATTACATCTACCAACTCGTTAAATCTCACAGCGGGATTTTTTTTCCCCGCGTGGAATCAGCATTAAAAGTGTAAAAGCGTCGCTCTTCACAAGCCAAACTCGGAACGCGGGCCTTTCGTTCGCCAGCCATTAAACAGATCGCGTCTGGACGGGAAGGTTTACTCGGGGGTAGTTTCTTCCAGCTTTTAACAACTTGAACGGATATGGGGGGAGGATGCAGAGCTGTCTGCGGGACGGGTCTTTCACTCCCGCCAGCGGTCGGAAGCCAAGCGCAGTGGGATCCAAAGGGGCTTCTGCCGGGAAAGAGGCAGGTGCGGCAGGAGGATGGAGGCTGAGTCAGGTGCGGAAGACGCCTTCGCTCGCGGCCTCATTAAGAACCAGGAACAAAGGAAACTTTGCCGAGCGGCTGAGTGGCGCTGGCGACTGCCGAGTGCTTCTCTGGACGGGAAAAGTTCGGCCCCAGGGACCAGATTTAGACGATCAAGCGCTAAGTGGGACAACTGACTTGTGCGACTAACCGCCGTTTTGAGGATGAAAAGATAACGCGGGGTTTTATTTATCGCTTTTCTAATTACGGGGAGATCATTCTGAGCTCCTTTGAACGTTGCGAAAGTAGATTTTTCCACGCAATAAAGAGTTTAGGATAGGGAATAGCGGTAAATCAGAGACGCGCTATAAAGGAAGCGGGCTCCGCCCTGCACGATCGAAGAGGCGGACTCTAACACCCCTTCAGCATGGGACATAAACCCGTGAAACCGGACTAGGCCTCCTCACTTGTCTCTACTCTGGACCAACCTCACGAAGTGTCACAGGGGCACGAGGCCCAGAACAGAATTCTTCTACTTGCTTGGGATTACAGCTCCCCGAATTCCTATGTTGTACGGCTGGGGAATTTTGAAAGTTGTAGTCCCCGCACATCTAAAGGAGGGCGCGGAAAAATTGGTGGGGAAAGGGGACGTTCGAAAAAGGCTTGGCCAAAGCGCCGGCGCTCGCTCTTTATCCCAGCCAAGGGAGTCCGCTGGGCCTCAACTGCACTGGGCCGCTGCTGCCCGGTCTTTGCTGCACCCAAAGGCTTCAGCTCAGCTGCACTGCGACGCGCCATCCCCCCCCCCCCCCCATCGGGCCCCAAATCCCAGCAGCCCTGCTTAAATGTCCGGCCTCAGATCTGGCTCTCCAGCAACCCGGCTTCCCTGCAAAGGCTGCCGGGTACAGGCAATACCTAGCCCCAAAGGAGCGACCGTACGGGCCCTTTTTGACAACGTAAAGTTTCTAGAACGACTTAAGTTTTCCACATAAATAAGGGATTCGCGCTGAGGTTGGTGTTACAGCCTTAAACTTTGGTGGCTTAGTGTCATTCCTAGTGTAAATTAATTATTTCCCAGAGGCCTGACGATATCGAACCTAAGAACGCTTGGCATAAAACCTGAATGTAAATGTCCTTAGGAATCAATCAGGATGCCAGTAAATCAAGCTGTCTCGAAACGAACCACGGTCCTGCCTCGTTTTCGGTGGAATCGGCTTAGTAAATCACAGAAGGCGAACACCTTTCACTCTGGCGTCCTGCAAACCAAATGTGTAGCGAAACAAAAATCCTCGGATTTTCGCGGGGCGTTGGGGCAACACTTCACCAGGCATTTCTAGGGCCTGATGATGAAAAAGGAGACGAATCACCCCCTGACCGAACCGTTGCCTCCTGTGCCACAGTTACATCTTTCCCAAGTCTTTGTCCTCTTGGATGGTCGCCTTTCTCATGCAACTCGGCTATAACAAAAGAGGGACTTGGAACCCCTCCCAATTTTCACTGAGCTTGGGGGCACCTCGCTTGCACCGAGCCCCGTTGGGATAAAAGGAAAAATAATGTTGGGTTACAAATATGACCAAGTTTTATCCAGGGTCCAGGTTTTAACTGATGTTGCTGCCCGCTGCCACCCCCCCCCCACGCCTGTTTCCCCCCCCCCTCCTTTCCGCTGCAATTTCCAAACACAGTTTTGAAATATTGTAGCACCATCGATCCTAATCAGATATTCAGCAAAAGTAAATTGGTCGCAAGTCATAGTTTTGCGTTTTAAAGGGAACTAGCTATTTTTCTTCCGAGTTGCTTATAATATTGAGGCTACCTTTCTTAATCAAGCACAACAGGCACGCTCACTCACACACACAAATCCTCTGCCCAGCCGACACTCAAAAGAGGAGCCTCCGCTGCTTGCTGGATGGGCAGATGAGAAATAGATAGCTGGATGGTTAATCCGGCCGAGCAGCCTGCCGAGTTTCGCCCCTAATCTGGGAACAAATGGCCAACCTCTGCGACTGGCATTTTCGCTTTTCTTTTCTCAGGGCGGGGGACGCGTCCCCGCTTGTGTGGAGCGATTGTGCGGGGCTCTGTTGGAATTTGGCAGCGCCGGGCCTTGGAGAGGCGCCCCATGCTGACTCTCATTCAACCGGCCGGTCCTCCGCGAGCCTTGGAAGTTTCCCTCGGCCGGGCGCTCAATGGCTTCACAAAGCTGATTACAAGCTTCAGCGCATTCCTGAAGGAGCCAGAAGCGACGCAGGTGCAAACGAGCCGAGGGAGCCCCTTCGCCCGACCGCCGAGAGGGGCGAGCTGGGAAAGGAAGGCCTGGACCACACAGAGCCGGGGCCGGCCTGCCAGCCTTGGGAACGGGGGGTCATTAGTCGCTCCTTTCAGCGGGGATCCAGAAAGCGCCGCAGCGCACGGAGAGGCCCTGGGAGAGAGCCCAGCGAGAGGTTTGCGGGGGGAGCTGGCTTGGCAAGTGGGAAGGAGGGGCCCCCCTCCCGCACCGGATGGGCCCTCTCTTGGGAAGGAGCCCAAGGCCCAGCGTCTGACTCTCGCCAGCTCCTGGGCGGCAGCCAATTCGCCTCTCCAGCAGCAACGCCCGCCAAAGCACTTTTCCTCCCCCGTCACTGGAGTGGTTCGATTTTTCCCCCTTCTGTTTTGAACTTCCACGGCAGCAGTTTAGAACAGGAGAGGGTTGGGGGGGGGGGTGTGAATTGACACGGAGAGAACTGCGAGCGCTTGTGTACCCCATCCCCTCCCGCACTCCCTTGAAGCCCCACGAGCTTCCAAGGCTTCGGCTCACCTCCGCGGAAGAAGAAAGACCGGACAATTGTTTGCCGACACAATGGGGGCCGCTCCACCAATTGGGCTTGTCCTGCCCTCTTTCTCGGCGGGGGAACGGGGGGGGGGGCGTGGAGTGAAGTGGAAGCCCTAAGAATTCCTCGGGGTCGAGCGCGCGTCCTTCCCCTCCCCTCTCCTCTCCCCTCCCCTCCCCTCCCCAACAGGACACTTTCGCTCCTACTTAATAATGACTGCCTCCCCTCCTAACAGTGTGTGTGCGGAGGGGGGAGTGATTCTTTCCCATCAGGAACAGCGCAGTGGAAGCAACCGAGCTCTACAGAGCCGCCTGGGGAGTCATTTAAAAGTTCCTCTTTCCTTCCCTGAATAAGAGGTTCGACAACATCCCCACGGCCTTGGACCCCGTGGGCCACCCTTCTTTGCCTTTTGCCCGAGGGAAAGCTTGGAGTGCTTGGGGAAACGTCTGGCCAGGATCTGTCCCCAAGAACGGTTGCCTGGAAGGCAAGGTGCAGCTTTCGGATGTTCTTTTGTCTGATAACTAATTCAAGTTAATGCGATCTTTATATAAAGCTAACAGCGGATAATTGTCTATTTTCTCGCCAACAATCTCCATCACAATCACTTATCTGGAAACCTGCGGTTGCATTAATCGTTATATATTCATCGAGATAAGCGCCTCTCCAACGATCAATAAACACTAGAAATTAAACCCGTTCTAGAGCCTGTTCGGTTCTCTCCGTATTCTTAACCCTGGAGTAGGGAGCAACAAAGACGCAGAGGGCAAGGAACGGGTGAAGGGGCGTCTAACAACGGCAAGGGAGAGCCAGCTTAGCCCCCATCCAGATGCTACCAGTTGGACTTCGTGCCTCCCCAAAGCGGCCTATCGCAATCAGGCCCGGGCTAGCTGGAGGAGACCCTTGGGGGTGGGGGGCGGGGAGCGCTAGTCTCAATGGAAGGAGCTATGTGAGCGTTCAGAATGCCTGCCCCAGGCAACTTCAGGGCCAGAGCACCCATTTTTCTTTTCACCGTCCCTCGCTCCCGAAAGTAGGTGGGGGGGGGGGCTGTTTTGCGGGATTGCGCAATCCAGACCAATCTTTCAAAAAGCGATCCTATAGATCTCCGCGTTGCTCCCCTGAAGAGAACGTGGCGATAATCTAAACACTGCTTTTCGCGAGCTCAACAGGTTCATCCGACAGCCATCCCTTGGCAATCTCCAGGAAATGCCGGCAGGAGACCTTCGGAAGCCAAGCGGATGGCTCCAGCCATTCTGCCTCGAAGCCGAGATTGAGCAGTGGGCAGAATTTAGCCTTTAATTATAAATAAATACTTGTAACTCTTTCTCCCTCCTTCCCTTTTTTCTTCCTTCCGCTGATTGTGGACGACAGTGGGATTAAGTCACTTGCATTTGGGCCTGAGCATCGCTGGAGTCCTGCCACACATTTATTTCCTTCTTCCGGGCTAAGCAGATGTTGTGCGGGGGGGGGGGGGGAGGAGATCTTTGCTCTGTAATGAGACGCGAATGTCAGAAATCCAGAACTGCCTCGGAATAACCTCGATTGCTTAAGCCAATTCCTTTCGAGAAATGTCTGTATGTATGTACCTGGATTTAAATAAATGCAAAAAGTAGGGAAGACCCGGATGGAAGAAAGGGACAGACAGGAAAAAAAAATTACAATAATCTCGGATTTCCAATGTTTGTTCTTCGTTTTAGAAAGTGCCAATCCAACTCCATCTTGGGCGAGTGCCTGTTGAGCCAAGCCAGCCTCTGCCTCTTCTAAGGAGCCACCGCTGGGAATTTCGAAAATTTCTCTGGAGACGGGAAGAGAGTGGAGGGGGATAAATAGCTCCCTTCTTGTTTTCTTTTAAATTTTTAAAATAAAAAAAGTATCAACATTTAACAAAATAATGTAGGGCAACCTCCATTGCAAACTTCTGAGAGATAGCCAGACATCAGTGAAAATGGAATCCTTTTAAAAACTCAAAATTCTCACTTTTTCCTTAGTCACCAATTCAATCTGCTCCAGTGTTTAACCACCTAAATTTAATCTTTCAAAGTTTAGTCTCCTAAGAATCAAGTAGGAGAAAGAGTCTGTCTCCAGTCTTTCTAAGGAATTGATCGAAGCTTACTTTCTTGGACTCAAGATGAAGGGCTCTTGGGGTGAGGGTTATTATCTGAATATTATCTGAATAATAGACACTCTTCTCTAAGGGAACAAAGCCAGTCACGATTTCATAAGATCCTATTTACTCTTCGAGTCATCCATATCTTCTTGATCTGTTGTAAGTTTGGTGAGAAATTATGAATTTAAAATATTTGTAGTGCTCTGTACTATCATCTAGATGGAGTTAAACATTTATTTTACTCTGACTTTGGGGCAGAGAACACAGAACCTTGGATCCGGAGTAATTCCCATTTAAAAATCTAAGACAGAACAATTTTCCTTTCTTTCTTTTCCCTGGCCATACTCCCTAGTTGCTCAGCTCTGCTCCTGAGAGTATTTGGCTTGGGCTGGATGTATGAGCAAATCACCCACATCATCTCTCACCTGAATCTTGTCATCTCTGCCATCTCCAAATGATCTGGGAACAATGGGGGGTCCCTTGGACAGCCCAAGCTGCTCAATCAGGCAGAACAGTCTATGCAAATAGGATGGAATGGCAAAGAAGGGGAGAACAGTGGTTCCCATTGTCTTGCACAGTGCAAAGCCAAGGCAACTGCAGCAGTGCTGCAGGCACAGACCACCAGTTGCTACTCTATGGTCAGCAATGCAAGCAGTCCAGCAGCTACAATGACTAGTGAGGTGAGCCTGGGTGGTAGTAGCCTTCTGGATTGTTAATGAGCAACAGAAACAAGCAGGCCAATCATCTGCACTATCAGCCAAAGCTGCTATAGGAAGCATCTTTAAACCTCTCACAAGTAATCTTTAAAATTACTTCTCTTTCTCTCCCTCCTCCCCCCAAATACACTCTTAATCTTGCCTTCTCAGATCTAGTTTGATATTCTCCTTAGCTGGTATCTCCTTGATGGCACATCTACCTTTCAGAGTCATGTACTGTAAATGTATCCTTGAAAACCCAGGGAAGGTTGGGAAATAGTTTTATACCACTAAACCTGGAATTCTGAACTCTGAAACCCAGTTCTAAGCAATATGAAATCTCCCTAGTAAGTTCTGTAGTAAAATGAAACCAACAAAGTATTTAGTAACAACTCCTTACCAATTACTAATCCATCCTTTGTGAAAGCAACCAGGAATTTTGCATTAATGTAGCCAATTTTATTTTTATTTTTTTATTTTTGTGGATCATAGGTCACTGGATGACTGGAACATCATTCAGTAAGAGGAGTAAGATATATTCTTGGACTAAAGCTCTAATGAAATGGATTATATAGTAGTCCATTCTATTGTAAGTATCTTTAAGGGGCCAATAAAAAACGATGCTAAAAGTCAAGAGTAACTCAAAGGCACATACAAAACAAAACATTCCACTTTTGAAAGGCTAAATTTCTTGCATCAGAATCATCATTTCCTTGCAGAGAGTAGGAGAAAGGAAACAAAAGACAGAAGGCTCAGCATTACAAAAGTTATTGTAAAGCATGTTAAATTGGAATTCTGGGGTATAAGGAATACTTTGCTTGATAGTTTATAAATCCTTAAATTGCATTCCTATAAATACTTTGGAATAAATCCATTCCATGCCCAAGATTGCACTGCTAAACTGAAATACAAAAACAACTCAAGTTTGGTTACCTTTCTTTCCCTTCTTTTTAGGCAGCTCTTGTGATCACACTTCCTGTTTTGGTTCTCAAAACCAGGTCTTGAAGATAGAAATGGTTCTTCTTTTCCAGGAGAAGTCTCATTAACTGAAGGCAGGACTACAAAGGACTTGAAAAATAGACATTTGACTGAAACTTTGGAAGAATTAAACTAGTATTGCACTAGATAGATAGATTTACTAAGGCAGTACTGAGCTGACTATTTAGCATATGTCTTGTCACAAAAATCCACTAGATAAAAAAGCACCTAATACTGTTTTCTCCCTCTCAATAACTATTTGTTTCAGTAAGCATTTAGTCTGTATATTTTCTCAGCGTTCCAGGAAAACTTTTTCCTGCTATTTTCAAATTAATCGCAGGTTTTTTTTAAAGATAAGAAAAATAACCTTGCCTTAACACAGGTGAGACTAGTCCATATAGTATTTAAACATCTTATTAAAATTACTTAGGTTGGTAAAATTTAATTTCATGATTTTTTCCCAGCACAAGGCAGCTGTACATGTAAGAGGGGAAAAAAAGAATTAAAAACCTGTAAAAAGCAAAACATCAACTTATTTACATACAAATAAGACGGCATGCTATATCCAAGCTTCCAGTTCTAGAAAGTACAGTAAAGTGCCTTGAGCCAGGCATTGAGATTCGTATACCACATCATTTAACCCCAGGTCTCTGTGAGTGTACACAATAATAAGGAAACAATGCTTTCATCAAGGAAAAGCAGCCTATAGAACCTTGTCTCAACCAGCAACTTCCCTTCTTTAGTACCACCCAATGTGGCAATTAGTGATTTTTCTAAAGGTCCTATTAATATAAATGAGCCTTTTTTTCCTTAACCTTAATTGCTGTGCAAATTGGATTTTCAGGGTAATGGAAGGAGGGGATGAAAGGATTCATCTGTCCAGCACTGACTCCAGATTTCTTCATCCCTGAAATGTGGGACTGCAAAAATAGGAATGCAACTACCCATCATCACTTCACATTTCAATAGAGGTACAGATTTGGCCACATCAAAATTTTTTTAAGAAAATGGTCCCTTAAGGCCTTTTATTTTGGTTATAGAGTAATACTTAATAAATAGGATTACACGACCAATAGCTTTGATTTGGTGTTGACCTTAGAGATCTTCAAATGGTGAACTGTATTCTTCATAATGTCAATTCAATAAATGTTGATTATTTGATTTCAGTCAGATCCATTTTAGTTTTTATCCTGACTCCAGGCACTCCTTTGCTTTGGCCTGGCTACTTTTTGGAGCTTAGACTCATTCAAAGGCCAATTGTGAAATTAACCCCTAGCTTGAATAATAATACTACTTTTGTATTTCTTCCCAGACGGTCCAGTGTAAAAACTGTGATTACATATTGCACAGAATCATCCGTAACCATCTTTGCCTTCTTCTTGAGACTGCACATTAGTCAACATTAGTCAGCATTCCTAAAGCTATATTTGTTCATATGGTTTATATGGCTGTGCAACAAGCAAAAGTGTTACTCCAAGAATTATAAACAGAATCTTATAAATAACAATTTAACAACACAACACATCTCAAGGGATGAGCCTCTTTAAAATCTCACCCCAATGCCTAAAGAAATAGCCTTATCATCAAGTTCTTCCTGAAGGCTAATAGAGTCAGGGTCAGTCCAATCTCAGGGAGGAGAACATTCACACCTAATAGCAGCTAGTTTTTCTAGTTTCTGTGAACCAGAATTTGAAACCAAACTTTATAATTGGTTTCAAATTATAGTAAGACTTGAGCCGTGATTAAAGTACCATAAAAGAAGAAGAGTAAGTTGTAGTATATCTATTCTTACAAATCAGAGTAACTGGAGGAAACTCAAAATTGCCCATATTCCGGGATGTCTGAAAGGGAACAAAAAGTCATTCCTGCAGAACACTGACCTCTGTGCCTCATATTTTAAAGGAAGCACAATCCCGTTCAGAATATGGGACATAGCCTTTTTATATTAGTTTCCCTTAAGAAACAGTAACATATTCTTTCTAAAGCAAGGTAATAGTTAAGGATATAATTCTGCCAACTGCAATAGTGAAAAGTTCTTGTAGGAAATGTGAAGTATGAAAACTGGACAGAATGACCCTGCTTTTCCTATCTGGATGGTTCCTCCCCGTTGTATATATTTAAGTTCCTTACTTTAAAATATGTTTTATATCTAAAGATGAGATCCTTTAACCAATCATGACTGGCCCTTAAACATGTTTAAACACCTTTATCGCTAACATTTTCTGCATTGTTGAATACCTCTGTTCCTATGTGCTCCTCCTCTTTAAGCCAATACATTCCTTTAAGCCAATTTTCCTCTATAAAAGACTTGCTTTCCAACAAAGCAATGCTTAAAAACAAATTCAAAAAACGGCAGTCACAAAAATCAGGCCATCTTAACTCTGGAAATATTAGGCAAATATTAGGCAACGTATCTGACACAGATGGAACAGGTATTGATTGGCCTGAGTTTCTAGGCCCGTCCATCCATCACCTCTTACCTTAGTATACCTCTTACCTATATATGTTATTGAGTAAAGCTGCCTGATGGTAGTCTCTCCAGCCCATCACATCTGTTATATTGCTATGTTTTCCAGGGCTGCAATGCAGCTCAATTCCCCCACACAACCTAATTTTGAGCTGAAGATAATCAGACTCTCTCCATTATTGTTACCTTCTCCAGATTCCAGTGGAACTTTGACCCAAACTCTGGAACTGCATATTTTGCAGATCTATAGGGTGGAGAGATACAAAAATTAGATCATTTGATTTTGGTATTCTCCTGAGCAACTTTTTTCTTCTCCTAATAATGAGTAAAAAGAGTAAAAGAACAAATCTCCTATTTTCAATTTCCATGTGGTTTAATTTATTGTATAAAGATGCTTATAATAAAAATGTTTAGCAAAAGGCTATGCTAAGTTGACTGCAATGATGCTTTTAAAGAATTAGCTCTATTTTTCCTTGGCCCTGACTTCTCTGGATTTTTAAAAGCTGATTGTGCGTGTATGTGTTTACTATTTGAACAGAAAATACATTTTATATAGAAATTCTTTGAATCTTTTAAATCACTCAGACTAAGTGTAAAGGCGTGGGCTCTTCAGAATGAGGTTGAAAAAAAGGATGGGCTATCAGTAGCTTTAATTATCTTAAAAGGGTTTTTAGGTTGCTACAGTCCTATATCATGTTATAAATCTTTATAAGCCTTATTTTAATTAGCCTTAAGAATATGTAATTGACTGTGGGTTGCAATTATAGGTTATCCCCTCCCCTCAAATCCTTATTTTAAAGACAGAGTAAAGTGGGAGGCTGGCATCTATCATGTATCATTTTCAGGTTTAACTGATTTGAACTGTGGGTGTGCAAATATAAGCAGAAATCAATTGTCTCTGTTGCCAAAAAATAAATGGGAAAATAGTCAGACAGAAGTATCTATTTATTGCTTTTGGCCCACGCTTCCTTGTTGAAAGAATAAATACTAAATATAAGACATATTCAAAGGTTTTATCTCTTTGCCCCACCATACAAACTAAGAAGGAGCTTCGGGAGTGAGGGGGGGTGGTGGTTAGATAAAAATCAATCAAAAGAAGCTGAGAACAGGTTAAGGGCATTCCCTTAAAAGTATTCGTTCATTTTTTTTAAAACACAGATAAAAGGTTTATTGAGGGGAACAATTACAGACAATTGTCCAACTATTTTTTTTTCAATTTATTTGCCATATTAGGCTTGTGGTTTTTGTCATTCACTTGTGTTACAAGATTGCTCAAGAAAATAGGAAAAGGAACCAGGCCTCTTATCAACACTTTGGAGTACATCTTCCACAAACCCTGATCATGGTTCATTTTGTTCAATGCTTATGAAAGATATGCAGAAAATTGCCAATTTCTGTGTTTAAGCAAGATGTCTACCTACCTTATGCACTTTAGTGTTCATCAGCCAGCTCTAATACATCATGAATAAATATAAAGGGTTACAGGATATGAGCTGAAATGCTCAAATGATTGTTTAATTGAGCTACTGTTTACTGTTCGCTGATAATTACACTGAAATTAGATTGGTAATTTATCCACAAGCTTTATAATATGTGTAATGCTAAAATGTGTGCATATATGCGTCTAAAAAGAAAAAGAAACTAACTAATACAGAATCAAAATTTCACATACTGTACTTGAACAAAAATATATCTGATTAATTCATTCATAGAAAGAGAGGATGTTCTATGGTCCACAAGTGTTACACAATTGATCAGATTGCTTATACTACTCAAATCAAACCCTCTAAATAAATCTATTCCCTTCCACTTTTTAGCTATTTTGTAACATAAAGATTTAAACCAAACATAAAGGTTTACTCTAAAATACAAAATCTTTCCTCTTATTTCTTTTTAAAATTTTAAAAATAATACAACAAAATATTTTCAGTTCATGTTTAGCCTCCTACTACCAAATATATTTAAAGTTAGGATGGAATGGTATTACCTTGAGATATGAGTTATATTAACAAATTGACAAAAATTGACAAATTTTTGTCTAATGTCTTCTGTTGCTTTAAGCAACTGCATAAATAGTTTTGGGTAGAATTATTACTGATTTGTCTATGGCATTTTTTTCTAAAATGTTGTTTAAAATTCCCATGGTTTACTTGCCCTCTTTTCTGTGTAAACAATTCCACTTATTATTAATCAAGACCATCAAAAGAATGTCTATGACCAGCATTTAAATCCACCACTAAAATCCTTCCAAAATGTCATTTGCAAACTTGAACCTTCCAAGTTTGAACTCAGTTAGTGAGCCATATTCCAAATTTCAAAAATTTATGTTCCCAAATACTATTACGATTTAGTTTCCCCGATAAGAATCAGTGTTGATCACTCATATACTTACTATGTTTTTGTTCTGCATTGTTTAATTGCTCTCTGTGTTTTTTTAATTGTGAACTGCCCAGAGTTTCTGGAAGTTCGATGGTATAAAAATTTAATAAACAAGCAAACAAACAAAGCTTGCAGGGATGCTATTGATTTACTCTTGCTCTGTGTGTGTGTGTGTGTGTGTGTGTGTGTGTGTGTGTGTGTGTCTTCAAATCAGTTTTTAATTACAGCTGCCAGGACTAGTCCCTGCAATTTTTTTGGTAAGGATTTTCAGAAGTGGCTTGCCATTGCCTGCTCCTTTCTAGAGCTGAGAGAGAGGGTCTGGCCTAAGACCACCCAGCTGGCTTTGTGCCTAAGGTCTCAAGGCTTCTAGCTTGGTGCCTTAACTACTACACCAAATGGCCTGCTACTTCTACCAATTGCATAATGGATCTATGCAACCCTTCCCCATGATCTATCCTCCCACCACCCCAACCAAGCCATTTACTTATCTTTTTCCATTTCTGGCAGATAAGATCAGGCTGCTGGAACTAACCTGGAATCCATATGGCAAGTATCTGAATATTACTTTCCAAGACTGATAAAATCAGAAATGTTGCCACTACTTCCCAACAACTCACTCTATATATGTCCTTTGGGCAGATACTTTATTTCACCCTTGGTGCGCCGTGTGTGAAAGAGGAATGTCAGGACTAATGTGCTACATAATCTATTGTGCATACTAAAAGCAAACCCACAGCAGCAAAGAATTATTAAAATGCTCACCATTTGACAAATAGCCAGGGTTGCAATTTCATGTGCCATCAAATGAGGAAAACAAAATTTCACAAAATTCAGTGGGACTTGTTTCTGGCTAAACCTGCACATACATTAAAAGAAACACACAAATCAATATCACTTTGTAGTACTCATATACCCTTTGCTAGAATATCTAGAAATAACTAACTTTGCAGATATTCCCATACTGATTTGATTACTATTTCTTTGCAATTGGGGAAAGAACTAAACTTGAATCTTGGAAAATGGAAGGTAATTTTCATACGCTGTTACAATCTTTGCCATCTCCAGCAAGAATATGTTTTTCAGTCTCAGCTATCTCTGCACATGCACTGCCTATATTGATCATCTTTATTATCATTTGATACTGTATATTGCCATCTCGTGCATACTCACAGGGAAAGGGAGAGAAAAATCGTAGGTTTAATGAATGGAATGTGCATTGCTTCCTGTAGTTTTCTTCTCTTGGTTCCATAAGAGTGAATAAATATACAGAACAGATAAATGGTTCCTGGGTGTCTTGATGGAAAATCCCAATAGTGATAACTCCTGTAATTAGAAGTGGTTTTGAAAGCAAAAGTGTGTTCCTAGTTATACATCTATATTTCTCTCTCTCTCTCTTTTTGCTATAAGGTTCCTTCTTGCTCCATTTTTAAACAGTTTCTTTTAAGAATTGGAGAATAACTTTTAATGTCTGTAGATAGAACTGAGCACACCCTAAAGACAGTATAAATGAAGAAAAAAACTGCTTTGTCTCAACAACTGAAAGGAACAGATTTTTATTTTGTTTCATTTTGTTTTGCTTTTTTCCCCACATAGCATTCAAAAACTGTCCTTATCCCTTTACCACATCATCATTCCACTCAATGTATTTATCCAGTCATGGTAAAAAGTTCTTCCAGCCCTATAACTGGTTCTTCCTTATTTCGTTGTTATGAAATAGGCTGTCATTATTCTCACTGCTTACTGGGAAAATTGAAGCTGAGACAGTTGGGAGGGAAAAAAACCATGCAGTGAAAAGCAGGGATTTGAAATAAACATTCTGACCTGGAACTTAGCACAGTAGCTGGTAGGCAAGGCCAGAATATAATTTTCTTAAAGACTCTGGAAGATTTACTGTTCTGCTTCTTGTACAATAAATGCAGTGAAACACATTGCAACGGGTGCAGTAAGCTAGAAGCCAAAGCTAACCAACGTATTCTAAAAGTACTTTCCGAACAGAAGTATTTATAATCAAAGTGTCGTTCTTTCATAAGAATACAAACACTGTAACACCGCCTCAAAGGACTGTGTGGGAAAAATACTATGCATTGTATTATGTGATTCATTTTCTTTCTATTTTTACCTTAATTCTGTCTAATTACTGTATTGTGATCGAAGTCTGCAATCTTAAATTAACTATCAACTAAACTTTTGAAGTACCCTACAAATGCAAGATAATGATGAAATTTAAATTACTACAAGTTATCGTGTAATGTCTACACAGTGGCAAAGCAAACCTTTAGGTTTTCTATTCACATCTCATTAAGGCTTTGTTTCTGTCTTTGAAACCTGAAGAGGAACACAATTCTAAAGAATCAGAATGATGCAGAAAATAGAGAGCACTTTTTGGCTGAAATCTGACATATGCAGAATATCCAAAAACATGGGTGTGGACCCTAGATTACCTAAAAATGCTGTAAAGCATTAAAAACGTGAGCAATCTTAAAATCATGCATGACTATAATAACATTTCATTTTTGTCCTAGCCCAACTGACTTCTGGCATAGCTTTGCCTAATTTGGGAGTCTGCTCCTAGCAGAGCACCCAAAACTGAATAAAGAGACCCTAAAAATTACACATCTCTGGCTAAGTGGATAATTCAAATGGTTCTAGCATCAAATTATTGCTGCAGAAAAAGTTAACTAAACAGGAATAAGGGAAGGAATATTTCTTTTCATTTGGAAGAAGAGAACTATGAAAATGGCAAAAACAGTACAGCATATGATTTATCAATTTTTCTCATATTTAATTGATAAATATTTTGAACAAGAAAATTGAAATTTGCACTGCTACTGCTGTGGGTGATAGACTGTGTATTTAAATCTTGACTTTTTGTAAAAAAACATACAGGAGTGTAATGACAACAAGCAAATGAATACCAAATATGGAATCTTTATCACTTATCTTTGTCCTTCTTTGACATTTTTTTTCTTCTGTTCAGTTGTGTCTGATTCTCAGCGATTGCCTGGACAAGTCCCTGCTGTATTCTTGGCAAAGTTTTTCAGAAATGGTTTGCCAATGCATCCTTCCTGGGGCTGAGAGAAAATGAATGGCTCAAGGTCACCCAGCTGGCTTTGTGCATAAATTGTGACTAGAACACAGAGTCTCCAGGTTTGTAGCCTGATGCCTTAACCATTACACCAAAGTTAATTAGTTAATTAAATACAGGAAGTTATGTGGAAAGAGACTGTGGGGAAAAGTCTTGTTCCTCTACATCAGTGTTTCTCAGTCTTCACCACTTTAAGATGTGTGGAATTCTGGCAGTTGAAGCCCACTCATCTTAGAGGCAAAGGTTGAGAAATACCAATTTACCTCAAGGACTGATTTTGTTCTTAAAATCATGTCATCATGTTTTCTTTGTGTTTGGGGATAATCCCAGTTTAAAATATGTGGATTTATCTTGTCAGATTCAAAATTTAAGCTTCAGCCACAATCCCCTTCATTAACTACAACATTGTATCTAGAGGCAGATTGCTCTATCACAAATATTAGCAGAAAAGTAGGTATGTTTAGGATCAAATTTCCTGCCAAACATATTGCCTCTAAAAATACTCCTTTTTAATTGGATTAATAAATAGCAAAATCATATAGAAACAATTTTCTGACTCTTTATTGTAACTAAAGAGTATAAAGTAGTTTGCAGACCCATACAAAAACATTTGGGGTCTCACATTCATGTCTGCATGATGGCATATACATCTCCAAGGGGACCAAGATATGTATGATAAACGAAAGGGTTGCAGTGGAGTTAAGGACTGTTAGTGCACTTGTCTCTCAGGACACATTATCAGCAATCCAGGGAGCACACGAAAGGTTGCACACAGGAAGGATGTGCATTGGATCTCCCTGGAACATCTTGGCATGTTTCAACATTCCTACCTATGGTCAGAAGGGACTTCTTAGTTAAATAAAACCAAGTTCCTATATTCTTACCTGTACATAGACACATACATCTCTCTCCAGGTGTTAATTAATTTAGGCGGGATGCTGACCTTCCGTTACTTCTGTTATGCTTCTTTTGTACACATGTCATATTAAAGTTTCTACTATTCGCCTTTAATTTCTTCACTGTTTATTTTTCTGCCTCTCTTACAAAGCATGCATCCACTTTATCTGCCATCCAAGGATCTCATTTCGTGCAGCTGATGAAATGGATTCTAGCCAGCAGAATTAGGTTACAATAAATTTATGAGCCACAACAGTGCCCCCAATTCTTGTTGCCACAGAAGAACAGGGAACAGATTCTTAAAGCCTGCCCTTGTTCACTCTGGTACGGCCACATCGGCTCCAGGTAAGACTGAGCTCTCAGAGACTCTTGCTGAATCTGATGGGTCAAGCTACACTGAGCGATCTGGATGAGAGCCATCAGTGTCATCATCAGAGTCATCAGTGCCTTGATCATATTCAGTGCGGTCGCTTCATTCCAACTGAATCAGGAGACATTGTGCAGGTGCCAGGCAGTTGCCTGGATGCAGAAAGGGGGTGGATGAAGAGCAATCAGCTCAGACTGAATTTCAACAAGAGTGACATTCAAGTTGCCAGTTTCGGCAAGATTTCATCTGATACCTTATGGATTTTTAATACTATGTCAGGAGTGAGCAATAAATAATATTGATTGATTGACTGATTTCCCTTCCAAAAGATGCATGAAAGATGACAGGGATCCAGTGTTGTCAGCAAAGCTCATTTTGCTTTTTTCATTGGAGAAGGGGGGCTGGAAGAGGTAGTGAAAAATAATTGCTTGAAATCTAGTGGAAACTCGAGTCAACATACTTACTTTTGTGCCTATTTCCATGAAAAATGCAATTTTCCCAGAGATGACGATGATGCTAATAATATCATCAACAATAACAACAACAATAATAAAACATTGCAAAAATATTGCTTATGCCCATTGAAGAATGCATACCAGTCATAGTGGAATCAAAAATTACACATTTTTTTTACTTGTACATATAATCTTATTTGTCCATCCATTCATTCACAGATTTCCACGCAAGCCTATACTGTATTTCATCACTAATTTTTCATAGTATTTTCTTTTTCAGTATGGGAAAACTGTATCCTATAGTCTGGACTCTAAGCATCCCAAATTGCATTTGCCTTTTTAGCAGCTGCTGCATATTGCTGTCTCATATTTAACTTGTGGATAACAAGGACACACAAGCTCCTTTTTATAGGTGTTACTGACTGCCAAGATAGTTCTCTCCCATCGTGTACCTGATCCTTACATTTTTCCTATTTAGATGTAGAACATGACATTTCTCACAGTTATGTCCTTTTCTGCCTCCTGCTAAAGCCTGTCTTCATTTTTTAAAAAAATCTTTCCTTCTTTTTTTTGGATGTCATAATTCAGATAACTATAAATTTATCTTTTTTGAAGTTGAATAAAATGAGTCACCGTGAAGGTTTTGACTAAGGTAGCACATTTGCCTAATCTTTTAGGCAAGGAACTTGGTAAAAGAGGTTAGTAAAAGTAGCCTGGCATGATTTGTTTGCAAAAAAACTCTACTTCTGGTTAATGGTGGCATGTCTGCAAGTGCTCACTTTATTCATTGCTGCTATGTATGAAGAAGACCATGCCAGTACAGATCTCAGATTGACAGGTCTTGGTTTTCTTGGCCAACTCCCCATGCCAAGCCTCTGGGAAACTTACCCTGTTTGTTTGCTCTGGTTGCCAGGTCCCGGAACTAGTCTGGATGCATGAAGAAGAAAAACCATAGCCAAGCACGTCCCCTCATTTCTATACCTGTCCATTTGACTGCTTTTACTCAGAGGGAAAAACTTTGCATTTGTCCTTATTAAGTTTCGTTCTTTTATTTTCAGACATTTTATCTTAATGTATCAGACTATTTTAAATTTGATCTCTTGAGTATTAGTTATCCCACACCCATTTTGTGTCATTGGCAAATTTAATTAAGCATTCCGTCCGCTTCATCATGTAAGATATTAATCAAAATCTTGAGTACAGGGCCCAGGACTGAGCCTTATAGCGCCCACTTGATACTTCCCTCTAATTTGATGAGGAACCACTGATGAAGGCTCTTTTCTTCAATGTTCAAGCTAGCTATATAGCCACTTAATTGCCAGGCCATCCAGCTCAAACTAAACTACTTTGCTAATCACAATGTTTGTCGCACATAAAGGGTGGTTTTAGTGGGAATTTGCTACATGTGAGGAAAGCTTTGATAGAGGTCCTATTCACATGAATTAAAGCATTTTTTTTTCTTCTGTAAACTTAATTGCTGCACTACAGTGAGCATGAGAAAGGTGGGGGAAAGTGTGTTTGTCTGGGGGGGGGGGGGGAAGGAACAAGATCCTAAAACAATGTGAGCTGCATCTGGCTCATATGCCAATAACTCCCCCGGCACAGTTGCCTTTTCTTTCAAAGACCCAGCTGTTTTTGGTGTGTATGTGTGTGTGTGTGTGTGTGCATTCATGTGTGTGGTGTGTTTTTTGGTTTTGTTTTGTTTTCACTGTTGTATCATGAGGGTTACAAAAGGTTACATGCCTCACAAAGCTATTGTGAAGGTAAATCAAGTTAAGGGAATCAAGGCACTTGCATTCTGAAAGTACCACTGGTGTGAAAGAATAAAGTACATTAATGACACATTGTAAATAGGATATTTTATGTACTGAAACTTTATGTTACCATCTTCTTGTTTTCCGATTATGCATACTGCTGTTACAGCACAAAAGAATACAGAAATACGGAGTTGGAAGGGATCTTGGAGATCTTCTAGTCCAGGGGTCAGCAACCTGCGGCTCTGGAGCCGCAAGTGGCTCTTTTACCCCTCTGCTGCGGCTCCCTTCACTCAAAATATGCGTCACAACCACCAATGTGTGACACCCGCCACCACACGATTTACTGAGCTTTTCAATCCCTGGTAGGCCAACCATGGATAAATCCAAGAAAAGAAAAGTTTCAGAAGAAAACAGAACATTTAATTCAACTACATATGATAGTTTTGTAGCCGCTCAAGAAATAGTCAGGCACAGGAAGGGTTTTATGGCTCCCAGTGTTTTCTTTTCTGTGGGAAATGGGTCCAAATGGCTCTTTGAGTGTTTAAGTTTGCAGACCCCTGTTCTAGTCCAACCCCTTCCCCAGGCAGGAAACCCTATACCACACTGGACAAATGACTGTCCAATCTCTTTGAAAATCTCCAGTGTTGGAGCACCCACAACTTTGGAGGGCAAGCCATTCCACTGATTATTTATTCTGACTGTCAGAGAATTTCTCCTTAGTTGTCGGTTGGATCACTCTTTGATAAGTTTCCTTCTGTCACTTCTTGTCCTGCCCTTAGGTGCTTTACAGAATAGGCTGTCCTACTGTTCTTTGTGACAGCCTCTCAAATATTGGAAGACGGCTATCATGTCACCTCTAGTCCTTTTTAGACTACTAGACATACCCAGTTCCTGCAACTGAACATCATATGTTTTAGCTTCCAGCCCCCTAATCCTCTTTGTTGCTCTTCTCTGCACTCTTTGTTTGCACTCACCATCTTTTTTTATATCATGGTGATCAGAACTGGATGCAATATTCCAAGTGCTGTCTTACCAAGGCAGTATATAGTGGTACTAATACTTCACATGATGTTGATACTATTCCTCTGTTGATGCTGCCTAGGACTACATTGGCTTTTGGCCAACTGCAGCACACTGCTGGCTCATACTTAAGTGGTTGTCTACTATGAATCTTAGATCCTGAGCCTCTCTTCTAAAGGGTTGGCTACTCCTCCTAGCTTGGTGTCATCTGCAAATTTGATGAGTTCCCATTTTATCCCCTCATCTAATTAATCATTTATGAAGATGTTGAAGAATACTGGGCCTAAGACAGAAAATATCCACTGCATATCTAGGTAGATGTAGTTCCAACTTCCATTGCACATTGCATTATCCATTTATGTGGTGCTCTCTATCCCACATTTTTCTATCTGACCAAGAAGTAGGTAAGATAGACTACTTTGTCAAATGCCTTTCTGAAGTCGAAATATACAATGTCCACAGCATCTCACTGATGCCTTAATTTAGTCATTTTCTCAAAAAACGCAATAAGATTTGTTTGGCATGATCTGTTTTTGACAAAGCCATGTTTGCAAATCTGTTGGTTGATTATCTTTTCCAGGATCTTCTCAGTGTTTTTTTTTTAATTTGATTTATATGCCGCCCTTCTCCGGAGACTCAGGGCAGCTTACAATGCATTAAGCAATAGCCTTCATACTTTTGTATATTTATACAAAGTCAACTTATTGCCTCCACAAATTGGGTCCTCATTTTACCTACCTTAGAAAGGATGGAAGGCTGAGTCAACCTTGAGCCTGGTGAGATTCGAATTTACAGTAATTGCAGACAGCTAGTGTTAGTCACAATGCTTTTAGTCTGCTGAGCCACCAGTATTGCTGTCAGGCTGATTGATCTGCGGTTTCCTGGATCCATTCCTCCTGTGCTTTGCCAATATTCCTGCAAAGTATGGAATGACAACGTTGCTCCATTTGTTATTTTCTTCTTCTCTATCTGTTGTGTGGGTGCTCCTACTGCATCCTTGAGATCCTGAGTTAAGGCAAAGTGTAATACATTCCATCCCTTCAAGGGGATTAACACCTAATATTTGGAAGTGCTCAGTAGCTTCAGTGGCCCTGAGAATGATACCAGTGGTAGAGTTGCCCTTGCCATGAATTGAAATGGGAGAGATGATGCTGAAGGTAACTTGCATATGATTGAGGGTAGGTGAAGCTCTTCAGTGCTGGCAGCCAACTTATTATGAAGAAAGAATTACAGAATCAAACTTGGAAGAAGTAAGGAAAGTAAGTAAGTCCACTTCCATATTGTGGACAAAAATTTGGGATGAAATGACTTAAACATTTAGCCAGGTTGGAGTATCCAAGATCACAAAAGGGTTCCTGACTGAACTTTCACAAATAGATTGGAAATTCTGACACGATCAAGCCAAAGTAATAAAGAAATCTGGTCATTGAAAGTGCCCATGTTGAAATACAAGTTCTTTGATTCACAAAGACATATGCAGAGGACATATTCAGCAGGTTATGACCCGTTCTGGAGAACTGGTAGCGGAAGGTTTGAGTAGTTCAGAGAAATGGTAATTACCACCTCTGATTGGCCCCACCCCCATATATTCTCTGCCTCCCAAATCCCAGCTGATCGGGGGGAAATAGGGATTTTACAGTAACCTTCCCCTGAAGTAGGATGGGAATGGAGATTCCCCTGCCACGCCCACCAAGCCACACCAAGCCATGCCATGTCCACCAAGCCACCAAATTTTCGAAATGAAATGAAGCATATTAAATTGGGTAGATAGATACTCTAAATCAGATGATTGCAAGAAACTGTCTTTAGGGCATAAGATCATATAAAAGAATTGTATGGCAATGATATTTAAAAAGAATTTCACTGAATATGCGCCCAACTATAATTGAATAAATGACAGAATCATCTCATTAGAATGAGCGGATATCCAGTATAAAACTCTGTGCCACTACTACATATGTAACCATGGAAGATACTGAATTCTATGACAACAATGCTGTGTCCTACAGCATAAACCCTCATTTTCTCTCTCAAGCTCTAAACAGATACATCAGAGAGAAAAAGATTTTAACTGAGCTGAAGCAACTTTTATCATCAATGGGATCATGATGAATTCCACCAAGGCTTATTGAGAAATGAGAAGCATGCATTTCCGAAAGCCACAGGCAGTATTTCTATTGCTAGATGGTTTTAAAAACTCCCTGCCCTCTGCAGAATATGAAGGACTAACTATAGACGCATGATGTTTTTGCTTGCATTTCTCCATAGGTGAAGTGCAAAATCAATAATATTTTGGAAAAAAACCCTGTAGATTGGAACAAAATCTTTATTTGCTATCAAAAAACAACTTTGACCAGACAGAATAAGCAGGTTATAGAAATAAAAAGCAGGACTGGGCTCTTTTCCATTGCTTCCTCGCTGGCATCCTCCTGACCATTCTTACATCCTGCCTGTTTTTCCGTATTTGGAAATAGTTTTATTCCAACACCAGGCATCACTTGATCACTCTTCAGGAAGTCAGAAAACTTTTTCCCAAAAAGTCCCCCCACCCTGCAAAGGTTTTTGTATGCTCAATGACATATAATTTGGAGTATCTTTTTGACTTAAAGTAGAAACCTGAAAAACACTGAAATGGCATGCTTCTGTTTCTATCCACTGAAAAGACCCTGGAAGAAGAGATGGGAAGAAACTTGACGGGTCCACTTCAAGGTGCTGGTACTCACTTATAAAGCCCTTTATAGCACGGGCCCGGGGTATTTGGCTACCGGTCTCCAACCGCCCAGTGCGCTCACATAGGGCGACCCATAGGGCGGTCCTCTGGGTCCCCTCAGCCAGACAGTGTCAGCTGGCGGTCCCCAGGATGAGGGCGTTCTCTAGGGTTGCATCGACCCTCTGGAATGGGTTGCCCATCAAGCTCCAGATGGCACCCGATCTCCGCACCTTCCGCGCCGACCTTAAGACATGGCTTTTTCAACAGTTTCCCTGATCTGTTGCTGATTTTAATTTTGGGGATTTTATTTGGTTTTAATATTAGTTAATAGAATTTTACATTGTCGGGTTGTTTTTATTGTTGTGAGCCGCCTTGAGTCCTACAGGAGAAGGGCGGCATACAAATCTGACAATAAATAAATAAATAAATAAATTCACACTAGGATAGACATGTGCAGGTTTTTTTTTTTTTTTAATAATCTGGGCAGTTGCATAAATTTAGGAATGGTAAGAAAGCAGTGAATGGGTTTACTTTCATTTTTAAATAAAAAGTTAACATGATTATATTCTGGGCATATTTTTAATCATATTTTTTGTGTGTGGGGTGGGGGTAGGCTTAAAGTCAGTTTGAACTCCTGGTGACTACCTGGAGAAATCCGTGCAGTTTTCTTGGCAATATTTTTGGAAATGGTTTACCATTGCCTGCTTCTTCAGGCTAAGAGAAAGTGAGTGGTCCAAAGTCACCCTATTTCAGTGAGGTTAGAATTTTGAGTCTTCTGGCTTCCAGCCTGGTACCTTTAACCATTACAGCAAACTTGTTCTCCTCATTAGGTTCCTTTTAAATTTTTGATTTATTAATTAGAATAATCTCAAGGTAGTTTACATGGGGATCTTCCTTTGAACAACAGCCCTGTGAGGAAGGTAGGGTTGAGAGAGAATAACTGGCCCAAAGTCGCCCAGCTAGATTTAATGTCTCAGGCAGATTTGAACTCAAGGCTTCATGGCCCTTCTCTAATACCATAACCAGTATACCAGTCTGGTTCTTGGAGCCATATTGGCCCACTCCTTTTGGGAGTTGCACCTACATATTTGAAGAAATGGCACAGGAGACCTCTAGTTGTGTACCCCTGAGCTAGGAAAGAATAATTGATCACTGGAATAGCTGAGGTTTTAGTTTGACCCCAAATATTATTCTTGTATTCCTAGAGGAAACATCCCACGTCTGTCTTAGTGCAGAGTTTGAAGTCTTTGGGACTTCCACCCCCCCCCCCCAAGTTTCCAATGACAACAGAAATGCTTTTATAGCATTTTTTTTTTCCTATTTCACTTCTTTGGTATAGCAAAGTCTCTACCAGAACTTATGACCCCATATTAATCATAAAGTTTGTTTGTTTTTATAAAATGGTTGTTCAGTTTATCAAAAGACAAAGCATGCTGTTGAAATTTATTGATGAATACATTTCATCAATTTGTGTGAGACCCAGTTTTAGGATTTTTATATTTATTTTTTATTTTCTGCTTTATTTTCTGCTATATTTGCCCAAACTGTTGTGAGAGCTCTGATAAAATTCACCACAAATTTCCAAACCCCTCCAAGGGTTGGCTTCAAAGGAGGGAGCTGAATGGAACACAAAGAATGGCGTGGTGGGAGGGAGGCTGAGATTCACCAGAGCAGCCAGTAATAGAAGATTTATTTTCACTAGGCCTTCCTAACTACTGAATCAGTTGCTTCTCTAATGAGCAAATGATCCCACAACTCACATATGTGGGAACTTAACTGTATAACCCTCTTTTCAGTGGCGAAAATGAACTACAAATTTATTCACCTTTATGTTCATTTAATTGTGATTTTGTCTTAATTTAGTAATCCAAAGAAAATTATGGGAGAGTGTTTGAGAACTCCAAAAAACAATAGAAAAAGCAGCCTGGGACTAGAAGGAAATTTTGTGTGTGTTTTGTTTTGTTTAAAAAAAACCCAATCAATCAACCCCAACTATCTCAATGTTGAGGCTGCAAAATATCTGCAGCAAAGGAAGAATACAGCCAGCACTCTTTATTCCTGGCAGAATAAGGATAGGGTAGAGGAAATGCCAGCAGTAGCTCAGTGGTATCTGGAAGCTTACAAGTTCCTTGTGAGGGTCCTTAGCCGGGCATGAGACCTGTGACCCTCCAGATTCTGCTGAGCTTCTCAACTTCACTCATTATTGGTCCTGCAAGGCCTGGATGTTGTGGTTGCAGTTCAACAACATTAGGAAAAGATCCAGTTCTGCTCTGGCTGTATAAGCGTCAGGCAGATTGTAGGAAACTGTTATGATAGCTGAGATAAAGTCTGAATGGTAACAGCTGAAAAAATCATGCAATCCAATAATTCGGCAGTTTTCCATCTTACAGCAATGTTCCTTTTCTACTGTTGTACAATTCCTATGCAAATTTTGCTATGATTCTTGTAAGCGACAACCTTCACTAGGAACAAATAACAACCCGATCTTTTTAGGAACACCGTTGCTGCAGTTTCCTTATAATCTCCTTAGAGTAGAGCTGGTGTTATTTATCTGGGCTTCCTTTACAGTCAGGAGGCTGGCACCCCTCCCCAATGGGTCTCATCTAATTGCATTTGCCATGCACATACATACATAGAATTGAAGACAGACAGGAGATTAGAGTCAGCACTGCAACATGCTCCGTGCAAAAGTCCCACCTTTCCCACATTCAGGATGGTTTGGCTACCACCCAGATCTTTCAATCCCTTCCAATTAGCACAGCCAGGCATTCTTTCCCAGCCCCGAAAACACCAAGGCGTATTTTTAACTCGACACTTTCCCTCCGCTGAGCTTCTGGAACCCCGCTGAGCCTATGGAGTTCCAATCAGTGGGCTCCTTCTGATGCTGCCCTTCACAAGATTGCCCATGAAGTTAGAGGAGAAATCTCCTAATGAGCACAGAAAACCTTCCTGTCTGAAATGGCATATTTTGATTCATCAATGGCTTATTGATGGCTGGTTTAACATGCCAACCGAAGGCACATTAAACAGATTTCCAGGCAAAGTAGATCATCAATGGATAATCGTTAATCTTGATACCTTCTTTTTTTTAGCAAATGTTTTAGGTTAAGAGATTTTTAACCTTACTGTGCTTTGTTTCAAGGCATGCCTGTACCTCCTTTCTCTCTTTCTTTCTTCCCAGTAGTACAAATGTGAAATGCTGTGGAGGTCTTAACATTTCCCAAGTCACTCTGAACCCTTGGTCCTTTCACCACCCTCCATCCCCCAACAAGCATTCAAGTTTGTAAATACTTTCCTAATATTATTCAAGCTGAAAATTAGTACTGATCTTTTTCATTTTATTTATTTTTATTTATTACCTGTACTTTAAAATGCTAAATTGAATTATCTCTGTGGTTCTCATTTATGCAGCATTGTAGCATTTAGATGATTAACATTTTTGTTATTTTTTTCATTTTTTTAGTATCAGTATCTTGGAATTATTAAGCCAGTTATTTCTAACTTTCTAAAGGAAGTTTTTCCTTTGTTATCTACATACATTTATTAACAACATAGAACAAAGTGATTTCAAATAAGAAGTGAAAAAGCATCTATTCTGATTCAAGAAACACCTCTTTAAAAAGGGTGATATGGGAATTTCCCTTTATTAAAACCAGAGCAGAATACAGGGTAAAACTGTTGTCACGTTTGAAATTCTACCTAATTGATCTAAATAAATATCCAGTTCATTCAGTTGCATGCTGAATAAATGTGACACCAAATTGTGAGATATTACTACCTGATATCAGCATAAGATGTTATCACAGCCTTATCCTGCTGTTGGTTGTTTCAAGGGAGTGCGAGCAGGCCTCAACTTACAACCATTTGTTTAGTGACCATTTGAAATTACAATGGCACTGGAAAAAGTGACTTATGACCATTTTTTCACAATTACGACCATTGCAGCATTCCCATGGTCATGTAATCAAAGTTTGGAAGTTTTGCAAACGGCATATATTTATGACGGTCGCAGTGTCCCAGGGTCATGTGATCATCTTTTGTGACCTTCTGACAAGCAAAGTCAGTGGGGAAGCGAGATTCACTTAACAACCATGTTTCTAACTTAACAATTGTAGTGATACACTTAACCATTGTGGCAAAAAAGGTCGTAAAATGGGACAAACTCAACTGTCTTGCTTAGCAATGGAAATTTTTGGGTGCAACTGTGATTGTAACTTGAGAACTACCTGTATTCATCTGCTTCAGTGAATAACTGAAGTTGAAGTTATGGCTCTCAAGAAGTTGCTGCTTCTTCAGAATTTGCCTTTTCTCTATCTCTCTCTCTGTCTCTCTCTCAGTCTCTGTCTCTGTCTCTCTCTCTCTCTCTCTCCCTCTCCCTCCCGCCCTCTCTCCCTCTCTCCCTCCCTCCCTTCCTATTCACTCATTCAGCCTTCTCTACTGATGTACCAGCCCTGTGGAATATTGTCCCCTCCCCCCAGAGGTGAGGCAGGTCCCTATTCTTCTGGCCTTCTGAAAAGGAGTTAAAAAGGGGCTCTATGGCCTTGCATGGGGAGCCCAGAGGAGCACGTAGCCTTGGGGTCAGTCTTCCCTTCACCTTTTAACTAATTTTAACAGTTCTATCATCTTTGCCTCCTTGTAAAGTTTGAATTTTTATATACTGTATTTATATTTTAACATTTTATTATATACTGCTCAGAGGCCCCCTCTGAAGAAGATGGGCGGTTCAAAAATGTGAAATAAATAAGTAAGATTATTAATAACCTTAAATATTTAATGAACTTACAGCTGATGGCAGAGAAGCGAAAGTTTTTTCCTCAGCTCACGAAAGGCAGAGAAGGATAATGTACTGAAGAAGTAAAGAGAAGTTTAGTCCTATGGAAAGAGAGAATATGAAATTAAGATCAGATAATGAAAAATAAGAAAATGACACTCATAACAAATAACAAATAGTGAAAGTGATGGTTTTTCCAGTAGTAAAGCTATGAAAGATGGATATTAAGAAAAATAAAATAAGAGAACTGTATGTCCTTAAATTATACATTTGGAGATGTTTACTAAAGGCAGTATGGACTGCAATAATTATTAATTATAATAATTAATAATTAATTAATTAGTCAGTCCTGGTCCAATAAAGGTTGTCTACATGCATACCGGAATTCACATACTCGGGGCAGGGATGTGAACCAACAGACTAGAAAAATATCCTTGGAAAAACTATAAATTTATTGATAGGCAAAGGTCAGCATAGTACATGCAACATTTATTCATAAAACTAGCAGAAGCTGACTGTGACTCACAGGTATTAAAGGAAGGGGAATAATTGCCAGTAACTTCTTTGCTAAATGAGTGCTCCTTTGGGATTATCTCCTTCATCAAAAAGGATATGTGCTATTAAAATGTATAGTGCAAATGTCAAGATCCCTTAAGAGATTTCATCAAATAATCTAATAAACACCTTTACGGTACATTCTATAATTTGCATCTAGAGATGAGTCGAATTCTGTTCAGTATTGAACTCTGCCAAGCATGTTGGTATATAACTTTAGCTTTGCACAATCTTGGAAAACCGAAACCCAGTATGTCCCCAGAGACATACAGTTTAATAAGAATAAAATTTTAATTTTATTCAGCTATCTGCTCAGGTTTTGAGAGAAGATATTTTTAACCTTTTGACAATAGAAGAAGACATCTGTACCTGGCAGAAGGGTTTGCCTTTGAAGGGTTTGTTTTGCTTTTTTAAAAAATGAACCCTATGGTTTTAGTTCGTGAGTTGCTTTGGATTGTGCAGTCAGGAAAACAGTAGGACAAAAATTTCTCCCTGCATAAAAATAAGGTAATATTATTATTGCCGAAAGATATTCAAATCACAGCATTTTATGTAAAGTTTAATTTCTATTTTATAGTTCCAGAGCTAAACTTTGAGAATTATCATGACATAATTATTCGGAACATTTAACTAGGAACAAAGTGTTTAGTTTTTATACACTATTAAAATCCAAGCCGAATCCTTTGCTGTTCTAGTCCATTTATTGTAATTTTATTTCATTATTTTATTCAGCTAGGTTAATTTTTTTTATATTCATAATATAAAATATTACCTTTGCACACAAGCAGGTTATAAATAGCTTTAAAAAATAAAAAGAAATACCACCACATCAGTACCGATGTTTCAAATAACTCCAAAGGTTTTGAGATTCTGGCTATCAAAATGAAGAACTTCGTGGCAGAAGTAAAGGTTTTTGATGCTCTATCTGTGACACCCATATGATTTATCTATAATGTCCCTGATGTGTCAAACTAATATAATAGGTAATTATAATGGTAGCTAAAACACACACACACACACAAACATATAGCCATAGTAATCCCTCATTTCCCCACAGTAATCTAGAACAACACATTTCAGACATTGTGAGCAACAGTTAACGTGGAAATTTACAGAAGTGATCTAGTATATTACTAGGCAATATAGAGGAAGACAGTAATGTAATTCCTAACAAAATGTATTTTTAAACTCTCAGCTTTTCAACTGGCTTTGATCACTTTAGGGGTAAGATCAAACAGTATTGTTTACTTCCTTTGCTTTCTTTTTATTTGGTTTTTTTTAGATAGTATTGCTTAGTTTTTTTAAGGTGTATATATTTTTTAAACTAGGGTAAAATGAAAAATGTAAGTTTGGTTCTTAGGTGTTCTTTTGTATTATTTAAATATTTAAATAATAAATATTTAAAAATAATAAAATAAATCTAGTAAAACTAAAATAATTTAATTAATCAAAGATGGAGAAAATCATACATATTTTGGAGTGCTTATAATTTTTTTGTTTGTCTTTATAATAGTTTAATTCATTAATAACAGATATTACTGCTAGAAACCATTTTCTCTAGTATCATCACATTTTTGAACTCTCTGCTGCCGAGAGGCCTTCATTTCCAATATATATATATATTTTAATAAAAGAACAAAGCAGCAACAGTTGCTAAAAAATAAAACTACCATAGAAATCAAAAGTGGCCTTGTAAATCCAAGTTCAGACTGAAATAGACATCATATGTACATAGGACAAAAGACATTCAATACAGAAGTGTTTTGGCTCGGTATATTGTTCAAATCTCTTAATTTGTCATTTCATAATCATTATTAAAATACAGAGCAGCAATTTTTAACTTTCTGTTTTAACAGCAAGGGCTTATCTGCTCTGAAGTATGCAACCGAGTGAGCAAAATCTATTTGGTCTCTTTTCAATTGAGCTATTTGAAGTCAGAGTCAAGTGAAGATGAAGATGAAGAGAAGATTTCATTACTTACTGTCTAGTTTTAGAATAAAGTATCTCTATAGGACAGATATTTCAGAAACTTTGGAGATAAAAACAGAAATCACTTTATTCTAATAGATTTCCAGAGGCATCTGCCAGCACCTGACATACAGAAACAGATGACCAGAACTACCAATATTTTTTCTGGTGAGTTCTATTAATTTCACTTGAATTAACCTTCTTTATAAATTTGCATAGAAAAATAAACTTGGAAAAATAATTATACAGCAATATAAAATTTGATTGAAGTTTATTTATTAAGGCTGCACAAAGTAATTGAAAGAGGTGCTTCACAAATGCACAGGAGTGAACAAAGCACCACTCTTCTAAGTGTTGAAGCTCTCACGTCCTTTGCAAGGCTCGTGCGGGTGCTTTGAAGTCTGTCTGCAGCTGTCTTCGTGTGCATGCCCAGCCCACACTTCTCCTAAGCCTGCCAGGAAAGTGAAGTAGTTGCGCAGCAAACACACATGGAAAAAGTCCTGTTTGGGTTTTGAAGCAGCCTTAAAAGTCTGACAAAGGGCACAGCTCCTTTTATCCTTTGAGAAGAGGTGCTTCGTTCAATCTAATGCATTTGGCAAAGCCTCTTTCAAATGCGTTGCTTATCCCTTTTACTTAGTCTCACCAGGTTGCATCAATATTGATGGTCTGCTAGTGGAATCAAAACTGCTGATAGAACTGAATCTCTTTTCCCCCTACAGATCCTGTGGGCCCCAAATATTTTCAAAAAGGGTGGATGACCCCTCTAAAGCAGAATCAAAGTCCACTCTGTGTGTTTCTCCTGTAGCATTGCACACAGCCCAGCAGATAGAGTGAGACATCTAGTTTACATCAAGGCTATATGAGTTCATGTTAATTGGTTTGGAGATGTGCTCAGTTCTTGATAGTATTTGTTAGTAGAATTAACAATGAAAACTGCTGTGCGATTAAGTACGATTATCTAAAATCAAAAAGAGATAAAAAGATTGCTTTATCTTTATATTAAAATAATTACCAATTAAAATATCTAGCAAAACAGAATAATTTAAATATTCAGCATGAAATTTGCATGAATTTAATCCTGATTCCAATCCTGAAGACTCAAAACTACAATTCCAAAAAGCCCCAGTTATGTGAGGGTTGTATTTCAAGGCATCTAGTGGCCAGAACAATCCCTTAATTGTTCAGTGCAGATTAATATATGGTTTAAGATAGGAAAATGAATCATGAAATTTTAAACAATTAATTTGAAAGAGTGACTGTGTGAATTGATAACTGCCTTTTTGGTAGTGTTTAAAGGCAATACAGAGAAGATAAAGTGATTGAGGGATCTATTTGTAAGATGAAAATGTGGCTAGAAAAATACGGCTAGATATACTAGATCATTTCACCGGATATCATAATGAAAAAAGCATAACTACATACATAGTATCAATCTTGTATGTATTTCCTAAAACAATTGATTCATTAAAATATATATTAAAAATGCAGTAGACCTGAATAAAGGTGATGCAAGCAACTAAATGGCACAAATAGAGAAGCAACTTTAATAAACTATTATTCATAGTTAAGTAGTCAACCAAAGGTCTTGGCTATGTGAGTAACTTGTGAATTTATACAGTACGGTGAATTCCTATTTCCTACTGTTTAAATTGTAATAGTATTTATTATATTTTAGCAATACATCTTTCCTCTATATGAGAACACAGGACACCCCAAGATGATTCTTTTTCTTCAGAGGGGCTGGACATATAATGAAAAACAAGACAAGACAAACAAGCTCACCTCTCCTCCAGTCACCATCCCTTCCAGATTAAATCGGGAAAGAAAAAGAATTTCCGCAACTCCCAAGTACTTAGGATATTTTTAGAACACCTTCTCCAAGTAGAGGAGAGACATAGTCGTGCTCTATAGTATACATCAATCTATGACCACATATGGATGACAAGAATGAGCCCAAAGTGCAGATCATGACTTGCTGCTGTGATAAAAGCTGTTTCTGTTTGCTTTTGCATTCATGCGTTGCAGTAAATGCCACCAGGGATGTAGCAAAGGTAAGTATAACTTATTTCGTGTCAGTCAAAGATAATATAGGGTGAAAGTTATACTTACTTCTATGAAACTCCTATTACTTCTTCTAACGAGTTTGGTTAATTTACCCTTGCCTCTTAGGTACATGAAAGCAATAATGTTCAAGATGAGACATTACGGGTATTGTTTTTCTTGTTTTTTTAAAAATGCATACAATACATTTAAATGAATTAAATGAATTTTTAGGGAAGGCGCCCCCATGACGTAGCTGTGTGTAACAATACATAGCTTTTATTGTTTTGATTATCATCTGAGTTACATGTTTTTTCTAAAACAATGGGACCGGAGTTACTCCTAAAAAATCCTCAATATATTGCCAATTCCATTTCAGTAATGGTAACAGTTAAGTTCCGGTCAGAATTGGGGTCCTTTTCCAAGAACAGCAGAAGAAGAGATGAGGAGCAGACAAAAGAAAAAAATGTAGAAAAGATAGCAAAAGAATATTCAGAAAACATTCTGAGAGTAACCTACAATAATCCTGGAAAAACTATCTAGGATGGATTCCTTGCCCCCCTCCCCCCATCGCCTCTCTCCCCCCTCCCCCCCCCCAGTCATAGGAAAATCCATTTTTTTAACAGAGCATTTCCAAAGACATCCCTAGTGTATTTCAGTTTTGGAACATGTAACAGCAGTTAATAAAGAAGTGGGTCTCACACGATATGAAACAAATGCTTTTATTTTAATGGAATGAATACTGGTGCTGTGGAGATGTGTTAAACACCTGCAACATGTTTGTGATGGGAAATTTAGATGAAATTTAGAAACCTAATTTTTAACTAAGAACTTTAATACAATTCAAATAATGTTATTCTTCTACATTTCTACATTTTTCTAAAACGTGGAAAAATGCTTTCTGCCATTCATTAAAACAATGTTCTGAACAAATTAGAATCATTTGCTTGATTTCTCCTCTGTGCCAGGTACAAATCTCAGAGCAGAATCTGAGTGACCTGTTCCCTTGGGCACCAGCGTTATACTGAGCACAAATGACTGTGTCTTTTAAATGGTTGATAGATCTAACTTTAATAAATACCTATTGGCCAAACCTGAAGCAATTTATGTAATTATGCATGTAATGTATTTCCACCAAGTACACAAAGAAGGTTTTAATAATGCCACTTAGGATGTAGATTTAACTTATACCACTATTTAGTTTCTCTTCCTTAATAGGATACTAAAAAGGAATTTTATGACAACATTATCAGTAGCATTTTGTGATAATTATAATAACAATAATAATACTGAGATATTTTTCAGTAATAATGGTGTTATTAATGAGATTTTTATGAAAGACAGACTTCTTTGGTATAATTATGAAAATTGATCTTTTGCATTTTAGTTATTCACTGAAATCAGATAAGTGGCTTAACTACATGTATTATTTCTAATAAATATTCAGAAGAATGCATTTAAACAAGGCTCTTCATTCTATTCTTGCTCATATTCCTTGCATTTAAATAAAAGTGTAATTGCTCTGCTTTTTTTTTAACTGCTAGTTTGGATTAGCTGTCTAACCTGTACAGTGTAGCTGTTTGCTGTTTGCATTTTTAATAGCTTTATTACCATTTGGTGAAGCCTTAATTTCTGACTCCCTTGAAGAGTCCTGCCGTTAAGTCAGCTCTACAATTTAACCAGCAATAATCTGTCAAGATAAGATAAAGACCTAAACCAGATGAAATGCAGTATTTTTGTGTAGCGTCCTGTCATTGTTAAGTAAAGATCAGAGTGTGTCAAAATGGAACACTTAAAAGTTTAATAAATTTTGCAGCATAATTTTACAGTTTACCTTTGAAATCACTGGTATGAGAATACAATCATTTGTTCGCTATTGGAATACATATATATATATTTATATATATATAATCCTTCAACACATCCAAATTTTGAGTGACACATTGATTAAAAAGAAATATCCAAAATCAAATTTCAGAGCATACTTAGAGCTTCTACTCATAAAAGAGGCCCAGAGACTCCTCCTTTCTTGATTTGAATAAGTAGCTGTAAGTACATAAAACATTGAAGAACCTGGGCCAGTTAATATACACTTTTAGGGAAGGTGCTAAATAAGACAATAAACATATATACAATGTAAATCTTCCTTTGCCATCAAAGAAGAATGATGGAACAGGTGACCATACTGAAAGTTGTCCTCTGTACGCATATAACATATTACAGAGAGAATTACATGGGGCTAAGCACAGATCACCTGAGAACTGTTCCACTTGCATATTTCTTGGCTCTTAGGGGCCATTGCAAACAACTTACTTGTGTGCAATGAAATATTTTTAAAAACATAGGATTTACTCTGTTTTTACTTAATGCAGCTTATAAGATAGCTCAGTTGGATTTGTAGCCTAAAAGATAGGATATAAATAATGACAGAATGATAAAGGTGAGGATTATAAGAATATGGAAGAGAAGAATTATCAAGAGCCTCAGGTAGCTCAACAGGCTAAGTCGCCTGTTATTAACATTCAGCTGTCTGCAATTATTGCAAGTTCAAGGCTCAAGGTTGACTCAGCCTTCCATCCTTTCTAAGATAGGTAAATTGAGGACCCAGTTTGTGGGGGCAATAAGCTGACTTTGTGTAAAAATTATACAAAAGTATGAAGGCTGTTGCTTAACCCATTGTAAGCCACCCTGAGTCTCCGGAGAAGGGCGGCATATAATTCTAATTTTAAAAAAAAGAGGGAAAAGAACTGAATATCTCCAATTTGCCAATAAGAAGTTTTATTCTTTATCCAGAAGTATTACTTGACTACTGAAAATGCAAGACTGAAGCTCTATGGTGCAAGGTATATACATAAGAATATTGCTGGTATTACCTATCACAGGCCATTGGTGACTTTCCACACACTGCTGCTATGCTTCAGTGTTCCTCAATGATAGGTTATCAATTAGAACCTATGATGAAATCCTGTGCACCATCATGTTATACTGCAAACAGCAGGGGGTTTGTCCATTTTACAAATGAAATAGATTACATTATTAATCTGCATTTGCATAACGATGTCAGGAAGCTTGTAATATCATTTGGCCTCTTTTGACCATTCACTGCAAAAGCTCATGATACCCCCTCTTTTCTTCCTTTCAAACAACACTCTTGTGCCAGTCTCTTACTGATGTTTGCCCTCCCTGCAGCCACAACCATTTGTTCCTTAAGGTCTCCCTATGTCAGCCCAAGTTCCAAATGATAGATGTTTCTAAAATCATGATTTAGTAACGAACAATAATATTCAAAAGGATACAATTTTCAGCTACATACCATGTTAACTATAGGATATGAATTGGTTTTAATACCTTCACTTAACAGCACTTTCTTAATACGCTTATGCTCTCTTACTATAGAAGCACTTGGATTTTTAAAATGACTTTTTAGAGGCTAATGACACTACTAAGGTTTGGTTTTTTTAAAAAAATGCTTTGTCATTGCATCTTTTGTCTGATTCTAAAGGCTTTCAGGAGAACTGCTTTTTCCCATCTCTATATCTCCAAGTAAATATCTTTCAGGACTGGAGTTGTTATATAAGTTTCTGGGTGGGTGCATATGCATATCTATATATTTACAAACATAGACATAAATATCATAAGCCTTCTTGCTTGGACAAGCAAAAGACCAAATGCCAAGATCAATAGCAGAGTCATTCCCTACCTATGACAGAAGCAATGTAAAACTATGTGTGGTAGGATATACTTATAGAGTGATCTTTCTTAACATGGGCTGGTGGAACAAATAAGAAGAATTAACAAGGGTTTCCACATCATTAACAATGGTACATTGGTCATAAGCCAAAATCTGACAATGACTCACATCTGAAAAAAGTTTCTTTCAGTGTGCCTTCCTGCCATAATTATTGCAGGTTCAGAGGGGAACCAGATCTGTAGTGATGTAAAACTCAGCACAATGAACTTGACAGACAGCCAGATTTCTGTTTTCAGTCAGTTTAGGGTTACTATAATCTCATTATTATGCTTGAAAGACGACAAGTAATAGAATCTCAGGTAGCTGTTCTGCCTTTACTCAGCCGCATCTTCTCTTTTATGCGGATTTCCCTTGATTACCTGAACTAGTGAAGCTCAGTTTTCAACCACTTATCTCCCAGAAATAATCATCTGATCAGCCTGTAAGGTTCTCACTGCACTCAGTGGTTTTAATGGGTCAAGCGTTAAATTAACCCTTTAACCATACCCTTGTAGAATACAAAACTTATTAAGAAGCCATTTACTTCCCAGTCATTGTGAATTTCACAAAAGAGAAGGAGAGCTTGTGAGTCAGCTCTGCTCCTTCTTTTCTCAAGGATTCCACCACCGTTTTTAAACAAAATTATTATAGCAAGCAATTCTGGAAAAGAAAAGGCAGCTTTAAAAATTGCCTGGATTTGAGAAGCCCATTTAACTTGCTAGGATAAGAATAAAGTTTTTAAAAGCGGTACGTTTCTATTGCTATACACAATTGTATAGTGCACATATATTTTAATGAAGAAGCAGTGCATTATTCATCTCTCCTTTTAGAAGAATGCACATTTGTTTTAAACATCTACATAAATGAGGCTGTTGTAGTTCCTGATAATACTTTTGAGAAATAAAGGTGAAAATCAATGACTTTTTCATAAGTGATAGAGATTGTGCTTACCATGAGCATTCTAAAACCCAACATGATGCAGCTTTTCTCAGCCCCCTAACCTGAAAATGCACTGGGCCTTAACTCCCAGCCAGCTAAACCTTTATTGGGGAAATATGCAGGAGACACATGGTATGAGAACTAAAGTAGTTAGTATCACAATTGTGTAAACTGAGAGATAACCATCAAGGAGAATATTTGTAGCTCAGGGTTGAAATAAAGTGTCCTTGGTTCTGTCTGAGTTTGGTTGTTTTCTTGCAGACTACCCAAACTCTGTAACATCATCAGTGCTAGTAAGAGAGTTGGGTTTGCTCTCAATTTATATTTGGTGACCAATTTGTGAATCACAATATACAAGCACAATATATGTCCATATAATCACAATATATGGACAGACTTAACCATAGTTTCAACTGAGAAACTGACTAGTCCAAGCCAAATCCAAAAATTCTAGAGAATTCCTGGAGGCACTCTGACAAGTCAGCCATCAACAGACACATAAACAACATACTATGCAACAAAGACAATCAATAAGGCAAAAAGGGAACAAAAAGACCAAAACACCTTCCCACCAGCAATCAACACCGAGTTGAGGCAGAGGTTAACCCCAAGATTAACATCAGACCAACAATCAAGAAATAAACAATACCCCAATCAACGAACTGCCAAACAAGGTAACAATAAACAGCCCAACCAAAAATCACTCTCATCAACACTGACAGGGCAAGCCACCATAATATAAATAAACCCCACTCCCTACTAGCACTGATGATGTTACCAAGTTTGGATAGTGAAATATCTGCAAGAAAACAATCAAGTTTAGACAGCACCAAGTATTGTAGTGCTCTCTGAGCTCGATTCATTGGTGGGTTTCAAAATTTTTTACTACCGGTTCTATAGGCGAGACATGGGTTGGTGGGCGTGGCATAGGTTGGTAGGCGTGCCTTGGTGGGCATGGCAGGGGAAGGTTATTGCAAAATCCCCATTTTCTCCCAATCAGCTGGGACTCAGGAGGCAGAGAATAGATGGGGGTGGGGCTAGTCAGAATTTTTACTACCGGTTCTCCAAACTACTCAAAATTTCTGCTACTGGTTCTCCAGAATTGGTCAGAACTTGCTGAAACCCACCTCTGGCTTGATTGAAGAGACAGCACTCCTCGGATAACCAGGATTTTAAAGTGCTAAAATATTTACAGTAAACGTTTTTTTTAAAATGCCTTTTAAAAATAGTAACCTGATCTTATTTTAAACATTATTAAATCTTAAACACCTTTCCATTCTTAGCATAATGGCAGTTTAAGACAGACACATTTTCCTCTTCCTCTGTAAATGAAAACTGTCATATAATCAACTTTAAACTGCAAACAACATCCGTAATCCTATAGGGATGGTGTATTTGGGCCTAACAGATCACATGTGGGTGTTTTTATTGTACGTATTTAGAAGTATTTGGAGACCAAAAGTGATATTGTAGCTACTGTAATTAAAGGAGATTAAAATAAAAATACAGACTTTTAACAAACTTTTGAATTGCTGTAAATTGGACAGCTTTATAAACTTGATTTGTAAATAAATGAATAAATGCACTAAACCAAGGATGGGAAATTAATTTTCCCAAGGGGTCACAGGAGAAACTGGGACAGTTGTGGAGGGCTGCCACTTTGCTGACCACCTCACCCCCACCAACACTTCCCTGATCCCCATTGCTGACTCCTGGCCCTGGTGATGATACCCCTAGTAATGCTCTGCCCCCCTGCTGATGATGCCCACTGCCACAGGCCAAACTGAAACAGTCTACGGGCTGGGTGTGGCCTGTAGACTGTAGAGTGGCCAGGTCTGCATTAAATTATTAGTTCATATAGCTCAAAATTGCCACTCCAGCAGACACTTTCCAACACTTTGGAAAGTAGATTGTTCCCAAATTTGTTTAGAGCAGAATTTGAAGATGGGTCTTTTGTAGTGAAAACATGTGCTGTATCAGCGTGTCATGGCTTCAGAGTCCAGAGTTATTCTGGAGTCAGGCAGCATTAAAACTGAATTAAACAAAAATAATGATGCCAGATAGCATTAATCAGTAGCGGCAAAATTAGATTACAGATGATTAGAGCATCTCTTTTGTCAATTGAATCTAAGTACAATAAGCCTTTAATGTTATCTTCAAAGTACCATAAGACTTTTTGGTGTTAAAGCCTATTCATGTACAGATGAAGAAGGTATGCAACCCCTAGACCTGAGGGGTTCTTGGTGCTCGGTGAGCTTGATTACTTTCTTGTAGACAATTCATTACCCAAACTAAGGTATCATCAGTGCTAGTGCTAATGATGTTACCTAGCTGGGTAATGAAACTTCTGCAAGAAAACAGCCAAGCTCAGAGAGCACCAAATATGATCCCTAATTTCAACCCTGGGCTATAAATAATAAAATAATAGAATAACAGAATTGGAAGAGACCATCTAATCCAATCCCCTGCTCAGGCAGGAAGCCCTATACCATTTCAGACTAATATTCTCCTTTATTGGAACTTCTAGACAGTTTGAGACAACCCTGTGATTGTTTGGGCCATTCTTCGAGAGAAAAGAGATATGACTGGAATGCAAATTAAATTTTAGGCTGATAATTTGTTTTTATGCCAGTGCTGAACAATCTCATGATCATGACATAAGAGTATATAACATAAATTGAAAAAATAATTGTAGTGACAAGCAAACTTCAATAATAAGTCAATATTTACTTACCTAAACAGAGAAAGAGATTGACCATCGACTGACTACAAATATCAGTGAGAGCAGAAGAGATGTCTGACTTCCTACAATGTCCCCATTGATTGTGCTCATGAGAAACTGGCAGGGAACATTGATAATCACAATTACTTGACCTTGTGGATGCTGCAACAGCCACAACTTTGCAAATAAAACTGGTCCGAACATTGTGGAAATGTAACTTCCATAGAAGTAATGGATCCTCAATATTGTTACACATTCTTTAAATTAGCAGATTTTAGGTACATTCATGCAAAAATTGTTGTGGTGTATTGCACCATTTGGGCTAACCTGAAAGTACAAACTGACAAACAGATAAATGCAATGAGAGTTTTAGTAGAATATAGATATGTAAATAGATGAGCAATTAGATTCCAAAGTTATATCATCAAATGTTTTGTATGTGGGATTGCTTCACCTTCACCATATAACCCACTTCATATTTTATGGACCACAGTCCTAAGATATACAGGATTAGTTCAGATAGTCCTATCAATTAAATCAAGAGGGGGATAGAGGAACAATTTTAAAACTGAGAGTCACATTCATTCTTGTGTGTTATACTAAAGGTTGTAGCTAACAAAGGGTCCACACTAGTAAAGAATTGGATGAGCCATAAGGAAGAGTGGCAGATCCATAAGGAAAGCAGAGTATACCTCAGTGGTGGGTTGCCCCCGGTTCACAAGAACCAGTATTAAAACCGGCGGGAGGTCCCGCCCAGCACCCCGGATGTCGTCATCAGCAATCTGTGCATGCATGATCCCATTGCAAACCGATGGTAAAGGTAAGTAGTATACCACCCTGATATATCTTAATTTTTAATGCCCTCAGTATATATATAGTGTAAATAGAATAAACATTTTCTTCCAGCAATACCCAGATAGTCCAAATAACCTTAGCAAATAGGTTAAATTTTGCAGGGGTTGATTTGCATAGTTTGTATGCTAAGATAAAGCTAAGAAACGTGGGGCTTCAATTGCATGGCTGTGGTTACAGCCTTTATTTTTGTGTGATCCCCTTTCCCCTTCCTCATGGACACTCTGAATGGATTCTTCCACTCAGAACTTCTCTGGTTATTAGAATGCCTTTAAAGTGAAAATTTCATTATAGAAACATTTAATTTAAAGTTTATTGTCAGATACTATTTTAGCAATATAGCAATATTTATAACATCAATTAACAATATTTATGTTATTTTATGGGTAGCATAAAATAAAACTTGAAACCTAGACTGTATGGCTTTTCTTGATATGCATAAAATACCGGTAGTTATGTTTTCCAAAATAAAATTCATTTGGCTTAACATTCTATTTTCTTATTCTTAAAAAAGCAACGTCAAACTACACAAATACATACTAATTCCTGAAAACATTTTATAATACAGTCCAAAACAGAAATGATTAGTTTGTTAGCACTCATAAGAAACTATGAAAACATGCATAAGTCTGTATCTCCACTAATCTAGACATTTGTATTTGCAATTTTACTTTTAAAAGACTCTTAGTGTAGCACATATATTACAATGGATGCAGTTGATGCCAAGTACCTTCATATCGTTTTGCTTGATAGTGCTATAATTTTTTTTAATAAAAATCATGTTCAGTTGCTCAAATTGCAAGAAGTTACAAGATTGATAATTACACGATTTCAGCATTTTACCCTGGCAATCATATGACATTTGGGCCTAAAACATTCAAATTCATAAGACTTCAACCATGACACTATGACCAATGTCATAGGCATACTGTATTAATTTTACTACCTGCATTTTAAGACTGTTCCCTTATGCCCTATTAAAAATTCTATAGCACAAGTAATTAAAACTAATACATTCTCAAATTTGGTAATCTAAAAAGCTTTCCAACATATGGCTTTTAAAATGTCATCTATCAATTTTTATGATTTTATGATTTTATAAGAAAGTACGCTGGCTGTTATCCAGGCTGCCTGTGACATTTATTTGAAGAACCACAATAAATCAGACTATAAGAGGAGATGCAAATGATCCCTTGAGTTTAGCACATAAATTGTGAAACTACACTGTGCTTCTTTCTTTCCTTGAATAAGATACTGATGTATAAAATCTACCCCAAGAGAACTTCAAATAGTGGTGTAAGGTTGTGAACAACAGCAGGATCAGGACAAAATTACTATTTTGTCTATGGAAACAAGCAAATGAAATATGAGACAATTCACTATTTTCTATAGTATCACTGCATAATAATTTATATTCATCAACCATCCCCAAACTAAAATCTTCCAGATCTGTTGGGGCCAGAATTCTAGCCTATCCTGCTGGATAATAAGAGCAGCAATAAGAGAATACATTCTAATATTATATAATTCAAAAATGGGAAATTTCTCACAAATAGTATGCTTTTGATACAACTTCTGCAATAAACTGTCAAAGTTAGGGTCTAGATGTGGCAATGAGGCCATCTGAGATAGGCCAGGATTACATTGGACATTTTATGACATTACCACACAAACGGGTGAAGTTCAGCAGGTTCTGACAGGTTCTGGAGAACCTGTAGTGGAAATTTTGAGTAGTTCATAGAACCGTCAAATACCACCTCTCGCTGGCCCCAGAGTGGGGTGGGAATGGAGATTTTGCAGTATCCTTCCCTGCCACACCCACCAAGCCATACCTTGCCTACCAAGCCATGCCATGCCCACCAAGCCACGGCCACAGAACTGGTAGTAAAAAAAATTGAATTCCACCACTGCACACAAATGATAAGAATATTGTAATTGGTAATACTTGTGCAATGATACTGTAACATGGTACTCATTCCACCCATTTCCCCTGGAATGGTATACAGCTATTTTCCTCCATGGCAGGAAAATAGTCTTTCTTTTGAATATTTTCAATTATTATGTGCACAAACTCAGCTGGCCTTCCCAAGCTAGCAGAGCTTGCCTTATCTTAGATTGTTTCCCTGCATGATTTAATGGTTGTAGCTTTAAAAATTTCCCAGGAAAGAGTGAACCTGTTTTGTGATTGCTTTCCTATCTAACTTTTGAATCCCAGTACCCTTACAAATTTTGATTCTGGGTGCATGACTTTCCTATAGGTAGCCAGGTTGACTCTTGGCCAGATACTTTCTAATAATAGTATCTTACCAACAAATCAATATTCTTTACCTAATTGTAATATTATTGTTTTATGGAATGAAATCACTTCATTACTTCTGCATGCATGCTGCAAAATTAGGCTAAATTTTGATCTGTTGGCCAATCTGAACCATATTTAACCACGTTCAATATACTGAACCATGTCCAATATCCATACTGAACCAGAATGGAAAGAGACATGTAAATAGCAAAAGGGAAAATCAGGAGGAAATGCTGAACATTTCATTCTCCCCTCCAGCTAAATCTTTTCTTTCTTCCAGCTAGAACATCTTTGTCCAATTTTTGGCTTGCCTGGGTTGTATTGTGGAATTGTCTTGAGTTGTAGGGCCACAATAGTAGTTGTCTAGGGCCACAGGCAGTTATGAGCGAGAACTTCCATAACTCCCATTGCAATCAAGAAAAATGCCCTACGAAGCAGTTAGATTGGGCAATCTTCCTTCTACTGCTCAGCATTCTATGAACTACTGACTTTACATCCCTAGTCTGTTTAAATTTTGCCACAAATTGAGACTTCTTCTGCTCTTCTGCTCTAGGACAGGGGTGAAATATAAAGTTTATTACTACCGGTTCTGTGGGTGTGGCTTGGTGGGGGGGGTGTAATGTAACTGGGTGGGCGTGGCCAACTTTTTTTTTAACTTTTCAAAGCATTTTTTCTAATGCTCTGAAAAGCCTGCCAATCAGGCAACTCAGCTGGGATCGTCAGCCTCTCTGACGATCCCAGTTGAGTTGCCTGATCAGCAGAGTGGTATTTTTTAAAAAATACCCCTCTGCCGATCAGGCAACTCAGCTGAGCCACACGATCATCAGAGGCTTTTTTTTTTAACTTTTAAAAGCATTTTTTCATCGGAAGAGGTTGTAGAAAAAATGCTTTTAAAAGTAAAAAAAAGCCTCTAATGATCGTGCTGCTCAGCTGGGCATGGGGGGGGGGGCCAGGAATTTTTGCTACTAGTTCTCCGAACCTCCTGCCGCCATCACTACCGGATCGCGCGATCCAGTCCTAACCGGGAGCATTTCACCCCTGCTCTAGGAGCAATGCTGGACAAAAAGCAGAATTGTAGCCTTGTTTTTCTTTATTCACATACCTAATGACAGAATCAGATTTATCTTTCTCTGATCTCAGTAATAATTCCAATAATTTCATCAAAGGGGAAAATGTAATACACTCTTCCTACCGAACAAAACATGGGCTTCTGGGACAAGCCACAAAGACATTGTAGTCTTTTTATGATATTGCCATTTTGCCATACAATATTGCCATAATATTGTAATTGACAACAGTTGTGCAATGATACATATAACAAAGTTGACACCACTCACCCCAACCTGCTATCTGTCCAGAGACCTATACAGCTCTGTTACACGCAGTTAAAGTCCTGCACTTAGAATTGATGATTGCCCCACTCCCTTGTCTCAGGAATCCCAGGAGTAGTTGCAAAGCAGCCTCTGTGTGTATAGAAACATCAAAAACTCCTCACCTGAATTAAACTTTTAAATTTTCCTTTTCCCCTACAGGTGGGAAAGACATACCTGTTTTTATGTCACACCAGTTTTTGCTTGGAAATATGGCTTCCACCAGCTCTTACTACACCTCTGTCTTCCTGTATGTCCCAGAAAATCTTTTTTCCAAGCTATTTTGGATGAGATTTCTGGAGTATAAAAACAGGGCATGATTGCTTTCCATTGATGATACTTAGCAGAATCTTAGGAGGATTCAATGTGCAACATGCTTTGAACAAATTGGGCAAATTGAAAAATAATTATTTTATTTAATTATTTAATTTAGCCCATTTATGTACTGTGCAGGAAGTATATAGTATAGTCAGTAATACAGTCAGTAATAGCCACAGAATGACACTAAAATGATAGCATACATGAAAATGGTATGTATATCCTGCTGCCTGATGCAAGTACATAATTTCCAGGAGCATAACTCAATTTTTTAATTTAATTTTTTGAATTGCCTCTTCAGTCAAAATAATTCCTAGAGGAAAGGTAAAATTAATAGCAAAATATTCCAGATAACCAGTGATAAGATATTTATGAACTGACCAGGGGAGTCTATATGGGGATGTCTAAAGTCGAAGTGGCAGCTTTGATTCTACATGACTGTCATTGCCATCTTGTCTTTTTTATTCTTTCTCTTGTAGAACACCTTCAGTGCTCTTTCTGTTTACCTGAGTCAAAGGTTTATAATTGTATTGATAGAGGAAACATTAGTATAAGTAACGTTGAACCTTTGTTCCATTCCATTGAAGTAACCCATCCTTTTTCATACTTCCATGTAACTTTCAAAAAACTTTTATTTACAAAAGCAACTCTTAAAACAGCTGCACTTTTTCCAAGCCAGTGCAGAAATCTGTAGAAGATGGGTTGTTTCAATAAATGAGGTTCTTTGCTGTGTTCAAAGTGCCTCTTTCAAAGACTTTTGAGGCATGCATAGTTCTAGAATTGCCATTGACAGGGAAGTATAAAATGGACACAGATTAAACTAAAGGCAGAATGTCCCAGATATCCCACTTTCTGAAAAGATAAATCTGGTCAGATGGAGATGTGTTGGAGGTTACTGATGAATATACATGTGCCTCTCAACCTCTGCTATATCAAACTAGGAATTTTATAAGCACAACATATTGCGCCAGTGACTTGTGTTCATATAACTCATCACAGATGCTTATTGGATGATATATTCTGGTAGGTGAGGAAAACTTCTGTGCTACATCTGGAGTTATCTGGGATAAGTGCTCCATAATAGGTAGGGCTGTGCAGAGCTTCAGATATAGTCCTATTAGGAGACTTCATAATGCACAGGAGCCTAAATGTAGCACCTATCTGCAACTTTTTAAAGCAGCTGCATCTCTTTCCAAGATTGCCCAGTTGCCTTCCATAATTGCCATGGATTCCTGGATCAAAACATAGTTGCTTTAAAGAATTTCAGACCAGGGCTACATATCTGCCATTATGCTTTCTTTTGGAACAAAATGCAAAGGCCTGCACACCTCTACTGTACAATCTCACTATAAGGGCTGATGTAGCTTTTCCCCTTCAGCTACCCCAATCTTGAAATGGCACCAAAAAGCATAAGGAGAGGACTTGCTTTTTAGTAAATTATTTTGGGGACCCTTTCTTAAAAACTTAGAAGTGCAGGTATGTATATCAGTAGCCCTAGCCCTCAAGGTATTGTCCCACCTCAATGTTTTTCAAAGTTGATAATGTTAAGCTTGCTGATTGGGGAATTCTTAAATTACCAAATTTGAAAAACACTGTCCTAGCTTCTCCATTCAGAATGACCACAAGTGAAGGATGCTGGGAGTTCATTAATATGACCACAGTTTTCTCATTGTAGTTACTCAAATGTACTTAAGATTTCCTTACAAATGATTATGATTTGTTGCACAGTCAATCAGATGTTCAGACTGGATTTAGCATTTTTGTCTACTTACATTTCCAAGGACCGGGGATATAGGCAGATCTGGATGTTTGATGCGGTTACAGATATGATCACAGGTTGTAAATTGTTCTGAGTAAAGTTGCCTTTTGCAATTGACTGATGGTGAAATTGTCAGTGCCGATGGTGTTTGTTAAGGATATTGTTGTGTTAACCAACCAGCAGAGCACAGAGCACAGAAAAACGGTGCTGAGAGCAATGAATAAAAATAGATACAAACTGGTATATCAAAGTTTTTACTTTACTTTGTAGTGAAAAACAATTGCATAGTCTTTAGTCAATCCAAGTCTTTAACTATTCAAATCAGTCCAGAGTTACAGAAATCTTCTTATCATACAAAATAGCAGTAGGTAATAAACAGTAAGTTCACGCTGATAACAAATCACAATGGTAGCAGATCCATCCACGATGAGAGCACCTCCATACACGATGGCAACAGTTCCAACATGGCAACAATGACTATAGTTCAGCTCCCTTCTTATATACAGTTTAAATAGTGATTATCTAATTAGGATAGGTGGAGTCAGCAGCACAATGACTCAACAGTACACGTAGGATAATTGGAGTCAGCAGTCAGTCAGCAGTACAATTACTCAGCATTACATCTTAAAGACATAGAATACATTTTCATGTGTTCATATATTGCCTGGACAACTTGTTAGGTTTATACCATATCCTAACAATGTTCAAGCGGTGCTCCAGTTGTTTTGGGATTGCACCCAAGGCACCTATTACTATTGCTCCATCATCATTATTTTAGCCCATCTTTATTACTTTATAATAACTCAAGGCAGTGAATATACATAATACTCTTTCCTCCTCCTATTTTCATCACAACAACAACCCTATGAAGTGAATTGGATTGAGTGGCCCAAAATCTCCTAGCTGGCTTTCATGCCTAAAGCAGAATTAAAACTCTTGGTCTTCTGGTTTCTAAGCCAGCACTTTAACTACTAGATCAAACTGGCTCTTTTATCACTTGGAAAATCACTTGGAAAATGTGATAAATGTGATATCAAATGTTCAGTATTTCACTGATTTGAGGAGCCTAATACCTTTTCTTTTAATATTCTTTTAATTGTGTCAAAAATATAATTTTATTTTTTATCAGCTAAAGAAGACCACTACTTCTTTTCTTTTCCTGTTTGTTTGATGGAACTTGTCCAATTTTCTCCCAATTAAATAAGGTCCATCAGAGAGAGATATCATTCTGAACATGACTTGTGACATTCAGTAGCCAACCTGTATCTCCTGAAATTTCCTATGGATCTTCACTGGCTTCACAAGTCTAGGATATGAAGTGCCTCCAAAAAGATTGTAGGGCTCTATGGCTGGGTCAGCGACCTTTCACCTTTAAAACTTAGGTTGCCATGGCAGCTAAAATCAGCCTCATTAACTGGATAAACTAGTGACAAATATAAGCTGTTGTCCTACAGCTAATTAATCTTCTGAATTGTCGACACAATCCATTTTATACCCACATATATAGGACACCAGGCAGGCAGTACTTTCTTAAAGCGAGAGTTGGTTGCCAAGCCCTACACGATAGGTAGTTTGGCTTTGATTTTATTTTTTAAAATAAGAGTAAACATTGATTTGCATTGCTCAGACTTCTAGTAAGGAATGTCCTTCTGCAAGTCTCTCAGCATGGTAATTACACAGATGGGATGGAAAGGGGGGAGAGGAGTGTATGCATTTTTGTGTAGCGTTTGTTTTGTTTCAAAGGATAAATAATAATGAGATGAATCCTCTTTTTGTCTGAAGAATTTCATTTCCTTGCTGGGAGGACCAAAATGAAAGATTTATGGATGCTTGTTTCTCATAGGGAAGAAGGAAAGCGATCTGTTTCCAGGAGTTATATTTTCAGGCACTTTACTGAGGCACCCCAACCCCCCTTGGTTCCTGACTGTAAAATAAGAAAACTATTACCCAGCTGGGGTAACAATAGGCTCCCACAGTGCTTTTCTGCTCAGACCGCAGCTGCCAGTGAAAGTGGAAACTACAACAGCAGGATAACATTCTTTTCTTACAGCCTGTTTCTATGGACAAGGAGCCCTCCCACTGACTTGGTGTATTTTCTATGCAAAACTGCAGAAGAAGTGACATTTTAAAAGTTTTGACCTTTGTTTTGTGTGTGTGTGTTTTTTAAAAAGGGGGTTCTAGGGGTTGCTTTTTTTTTTCCATGAACCAACCTATACATTTTGAAACCTGAGTGGTTTAAAAAAAAAAAGAATGGCAATAGCCATTATAGTAATAATCAAATGTTTCAAAATTTTAAAATGTTATACTGAATCAACATACACTTCACCTTTATCGAGAAAATAGTTGCAGTGTAATGCGTGTCAGCAATTTGGAGTTTGTGGCAGAAAAGCAGGGTTCAACAGAGGGCCTTGAAGATAAGCATTGCTTTTATTATTTATCTTTAAGGTAACCATAATACAAAGCAAAACTTCGATGTTTGTCATTTATCAATACTTTTTAAGAAACGTAAGTAAACTGATTAGCTAATCAACGCACGAATCAACCCTCTATATTATTCCTTGTTGTTTTCCCCATTCCTGTGTGGAGAGCCTGGATGCCCCAGTTTATATAGTATAAATTAAACATTCCACCCATACAAAGCATTTTGCATATATAATCATAGACTATTTTGCGATATTCTTTTTCAAAATTTAAATTCCAAATACTGGATTTTTTAAATGGCACACCTTTCAGTAACATTTGCTAGAAATGTTCAGGCAAATGCTTCTCTTGTGTTATTTGTTTCTACTCTGGAAAGAGCACTAATCTGTATGACAGAACAAAAAACAGTTTTATAGGAAAGAGAAAGCTGGGAGGATGGATAGTCAGATGTGGCAGTACATTCTTTCTTTACATAGATGTGTCTTTTAACAGACAGCTAGGCTATAGATTGTAAAAAGTTAGTACCTCAAGCATGATACAAAGAGATGGAGTGGTTCAATTCCACATGCAGGAACCATGTGAAGTGTAATTTGTATAATCATATCACAGCTATACTCATTGCAGCACAACCTTGATATCAATCTCTGACATTGCCCTAGTCTTGCAACCTAATGCCAATCACAATTGTATTGCCGGCAGCTCTTGTCATTACTGAAGGCTACATAGTTCCATTGAGCCAAGCTTATTTGCAAGCCACAAATGTGGTCTTGAGCAAAACAGGCATGCGGCCAGCCTCTCAGAGAATTTACCCATCTGTCACCCGAAGACTGATCTCATAGGCAGTGGCATCAATATGAATCTACAGAAGAGCCGTCTGATGACACAAGCAGCAAAATTTAGGAGTCTAGTTGAGGCAGAAAAGGATGTCTGAGAATTTAGCATGACATTCAACACGGTGACTGAAGCTGCACAGAAAGGAGACCACTGCAGTTCCACCTGGCAACCATATTGCTGATCTCTCGTGTGTTTCTTACCTGTTCCCAAAGCCAACTTTGAAAATGCCAGCCTATGTGGCAATGGAGACGGGTAGGTGCTTTGTCCGTATTGATCATCTCCCTGGTTCTTATCCTTCACATCCATGCCAGGAAGGTAAGTCTTGAAAGTCTTCCTTTTGTGGGCCACTCTACCAAAGTCCACATTTTCCTTTTAGAATTTGTCCCCTTCTGACTAGTCCCTGACTTTTTTTCTTTTCCTTTCCTACATTTGCCTTCCCACTCTGTTTCCAAGTTTTATCTTTTGGTACTAACACATAACCTTTCTTTTGTTCTTTCCACTGTTGATGTAATGCTACGCTACTTAAGGCATCTGGATAGACTGTTATTTTATTCCTATACTGTGCTGAAGGCCATATAAATTTTGTAGTAAGGAAGAATGATAGTTCAGCTTCATAGAAGCAAAGCAGTGTCCACTGGAACTTTGTAGCCTTGGTGCCATGTATCTATTGTGCAATTTAAAGTTTTTAGGGAAGAATAAGAAGAGAGAAACTTTGCAAGTGGAAAAGCAAGATGAGCAGGCTTCATCCAGCCTGGACAAAATCTGAAAGATGCCCACTGAAAGTTGCAGACTGAAGTTGCATGAAGCAATAATCTTAGGAAAGTTCATTGATTTAATAGGCCATTATTGGATCAACTAAAAGGTTTTTTAAAAAAAGGACAGCTACCAACCAGTGGAAGACCCAGCAGCTTTGCAGTTCAGGATAATGTGGCTCTACCAGGCAGAGATCGGCCACTCAGGGGACAGGAGCATTGCAGCCTATTATAGCTGGGGGTGTCACTAGATTGGGAAAAAATCCTGAAGATCATCCAGTTGGAAGTGCTTAGAGCAGCTTATGACAGAAAACAGATCAGTATTATATGTTCACTTTGGCAATTAAATGTTTTGAAGCAGCCCCTGAATCTCTGTAGCCAAAGGAATCTCTGTACTAGAAAGGAATCAGAGAATAGAATAGAATAGAATAGAATAGAATAGAATAGAATAGAATAGAATAGAATAGAATAGAATAGAATAGAATAGAATTCTTTATTGGCCAAGTGTGATTGGACACACAAGGAATTTGTCTTTGGTGCATATGCTCTCAGTGTACATAAAAATACAAGATACACTCATCAAGAATCACAAGGCACAATACCCAGTGACAGTCATATAGTACAATAAGCAATCAAATCATACTAGGAAACAATCAGTAATAATATAAATCACAAGGATATAAGCAAGAAATTACAGTCATGCAGTCACAAGTGGGAGGAGATGGGCAATAGGAATGATGAGAAGACCAATAGCAATAGTAATGCAGCCTTTGTGAATAGTTTTGACAGTTTGAGGGAATTATTTGTTTAGCAGAGTGATGGCATTTGGGAAAAAACTGTTCTTATATATAGTTGTCCTGATGTACATTGCTCAATAGTGTCGTTTTGAGGGTAGGAGTTGAAGCAATTTATGTCCAGGATGTGAGAAGTCTAAATATTTTCACAGCCCTCTTTTTGATTCGTGCAATATACAGGTCCTCAGTGGAAGGCAGGTTGGTAGTCTGTGTCTGTCTTGCTGGGTTGCAGAACCACACCAGACAGTTATACAGTGCAGATAACAGACTCAATAGTTCCTCTGTAGAACTGTATCAGCAGCTCCTCGGGCAGTTAAAGCTTCCTGAGTTGGTGCAGAAAGAATATTCTTTGTTGTGCTTTTTTGATGATGTTTTTGATGTTAGGTGTCCATTTTAGGTCTTGAGATATGATAGAACCTAGAAATTTGAAGGTCTCTACTGTTGATACTGTATTGTCTAGTACTGTAAGAGGTAGTAGTATGGGAGGGTTTCTCCTAAAGTCTACTACAATTTCTACAGTTTTGAGTGTGTTCAGTTCCAGATTGTTCCAGTCTCACCATGAGGCTAGTTGTTCAACCTCCCGTCTGTATCTGGATTCATCGTTGTTTCGAATGAGACCAATCCATGTTGTATCATCTGCAAACTTCAGTAGTTTAACAGATGAATCGTTTGAGATGCAGTGATTGGTATATAGAGAGAAGTGGAGAAAGCACACATCCTTGGGAGTGGGGGCTGTGCTAATTGTACAGGTATCTGATGTGATTTTGCTTAGCTTCACTTGCTATGTATGTAGCAAGTGAATGTTAGGAAGCTTGTATGTCACCTGTATGTTAGGAAGCTTGTGATCCACTTACAAGTGTGTTCAGGTACCGCTAGCTGATTTAGTTTAGTTAGAAGAATGTCTGTATGATGGTATTGAATGCTGAACTAAAGTCTACAAATAGGACCCTTGCATAGGTCTTTGGAGATTCAAGATGTAGGATGTAATGCAAAATGGGATGCCTTTAATTTAATCAGTTTTTGTACTAGCTGTTTTTCATGCCATCTCATTCTCAGTCAGATAAGGTTCTCCCATGTAGACTATCTAGCAAACCCTCAGTTCCACCACTGAATCTTCATTGCTAGAAAGAAGATTCAATAACCTCCTTCAGCAAGAGAGTTTGTACCCCTGCCTGCAGGAAGAAATAGAAGTGTTCTTCTATAAGACATGATGAGGCAACCTAATCATATCTTTCTTAGCCTTTTCTCATGACGTTTCAAAGAAGAGTAGTCTCCTTCTCTTAGGTAAAAATGACCAGATCTCTTTCAAAGAGTCGCAGTATTTATTGTGGTTGCCAATGCTTTTACACACCTAACTGTTCAGCACCTCTGACACCATTGATACTTTTCTGTGTACTTTCATCTATAACTTTCAGTAATCAATAATAGGCATATTTCTTCTTTATTAACTTTTATTTTTCTAGCACCAAATGACACCACTTGGTTAACATTGTGCACTATGACATGTATTCAATTCACAACTACTTTGGGATGCTGATTGATCTTATCTGTCTAACAAAAAAGAAATTTGACATCATTTTTCCAAGCCATGTTTGGATATTATCTATTACCTATTACTTTCACTATTAAACCCATTTGCATTTCTTTTTGAATCTGCCTGTACCATTACATTAGTAATTCACAAATCTCACAAATCTCTAATTCTTCATTCCATTGTTAAGGTTGCTTTTGCTGATTTCTGTAAACACGTGACATATCAAGTGCAGTAGGCTAGAGTTAGATAACAAGAATAGAGCCTTAGGTGCACAAACAATGTCATTCTTCATTGTCCTTGCTGGCAGGAACTGCTAAGAGTTCCAGTTTAAAATATCAGGAAGGTTACAACTTGTTTAGAATGAAAGCGTACAATGCAATGAAACTTTAGAATGAAAGTTATTTTCACGGGGAAAACATTCAAAATATCAGTTATCAGATCTAGAGACAAGGGAATTACACATTTCATCATTCAAGGCCACATCTGCATACATATGCTCAAGTCTTACATGCATTCCCTCAATCTCCAAAATACTGAGTAGTGTTCCTGGGAAGGTGGCTTTATTACAATGTCATATGGAGACCCTGAGTTTCAGCTGACATTTTCAATTACAAACACTGCAGTGCTAAAGGTTGCAGGTTTCTAGTTGATTGTGGCAGAATGTATACTACAAATGCTATTTGCTAGAATTTGGGTATGTTGGCCAAGAATTCTTATATCTGTAGTTCAACAATAGAAAACAGGGAACACTTGAGTTGTACTATATGTTGGTATTACAACGGAAACATTCTGAATCCATGATATTTGTACAAATGTAGTCATAACTAAGAGGCACAGACTCTTTGACAGAGTTATCAAATTAAGAACAAGAAACTTACAAATGATCAGGAGACAAAAATAGCATCTCAATTATCAGAGTGTAATGCATTTTGCATTTTGTTTGTTTTTTCCAGTAACAAGGGAAAACGTAATATATAGATAAATATCATGTGCATACTTACTATCTGGGCAAGCCACAAATGGATTGTGGGAAACTAATTGGAAACACATTTTTAATTATTATTGAGAAAACTTAAGAAAGAAATCATAAACAAATTTAAAATAAATAAAACTGAAATAGATCTACTCTTGGAGAATACAAGTCATGAACTGTTCTTCAGTATTGTGTATGGTGTAGGCAGAAATCTAAATTTAACTTGACCACCTACTCAGGTCTCATAGCAACAACCCCCTTGACTTTCTTTTACAATATTTTAGATGGACTTGAAAAAAATGATTTGCTTCTTTTGCAGATCACCTTTACAAACAGAGATCTAATATTCTTTCCCTTTGGAGAAAGTATATATAATTAATAATAGGATATATTGGTTGTTGCATTGCTTATTGAAGATTTTTGCAATGCCAGACTATAAAAACTGAATTCTTGACAGCTACTGTACATCTGACAGTCTGATCTCTCTTCACACAAAGTTCCTTAACATCAAATGTGTCAGTGACAATTAGTGAATCAAAAAGCAACAAATAAGTTTCCTACTTGCAACTAGGTCAAAATGAGATATGAATGAAAATGGTACACTTAGAAGTTGTTCACTGTATCAGTGCATTGAGAAGAGAAGGGAAGGGGGCAAGAAGGTGGTACGGTGCTTAAGAAATACACCCATATATGTATAATTAAAACCAGCAACATGTTCCCAATATAGCAAAGCTAGTTATGTAAGTTCTTATAAAAGCCTCAAATTGTTTTCTTTCTTTATTACTGCTGTTTTTTCAGCTCAAGGTTCATTCAAGGTTAGTCAGGATAACATTCATTGGGTATGATAGGCCCAATTTACTTAGCTATTTGGAAGGATTATTCCAGCTCTATTTCAGAATATCATGATGGAAAACATGATGAGAACTGTTTTATAGTTAATATAAAACAACATATCAATATTTAGAAATTGTAACTGATATTTATCTAAATCCAAACAGAACACATACATATGCACAATATGGCAGATTTAACCATTCATTAGATTTTATCTGTCTCTATCTATCTATCTATCTATCTATCTATCTATCTATCTATCTATCTATCTATCTATCTATCTATCTATCTATCATCTATCTGTCATCTATCTATCCTCTTCTTGAATCACTGTTGCCATCACTACCAGATGAGATGTAAAGTTCATAACAAGTATTTTATATTTGCCGGTTTGCCAAACCTGTTGACATTATCCTCTTGCATACAGACAGTGCTATTTTAACTATCTAAGAATAGATAATCAGAAAATTAAGTTAACTGTTAGTGAATCAGATGTACTCGAAGGAGCAAATAATCACTGATTCAATTTGAAAGGCAAGACTGAGGACTGAAGCTCTGCAGCTTACAATTACTATTGACAACTAATTACAACTAATTTCTAAGTTGCAAATTCTTCTGCATTGTCTTCAAAAAAGTGACAAAAAAGTAACAAGAATAAGAGAAGCCATTCTTCCCACAGGTTAGCAGTGAATCAAAAATTCATGATATTAAGGATTTCACAAGAGAAATTCTTCTTGAAACCAATAGGCTTGTTTTACTTTGCACTAAATAAGTATTAATAATTTAGGCTATCAATAGTCCTCCACCACTCCATTGGGGAGTGACCAATAGTCCAGTTTATGAACCTAAAGTTTACAATTCTGACCAACATTTCTCATAGTTGTATATCAGTAAAGTGATCTACAGACTAAGAACAGAATATGAAACCATTTAGATTACTTATCATATTTGTAAAATAGGCATTAAATATCTATTTTACCAATGATCATTTTTGAAGTAATTATATATCAGTAACCAAAATTACTAGGTGTAGTAAAATTAAATTTACACGTTTCTATACAGTTAAATGGCCAATCCAAGGACAAAATGATGTCACTTAGAAATTGTGATTTATTTTGTGATTTTTCTATATAATTAAAGCACCTGAATATACATTAAAACACAGTCATCTTCTACACATGACTAGCAATTAACTGTACATGAAAGCAAGCTATATTGTGGCAATCTATACACTGCCCAATTACAGAAATTATACTATGATTACCCTACAAGGCTGAAACCTACTTTGCTGAGCTGTACAATTAAATCTCTGACCTCTTGGAGTATTCAGCATATTGCAGACTGTTGTCGTATATTCTTGCTTCTTCTCAGATGGGATTATATATTGTCTTAACAAAACATTTGCCATTTAAAGATTTGTGCATGAACAGAAAGCATTTCTAGAAGAAAACTGAGTGAGTAAAAGGTGAGTGAAGTACTTAATCTTTCCTTCACATGTGAATTATTTATCAAAACCCTTCTCACTGATTCCTAATCCCTGCAGTTTTTATTTCTTGTAAGCGGAAAAGTGTTTGTGTGAGTGGTATGTAGTATGGGGGTGAAATGGTCACTGGAAAAAAATGTTACACTTACAGTACATAAGCTGAATAACTTTGGCAAATTTATCTGTATCAATATTAAAAGGTAAAGACAGGGTTCTATTTATATTTATATAGCTAAACTCAACTGAATTCAATGACACTTGCTTTGAATCACAAATATGATTGAATGAGCCACAGTTAATGCAACAGTTAAGCCTTGGGGTCTTCCTTAGCCAATGGCAGTTAGAGATTTGGTCCTGGAATCCATGGGCAGCAGCTGCCAGCTGATCACTGTTATCAGATGGCCAGTGGGAGCAACTAAGAGGTTCCCAGATCCTAATGACAGCGAGGAACTACCAATATTGAGCGATACTTCTGAAATTTTGAATTGGTTCAACACAAAGGGAAGGGAAGGAAAGAGGAAGCTTCCTTGTTCTGAAATGAAGCATACTTTCTTCCTTTCAGTAAACTCGCTTGCAATTTCTCAGTAGGAAATTGGTGATCTGCAAGGATTGTTGGAGGAAGATAGATTTATCTTTGTTTCCACAAGTGCCACTGTTAAAACTTATCGGGGGAAAGAAAAGACGAAGGGTGAGTGTTTCAGTGTTATAACATGACCGTACATGTCCAAGCCCACATATGTAACCTTTGAAACTGAGAAGGATTATCCAGTTTTGTCTCACTACCTCCCATCACTTAATACTTTCATTTTCTAGAAACCTTTTGGATAAGTCCAGCACAGGATGCCTAACCGTCCAAAACTGCTTATATGAAAACATGATACATGAAATTGCCCACAAGTGCATCAGATATATTATAGCCATCTGTATACATCTGCTGATTTACAGTTTCTTGTTCTGTTTGTGATGTTTCTATTACACTCAGGAATCAAGATGATAAAGCAGATCATTTATCTATGGTAGGGGCTCCAGTATAAATGCACCCATTTTGCCATTGTAGCTAAAAAATTAATTTTAGCTCAGGTGAGCAAAGGACAGCTACTATAGTCTTTTAAGAAAGAACTGTGCAAACATCAAAAGATATAATGAGCCTGATGTTTTATTCATCTTGAGTGTTATTGGTCCTAATCCTATGAACCCTTGCTCCTGTGAACATTATGCAAGACTTCAAAAAAGTCTGTTTTGCCTTTTAAAGAGATTTTCTTTACAATGGAACCCTGAGTTTGACTGTATAGTGCAACACGGCCAATTAAAAAGAGGGTTTGGTTAAAATTCCAAGCATATTTAAAGACAGTTAAGGAGAAAAGATTATATAGCAGTGGGATAAACACTGAGAAGCCTAAATTAGAAAATATGTTAACTGAGCCTTTAGTTTAATTAATCTACTTGCTGTGCATATTCAAAAATGTGAACAGTTTTCAGTTCTGTTCTTCATGTGCCTTCAAAGGATTTAGAAAAGGTATAAAAGACAATATATTGTATAAATACTGAGGCATTACTCTGGAAAATTGAGATTCACTGAACCTACTGCTTGGTTTTTCCACATATAAGCTCCTGCATTTACTCTTATAGAAAATTAAACTATTCTACAACATGACATCCCACTGGAAATCAATTTGATTAATAGATCCTAGAGCAGGGGTGTCAAACTTGTGGCATCATGCTGTCATCACGTGATGTATTGTGACTTTTTCTCACTTTGCTAAACCGGGGGTAGGCATGGCCAGCACATGACACATCCAGCCCATGGGCCACGAGTTGGATACCCCTGTCCTAGAGATAGGATCTTTCTGTAATAATTCTCAGATTACAAAACTCCTTTTATAGTAAAACATTCTTAATCCTGACATTAAAAAGTCTTTAAAAATATTTATTTTAACTACCTTTCCCTGAGTTTTTATAGTTTTAAGTACTCATTTTTCTTAACTTGTTCAAATATTAAATTGTATTTATTGATGATTGAATTGTTTCATCAGGTTCTACTTTTTATGCATTTGAATTGTAACTGGTTGTAATTATTTAGTTTTTAGTATGTTTTATATGTATTATATTGTAATCCATTGTAAACTATTATTGTGTCAACCTTCATTTCATTCCACTTGTCATCTTTTATCTTTATTATGTTTAATGTCTTTGATTATTGTGAGCTGTCCAGAGTCATTGAGAATAAATTGTTGTTAATAAATTGTTGTTACAGTAGAACCTCTGGTCACAAACATTTACACAACCAAATTGGGTTCTGACCAAAAAATTCACTTTGTGTGTGTGTGTGTGTGTGTGTGTGTGTGTGTGGCCGATTTCCCCTTCTGCGCCAATTATTTTGTAAGCGCTAATTTTCCAAAATTAGGTTTGGGTCATGACCAAATTGGGTTGTGACCAAAGTTATGGAATGAATTATGGTTGTGACCAGAGGTTCTACTGTATATGCACAAAAATATCATGTCACAGGTGCCAGTTCATTAGCTTGTGTTCACGTACATATGCATCAAGATCAGGGGTGAAATGCTCCCGGTTCGGACTGGATCGCCTGATCAGATAGCGATGGTGGCAGGTGGTTCGGAGAACCGGTACAAAAATTCCTGCGCTCCCCCCTCAGCATGCCCAGCTGAGCTGCACGATCATCAGAGGTTTAGGTTTTTTTTACTTTTAAAAGCCTTTTTTCTGCAACCTCTTCAGCTGAAGAGGTGGTAAAAAAAATGCTTTGAAAAGCCTCTGACAATCTCAGCTGAGTTGCCCTGATCAGCAGAGGCTTTTCAAAGCATTTTTTTTGCAACCTTTTCAGCCGAAGAGGTTGTAGAAAAAAGGCTTTGAAAAGTTAAAAACAAAAAAAGTTGGCTATACCCACCCAGTCACATTACCCCCACCACCACCAAGCCACGCCCACAGAACCAGTAGTAATAAATTTTACATTTCACCCCTGATCAAGATCTTCTGAAAAACCTAGGATATCATACTGTATCAAGGTAATATATGTATGGATCCAAGAATGTGATCTTTTGTAATTGACCGATGGAAATTTCGTAAATGTGTCTATTTTCTAAGTGCCATCTAAGATTTTTTTGTTAACCATTGGGACCACCACTCTCAGTTTATGCCATTACTATTGTGGTTAGTTGCACAGTCAGCCAGATTTAAGACTGTATTTGTCATTTTTATCCACCTATCGAGTCTTCCTGAGATGTTGTTGTTTGATTGTGTTAAAGGTATCATTACAGCATATAAGCTGTTCCAAGTAAATCTGTCTTTTGCAATTGACTAATGATTTTTGTCAATGCTGATGGTGTGCAAATGGTGCTCCAGATGCTTTGGGATTATAGCCAAGACACCTGTTACTATACGTATTATCTTGCTTACAAGGTAGTACCACAGTCTTCCTAATTCTATTTGCAGGTATTTGTATTTTATGATTTTTCTCCAGTCTTTCTCTTCTATTTTGCTGTCTCCAGGTACTGCAACATCCACCATCCATACTTTTTTCTCTCCTCCTCTTCGTATGTCCATTCATAAGAACATGATCAGTGGGGAAGACAAAGTCACATGTGAAACCTACATAAACACACATACATTCTTATGCACATGCACCACAGTGATCTCAATGCAGCTGTCACAGCTGCAAATCAAAGTCTCATCACTCATGTCTCTCAGCTGATTTCTATTACGTACCAGGATCTGTAGTAGTCCAGGACTCAGATGACTCAGACATTGAGAAAGAGGCTTGGGTAGAACCTGTGCAATGTCAGACTCAGGAGACACAAAGCCAAGAATCATCTCAGACTGATCAAACACAGGAGCAACAAGAGCAGTCAATCCTCTTCTTGCAACAAAATACCTTATGCCACCAGACTTGAAATTTTGGGTTTAGACAATTTAGAACTACACTGCCTTCAGTAAGTCCTAAGCATAGCTCATAAAATTATCTGCTAAAATGTCCTACCTATCAATGACTAAACAACACATGAGCACACAATAAATACAAACTTAAAGTGAACCACTCCAAACTCAATTGCAGAAAATATGACTTCAGCAACAGAGTGGTCAATGCCTGGATTGCACTACCTTACTCCATGGTTTCATCCCCAAAACCCCAAAATTTTAACCTAAGACTGTCTACTGTTGACCTCACCCCTTTCCTAAGAGGTCTGTAAGGGGCGTGCATAAGAGCACCAACGTGCCTACAGTCCCTATCCTAATGTTCCCTTTATTTGTATTCATTTTATGTATTCAATTCAGGTTTATACTTATATATATTATCTAATACATACTTGACAAATCAAATAGATAGATAGATAGATAGATAGATAGATAGATAGATAGATAGATAGATAGATAGATAGAGATAGATAGATAGATAGATTGATTTTGGCAACATCAGGCCTTCCAGCCCCTACACCCAATAAAAAGAGCGAAGAGCAGAGCAAGTTGTTCTATTAGATGTCTCACCAAAAAAGGGAGTAAATCTTCTGATTGTATATATATTCAACTACAATTAGCTAGGTTACTGCTGTGCCTTAATTCATGGTATTATATCAGATACCCAGGCTATTTGCTATCAGTGGAGTGGCAGGTACTCATTCTTATACCAATATTGATTTCCCAACACGTACAATAATCTGTTGCATTGACTTCACAGAGATAACATATGGGGTAATGAAGCTAATAATGTAAGTTGATATTTATTATGATGAATCAAAGCAAATTCCAGCCAGAAATCCACAAATAGGGTACGGTAACATGTCCATTAGTATATATTAATGCATTTTGACCTTTTTTTCCTAGCAGTTTAAAATAGCTTAATATTTACATTCAGTGATATTATTTCACTCTACAGTTGTCATTTGAGCTATTTTTCTCATAATTATGTATTCATAATAATATATGAATAATTATTAATATTCATAATAATTAATATTATTATTGTGAATATATTTCATCCATGTTCATATGCTGAGTAACTGCAGCATGAAATCAATAAGAATTGTATTTGTACTGCAAAGGTTTAATTACATTAAATAGCTAAGACTTGGACAGCTAACCCTAACCCCAAAAACATATGTAATTTGGCTTCAAAGTTTTACAATAACACTTATGTGAGTCAGAAATCTGTTTAGTAAATATTTTAGTGCAGATGTTATACCTAATAAATAGATGCAGGAGCCCTACCAATCTCTAACATACGTAGAACCTCCTTAACAGTAACTTCTCTGGTCAATACACTGAAAGAAGACAAGAATCACTCTTCATTTCCTGCATCTGGCTTAAGAGAACCACATATTGTATTTTAGTTGTGATCCCTGCAGTGTTGCCACAAGTTTTATAAAAATGATTTTTTTATGTGCTTGTTCAAGAATGTATTTGAGTATTTTGTGGCCTTTCACAAAACAGTTATTCACAGGACTTCATTATACTGTGTGTATACCTGATTTTGACTTATTTACCCAGGTCTATTATGTGCCATAATGAAGCATCTTCTTTCACTCCTCCTCTCATAAACCCTTCTTTTGATAATAGGATTAGAAGACGGCTGCTTCCTGTTGGAGGACTTGAAGATAGCATGCTCTATTATGGTAAAGTCAAAAAGTAAACATCATGATAAAGAATTGGCAAATAAAAGAATTATTTTAAAGATTGCTAACAACTTTCAGACTTGATGAATTTAACCTTAAGAATCTGCTGCACATTTTCTTCCATTTTGTGTCACAGCGAGAATTGGTTAATGTGAAAAAAAAGACAAAACAACATTTGGAACAAACATGCAGAGGCGGACACATATTTTAAAACAGGTGTTACTATCAGACTTCAAGCCAATAGCAATTTGGAAAGCAAAGATTGGTTTTGGGGGAGTGGGGAGGCCCATTATTTCTAAATTTCCTTTCTCTATTTCAGGAATTGCACTGATTGACAGAGTTTCTCTTTTCTTTAAGAGAAATTTTGCTCCTCTCTTTTGTCTCCTCCCTCCCTCTTATCCTTCCCTCCCTACTAGGCCCTCATCTTTACTACTTTATGCCTAATCGCTCCCATTCAGAGCTTCTTTTCTTTCCACCAATGGTTTTTTGCCCCCTCCTCCCCCCTCAGGCTGTGCACAACTTCCTACAAATAAAACTTTCTAATATTGGAATCCTTCAAGCATACCTTGCACTGCACTGCAATAGGAATAACTAAAAACACTTCTCTTGTTTTCCTGAAAAAGCCTTTTCTAGTTTGAAATACTCTCTTTTGGTTTGGCTAACAAACTTCTGAGATGTAAACATTAGTGAACGGTATGTTTGAGATTTCCTCTTAAAGAAATACTTGTGGAAAACTTTCAGGCCCTTTCACCTTTATGAAACCTCACAATGTTAGTTGTATTTTAATTTTTATTACATAAAGCATTAGAACAAATACAGTAATTGATTCAATCCTGAGTATGATATATTTGCCTGTCTGGGTCTTTAATGTTATACAGTACACTCTTTCTCTTCACACACACACACACATACACACACACACACACACACAAACACACACACACACACAAACACACACACACACACACACACACACACACACACACAAACACACTGTTACATGAATATTCAAGATCCAATCTGGTGATTTACAATACCTACAGGCATTATGGTCTCTTTTACCCAGAAGTAGCTTATATTCATTAACATTTTCTTTTTTAAAAAAAAAAGGTACAGGGAAATATTATGTTGACCGTTGAAGAGAGTCTGAAGGTAGAAAAAAGTATTTTAGTACATAGCTCAATACAAATTAATAGATCAATAAAAATATATATATACACACATAATTATTGAAACAAATGAAATCTGAAGTTACCCCTGCACAACTCTCTGCAGAAAGCCCACATTCTATGAGCATTAGGAAATCTCTGTTATTTCTCTGGAAAGAGTATATAGTACATAGAGAAATCTCATAAAGAGTTAAAAGAGATTACTTTGAGAACACTCCTTGAAATCTCTCCTACTTTGGAACCTGGGGTAAATACAGTCAAAGGGAATCATTTTGCTAAGTCACGGAAGGCTCATCATCAGCTCAACAACAAACAAACCTGCTGGCAGCAGGTCTCCAAGATGACAACTGCTTTTAGAAGATGTCTTGTTGCCAAATGCTGGTTTGGAAATTCCTGCTTGACAGAGCGGCAGATGATATGTGTTCAGTGAGGAACACTCCAAAGGAGTTGAAACATTACATAAGGAGCAAACTTATCTAGACGACAAACATGTCATAGAAATGCACATCTCCAGAACAATGGATCTATTCACTGACCCAAGTAATTATGTGTGCAAACATTTGCACACTTTTCTAGAATTCAACAATTCATAACTTTGCTTTGTGTTTCATTAAAAATCTTGTATGATTGTGCATGTCAATTTGTGGAGGATATTATAGGATGACTATGGAAATCACCAGGAAAAATATTCTCAAAGCAACGTGAAGTGTTCTTTAAAAAAACAAGTATGAAAGAACATGTACTTTGTAATCTCAAAGGTGCTTTTTTAAGAGGCAACTAGACTTTCTGGTTTTTCTTCTTTGAAGCATTTCGCTTCTCATCCAAGAAGTTTCTTCAGTTCTGACTGCATAGCGGGAAATGGAAAGAAGGCTTTGGGACAACCATGGGGGAAAGCACCTTTTTGGGGGGGAAAAGCACCTTTGGGACAACCATGACCTGGATGACTGAGAATGTCCAGAGATATGTACTTTGTAACATTAGTTTTAAAATAGTATCTTGGAGCTTCTGTAAATAATCCCTTTTTTCAACAAATTAGAAAAGAGAATATGTTGGGACAAATGTAAATACAGGAGATGAAAATTCAGTTAGTTTTGATCATAACCTGCTCTTCCCAAACTTGATACTTTTCATATGTTTTGGAACTAGAGATCTTTAAAGATTACTTCTATTCTAATCATGTAAAAATATGTAGGATTATACTAAAAGAGCCTCTAAAGATTGTAAGTATTAAACACAGTACATCTCTATGCTATCAATTAATTTTGGTTGTGGTTCAATTGTTTGTTTTTCTTTCATATTCTTTCATATTTAAAAAGAACAAATGGATTGGTCTACATAATTTTTAAAATAATGGATTGATGCACAGCAAGGCATGCTTAGAATGAATCCAATGAAATCAATAGGAATAAATTGTCATAACTAATTGTTCCATTAGTTTCAGTTTAATTCTTTTAATCACAAACGAATTGGGGGCCAATCTATAAAAATGTAAATATTAGAGAAGTATATAAAATTGCCTATGAATAGAATTTTGAAGATTAATTTTTCATTAGAAAAAAGGAAGTGTGTGTTTTATGTACTTTCTATATATAAAGGGAAACTTTCATGGAATATACCCCAGTACTAACTGAACTCAATGAGAAGGAACATCCGATTATTGATGGTGAGGAAAATTTAGCCATTTCTGCATAAAGAAAGTATTCTTAATGGAAGAAAATATTGAAGAAAATAATTTAAAAATAGGCATGTATTCAGCCCAGACTATACTGGAGTGGTACAGCTAATACATTTCAATAAATAAAGAAATAAAATAAAATGTTTTCCAAAGATACTTCTGCCTCCCTATGAAGTGATAAAATTGCAAAAAAGGCGGGGGATGGGGGGGGAGACAGAGAGAGAGATAACTCTATTATGCAGAAAACTTACTGGGACAATTAACATGAGATATTAGGAACTCATAATTTGCCAATGTCTCTTGGAAGCATATGTTGAAATATATCTTTAGATACACTCATTCAGATAGCGTAGCCTGTGTAGCGTAGAGGGCTCCTACTAAAGGCAGCAATTAACACCAGCTGCCTGTAATTTCTCTGAGTTCAATCCTAGCCAGGCTCAAGGTCGACTCAGCCTTCCATCCTTTCTAAGGTGGGTAAATTGAGGACCCAGTTTGTGGGGGCAATAAGCTGACTTTGTATAAATATAAATATACAAAAGTATGAAGGCTATTGCTTAACGCATTGTAAGCCGCCCTGAGTCTCCGGAGAAGGGCGGCATATAAATCAAATTTAAAAAATAAATAAATAAATAAATAAATAACTGAAGACATGTACAAATTTATTATTCTTAGTATTAAAGGAAGTCTGATAAATATGAAAGCTGATCTTAATAGGCTGTGGTTTTCCTTATTACTGAAAAGTTTTGCATATTCTGTAAACATTTTTTTTTCAAAGTTTGTCAACGTAGTTCGAATCATTTTAAACTCACTTTAAACAAAATAAAGCATAAAAGCTAAATGGCTAGTTGACGTCTATCTATCATCTATATCTATCTATCTTGGATATAGCCACTCAGAGTAGCCCCACAGTGAGTTGGGCAACATATATATTTAATAATAAGTAAATTTAATAATAAATTACAGTTATCAATGTTTCTCTGAATTACAGTTTGAATTACAGGAATTAATTCTACAGAAAATTTAAAGTAGACAAAAGAATTTATGGTTTTGAACAGAATATGATCTCCAGAAAGGCATATGATAGAGTAGAATGGAATTTTATATGCTGCCATACCTGGGCATGAGTAAGTGAAGGAAAAATGGCTTTGTTAATTACATTTTAAAGTAGATTATGGTACTAAGTACTTACGGCTTTTTAAAAAGCAAAACATGTTCTTAAGAATAAAAGCTGTCTTGGAACCACTTACTTTGAAGAACTGAATCTGTCAATGGTTTGCAGAGGAACAGCAATTTCTTCTGTAAACTGTATATGTGCAATAAAATCAGTGCTGTCCATTATAATTCCATCCAGCTTCAGGTAAATGCATCGTATTTACCTGAATCCATAAAAAGAAAAGCAAAAATGGTTGAAAAATACAAAGACATCCTATTTGTTTCTTGAGGAAACATATAAATAAAAGACAGCTTCAGATATTCATTTGAATTTTATTTATTTATATCTCTCCTTTATTATTTTCACAAATAATTCAAGGCTTTGATCATATCCTCCTATTCTCACTACCACAACAATCCTGTGAAGTAAGTAGGCTGAAAGAGAGTGATTGGCTGAAGCTGGCTTTCATGGCTAAGGCAGGACTAGAACTCATGGTCTTCTATTTTCTAACCTGATGTCTTAACCACTAGACCAAACTGTATTTTCTAGAATGTTTCTAATATGAGTACAATATTGGAGCTATAAATATTCAGAAAAAATTAAAAATTAATAAAAAAATATTTCTTGTTATCTTATGGTCATCTGAATTTTTGCAGGCCAATATGGTAACCTTTAATATGTAATCTTCAGGCACAATAAAATAGGAAAGAAGTTGAATACAAGTGGTTTGACACTGAAATATTATTTTCCAAAGTATGACGCAATTCCTTATTAACAAATAAAGCACTCTCCCACTATACACTTCTCTAAAATGTGTCATTTGAGAGATTGATACCAGTAGATCAAAATAGGTCAGCAAAATTAAAGCCTTCTGGAAGCCAACAATGTTAAAGCTTTAGTACAGATGTCAGAAATAGCACAGTAGGAAGGAATACCCTAGTCTCAAAACTTTAGAGGTCTAGTGTGCCAATTATGACATAAGGAGTAATATGACCAAACCTATCATCCCTCAGGACTTGTCCCAAGTTTGCTTTATGTGGACAGCGCCAATCTTATGTGACCCCTCCCAACCCCTCCCCCCAGTAAAACTAGAATCTGGCACCTCAATGAACAGTCTCCAATACAATACCAGTTATAATCTCCAAGCTCTACCCTTACTCAATGTGGGAACCAGCTTTTTACCACTTTCCAGAGGCTGGATCTAAAAAGAGAGGTTGTCCTACCAAGCCGAATCTGCTATACAGAAGGCATTTCTGTGTCAATTCTCATCCCATCCTGGATGATCATTGCATTATTTGATCTGTTAGAAAAATTAATCATACCAGGTAGTAAAATGAAATACCTGAACCATAGGTAGAAGCTCAGGAGAAGACTAGAAAACATGGCCAAATTATGGCAACAAACTCAAGGCAACAAACATAGTGCTTTTTCCTTGTACTTTTGCCCCCACAAGAACAATCTGGAAGGGCTTTATAGATCACCTTTTTCCCAGAGGTCCAACTATCTCCTACGAAAACAGTTAGGCTTGGATGCCTTATTTTTTAATGGATCTGCCTTGGTTTATCTATATACTATTAAAACCTCTTGTGTCTATAACCCCTAACAGGGTGAAATGATGCATCATAGGGCACAAATTTTTAAACCAAGATCCCTCAAATGAGTAATTTAAAGGATGTGTCAATAATCCAGGACCCATCCAGGGTAGGGAAGGGAAGGGAAGGGAAGGGAAGGGAAGGGAAGGGAAGGGAAGGGAGAGCTGGTCCTTAGTTTCCAGCAATGGAAGAAAGATAATTTAACTAAAAATAATAGAGACTAATCCTTAATCTTACGCAAATTTTTAAAAAATTGTTCTTAATCCCCAGCACACAATCTTAATTCCTATATGGTACTTTATAGTACTTTATCTTGGACTTTTAAAAAATTGTGTGACTTTACTCATAATCATTAGTTATTTAAAATTAAGTAAATGTTATCAGTCAAGAAATATGATTCTGATCCTGTTTGTTCAAATAATTAATGCAAAATTAGTATAATGTCATTATTTAAAAGCTGCACTAGTGCAAGGAATTATTGCATGTGTGTGCGCTCAGGATCAACGTATGCTCAGCTCCTGAGATGAATAGGTACAGTGTGTGAAGTATCAACTGCACTGGATTATTTGCTTCTTTTTCTCTTTTTTCCTTCTACAAATATCATTTCTTCTACTGTTTAACACTATGAAGTATCTTTTGGTTCACTTAAAGCAGTTTTACAAAAACCTTTAGTAAATACATATTTGAAATGATTGCCCTATTAACAAAAAATAATTGTAAGGTAGAATTATATTTGAAGACACCGTCCATCAACCACCACAAAGAATGCCTAATTATTTCTTAGAACATATTCAGTATTTCTGAGGCAGACAAAAAAATTAAGCATAATTAGGAATTCTAAAAAGGAATTGAAAAGATCTGACGTTATGAATGTTTTTAAAAATAAATAGCCATATTGCTACATTTCTTCTCATGCACACAGAGAGAAATTGCAAATATAAGTGTTTTATTGCCCTGCTTTTATCATATAGATTCAATTAGCAAACACTTGACTTGATACAAGTGTTTTAAACTTAGAACTAATCTTAATGTTATCTCCCAATGATGATGTGGCTGAAAACTACAAATCCTCAATGGTGAAGAATTTAAAGTTCTTTTTGACATCCTCCCCACATCTCTTTATTCTTTTAATGTTTTGCTTTACCAAAATATCCATTCTATTTGGAACCAGAAGACTTTCTCCTCCTTAGCTTAAATTATATATTGGTTATACATATCTGTTCTAGCACCAAATCACCACCCAAAGAAAAACCACCACCCAAGAGAAAAAAAGTTTATTTTTAACAGGTGGCTGCAATTATGTATACTTGATGAAGATTTTCTCTTCCCAACCCCCATCTTTTTTCCTTTTCCTTTTTTTTTTTTTTTTGGTCCCTGGCCTGTGCACCCTTCAATCTTGTCAGCTGTAAAATGGGTCTCTTTTTAACCCATAATGGATCTGCAAGATTAAAGGTGAAGTCATGAATTAGTCAAAGTGACAGCCCAGCACGATGGTCTCGCAGCAGGGGGTGTCTTTTGTATTCCTCCACTCTGACCTCTAATGCCACTCCATGTCTGTGGGAACTGGACAAAAAGAATGTTGGGGCGGAGTTAAAAAGCATTTAAGTGGCAGCTCCTGTTACTGGTCAGAGAGAAGTTGACATTCTTTGGCTGGAAATAATCTGACATCATCCCACTCATACCTCCTCAACAGTCCATTCGCTGGCTCTTTTATGCTTGGCAAGGGAAAAACAAGAGATCTTAGGGCATGGCAGAGATGTAAAAGGAGAACAGGGAAATCTTTCACCCAACTTGCTATTTTCGGCATAACTTACACATTTTCAGCTTTGCAGTTTTGCTTTTATTAGGAAGGAACTGCTCGTTTCGTCAACCCATCTGCTTTTCTAACAGCCTAACATTAACCAAGTTGTTTTCTTCGAATATATTTTATTTGACACACATTTGGCTTGAATATTTAACTCTTCTTTGGGAAAAAAAATCTAAACAAAGCAGAAATATGATCCACATGAAAAAGTTCCGGTTAAAAATGTTGGTGTGTCTGGTAAAAATCTGGCATGTTCTGCCATAAATGAAAAGTACAATAGCTAACAAGCCTGCTGTATCATCAATTGTGAAAGAGAATGAAAGGCAAGGTTCCACAAACTTGGAGGACCCAACATTCTATATACACCTGGGAAAGTATACCCAGTGTCACTGGCACTCTGATGCCATATAAATTTAATAAATAATGATACAACGATGTACAGATCACCCTCCCTCTTTCCTGAGGAGTCCTATGTGCAATGTTGACCACTAATATGCTGATAAACCGTTGAATCTGCAAAAATAAAATGCAATTTTACTCTGAAACTGTCTCTCTCTAGAGGTTGATCAAGGTACTGTATGATCATTTTTAAGGCAATACCAAATCTTTTATACTGAGTTATATGCAGCAATTCAGTTTTAGTTTAGGGTCTTATTGCAATAGAGATCAAAAGCTGAACAAAAATGAACAAACTGAGGACTATGCTAAAAGTGATTAAAGATGGCAAATTGTTGGCCCAAAACAAGTAAAACACATGATGGCATAGCAGAATTTGTGACATTTGTATATTTAATCCAATATTTCTTAACCTTGGCATGTTAAATTGGGTTCAACCTAGCTTAGCTGGCTAGGAAATTCTGGGAGATGAAGTCCAACTAACACAGACTTGCCAAGATTGAGAAACACTGGTTTAGTCATTTTTCAAGGTCTAGACAGAAGCATTTGCAGGAAAAGCCAGGGAAGGGAGAGGAAGAAATTATGAATGGTTGGTTAACAGTCTAGAAAGAGAAGATTATTGTGATAGTGGTACTTGATCAACTACTAAGCACCTCAGAGGAAACAGATTATCCAAACCCTTGCCAGTCAGGATTCACAGTTGGGCACTGAAGGGAGAAACTGATCGTAAAGAGAGGAGAGAGATTCATTTAGACTTCTCAGTGGTTTTTGGTATCATCAACCATGGTATCATTCTGGACTATCTTCATGGATTGAGTATTTCAGGCAATAGTTAAACTTCTTTCCCATTAGATGGTTCCAACTGGGGGGAGACAAAAGGAAGTCAACTCAATGGATGCTTCCTTGTTGGGTATTACAGGACTCTGTTTTTTCCTCCCTAATGCTTAATATCTACTTGGAATTAGTGGGAGAACTTATTTAACAGTTTGAGGCTTGGTGCTATCAGTGTTTTAATGTTAGACAGCTTTACATTGAATCCTAGCAAGGCGGAATTATTTTTGTCCATCAAGGTTCTCTGTATGTTCCTATGGTGTCTCTTGATGAAAAAGAACTCTCCCAAAAGAACAGTTCCACAACTTGGAGTCCTCCTGGATTTATCACATTAGCTGGCTTATCAGTTGTGGTCCTATCTGGGTGAGAGGACTTTGCTACCGTGATCAATGTCTCTCTTTGACGACTAGTTGTCAATCCTGACTGGCAAAGATTTTAAAAATCTGTTTCCTCTGAGGTGCTTAATAGTTGATCCCTTACCATTATCTCAACAGATTTCTCTCTCTAGGTTGCTAACTCAGGACTTTGTCATCACCCACTTGTAAATATTACAGTATTAAAATTTGACTAGCCATGATAAATTAAGAGACTGAACCTTTAAATGTAGCTTGTGCTGCCAAATTCTTTGAGTCAATCATTCTAAAATGCTCGGGTTTTTTCATTACTCTAATATAGAAGAATAACAAATGTTATTGGTTATTCCATACAGAACAATAAGAGTTTAAATTGTATTTGGCTATACATGAAAGAGTTATCTTCTGTGTATATAGTGCTTTCCCCCCAGCAACAATTCTTATAGTGTGAGATGAAACCATGTGGGATGGCAGCTTCTTAAAAGTAAAAATAGTATTTTGCTATTTCATAACAAATACTATCCATATTTTAAGCTATTCCCACCACCTGCTTATAAAAACATCAAGACTAAAACCAGCATTGTCATGATTACAAACCATGTAAATCAAGAGACTCCAACATGACAATAAGTAGTACAGATTCTTGTCCTCGTTTCCCACCCCAATTTAACCTTGATATAAAAGGTTTTTTGACCAATGCCTGCAATTTATATACTGCAGGACTTATACACATTTGCCATTATTTCCCTCCAGCCAGGTCTGACACCTTTAAAGCTTCAAATGATAATGTCAGATTGTGAAGACAAAAGGAAAGTACATTGAAGATGTACCTGAATAGCAGGAGGAAAAAGAATCACATTGCCAAGTGTCGCTTAGCAACATGATATATGAAGAATATCTATAAGAAGAATCTACCACAAGACTGGACACTTCTGAATTTTCATTTTAATATTTCACTATAATTCTTTCCTGCTCAGATACACTTTAACAGGTTTATAATCTACTATCATTGTTTATTTAGGATCCTTGAATCAGATTTGCATAGTTTACACATACAAAAATTATTGGTATTTCCTATCATATCAACTTAGACTCAGAAACTGTACATATTTTAAGGTACCACTATGTAATTCTGTATCTGAAATCTAATATCTGCATTAGATTATAACTTCCCAGGCACATGATATTAGGCAGATAAAAGCTATGACATAAAGCTTAAACTTAAATACTTTGGCCACTTAATGAGAAGGAAGGACTCACTGGAGAAAAGCCTAATGCTGGGAACGATTGAGGGCAAAAGAAGAAAGGAAAGCAGAGAATGAGGCGGCTGGATGGAGTCTGTTAGGATATGGTTTGAGCCTAACAGATTGTCCAGGCAATATATGTGTTCTGTGACTTTAAGTTTTAATGCTGCATCATTGTAATGCTGAGTCATGCTGCAATTAGTTGTAAACATATTTAAGAAAGGTACTGTAATGTATTCAGTTTATGATATGCTACCATTGTGCTATCATCGTATGTTGGGTGGATCTCCTACCATCATGGTTTGTGAACCAGAGTGAGCTTGTTATTCTAACCAATTACTGTTTGTGTGGTAAGAAGCTTTTTGTATTACTGGACTGATTTAACTGGCAAAGACTTGGACTGTTTAAAAGACTACGAGATTGTTTATTTTCCACTATAAAGTAAACTTTCCTAACCAGTTTGCACGTATCTCTTATTTCATTGCTCTCAGCAATGTTTCTCTGTGCACTATACTCTGCTGGTTGGTAACACAACAACAATATCCTTAACAGAGTCACTGAAGCAGTCTGCGTGACCTTACAGTAAATGGTCTCCGGGGGATGGTAGAGGATAGGAAGGCCTGGAGGAGTTATTCATGGGGTTGCGATGGGTTGAAGTTGTCCATGGGGTTGCGATAGGTCAAACACAACTTTGCAACTAACAACAACAAAAGCTTAAACATTACTACAATATAGAAATGCTTATGATTCTGATGATTTTAATTGACATTAAAAATTAAAAAAACAAGAAGGAAGAAGAATGAAAGAGAAGGTCAGAAAAACAGAGCAACCAGTTATCAAGTGTAACTTTATTTCAAGGCTGTTTTCCAATCAGATACGACTGTATTGGTTCCTTAATGCCCTTTTATTGCATGTTTCTAGTAGGCTAGAGAAATGGGCATGTGAAGTGGTTGGCAAACTGGTTACAATGGTTACAATGGTTTTTATGAAGAACCTCATTAACCTTCTCTACCAAATAATTCAAGCATTAAGGTCATCTTGTGTTTAATTAACAATTCAGCTCTACCAAGCAATTCCAGCAGGACCAAGTATTGAAAGTAGAGAATAAAGTTGTAAATATACATTTATAACCACAGTACATTTGAAACTAAGCACAAAACCCTTAAACTGATGATAGGTAGACATTTAACAATCAATAAATTGATTGGAATAAAAGAAAAATATGATCTTAGCCAAGGCCAGGTGGTAGCCATTGGGAAATTCTAGGATTATAAGGTCAAGTAGAAAAGAAAAAGGTTTTCAGAAGAAAGCAAGCCATTCTCTATTTGGGCCACTTTTACATTAAGCCAAAAAAAGATCAAGAATCAAAGAAAAATTAACTGTTTCAGTAGATATTACTGCCTGTTACCTGTAAAGTAAGTTCCTGAAAACAGTTTGGCATTCCCTAAAATTAATTAAATTTTTAAAAAATCAATATCAATTTTTTTTTTAAAAAAAATCATGTTTTTGGGAAGGGGTTTTGAACCAGGGGTGAAATCCAGCAGGTTCTGACAGGTTTTGGAGAACTGGTAGCGGAAATTTTGAGTAGTTCGGAGAACTGGCAAATACCACCTCTGGCTGGCCCCTTCCCAGTATTCCTGTCTACAAAGTATCTGAACCTAGGCATTCCAAGTGGGAATTTTGCAGTATCCTTCCCCTGGTGTGGGGTGGGAATGGAGATTTTGCAGTATCCTTCCCCTGCCACCCCCACTGTTCGACTGTTTCCTACCTTTGGAGGGCCTTGGAGGGGGGAGGCCGTTTTCACCCTTCCTAGGCTCCTAGAAAAGCTCTGGAGCTGGGGAAGAGCAAAAAACGGAATTTCCAGTCCCAACGGAAGTTGGCAAATGGGATGTTTCTGGCCTCCAGAGGGCCTCTGTGTGTGTGTGTGTAGAAGGCTGTTTTTGCCCTCCCCAAGGTCCTAGAAAAGTTCTGGAGCCTGGGGAAAGAGAAAAACAGGCCTACCGTGCCCACCATACCATCACGTGCCAGAAGCAGGGGGGAGCAGGGGGGGGTTGCACGCGCATGCATGTGGGCAGGGCACATAGAATTATGAGTGTCGGCACATGTGCGCGTGACCCCCCGCCCCCCTCCTGGCATGTGATGGTGAAAAGGTTAGCCACTACTGTTATATACTGTCCATAGTATTGTACAATGTTAAGGAAGGTTGAATACAGATAATCCAAGACAGGTCTGGTTATACGATCAGCAACTTGGTTTTCCATAGTTTCCATGTTTCGCATGGGACAATTGTCTGATAACCACCTATTTGGTAATAATGGTAATAATTATGGTGGCTCAGTGGCTAAGATGCTGAGCTTGTTGATCGGAAAGTCAGCAGTTTGGTGGTTCGAATCCCTAGCGCGGTGTAACAGAGTGAGCTCCAGTTACTTGCCCCAGCTTCTGCCAACCTAGCAATTCGAAAGCACATAAAAATGCAAATAGAAAAATAGGGACCACTTTGGTGGGAAGGTAACAGCGTTCCATGCATCTTCGGCATTTAGTCATGCCCGCCACATGACCACAGAGACGTCTTTGGACAGCATTGGCTCTTCGGCTTAGAAACGGAGATGAGCACTGCCCTCTAGAGTTGGGTATGACTAGCATATATGTGCGAGGGAAACCTTTACTTTTACCTATGGCAATAGTGACCAGCTATATCTTTATATAACACACGCACACACACACGCACATATATATAGAAGACATATTTTGTAGAGTTTTCAAAATGAGGGTCTTTGATTCCAGGAGCCTACAAATAAATATTCTTCCCATCAGTTGCAAGGCCTGGCAAAGAAATATCCAAGGTAAAGTTCTGGATGATAACCACAATGTGAAGCTGTGAGCTCTGCTGCTGATCCAGCACTGCAGGTTTTCTCCAGGAACTTGCCTAGATTTCTCCTACAAGTGGTCTCCAGAAATTCTACATTTTGGAAGGCAAACTGGCTTGGTGATTAAAGACCACGCAATGTGATAACTTCTTTATGTGGAACTCTCAAGGCAATTCAGGTTCCAGAGAACTTACCATTTGGCAGGACCCTATGACCAAGCTTTGGTAGTAAAAAGTAATATTGTAAATATTCAAAGTAAGAAAATAATATTGTAATAACAAACATAAAGTATATTAAAATATGTATTCTCTTCCCATTTTAGCCTCTCATAGGATATTAATGAAACCATTCTGTGTATGAGCATTAACACTAATTGTTTAAAATAGATATAACCATGGTAGCAGTGTTAGCTAACCAACTTGGTCTATTTTTTTCCTGTTCTTCTTGGTTCCCAAAACTCCCAAGAGGGCCATCACACTGGATACTGACACTAAGCCTGGGAACCCACCCTAGGCAAATCAAGTGTTGCAACCCTGCACCTCTTCTAATTCTTGCAAGAGGACACTTTGTGATAGGAGGCCAGCATATTATGCAGCTTGCAGTAACTGAGAAAGTTGCCAAAGAGATTCCAGTGCTCTATGGTTAAGTATGAAATGGACAGGTGGGAGAGGAATAAAGTATTCTAACCAGCCTTCTGTGTTTGAAGCTGGAGGGAAGAGAGAGAGAGAATGACTTTGTTTAATATGTGTTTGTTTATGTGTGTCATTTACTGCAAACAAGAGAAGGCAGGGGAAGAGAAGCTGTTAGCTGAAACCTGATATTGTCCAATTAATATAACATCCAATGCAGTGGTGAAATGTAAAATTTGTTGCTATCGGTTCTGTGGGCGTGGCTTGGTGTGGGGGTGTCATGTGACTGGGTGGGCATGATCAACATTTTTTTCCCTTTTTAAAGCATTTTTTTACTACCTATTCGCCAGAACTGGTAGTAAAAAAATGCTTTAAAAAAGGGAAAAAAAGGTTCTGACAATCAGCTTTGCCATGCAATTGTTGGAACCTTTTTTTTTTTTACCTTTTTAAAGCATTTTTACTACCGGTTCATCCAAACTGGTAGTTTTTATCACTACCAGTTTGCCCGAACCGGAGCGAACCAGTAGCATTTCATCCCTGATCCAAAGTGTATCTCAGCACATCCTGTAAAGCCAACACCAGACATCTATCTGCATGAGCAAAGGGAGTTCTTTCCATTCCCTAAATTGGCTAAGAAATTCTGGGAGTTGAAGTCCACACCTCTTATGGTAGTCAAAATTGAGAAGCACTGCTTATGCAAAACCCATCCAGGGATCCAACCTCTGCATTCTTCTCCATTCCTGATGGTAGCAATGACAAGGACAGGCTGGTGGTGGAAATGTGTTTCCCAAGATAGAAAAACAACTAGCTTGAGAGAGTTGAATCGTGGCTTTTATTGATAAAAGCAGTCTCTATGATCTCAAAACTGTTTATACATGTTAGGATGATTTTATCATGAAAGTGATTTAAATACTAGTAGCTCTTTTAAGAAGGTAGACACCCGGGTTCTTAATGTGGAATACGGTTAAGATATTTGCCAAACAACAAATACTTTAAATAATGGGAAGGAAGAGAAAATATTCATTTAATTAGATTGAGCTTTGTTCATTGACAAAAACTATTCATGCATAAAAACCAAGCAGAGAAAAACTGAAAAATAATATTAGGTATATATGCAGGTAAATGGTGATTATAGAGAAAATTTTCTCCCAAGGCTGAAGCCAGCTGTAAATAGAGCACAAAGGAGGTTTAAAAGACAAACTTTCAGTGTCATCCATAATCACTGTTCATGCCAAGGACTACTTTCTCAAAGCTGCTTCTCAAGGCTTGCGATTTACAACAGCGCACTTCTTATTACAGGATACATTATGCAGAAACTCTCTGCTATATGATGGGACATGGCAACCCTGCTGTGAGAATGCCGATCAGCACTTCTTTTAAGGCCTTTTCTCAATTGTCAGCAAAGTATTTTTTTTAAGGTTAAAAGGTGTAAAATTATTCTGAAATGCTTTTCTGACCTGTCGTCTTTCACACTTTAAAAAGCCAGAGTTCGTTTTTCTTCTACCTAATTTTTTTTGTTGTTATTGATAATGGAGATATAAGAATAAGTCTTGGAAGCAGCAATAAATGACATTAGAAAAATAAATTCACCTTCTGTTTCATTACATATCCATAAATGTCTGCATAAAATGTCTACAGATAGGTCTACCTGATGGACCAGAGACTAATTTTAAGTGCAGGCATATTTCAACTTTTTTGCCCTTTTACTGATTTTATTCTGTTTTGAAATGCAATTAATGGCAAAAGACTACTTTATAAACATTCATATATATTTCATTATATGATCTAATGACACATTACGTAAAGTAGTAGTCCAATTATTTTTTAAAAAAAACTACAATCACAGAGGTACAATTTTCACATAAACTACTATTCTAAAAACATTGCTGACAGCTTGGGTTTGAGATCCCAGTGGTGTGCGATGGGATGAGCTCTCATTACTTGCTCCAGCTCCTGCCAAACTAGTAGTTTGAAAACATGCAAATGCCAATAGCTAAATAGGTACCACTTTGGTGGGAAGTAAAAGTATTTTGCTCTGGCATTCAGTCATGCTGGCCACATGACCACAGAAGTGTCTTCAGACAACGCTGATCCTCCTAGGCTAAGAAAGAGATAAGCATCACCTCCTAGAGTTGGACATGAGTAGATAGTTGGACATTTATCTTTAGATATCCAAAGGATAAAAGACAGATATTTTTCTCTAAACATTTTTCTCCCAAGTTGCTTAACTTTAATTAGCCAGGCTGCATAATCATTGGAAGTGAATAATTCTAAAATGTTACTTCTAAATCCAAGAAGTAAAATTGTCTGTGGTTTAAGATTTTCATTTGTGATTATTTATACTCCAGTACCAGGCCAAAAGTTTATGAAAGTCCTTTCATATTATGTTTCATAGCAGGGGTGGGTTCTACTTACCTTTACCACCGGTTCGCAATGGGATTGCACACATGTGCTTACTTCAGTCCCACACACACCTTACTTCTGCACATGTGCAGATCGCTGATGATGACATCTGGGCAGTGGGCGGGGGATTCTGCCGGTTTTACTACTGGTTCTTGCGAACCAGTCCGAACTGGGGGCAACCCATCACTGTTTACGGGATATTTTGTATGGCTGGGCAGAACTTTTTGATTCGAAAAAGATGTTTCAGAGTAATGAAAGTTATAACAGATTGCAAGATTTAAAGCAGCCACACTTTCCCCCACACTTTCCCCCAACAGAATAGTTGCAGGAAAAGATGCAGCTGTTTTAAAGAGTTGCAGACAATTGCTATATACTTGTTCTTGTATGGCCTGAAGCACCTTGATAGAAATGAATTTAAAGTACTCCATGGTGCCATGGAGTATTTTAGGGTGTTGCATAATCAGACTTAAAAAAATCAAATCAATATTGTAATGACAGCTGATAACAATTTGTTATAAAGATATCTATCAGGGATTAGAGTCCCATTACTACATTAAGTACCTAGCCTGTGCAAGAAAGGAAAACTGGGGGGTGGGGGGAAGAGAGAAAAATAATATTGAAATAAAAAGTCACATAAATAGCCAAACCGATGTCTTGATAGTTTCCTTATGTTTTGAAAAATCAAAAGGAAAAATTTAAAAAAAATCAAATCAGCTGTTTGACTGATGTGCATAGTTTCAGAAAAGATGGTCTGCGAGAGAAAACAAAGCCACGTTACTGCACATTTCCCAGAGAATACAAAAAGGAAGATGCTAATTAGTCAGTACTATAATCCAGTCTGAAATTGCAAGACACACTGTGCACATTTGACGCTTCCAGGGATAAGTGGAGTAGATTTGCTCTCCTCCCCTGGTTCCAACAGCTTCTTGCATATCTCTAAAATCTACTCTGTGTAATTATGAGGTTCTGTAGGGTAGATTTTGATAGTCCCATTTTTGCTGACAAGAACAGTTTTATCATCAGCAATGTTTCTGAATGTCATTCTATGAAAGCAGGTGCTCTCTACATAGCTGGCCTACTATTTTGTATAGTTTTTAATTATTTAATTTACATAGTTTTAATACATTAATTACTTTTATATGTGTCTTTTTATAATCTGTAAGCCATCCAGAGTCACTTTATAGCAGAGATGGGAGGCATAAAAATTTAATAAAACAAATAAATAAAATACTTTCAGTACCTGTAGAGGACAAAGGTCTGTAGATACAAGAAAGGGCTATTTTAATTTTATAAATAGTTTTCAATACTACTTTCTACAAATCTTTTTATACCATTTCTGAATATATCACCCTTTATAGAAATAATGTGATATATTTTCAAATTTCCCTGAAAAATCCGTTGTTCTCTTCTTATTGTTTTCCAGCAATCTTTCTGCAGAAAACTGCAGAAAATCTCTAGTTTCTTCTGTTTCCCTTGTTCCCAATTTTTAATAACATCTACTGCTCCTTATTGAGTCGTCTATCAGTATTTTTGTATAATGCTTAAACTGTGGCAAACAAAATTTGACAAAAACGCTAACAATGAAGGGTCTGCTGTATTTGAGTTTTACAATTCAGTCATATGCATATTTGGAAACAAGTTCCATAACAAGCTACAAAGACTTACCAAATCTTACCAAGTTGCTACCCATTTAGGGTAGCAATCCCTAGCAAATTAATAGAATGAACTGATTATCAAAGGATTTTTAGAAACACAAATTAAAATGTAAATGTAATCCTACAACTGAATATGAATTTGTTCTAACAGAAAAGGAGATTTTTTTTTGTGTGTACAGTATGCACATTCCTATCATAACAGAATTAGCATTAATAAGTTTGTAATCATGCAATAGTTATAATACAATGCAATATAAAATATAATACAATATAATATAATAATATAATATTGTTGTTGTTGTTGTTATTATTATTATATTTCAATGTCTCTCATTGCTTAGAAAATATTCTGAATTCACTATATTTTTTCATCAATAGATTTCAGCCAAATGGTGGAATTGCTGAAGGAAAAGATACACTCCAGTCTAAAAACAAAAGAACAGTTGTCATCATCTTAGGCAAACTTAATTTAGAATCAAGTATCAGTGAATTCAATGGGATCTTTTTCTCAGTAAATCTGAATTGTACTGAGTTCTAGTGATTCAAGTTAAACACCAGAGCATAAAAACTAATAAAGAAAAAAATGATAAGAGTGGATTTCCAAATAATTTAACATACCACATACAGAAAATTAAATGAGGTAACAGCACCCCCTTCTGAGAACAAATACTGAATTCTTGAACAACCCTCAGTTTACAGCATAATTGTGACTTTTTTGTTTTGGTCACTTCACTGTCTTAACTGAGATCATTATTTCAGTTCACTTTACTTCATGTGCAGGATATGAAGAAAACATGACTATAAGCAGAGCTGAAGCCAATACCCTGTTTCCTCAAAAATAAGACCGTCTTATATTTTTTTGATCCCTGAAATAAGTGCTTGGTGTTATTGCCATGCGCTCAAAAGCCCAATTGGGCTTATTATCAGGGAATGTCTTATTTTGGAGTAAACAGTGTGTGTGTGTGTGTGTGTGTGTGTGTGTGGTGTGTACACACAGCAGATAAAAGACAGTAATTCATCTCTTGATTAAAATTACCTTTTTCTTGCCAATATCTGTTAAAATAATATTTTACCAGGTACTTTTATTTACTGGCTTATTTCTTCTGTGCTTTTTCTTTCAAAATGTTCAAAGTGGTTTACAATATCTTCAAGAATATTTTTAAAACAGTAAATAAATTAAAGTAAATTTCTGTCCTAGGTTCAAGGAGATGTACATAGCATTCCTACCTCCAACGTTTCTTCACAACTACCGCCTTGGCTAGCTGAGAGATGATGACTGACCCTGGAGCTTTGATGACTAAGATGAGACTTGAACTTGAGTTTCCCAAACATCAACTGAATACTGTAAACATTCCACTATATTGGTTCATGAATTTATTCGTTTCCTCGGGCTTGGATCCACAGATATCCTAAGCCAAAAAGCTTCAAAACCCCTTGTGTATCCACTTGACCTTTCCACATCCAAATCCCCCTGGATTATGGTGTAAAGCTGCAAAGGCTTCTGAAAGAATGGAGGATTGCTTTGACTGCCATCAATCAATTTTGGAAATTCCTCTCTCTTCCTACATCTCCTACTTTACTTTATTCAGGATGTACCGACACATCCTCCAGCTGTTGGAATTTTTCCCCCCAGGAGAATATAGGTAGCTGCAGAGGAGAAATAGATCCTTTTAAGTCTTTCTATTCTTAAGAACCTAAGCCTAAATTTTAATGTTGCCTACACTGCATAAAATAAATTCAGGATGAGTTATATAAAAAACATAATCAATATGAATATTAAAAAAACAGTAGCCAAAAATTCAACCACTAGCTCTCAAGAAGAGCATGTAATTGAGTTTGTTTATTGGCTAATGTTAACATCTTTGCCAGAATGGTCTGCTTCAGACAGAAACCAAAACCAATGAAATAGTTTTGAATAGTAATCTTATAAATAGGGTCATACTATACTGAATGTTTGGCTATCCCTTAACCTAAGATTATAATATTCATTTTTAAAGAATCTGTTAAATTTGGCCAATTTCCAAGATTAAGCAGAAATTCTTGCAAACTGTTTACCTTGTTTTAAAACTTTGAGTTAAATTGATTATAGCAGTAAATTATTGCACCATTATCTGATTTAAATTTTAATATATATTAGTATTGAGCTAAACTTCAAAATTGATATAAAATATGCTAATATACAAATTTTATTAATCTCACTTGAAAGCTTTTGTGTTAAGTTTATAATACACATTTCTTTTTTTCTTCTCCTTTTGTATGTTTTATACACTTTGTTTTTCTTTAATTGAACTTGTACAATTAATAAATTAATAGGTTTGCTTAGGCAAAATGAAGAAAACCACAAAGCAATGATTAATGACTCATTGCATAAGTGGCCCATCTTGATAGACAAAGGAGCCATTCCATCAACAACACAAAGTTAGTGTAACAATTATAGCAGCAGGGGATCAGAGTGTACAAACTGCTAGTAGTCCTCAATTTACGGCCAAAATTGAGCTCAAACTTTATGTTGTTCAGTGAGACCTTTGTTAGTGAGTTTTGCCCTATTTTACTACCTTTCTTGCCATAGTTGTTAAATGAATCACTGCAGCTGATAAATTAGTAACCTGGTTGTTAAGTGAATCTGGCTTTTCCCTTGACTTGGCTTGTCAGATCATAAAAGATGATCACATGACTATGGGACACAGCAATGGTCATACATATTAACCAGTTGTCAAACGTCTGAATTTTGATCACATGATCATGGGGATGTGACAAAGATCGTAACTGAAAAACAGTCATAAGTCACATTTTTCAGTGCCGCTATAACTTTCAACGGTCACTAAAGGAGCTGTTGTAAGTCAAGGACTACTTCTATACAAAACTTATTTTGTTCTAACTTTATCAGTGATTTCTGCAGGGGTTCCCAGTTTCCTAGTGTTTTTATTATTAACATTTCATTCCTTTCTGCAAAGATAATTCAAAATATATTCTAAAAATCAAATTGCAAGATTGTTTAATAAGTATTTCTACCTATCTTATTAAGGGACCCTAGAATTATTTTGTACAACTTAAGTTTTTAAGTTTTTTTCCCCTTGATCTAGAAAATAAATGCAAACATGAAGCTCTTTAGTGTTTAAAGTGGCAACAGTTGTAAGCAATTCACATTAAAGTCGTGTCTTAAGAAGATGACAGAAGAACATTCAGCTAGCCTCCTTTTGTTGATGAGTGAATTTTTTTTTGCACTGGTGTGTGATAAGGTTTCTCCCAAAAAAGAAGAAAAAAATGAAGCATGTAAGGAATCAGACTAACAAATCTGTTAAATATAATGAGACAAAAAGACTAGAAGCCACATAAATCTCAGAGAAAATTGCACAGATGAAATCTGTGTTGAACATTGGAACTATCTGGCACATTTGAGTCCTGGCCCCCTGAAGATAAGACTTGAAAAGAGGATATATTGCCTATCGATAGCTCCATAGAGCATGTCCTTTTGAGCTTCAGAAATGTATTCTCTTTGCCCCTCTGTACACACACACACACACACACACACACACAGACAAAAGATGCATATACATATAGATATCACTTGTTAGTGTCATTTCTAAGCACGTTACCATTTTCCCATTCATTATTTAAGCAATATTTTGCCGAATAGGCTTTTTGATAAAGAAGAACATTAATGCTAACAACCTTTGCTGCCTTTGTTGAATTATTCAGGCAAGATTGTTAACAAAAGACATTGTTTGTTAAGGTATTGATTGACTGTCTCATGCTATATTTCCTGCTATAAATATCAAGCACAATTCTTTGGCTCATGAATGCAGCAACACACCTGGAAGATACTAGCATAGGCTCGTATCCATTCCCCAGTTTGCTTTCTGCTGGTGAGTTGTGGCTTCCACAATTCCTTTCAATGGGAGATATAAATCTGTTTTCTTACCAAATAAATGTGTCTAGATTTAAGCTCTATTTAAAGGAGATTTCATCATTTTTCCCCTTCAAATTAAAAAAATTATATCAAATAAAAATAGACCTGTTCAATTGGGTCAGGTCATTTGTGAACAAATTAAAATGTGTGAACTGTACAAATCCTTGAAGGACTCGACTTCTTATTCCCTTCATTTCAAACACTGCCCATTTCTGCTTATATTTTACTTTCTGCTTTTAACTGGATAGCACTCCATTAAGTAATGGATTCAATAATGGGTCCTTTTATCCCATGACTGTTAAATTTACTCAAAAGGCTTCAGCGAGGAATGCTGTCAACTGTTGAAAATCTAACTTTCAATGCTGACAATCAGCATCTTCCACGGCAGCCAATAACCTCTTCAAGTTCTAGAAGACTGATGAGGCAGAATTTACTTTTGCAGAATCCATACTGATTTTTCTATGTTTGTTCTTCTGCGAGCTTACTTTTTATTTAATGATGTTTTTCTAACATTTTGCCTGTAACAGAGATTAAACTGGCTGGTTTATAATTTCCTGGATCTTCCCTTGATATCTTTTTAAAAAAATCTTCTACTCCTCTGGCACAGGGACTGATTTATACGAAGACAAAAGGATTTCAGAAGGAACACAGGAAGGAAGGAAGACTAATTTTTCAAAATAAATTGGAAGAATAAGAGAAGGAGGGCTGACACCATATAACTTGAAGAACCAGCAAGTAATCTCCATGCTGAAGCTGCACAATCAGTTTCAATTCTTTACCTGGGGGGTGGGGGGTGGGGTTGACTTACAAACTTCCTGAAAGAATGCATCCAATGCAAGAAGGATACTGTGAAACTGGAAAGAGTACAAAGAAAATGAGAAAGATGCTAAGGGCATGGAAACTAAATTCTATGAAGAATGGGTAAAGAAAACTGGGTTCATTTAGCCTAAAAAAGAGAAGAGTGAGGGGAGACATGATAGCAATCTTCCAATACTAGAAGTGAGGAAGATTGAAACTTGAAATAAAGAGTAATTTCCTGACTACAATGCTGTAAAGCAATGGAACAGTCTGCCTTTGGGAGTTATGGGTGTTCCATAATTGGAGGTTTTCAGATACAGTTTAGGTAGCAATTTATGTCAGGTGGAATCAAGATTCCTGCTGTGGGCAGACTTTGAATAGACCTACAAGAAGCAACCATATGATTCTCTATGCCTGTCATCATTACAATGTCCCAGGATATTTTGTTTCGATACCACAGTTTGGCTTAATGTTACCATTCCCTCCCTGAGAAAGTCAATACAGGTTCAAGCATCTATCCTATATCTTAGGTTGGGATTGATGTCCAACCACATTCTGAGATTCAAAGACAATGGCTCAAACCAGAGTGAATGTCAAAAAAGTTTAACTAAGAAATTAAATAAGAAACAAAGAGAATTTACAGAGGAAAAGTGATTATTGTTTTAATTGTTGGGTTTTAATCTTTATATGCCACCCAGAATCACTGTTCTAAGATGGCCAGCCATATAAATTATTTATATAAGTAAATAAATGTACCAGATTGCATCCCTTCAGTTTATCAGGAACCGATGAACTGACAGCAGATGGACTCCCTGTATCTGCCTGGCTGCTGAATAGCACCTTCCCTGGTCCTCAGTTCTATGCCAAGGTTCAAAATGCCTTACTTTTTACTGCCACCTTTTAATGTTGTTTCAAAAGAGAAGGAGTATAAACATACAACACCCATAGATAGCTTGGTGGCACGTGTTATTACTTATAGTATCTTGGCCATAACTTAGACAGTTGAACTACTGCCAAAACTATTTTAAGAGAGAGAGACTGTTTCTAAAAACTCTCTTCTGCAGATCTTGGAGGTGGAATTCATGACCTTGTTACAAGTGGCAATTGAGATATAAAGCTCAAATGAAAGAATGATTACATATATGGAAAGCTTGTTAAGTAATTGTTACCAGTTAGATAATATACAGTAGATAAAGTGCTCAAAATCAAGAGTAATTAAATACTCTTTTAATTGTTGTGAGATCAGTTGAGTAACCCCTTCTAAACAAAGGCGTACAATGTCCATCTTAATGGTACAGAGAAAAAGTGGACCTTTCCAGTACACCTTCTTGAAAAAAGATAAAGGTAAAATCTCCTTTGAATAGAGCTTGAATCTAGGTATATAGTAAAGTTAGAGGCAAACAGGTAGCAAAAGTAATGGCTCAATAGATGTAGAATACTTACGTTCTGAAAAATCAAAAGGGAACAATAAAAAATCAAATCAGCTCTTTGGCTGATTTCTACTTCTGCAGAAAAGATGCTCTATGAAGGTGTACCTAAAAGAAAAACAATGCCATTCTCCTGAATATTTCCCACTGTGATGCTACATTTCTGTAGTAAATTTAGATGTGAAGACTTTTCTCTGCAATTTCAAAACACTCCTTGAACAGCATCGTGAACTTTTTTGGCCAACGTTTATATACTTCCTTCTCCTTCAGCTTTCTGAATGTGGCCATGCCAGTATTTTCTGGATTAAGTATGACCTTCTTTAGATTGTCGAATATATTCCTTCCTACTGGAATCATTTTAATTTAAATATTTCCAGGCATAATGAGGAAATTCAAGCTCTTTTTTCTTAGTCCCCTCTTTTTTAAGAACAAATTTTGTATTTATATGTTTTATTTTATGGCTGTACACCACCCTGAGTCCTTCGGGAGTAGGGCAGTATATAAATTCAATAAAATCTTTAAAAAAAATATATATAAAAATAATTCATTTTTCTCCTTTTGTGCTCCAAATGATTTGTTGGATTCTGCTAGTTATCTATGTATATTCGTTGCATTTGCATTAATCTATAATAAGGATTCCTGCCTTGGGCAGGGGGTTGGATTAAAAAACATCGAAGGTCCCATCCAACTCTGTTTATCTGTTAATCTAGCAGCTCTGGAACATTTACAAGTAAGAAGCTGAGAATACAGTATTAGCCCTGGAAGAAATGGATTATCTGGACCCTTTTCAGTCAGATTTCAGAACCAGATACAAAATCTGCATTGGTTGCACTCATGGTCAATCTCTGACAGGAACAGAATGGAAGTGGTACATCCATCTTTGCTCTTCTTGATCTCTCAGTGGTTTTCAATACCATCAACCATGATATCTTTTTGGGGAGATTTAGGGAGTTGGGAGTGGGCAGCACAGCTTTGTGCTCATTTGTTCCTTCCTCCGAGACTGGTCCAAATTGATGTGAATAAAGAGTAAGAGGTGCAGCTCATGGCCCCTACTTTGTGGGGTGCTCTTTCTGCTTCTTTATAACATCTACATCAGGGGTGTCAAACTCAAGGTCCGGGGGCTAGATCTGGCTCATGGGATGCTTAGAGGCACCAAAATCAGGGGTGTCAAACTCAAGGCCCGGAGACTAGATCTGACCCATGGGATGCTTAGATCTGGCCTGCAATAGCAGCAAAGGACCAGCCTACGGTGCCTTTGCCAGTGAAAATGGAGTTCGGAAGGGCCACCTATGGCCCACCCGAGCTCCATTTTCACTGGCAGAGAGTTGCAGGAGGCCGTCAAAGCCAAATATGGAGCTTGGGAGCCCATTTTCACTGGCAGAGCACTCAGGCCACCACAGGCGCTCCCAACATGACTGACATCGAGCTAGCAATACCCCAAGGCCATGCCCACACCAGCCCCCTGAGGTCAAACATAACTTTGATGTGGCCCTCAATTAAATTGAATTTGACACCCCTGATATACATGAAACCACTGGGCAAGAACATTTATTATCACAGGATGAGGTATCACCAATATTTTGATTATACCCAGCTATATATCTGCAATCTGACTAAAGTAAGGAATGAAGTAGATGTGGAGGCTGTGGGGGTCTGGATGGGGAATTACAGGCTTCAACTGAATCCCCGTAAGATGGAATGGCACTACATCCAGGAGTTTATCTTCTTTGATTCTGGATATAGTTGCAGTACTCCAGACAGACCTGGGCCGTAACTTGCGGGTCCTCTTGGACTCACGATTCTTGCTTGAAGTGCAGATGGAAGCTGTAGCAAGTTTTTCTTAAACTTGTGTTTAAGAAGTTTTTCTTAACTCCACAGTTTGTGCCTGTTACACTCCTTCTTGGACAGGAAGGCCTTCTGTTCAGTCACACATGCCCTGGTCATCTCCCAATTGGACTACTGTAATGTGCTCTAACCTTGAAAAGTATCCAGAAGCTTCAGCTGGTATAGAATGCAGCTGTGCAAGCCATACTGAGTGCCCAAAGAAGGGCCCATATAACATCTTTACATTGGGGGGGCCCTTGAAGGAGTTTTTTGATAATAATATGTATAAAGGTACTTCTATGGAAATGGTTTGGGATGCAAGTAAGGCTTATATGAGAGGAGTGTTGATATACATGAACAATAAATATAGACAAAAGCAGGCAAAGAAACGGAAGGATATTGAGGAAGAAATAAAAAAGAAAGAACAATTGTTAATAGATAATCCAGAAGATAAAAGAGCTAAAGAAGCAATAGGTATATTAAGACAGCAATTTAATATGTTAATGGCCGATCAAGTTGCAACTAATTTACAATATGCCAAACATAATACATTTTGCAATGCTAATAAACCAGGTAGATGGTTAGCTTATACGTTAAGGAAAAAGCAAAGATCACGTATTATTAGTAAGATGGAATATAAAGGTAAAGAAGTTTATCAACAAAATTTGATTAAAAAAGCTTTTTTAGAATATTATACAAAATTATATGCAGGAGATTTGATACAAGGTCAAGATATAGATAGATATCTTAAAGAGGTTGATGTCCAGGAATTAACTTTGGATCAAAGAGAAGGTTTGAATCAACCAATAAATTCTGAAGAGATTATTTTAGCAATTAAACAGTTAAAAGTAGGTAAAACGCCGGGAACGGATGGGTTGACAGCTATTTATTATAAGAACTTACAGATGGAAATGGTGGAACCGCTTAGGATGCTTTTTAATAAAATTCAATCTGGGGGAGAAACCCCACCCTCATGGAGAACAGCTTTTATATCACTGATTCCTAAAGAGGACCAAAATTGTGTTAAACCTGAAAATTTTAGACCCATCTCACTTTTAAATACTGATTATAAGATCTTTGCTAAAGTATTGGCAAATAGATTAATGCCAATTATGCAACAAATAATCCATAATGATCAATCAGGGTTTATAAAGGGGAAATATATGAAATATAACTTGAGACAAATAATAAATTTGGTTGAATATTTGGAGAAAAATAATCAGATTCCCGCAGCTTTTTTCTTTTTGGATGCAGAGAAAGCTTTTGACAGATTGAATTGGCAATTTTTATTCAAAATAATAGATAATATGCAATTTGGGGAGCAATTTATGAGCTCAATTAAAGCAATATATAGGGAACAAAATGCACAAATAATTATTAATGGAAGTTTAACGGATAGTTTTAAGATAGAAAAGGGAACGCGGCAGGGTTGCCCATTGTCTCCCTTATTGTTTGTTTTATCCTTAGAAATTTTGTTGAAAAAGATACGTGAATCTAAAGAATTAAAAGGAATAGTGATTCGACAGCAAGATTATAGGTTGAGGGCTTTTGCAGATGATTTAGTTGTTACACTAACGCAACCTACAGATACAGTTTCATATATGTTGGAATTGATAGAACAATATGGTAAAGTTTCGGGATTTAAAATAAATCAACATAAGACTAAGATAGTGACTAAAAATATGTCTTTCAATCAAAGAGAAGAGCTTCAACAAATATCAGGATTTGAAATACTTAAAAAAGTTAAATATTTGGGTGTGTTTATTGCTGGGTCAAATACAAAGTTATTTAAAAACAATTATGAAGTCTTATGGCGAAAGGTGCAGAAAGAAATGGAGGATTGGAAAAAGTTACAATTATCTTTATTAGGTAGAATAGCAGCAATTAAAATGAATGTATTACCTAAGTTTTAATTTTTGTTCCAAATGATACCGGTGCTGAAGAAGGATGAACAACTGAGGGAATGGCAAAAAGGTCTTAATACTTTTATATGGTCAGGTAAAAAACCCAGAGTTAAATTAAAAATTATACAAGATATTCGGGAGAGAGGTGGTTTAAAAATGCCAAATTTAAGATTATACTATGAAGCTTCGGTATTAGTTCAGATTAGTGATTGGTTTAATTTAACAGAGGATAGAATTTTGAATTTAGAAGGACATGATTTACTTTATGGATGGCATGCTTATTTATTGTATGAAAAGAAAGTGGATAAAGTTTTTAAAAGTCATATGCTTAGAAATGCCTTGTTGAGAGTCTGGAAGAAATATCAATATAAATTGGATTATAAAATACCTATTTGGGCAAATCCCAGACATGCAATAGAAAACATAAGTATAGAACAAAAGATGGAGGTGATCACATATAAAGAACTTTTATTTAAAGAAAGGGGTAAACTACAACTTAAATCCTTAGAGGTTTTGAAGAAGGAAGGGATAATTTATACTTGGTTTCAATATGGTCAACTTCAAGCAAGATGGAGGGAGGGTCAAAAAACAGGTTTTATGGAAAATGAAGAAAATTTGGTAAAGCAAATCAGGGACCAGGGTATTATGCATATTAAAAGATTATACAATGTATTATTAGAGATAGATTCTGAATCAGAGCTGGTTAAAGACTGTATGATTAAATGGGCTAGAAATTTTCAGGAACCAATAATGATGGAGACATGGGAAAAGATTTGGGTTAGAAATGTTAAATTTACTCAAGCACAAAACCTTAGAGAGAACTTTTATAAGATGTTTTATAGATGGCATTTAGATCCAAAAAAGTTGTCCTGTATGTATTCTAATGTACAAGCTAAATGTTGGCGGTGTGATTGTGAAGATGCAACTTATTTTCATATTTGGTGGACCTGTAAGAAGGTTAAAGCATTTTGGATAAAGATCTGGTGGGTAATGCAAAATATTTTGAAAAAAAGGTTGGAATTTACACCGAAACTCTTTTTGTTGGGTATTATAAATGAATGTACATTATTGGAGACTAAGCTGATTTTAAATTTAATAACAGCAGCTAGACTGTTGGTTGCACAACACTGGAAAAAAGACTCTTTGCCTACAGTAGAAGAATGGATTGTAAAAGTAATGAACTTAGCTGAGATGGCTAAAATCTCAGCATATTTGAAGGATCATACGCAAGAAAGATATATTCTGGAGTGGAGGAAATGGATTGACTATGTTCGGAACAAATACCATATAAGAAGACATCAAATTGCGTATGAATGAAGAGGAAGAGTTGTAATTTTTGTTTTTCTATTTTATTAGATTGGAGTTAAGATTTTGATAGTGTTTGTAAACTAGAAATTGGATAGGTTAATGGTTGGGTTAAAATTTTTGTTGAAGAAGAGAAACCCTGTATTTCACTCTGGGAAGTCCGGGGGGGGGAGGGGAGGGGTGGGGGGGGAAGGGGGGAAGGGGGGGTTTATATGATTGTACTTTTATAAAACTTTTAATAAAAAAAAAAACATCTTTACATCATGAACTTCACTGGGTGCCTGTTTGCTTCCAGGTTCTATTCAAGGTATTGGCCATCACCTATAAAGACCTACATGGCATAGGGCAAGGCTACCTATGGAACAGGCTTTGCCCCATCACATCAGCTACAGACCCTGTCAGTCAAAGAATTTTGACTGGCGGGGTCTAGGAAGCTGGCCTTCTCTGCTGGTGCCCTTGCACTGCAGAATATCTTGCTCTTAGAGGTAAGGAAAGCCCCCAATTTCTTGGCCTTCTGCAAAAAGAACAAAACTTGGTTGTAGCCTGGCATGAGGGACACAGGGGCCCAGACAACCATGAGGTTTGCTGGCCCCATGAAAAAACACCCCCACCCATAATAATGCTATCCCCTCCCCATCTTGGAATTCTTCACCTTTTGAAAATTTGTGTTATTTTTATAATTTTAAATTGTTTAAATCTTAAATTAATTCTGATTTTCAGCTTAATTTTATATATTGCCTATGTATTGATTATATTGTACATACCCAAAGCTTCACTCTGAAGCAGATGGGCAATTAAGAAATAGGAAAAATGCATACATACCGTATATACATACCATACATACAGACTGTACATACATACATACATACCAGTGGTGGGTTGCTCCCGGTTCAGTCCAGTTCTATAGAACCAATAGTAAAACCGGCAGGAGGCTCCGCCCACCACCACAATGTCATCATGGGTGATCTGTGCATGGGCAGAAGTACGCACGCTCCCACTGCGAACTGGTAGTAAAGGTAATACATAGCCCTAATACATACATACATACCTATTTTGTTAAATATAAGCCCAGCAGCCATACTGTTGAACTAAAGAGCCTTGGATAGCTCAACAGGCTAATAAGCAGACTAAAGCCTGTTATTAACATCCAGCTGTCTGCAATTGCACCGGTTTGGGTCTCACCAGGCTCAAGGTTGACGCAGCCTTCCATCCTTTCTAAGGTAGGTAAATTGAGGACCCAGTTTGTGGGGGCAATAAGCTGACTTTGTATAAAATATACAAAAGTATGAAGGCTCTTGCTTAACGCATTGTAAGCCACCCTGAGTCTTCGGAGAAGGGCAGCATATAAATCTAATTTAAAAAAAAAACACCTAGGGACATACCTAAAGGGAAGGGGAAGAAAGCTGAGGGGTTCAGTGATGCTAAAGATGCTATTTGTTTGCTATATGTGATACAGATAATGGAATGTTCCCAATACTACAAACATTTTTCACATTAAAAAGTGATAGTCTTACTGTAAATTGTTGATCTTTATATTATACTCCATTTCTAGGGTTCAGAGTTCTCTGCATGCTACGAGCCTTGCATAGCAGAGAGATCTGCAAATCTGAGCACTACAGATAGTCCTCACTTTAGTGAACACAATTGGGACCAGCAACATGGTTGCTAAGTGGAAAATTATTGACTGAGACCAGGTTTACAAACTTACTTCCCTTTGGTCATTAAGCAAAACAACGTACTTGCTAAGTTCTTTACTATGCCTCTACTATTCCTTATAGCCCATCAACTGGGACTCAGCAGACAGCAATAGATTGGGGGTGGGGCCAAATAAAAGGTAAGCATAATGCAGGGGGTGGGGGGATGGGGGGATGGAGGGCAGAACCAGTTGGTGATGTCATATCATCACCGCTACTGGCTTGGCGGAACCGGGAGGAACCCACCACTGATTCAGAGGGCACATGCTTGGGCAAGACTGGTTTATAGATTTAGTGCATCAGTTAGAGAGGATGGAAGCAAAACACAGAATTACCTTTATATTTTTAAAAAATGTATCCTTAGTCAATGTTTTAGGAGTTTATAGGAGTCATGAGTTGGCTAAAATTGGAGCTAAAGTAAGGAGTCCCAAAGGTGCTTTTTCAGGAGGCAACTAGACTTTCTTGTTTTTTCTTTTGAAGAAGTTGAAAATAAGAACTTCCTTCTATTCTATTCTAATTCTATTCTAATAATTGAAACTCAATTTTTTTTTCTGAATTCCATCTTGCGTGGACTTTCAAAATTCAGGTGAGTAAAAGGAATGATGGAAGAAACAGCTAGAAATGGACTTCAGAACTTGAAGAAACCGGAACCAATCCCCCACTTATGTATCAGTGTGAGGGCATATCACAATACATCCCCCAAACACTTATGGAACATTTATCTCTCCTGAGCCTAATTATCCAACAAATCAATCTAGTAAACATTCCTCACAGCATGGGTCACTCTTTATGTAAAATTATAGGGCTTAGAATATTTACTAATTGAGCAAGCTGATTGGCTGCATATCTGTAAGTGTCTTCTAATATATTTAATTGCAATGTTTTTGAATCTGTATAGTCTGAGACCCTCTCAGAATCAGCACTTAGTCCCTTTCACAATTATAAATGTCAGCAGCAATAAAGAGGCTTTCCTTGTCTCCAGAGTGAAACACAAAATTAATCTTATGTGCCTGGCATAAGGACTCAGAGCTTTTTTAAACTTCCATTATTGAAAATTATGGGATTAGAAGAAAAAGCACATCTATGTACATCATGTCTAGTCAAAAACCAAAGGGCCCGTTGAGTTAAAATCTTATTTATTTACTGCATTTAGTATATTTTATGGAAGTACAGAGCTTCAAAGGGCACTCACTTCAACAAGGCTTTGAGTGAAGCACTCCACTAGAAATCAGACATGGCTTCCTTCTCTGTTTTTTCTGAGGCTTCTTTTAGCTCTTGAACTTGCTGAAAGAGGTTTCCTGGCCCAGAAGAATCTGGCTGCCACCCGGGACTTCTGTAGGGTGAACAAACCAATGTAGAGATAAAGAGGATGGCCTTGATGGAGAGAGGCAAGAGATCTATTACCAAAGCAACAAGAAAGGAAACATTGCTAACTTTAGATAATGAAGATCATGACCAGGAAAGCTTTAGCTCAGCTTTGATTATGTTCCAATTGCAGCCTTACCTGGAATATGACGACCTTATAACAATGACTCATGCTCTGATCACCATTCACCTGGACTACTGTAATGCTTTCTACATGGGGTTGCCCTTGAAACTACCCAGAATGCAGTACTTCAAATGTTGCTTTATATATATGCCAACACGAGCACATTACATCTACCTTATGTTCCAGATCCTGCATTGGTGTTCTATTAGCTTTTGTCCTGATTTTAACCTTTGAAGCCTGATTTTATCCTTTGAAGCCGCACATGTCTTGGATCTGAGGTATTATCTCCACATCAATCTTTTCCAAATAGTCCTGACTACCCCATACTAATGTATTTCTGGAGAATCTTTAGATGATTCTCCACTTTTGCAAGGCCAAGGGAATGAAGGGAATAGAGTCTCTCAAGTGCTCCTTAGCAAAGGCAAATTTAGGAAAAACAGAAAATTAAAATACTCACTACCTATAAAGAGCCTCTCCCTCAAAGCTGTGTACTTGATTTGACATACTCTCCCCCATAACGCTATCAGGTCTCACTTTATTAAAATATGATTAATATGTTCAAAACAGAATTAGTTAGAAGAGCATTTGAATTGTGATTATTGTTATCTACTTATTTACTGGAGATTTTAAATGATTTTTGTAGTTGTTTTTCACATATTTTATAATATGTTATTTTTTTTAAGTTTCACCTTTATTTTGATATTACCGCACAATGGACATTTTAAGGTATTGAAAATCTGGAATATTGGAAGCCATCGGGAGTCAAGTAACAAATGAAAACACATAAAACAAATGGAAAGCTAAGAACTTAGGAGATTGTTTGGTGTAGTATTTAAAGCACCAAAGTAGGAACTGAGAGATTGTGAGTTCTAGTTCTAACTTAGACACAAACTCAGCTGGGTGACTTTGGGCCAGTTATTCTCTCTCAGCTCTAGAAAGAAGGGAAGGCAAACCACTTCCAAAAATCCAAAGAAAATTGCAGGATTGCTCTAAACCCATGTTGGTGAACCTATGGCACGTGTGCCACAGATGGCACGCAGAACCATATCGGTGGGCATGTGACTGTTGCCCTAATTCAGCGTGCATGTATGTGTCAGCTAGCTAAGTTTTGGGCCTTCCGGTCCCACTGGAAGTCGACAAATGGGCCGTTTCTGGCCTCTGGAGGGCTTCTGGGGAATGGGGAAGTCTGTTTTTGCCCTCCCCAGGCTCCTAGAAAGGTTCTGGAGAGCCTTTTGCCCTCTGGAGAGGGCGAAAAACGGCCCTGGCTGGCCCACTGTGCCATCGCATGCCAAAAGCATGGGGAACACGGAGGGGGGGTCATGCACACATGCACGGGGGTGAGATGCATTGAATTATGGGTGTAGGCACACGTACATGTGACACACACACCCCCCCGTGCTCCCTCCGCTTTTGGCACGTGATGGCAAAAAGGTGAGCCATCACTGGTCTAAACGATCGCCAAGAGTCAACACTGAGTTGGCGTTCCCCCCCACCCCCCACCCCAAAAAAAGCTTGGGAAGACTAGGATGCCATTCCTCCTGTAATCTTCCTGTACTGCTGCTTTTATTACTAATACTTTGAACTATTTTAAAAATGCCTTGAATTCATTAAAGTGCTTCTTAACACAACAAATTAAAAATGTTTTCCCATTTGCATGGAGTTTGAAGCAATCTTTTTTCCCCTGCCCTTCTCCCCCTTCCTGCAGTACCCCATTCCCAAATTAACTTGTCAGGAACATCCTCTGGGGCTGTATTAGTCCATTCTTCTCTCACTGCCACTTTTTTTTCCCTTTTTTTTTTGGTAAGATGCCAAAGCCTGTCAATTAACAGTAAGCCTATCCCTTATGAACAGAAGCAGGGGCTGTGATCATGTTCAGCTAAGATCAAGGATTAGTAAATCAGTATGGCTCCAGATTGCAGACACTATTTAAACCCCACAGGCCTCACAAGCCAACACAGCATATTATGTTCTGGCTGGACATAGAGAACTGAATCTCTTGGTTACAGGAGAGTTCCTTTTTTTCCCCCTTACCTTTCCAGGCCAGTCAATTACACAACTTAAAACAAGCACTGATTTTATTGTCAACTTGGTACGATCAAATGTCAGCTTGCTAGTCCTAGTTTTATCTAGGTGCTTCCATCAAATTAAAGATATTCCATTACCCTGGTGATAAATTATAGAAAAATGGTTGTTCAAAACAAACAAACAAAGGCATTCAAGGCTAAAAAAAAAAAAGTAACAGTAGCCTTTCATACAGGGCTTTTGGAGGGTGGGGGTTTTATGTTTATTCCTACAGGAAAACCCTCCCACCATTCACATATTCACTGAGTGAGAGTTCTCATACAGAGATATATATGATGGTTATTTGCACAGTCAGCTGGATGTTTAGACTGGATTTGGCATTTTTGTCCATCTATCAAGTCCTTCCCAAGGACCTGGGATAGGCAAATATGGATGTCTGATGGTGCTAAAGATATAATTGCAGGATTTTCTTTTCTGAATAAAGCTGCCTTTTGCAAATGACTGATGGTGTTCAAGTGATGCTTCAGTTATTTTGGGTTTAGACCCAAGTTGTCTCTTACTATTAGTACTACCTTTGCTTTCTTTTGCCACAGTCATCATATTTCTATTGGCAGGTATCTTCTCCAGTTCTTTCTCTTGTATTCTGCTGCCTCTAAGTATTGCCAAATCCACTATAAGAAAGACTTTTTAAAATCTTTCTTATTGACAGTTGTGAAGGTCCCGCCAGTTCCTATTTGCAGGCAAAATGTATTTCTTGCAGATCCCCCAATACACCATTGTTGCTACTTGTCATGCCATGGTTTGTAGTCAGCCTGTGTGATCTTTTGTGATCCACTGTTTCTTCAGTTTCCTTGCAGAGTTGACACTTGTCTTCTCAATTATGGCTTTGTATGCATTTGTTCTTAAGGCGTAGTCTTGTGCAGCCTCTCTGCCTCAATCTTTTTCCTGTTCTTAGCCATTGCCAGTTCTTGTTATTATCTGTTTCCTCTGCTTGTAATATTTTGTCTTCCCATGCCTCTTTTCTCTTCTTCATTTGATCTTTCTTATAGGCCAGTTTGGTCTCTACCATACTCAGTAGGTCTTCCTTTGTACTAGCTTCAGGGCATCTCTACCATACTCAGTAGGTCTTCCTTTATACTAGCTTCAGGGCATCTTCTTCCATATTGTCCTTCAGATATTCTTCTAATGACCTTTTTCTTCTTCAACTATCCGATGTACTTGCAAAATTCTGTGCTCATCCGTTTTCTTTGGTAAATAGAATCTGCCAACATCACTCTGAGGATGAAGAGCATGATTCATTGCCTTTATTTTCTAGTCCTCCTATCCAGGGCTTTTAGTTCTACTTGAGTTGAGTCCACTATTCCAGCTGTGTATATAATGATTGGAATTGCCCAAGTGTTGATTGCCTTGATGGTATTTCCTCCACTGACTTTGGACTTTAAGATCTTCTTCACTCTCTTGATGTCTTCACTTCTAATCTTTTTCTTGACTTCAGAGGGTGCTTAATGTTGTCAGCTTGGAGAATGTCCAGATATTTGTAGTGATCATTTTCATCCAGACTCTTATTGTTATTGCCATAGAGCACAGTGGTGAAATCCAATTTTTTTACTACCGGTTCTGTGGGCATGCTTGGGGGGCATGGCCAGGGCAGGATACTGCAAAATCTCCATTCCTATCCCACTCTGGGGCCAGCCAGGGGTGATATTTGTCAGTTCTCTGAACTACTCAAATTTTCCACTACCGGTTCTCCAGAATCTATCAGAATCTGCTGGATTTCACCCGATAGGGCACCTTGATTCTTTCAGTTTTCACTACTTTTCCTCATTTGATGGTAAGCACATTTGTCCAGTTCAAATTTGATTGCAATATCTTAGCTATATATATGACAGTATTGAGCAGCAATTCTATTTCAGATCGTGTTTTTCCACACAGCTTGGTGCAAAGGAGGTGGGGTAGTCTGGCAGATATTTTTGTTAGCCATGGCCTGAGTTATTCAGTATTGTTGACAAAGGAATCAATGCAGTGAAAAATAGTGAAAATGAGTCTCCCTGAAATATCCTTCTCTTGATATAAACTTCTCCCAATCTATCACAATTGACCTACAATGTCTTCCATTGTGCCATCAATATTTGCATAAAGCTTCTGATGTTTTTTCTGATTCCTATTATTTCTAGGCATTTGATTATCCAATCATGTGGCAGGGTGTCAAACAACTTCTTTAATCAACCCATGACACATTCAAGTTGGTCTTCCTCTTTGTGCTGCCCCGCTCCCCCCCTCCACATACACACGTATGGCAAGAGTTCTACAGGTGTTTATTCAAACCCCTGAGACAGATCCTTGGAAAGCAACTGTGTTTGCAGGTCCGGATTTGTAGCTCAGTACAGCCAGAGTCACTGGGTAACAGAGTCCAATGGGCACAAACAAAGTCCAGGGAAGCTGTCCAGGAGTTGAACAGGCCAAGATACACGGCATGAGCACACAAGGCATAGAACTGTGCATTGAAATGTTTTTGTTTGGTAATATTTTCAGTCAGCCATATATTTAGACTGAATGTCAGATGTTTAGTAGTAGTAGTAGTAGTAGTAGTAGTAGTAGTAGTAGTAGTAGTAGCAGTAATAGTAGTAGTAATAGTAGTAGTAATAGTAGTATATATCATTATTATTTTGTACAACTCAAGGCAACATACCTAACGTTTCTGCCTATTTTCCTGATGACAATCCTGTGAGGTAAATTAGCCTAAAAAATCACCAGCTGGCTTTAATTTGTAAGAGAAGACTAGAACTCACAGTCTCTCCTTTTTTGGCCCAGCACCTTAAGTGCTACACTAAACTGGCTCTCTGTGTTCATGCACTCAGAGATTTGAAGACAAGACACATGTGCAAATATACACCATTTACACTGGGAAGGATACAATTATTATATAAAACTTATTTACATTTCATTTTTCCACCAAAGCGCTTAAGGAAGACAACATTAATAATATATACATAAAATTATAAAATTAAAACATAAAAACAAAAGTAATGAAAACCTATTGATTTAATTTATTTATTGCTTCAACCTTAGCAGGTTCTAGGCAGAGAGTAGATATTAATAAGTTAAATACAAGCAATAACAAAAATAATTAAAAACAAAGAACCCTCCATACAACACGCTCAGCATTGGGACTCTCTCAACTCACATGAACTGAAAACTGACACATGCCAGCAACCAAATCAGCTCCCACGGTGGTATTGCAATATGGTAATAGCACAACTAAGACAACAGACCTCCTCATTTTGAAGCAGCAGAAATGTGTGAATAGCCTTCGGAGTAATTGGATATTTCAAGGATACCCCATGAAAAGTAAATTATCTGTGCAGTACTTCAACCAAGAAATGACAAAAATATGAGTGACTATTCACAACCTAAAAATTAATAGTATGAAGCCAATTAAAAGATACCTCAATAAACAAATATATTTAATCTCCCAAGTCTGTCTAAATACACACAATTTGTATTTTGGCAAAATGTCAACTGAGAAGGAATTAGCTTGGCCCCTGTAGGTCCGAATTCCAGGGCTTGAAGGAGCAACTTCAAGAATGTTCTCTATTGCATCTTCCAAGGAGCAGGTGCTCCCAAGAAGAACAAACTGTGCAAACAAACTTGAGACAACATAGTATTCAAAAAAGCTTGTTCTTTCATTGCAGAGAGTTTATAGGTCATAACAGGGATCTGGAAACAGACTGGTCAATCTTCTGGCTACAACATTCTTCACAAAACAAAATCTACAAACACTTTTGAAAAGCAGCCCTTGTAGAATACAGTAGGTTACAATATTGCACATGGTCTATAAAATAAGTTATTATCACCTTAAGAATAGGAACAAACACTTTTAATCCTTGAAACTTCAACCTGTACATGCCTCCAACATGTACGGGATGAGAATCATAGAAACTAAGGCATCCAGGTGCAACAATCAAGCTGTGATCCTGAGTCTTCAAGTAGATGTAATTTCATCCAACAATGGGATTTGTTTGTTTATTTTCAAGTGCTTTTAAGTGCTTCAGTTGTACAACTTGAATTTTCATTCCCAATGTCATTTAATTGCTCAGGAATGTAATTCTGTTTTGCTTAAATTAACAGGTTGTTTACTTTGAACATCCAGAATGCTTCAACTATTTTATCCTTTTCAGGTATTTGCAAGAACATTGTTATTCCAATCAGAGAATATCTTCATTACTCCATACACTCATGAAATGATGATGGATGATTATTGCTAAATCAATAATTTTGATTTAGAAGTACAGAATTGGATTTAATATTTTAATTCAAAGTCAAAAGGTAGATACAGATCCATTTAATTCATATGCTGTATACACAAAGACAGGGGAGGGGAAAAAAAGAAAAGAAAAGAAACCCCTTATGCCCTTTTTTTGTATTACTTAGGAAAGTGCAGATCTCTTTTCATGCCTGATCAAGTGACAACAGAGGGAGCCAAGATATTTATTGCCAAGTAGAAGAATACAAAGTCAAGATGATCCACAGGGATTTCTCTACTGCCTGAATGCTAGACAAAAACAAATGATATTATCAGGAAATGATCACAGAAAGCAAGGCTCTTTGCTCTGATAGAAACAGTCTTTATTAACCTTTCTTTAAAACAACATGGGAGTAAAGTCAAACAACAATGCACAAGGTTGACCCTGTTTTACTCTGCCCTCTCCTTCTCATTTAATCAGGGGCCAAGCATTTAAGTTCTGCCACTGAGAAGAAAATGTTGTAACAGAAATCCTCTTAAATATAAAGGACATGCTTCAGCAACAGTTAAACACAGGTAAATACTACTGAATTAACCCCCTGTCTAACTATTTCTACTTAAAGATATACAGTCTGTTTAATGAGACATGACTTACAATTCCTTTTGAAAATGAAAAGGTTCCATTTGTTATTAAAATGATTTATTTGCCCCACTGATTTTTAGCGATTCATCTCAGGCACAGCAGTTCTGAACCCAGCCCAACAGAACTGAAAAACAATTGGCTTGAACTAGGTGGTACCCAAGCATTTTCATGCATCATACATTCTGTAGCATGTTAAGAACTGAGGAATGTAATATTTATTTCTTGTTTTAAACAACCTATACCTTTCCCACGTGATCAATATTGTGCATTCATCTTAGAAAAAGGAAAAATCCACTAAGCCTTCTAATACTTTTTGGCAGGACCTATAGAAGATAGGAGGGATGCGGTGGCTCAGTGGCTAAGATGCTGAGCTTGTCTATTGAAAGGTTGGCAGTTCAGCAGTTCAAATCCCTAGTGCTACATAACGGGGTGAGCTCCCATTGCTTGTCCCAGCTTCTGCCAACCTAGCAGTTCAAAAGCACATAAAAAATGCAAGTAGAAAAATAGGGACCACCTTTGGTGGGAAGGTAACAGCATTCCATGCATCTTTGGCGTTTAGTCATGCCGGCCACATGACCATGGAAACATCTTTAGACAGCGCTGGCTCCTCGGCTTTGAAACAGAGATGAGCACCACCCTCCAGAGTCAGGAACAGCTAGCACATATGTGCAAGGGGAACCTTTATCTTTCCCTTATAGAAGATAGTCCCTTCTAACACTAGTTATTCTGTTATTCTGCCTTCTAGAGAACCTTGACTTTTTAATTTTAAAGCACATTTATAACCATCATATCCTTTGGCACGGCTTCTAGATAAAAAATTTTAATTTTATAATCTATCTAGTTTCCTGCCTTTTGCTATGACTAGCTATTTCAATGATTTGCAATAGTGGGGAATAACTGTAGCTCAATCTGTACTTCAGTGATCCTAAGCTAATCCCCTCTTTTTTTCCTCCTTTTATTCATGTTTCTTTCTATCCTGTTTTGAGTTACAATGAATAGAATGGGGCAGGCAGGAGGAATTCTGCAACTGGACACTGGAATACTTATTGGAGCACAAGATATATATTCAAAAGTGTATACAAGAAGAAAAATATTCCTGAGTCATCTGTAACTGTTTCCCAGTCCCAAAAGAAGAGAATATCTGTAGCTCACGGTTGAATTGACGTATTTTGGTGTGATCAGTGATCGCACTGATGATGTTACCTAGTTGGGTAATGAAAGATCAGCATGCAAACAACCAAGCTCAGAGACCACCAACAGCTCCACAGTTTTTCAGTCATTACTCCAAACATCTGTAGCTATTCACAGGACTACTGCTAACCTGTAATGTGCCTTTGTACAAGATGTTTTTTGCAACCAGAGCATCAAATTACATCACATGGCAATTGCAGCTTCTCGGTGCTTTGTTCTCCCTTTTCTTCTACAAAGCATGCACAGTTGGGTGGTAACTGGAAGGGCTACTTTGCTACTGTTCCCATTGTGTCATTGCACCTTTGTGCAGTGCACAACTTTCACACCTGCTTGCAGCAGTCCTGGTTGCTTCCATAACCAATGATACCATATATCAGAAAGAGAAAGGTGAACTGAGAAGGCCTTTGCAACAGGGGACTCATATAGGGCAAAGTTTGGTTTATCTCTCTGCTAAGTCAAAATGGGGAAGGGGGGAAGGAACCCTACCCACACATTGGGCAAGACATCTAGGTTGTAGTTACTATCACTTGTACTAATTTTATTAAATGAAACACTAATCTGTAGGATCCCTGAAAACTGAACTCCTTTTTGCTGAACAGGTATTTGAAAAGATGTCTTGGAAGTAGCTCTTTTTTGGGGTTGTATCTTCACAGGTTAAACTTTCTGAATAGTTTTCAGAACTAATTTAAGGAATAATTAATTATACATTTAGGGTGCATATTTAAAAAGAAAAGTCAGAAGAATAATTATAGTACAGTGTATCATCTTGAAAATTTGGTGACCTAAATATTTGTTTTTGTATCAGGTAAATATAATCCAAATATAAAAACCACAACTCCCATATATATGAATAAGCATCTGTTTCATTTGCAGCTCTTTTTCCAATATTTGTGGTGCAATCATTGTGTGTGTGTGTGTAACAGTAACTATGCAGTTTAGCATACAGAATAATGTAATTACTCATTCTTGAATAGCAGGATAATTACTGTCACTGAAACCCACATAACGTACAGATCTTTTTGTTCTCTTTAAAAATGATAAATACTACATTTTCCCTTTTGGCACAGGGCACATCGTTTTTTTTTCTTTCTGAATTTCCTTCGTCTTCTACTGCTCTTGAATTGCATACTATTTGGAATGAATTATGAGATGCATCACTAAGTCAATAGCAAGAAGAGCGACAAGATTATTTGGAAATTTGCAAAAATAGAAAAGTCAGCGTATGTCTTGAAGGATATTATGGGGGCGGGTCACCATAATTTAAAACCAACAATTATGACAGGCCATTTTGGGGCCTCTGGGATAACTTTCAGGGGTTACACAAACCTGCCACCTCAAGAAAGACATGGCTGTCGTTGAAGAGGGATGGAATGAATAAACAGTTGACCTCATTATGGCACTGCTCAAACATGAAGAGATCTGACTCCCCTATCAATTGGCCCAGGCACCAAGATCATCTCTGGAGGACTTCCCTGAGAGCCTGCCTTATCAGAGATAAAATTATGATTGAGAAGAGCTTTCTCACATTTTGAGCACCACTAACATGAGGTTTAACTAATGCTGACAGAGATGTTTGTTTTTACTGTCAGGAAGACAGTTTTTTATTTCTCCATCTTCATTTTTTTAAAATTAGAGATATACTTTTATTATTATCATGTAATTTACTTCTTCCTTTAACTGCAAACCACCTGAAAATGCTTACAGAAGAATGCCATTTAAATGCATTAAATACATACATAATTTCAGATAACCATGAGCTAGCTGTGTACAAACTGGATTGTTTTTATGTGCTCTAGATAGGAGTGGTTTGCTCCCTTAGATTTTTTCCACTCTATTTCCATTCTTAGTTTCTCCTCACAACAAAAGAGGACCAACCCCTCCCTCATAAATCAGTGCCATCCATTCTGATGAAATTATATATCATCAAATGTGTAAGAAAGAAACTTGGAAAGAAACTGATACTTTCACTAGCCTTGTCCAAATCTGCACATTCAAGATGCAGCATAAATGAGAGGAGAAAGCATTGTGGCGAGACTAGCTGGGAAAATACCAGGCTCTAATGAGCCTCGCGAAACTCAGACAGATAAACCACTGTCAGGGGATCTTCAGACCGGAAGCATCCTGTAGGGATGGTGAAGAATGAGAGGCATCTTGGACAGCAAAAGAGGAACAGGCAAGTTCCTTCTAAAGCCAGAGAAAACTCTTCAATCTGATGGCAGGGGGAGGCCGCCATTGCGACCGCCATGAAGCCGGGGCATCTGGAATAAGAACTGCGCAGGAGTGAAGATTTGGTTTGAGTATTGGTACCGGGTGAGCGATTGCCAACTCACAGGTAATAAGGAAAAAAAATGGAAATTTTTAAAGCTATCCCTGCATGGAAACAGCAGCTAAATAGCACCGGGGAAGTTAATTGACAGAGAGAAAGCAGAAGTAAAAAAACAGTAAAGCCTAAAACAGAGTTTGATGTTTAAATTTTAAATGTGGATACTGAATTTGGAGATACTAAATTTATTATAAGAAAAAGAAATCCAAAAGAAAATACTTTTAGAATAGGATTGGATATAAACTGTAAGGAAAATGTTGAACTTTAAAGGAATATTAAAGAATAAAGAAAAATGCATAATAGAAAAGCCCTGTTAAAGATTTTAAATTGAACTTGAACTGGAACGTAAAGTTGGAAATTGGAAAGTATAAAAGGCTTAGAAGAGAAAGATGCAACTTAAACAGTTCACTTTGAAAACCACTATGGGGCTCATACTTTGTCAAAGTTGTATATGTAATGTATTAAATTAGATTATTGGAAAGATGTTCAACTCTAGCAGTTATACAGGAACAATATCAGGCATTTAAATCTTCTGTTTTCAAAGACATGACTAGAAGAAGTGAAAGATACTGGAAAAGTATAGTTTGCATGTTCACAGAAATTTCCAAAAAAAGAGATAACCTACCAACGAACCAGAATATTTTGAGTTAATACTACTGTCCAAAGGATGATATTTCCAACCACCATAATCAAACATGTATTCTTCATATTCAACTGAAAGTTTTTGACTTCTAGAAGATTCAAATGCCTGTATATTATAAAGACTGATTTGTCTATGGACTGTTCCCCACTTGCTTCTATGGCATAAATATACCTTGGTAAGATCATTTTTCCATTGTGATGTTACCTTTTTCTCATCTTAATTATACAAATGATAGTTTTAAATTATCCATAATTGTACTGGGGTTAACACCATATTCCTTACATTCTCTATAAGGTAGATGTCACGAAGGACAGGAGAAACTGAGAGAAAACTCAAAATATTGAGAACTTCATTGTTCAAAATCTGCAATCACTCATGGTGAAATACATAGAGAACCAGGTCAGATTAAAGAAGTGCCTAGCTATTCAGTCAAATAGCCCAAAGTTGCTTTTTCAGGAGGCAATTGGACTTTCTTGTTTTTCTTTGAAGACATTTTGTTTCTCACCCAAGAAGCTTCTTCAGTTCTGCTTCTTGGGTAAGAAATGAAACGTCTTCAAAGAAAAACAAGAAAGTCCAGTTGCCTCAGTCATCCAGGACAACCATGACCTGGATGACTGAGAAACTCTATAGACCTTCACAAGTAGCATTATTTGTTCTATAGTTCCCCCTTCTTGAAAAATCTGCTTCCAGAATCTGAAGGACACCCTAGACTGTTATTTATAGTTTAGCCACATATCATGATCTTATAAGTACTATCAAGCCACTACTTAAACCTCCACATGAAGACACACACACACACATGCACACATACGTAAAGCCCTGGTATTTCTCAGAAATCATTTTCATCCAGGAGTGCATTTCTGCCAGGGCAGAACTAACAAGAGCCTTCAAGGCTCACAGATTGAAAAACTGCCCACACGCTAAAATCCAGTTAATTAACCAGAGAAGTCATTATGAAAATCTAAAGTGGGGGGGGAACCCCACTTTGTGTATGCAAATTGAAAGCAACTTTCCCAAGCTATAAGTAATAAGAGCACTTTTCTGTTTTGGAGGTTATCACCTGTTTGGCCTTGAGCAGGAGCCAGCAATTGGAAGCTAAGATACCAGCTGCTGAGTGAGAAGAGTTCTACAATGCACATTGTAGATCTCCTCTCTCCATTTTCAGGCCCCAGAAGGAGACAAAACAGAGTATACCTGTATGGCCCCCACACAGGTATTTGAAAAGAAATAAATCAATTGAAAAACTAGAAAAACCCTGGCATCAGCCAAAAACCACGAGTTGCAGAAGAGAAATGCTGTCTGGTGAGCTCCTGCCCTCGCATCCTTTTTCACCCACAATAACAACACCACATGCCATAGACCATATGGACCATATGAACTGGTCTATAACTATTCCTATCCCTACATCTGTAAATGTACAGATTCTCCAACTGAATTTACCATCAACTTAGTCTGTAGAGGGCATCAGCAAGTTATTTATCTACTTTCTATACTGGATTGCCTGGAGCAGGTGAGATTTTTGGCAGACAAACGAGGGGGATTCAGAGACAGCGAATCTATAATAGATCAGTGTGCCATCTAGCAATTCTTAATAGAAAAATACCCATGGAAACAGCAATTCCCTTCATACATTGCTTTTCTCCATCTGAAATCAGCCTTCAGTTCCATCCCAAGAATGAAAGCTTATTTAACAGATGGCTATTTTCACTAAACAGGATACTGTATGCAAACACAGTCACACAACTGAGGCATAACAAATCTGGCTATCCTAATGCAGATATTCCAATCAGAGATACAACCCTAGTGTTTAATGTTTATACAAACTCAGTGGTTTGCTGCTCTTACCAAAAAGGAATTTCACTCCCCATCCACCCAGGTGCAGATATTTGGCAGTGTTGCTGTGTGCTGATGACATAGCAATTCTCTCCCTTACATAGCTGGGATTTAGAAGGAATTCTGCAAGGACAGGGGTGTCAAACTAACGTTGTCACGGCGGCATCACATGACGTATTGGGATTCCCACCCCACCCCCGCTTTTCCTAAACCAGGTGTAGTTGTGGCCAGTGCATGATGCATCTAGTCCATGGACTGGGAGTTTGACAGCCCTGGGCAAAAAGGAAGGGTTTACAATTAATTGCACCAAAATCATAATTCTGGTTTTCTCAGGAAGATATAGTTGCCATAAAAATCAATGGCAAGCAGAAACTAACCAAACGCAGACTAAGTTCCAGCTTTTAAAGATTGTAGAGTAATTTTTCAAGCCTCTGGAAACTGGTAGAAACAATTTTATTTTCTGTTCGCCCAGACTCTGCTAATTCTCCTTGATGACTTCACATCAAGTTGGAAGATTTTAAAAATGATTTAAAGACTTTAAGTCATGGCAGCTTTTCTATCCACTCTTTCCTATCTCTTGGCCTAGAGAAGGTTAAAATTTACCAGGGTTTTTAATATTACATATCAGAGAGACTTAAATACTATAGGTAACCTACAAGGGTGGATTCCTTCTTTCCTGGAAATTTTTAGACCTGCAAACTAAGCTTGATTTTTTTGTCTAGTTTAACATTCTACCCTTGGCAGTATTAAATGGGAGGATTCATGAAATTCCACATAATGAGAGAAATTTTTCCTGTTACCAGAATGAACCTGATTTTGGGGGGGGAATTTTTCATGGTTCCTTCTGTAAGAATTTATATGCTGATAAATTATATCACTCTGTAGTATAGATCAACCTTTCAACTAGGGAGATGTTCTACTCTCAGGACAGAGCCCTGCTATTATGAACAAAAATGCCAAATTCTTAGCAGCTATTGCATTAAGACAATCTAAGGTATCTTAATCTTGGATTGATGTCAGGAAGAAATCTTTTTATTCTTCCATCTAGTATTTACTTTGTTCATTTTCTTTTGCGTTGTCTTATTCTTTTTCATTTTTCATATGTGTATATTTTAATTAGATGGTTTACTGCTCTTACTGTATTATACTTCAGTCCGCTTTTATATGTTGTTTTAAGGTTGTAGCCAATTTGTTGGTAATTGACCATAAATAAATACATTTTTAAAATTAAACTTATATTATAGCTCTATGAACAGCATCACATCAGCATCAAAATTAGGCTGTGGTGTTTCTTTTAGAGAAAAGAGATGATTTCATTTATTCCAGCTAGCCCCAGAAAAACATAGACTTATCTATTTATTTTATTTTTATATCACAGGACTCCAGAAGTGACTTGTAGTAGTTTACATCAAACAAGAATAGAAGCATTTAATAAAATTTGAGAGCAAAATGATCAAATACAAAAACACTAAAATGCTGATATAATAAATTCTGTGATGCTATTATACCCACAAATCAGTAGCTCCTGGAAGATGAGGTGGTGACCTAATTCTAGAGGAAAGTTATTCCATAAAATGAGAGCATGGTTGAGTAATATTGTCTGTGAGCCATCATCTCCTTTATCTCCCAGTCCTAGGGTTGGGGTTCAAACAAAATGTTTTGAAAGGATATACTCACTAGCCAGATTGTACATTGGGAAGCCAAATTAAACATCAGCTATCATATATCAATTTAACTCTTTCTAACATTAAGACAAATTCCTTGAAGTTGAGTTTGACTCAGTGACTGCAAAAAATGCATCCATATAGCTTTCTTGGTAACAACACAGAAGTTTCCCACTATGATCTTTGACTTCTCAGTCTAGCCTGCAGCCTCCCAAACTCTCTGGCAATATTCCTTACCAAGTATTAACTAAGCCTGACACTGCTTAGTTACTGAGCCCAGCCAAAGACAGCCAGGTGCAATAATGTACTGAGACTATGATTAACTGTAGGAATAGATTGTATGTTGTTATTATAATTAGTGTAATTATACTAGATTGAACATTGTTGTTAAAGGTTGATCAAAGGTTGATCAATCTCATTACCTGGAGATGTAATTGCTATTTTTGTTATTTCTTTATTGAAAGGTGCTTTTATTTTTTTATACGTTCCTAAATAGAACATTGTTTTGCATGGTGTTTTGCATTTTCCAAATTAAATAAATAAATGGCATGAAGTTTTGCGAGAATTTAATTGTTATTTTTCTTTTAGAAAAATAATATTTTACCAATTAGAAGCTTACTTTATTCTAACTTGTGAGATTCCTTTCTCCAAGAGTAGCTGTTCAAATTAGGTTGCATCTTTAATTCAAAATAGATGACTCTGAATACCTTTGGACCTTGCCCTTCAGGAAGAAATTTCTAGGGAAATGGGCTCAAGGAAATAAACAGAGAGGTAAAACTAACTTTTCCCAGAATTCACACATAGGTGGGCTTGTCCTTATTAAAAGGCTTTTAGAATTATGCTTTTGAGCATAAACACAACATGTTGTCTTTTAATGCACATTTCCATGCATACATCAGAAAGCAGAGCATTAACAGAACATTTTTCACATGTACTTTTTAAATGATTACTGGTCAATAGCATTTAAACTCCTCTACCGAATTAACACCTTTTGCAAAAAGTTTGCCTCAGCAGAACAAATGGAAGCGCCTTGTTTGTGAGTTTTTATTTTGAAATTATTGCACAGCTTTGCTTTTCATCAGGCTGAAAAATATGAAGTCCAAAATATTTGTGGTTCTGATTGTCAATCTGGCTTTTGCAGAGATGTATGTGTGAAGACAAAATAGACAACTCATTTTGTTGACTCAATAGAAGCGTATTATCACAGCAAGATTTTAATTCAGATGTACAATACCTGCTTTTTCCAGAACACAACAATGAAACTGCCATGTACTGTGTGTCACAGCAGGTAACTAATATCAACAAAGTATAAAGAAAAAAACCTATGTGCAAATAACATAGCATGGGTCTAACCTTGAGCAACAAAAGCGAAGAATTTAAAAAGTAAGGTCTAAGTCTGTATCCTTAACCCCCTCTGTTGGGTTTATTTTCTATATTATAAATGATACAAACTCTTTATCAAGGCTGTGCATACAGAGACGTGCTCTAATGTATCCAACAAGGCAAACATATTTTGTTGTTTTTCATTTGAAGTAGTTTCCCATGCCTATCAGATTTATTCAGATGCTTATCTAATTATTATCCTACTACCAGAAAACAAAATCATAACCCTACATTTGAAACTGTACCATTAACCTCACACTTTGTTTTATTTCAGCTTCCAATCCAGAAGAAAAAGATTTAGTAATAGATCTTTTTTCCCACTTATTAAAAGCCTGTGATGGAGAAACGCTACTTATGCAGGTGCAAAATCCAGCTCTTAATCTCTAATTATAAATTTTAGTTGAGTAGGTTTCTGCCTTATAACTGAAGCTAAATATAAAATATTTGAGTTTATCTCAGACTGAAATGCCACATTAAACATTTTAAGGAAGTTTGTTGCCACAGATGGTTCTAAGGCTGAGAATACATTCCTGAAATCTTTTGCTGAGTGATGCAAATTTCAACTAGCCTCCAGACCAATGGCTGATTTCTCCAGAACAATTTTGGGAAAATTGGCTTATGAGTCCAATCAAGCCATAAATGAGCAACCCGTAAAAGCTTCAATGTCCCTTCCTTTCCAGATTTAGGATCTCGCTTTCCCATTTGCTCCACTATGATTCTCTTCTCTGCCCTGCTCAAAATTCTAATCTCCTCTATTTTGTTGTTGTTGTTGTTGTTGTTGTTGTTGTTGTTGTTGTTGTTGTCAGTTGCAAAATTCAAAGGCCTCAGTTCTTTGGTGCTCAGTCTTTCTTATGGTTTTGCCCTAATAATATAATCAGCCTCTAATACCATCTCTGGCTTAATCCTACCAAAACCACCCAGATCTTGTGACATTCCATTTTTGACCTTGAATGGGGTAACGCTTTCCCATTCAAGGTTGGTATGTGACTGCAGGTATTTCTACAGTAGCAGCCTGAAGAACAAGTGACAGCAGTGGCCAGGAAGGCTTTTGCCCAAGTCAGTTTCATTGGAATCAATTTCCAATCATGAATATGCCTTGGTATCCCCATGTAACACTTCTGCTTCATAAACTGCATTAGTTGCCAATTTGTTTCTAATTGAAGGTGCTATCTATAAAGTTCTACATGGCATAAGTCCTGGTTACTTGAGGAACCGCCTGTCCCCCTTAACAATTGCCTGGCTGATTCGATATTGCAGAGCTGGCACCTTCCAGATTTCTTTAATTAAACAATGTCATCTGTTCAGAGTCTCTCTTGCAACATCTACCCTCTAGAATGAGATTCCTCCTCAGAGCTGAATGGCCTCCAACCAGCTCTTTTGGTTAAGGAAAATGAGACCCTTCTTTGATTGGACTTGCTATCTTTTATGTTTTATACATCTTATTAAAATGTATTTGTTTGTTGTGAGCTGTCCAGAGCCGTTGAGCATCGGGTAGCATATATTACTATTGTGGTTGGTTGCACAGTCTGCCAGATGTTTAGAAATCTGAAACTTGCTGCTATTTTTACTACTATAACCAGACTCTTCCACTGGGCAACATTTTCCATAATTCATGTCATTTCTCTAGCAACATTTTCTCCACAGCCCGTTACTGGCTCTTCTGCTTTAGCCACTACTTACTGGCTGTTCAGATTTTACATCCAAGTCCTGTATTATATCATCTGCATACATACGAGAGAGAGAGAGAGAGAGAGAGAGAGAGAGAGAGAGAGAGAGAGAGATTTTTAGAACTCTTATTGGTCACAAATTATTTTATTCCTTTCATGATGAGGAGTAAGTATATACTGAGGACATATTTGGGTGGGACAATATTTAAATTTGGCATATATCCCTGATATTTTCATTTCAAATAGACATTGACTTATTTCACTTACCATGTTAAATCATAGTTGATTAACCAGTGATGGCTAGATCAATCCTGGTTGATAAACTAAGATGGCTGGATCTGAAGCATGTTAAGTTTAAACCAAATGCATTATAGTATTCTTTAGGGCAATATATGACCTTTTCATATTATTTCTAGCACATGATTGTAATCACCAGATACTGAGAACGTAGACCTGAAGCATAACCTTGATAATATAAACACTCTTATAATCAATCAAAATAAAATATATTCTAATTTTTGCTTCAAACAGAGCAGTCATTTTTTTTTTAAAAAAAAGCACTAGAGTTAGCTATTTTACTACCATCTGAATTACCGTAGTTTAGCTACATTATTTTATGTTACAGACTCCTTGAAAAGTACAATACAAAATGCAAAAGTTGGATGTGCTTCTTATACTTTAAATATTTGAGATAAAATTTAAAATAGAATGTGGTGCTTTATTTCTTTAAGTAATATACTGTAGCTATGTTCTCTGTTAAGGGAGATTCCAGTCTTTTATGTTTACTGTTTTATTCTGAACCTCTTTACTAAGGGCTTAAGGAAAAAGATTAGATTACAATTTATAATTGCAGTGATGGAAAAGATTTCAAAATTATTCCCTCTCCTCTGTAACAACAGCACATATAAATATTTACAACAGGATTTTAAAAAATGCTTCAGAGAATTTTCTCAAATATTGTTTTGCTTTTTAAAAAATGAAAAACATAGCCCCTTTTAGCTGATCTTCTTACCAACTCATATCTTCGTAATTTATTTTTCTTACTTCGTATGTTTGTTTAAAACATGTATGCAAGTGCAATTAATTTTATTTCTTAAAAAATCAAGTCCACATAAGAAGTACCTACTTGCAACCTGCCCAATTACAACAACAAGAAAAAATCTTCTACGACCAGAAACCTTAGCATCTGGTAATTAAAATTGCTAATCACCAGCAATTATCTGGCAGAGCTGTATAGCCAAGTGAAACAGTTTGACCCTTTGCCCATCGAAAAGAAGAATGTTTGCTGTCTATTGATAAGCGGTAAGGCAAAGCTGTGTTTGGTTCCCATCCATTCACTGGCTACTAATAGGACATCAACAAAAGGGCTGACATCTGTGGCAGAATACTTACAACTAGGCCAGGTCTAAGAACCCAGGTGTGAAAGGTTCCTGACAAAGGTCTATAGGAAACCGGGGGAGGGTTAGACTTTCAGAAATTAATTGCAAATCAAATTCCAAAGTTAGTGTCAGGGCTAATGTACTACAATCATTTGAGAGTGAATACTTGCTTGGATTAAAAAAAAGGATTTAAAATAAATCATTTTTAAAAGGGAACATGTTTAAGAGAAACCAAAAAAGATTATATGAAACTGTCAGGCATTTTTTTTCCACATTCCCTTCAGATATTTCCAGTTCTCTACCATTATTATGCAAAGAAAAAAATAATAATTTCTGACATATTGCCTGGATGTTATCATACAAAAAAATCCTAAAGCAGCCAAGCAGTAGAATAATAGAAAACTCTTCTACTGGGACATTATTACATTTGTGGCCTATATTTCTTAAGGAAATTGCTTGTCAAACTCTAAAAGCTACTAAAGAAATTTGTCAGATGGTAGCAAACAAATCACTTAAACTTCCCAAGCTGTATGGCTCCTCTTCTGGGACTGATTTTTTTTTTTTAATAAAGTAAGCCTTCAAAGATTCTATGAGAAAATATAGCTAAAACTCTTATGATAAAACATCCCTCTCCAACATAATGCTCTTCAGATATACTGGAAAAAAATATCTATAATTTTGAGTCAGTGAAACACTACTTGAGAATCACAAGGGCTATAATCTAGTTCGTCTGGAATTTGCCAAGTTAGGAAAGGCTGTTTCTTATCATAATCATTGTTACTGTTCCCATAATATTGTACAGTTGCTGTACATTTAAAAAGAAATACAGTATAGTGTTATTGAGCTAGAGTTTCCATGAAGTGAGGGTTAGAATTTAGTTTAATTTAATTAATTGCTGAACTCATTTCCCAGCGCTTCAGTATGACCATTGTAAATGCTACAAACTACAAAAGATATACCTTAAATATCATGATAGATCTCTCTTAAGGATAAGAGTTAATTAGGATTGCTATTGCTAGTCAGGTGGAACCTCTTTAGAGTGGATCAAAGTTTGCCTATAAATAGAAGGAAAATTCTTTGGATGGATCATTCCAAAGCCCAGAAATAACGAATTCAAGTAATCTTGTGCCAACCTTGAAATACAAAAGATATACCCACAACCATAAAGTTTTCCTATGTGAAAAAGACTTAGTTCCATTTCTAAACCAATGAAACCAAATCTCGACATATAAAAAGGAGCTAATTGGGGGGGGGGGGGAAAGGATCTTAGGGAAAGGAGCATAATAATCATGTTTATATAATTCCAAGTAAAATCAAAATAGTCAGCTTAATTAAACTAATTAAAATCTTTAGGTTTCTGAGTCTGTTCAGATTCATTGCAAAGAGGATAGTTAAGCTTCTTCTTTTAATATCATTCATCTTTCAGAAAATCATAGAGTTGAATAGAACTATTTAGACCATGAATTCAACCTTCTGCTCAGTGAAGGAATCCATAAACTGTTAGAGCCTCTGTTTGAAAACACCCATCATCTCTCTGGGCAAATGACTTATCAAACATCATGATTTATCTATACGTTGATCATTATCTTTCTCTTATTTTTATTTTCTTGGCATTGGTTTTCCATTGCTGCCTTCTGATTTTTATTTTAAATACCTCACCAACACTGAAAGAATTCCACAATTCTTGGTAGAATTGTCCCCTAGCAACCACTAAAGAGGACTGACCCTACTTATTTTCTGATATAGCCAAAGCTGGCTAGTCCAGCCTTAGCCATGAAAGCCAGCTGGGTGACTTTGGGGCAGTCACAGTCTCTTAGCCCAACTCTCCTCATCAGGTTGTCACTGTGTGGAAAATATGAGGAGGAAACAGTATATTAGGTATGTTTACTGTCTTGAGTTATATACACTGCTCAAAAAAAAATAAAAATAAAGGGAACACAAGCGAAGACATCCGAGATCTGAATAAATGAAATAGCTTTATTAAATACTTCATTCATTACACACAGTAGTTTTAGTTGTTTGAGCAGTGTATAAACTACTGTATGTAAAGAACAAAGTATTTAATAAGGCTATTTCATTCATTCAGATCTTAGATATCTTCTGCTTGTGTTCCCATTATTTTTTTGAGCAGTATATATATAAAAAAGGTGGGATAATTTTTTAAAAAAAATCAGCTATTGGAGAAAACTAGGGGGAACACAAAGCAGTATTGCATTCCCATCTTGCTTCTGAATTCTGCGGACAATAGTTTGAAACAAGTTGGGCTCTTCTTTTGCCCATGTGAAACCACTCTTGGTTGCCATTCTGTATCTTAGTATCTTTCTCAAATTTGGAAGAAAACATACAGTGCACATTGCAACAAAGAATATAAGACTTGAAGAGAAGTGGGGTTTGAAATAGTCTAAATAAGTGAAAACGGAAAGGTTCTTGAGAAAGAAACTATTGCCAAGAAAAAAAGAGAGAAATGTTAATACCATCCTTTGGAAGAGACCCCAGAATGTAGGAACTAGCAAATATAGGCAACCGATAAATATACACATAATAGAGATGAGAATCTCAAAGGCTAGGTGAAGTTCATCTTTTCTGAAATGTATAGAACTGAACCAATAAAATTACAGGCAATTTTCCAAAACATCAGCAATTAAACCACAAATTGGTAAACAGTCTATTATGGCTTAGCAAGGAAGGAAAAAGAACCCAATATCACTTGCTAAGAAGAGAAGACAGAGATGATGTTGTGAAGATGTGTTGTCCCACTATGCAGAATCACAGGCTCCATATTTTGTTTCCAAGGATATTTCCCTTTGGTTCAAAATTAGAACGTTGCATTGCCTTAAAGTCAACTTGCTGCACCCTCTATCTTTATAAATCCTGTCATTTTCCAAAAGATAAGAGTCTCCTGTTTTGTGTGCCTATTTGTTTCTTTGTTTGTTTCTTTGAATATATATTCATCTCACTCTGCAAAACAATTCCGGGTAGCTTGATTACTGAAGAGATCATTTTCATATTGGAGTAAAGTATTTTATCTGGATGCTAAAAGGACATAGCTTGTTCTCGAAATAGGCTTGATATAACAAGAGCATCCCTGAGTATTGCATGACTCTCCCAAATGCAACCCATATTGCTACTTTACCCTATCAGTAAAAAACACTGAATGATGACATTGGAAAATAGCCTGGCCTTGAGAACTGTTTGCATTAAGCAAATAATTGCCCAAGAAGTAAATTGTTTGATTTTACTTATGAAGAATTTCTATGATCGATTCTAGATTTTTGTCATTCAGTACACATTAGCAGATTTAATGTAACTTTGCCCAACTTGAAGTGGCCTCTTTGAAACTGGACAATCTAAGTTTCCAGTCAACATAAGAATCAAGAGGACAAAGGAGGTAGCAAATTTTAAGGTCCTGCAAATTCAGCCCTAGAACAAAACTTTTGATTTCAGCCTTTCTTCCTAATATTGCTAAGACAGGATTGACACCTTAAGGAAAGGTGACGAACCTTTGTTTATCCCTCTCTGGAATATCCTCCACAAACTTTTTTTTCCTTCTGGCTACTACACTGCTTTGAAAACTTAACTTTCTAACAGCCAGGTGATTTATGGCCTGGAACAATAGGAAAGGATGAATTCCTCTAGACATAGGAAGAACCAGGCTTAACACCAGCAATATGGTATTACAGAAAATAATTCTTATTTAAGTGAAAGTAGGTACAGACTCACTGGAGAAGAGTCTAATGCTGGGAACAATTGATGGCAAAAGAAGAACAGAGAACAAGGTGGCTGGATGGAGTCACTGAAGCAGTAGGCGTGAGCTTAAATGGACTCCAGGGGATGGTAGAGGACAGGAAGGCCTGGAGGAATGTTGTCCATGGTGTCACGATGGGTCGGATACGACTTCACGACTAACAACAACAAACAGGTACACAATTATCCTTTAGACATAATGAAAGGTGTGTGTGTGTGTAGAACAGTTTTATCATGGTTCTTACTAGATTACATGCCATTTATACTGTATTATATTTGTCTTAGGTTTGACAGGAGTCTGAAAGAGAAATTTATAATTCTTAAATCCCTTCTGGATAATTTTATTGTTTTATTTGCAAATATACGTTAGGCATGAAAGCCAGCTTTGGGCCAGTGACACTCAGTTCAACACATCGGACAGGGTTGTAGTACAGAAAATATGAGGGAAAAGAAGTATTAGGTATGTTAGCTCCCTTGAGCTATTTATCAACATTAAAAAGGTGAGAAATAAAAATAAAAAATGTATGTCTATATATATATATATATACAGTATGTGTGTGTATGTTTGTTTATATAGTATTTGTATTTTATACTGTTGTTCTAAGTTTATATTATCCATATTGCTAATTTTAATTTCTTCTTGTTGTATATGTGTAACCTGAGCAACACTTTTAGTATATTTGATTTAGTTTTGTCTTTCAGCCAAAATGTTTTGTCTGTATGTACTTTGCCATTGTCTATTTAGCTTTGGATATTTTGAATATTTGATATTTGCTGGCTGGGGAATTCTGGGAGTTGAAGTCCGCCAGGCTAAAAGTTGCCAAGGTTGGAGACCCCTGTCCCGGAGGACTGGAATCTAGGCATTATTATTCCAATCTTTAGAAAGATGGTTGAAATTATAATTATAGGCCAATTAATTTCATTAACAACATAGCTAAGCTCTATGTAAAACATTTTCTGCACAAACTAGAAGACGGGGTTGTTAACAACAATGTTGTTTTTGAGGAACGGACTGGTTTTGATCTGGCAGTTATACTACCAAAAATTATTGCTTTGTATTGACCCATTTGTATGTCAACATTGTGAAGAAGAAATTGTATGTGGCATTTGTGGACTCCATTGACTGAAACAAGTTATGGGTCAGACTGAAAGCTTTGAATATCTATGGCAGATTGCTGGCTTTAATAATGAGATTATCCATGAATGCCCAAAGACAAGTTAGCTTTTTTTCCAGTCAATCTTCTGACAGAAACCACCACTACAAACAAGTCTGTGTCTTTGCCCCACATTTATTCAATCTTTTTTGATAAATGATCTTGTGTTGTCCTTGAAGAGAGATAACTTTTCTCCAGTTAAATTGGTGACAGAAAGATGACTGCCCTTGTCTATCCTGATGACCAAGCTATTGCTTTTGTTAAGTAGTAAGAACCAAAGATACAGCAAAGAAAGAAGTATTTATTTGTAAATTCTCTTCATAAAGGGAATTCATAAACTCCTCCTCCTTGTGCACTCACTCTACACAAATCCCACACATGTATTCCACCTACATCTGGACAGGATGAGTGGGGCAAAAGGTGATTGGATTACATATCATTCTCCAATTTTTTCCTCCTTCTGGTACATGCTGAGTATATTCATTAGATCCTTGACAATTCTTTATAATACAACTGTGATAAAAACCAAGATTTTTGTTCCCTCTTCATCGTTTTAGCTCCATTTTTCTGGCTTCTCCTCAATGCCTTTTATCTTAAGAATTGTTCATAAATCTCTATTCGTGTTTCATTACCTGTTCTATTTTTGATTGATCAAACACATTTTCAGAATATATTCTTCATTTGCACAAATAAACATATTTCTATAGAAAGTTATATAATTAATTGCAAATTGAGTTCTACCATTCAATTCTGTAAGAAATCTTTTTGTCATCTTGTTGAAATAATTTTGCATTGATCTGACAACCAGATATGTTGATCTAAGATTGACATATAGTTGTGAAAAGGTCACTTGATCTTTATAATAAATATGAATTATTCATAGTAATTTCACCAGAATTGTATGCACTAAAGACCAGGGGTGAAATCCAGCAGGTTCTGACAGGTTCTGGAGAACTGACAGTGGAAATTTTGAGTAGTTCGGAGAACTGGCAAATGCCATCTTTGGCTGGCCCCAGAGTGGGGCGGAAATGGAGACTTTGCAATATCCTTTCCCTGGAGTGGGGTGGGAATGGAAATTTTGCAGTATCCTTCCCCTGCTATGCCCACCAAGCCATGCCCTCCAAGCCACATCACGCCCAAGCCATGCCCACAGAATCAGTAGTAAAAAAAATGGATTTCACCACTGCTAAAGACCCTATACAAATCAAAGTAATCTATAATGCAAGCAAAAGAAGAAATTATGGCTTGAGTCCATGAACAACCACTTCTTTAGCTGTTATTCCTAGCTCAACCAGTCTTGGTGTTATGTAATCCTGTAGCTCATATGCTTGTTTATATACTTAATTATTGATCTGCATGCCATTCTTGCTCTCCCACATAAAGAAATTAACCTCTCTAGCTATCCTATCTCATTGGTAAGTCAAACTGTAAGTGTAAAGTGACCCTTATTGTTACAGCCCATACATTCTTTTGCATTCATTATTCATGCTTTCTGCACATTTGCATATGAGTCAAAACCCAACAGATAATTTAAATTTTTATGGTTTTATTCTGTGAAACGATCCAACATAATATAATATGAATGCAAATAAAATAACTGTGTGCACATGCACACATATGCTTGCCAGTGTGTAAATACACATATACCATGTGTTCAATGTGCATTTAAAACCTTTACATTGTTAGGGCATGTAAAATAATAAACAGATCTATGAAAACTTTAAAATGCTTCAGCTGAAAGACCTGAAAAGAGCTCAGTGACCTTGCTTAATTAGCCATGTAATGAAACAGAATTGAGAGAGCTATTCCCACAAACCCCTGCACAGCATCACATCACCCCCTGCTTGTCAAAAACGACATGAATAGGAAGTCAGCCAGCATGATTTAGAAACCAACTCTTAATTCCTATAGGCTTTTTGATATACATTGATGCTAATTTCATGACTAGGCCAGCAAATAAGTGTTTAAGGGACTGCAATGACTACTGTTGTGTCAAGGAAATCTTATGAGTCCAAAGATGCAATCCTGTTCTCCTCAAATCATTATTTCTTCATTGCTGGAATATGGAAGCTGCACTCTACTCCATAATGTAGGAGTTACAACATACATAGATGCACAAGCATTGCAGGCAAATAGAAGGTGCATAAATACCCCAGGTCTCAGATAGCTTCTATATAATTGCATACTGTTGACTGCCACCACTATAGCAACAGCAAGGAATTGCCAGGGAAAAGAGATTTGATAAGAGATGCAAGGATGAAGTGGCAATGCCATTTCTTGGCAAATGGTTCCCAAGATAGCATGGATTGTCACTCTGACATTTCACTAATAGTCTTTAACAGAGGGGACGGCTGTTTGAGTAACAACAAGGAGTTGGTTGTTTCTGCAGAGCTAGTATGTATCCTTCTATACGCTCCAACTGTTTATATTCTATGTTTATTCTGGCATCATCTTCCAGATACACATATCTCATTTTTTACTGGTTTTATTAGAATTCTTTGCATGGTTCCATTGCATCTCCTTGCAAAATATACTTCAAATGTGGAATATTTTGACTTATTGTCAGGTATAATTATGTTGCAAGAATGTGCTAATGAACAGAGCATGGCTATAATAAGGAAGTAGCCTTTCTGAATCATGGAAGATGTTGTTGATAGAGAACAAAAAGTAAATATAGAACCAAAAAACTCAACATGATTGGGGCCAGCAAAGGGTTAACTGATTAGCTCTTTCAGGAGGAAGGGATTAGTGAGTAGGGAATGCTTGGTTTTCATTTAGCTTTTTTTAAAGAAAGCATTTCAAATACACGGTAACAAAAGAGCGGAGGTTCAAATGTGCACAAGCACAAAGTGATTATTTATTCTTTAAAGTGAGTTACTATGCAAAACCAGAGACAACTATTGCACTTTTAAAAAAAAAAAAACAAACTGCAACAGCAATTATAGCCTGCAATTGCTGTGCTACAGCTTATCAAAGACATGTGACCTTTTTAACACCTCTTCAGACAGTTAGAGCATCTTATTTTGGTGTGTGTCTCATGTTTACGTACTAAACATAGCAGTTACTGTGTTTGTTTTTAGGTGCTCAGCAAATAACAACTAAGTTTTCAAGTACCATTCCATGCTGGCTAATGGGTTCTTGCCCAAAATACAAGGCGGGGGGGGGAATGGGGGAGGGGAATGGAAGCTCTAAGGAGTAGAAATTAAGATAAAGAAGGGGGAATTGCCAACATTTCAGGCAATTGTCATAGAAACTTGGTAACTAGACAAGATATAAATTAGGGGATAAATCTAAACCTCTACCTAAGTATAGTGCATGTCTGTCTGTCTGTCTGTCTGTCTGTCTGTCTATCTATCTATCTATCTATCTATTAAGAGATAGAGATTATATGTACACAGAGAGAGGGAAGGGAGGGAGAGAGAGCTTGCAGAAAATATTTAACGAGTAAAAAATCCCTGTCAGCATATCTAAGTATTAACAGGTTCTCTTTTATTATTATTATTAAGATGTTTATAGAGAAACAATTACCAGATCAGTAGATCTTTGGATAACCAGAACCTAAATGAATGCCCATCGTAGGAATCAACGTGAGAAAATGAGAATGCGTCACATTCAAAAACTCATAATGGGATTTTCTCCTGGAAATCCAGAGAATTATTCTGTAATGATCTGTTTTCTTCCTAATATAAAAGCACCAAAATAATGGGGTGGGATTGGGGTAGGGGGCGGGTCAGGAAGAAGCTATTCATCATAGCTACCAAAAAAGAAAAATTTGGAAATGTCAGACTGATCTTTTTCTCATCTTTTCTCCCGTTAACTCCTTCTGACTTTTTCCTCACTAAGGATGGAGGATGACGCCCTCCTCTGGCTAAGAAGCCCCTTTTCATCAATCATCAGATCTAGTGTAAAACCTTCCTTTGAACAGTGAGGCAAGGAACTGGAGGCAATTACTTTGTGATTGATAGTACTAAATATGAAACTTCACGTATCTCAGAGGCATATTGTTAGTGGGAGAAGATGAATGGAACTTGAGATAACCTTGGCAAATTAAGCATATGTTAGCATTAAGCTTTGTCAGTAAGCAGACTAAAAAATTACAGGCATTGTAACTTCATAAACTCTTCTAATGAAGTGAATGACAGTGATAATTTAATGAAGAATGTAACAGTCCTTTTTGGAATTTAGTCCCATTTCTGTTGTGTGCAACAAGCCAAATTATAGCACAATCGCTTGAAAATGGAAGTTCAGGACCTGGCTGGACATTGTAACCATAAATTTGTACCACCTTCTTCACATTTCATGCCTGTTTTTAAAAACAAGCAACTAACTCAGAATTCCTTTTCAGATGACTTAATTAGAAAGAATGGAAAGGTGAAAAAAGTTTTTGTGCATTCGTCCATTATTTTCTCTCCTTGTATGATTAAACTAAATTTACTGAGGTAATAAGACACAACCTGCCATGCCTTTTTGTACTATTACTGAACCCCGTGGGAGGCATTATGAGGCATGAAGCTAGAGGCTGTCTGATTTTAATCACCTGAGAAGTGCAGTAATCCCTTCAAATGCACGGCCTGTGGTGTCTTATTGCTATTATGAAATGGAATTTATAAATAAAAATAAGAGGGGAAGCACAGTCCTCTGTATTTATTCCCTGGTACTGACAGAATTATGACTGGTGACAGCTAAGCCAGATTTCACAAGCCATTTTCCAATTTATTCTCTATTTCAATCAGACTTCCATTTGGAAAAGAACTAACAAAGGTCTGTTCAGGAGAGGGGTAAGGTAAAACCTAAATTGGTAAATTAAATATAATGTATTATTATTGAAGATATACCAATATGATAAAAACACTGGAGGAGTTATTTATATTGGAGTAATGTTCTCAGCAGCAATAATAAATTGTCCCTGGGCAGCGGAGCCGCAGTCTACAAATAAAGGGTTGGCTCTAGAGTTTGAAATCTGGGTTTGCTTTAAGCAAGTTGTTTATATAGAATAGTAGAAAACTGATCATAAAAACACATTTTCCCACTTAATACCTATTTACATTCTGCAGTGAGATGTAACTTACTGCCCATTTACACTTAGAGTATAAATTATAATTTATTGGAGCATAAGTTTCGAGTGATCAAAAGTCACAGGTGGACTGAAGCATGGCCTATTGTGTTATTGTGCATGCAGGAATTATACCACCAAGGCTGAAAGAAGGTAGCAGAGTAAAAATTTAACCTGGATGTGCCTTGAGGTAAGAGTGGAAACAACTTCCAAATGAATTTATGCTGAAATAGATACTTCTGCAGCCCTGTACATGGATGGTTTCTGCTCAAAATATTACCAGGTCCTTCTCTTAGACTAGGAAATGTTTGTCTTGAGCAAGGTTTTAAATTACAAAATAGATACTCAGATTCTGAATCCAAAGCTTACTTGATGTCTTTGGGCTGAATAAGATTAAAGAAACAAACTAACAATATTTTAGTATTGCTAAAGTAAAAGGAGAAATGTATTCTCTTCTCTACTTTTCTTAGAGAAAGGGTGGACCCCACCACTACCACTACTATTAATGTTCAAATGTGCTACTTTCAAATACGATATTATTTGAATGATCACATGGTCATGTTTCAATGACAAAAATAAAAATCAAATATATACTATAAAATAATTGTCTGACCTATTATTTTCAGCTACGGGTGTCATGCAAGATGGAGATAAGAATTTTCTAAAAAAAAAGAATTTGCATGACTCTAGATTGTGGCAAAAACACAGTTAAATAAATAAACACGGGCACTAACAAATAAGCACTGGACTCAGTTAAGCTGGAGCTATATTAATAGTGATCATAAACTCATCCTAGCATGGCTCTGCTGTACATCAAGAGTCACACACACTGGAGACAAACATGCATACACAAGGTGATCTAGTATTATATGAACAGTGAGATATTTGTGATACAGATGTAAGATCCAGATTTTTCAATAGGTCTTGCATTCAAGTATGCTTTGTATTTTTAGTTTGGGGATAACCACTGGAATGATATTACATCGCTGGGTACATTTTATGTATTGTGGCCTATTACTTTTAGGATTGTGAAGGGATGGGTTTTTTATAATTAAGACAATTATAGAAATATCATGCAGTATATTTTAGTCAAGTAAAGGGCTTTGATGTATTTGTCCTCCTTGTACATCCAAACCCTGCCATGCATACTACCTGCTTCTGAAAGTTTTTTTTCTAATAGAACTTCATTATTTGAGCTTACACAATTAATTTCTAAATTACATGTATGCTGACAAAGCTTTACATAAAAATATGACCTTTGAATAATATTAGTTCCTGTTTTGAAAAAGATTGTTATGACCTCTTCCTTTCTATCCATTTTGTTAATGGTTTCTTCATGACAAAAGCAAAACTGAAAGAAAATTGCATGCCTTTGTAAGATTTGGAATTATATTTTCCTGATGAAAATCAATAAGAAATCAAATCTAAAAGCCTAAGTCTGTTTTTTCCTGTCTATCTGTCTTTTGCAATAATTCACCATCAAATCAATTTTTCTGTTTAACCATTGGAATATTTGAAGGTATTATATCTAGGTAGATTGATAAATGTATCCAGCCTTACACATTTAATGCTTTGATCAGCAATGCAAAGAAACAACTTATATTAAGGTGTTACAAATCATCTATATATTAGAGATATCTGCATAGATAACTTAAAAACATCTGTTGCATTAGAGTGAAATAATAGCAATAACATTGTATGACAAAGCACATATGTTATTGTCAAAGTTTTCTAGAATATTATCTTTATTTTTGGTTTATTTCTACTTAGCCTAAGAAAAGTCTAGTGTAAATCCTAATTAATTTCTCACATCATGAGAGGTAGAGTTTTAAAGTGCAGTATAAGGAGATGTTTTCTATTCACTGGTTTTCTCCGCAGAAGTAGCACTAATATCTGAAGATTACTGAATGTCTAAATTACATAGCATACTCAACCTCAATATATCTTCTTTGGTGTTCAGTTAGCAATGAAATGCAAACTCAGTTCCTCAGGTTTTAAGCAACCAGTTGTGGAATATTTATTTATTTATTGTTTATTTATTGGTTCGATTTATATGCCGCCCTTCTCCGGAGATTCAGGGCGGCTTACAACGTGTTAAGCAATAGCCTTACACAAAGTCAGCTTATTGCCCCCACAATCCACGTCCTCATTTTACCTATCTCAAAAGGATGGAAGGCTGAGTCAACCTTGAGCCTGGTGAGATTTGAACTTGCAATAATTGCAGGCAGCTGGTGCTACTTAACAGCACATTAATCTGCTGCACCACCAAGGCTCTTATATAAATCTAAACATTGAGTTTACTCAATAAGCTAATTCTTACAATAAGCCATGGCTTAATACAGCGTGCAAGTTCAGCCCCTCAGTTTAGGAGAATGCAAGATAGCTTCAAGTATTCTTTTAAGTCAAGGATGACAACTCATGACTCTTGAGCTGCATCTAGCTTTCTAGGCCCAATTTGTACATTGCAGAGCCCACAAGAGCATATAGAGTCATACCTGTGCTTTATGGGTTTTATGGCTGAAATTGTACAGTTAAACCTAGCGGAAGCTTATGATAGCGTTACACTCCATTCATAAAATCTCAGCCAATTTCACCCCAATTTTGGAGGTTGTAAAGCAACAAAATAGGTATCTTATGTCTATATCTATATTATACCTTAAAGTTACTCCCAAATTAAGTCTTTAAAAAAAAATGTCATGTCAAATGCATCACCATACTGGTGTGACCTACAGGCTCAGCAGAAAATCATAACTCAATCCCAGACAGATGTCCCTGTACTCTTCCTGTACATAGTGACAATCTACTTATTTTTGAATGTATAGTAGAATGTTATACCTGCAATTGTGAATATCTATGTTGTATGTTGTACCTCCCTGCATATATTTCCTTAGGAACGTAAGAATCTTTCTTATACCAGATCAGATCACTGCTTCATTTAGCTTACCACTATCAACATTGATTGCTAGAAGTTAAACCAGGATCTTTCCCAAACCCACCAATGGTTGTGTTCTTTTAATATTCCCCCTCTCCTTTGGCATATACACATGTGCTATATCACAGTACTACAAAAATAATGCTCTATGTACCTAGGTTCTTGGCAAAATAATAATTCTACCATAAGCATTTTGCAACCACTATCTGTTATCTTCTATCGTGTTTCCCCAAAAATAAGACCCTGTCTTAGATTTTTTTTGAACCCTGAAATAAATGCTTGGCCTTATTGCCATGCACTCAAAAGCCCAATTGGGCTTATTATCAGGGGATGTTTTATTTTGGGGAAACAGAAGAAGAACATCTTTTAATTTTTTTAAGTGGGACTTCAGAACTATTGAAAACTGAAAAGTATATTGCTTCTATTTTAAAAACCACATGGAAAAAATATCCTGTGGTTAGTAAAACAAGGCTTCATTAATTAAACTAGGAAGTACAGCTTTTGAAATGGCTTGTAAGGAATTAAGAAGAGTTTTGAACACATTAAATATTATCACTTAGTTACAGGTAATTTTTGAGTCGTGAGAGGTCTAAGAAACAAGGTTAATAAGAGGTAAATACAGAATATACAGTTTCTGCATACAGTATGCAGTTTCTTCCCATTTTCTCTTTCAACATTAAGTTACAAAGAGAGAGCACAACTAAAGAATTGACTGTAAGAAAAGCAGTTTGAATTACTGTATACTGAGCTATATATTTTAACTGTAGCCGCAATAGTTTCCATGCCTTGATTTTCTGCATGTTAAAAGTAAAAAATTATAGGTGCCATAAATAATACATTTTTGTCATGTATTTTTTTTTGCGTTTAATATTTGCCTATTTCATCTTCATATTTTTAAAAAGTTCCATACAATTTATATTACTATTATTTACATATCTAAATAAATACAGCATCCTTAGATGAAATGGTAACATACACTATACTTGTTTCCTATGCTGTAAAAATTAGACAGAATCTTCATTATGAAAATATGAATTTATTCTTAATAAATGGGAGGAGGAAATGTGCATTGTTCCATATAGTTCCAATTAGCTTCTATCAACTGTTTCTTCTAAACTTTTTTTATAAATGTCATCTCAACTAGTAGCTAGGCCATACTTTGAGTTATGGAATATCATAACTAAATTATGTGTGTTATCTTGATACTTTAAAACTGCTTTTAGTTAAAATGCTTTTTAAACAGTTATCCTATTTAATTCATGGATGTCACATTAGCCTTTTCATTTGTAGCCCTCTGAGTTTTCCTTTTTCACATTTTTTTTTCCTGAAAAAGAAAGTTCACTGAAGTGTGAAAGACAAAATAGCTGCATTAAGCTTCTTGATTTGTAGTGATAGCTGTCACCCATCTGGAAACTCCTTAAGTTGGTTGCATGTAATTCTCAGTCAAATCAATGTGAGTAACATTCTATATTGATTTTAATAAAATCTAAGTGCAACAAACTTACAGCAGTTGTAACAATCGTAGATAGATCTACAAAAATAGATATAGATAAATTAGTTTCTACTGTAACACTATATTCATTCAAGCCCATGATCGTTAGCACATAGGAGGAGAAGAAAAATATTGCTGAAGGGTAATGCTAGAATCCTATCAATTTATAAAAAATAGGACAGAAATTAATCAGAATAGAGCTGGAAGAGTCCTTGGAGGTCTTCTAGTCCTATTGTACTATTCCTCAACTTTGCTTATATAGAAAAATAAACATCAATCGATCAGAATAGAACTGGAAAAGACCTTGGAGGTCTTCTAATCCAACCCCCTGTCCAAGCAGGAGACCCTATATCTGTGATGGCGAACCTATGGCATGCATGCCAGAGGTGGAACGCAGCGCTCGCTCTGTGGGCACGTAAGCCGTTGCCCCAGTTCAGCTCCACCATGCATGCGTGCGCGCCTCCCACCAGCCAGCTGGTCTTCAGGTCTCTGCTGTGCCTGCTCAGGGGTGGGGTGGATGCAGGGGGCATGCGCATACACGAAGGGATGGGGCATATGCAGGGAAGTATGCATGCATGGGGGTAGGGTGCATGTGGGGGCACATGCATGTGGGGGCGGATGCATGTGGGGCCCCTGCGTGCATGCACAGGGAGTGGGTCACATTACATTTTGGGGGTTCGGGCACATGGTGCATGTTTTGGGCACTAGATCCGGAAAAGGTTAGCCATCACTGTCCTATATAATTTCAGATAGGTGGCTGTCCAGTCGTTTCTTAAAAACCTCCCCTACAACTTCTGAAGGCAAGCTGTTCCACTGGTTAATTGTCTTCACTGTTAGGAAGTTTCTCCTTAATTCCAGGTTGCTTCTCTCCTCGATTAGTTTCCATCCATTGTTTCCTGTCTTGCCTTCTGATGCTTTGGAAAATAAGTTGACCCCCCCCCCTTCTTTGTGGCAACCCCTCAAATACTGGAACAGTGGAACACTGCTATCATGTCACCCCTAGTGACATGATAGCATGTGCTTTTCTCTAGACTGGCCTTATCTAATACTTGCAACTTTTCTCCATACGTTTTTGTCTCCATGTATTCTTTTTGTGGGGAAAAGCATACATTTTTAAAGAAAAAATGCCATAATCTGCCAGTGAATTGAATAGTTAACATGTTTTACATTGAGCTGGATAGTTCAAAGGATTCACACCTTGTGATGTTTGAAGGGGCAGCAATACTGAACTTTAAATTGAAGGGAGTAAAATGAATTATATTTCATATGTCCTAATGTTCTTGCTACCCCTCTTTTACATTTTGTATCCATTTCTTTGTGCTTGATACTAATTTCATATTTTCCTTCATGCATTATCCCTGGGGAGAAAAAAAAAGCAAAATATTTCAACTTCGATGGACATAAAGGACTTCAGGAATTTGACTTGATGCAACCAGATCATTAGAATTACTGAAAACAAATGTGCAATTAAACAATTTGGCAATAAATCTCAGGTAAGATATTTATGGTTATTAATTAAAACAAGGGGTCTATAAAGAGCATGAGCAGCCTCTGTCTGAGCAGGTAAGATCTGAATAGTTTCAGCTCAGCCGGAATAGTAAGTGCTCCAGCTCTGGCAAGCACAGCCTGAAAAATTAGCTCCCAAACATTCCCATCAAACATCCAGACTTGTGAAAGTCTAATTATATAGTGCAAAATGTACATGTACCATGTACATATCTTTAATCCATATGTCTGCTATCTCACTCTTTGCTCTCCCTGAGACCTATGATTTGTAGTCTACATCCATTTTGGAATGAAGTTAATCTTAGGCTACACCGCTATGTATAAAACAAGTGACATCTTCAAATGGGTGAGAAAAATGAGCCAAAAGACTCTGAGTCATTAAGTGCACATTAACTACATCTTGTCACATTAACTATAGGGTGTAACACCAATTTTCTCTTCTTTGTCATGATCTAACACTATCCTTCTGTGTGTACACGCTATATATCCACTGTACCATTCAGGCAACATGGTAGCCTATTCTCCATTTTAACATTTTAACATTTATGGTTGGTTCTCTTAATGATTTGCTACAGAGACATGTTATCTAGCATGCTACCTCTCATTGAATCATCAGGATCATCAGGAAAATGCACCAAAATTATATTTGTTGGAGCAAAATAAATATCAAGTTTCAATTAACTGCATAGGAATTTCTTTAGACATTTAAATTTTTGTTTACTGCCTTATTAGGAGTCACATACAGATAGTCCTCAATTTACAACTGCTCATTTAGTGACCATTCAAAGTTCCAATGACACTGATTTATGACCATTTATGACCGTTGCCGCATCCCCATGGTCACATGATCAAAATTCAGATGCTTGGCAATTGATTCATATTTATGATGGTGGCAGTGTCCTGGGATCACATGATCAGCTTTTGCAACCTTCTGACAAGGAAAGTCAATAGGGAAGCCAGATTCACTTAACAACCATGTTACAACCGTAATTTAACAAATGCAATGAGTCACTTAACAAAGGTGGTAAGAAAAGTTGTAAAATGGGGCAAATTCACTTAACAAATTTTTCTTTAGCAACATAAATTTTCGGCTCAATTGTGGTCGTAACTCAAGGACTACCTGTACACACATTTTGAAGAATACCAAAAGGCTATCAGATGGGTTGCAAAAATCATGAGAGCTGCTAGAGGAGTCAAGGTATCAAAGGGATGCAAAAAACATTTATAACTCTTGGCTGTCAGCTAGGTGTCATTCAGATTCTTGCAGCCTAAATCTGGTAAGCTAAGTTGATGGAAAAGTACCTTCTAAATGCTACCTCTATATCAGTGGTGGGTTGCTACCGGTTCAGACTGGTTCGTGCAAACCATTGGCGGAAATATGGCCAAGGTCACAGAACCGGTAATGATGGCCAGCTGGCCACGCCCCCGGTCGCCGGTCTCTTGCCCCGGCCGTCATGTTCATCACCGCCATGTTCTTCACGCATGCGCAACCCCTTGCCTTGCAAGTTCAATGGTATGCAAATGTGCAAAGAACATGGCGGCAACAGCAGCAGCTTTTTCTGCCAGTATGTTTTGGCGGCCTGCAGAGAAAGCGGCTGGCAAAGAAGCCTTTTCGGAGGCTTTTTTGCCAGCCGCTTTCCAGCAGCTGAGGCTGGCTGGGGGCTGCCAAAAACTACAGTCAGCTTGCCTTCCGGATTGGAAACCAGTTGCAGAAGGTAAGCAGCCTAAACAAGGAGGTAGTGGTGGGGTAGGAAGGAAGGCAAGCAGGTCTGGCCAAGGGGAGTACAGGGAAGGCCACATGGAAGGCAGGCAAGCATGCTGGGGCTGCCCAGCTATGGGGAAGAGAGCTAGCAGCCTACTCCCCCATGGTCCTGCCATGCTTGCCTGCCTTCCATGCGGCCTTCCCGGCGGTCCACACCTTTGCCTTCTGAGGTTTGGTCACACATCAAACCCATGATGGGAGATGCACTGCTTCGGGCCTGGCTAGTCAGCGGGAGGGTGGGTGGCCCTTCGCTAGGGCTGAGAGGGAAAACTGCCTGGATTCCAGGATGCCCCTCTGCCACTGCTGATGCCTGCCGTGGCAAAAGCCACATGGGAAAACTCCCAGGAACTCTGGGACGCCCCTTCGTCACCCCTGCTGCCACTGATGCCTGCCGCGGCAAAAGCCATGCAGGAAAACCTCCCAGGAGTTTTGAGACACCCCTCCGCTGACCCTGTGCCACTGACGCCTGCCACCTCAAAAGCTGCATGGGAAAACTTGCCAGGAGTTCTGGGACACCTTCACATGCCTTCTATGAACTACTGAATATCAGGTACAGTTATAACCCTAAAAGAATTCATAAGGAAAAATGCTAAAAACTGGGTTACTTAGCAGATCTGTCAGATAAAAAAGTTCTTAGATTACCCATTGTTGATTTGGATGTTTGGGATTGTGTGCATGTACACACATATGTATTTCTGTTATATCCTTGGAATGTTTTTCTGTGAGATGAAAAATCCTAATCAGTAATGTGTCAGGTTCAATGCTAGCTGAGAACCTCACACACTAGTTTTCTATGTTTTAATCTGGAAAAGTTCTAGAAATGCTGGAGATAGCATTATCCACAGATTTTTTTTACATGGCTTTAAAATATTGTCAAGATCTGAGTAATTTACTGTATTGTCTGCTTTGGGAGTTGTCAAATTCTACCGTTTTATGAGAAACTCTAACAAAACTCATTTCCCCTTGAGTTTCTGCAAACGTTCTGGGCAGGCAACTGAAACTCTTGCCATTTTCTGGGGTATATATAGATGCAGTATCCTGTTCACACAACTTCTCCCTCCCTCATCTTTTCTTTCTTTCCCTATTGAGAAAAATGTCTGATTATAAAACTATCAACATGCTATAATTTCTCAATTCACAAGAGCTTTTGAATGCAACAGAGGAATGTTAGCAAGACAGTTGGGAAACCTTTCATTGCTTTAAAAAAACAACAAAGCAAACAACTGGCTTGTTCTTTCAATAGCTTTTTATCATAGCAGCCTCTTAGAATTTTAGGCAAATCACCAGATAATAGCATGTAGAATTAATTCATTATGGTTTCTGGGGGTGAAGGAAAGTTTGCTACTGATTTTCTCTTCTGCTATTGGTCACCTAGAGAAGACTGATTGGCTCATGGATGTCCCTGGTAAATTCAAGGTCAGAAGAAATGAAGACAAAGTTTGCTTTCCAGCTGCTTTGTGGGGGGAATTCAGATGGATGTAACCTATCAGTGCTTTGTAAAAGTGTTTTCTGGGGAAGAATTATGCAACACTCCGTATTTACTGTGAAAGCAGCTTTACAAAATGAAATAATGCTTGTGTTATGCTGATTTTGAGACTTTTTCTCAATTGTACTGGAATAGTCATTTCTGAGTCTTTACCAAGATTGACCATAGATTTTAGAGTGGATTGGTGATTCCCTTACAAAATCAAGTTTGTGCTGGGTATTTACTAACTAGTAGCAACTGAAGATATACTCATATCTCTGAAATAACACAGACCTTTTTTATTAATTATTACATGTAATAACAAGAGAGTCAGCTTCCTATGAAAAACATATCTGAAAACATGGCATGCCCACCCAATCACATGCCCAACCAGCCACACGCACCCAGTCACATGACCATCAAGCAATGCCCACAAAATAAGCCATACCCACAAAACTGGTAGTAAAAAAATTTGGAAGCCACCACTGCTCTATATGGTATTGACTGCTATATATCAAATAATCACAATACAAATTATATGGAAGAGAATTTAGTGCATGACTTGACCCTTTTTCTATCTTCTTCATCCTGTTTATTCTTTTGTGTCATGGGATTTTGATAGTAAACCAATGAGGAGGTTTTCATTTTAAATTTTGTAAAATAATTCAATGTTTCTTTCCCCTATTTTGCAAACAAAGTAAAAACACTTGCTTATTTCCCTTGCAGCTTCTTTATTTAGAAATTCTTTCATTCTTGAAGTGGCTGAAGTCATTCCCCAGTATTTTGCATACTAATGCATTGTAAGCCGCCCTGAGTCTCCGGAGAAGGGCGGCATATAAATCAAATTTTAAAAAAATAAATATGTAACATGAAACAATCGTCTTAAGGATTGCAGGACAATTTTCCAGGACTGCTGTTTATGGGAGACTTTACAATTCCAACATGGAACAAGACATGCTGCCATCATCTCTAGGTGACAAGTCATGCCTTTCTACTAGTATATTCTTAAGTATACACTAACATACCCTGTTTCCCCTAAAATAAGACACCCCCTGATAATAAGCACATTCGGGCTTTTGAGCGCATACACTAAAATAAGCCGCTCCTGAAATTAAGCCCTCCCCAAAAATATTTAACTGCATGTCCCCACCATTTCCTCTGGTTTCCTGCATGTGCCCCAAAATAATAAGACCTCCCCGAAAATAAGGCCAAGTGCTTATTTCGGGGTTCAAAAAAACTAAGACAGGGTCTTATTTTCTAGGAAACATGGTACCTTTAAAAAGTAAATAAACTGTAATTTAAACAATATTTTACATATCTTTCATCTTGGTTTATTTTTTACAAGCTTATTTGAAAGGGGAGGGATAGCTAAAGAGAAATTTAAACAAAGAGTACAGGGTACTAAAAAAACTCCCCAAAATGCCACAAACAGCTCACTAAATAATAGTGCAGTTTCCAATGCTAATAGAATGTTTTAACACCTGAATACATTCACATGCCTGATTAAACATTAACAACATAAACCCATAAAAGAAGATTATAAGTTCCAATATCTCCTTTCAAGGAACAGCATATTAACCACTGTTGTGTACGTTTTCAATTACATTTCTTTAATTTATTTCTGTTGCAGAAAACATAATATTATACATTACTTCTGTTTCAAAAACAAAAGATTATATTACATTTAGTCAATTGGAAACTACAAGTCGGCAAGTATATGTTCAAAGATTATCTCAGCTCAGCTAAAGTAGTAGTGTTTTCATTAGTCTGCCCTTATTGTGAAATTATCTTTGCAAATATAGATTTCATAATTGTTTCTGCACTCGCTACTCCTACCTGATTTCTCGTCTTTTCTCTTTTTTTCTTAGCATATTTATCCTGTCTGATTAGATAAAGACAAAAGCCTCCTTTGACACCAGATAAGTTTGATCTTAATTGCTGAAAATTAGCTAAAAGGTTTCTTATACTTACAGATTTATTTAGTGTTTTAAACTATTTATGGATTATATCTATCGCTGTCCTCTTTCTGTACTGGTGCTTCATATTAAGGAGCATCTTAATTTTATACCTCCCACAATTTTCTGCCATGAAAATCTAATAGAGAAAACCAGCTGAAATCTAGATTCCTAGGAAGGAGGAGCTGAACAGCAGAGAACCAAAAGCCGCCAAATTTAGATAGTCTGATTGGGAGAAAGAGGGTAGCTTGTCCCTGGGACTTCCCAATGTATATCTTTAAGGATGCAGTTTAATGTCGTATAGTAGTAGATCTTTAATCTTGCTTTAGTTTCAGGGGTGGGTTCTACTTACCTTTACTACCGGTTCGCAGCGGGGCTGCATGCGTGCATTTTGATGAGGTCGGGGTTGGTGGGCGGAGCCTCCCGCCGGTTTTACTACTGGTTCTATAGAACCGGTGCGAACCAGAGGCAACCCACCACTGTTAAGTTTATCAAGATTTCTGACTATAGGAGAAGAACAATAAAGGAAACTGCTTAGAAGTAATTGCATGCCTTTCTTGGTTTTAGGTGGCTGACACCAGAACAATGACAATATGATACTGGAAAACTAGCATGGGCCTTGCCCAGTTGGATCTAATCCAAAGAACAGAAAGCAAATACAAGTATCACTGGGTGTTTACAATTGGCTAAAGCCAAAAGGACATCCAGCTGGTCAAGTACCCAAAGGCAAAACAAAAACTCAGTAAAAAAATACATTAAAAAAATGATGTTACATGGAATATCAGAACCATAAATCAAGGCAAACTTGATGACATCAGAACAAAACTGTCAAAATTGAACATTACTGGGAATTAGCAAACAAAAAATGATTACATCGTATGAGAGGAGCATTAATTCTTCTACTACTCCCCCCACACACAAAAAAGCACAAAATAAATGGAGTAACCATCATTATTAACAGAAAGGTGATAACGTCAGTGTATGGGTATAACCGAAGAAATGAAAGAATGATCCCCATTTAAGGCCAAGGCAAACCAATCAATATTATGGTAATTCAATCTATGCTTCAGTCAGAGATACAAAGAAAACAAAAGCTGAACACTTCTATCGAGTCTTTCAGCCCCTTATTGACCCAACAACATTGTATTAATTATAGGAGACTGGAATGCTTAAGTTGGAAGTTAGATAGCATCTGAAGTACTGCAGAAAATGTGAAACAAAAGTCAGACTAATGGAGTGAGGCCAAGAAAATTCACTATTTCTAGGAAACATCTTGTTCCAACAACCTAAGACAGGAATGTCAAACTCAAGGCTTGCGGGCCAGATGAAGCCTGTGGGGTGCTTAGATCTGGCCCACAGAACCCTGGAAACAGCAAAGGACCAGCCCCCAGTGCCTCTGCCAGTGAAAATGGAGCTCAGAGCAGCCTCCTGAGCTCCGTTTTTGCTGGCAGAGAGCTGCAGGAGGCTGTCGCAGCCAAAAACTAGAGCTTGGAAGTCCATTTCACTGGCAGAGCACTCGGTCCACCACAGGCATCCCTGACACGAGTGATGTCAAAGTGGCCACACCCACTCTGGCCACATCCACCCCAGCCCCCACGGTCAAACACAACCCTGATGCAGATCTCAATGAAATTGAGTTTGACAGCCCTGACCTAAGAGGTTCTTCTGGTGGACAACACTGAATAGACAACACCAAAATCAACCTATGCAAGCAAAGATGGAGGAAAAAAAACAAGATTAGGTGCTGTCTGTGGCTGGGATCATGAACTCTTTGCAAAGTCACAATGTAACAAGAAAGAAAGCCATCAACCCCACCCCCCACCCCCACCCCCACAATATAATGTTAGCATATGGTGATAATAAACATTTCATCAACATATTCTTTTTTTTTTGTCACTTTAAATTTGTCAAAATTTCTGTTGCTAAGTGAGACATTTGTTAAGTGAGTTATGGCCCAATTTACTACCTTTCTTGCCACAGTTGTTAAGTGAATCACTACAATTGATAAGTTTGTAACACAGTTGTTAAGTGAATCTGGCTTCTCCATTCACTTCGCTGGTCAGACGGTCACAAAAACATGACCTTGGGACACTGCAGCCGTCATAAATGTGAGTCAGTTGCCAAACGTCTGAATGTTTGGCAACTGTTTTGATCACATGACCATGGGGATGCTGCAATGATTGTAAGTGTGAAAAACAAACATGTCACTTGTTTCAGTGCTGTTATAATTTCAAATGGTTGCTAAATGAACTGTTTTAAGTTGAGGACTACCTGTATTAGGTTGTCCACTGATATACTGAGAAAAACTGGAAAAAAGTGGAGAACAAGGCAAAGGAGATAAAGGAAATTTGTTAACTGTCTGAGTTCCAACAAGTAGCATTTGTTTATTCGAATTTACTGGCTATCCATCTCCAATGGACACTATGCTGTGTACAAATAGAGTAACAAACGATAGAAAGTAGAGTAACAAATGATGAGTTATCTAAATTGGAATCAAGCCAGCTGCCTCTTCTGCCTTCATAATATTTACCCCACTGCCACAGCAAGTGAAAGCATATAGCTAAACTTGACATTTTCAGCTTGTTTAGGATCTGGATTGGGAGGTGGGAGGTAGCAGTAGAAGGGGTGAAATGCTTCTGGTTCGGACCGGATCGTCTGTTCCGGTAGCAATGAAGGCAGGCGGTTCAGAGAACCGGTAGCAAAAATCCCTGCCCCCCACCCCCATGCCCAGCTGAGCCGCACAATCATCAGAGGCTTTTTTTTTTTAACTTTTAAAAGCATTTTTCCTACAACTTCTTCGGCTGAAAAAATACTTTTAAAAGTAAAAAAAAAAGTCTCTGATGATTGTGCGGCTCAGCTGAGATCATCAAAGGCTTTTAAAAGAAAAAAACCCTTTTTTTTCTTTTAAATGCCTCTGACGATCCAAGCTGAGTTGCCTGATCGTCAGAGGCATTTAAAAGAAAAAAAGTCTCTGCCGATCAGGCAACTCAGCTGGGATCGTCAGAGCCTTTTGAAAGCATTTTTTTACAACCTCTTCACCAAAGAGGTTGTAGAAAAAAATGCTTTTAAAAGTTTTTTTAAAAAGGCCACGCCCACCCAGTCACATTAACCCCCCCCAAGCCACGCCCACAGAACCGGTAGTATCAAATTTTAGATTCCACCACTGAGCGGTAGTGAGCAACTTGGAAATACTCTGAAGAAGGTGGCGGCAGAGATGAATCCCAGCCTGTATCTGCTGCTTCAAATAATTGCAACCCTATCCAGACCTTCCCAATCCCACAGCCATGAGCTATATCAAAATGTAATTCGCTCCTCTTTTGGGGATTCAGTTTCATCCATCAAACTACAACATCAAGGTGAAGCATTTCCACCACCAAAGCAGAGTTTGATGACAGAAAGAATTAGACTCTGTGTCATTAGTATAGTGACAGCATCCAACCCTTGATCCTCAAATGATCTTACTCAGCAGCTTCATTTTATTGTTCAACAATAAGGATAATAAAATGGACTATTTCAGGACCCCATCGCTTAGTAAACATGAAACTAAGCAGAAGCCCCCTAAGGCTATCCTCTGGAGCTGACACCAGAGGTTAGAGTAGAAGCAATGAAAAACAAAGCATCCGGCTTCAAGAGCAGATAGATGGCTAAGCAAAAAATTACAGCTGAGCAAAAAAGCACAGGAAACAGGAGTTTGCCAGTAGAGTTCAACAAGAGAAAGAAGAAAAGAGAAGGAAATAATTAGAGAGAATATGCAATTTCAAGGATTATGTGCTCAGTAGTGAGATGATTTTTTTAAAAAAAATATTTAATATATTTATATGAACACCCATTTTGCAATTACAACTTTGTGCAGTAAATATTAAAACCAATACAAAAACCCATCAAAGATAGAGAAGCCTGACATAATTGAGGCCAGTCCACAATAATTCTACATGGACCGTTCCAGAAAATGCACCACTCGACTCTAGTGCCTGGGGGAAAAGACATCTCTTCAAGCCCCTGTAAAAAGCCATCAGGGTCAACACTATCTTGGGTATTGCCAAATGGCATTATTTTATAGAGGAGACCCAGAGTATGCCTACCTTTTTGGTGGGATAGGCAGATTCAATAGGAGACAGATCAGGGGTGAAATGCTACCGGTTCAGACCAGCTCGGGTGAACTGGTAGTAATAAAAGCTACCAGTTCAGGTGAACCAATAGTAAAAAAATGCTCCTGGTTCGGACAAACCAGTATTTCCAATGATCAGCTGTACCACACGATTTATATTCACTAGAAAGCAGGAAATCCTGCTTTCTAACGAATCTAAATTGCGTGTAACATCTGTTTCCTCCCCTCGCTGTTCTACTTACCTTAGAAAAGGCTTCTTAAGCCTTCTTTTTCAGTGTTGCACAGTAATGCCTGCAGTGTACATGCATGTGAAGCACATGTTTGGCGTGCACTGCACATGCACGCACACAGCAAACTGGTAGCAGACCTCAGAGGATTTCACCACTGAGACACATGCTCCTACAAGTAGCCTACACCTGTGCCATAAAGGCAAGGAACTTACCTTCCTTACCAGTTTGGAAGTCCATGCAGAACTTCTGCGCATGCGCAAAACCTTCTGTGCATGCACAGAAGGTAAAAAGCACATTACTTCCTGGTTAAAACCAGGAAGTAATGACACTTGGGCGGGTGGGCGGAGCTTTGCTCCAGCATTGCTACCAGATTGCCGAACCAACAATGACGATTGCTACCGGATCACCTGATCCAGTCCAAACCGGGAGCATTTTACCCCTGCATAAAGAGCGTTCTAGGTGTTAGCCATCAAACAAATTTGTAAATGGAGTTTGATGAGAAAATTGAAGCAGGAGTCTTTACAGATTGCCTTTTTCAGAACAGGTAATATAAGAGCATGAGAAGAAGAAGAAAAAATAGAAGTCTTTTGTTGGTAAAATTTTTGTTGGTAAAGTCTTTTGTTGGTAAAAAGAAAAGGGATCAGTAATCAAGTCATAATATTTGTAATCAGACTGTTGTTCCTGCCTGAGATTAAACTATCATACAGTATACTTGAATTAAGTGCAGGTTTGCGGTAATTCTTGAAGAAAAAGTCAAAGGATCTAAGTGACTATGCTTCAACTAATGAAGATGGTGGCTTCTCAGATTAAACAAAAGAGGTACTATAAAGGAATCTGATAAAAAAAAAAAGAACACTCCATAATAATGCAATCCAAGAAGAACGTCTAATGCATAATACAAACAATTAGGATGTGACCGGAACAAAAAGACAGCTTTCATGCCCCCCTTTTTAAAAAAAGCTTAGTCTCAACTTTAGAAGAGAAAATGCACTCTGAAACAAGAGACATTGTAGTAGATTCCTGAAAGAGAATGCAAATGGCTAAGAGAAGAATTATGTTAGATATGTTAGTTTTTTTAGTCACTACTACAAGGAACTGGAACAAATATGGGCCCATTAAATGCATTGACTCATGAAATGTGCTGTTGGCTGGGAGCAAGGATTAGGAATATCACAGAACAGCTTCCAACATCCATTGATAATTATCCCTTTTAGCTAATCCATGTGAAGACAACTGACAGTTACATCCATATCACTATACTGCATGTGTATGATGGATTATTTAACAGGTTTTGATGGGAAAAAGTGGTTTGTGGAAGATGCACTATTTGCACAGGATAGACTACATGTCACAAGATCTAATATGTGTCAGTTTCACTAGATAGAACAAACCAGGAAATCAACTCCATAGGTAGGCTATAAAACTTTTATTGGCTGCAAAAACAGCACCTTGCAAGTCTGATTGTCCTACCCCTGTGATGGCAAATCTATGGCACACATGCCAGAGGTGGCATGCAGCGCCCTCTCTGCGGGCACATGAGCTGTCACCCCAGTTCGGCTCCAACACACATGTGCGCGTGCCTCCCACCAGCCAGCTGGCCTTCAGGTCTCTACCATGCATGCGTGGGGGGCAGAGCACAAGTGGGGGGCCATGCATGGGTGGACGGGCGCATGTGGGTGGCCGCTTGCACATGCACAGGAGGGCGCATGTGTGGGGGCTGTGCACACATTGTGCACACATTGCATTTTGGGGGTTCGGGAGTGCACACGTACATTTGCACACGCACACACTTTGGGCACTCAGTCCGGAAAATGTTAGCCATCACTGTCCTATATTACCTTCTCCTTGTAGTTCAATGAATGAAGGAGGCATCTTCCTGAGTGCAATATTATCTTGCTATGGGCTTAAAAACTGTTTCAGTTCCTTTTACCTAGGCAACAGATTCTGCTGTGCATCTCTATGAAGGTCATCTTCCTTACTGTCTATGATTTGTTTGCAGCAGACTGAGTTTGAGCAAGAGGGCTTTCCAATAAATCCTATGGGGAGTGAAAATGAAAACTGTAAAGAAAGGACCTCATTAGTACTATGGAAGAAGAGTTCTTAATGGGGTCTATTGTAGTGGAAAAATTAACCCAGCCAACAAAATGAAGACTGCGCCCCTTCCTTTCTCCTGCCTTTTAGATATTACCAAGGTCAAACCAGTTTCTCTCTTTTCCTAATCCCATCAGATCCAATTGACCCACTCTGCTCCATTCAAAGCCCCCTGCAATCCCATCTAAATCAAAGAATAGTAGCCTCCATAGCAGCTCACAGTATAGCCCAAGGGCAGCCCTTACACGGAAACTGCAACCTACAAAAACCCAAGGTTAACCTTTCATCCTCCATCGGCTGATGACCTGAGCATTTCCTCTATTCATAATGGACTTCCCTGGCTTTGCTGTCCTCCTGAAAGGAACCATTTTGCCCAATAAAGTACCATTGTACTCACCCCAAGAACACTGATCAGGATCTGTCCAACTTTTCCAAATTGGTCAGCGAATCAGATCCCTAGGATTCCTGCCTTGTAGCCCTCAATTTTCTGTAAAAATATCTGCTTTCCCATTGTTCAAAGCTCCTCTTTCTTGTAAAGCAGGAAATCCAGTGATCATTGCAATAAACATGGTTCTTTTCCTCAGCGTTGTCGTCCTTATTTTGGCAAAATGTAGTGACACTCTTACTGGCCATTTATTGCTTCTTTTCTTTTGCTTCTTTAGAGGATCCACATGACAACCAAACATACTCAAGAGACTTTGATAAAGAACTTTGTCAAAGGCCTTTTGAACACTCAATTATATGAAGTCAGTCTGATACTGAGCCCAATTTAAGAGAAAGAATAAATATATATTTGTTTATGTGATCAGAAGTTTGACATTAGTTCAAAGTATTGGGTGTGTACAATAAGGACTTTGTGCAATTTCTCAAGGTGCCCTAAAATATCTTCTCTTTTACCTCAGTTTGCTTTATTTCACTTTCTTTCCTGTTTTACATCACAATTCCAAAAAAAATCACTGAATCTCTGTGTCAACTCTCAAAGCATCCCTGGCCTGCTCTCAAGTTGCCATAGGTAAAGGTGATGGAAGAACAAACTCTGCAGCTGCGGCAAGGCAGCACGGCAGTCAAAACAAGAGCGCATTCCAGCCTTATCTCTGTCTAGGTAGTCTCCACAGTAACTCACAGTGGTTGGAGGGGAATGATCACTACAACCCACGAAATTGCTTGGTTGGAGAATGTGACTGATGACACACATTGTGGAAAGGGGGGAAACGGGTCAAAGTTGGCTTCACTTGGGACGTGCCAACATGAACCTCCTAATAAATAACTGGATTTCTTTTGAAGCTTGGCTCAAGGCTCATAATTTAATTAGGGCATCGGTTGGAACCCTGACACTCTGTCATAGCCATATTTTCTCTGAAAATTCTAACTCCCTTGCAACCGCACTTTTCTTTAGATGGTTTTTCTGCTTAGATTTTTTAAAACAAAATTGTATTTTTCTATATGCTTCTCAAATTTTCATTCAGATATCAGAATGCAAAAATATCAAATGGGGAATATATTGCCAAGCAACATTGAGAAGGACCCAGGACTGACTGTTGTGGCCCTTCATTCACTTACCTTTTCCAATCTGAAAAAGAAACCCTCAAAGAGTATTCTTTGACGACACATTTCTAAATAAAAGTCATTTTTTCAAATATGCAACACTAATTTTAAAGATGTTCTTAAATTAATAATAAAACTAACTTATTGTAATCATTTGCATTTTAAGAGGCATTTATTATAATTAGTTTCCTATGTGTATGCATGTGTGCATTCTTTTGCTTCTATCTAATTTAGAATCAGCAAGTGTTCATCCCTTTAAAAAATATGTTTATCTCTAAGGCAGAGCGATATTACAGTTGCATTAATATACATTGTGCATTGATTCTTCAAATGACCCTGTGCAGTTATAAAGCAGATCCATTATGTTCTTGTCAATCAAAATCCTCTAAAACAGCATATAGATAACAGTGTATTTCTTGCAACCATTGAGTAATAAATCCCAGCTTAAATAAATTTAAATTCTCTTAATTTTAATGCAATATATTTAAACCCTGTGTTCCACTGGAATAACAACATTTGGAAGACCTTATTTTGAGATGAACTGAGCTTAAAACGGAGTATTCCAGGGATGTATTATCTGAAACGATTAAAGATGAAACATATAAATATGGAATCCTTGGTGCTCTCAGAGCTTGGTTGTTTGCTTGCATACATTTCATTACCCAAATGGGTAATATTATCAGTTTAGTGCGTGTGAAGTTTGCTTCCTGTTTATATATAGAGGTTTACCCTGTTAGCGGAAGTGTTCATAGGTCTTCATAGTTCCTTAATTAGAGAATTGCTTTCTGCTTGGTTATTTGTCTGGAGTTAATCCCTGTTTATTTCGGTGTTGGTTGCTGGAGAGGATGTGTTCTAATCTTTTTGTTTCCTTCTTAGCTTTTTTATTGTCTCTTTAAAATGGAGTGAATGTGGTTCATCTCCATGTGTCTATTGATGGCTGATTTTTTTAATGCTAAGAAGCAAGTGACTGTATCTAAAATGTATATAAAAAGTGGGCAAACCCCATAACACTGGTAATGTTACCCAGTCAGTTAGTGAAACGTCTGCATTCTGCAAGCAAACAACCAAGCTCAGAGAGCACCAAATTCTCCACAATTCAACCCTGAGATACATCTATTGTCTTCTTTTAAAATTTATAGATATGCCACAGGTTTTTTTTAACAAACTCTTGACTTTTTCAGTATTTTGTTTGTGTAACAAACAAAAAACCGTATCACTAAAAAGTTTTTTTAAAAAACTTTTTAGAAATGTTTAACAGGTAGAATTTACTGATCTTCTATAATGAATGAATAATGCTATGGCAAAGTTCTTTTTCTTATTTAATGCTGACATGATGCATAAATACTGAATGTGCATAGTTTGCATTTTTCTTGCATGTTCTTATGCATAGATTTATGTGTGAACTAAAAATCATATCCTATGATATTAGAAACCTAGACAGAGGGCACAAAACTCCAACCTTTGGAATCTGACAGAATTAATGCAGGATGTTAAAAGCTTCACACAAGAGCCATTTTGAACTTTAATTACACTCAGTACTTAGGATATTCTCTTTGTTATTTAGCACTTGGAAAGAGCTTTTGGTACCAATAAAGGAGAATATTTGTAGCTCAGAGGTTTGAAATAAGGGAGCCTTGGTGCTCTCTCAACTTGGTAAAAGAGCTTTCAGTAAAAATCAACTTTGTATAAAAACAAGTTGAAATAAACATTATCCACGTTCTGCTTCTTAGGCAGTATCAGAATGTTGTTTCTTTGTACACATCACTTACACAGTAATATTTGAAGGAAGAATGCATGCCTTCTCTTTTTCTAGTAGTTTTTCAGTTATAAGAACCATTGATAAAGCAAGATAACTTTCAGTCATCTTCTGGATACAAGTATCTATTATGCCAATTTACTGCAAGAAAGATATTGTGCCCATTTCCTCCCCATGGGCTTAATCCAGGTTCCATTAAACCTTAAAAGTCAAGGTATTTCAAACTAACACTATGGGCCTTTCCCCCCTTGCACCCAACTATAGCACAAGCATATTCTGGCAACTTCTTTTTACTGCTGTTTTCCCTGCCATGCTATTCTTACCTTTAGCAGTGTTAAATTACCCTTTCCCCCATTAAGCCAACAACATCCAAGACATGCATGAAAGAGTTTAAAATTTATTAGCCTTAACAAGCAGGTTCCTTGGATCAGGGCCATCTGCGGGATATGGTTAAAAAAAAATCTCAAAATGGCAGGCCGCGATTGGATGATTGTGATGCACATAAAAATCTGGCAGAGCTTTGACTGCATCACCACAGGAATCCTGACAGGGAATTTACTTTGTCCCTCTATATCATCTCATCTTACCCTGTCAGCCAGCAAAGGCATGTTATGGACCCCGTCAGCCAAAGGATTCCAATTGGTGAGGTCCCGGAAGAGAGCCCTCTCTGCTGTCACCCTCACCCTGTGGAATATTCTTCCCCCAGAGGTTGGATCCTCACTCTCCTGGCCTTCTGGAAAGGCATGAAAACATGGCTTTGTGGCCTTGCTTGGAGGAACATGCAGCCTGGAACTGGTTAGCGCCCCAAAAGCCCTCTCATCTCCTTTTAATTACATTTTAATATTGCTTGCGACTTTTAAAATTTATATACTATGTTTACACTTTTAATATTTTATTTGTACGTTGCCCAGAGAGACCCTATGTGAAGGAGATAGGCAGTTTTAAAAGTTGATAAATACTGGATTATAGGCAACAAAGGATAGGAATTGGGGACATTTTACAAATTACAGTACTTCTCTACCAATTCAAGGAAGGTGGGTAGATTTGAATTCAGCAGGTGGAAACATGCTCTGGCATTGCTAGGGTGAACTCACTATTTTTAACATGGGCACTCCGGAAAGAAGGAAACCCAACACTTTCAACACAGTCTGCCCTATACTCTTTTTCCTCTCCCTCCCCTCTCCTTATTTTTTTCCCCAACACTTCAGACTACCAATTCAAAGTTCTCAAACTTCTGTTTCCCCAGGCCTCTTGGTCCTCAGGTACCTATTTCGGCTGCCTGTGTGAGGGATGTAACATGCATGCCACCCGGGGTAAAATCCAGCAGGTTCTAACAGGTTCTGGAGAACCGGTAGCAGAAATTTTGAGTAGTCCAGAGAACCAGAAAATACCACCTCTGGCTGGCCCGAGTGGGGTGGGAATGGAGATTTTGTAATATCCTTCCCCTGCAGTGGGGTGGGAATGGAGATTTTACAATATCCTTCCCCTGGAGTGGGGTGGGAATGGAGATTTTACAGTATCCTTTCCCTGCAACGCCCACCAAGCCATGCCCACAGAACCGGTAATAAAAAACTTAGGATTCCACCAAATGCCACCCATAAACTAGCACACGGCCCTCCCCTCAACAAGGTGATACTTGGCATTGGCATCAGCCTCTCACTCTCTAGGTCGCTGATACCCAGCTTTCTAGCTCTCCCTGCCCAAACATCACTGCCCATGCTAGCTCTGGGCTCCTCTTGGAATTCAGTTTGGCCTTGTGTGCCCTGGAAAGACCACAATGGGGTTAGAACATTGTGGAGAAAAATCTATTTATGTGCTTGCTAGGAGTGGAAAAACAATTTGATGGCACATATTCAATCAGTCAATATCTGGCAGGGCATACATTGCAAAGCATATAGATCCGGGGTGTAGGAGAAGGAGTTTCAAGGTTAGAGAAAAATTTTTTAGTCTAAGACCGGGGTCAGCAACCTGCGGCTCCGGAGACGCATGCAGCTCTTTGGGCCCTCTGCTGTGGCTCCTTCAGGTGATCTCACCATCGGCTGGCCCCGTCGCTCACCCTCCCCTCCCAGTCACTCCTCACCTAGCCTGAAAAGGTAAGGGCGACAATGATGGAAGATGGAGAAGCGGCCAGGACAGAGAGATACAGAGAGAGTGGGAGAGAGAGAGAGAGAGAGAGATAACAGAGAGCAGGGGAGAGAGGGAGGGAGGGAGGGATATGTCAAAAGGATGTTGTGGTTCCTGGTGTTTTTTAACAACTGCTTCTTCTCTGCCCTAATGACCCGTGATTAGGGGGGATCATGTGACTGGTGGAAGTGAGTGACATCAAGTTGGCCACGCCCACCCAGGTTTTGTGGCTCCCAGTTTTTTTTCCTCTGGGAAAAGGGTGCCCAAATGGCTGAGTATTTAAGGTTGCAGACCCCTGGTCTAAGCAGACTGATCTATAGACTGATCTCTGAGGCAGGAAGCTGAGTGAAGCCACCCTCCTTCCTGCGCTTTTCAGGAGCTTTCAGAAGTATTTCAGGACTATTTCGAATTTTCCAATCTTTCCGAAAAGTTTCGTTCAATTTTATGGCGAGCAAGCACCGTTCAATTCTGGGTCTTGCGGAAGTCAGAAATAATAACTGCTGGAGAGTCGGGTGTGTTTTAGAAGCTCTTCCTGCTATCCCGAGAAACGCGTTTCTCTTAAGGGGGGAAAAAATCGCCTTTGGGCTGAGCAGACGAAAAAGGGAACAAAACCTCGCCTTTTCTTAGCCCCCGCTCGGGCCGCCTGGCTCCCGCCAGCCCTATATAAAGCCTTCAGGCGAGGGGGGCGCCCTCTGCGACCCGGGCAGGAGAGAGCGACCGAGCGGGCTACGAACACGTGGGAATGAGGTCACAGAGCCGCGAGGGTTCTGCCGCCGTCGCCCGCGCCTTAGCGACCGAACCCCGAAGGAAAAAAAAAGGAGAAAGGGATGTTAGGAGACTTTCCAGGCTCCTACATCAGGTAGTCGCTGGAGAATCATGGCGCGCTTTGGCAAGGGTGCAGCACCCGCCTATCTTGTTCTCATCCTCGCTTTTTTGCCCAGCCGAGAAAGTCAGCCGGGGCTCCGACTGGGAGAACGTGACCCAGGTAGCGTGGGTCGGGTTCAGGTAGGGTGGGGACCGCGGATGTGGGGGTGAACCCGTTTTGGACCCCGTCGGCTCTAACGAATTGCCATTTCGGTAACGCTCTCCAGAGTGCTTCGTATCACCTTATCGGAATTCTTCACCATAACGTCGTTGGGTTTCCGTTCCCGGTCTGATTTGACAAGTTGATAATAAATGATTTCCTCAGGCTTGTATAGTGAAACCAAGCACGGAAGAGAACTTGAAGCCAAATGTTGAGAACCAGACACTTGGTTTTCCTGACTGTTTAAACCAGGGGTCTCCAACCTTGGCAACTTTAAGCCTGGAGGACTTCAACTCCCAGAATTGCCCAGCCAGCAACTGGCTGAGCAATTCTGGGAGTTGAAGTCCTCCAGGCTTAAAGTTGCCAAGGTTGGAGACCCCTGGTTTAAACTCATCCGCAAACTTTAAATCATGTACTGTCACTTTATGGGACATTAGATATAATTATGGTCAAAGACCTGAAAAATCCTACTTTTGCTTTTTGGCATCCCGTGAGCCAGGTTCTCTGGAGAGCAAGAGACTCAAGATTATTTTCTTAGTACACAACTTGTATCTTATCAAGCTGAATTGGGCATACGCTAGTCACATAGCTTTAGCCATCAGAACCAGAAACATTTACTGATGTTCTGATTTTTGCTCCAGGCAATAGAATCTACAAGTTTCTTGTAGACTGATTCTTCCTGAATTCTTCAATCATGGTAGCAATGTTTCCTTATAATAGCCTCCCCTTCCTATCTTTGGACATTGTCTCATGATGGTGCCCTCATCTCATCTCCACACAAAGTGGCTTAAAATCACTCTGAGCTAAAAAGTGGAATGTTTGCTTTTCTCCCAATACTTTTTCAGTTCTAGAATATGAACTGCTATTTTCCCCCAATCATTTGATGGCTAGACAGCCAAGGGGTTAGCGATTGCCCAGCTTCTATTGGCCACTTTAGGCTGCTGCCAGTATGCCTGCTTTCTTCTAGTTACTGAAACTAAACCCCACCCTCCATTACCGTTTCGACTTGGCCATGAACATGGCTGCAGGATATCTGGCTTCCTCAGAGACATTTGCTGGCATAATGCCTGATTGGTACTTTCTATAGCACTTGTAAGGATTTAAGCAGGTTCCTTATAAGTATAGGTTTAGTGCTGTTTAGTGGTGTTTTGAAAAAGCATTAAACCTATGTTTTAAAAGAGGAAAAAGGGGCAAATGCTATGCAGCAGAGAAAATTAATTTAAATTGAGAAAGGGCACTGTTATGTCAGCAATCTGTTGCTAATTCTGTTATCTGATGAGCTTACAAGTTTTCTGTTGCTTCTCTGGACAAAGGGTTTCATTTTCTTTTATCATTACTTTGATGGGAGGATTGTGCCATTTTGCTTACTTCATTCTGGCTTTTGGTGGCAGTAGATGCTGCTAGCCGTATGGTCAGAATTTGATATTCTGCCCATTTGCTGCCAACACTGGCATTGCTTTGGAGTACTAGTCAAAGGTGGAGTTTCCTCATTATCATTACCTCTTGTTTTACACTGCACACTTTCTCCATGCCTACTGCATGTTCCCTGGGCTATTTATGAACACAGGTTTAGTGTTCTTTCAGAAAAACCTCTAGAACTGGGTCCAGAAAAAGCTCTACTGACAGATTACAGCTGTGTGTTAAGAAGTGGTTAATCCTGCTGTTCTAGGCACCCATCTATGTGTGCTCAATACTGCCCCATTAAGGAGAATAATTGTCGATGTTTTCCTGCCAGGAAATAGAAGGGAAACATAGCTGGGGAATATAGCAATCCCTTTACTTAATTTGGCTTGCAGTAAGAATGTAAGACAGTGTCCTTCACCAGTCCCTTATGTTTGCAGATCAGGGATCAGCAATGCAGACAGAACAACTCATGCCAGTATACTTATGTGCCAACACAATAATTTATGGGTAGCAGTTTAGTGTGGCTTTCTCAAAGAGCCTTCTCTTTGATTTAATGGAGACTTGGGGACCAAGAAAACAGAGAACAAAAGGGAGACCTGGAAAATGAGAAGGAGGAGCAGTTTCACACATAATGAAAGATAGTGCTAAAAACCTCAGCTGTTTCTGTGCCAGCGCAGCACATAAGCTAGTGTTTCTCAAGCTTGGCAACTTGAAAATAAGTTGATTTCAATGCCCAGAATTTCCTGGTCAGTGTGCTGCCTGGGGAATTCTGGGAGTTGAAATCTACATGACTTCAAGTTGTCAAGTTGATCCCAGGCCTCGCAGGGCTGAAGGGAGGGAGGTACAATGAAGGTTGGTGAGGAGCAGGGGTGAAATTCAGCAGGTTCTGGAGAATAGGTAGCGGCAATTTTGAGTAGTTTGGAGAACCACTCAGCAAATACCACCTCTGGCTGGCCCCAGAGTGGGGTGGGAATGGAGATTTTGCAGTATCCTTCCCCTGGAGTGGGATGGGAATGGAGATATAGCTTTTACATTCCAATTTTAGAAACAGGGATTTGTTTATTTCACTATTATTACATGATTTCTGACAAATAGGCAGAGTCTACTTCAATTATTTTATTTGCATTTATTCGGTGAATACCTTATAAACTTGTCTATGCTGCAATCACTTGAAATTAAATTAAAATGTGCCATACTACTTTAGTAACTATGTACAGTATAATAATAATAAGATCATTGAATAAATAATAGAAGTTGGAAGAGTAATGAGCAAGCTGACATTTGACAGTGTTGTTAAAAACCATATAGTTGTTTTAAAAAGATATTTACCGCATAAGCTTACTTGCTTCCTCCCACATTGTTTTCAATCATAATTATGGGACTGACACTGAATACAAAAAGAATATTTTTAACCAAGTGTTCAGATGATGCAGCTGTACTCATTCTTAATCGCCCATTAATGTTTCCTCAAAAAATGTACTGTACTTTTTGTTTGTTTCATTTACCAAAGGTCAGCATACTTGGAAGCAATTGTCATGCACCATTACAGACCTTTTTACATATTTTTCTTGTATTGTTCTAAGCTATCATGTGCGCAAATGAGTCAATTGGTATGCAGATTGTCTGTCATTAAGACCATTTGAAAATCAGCTTTGTCATTGCTTTAGAGTTGGAAGTTTGGATTCATGCATATACTTTTTGAATATGTTGTGGCTTTCAGAATCACTCTGATGATGGATGGTCATGCCAAAGTGAATGGTTCTCTAGACCATAGCCAGTCTAACTGTCTGGTGATTTATTGTTCTTCTATCTCTAAGTAGAAGTAGGTTGAGAACGAAAATTAGTTCTTAAAAGAATCAAATGTCATATTACAGAGGCATTGTTGTATTTTAGTATATTCTCTTATTTCACACACACACACACACACACACACACACACACACATAGGTCTTTGCTAGAACAAATAGAGGATATATATATAGGTCTTTGGTTATTCGGGTCCTCTCCCGCGTAGAATTGGAAGTATCTGGGCAATGTTTCGACGAAGTCTCATTCGTCATCTTCAGGCTGGTGTTCTCGGCTTCGTGCTTCCAGGAGCAATTGCTCATATATATATATATATATATATATATATATATATATATATATATATATATATATATATATATATATATGACCATGAGAAAACCGAGCGATAGTGAACTGAAGCAGCAGCCGGCCGCAGGAGGATCACCTTTGTGTTTCTTGGCTTGCCTGCAGCCTCTGCAGCACGTCAGGATCGCCTGCCTTCCACTCCGTATATCAGTATCACCTGCCTTCCGTTCCCTGCCTTCTGCTTTCTGCAGCCCCAGAGTGCATCGACCAAGGGACAATCATGCTTCAGTTGCTGCCGGATACCATCGGTTCCCACGCACTTGCAGGCTCTTGTGTGTGCGCTGGGCGTGGGTCACCCCTGAATTTCCCCTAAAATAAGCCCTAGTGCTTATTTTGGGGCCCAAAAGAAAATAAGACCGGGTCTTATTTTTGGGGAAACACGGGTAGCAGCATAGTTGGACATCATGGCATTATCAGCATGGGTGGGTGCTTATTTTAATTTTTAAAATATTTTAATTCATATTATTGCACTTTTGTTGTTTATTTGTATTGTTCTCATTGCTTTATTTGTTTACATTTTAAATATGTTTTTTCGTTTTACTGTTGTAATCCATCCAGGCCTGGTGTCAAGGCCATGTCTTTAAAATCTTCTTTGTGGGTGGGACTTAAGGAGCAAAATGGGTGCTTTTGGTTTGGCTTAATTTTAAGGTACCCAGCAGGCATCTTATATCCCTGGCTGGCCTGTTTTTTGTTTTTAGGGAACAATTAAGAGGTGAAATGAGTCGCTTAGCCGTCTACAAGATTTATTTTCAAAGTGAACTTTTCTTTCATGTTACTTTAGCAGCCATTTTCTACATTCTACAATATAAACAAAAACTGAAATCAGGGATCTATTAGAGTTTGAGGTGAACCAAGTATCCATGTCATGCATTCTTTTAATATTTCAATATTGGTCAAATTAGTGATGAAGCAACATCTTATTTTTAGTAGTTCTTTTTTTTCTTCTCTTAAGCTATTTCCCAACTCTTCTAGTAATGGCTCCATTTCAGAAAAGCTCTTAACACTGAAAATTCTCCATTTTTTCTCTATTAGGATTTAATGGAACCTCTTCGTGGAATAATGCACAAATTCAGGTTTCCTTTCTAGTTGTCCAATTTGAGTTCTTGAGATTTTCCTCACCTTGTCTTTGCATGTCGCCCAGCTTAATTTACTGTTCATTGGCCTAATCAAAATAGTATTCATTTGCTTCAAAACAGTTTACACAAGAAAATATTTCCTTGAACTCAATCTGGTTTTTTGGGTAGGTATTAACTGTGAATTAAAAAGTCATCCACTTTCACTACTGTATTCGTTCTCCACCCTACTCCTTGTGTGGACTTTGATTTCTACCATTTCCGAAGGTTAGGATGCTTCATTGGATTAGAATTTGTAAATCAAATAAAATATCATGAGTCTAATCACTGTTAGACAATGCCATGGTTAAAAATGGCTTGAATTACAGGTTGAATAAACTATGAAAAAGAGGACCTTAGAAAGAATATGGCACAAATTTTCTTAATGTATCATGTATCTCTCTAATCAGAAAATTTGGTTTTATCTTCTGCCAAGTTCAGTGGGTACATGTCTTAATATAACATCCCCAGAGTTTTCAGAAAGTTTTAGTATAATTGATTAAACTGGTGTAAAATAATTAAACATGAACTTATTATTTATTTATTGCAGATGCTTATGCTTCAGCAGATTCAAAAAATAATCTTAAAGAAATTATTAAATTCCTTGGTAAGTAGCCATTTTCTGGTAGCATAATAACATGACATATTACAATACAAAGGTGTGTGGAATATTTAATTTTGTATTTAAAATATAACCCATAACCTGAGCTCTCTTTCCCTCAAAATAATTAAAAATAGTTAATTGTGTATTAATATTTTATTCATTTTATTCATTTATATTTATTTATTATGGATTTGGGATAGCTTTACATATTTTATCTGACAACATCAGACAATATATAAAGATGATACTGTTTTTTGTCAGAGAGTTCTTAACTGTTGTAATCTTATTGCTGCCTTAGTAGTTTTTTCCCCCATCTCCCTTTATTAAACACAAGATTTCTAGAGATTTGCCTGCCTGTTTTTTCCCCATTTATTTTTTTGTATTCAAAGAAAAGTTAAAATACAAAACTCCAAAATGTTTGTAAAAAAACAAAAAAACAAACAAAATAAACATTAAAAAGTGAGTTAAAACCCTGCAATATATATATATACATATTATTGCCCTAATTAAATACTGATTAGTACATTAGTACAACATTGGTTCCCATCCTTGCAAAACAGCCTTCCCGCCCACTGAGCCGAGGTGGCACAGTGGTTATAGTACAGCTACTTCAGTTGACTGCTAGTTCAGCAGATCAGCAGATCAAACCTCACCGGCTCAAGGTTGACTCAGCCTTCCATCCTCCCGAGATGGGTAAAATGAGGACCCAGATTGTTGGGGGCAATATGCTATTTAGTATACTGTCGATTGTTGTAAGCCGCCCAGAGTCCTCAGAGAGTGGGCGGCATAGAAATATAATTAATAAAATAAAATAATTAATAAATTTTTGAACTAGTAAATACATTTGCAAATTAGTGACCTGTCATCTATATACTATAATAATGACAAAGTAGTTAACAGGAATAATAACAATAATAACATTAATATGATGATGATGATGATGATGAAGAAGAAGAAGAAGAAGAAGAAGAAGAAGAAGAAGAAGAAGAAGAAGAAGAAGTAGTAGTAGTAGTAGTAGTAGTAGTAGTAGTAGTAGTAGTTAAAATTCCAGAACCCTCTGTTAATCAACTGTTATTGTAATCATGTCATAGAAAATTTGCCACAGATTTTATCTATCCCAAACCATCCCAAAATTTAAGTAATTCATCCTGGATCAAATATGCACATTTGTTTCTTAATCTTATCAATTGTCTAATTACAGTAAATATAATAAATTCAATCTCTATAGCAGATCTATCTTCCCAACAAAGTCCAAATAGAAGTTGTTTCAAATTAAGGGTAATAAATCCATTTCCAGTCCCTCGCAGTCAGGCTTGGAAAATATAATTTGTCATTTCTCTCTTCAGTCAAACTTCTAATTCACTTCTAAGTTACTTCTCCGTCTGTGAAGTCCATATCTCTCTCACCTGCAACTTTCATATTAGAGTCCTTTTGTGAATTTAATTTATTCAAAGCTTCTGCATATTTTCCATTACCATCTCATCAAACTTTTTAAAAAAAATTTCAACCAAAAGTTACACTTTACCAGAGAGTGTTTTCAGCCACCTTGCTTGTCTGCATTGTTGCTCTGTGTAGCCCCCAACAATCTGGATCAATCTGTGAAAGAACTTCACCATCCCAAAACATACTATGCTTCCTTATGAGGAAAGCAAAGGTTATATAAAACAGCAACATAAATCAAAAAGAAGAAAAAGCAGTTAGAGTCCAACAGGAGGTTAAAATAAATCAGCATTCAACCAGTTAGTCAACTTTTAAAAGCAAAGTAAATAATACATTCAAAAGTGAAAGTTAATACCCAAGCTCATTTAGAAAATAAGTTGCTGAAAGGAAGATGGATTTGCCCAAGCTTGTTTAATATTATTAGTTTTAACTATATTAAATTGTTTCAAAGTTTCCATGCCAGCTACAAAAATGCAAGCCTGTATCAACAATTATTGTTGAGTGTTTGGAGGTTTAATTATACACCTTAAACACTACAGCTAGGAATAGAAACCTATCATTTTGCATTGATGTGGCATTACATGAAATAACTGCCACTTATGGATGCAATCTTGAACAAGTTTTAATAATTCAGTAGGACTTAGTACCAATAAATATGTTTATGAGTTCAGCTATAATTATAAATTGTCCAGGCAGGACATGCCCTATATATTGCAAAAACATTTTATAAGAATACTTCCTTGAGTTTTATAGTTTGCAGTTTGTTATTTTGCTTTACTTCTTACAAACCAGAAGTTGGTAACTCTTATTTTTAGTATTGTTATAGCATCCTGGAAGAGTTCACATGTGCAAGAGTTCACAATATTTCATGTGCAATTTATTGAGTATGTCCATATTAGAAAACTGATGAAAAGAGTATTCAAGATGATAACTTACTTAAAGACATATTTAACCACAGATTTAAAGTAAATATTTTCTAGTCAATGCAAATAGTTTTGATTAGACCAGTTATCAAATCATAACACTTTTAATTCCTGTTATGCCAGTTATCAAATCATAACACTTTTAATTCCTGTTATGCTTTAATTTGTATGTCTTCACTTATATGTATTCTTACTGATTATTTCATTTGCAGATCAACAAATCCAAGTTCTGCACCAAAGGAATTTGATGCATGAACATGAAATCACAGAAAAACAAAGCAAAACATTCACTGAAAACATGAATTTGGTAAAAGGCAGGTAGTCATTGTGGTGGGCATTTGTGATCTTTTTATGGAAAAGGCCATGTATTCTCAGTAACACTACAATTGTGTTTGCACCCTGGGACACCTTAATCTAAAACCCAATTATCTGGAAATCTATCCCTCTCATATGTTTTCCATCAAAATACCCAAGAATCACAATATCAATAATGTCACATGAATTATATTTGTAAATTGCATGACTAGTGCAGAGTATTCTGCTGGAATTTTTAACATATACAACTATATTTTTTCAGGATCTGTAAAAGAGAAGGCAAGTCCTAGTAGCCTAATCGCAAAAGAAAGACTGTTCCCCAATAGCTATTCAGTGCTGATGGGTAACAAGGCTTACAAGATTTCCCCAGATATTCTTATGGATACGCCAGTGAGACATAATAAAGTGAAGGGTGGAGGATCTGAAGAGGATGGCAAAGAAGGGGCTTTGCTTCCTGACTTGAAACAGGACAAAACTGCTGGTAATAATGGTGGCAGATCATTAAGAACAACTAACATTACTGTAAGATTTCATTCTCCCGACAATTCAAGTGAAACTCAGATTGACATTTACAATTTAAAAGATTCAAGAGAGGTCCCTGAAGTTCATATTGTAGCCAACAACATTATTAACCAAGGCCTTAAAATGGATTCAGTAGCATTAAAAGACAATGGTATGCAAGTGATAGTAAATAGTTCAATGGATAAGAAAATGAAGCATATTAAAGGGAGAAGAAAAACTCCAATAAAACTTGATGGTGGAATTACAGGCAAGAGCACACCCAGGAGCAGTAAGATAAATCATCCTGCAACAGGTAAAAACTTTTTTTAAAAAATTTGGATTCACCTTGAAGTGATTATAGAGTTGCACTATTATAATTGTTGCTATGGTATTTTGGGAATGAAATTGAGCTGAATGCAATTATACATTTTGTTATATAGCTTCTAATACGAGTTCTTATTATGATGTTGCTTATGTCATTCCTTTTTACAACAATTTTATGAAGTGTTCCATTATGATGACTCTTATTACTGTGGCATTGAATCTGAAAGGGAATTGTTGAAAGTTTTGCGCTCACCATCTGCTCACTAGGATCCTCAAAACACAACTTAAAAACATAAATGCAACAATATAGTAAAATCAATACATTTCAAAAGCAAAATGAAAAGAGAAATTGACTCTAACCCTTGAAACTAGCCAAAGAAGACTTAAATCTCAGCAAAACAACCATCTTCTACTGTTTCCCTAAAATGTAGTAAAAGCAAATTGTTAGAAAAGAGTCTGGCTTCTGTGGTCAACAGCCTCTTCATAATGAGATACAAGAAGGATTAAGCATATATTGGTCAAAGCTAGCATTTAAGTTTTAACTGGAAATGATTTGTACCTTAGAGTAATTGGGTCAAAATAGTTTTACATATTTTAAAGTGCACAGAGCTGGCCACCATGTTTTAGTTGTTCCTTCTGATCATTCTTCAAGAGAAGCCATGTAGCATCATCAATGATATATCAAAATCACATTCAGATGATGATGATCTTTCAGAATTTACTTGTAGAACCATCTGTCTTCTATGGTTTCTGCCTGCCCTTCTAGATTTGACAATGTGGGTATGCTCCAAATCCCCTGGAGAAGCAGTGTTGCCTGATGAGCCCTTGGAAGCATGCCTTTTCTGTCATAGTGCATGCCTTATAGAACAACCTCCCCTCAGAATATGAAGATGGCCCTGGCTTTGTTGGCTTACAAGAAAGTGGTGAAGACCAGACTTTTGCCTCAGGCATTGGGGCTAGGACGTTGATAGAAGGTGTTGATGGGATGATATGTAAATGATGCATTTTTATTAGGGCCTTAGTGTGGGCTTTTTGTTTTAAATTATTGTTTTATTATACTGTGTTTGAGTGGTGGCCTAGAGGTGAAGGCCCTTGCCTCTCACTGGGAAGATTGAGAGTTCAATCCTAAGCAGTGATAGATGTTTCTCTATTAGGATGCATAGAGAAAATATCTGCTATGAACTCCATGTAGGAGTCAGAAAGGGCATCTGGCCAGTAAACACTCGGCTCCATTCAATTGTCCCGTTCCCAGCCCAAAGCAAGGGATTACAGGGTTGTAAAAAGAAAAAAAAACATGTGTTTATTTTGTTTGCTGCTCAAAGTTTGTTTTTGATAGATGATTGGCTATATACATTAGAGGATGGATGGATGGATGGAAATAAATAGATGATAGATAGATAGATAGATAGATAGATAGATAGATAGATAGATAGATAGATAGATAGATAGATACAAGTTACAAGTTATAAGTTAAAATTAAAGCAACTTTCTCATTCACTCTGTAAACTTGGAAATTGCCAATAAAATCTTTTTATTTTTATTTATACTTCAAATTTTAACTACTCTGGGTAGTGTACAATATTATCAATAAAGTTAAATGTTAAAATCAGGATAATTTAGAATTAAAATTTTTAAAATTATAGAAGCAACATTATAAAAATTTCAGAAGGTGAAGAATTCCAAGATGGGGAAATTAATAATTGTTAATACAGGTGGTGGTGGTGGGTGTTTTTCATGAAGTCAGCTAGCCCTATGGTTGTGTGGGCCTCTGCAACCCCATGCAAAGTTACATAGCCAGGTTTTGACTGGCCAGAAGATTGTGGGCTTTCCTTACCTCTGAGGGCAAGAAGTTCTATAAAGCAGGGGCAATAGCAGAGAAGGCCCTCTTTTTAAACCCCACCAGTCGAAATACTTTGACTGATGGAGTCTGTAGCCCATCTTTCCTGCCTATTCAGTAGAAATCCAGAAATCTCTACTTTAAATTCTTTTTAGATGTGAGTTTACCAAATAGCCTGATTAGGTGTTCTGAATAGAATAATAGAGTTGGAAGGGACTTTGGAGGTCTTCTAGTCCAACTTTTTGCTCAAGCATGAGGCCAGGACAATTGCCTATCTAATCTCTTCTTAAAAACATCCAGTGATGGAGCACCCACAACTTTTGAATGCAGGACGCTTCACTTATTAATTGTTCTCAGGAAATTTCTCCTTTTCTTTCTCCTTATTTCTAGGTTAGTTCTCTCCTTGATTATTTTCCATCTATTGCTTCTTATTGTGCCTTCAGGTGTTTTGGAGAATAGGTTGATCCCCTTCTTTTTTGTGACAGCTCCTTAGATACTGGGAAACTGCTATCGTGTCACCCAAGTCCTTCTTTTCATTAAACTAGAAATACCAAATTCCTGCAACATTCTTCCTATGTTTTAGCTTCCAGTCCCCTGATCATCCTGTTGCGCTTCTCTGCACTCTTTCTAGAGTCTCAAATTTTTTTTATATTGTGGGGACCAAAACTAGATGCAATATTTCAGGTGTGGTTTTACCAAGGCATTATAAAGTGGTTCTAACACTTCATGTCATCTTGATTCTATCCCTCTGTTAATGCAGCCTAGGATTGTGTACTTTTTGGCACCTGCAACACACTGCTGGCTCATATTTAAGCAACTGTCCACTAGGACTCCAAGATCCGTCATACAATTACTGCTATTAAATGCAGTTACTACCAACCGAACAACCTAGCAGTTAATTTTCTGCCCTGCTTTAAGAATAGCCCATGATCTTATCGGCTATTGTAAAAGCTATTGTATTGTACTGTAAAACTGTTGAGATCATGAATGTGAAGATTGTTCACTTGTAAATGATTTTATATAATTATGAGATTATTGTATGGCAGATATAACTTGAAAATTTTGTGTCCAGGATATCATTACTTACTGTTCATTCATTTGGATAAATTTGCTTTTTATGCATAGATGCCAAGTGTATAAAATAAATAGAAAATCATTTTTTCTGAAGAAAATGTAATGTAATCATTAATTATTACTATATTTTTTTTCTGTTACTCTCTACATTTTTCATGAAAGTACAGTGCCTTGAACTACATTACCAAGATTTTTAATAAAGAGTTTATAAGTGATATATGTTTGTAGAATGAAGGTTATAGTAAATCTACTTGTCCTACATGTACATGTACTTGATAACATTTTAGGATTCATAAGACTCCTTGTGGTTCGGAAGGATCTAAAGATCCTTTTCTAAAGAACCTAGAACCTAGAAATAGAATATAATACTCTAAATAATGTTATTTCCATTTATGAATGTATCCTGTTAAGGATACCTTTTTCCTATTTATAAAAGGCATGCAGTCAAATATTTGGTTTTTATTTTCTGCTAAGCTCCAGTGTGGATAAAAAAGTAGAATTACAGTCTACACTTTATCTTGTTATGTCAATACAGTAGTCATTCATACATTTTAAGAAATGATTTACTTTGTGCATCTACAACTCTGAAACCATTAAAAAATAGCAACATAGAAAATAATATTCAAGTTACCAGTCACAAAGATTAGGAAAATATTTGAATGAGTATGAGTGTTTATACTCATTTCTCTACTTCAATATATTTCAGTCACTTTTATATTTATTTAAAAAAAGATGAGCATTTGTCATCTGATGGCTGATTTTGACTTGGATATTTCTGTGGCAGCTTGGCAAATTTTCAAGTATTAGGCTATATATGTCATGGATATAAATAATAAACAAGTTGTCAAAATCTAGTAAGGCATGGCAAATTTAAAAGGTTTAATTCATTCAAATGTAAATTGTGCTTAATTGATGGAAATTACAGACACCATCTATGATTCTTGCCCATACCACATATTCTTATTTTGATATTCTTTCTCTATCCCATATATCATACATCAGATTTTATTACTTGTTGTAACGGAAAAAAGATATTTCCTATTAGGCCAAAGCAGTGTTTCTCAAAATTAGCAACTTGCTGACATGGGAATTTTGGAAGTTGAACTCCACATTTTTTAAAGTTGTCATGATTAAAATTGTCATACCCATACCTATATTTTCTTATGAGATATTATTTTTTCCATAAAAGCCACATTCAATTAACTGATTAACTTGTCTTTTATTATGTAATGTGCATTTCAGCGAGCAGTTAGTCACCTGCCTAGCTCAATTTACACTATCTTTATCAGATCAAATTATCCTGTGTTACCTATAAGTGCTAGTAAGGAAGCAAATACAATTTATCTGGGTGCTTATAAATCTTTTCTATTCGTGTACTATACTATTTATATTTTCCTTGCAGAATTATTTCCTTTTACAGAACTCTCAAAATGCCTTTCTTCGTTACTATTCAGTGTAGATTTTACACAGATTTATTGAAATTACCCCAAAATTCATACATTTATAGTATTTTTACAATTTGCAAAACTATTCTTAAAAAAAATCCTTATAAAAGTGAGTCTTAATAGTTTATATTTATGTTTTATTTTAGATGTCCCTGAACCTCTTAATTATCAGATGTTGGTATTAAATCAAATTCTACAATCACTGAGGGGTAAATATGGATTCTATTAAATAAATTGTTAAACAATTTGTGTAATCAGAATTAGTCAGTCTTTATTTTTGCAATTTACAGCTCAAAGTGCACACACAGACAATTCACAAAGCACAATCAATGAACAGACAAAAATCTCTGTAAAAGAACTGGAAAATGTATTAAATGAGCAGAACAAAGAGACTGGTACGTCTTTTGCTTTCCTTTGTATAATAAATGCATTCTTAGATCTGAGTTTATTCTATAAGTAAAATCAAATGGTTTCTCAAAGATTTTAAATTAGGATTTCATTTAAATATATATCAGTCATAAGTTATATTTTGACAAGCAATTCAGATTAAAGGGCTTGAAGGTTCATGATATGCAGTACATTGAATTTCAGGGCTAAAGACAATTAATTAATTAATTAAAACATGTACGAGATAACAGATATAAGTATAAACATGGACATGAACATAGGAAATGAGTACAAATAAATGGGGTTAGTACGACAGATAGTAGGCACACTGGTGCGCTTATGCATGCCCCCTTACAGACCTCTTAGGAACGGTGTGAGGTCATGGTAGACAGTTTAAGGTTGAAGCTGTGGGGGTTTGAGGATGTAACAATGGAGTAAGGTAGAGCTTTCCAGGCATTGACCACTCTATTGCTGAAGTCTATTTTCTGCAATTGAGTTTGGAGCGGTTTACCTTGAGTTTGTATCTATTGTTTGCTCATGTATTATCGCAGTTGAAGCTGAAGTAGTCATTGACAGGTAGGACGTTGTAGCAGATAATTTTGTGTACTATGCTTAGACCATAGGTGATCATTTGAGATGAGTATTCCTAGATCCTTGACAGAGTGAGGGTCATCTATGAGGTCATATCCGCTCAAACATACAATCAAACTTTGTATTTGATGTTCTGATTTTTGTTGCCAATGTGTAAGACAGAGAATTTGTTAGTTGAGATTTGGAGTTGCCAATTGTTCGACTATTTTGACGCATAGTTAAGGTCACTTTGTAGGGTAGCAGTATTGTCGGTGGGGTTAAATAGTTTTACATCATCAGCGAAGCCAATGCAGCTGCTTATAATATGATCACAAAGGTCAATTGTGTAAAGCAGAAAGTGTGTGGCTCCTAAAACGCTGCCTTGGGAGACACCGCTGTTAACTGGTGCAGGGTTTGATAGAGCGCTCCCTATTTTGACTACTTCTTGTCTGTTTGACAGGAACACAGCTATCCACTTGTGCAGGGATCCAGAAATGCCGTAAGAGCTTAGTTTTAACAACAGTTTCTCGTGTACCACTGAAACAAAGGCTTTTCAGAAATCTATGTAAATTGAGTCTATTGCTTTACCCTGGTCAAGTTGTGTGGTCCAAATGTTTCTGATGTGTAGGAGTTGTAGATTACAGGACAAATTTTTCCTGAAACCAAACTGCTTGTTAGAGAGCAGGTTGTTGGTCTCTAAGTAGAAGATCATGGATTGGTTTATAATTGATTCCATGACTTTATAGGTGACGCAACACAGTGAGATTGGTCTGTAATTTTCAACTAGGCTGGGGTCTCCTTTTTTGAAGATAGGAATGACCGTGGCTAATGACCATAGGTCAGGCAAGGAGCTGGTTCTGAAAGATACCTCATAGATTGTGTTTAGAGGTTCGACTATGGCAGTGGAAAACTTTTTCAGGAAATAGGCACATAATCCATCAGGGCCAATAGATAGAGTTAGCAATAACAATAGGACTTAGACTTATATACCACTTCACAGTGCTTTCCAGCCCTGTCTAAGCAGTTTACAGAGTCAGCTTATTGCCCCCAACAATCTGGGTCATCATTTTACCCACCTCAGAAGGATAGAAGGCTGAGTCAATCTTGAAAAGATCACTTTAGGTTGCATAGTGCACTTTCGCTGTTATCTTCTGTAAAATCAATATGTAGCAGATCATTACAATTAGTTGTGGTATGACTAGGAAATGTGGGGCAGAAGCCATTGCTGTTGACAAAGACTGAACTGAAAATGTGTTGATGGCTTCATCATTACAATGATTTTATCTTTATTTATTTGTATTTATCATTTCTGATTTTACTTTGACAAGTTAGTTAGATTGGTGCCATTCAGTTTGGTTTCACTTTTGCTAGGCTCTGTGGACAAATGATCAACATTTCATCTGTCTTTAGCAGTAACAAGTTTCTGTTTGAAAGGATATCCAGTAATCTCTTTAATTCTGACCCTAACACTAACTTTTTCTATTGTCTTTCTTGTATTCTTTCTTCACTTTATTAATTATTTATTAATTAAATTTATATACCGCCCTTCTCCTGACGGACTCAGGGCGGATGAGTCCGTCAGGACAATGCCAAACATTGTTTTCTACCCCATCATCTGGTCATATCATATGGCCAAAGTATGAGTTTCTGTTTGCCATTCATCACCTCAAGGGAGCAGTCAGCCTTTATTTAGTCAAAGATTGATTGGTTGCTTGTCCCTGCAGTCCATGATACTCTTAGTAATTGTGTCCAAATCCATAAGTCAAAGGCATCCATCTTTCTTTTGTTCTTTCTCAGTAACCAACCTTAAAGGCCATACATTACCACTGAAAAGATCATTGCTTTAACTATTCTGATTGTATTATCACTGAAATATCCTTATCTCCATGATCTTGAATGAATTTGTCATGACATCCTTCTGCAGGACTAATGACCTCATTATTTCTCTAGCACACCGCCCATTCTTGGGCTAAGAAAACAAAGCTGTATGTCATCTGTATTTCTTTACTGTCAAATGTAAGTTCAGGAAGTATACTTTGGTATTATTATTTGACATTATCTTCAATAGTTATTTTTGTCTTAATATGGATTTCACATTTTCTTTTTTTTTATTTTCATAATGAGCTTTTCTATTTTAAACTAACAAGGTTGTGTTATCTACACACTATAGCAAATTCTTCCAATCTACAATTTTTATTTCAGGTGATATCTCTTCCAATTATGCTATTCTTATCATGTATTTATTATATAAATTAACCTGAAATGCATACTTTTCTCACTCCCTTTTCTATTTTGAATTCCCCTGTCAGACCTAAACTCACAACTAGATTTAAACCAGATTAATTCAGAGCAAACACCACCTCTGTTTTGCTAGGATATAGTTGAAGACCATTAGCATGTTGATGTTACCTCAAAATCACTAGACAACCTTCTACAGCACCTTCATGTAGCTGTTGGAAAACATGGAGAGACTATCTGACCCCTGTGGTATCCCACAGTGGAGCCAAACACAACCTCAGTAAGTTCATCATCCCTAAATAAAGGAATTCAGAGCTGACATTGGAAAAGATAGGAAAGATTACTAAGGGGGAAGGAAGAAAGGAGTCATTAAGAGGGACTTGAAAAAGAGATTACCCAATCTGGAGACTTAAGCAAATGTGATAAAAAATGAAAATAACTTTGCCTTGATTTTGTTTAAGGAACAAAGAGAAACTGCGACAAACGTTCAATATTTTCTTAACTATATTCTACATCAGAGTATCAAACTCGCGGCCCGTGGGCCAGATGTGTCAAGTGCTGGCTTGAAGGGGAAAAAAGTCCTAATACATCACATGACAACGCCATGATGACGCGAGTTTGACACCCCTGTTCTACATCAATAAATTAGCACTCCTGGAATCTTTGGTGTATGATTTTTTTTGACCTGACCTACTTTGAAGGACTGAGACATGACTGAAATTACCCCTCAGAAACTAGTGGAGCTAGTTGATTCTACTCGATGGCAGAATTTCAATAAACCTCAATCTTGCAGGTGCTTCAACAAGCTGCCATAGTTAGTGCTAATTCTGCCAAGAGATCTCATACTCCCTCCTTTCAGGTCCAAGCAAAATGGCGGAATTGAGAGATTGACTCTATAGAACCATTCAGACCACTACTGATCTCAGAGCAAGTGGTATTACTTCCATTCTAAAGAAGGAAAATATTCTTCTGATGTCCCTCTGCCATTTTTGAAGTCTATCTCATTTCATTCTTCAGTTAATGGCCATGTTTTTTGCAAGATCTAAAACAAAAGTTTTGCCTGTGTGTGGAATAAATAAACTGGCAATGTGCAAATATATTCTATTGTCCTCTTTTTTATAGGTATAGTATGTCCACCAATTTTGTAAATGCCTAGGCTATATTCCATTTAATTCTTCAGTTCTCTTACAGCTTTAAAAGAATTCCGTGTGCCTAATATTTTCATATTTAATAGCTGGTCTACTTGTTTTTCCCTAATTTTTGAGCAGAATCAGTTACTGAATATATTCTCTGCTTACAAATGTTTGTTTGTTTATAATCCCATTTGTAAAGGATTTTAATGTAGTCTCTCCGTCTTTCTTTAATCTTCTTTGCCTCAGCTTTCTTTCATTATTTCTCTTGAGCATTCCTAACTTAGCTATAAATTTTCCAGTTTGATTTTTCAGTTCTTAATAAGAACTCTCATTTTACTTTTTTGTGATAAATTTCTCTATTTGCTGATGTTGAGTGAAATGTATTTGTTTGTCCTTTCTTGCTTGACATTGAAAGACTGTGTTTTTAATCATGGTATGCCATTTTCATTGCCTAGGGCTTTCATCTTCTGCCTTTCCCTGGCTATCATGATAGCTTTTTCTAAAAGCCACTTGGATCTGTTCCTTTTTAACATTCTGAGAATATATTTTTCTGCTTTGGTATTCAGGATATTGATATCTCTTTCTTTTTTCTTTCACCTCCTCCGTAACTTTCTTTACAAAGTAAGCTTACTAAATCTATTACTTGCTTTGTCCTTACATTCCAAATGTCTTATCCAGGTAGTATCTTGCTAACACACTTATGTGTAAAATAATTCTTATTTTACAATCTGAACTTCGGCGTGTCCTGGCTAATTACACTGCGTTCTCTGTTTTGTGTTCCCTATTTCATAGGCTTCCTAATTTAGATATAGCACATCCTGTTATGTCCAACTATAAAATTTGTACTTGTTTCTGCTGTGTATATTTTTTGAGTAAACCTGCTTAGGGTTGTACTGCTAAATTCTTATATATTAAGATACATTTTAAGATTAAAATATTTGTCTAGGATACTTTTAGAATGTTTGAGCAGTATCTGGTGTACTTCTGTGTAGAAAGTAATATTTTAAAATTATTTATTCTTATAGGACAGTTGATGGAAATTGATGTTTATTTAACTAATATTGTCATTCTTACTGAGCTTAATCAAAGTAAAAATGAATTTTAATTTAACCCCTGATATTTTGAAAATCGAAGACCAGGAGCCTTTGTTATCTAGTGACAAAATGCAATCATCAGTAATGAAAAATATTCTTCAGGAATTAAAGAAATATACAGGTAAATCTTATTGCACAACCTAATATTATAGATAATGGTATGTTCTTTCTTACTATATGTATAACATATTAGATATCAAGGGTTGTCCAAAGGATGAAGGGAAAGTCTACAAAGCAATATTTGTTTTGACGGTGGAGAGATGCTAAGGTTATTATTACCTGTATATTTCTAAGTGAGCTATGGAAAGTCAATTAATATTTAATAGTACTTTCTTACCTTGTCATTTTATTTTAAGCAAGTAAGCAAACACTTGGATACTGAGCTAATGTAATTGAACTGTTTTCTCTCCTGTTCACTGTGCCATGGTTTGTAGTTGTTACTTGAAGCCTGGCTTATCTAGTTAGAGCTATTGTCTGCTTAATACAGCTGTTCTCTGCTTCCATCAGTTCAACTTGGAATTAATTTTTTTTTTCATTTGAGGTAGGGCATTGCGTCTATAATTCGCTCTGTTCATTTCAGAATTCTTTTCAAAATCTGCCTCTGATATGCAGTTTAGGAGCTCTGCCAAGCTGCAAGGCTCAAGGCATCACCACAGCAACTGTAGTGCTTGTTTGTGTAAAATGCCTTGATGAGGTGTGGAAGAAAGGAGGGGGGTATAGAAATCAGTGAACAAATCAGAGTTACCTTTGCAATCAGACCACACATATCACCCCATTTGTAGCTTTTCGGATAGGTGGTGAGATCATGGGAAGAGAAAGAGATTTTTACTTCTTGCTTGTATTTTCTCTCCTCCCCATTATTATCCAGACTAATTTTGTGTAGTGACACTGACAACAGTGTCTTTTGTGTGCAAAAGATGATTTCCCCCCCATCATTTTCAATTTCATAATAACTTCATTCCCCTATACTTAGTTTGCTTATCCAACTTCCCTTTTTCATTTCCCAAATATTTTTTCTCATTTCCATAACAGTAAATACGGTACTTCCTAAGCTTTCAATTGTATTCAGTTACTTTGCATTTAGACCCCCTTTCTAATTAATGTTTCTGTCCTACAGTTATAATTGTTCAGTATAATTAATACAGTTAATAGCTGTATATTATTTTGTTTTTTCTTCTTGTCTTTTGCCCTTACAAGCAGTATTTTCCACCATCCTACTTTGTCAACTAATAGATAACTTATATGGTATATAAATTAAATTTAAATTAGATAATGTTATCTGAGATTCGGGATGGATAGGTTGGGAGCAGATGTCAATCACATTACGTTGCCATTATATATATATTTATATTGCTGTTTATTTAGCATTGTGAAATATTTTAATCCTAAACTGTCACTATTGCAAAATCAGTAGTCATATAAATTGATTAAAATAAATGAGTAATGCTCATTAAAATTTATTGAGAGCATTGGGAAATGGAAAAGTGTTCAAAGTAAAAAGTTGATTAGAGCAAAATAAAGTGTACTGGAAACAGCCAGCACTGATTTCTAATAAATGTACTTCATGCACTTATAAATTTTCCATATATTTTATCCCATTCCAACAAAGAGCAAAGCACTGCAGGCACTTTAATAACCCATTTTAAAGAAGAGTGATTCAAGATCTACTTCACCAATGTCTATGAAATGTGAACAATTTATGCCCTTGTGATTGACTAGCTATTCAGAGCACTTTATATCATTCTGATGAAAAGCAAAATAAACATTATTAGGCATCTGTGTTTTTCCATGTTGGATAATGAGAAGGAGAACTGAATCACATTCCAGAATGGAGCAGCTACTCTCCTGAGCCTGACCTTAAGACAAGCAGGTTGGCCTACCCACTCTAGACTAAAGTTACTGTTCCAAGGCTCCCAGGCCAACTTCTCCCTTGCAAGCCATCTTAACTGTAAATCATGGATTTTTCATGGAGTTCCTGGTGTTCTCTGAGCTTGGTTGTTTGGTTACTCTTACAAAATATTTTATCATATCTCAAAAGAAATAAAGCTGAGCACTATCCACTATTTGCTGATAAGATGGTTATTAAAGTATTGGTTATTTCTTTCAACAGCTATGCTAAAACAAAATGAGACAGTCCGTTTGATATAATAATTAAAGCATCAGGCTAGAAACCAGGAAACCATGACTTCTAGTTCCACCTCCAGCATCAAGATGGCAGGGTAATCTTGGGTCAGTCACTGTTTCTGAGCTCTAGGAAGAAGGCAATTGCAAACCACTTCTGAAAAACCTTGCTAAGAAAACTGTAGGGGCTTGACCAGGAGTCAATCAACACTGACTTGAAGGCATCTCAATCAATCAGTCAATTGGTCAATCTATCTATCTATCTATCTATTAAATCAGTCTTAGTAGTTTTCCAGTGTGGGTGCTTAAATGAATCACAATTTCATCTCTTGTTAATGCTAAAGTTCAGAATACTCCACCAGCTGTTGAAAGCAAGACTCAGATGCTTATGGAACAGTTTCTGTCAAAAGAATCTCAAGGTCCAGGTAAACTCATTTTACTGTGCTGCTGAACAGATTTCTACAGTCTAATGCTCAGTAGTTAAATGTCATGTTATTCTCATAAAATGATTAGGGTTGGGGCTGGGGTTAATCAAGCCAAAGAAGTGCAAGGGGTGTAAAAAAAAAGGAAAAATATCCATGGTCACATAATTGAACATAATTTGTTACAAACAGAACACATAAAAAGGGGCAGGGCTTAGATTGTACAATGGCAGTTGCCATCTTTTTGGATCCATCACGATGACTTTGCCTCTTCGTGCAACCATCATTTCAATGGGAGTTGTGGGAAGTTTTGAAATATGCTATACACAGCTGAATATATTGCATCTGCTGCCCTCATATGAACTTTGTTAGTTCATAGTAAATTTACATTTTTATTTGAAGCATCTCAAGATTCCCCTTTTCAATAAGCATTGCATGCATGGCCCAAAGGGACAGAGTTTGCAATGCAATGCCACAACACTAACTCTTGTCATTTAATAATAGTGAGAACCTGAGGCCATTGTTGCCAAGGATTACCTTTATGAGTACATGTAGGAAACCTGGGAAAGCCTTCAAAGTAGCATGGCTATGCTGTGAAATGTCTATCCCAAATGTCTACATTGATATGTTTGTAGTCCCAGGCTGAGACATTGCTTTTGTCCCATCTTTCAAACAATTTCACTCTAGGAACTCCACAACCAAATAGTTGGCAGAAGCACTATAAAGAACCAAACGTGAGAGCTGAAAAACACACCCTCTAAATCTTTTGTCATTGAGGAATATCTGAATGTTGCACACGAAACAGAAAAGCAAAATTTCTGTACTTAACTTGCCTAGAAAAATCCATTTCGTTGGCAAAAGCTACATAAATGTGCAGATTCTGATTTTCCTTGTTCCGTTAAATCCAATGAAAAAGAATCTCTTGGGGTTTTTTCCTTGATATATGTAGATTAGATTTTACAAAATAGCAAATTAGCATTATTTTGTAAACACATCATTGTTTAGAGATAATTCTACATTTCCCACTAATAACTATTGTATTATTTAGAATTCTCTTTTTTTGGACAATGCTTATAGAATTTTCTACTGTTAATGTTTTGTTCCCTTGAATTAAAGAGAGACAATCGAGTGATAAGGAAAAGTCACTGATGGAATCTTCCTCAGAAGAAGGTCTTATTCTACCTGCTTCCAGTGAAACATCATTGATTTTCTCGCTTAAATCAACTCTTCCTCAAAGTAAAATCATTATCTCATGTTCTATGCCATTTTGTCTGAGGTAACATCTGCCCAAATCCATCTTTTTAACTTCATCTGTTCCTATTAAGAATGATTGAATCAAATTAGTCATTAAGAGCAAGGTTTTTCTACCCAAATCCACATTTGAAATTAATGATAAAGATTCCAAAAATGAAGTACCTGAAATGGCAGAGCTTATTTAGGTTATAAATAAGAGATTATTGATTAGAATATGCTATAGTTTTATAAGCCTTAGAAGATGGATTGGGGTAAATCATTTGTCAGAAATAGCCTACTTTAAATCAGAGAAATCAGAAATATTAAAAAAGCAGCAACTGGGAAGTAAGGTGGAATGATGTACTGCTAGGTCGCAATTAATGCCAGTTGAAATAATACGATATTAAATTTAGTATAAAATTGTAAATTGATACCAAATCATGTTTTAAGGCAAACTAAAATTCAGTTTATGTGAGGCAAGTATGTGTGCGGTTGCCATTGGGGTTTTAGACACAAAGACCAATCTTTGTGTGTGCAGAATGGAAAAAAGGAAGATCTCTTCAGAGGAAAGCACTACAAGCTCAAAAAAGAAGAGGCTTGTTATTACATTAGAGCAAAAGTTTGATGTAATTGAGCAATATGATTGTGATCATAGCAACGTTAAAACAGAAAGATGTTGGAGTGCCTCAGTATAGAGCATGCAATATTATAAAGCACACATGGAAAATAAAAGGAAAAGATAAGGTTGCATCAAATTTTTGTCATGGCAAACAGTGGTGCTTAAATTTGTAAACTCTCTTGCATTTTCAAAATTTCTGCAAATATATGACCTAAAACACGATCTGTTCTGTACAGTCATAAAACTAAATGAGAACCCAATTGAACAAATGAATAAAATATTATACTTCTTCACTGATTTATTGAGGACAAGTATCCAAAGTTATACTGTATATTTGTGGGTGGCAAAAGTATGATCTTTGCTTTCAAAAACTGACATGCCCCTCTTGGTAGCAATAACTGGAATTAAATGTTTCCAATAACTGTTGAGCAGTCCTGCACATGGACTTAGAGGAATTTCAACCCACTCATCCTATTAGAACAACTTGGATTTGGGGGGCTTCCTCATATGCACTGCTTGCTTCAGGTCCTTTCACATTTCTCTAGGATTAAGGTCAGGACTTTGACTTGGCCATTCCAAAACATTAACTTTCTTCTGCTTTAACAATTCTTTGATAATACAACTCGTGCCTTGGATCATTGTTTTCCTACACTGCACTGTCTGCATTGTCTTGAGTTTTTTGTTCATGGATAGATACTTTGATATTTCCCTGTAGTATTTGCTGTATAATTCATAATTCATAATCAATCACAAGCCATTGTAGTACAAATGCAACAAAGTAAGTCCAAACCATGATACTGCCACCATCACCATGTTTCACAGATGGATAAATTTGTTATGCTGGAATGTAGTGTTTGCCTTTCACCAAACACTAAATAACACTTTTCATTAAAGCCAAAAAGTTCTATTTTGGTCTCATCTGTCCACAGAATATTCTCCCAATAGCCTTCTGGCTTATCCAAGTGATCTATCATAAACTGTAGATGCAATTTCTTTTTGGAGTGTAGTGGCTTTTTTCTTGCGCTCCTATCATGTATACCATTGTGGTTCATTGTTCTTGACGTTGATTTCAGTAATATTAACATTCAGCAATGCAAGACAGGCCTTTAGTTCTTTAGGCATTATTCTGGAATTCTTTGAGACCTCCTGGCACTTTATCTGCCTCACTCTTGGTATGATTTTGATTGGACAACTGGCCTGGGGAGGTAACTGGTATTGAAATATCTCAACTTGTATAGTCTGCCTGGCAGTGTACTGGTAGAATCAAAACTCTTTGGAGATAGTTTTGTAACCTTTTATAGCCTGGTGAGCATTAACAAGTTTTTCAGTGGTGCTCAGAAATCTCCTTTGTTTGAGCCATGACACATTTTAATACCTGTGTGTTAAGATAAGACTTAATAGTGAGATTCCAAAATTCTGTCCTTGAAACGAGGCAGGACCACCCCACACTGACACATAGGCATCATCCCATTGATTGAAACATCTCAGTCTAATTTCTCTTTCAAATGAACTGAAAATCCTAGAAATTCACATATTTTTGCCACCTATAAACATATAGCTTGGATAATATTTCTCAATAAATCAGTAAACAAGTATCATGTTTTTGACTTATTTAATTGGGTGTTTTTGACTTATTTGTTTAATTGAGTGTTTCTAAATATAGTTTTAGGACTTTGTAAAGAACATATCCTGTTTTAGGCCAAGTCAATGTAGAAATATTGAACATTCACAAACTTTTAAGCACCACTGTACAAGAGATATGTTACAATGATAGAAACAGAGCGTCTCTAATTACGTATTGAAGATTGCAATCAAAAATGGATTTCCCTTAGCAGAATGGCTATTCAGACGAAAGCTTTAAGTCTGTTTAAGAGAATGAAAGAAAACTAATAATGAAAATTTAATGGAAGTGTTGGATGCTTTGATCTATTTAAAAATCGAATCCAGCTGCATAATATAAAATTACCAGTGAAGTAACCAGTGGAAATCAATCTAAATCCTGATTTTTTTAAAAAAATAACCTAATATGCTGACCATACATATTTAACAGGAATGAAACTGGTTTATTATGGAAAAGGTTGCTTTCCTAAACTTACATTTCCACATTTTTCATAGAAATATCACTTTGAATGCAAATTCAAATAATGCAATTGTTTTGTGGAATTCATTATCTGTACTAATTGAGACCTAGCTGTACTATCAGATGCCTTCTTAGCTGTCAGATCAGTCTAGTATTGCAGCTCCATAACGCTAACCCTTGAGGCCACCAAGTTCCTTATCTTCCTGATTTCTAAATATGTTTCTTTTCACGAAAAATAGAAGCTAGCATCCGATAAACAGATCTACCATTGTTTTGTTGATGAATTATGGAAGTTTAAAGTGTAGAATAAATGTTTAAAGCAATAGGAATATGCAGTATTTTTTGGAGTATAAGACGCACCTTTTTCCCCCCTAAAAGGAGGTGAAAATTTAAGTGTGTCTTATACACCTAATGTAGCCCCGCCCACCCACTGGCCCCCACCTTTTGGCCTCTGCCTCGCAGCAGTTACCCCTTGCAAGCAAACAGCAAGCAAAAACAGCTCCCTTCAGCTTCAACACAGCCTAATTAGCACCAGTTGATTGAATTGGCCTCCCGACTCTCAGCTGATTTGCTCTCAGCTGTTTTGCACAGGGCTCTGCTGCTTGCTGCAAAGAGCTAAAATGCTGGAGCAATTTTTTTTCCTAGTGCTAATCAAGCTATGCTGAAAATGAAAATGAAAGCAAAGCAGGCTGTTTGCTGCAACCAGGCAAAATTGCTCAGAGGTGGAGGCAGAAGGAGATTTCTTCTTCTTTTCTTCACCAAAAAAGGTAGGTGCGTCTTATACTCTGAAAAATACGGTAATTAAAAACATCTTAAAACCAATTTGGCACATACCTTTCTAGCATATCTTTCTGTACTTTATTATTATTTATTATTTATTATTTTATTAATCGAATTTGTATACCGCCCTACTTCCAGAAGGGACTCAGGGCGGTGAACAGCCAAAATAAAATACATACCATACAAAAGTTAAAAATTGTTTAAAATAAATTAAATAATTAGGCTAGGAAAATTTAAAAATCCAATTGTATAAAACATTTTAAAACCCAGTATAAAGGGGAGGTTTAAGTCAGACCAGCTTGTTGGAATAAGAACGTTTTTAAGGTGGGGCGGAAGGTACATAGGTCCTGTAACCTCCTTATCTTAGGGGGGAGCTCGTTCCAGATGACAGGTGCCCCCACAGAGAAGGCTCTCCCCCTGGGGGCTGCCAGTCAACATTGTTTGGCCGATAGCACCCTGGGGAGCCCCTCTCTGTGGGAGCAGACTGGTCGGTGAGAGGCTATTGGTGGCAGAAGGCGGCCCCGAAGATACCCTGGTCCTAAGCCATGGAGCGCTTTGAAGATGGTAACCGAAACCTTGAAGCGCAGCCGGAAGACCACTGGGAGCAAGTGCACAGGAGGGGAGTCACATGGGAGCACCACATCGCTCCCATCACATCGCTCCCATCACCACCCACACGGCCGCATTATGGACCAGTTGAAGTCTCCGGGTGCTCCTCACAGGGAGCCCCATGTAGAGAGCATTACAGTTGTCCAGGCGTGAGGTGACGAGGGCATGAGTGACTGTGCGTAACGAATCCCGATCCAGAAAGGGACACAACTGGCGGATCAGGTGAACCTGATAAAAACTCCTCTTGGTCACGGCCGTCATATGCCCTTCTAAAGACAGCCGTGAGTCCAGAAGGACGCCCAAATTGCGAACCCCATCCGTGGGGGCCAATGACTCGCCCCCAATAGTCAGAGATGGCACCAACTGACTATACCGGGATGTCGGCAACCACAGCCACTCGGTCTTTGAAGGGTTGAGCTTGAGTCTGTTCCTCCCCATCCAGATCCGTACGGCCTCCAGGCATCAGGACATCACTTCGAGGGCATCATTGGGGTGGTCTGGGGTGGAGATGTACAGCTGGGTGTCATCAGCGTACTGGTGGTACTTCACCCCAAAACCACGGATAATCTCACCTAGCGGCTTCACATAAATGTTGAACAGAAGGGGCAAGAGGACCGATCCTTGTGGCACCCCACATACCAGGGGCTTCAGGGTCGACCTCTGCCCCCGTCAACACAGACTGCAACCGGTCGGAAAGGAGGAGAACCACCGTAGCACGGTGCCCCCCACTCCCAGCCCCTCCAACCGGCGTCAAGTAGAAAAACATTGTTTTTGGCAATTATTTAGCTGACAAGCCATGATATTTCAAGATACTAAGATCTTTTCTGTGTAGGATTCTATGTCTTGCTTGTCGATGTTAAATGGCTTCAGTCCAGTGTAAATGCAACTTGAATTATATTGTGGAAGAGTTCCCTACTTGCAATTAATGTGTTCTGATGAGGACAAAATTAGTTCTCTGCACCTGCTACATCAAAAGTTGAATTCATGGGTTAAAATTGATTAGGAAACCTAGGATGCATGTTTTATTAACCTACTTATGAGACTATTGGACAGGTAGTCCTCAATTTACAACAGTTCATTTAGTGACTGTTCGAAGTTACTAGGCACTAAAAAAAGTGACTTATGACTGCTTTTCACACTTGAGATCATTGCAGCATCTCTATGGTCACATGATCAAAATTCAGCCGCTTGACAACTGATTCATATTTATGATAGTTGCAATGTCCCAGGATCATGTGACTACCAGATTCACTTAACAACCATGTTACTAAATTAACAACTGCAGTGATTCACTTAATAACTGTGGCAAGAAAGGTCATAAAATTGGGCAAAACTCACTTAACAAATGCCTCAATTAGCAACAAAAATTTTGAGCTCAATTGTGGTCGTAAATTGAGGATTATCTGTATAATGAATATTCATGTACAGAATTGTTTGAGTATGTAAGCAACTTGATGATTCCCTGAATTGGAAAGATAAAAGAATCCCATCCCTTTGACTCTGTTTTTATCTCTTCTTAATCCCCTTGCCCACTCAGAGCATGAAAATGACAATTCTTTAAAAAAGCAAAATGATAGCTGTTAAGAAACCCTATATAACATGTATATAAGATATGTTATATATCAAGAGATATAATAAGTAATAAAGAACACTCAACAAACCCCAAATTAGCACATTTGTTTTAAAGGGCTCTTTGAAATAAAATATTTTTACTTGTCACCCGAAAACCAACAGCACAAAATACTGTTAAATCTATTTTTTGGTTTTTAGGTATAAAAACTGAAGTGAGAAATGAAGATGTGAATGATGCCAGAAGATTTGAATTTTTTGAGAAGTATGAAGGTAAATAAAATAAGCTTTTAGATAAGGTAATCTTACACCAAGTTAAAACAAATGATGTTCCCCGTGCATCTTCTATGTTCTGCTGTTTGGTGGGGGGCGGGGGGAAAGTATTACCTAATACATCAGGGCTATAATTTCAGCTCTGTTGTCCTGTGTTCATTGACATAGCAAACTGCAGCTATCTCCATTCTATTTTTAAACACTTGATTTATGCTTTTCTGTTGGGTTTGTTCTGCTAAAACCTATTTTGTGTGTATTCAGCTGAAAAGAAACAAACATTTTTTCTATGGCTGTGGCAATTTGTTTGTCTAGACCTCAATTACAAAATTAACAAGGCAGGGTTTGTTGCTGTTGTTTTTGTTGGGTTCCTTAAGCCAAAGTTTAAACCTCTAATAAAGCATGACATGCAAAGCTCCCGATAACAATATGCTATAGATAACAACATAAAGGTACATTCTTTACTTTTTAATTTTGTAAACTCATGATGGGGTATAGTTTCAAAATTTATTGTACAAGACAAAAACATATTAAGATTTTTATTTTTCAAATCATTATCCTTTAGCAGCACTTGATGTGATAAATAAAACTGGATAAGTAGAGCAATGAATTGCTCTATGAGACACTAATGTATAATAAGTCCAGGAATTTTGTTCACAGCCCAGTAAAGCCTAAAATAAATGGCAAAAATGGCTTAGTCCTAACAGAAATATTTCATCGATATAGTCAGCCTCTAGTGAAAACAGATTTTTAATAGCATTAGTATTTTTGTCATGAGATAAAAGCTACAACCCCCAGTGTAAATGCTGGTTTTTGGATGCCAGAGCAATGTGGCTGTACCATTCAAAGGCTTAAGGGCTGGCAAGCTTTGGGGCATTGCTCCTGCATGCCAGATTTAGTGAATATATGCCCAGCTTTTGTGTGTGCTGGTTTCTCTGGGCTTCTGCTGCTTGGATCTGAAGCCAAATACTCATGGAGTACTGTATCCAAATTCTAAATGAAGCCTGCATCCCTTGGCATTTCAGCCGCCAAGTTTGGAATACAGGGAATCAAGCATACAGCTTTAAGAATAGCAAAGTATCTCCTAACTACCTTTTCCTAAATACTTAATATAACTGATTTCTGGGGGAGAATTGCCATTTTTAACCTCTATTTAGAGGAGAAAAATGAATACAGTTAAAATGGATTTTTGGGGTTGGAGGGAAAGCATTTTTTCTGTATAGTGACTGCAACTTTACTTCAGGAGGAAGAAGAGGAATAAAGATCAAGAACGGGAGAAAATCTGTTTGGGGATAAAGGGGAGAGATATTGATGAAAGAGCAGAGTGAAGATATTGTAAACCACATGTAAGCCAGCAGTTTTGCATCACCCAGGGGCATTGCTAAAGTAAAAATCACGAATTAATTGTAAAAAGCTTCTTAAATTTGAAGTTAAAATGTTTTCCCTCCATCTTTAGCTGTAGCAAACTTTTACTATGAAGCAAAAAATATTGTTTGGATAGATGGTGAAAAGCAAATAAGGCAAGTGCATGTAATGTTGCCAATGAAAGTGCTCTAACATCGGTCATATAATATATTATAATTATTATTATTATTATTGTTAGTCGTTTTTCGAAAGCTGAAAACAACAGATTTAGATTCACAAATGAGCACTACTAACTACCTGCATGCTTTCAGGCAATAAATATGACATTGTATATTAACTGAATACAAAAATAATGCAATGTGTTCTATATTCTGTATAACTTCTTAACTCAAAACTTTCTCCATTTGCTAATTGTATTTGAAGAACGTAGTACAATCCTGAGAAGTGACAGTTAACAAGGAATTTTTTAGATACTTGCAACAGTAAATGAGAAAAGCAGAACTATAACCAATGGAAGATATTTAAAGCTTTTTTCCCCATTTCAATAGAAATCAAGTGTAAATTTAAGCATAAAGGGAGTCATCTTAAAAATGTAGAATTTGTAAGGATCCAAAATTCAATAATCTCTTGATCCTTGTTTATGTACAATTAGTTTTCAATACCCAAATATTTAATTGTGTACTGTCAAATGAAACATAGAAGTTACTTCTTATAATGAATTGTGCATGGTAAATGTGTTAAAATGGTAAATTGTGCATGGTAAATTTATTATAATAAATTGTACATGGTAAAATGGACAGTTGTTTATAGGAGGCCCTTCTGAACTCTTTCTCAGAATATCACAATTGTTCAACCTTATTGGCACTGCAGTGATTACATTACAATTCATTATGCATGCTGGCTTAAGCTTTGGCTCAAACTTTGGAATAAGCTTCTGAGCTTCCTAATGCTCACATGACAACTGAGATGAGCATCAGAATTTTGATTCTCTTCCCTTCCTCTACTCTTTTCAAACTGTAAAAGACTTTGCAGCTAAAGAATTAATCTTAGAAAAGTTCAGTAAAACCAGTCCTATAGAAGATAGCATTAAGTCTTTCCAAAGGACATGGGGGGTTTTTTTGGCATTAGATTGTAAAAAATGCCTCTCTTTACAGCATTTATCAGGTAAGGCTACAAAATTAATTATGGTATTTTGCTGAGAAATTATTGATTTAATTTAGTAATGAAGATGTTATTGCTGTGAAGATAACTACCGTGTTTCCCCAAAAATAAGACCCTGAAATAAGCTCTTGGCCTTATTGCCATGCACTCAAAAGCCTGATTGGGCTTATTATCAGGGGATGTCTTATTTTGGGAGAAACAGGGTAGTAAAGTTTACTTTTGAATTATATGCTACTTTAATGCTACTATTCAGGATCCAAGCTTTTAAAATACCCTTGGAAGCAGAAACATCTGAATGAGTACTGCAGTGACTGATTTAGGGAAAAGAAACAGCTCGGAGAAATCTTAAAATAAGCTGCATTCCTCAATCACTGACCACAATTGGGACTGGTAGCTTCACTAAACAACTTGTGAAACACTACTTGGTCATGCACCCAATTTATGACATCATTTCTAGTTGCAGTTGTGAAGCAAATCACTCACAATTGTTAAGCTTAATTTCGCATGATTATGGCTTGTCTTATGACTTCCAACTTCTGCATTGACTTTGCTTGTTGGAAGGCAACTATAAAGATCACAAACGTTAAGGCTGCAAACTCAAGAACTGATTATAAAAAATTTTCAGCACTGTTGTAACTTGGAACAGTTGCTGAATGAGCAATCAGTAAGCAAGGGTGGCCTGTACTATTTTTCATAACTGTATTTAATAACAGCAAAGAACTGATTCCATGTAGTACATTGCTTTACATCAGCGGTCCCCCAACCTTTCCAGCTTGGTGGAACAGCACGGCCAGTGGCAGTGTGAGCATGCAAAATTCCATTTGTGCAAATGGAGCTTCGCACATTTGCACAAATGCACCCACCATTCACACAAATGGGACTTTACACACGTGAGTGTCCATCGCTCAAGCAAGTGAAGCTGCACATGCTTGCCCGCCAATTGGGCCATGGCCCAGTATTGGGCCACAGCCCAGAGGTTGGGGACCATTGCTTTACATGAAGTGAATCAAATGGGTTGATTTGATTTGACTTTAAATGCTTAAAGGTATTAGCATATTTTCTACAAAAATGTTTTCATGAATTACAGCACACATATGATGTGTGTGTTATATTATGGAAAATATGATGTACTATTCATCTATTATATCCCTTTAGGTATTCAGGATAAAAAAAGAGCAAAGGCTGCAGATCTTAAACAACTACTAAAGCACATCATTGTTGCCTGTGTAGCTCTTTCTGGTTTGATCTTAGCAGTGATAGTCCTTGTGCACATATACAATTCATTGTTTGTGAAGAAGCAGTAAGTTATTGTTTCATTCTCCCCTCCCATCACTGTCATTCTGTATCATAACAACTCCCACCCTAACACCTTCTTACCATTTATATATTTTTAACATAGTTCTAACATGTTAGGTCAAATTGATGCAGTAGTAGAGACTGCCGATCAAATGCAACTCAGCCATGTAAGACTCAAACATTGAGACTGAATATCCTGTAGGAGGAGGACATCCAAGTTCAGCCATGATGCTCCCTTCTAGGGTCTTGAGCCTTGTCTCTTGGCGTAAACTTCATGATGTTAAGCATAAAAAACTATGTCTCGTGAGAAGCGGGGAGTAGACATAAGTATTTTGTATGGGCTTATTAAATGTTTATCCATCCATCATATAATTCTTGCATGTCAAATGCAGTCTTCAGAATACCCTTCTGCTAGCTATGAATCTTCCATATGAAACAACCCCCTCTCCCTTACGGCTGATAATGAAATGGGGGAATCATAATCATAAGAAAAATGGCAACTTGATTAAAGATTACCTTCCATTCGTGGAAAAGACCCAGCGAAAGATAAGTTTCCTCATTTGTAATCTATTCACTAATGGTCTTTTAGCTGAGGTTGTTCCCAAGTTATTATAAGAATTATTTATAAATAAGTTTTGTTTAAAATTATTTCTTTATCATTTTAGGAAGCCAATTATAGCAAATGCTAACACTGACAAGAAGGAAGAATCTGACAAGAAGAAAGAATTTGTCAAAAATAAGGAATCAGGCAAACATGAAGAATCAGAAAAAATTGAGGAATCTGAAACAAACAATATGATACCACTGGAGCCAAAAACATCAGCCTACAAAACTATTGACATAGAAAATCACAATAACAATAATTGCTCACCACCAGGAATTTTTCTTTCAACAGATGGTGAAGATGTTACAAAGCCTATAGAGATTCAGTCTGTTTCTTCCCCTAGCTTCCCAGAAAAACCAACAGAATTAATGCCCTATGTTGAATCATTAGAGGAATCACCTAATTATAGTACACATAATAATTTCAAACTACAATCTAAACCTTTCAAATTGAATAGAACTTCCTATAATAGTCTAGAACAATATAATACACCCAGGAATCAAAACTATGAAACATACCAAGAGAAAGATAGTACTTCTCACAGAAAAAAAACAGACCATTATTTATCCTCCAGGAGTAGTCCAAAACCCACACAACTCAAAAGAGCACACACCTCTCCATTATCTAAGCATCAATATTACAACAGTTTAAATTGGGTTCATGATCCTTCATCAGATAATTTCATTGCTCCAAATATAAACAAAAACTTTAACGAATCAAAAATGTCCCAGTTTGATGGCACAGAGTGTACGTGTTTTCAGCATCAGAAATATGGTTCTGGTACAGATTCATACTCTGACTAGAAAAGCAAGTGAATAGTAAAGAGTTAATTATTATATTTAACCAATGCCCAGAAGCATTTAGTCCAGGTAAAAATGTTTTTACCAAGAGTAATCATGATGAAACCCTATAGTATGCCGGTCAATCATACTGCAATCATGCTTAGGAATAATAAATACTTTTTATACTTTTGAGTTGTAGGAGTTGCTAATCTAGCTTCTTGGATTTGCCCAATTAAAGCACATGTTAATTTAATTATAATATTTGCTCACATTCTTTATCTGGCACTTTTCAAATTAGGAAAATGGACCTAACTAGTATAATGCACTCTGCAATGACAAATAACTTTTTGTGACATGTAAGCCAAAGCAAAACTGCACACATATTGAACATTTTGGATAAATTGAAACACTATTGAAACAAAAGATGGATATTGACACATTTGATACATGTGAGGAGAAAAAGAATTGGAAATATAGGGAAGAATACAGAGATTTGGGGAGGTTGCTATTTTTTATTTAAAAATTCCCACACTATGAATAATACAAATTGAGAAAAAATACTTTTTTCATAGAATCAAAAATAATGACGAGATACCCTTGGCTCTGTAGCCTATGATACTGAAATTTGGCTCATCTAGGAAATGAGGCCTCAATATGAACTCAGTTTGGAGTCAGGTATTCCCATTTTTGAGACATTATGTATTCTGAAAAGCTATCAGACAAAGTAAAGAAAAGAAAGGCCTATACATTCAAAACTAATTTTATTATATAATTGTGTTTTTTTTTAAGAACAGGCACTTTTCCAGTTAGAAGAAACAGATAAAGTGTTTGAAAGATAATTGTGTTTATTTTCTAAGATTTTACCTGTGAATATAACAAATGGATAATTGAATGACTTGATATATAGTGGCTTCTTTACAAAAGTGTTTCTCTGTAATATTTGGACAGCAATATATAAATATTTACAATGAAAAAATAGGCAAGGAAAGAGAAATAAGTAGTCTTCAATATCCAAATTAATTTTGCATACATCCGATTTGAACACAAAATACTTCATTCACATCTATTTCATATTTACAACTATAATCACTTGAGAGCACTGAATTCTTTATTTTAGGATATTTGTGCATGTTATGTTTCTAATATGTTTCTGTATAAGCTGTTAAAAATTTTCTGGAAAAATAAATCATTGCTTTGAAAATGCTGAAAATATTAATGTAAGTAGTTTATGTGACATATTTCCCCACTTAAAAAAAACCCAAACAAAAAAACACTTTGGATACATATTTTTGACCAGCAGCAAATTTTCATAAACCTGATTTCCAAGTTCAAATGGAAACCTGGGAACAGTGCTTAATATAAGTGGAAATGATGTCCTAAAGACAAATATAAAATTACAGTGGATAGTTCCTTAGATGTCCAAACAAAATATAGTGATTTTTCAATATCTTAAGAAAACTGAAACAATTTAAATCCACTTAGTTGTAACACTTATTAAATACAGAAAGGAAACTTTTTTGCTTTCTTTACTGGTGTTTGCACAACCACATGACTGAAAAGGTTGTTTGCAAGAATGACAAACACTACTGCATGCCATTTGGTTTCATACTGTCAACCATCACTGCTACATCCAACAACAGTTACACTTTGAGTGATCCAGGTGAGCGATCCTGGTTGTTTGCTGCAGAAAAAAAATCATATGTGTGAATTACGCCGCCCTCTAGTGCCCAAAGATACCCGAAGCCTCGGTTCTCTGGCTTTATAATGTTCATTGAAATCCAGTCTAAAGCTAAGAAATTGGAGGTTTTCATCAGAACTGGTAGTCAGGAGCACCAAGAACTGCTGTACAATGCCCTGAAAGGAAAAGGGAAAAAGATCAGAAGAAATAGATAATTTTGATGCAATAGTGGTACTAAATATTACCCTAAAGCAGGTTATGTGTAACTTTTCAAATCAAGGGTCTCGTACTGAGTGCCAGGTTAACAGTCACATTTCAAAAAGTATTAATCTCATTACAAAAATCATAAAACAAACTCATTTTAAATTATTTAATAAAAGCTCGTCCAATTCCTTTCTTCACTCATGAAAAACCAACTGTACTGTTCTCTCTCTCTTCACCACTCAACTGTTACCTCAGATCCACAAAGAAATAAAGAAGAAAAAAATTATTTCCAAGTTAAAAAACGGATTGGTGATGGCTGTAAAACCAATAACTCCTTTAAAGAAATCCCTGCCTAAGGGGATTTGGCTTTTAATTTTTGAAATGAGAAAGAAGAATAAGGAAAACCAGAAAAAAGGGCATGCAGCATGTGGTGACCCCCACAGGGAGGTTTTGAGCTGTCACACTAGATGTTAGCAACCCAAAAGAAGAGCTCAGTGGAAAACAGAATAATTGAACAATTTGTGAGAGAAAACTTGTTGGAGACGCTATAATTGGAAAGGACAAGGGCAGAAAACAGATCCTTGACATAAGACCTAACAGTTATGGAAGTCATACCTTGGAGAATGACCAAGGCAGTTGGAAGGTGAAGAACAAGGCTTCCTTTCTCATAGCGAGGGCAAAAGTGATGAGGCTTTTCACCAAATAAGCAACATTGCTAGAAAGTGTACAGAAAGGGGTGGGGAACTGAGAGATGGAAATATTTAGGATATCCAAAGGAGAACCAGCATAGCCACAGCCAGTCAGATTATTTCAACAAAATAGAAAAGCTGTAAGAACCAGAGGAAGATATAAGGTGTGATATATATATCAATATCACACCTTAAAGCCTTTACCTCATACTTTCCTGAACAGTATTGAAAAGCTGCTAAGAAAAAGTTCAAAAAGAGGAATTTATGAAATTGATTCCATAGAAGTTAGCAGAAATATGCTAAGGAAATCTGAAAGGAACAAGCTGACTCTTCAGTATTCAAATTATCAGTTTATAAGCAATTTAAAATTAATTTTAATTTCTTTAGAGCAGTGGTTCCCAAACCTAGGTATATTGGGTATTAGGTTTGTTTTTTGTTTTTTTGAGGTAATAACATATGAACACATTACCCAATCACAACAGGGACATTTAAACTGACTTTTACCTACATTGGGTAAAAAGGACTTTCAAAAAAGCGGTTTTGGGTAATGAAAGAAAAAGCTTGGGAAGCACTGTTTTAGAGGAAACATTAACATTTTACATATAATCAAAGGTCAGAAAATTCATCAATTGTTGAAAAAATGGACAGACAGGCCTAAGGAGACTTTCCTTTAGAAGATGATGAAATGTGGGCTTAGATCAGGTTTACTCATAGCTGCCTCAGGAAATGGAAAGTTAAAGACTCTATTCTAAAAGCTAATTTAAACGGAGTCATGATAGCAGGTTAATTTGTTTTAAATAAGAATCCCCATATTAAATTAATAGGAAATGAAAGAAAAAGTATCTCAAAAAAAGAGGATATCTCAAAAAAACCACAAATAAGCCTTAAGAAAACAAAACATTTTTGGATAGAGGAAAGGACCAAAACAGTGGTTAAAGAAAAAGGAAAGTAATATAACCAGTTTCTTTAGTGAATAAAAAAGAAGCCACATCAAAACTTACTGTACTTAAGAAGCGCTCCAATGAAAACAAACCAGAAATGAAAAAAAGCAATTTCTAAGTTGAATGAGAGCAATGTTTAAAATGTTTCATCTTATGATAGATGACAAGAAACAGGAAGAAGCATCAGGAGGAAATGTACAACAAAAAGAAGATGAAACAGAATTAAAGAGAGAACAGAACAAGAAGGTGCAAAGATAAAAAGATAAAAAGAGAGAAATTAGAGTGACCAGAACGACAAGATCTATAAGTAAAACTATGGAATATGAAATAAAACTACTGTTAATTAATATAAATGGACTGAATTCTCCTATGAAAAGGAAAAGGACTTTTAACAGATTTGGAAAGTTAAAATTAGATTTTATTTGTCTTCAAGAGGTCCACATCAAAAAACAACACAATAAATTATTGGAATATCCTAAAATTGGGAAACTATACTCCTCATTAGCACAACAAAAGAAAAGAGGCATGGTTTTATATATTAAAGAAACAATGGAGGTAACAATGAACTATAAACAAATACTTTTGGTAGCAATATATGTTTCAAATTATAAACAATTTTTAATGAAAAATTGCATAGGAAAATTACTGAATTGGAATATGAAAATATTTGTGTGGTAGATTTCAATGCAATTGTAGATGCAGAACTGGACTATAAAAGTAGTAAAGTAAGTAAAAAAGCTAGAAAAACACTTCCAAAAATGTTCTTTAAAATAGTGGAAAAAATAGGTATTCAAGATGTATGGAGAGAAATAAATCCTAAAAGAAATTAATACCCATTTTATTTAAATAGAATATATGTCCTGGTCAAGAATAGATATTGTATGGATGTCACCAGAGTTAAAGTCAAATGTGCAGGAAATAGAAATAGAAGCAAGCACTTGGACAGATCATAATCCAATTGGAATTCAGTGGAAAGGAAAAAAGAGAAAATGGAGATACTAAAAGACAAGGCATTTATACAAAGTATGGAAAAAGAAATCGATCTTTTTTCTTCAAAGAGAACAGAAAAGAAGAAACTTCATTACAAAATGTATGGACAATGCGAAAGCATATTTTCAGGAACTGGCTATAACATAAATGGGGGAAAAAACAAGAAAAAGAAATAAAAAAATATGTTAGCAGAAGAGCACAAGAGACTGGAATTAGAATTACAGAAAGAACCAAACGATGATTTTAAAAAGTCAAATGGAACTAAGAAAACATTAAATCTACTAGATAAAGAAGAATTGGCACAAAAAAATCAAAAATGCTAGAGAACTTTTTTGAAAATGCAAATAATACTACCAAAATAAGGATTAAAAAAAATCAAAATTATTATGAAAAACTGTATGAGCAAGAGAAAGTTTCAGAAGAGGAAATTAAAGAATGTTTGGAAAAAACAGAAGTATCTAAAGTACCAGAAACAGTAAAAGCTATGTTAAATGAACGAGTATCAATGATGGAATTGTCAGAAGCGATTAAGAGACAAAAGAGCAATAAAACACCAGGACCAGATGGGCTGCCAGCAGAATTTTACAAATGTTTACAAGATACTTTAGGCCCGTCAGTGTTGGAAATTGATAATGAAGTATTGATTGATGCAAAGGTACTAAATTCATGGATGGAAGGAAATATTACTCTGATTCCGAAAGAAGACTTAGATTTAATGCATTTAAACAATTATGGGCCCATATCTTTTCTGAATGCTGACTACAAAATATACACTTCAGTAATGGCAGAGAGACTAAAAAGGTTTGTAAATGAATTTATACTTTCAGACCAAGATAATTTATACTTTCTCTTGCCTAAGAGACAGATTAAAAACAATATAAGAATGATTTTAAATACATTAGAATACTATGAAGCACTTCTTGGGAAAACAAATGGCGTTGATCTTCTTAGATGCACAGAAAGCATTTGACAACGTAAATTGGCAATTTATGCTGTTACAACTAGAAACTATCAGCTTTGGTGAGAGATTTATTAATATGATAAAGGCAATATACCATAAACAAACGGCAAAGGTGATGGTAAATGGAGATACGACAGAGAATTTTAATATAAAAAAAGGCACAAGACACTATCTTCTTTACTATTTATATTGTTATTGGAAGTGTTAAAAAGAAATATATACAGAAATTAAAGGTATGGAAAGAAGAAAGGAACAATATAAATTACAGGCATTCACAGAAGATTTGATCTTTATCTTGGAAGACCCACAAGAAAATGGATTTAAACTAATTAGGAAAATAGAAGAATATGGTGAAGTTGCAGGACTGAAAATAAACAAAAAAAAAAAACAAAAAACAAAATAATAGTTTAAAATGTTATAGACGCACAGAAAAAAACTAACGAGGAAAATAGATATATAGATAGTCAAGAAAGTTAAATATTTAGGAGTTCAACTAATGGCAGGGTGTGAAATGATTAAAGAAGGTAATTATTATAAATTGGTGCAACAAATTAAAATGGATTTGGAGAAGTGGAAAAATCTACAATTATCATTGATGGGAAGAGTAGCCACTATAAAAATGAATATCTTGCAAAGATTACTATATTTATTTCAAACAATACCAATAAAACTGGGGGGGGGGGATATTTTGAAGAATTAAATAAAACAATATTAAAATATATTTGATAAGGGAAAAAGCAAGGATAAGTTTGAAAATGTTGCAAGATTCTAAAAATAGAGGAGGTTTTGGGCTACCAATTGGGAACTGTATTACCAGGCTTCAATATTTACTTGGGTAAAAGAATGGATTGGCTTGAGGAACAAATGACTATTAACCTTGGAGAGACATGATCTTGAATTAGATTGGCATACTTTTTTATGGTATGGAAAAAACAAAATACATAGCTATTTCCAAAGACACTATGTTAGGAATGCATTATTATTAGTATGGGAGAAAATTAAAGAACAACATTATTTGAAAATACTGGTCTGGGTCTCCACAATGGAGGCACTGATTTATCCAAATTAATATAGAGAAGGTTACCAGGATATTTTAAATGAAAAGCGAGAATTTAAAAGTAAACAGGAATTGAGTGATCAAGGGATTGAGATAACATGTGGTCATATGTGCAGATACAATCTAGATACGAGAAGGATGTTAAAATGTACGGTTTAAATAAAGAATTAACAGAATTAGATCAGATATTAACAGGGACAGATGAAAAATTAATAAAGAAAATATATAGCTATTTGTTAAGTATTAAGATGGAAGAGGAACAAGTAAAAGAGACAATGATAGTATGGGCTAAAAATTTTGGCTATTCGATTGACTTAGATAAATGGCAGAAATTATGGGATAGAAATTATAAATTAACCATGTCTACTGCATTCAAAGAAAATCTTTATAAAATGTTTTATAGATGGCATTTTCCACCCTCAAAGTTAGCAAAGATGTTTAAGGATAAATCTGCAAAATGTTGAAAATGTCACCGGATACCTGGTTCATACTATCATATGTAGTGGACATGTCAAAAAGCAAAAAAGTATTGGACAAAAATACACACATAGCTGGAAAAAATCATAAAACAATATATAGATTTCAAACTAGAGACATTTTTGTTGGGCATCTTACCAGGCAAGTATAACAAAGGGAATGTATATCTGATTTTACATGTATTGACTGCAGTGAGAATACTATTTGCACAACAATGGAAAAGTGAAGAGATTCCAAGAGATGAAGAACTGATTAGAAAAATATTAGGATATGTAGAAATTGATAAGCTAACACTTACAATTAAGAAAAAGAAAGAAACTGAATATTTTTTGACTTGGGACTTATTTTATCAATGGCTAGCTAACAAAAGCAGGAGCTAGAAACAGGGAAATCTATGGAAGGATCAGTGATATAAGGAAGATATGTTAAGTTGGTTAAACAAATAGTATGATTATTATTGTACTTATATATACTTAAATTATAATTATACTAATATAATTGATATTATATTAATATAGTACAGCAATGTATATTGTTGTAAACACTTTATTTCCTAAAATGATTTGTTCCTAGACAACACACTGTTCAATTGAAATTGGAATTTTTGTATGCTATAAAAATTGTATAAAAACTAAAAAATAAAATAAAAACTTACTACTAAAAAAGTAAAGTTCAAAACTATCAATACTTCTGTTATCCTGTTTCATCAAAGTCCAACTTTCTTTCCATTGAGCCGTGATGGCGAACCTATGGCATGCATGCCAGAAGTAGCACACAGAGCCATCTCTCCCGGCACACGAGCCGTCACCCATTGCTCTTCCAGGTTCTGGTGCGCACAGCAGCTGGTCTTCATGTGTACAGGAGTGCCGGAAACAAGAAGAGCAGCCACCCGGTGCGCATGTGTGCACCGGGCAGCTGCTCTTCCAGTTCCAGCATGTGCATGCACACCGGCCACCTGGTGTTCCGGTTTCTGGCATCAACCAACTGGCCGGTGTGCATGTGCATGCCAGAAACAGGAAGATCATCTTCCCAGTGCATGGATGCTATTGGAACTGTTGTATAGTTTTTAATGTAGAAAAACAATTCAAGAAATAGCAAAGTTAATTCAATGAAATTAGTACCATCATGGTTGTGACATCTATTTCAGGAAAACACTTCAATGATGATATAGTAATATCTATCTATAGCAGTAATGATCTGATGTAAATCCATAATATAATGAGTTATATAAGCAGCCAGATATATGGACAATCTTTGTGATGTTTTTGTTTACTCTTCTAAGAATACATCCTGTTTACCAATTTTATCAGTCATAATGGAATCATATAGCATGAGGTTTTACTATTTCCACCCAATTACATAAATGGTCTGTATTTTGCCTAAAAAAATATTATTTTAGGCAAAGATACTTAGTACTAATCCATTCATATCAAATGTTCTTAATTTAAACAAATATACCTGATAGAAATGAGTAAGTAGCCGCAGCTGTGAGCACATTTTCGGTATTGAGTCTTCAAACTCTTTCATTCTTTTCATCTCTTCTTCTTGTTCTGAAGCTGTTACTCCCCATTCACCCTTTAGAATGCAATTTTTTTAAAAGTAGGGTGATAAATTAACAGGTGCACATTTATTCCTTTGTATCCCCTGTTACACAAATGAGTACACTGATTTTTTTTAGATTAATTATTATGGGACAAAGTCATAAATTTGCTTGATGATTTCTGAACCCCGGAGGACAGAAAATCAGCAGAAATTCTCTGGAAAGAGTTTAACAGTCATGAACTAAAGATACCAGATACATATTTCTTGTCAAAGGATTGATCAACCTGCATGAACATTTTTGTCAGAAATTAAGAATTAAACTTCTAGTGCAATAGCCTTTTGGGTTTCCAGTATAATAATTTGCATTTAATTTATAAAGCAATATAAGGTGATCAATATAGCATATTTTTAAAACTCTAGTGAATATAATGGATTTACTTCTGAGTAACATGCATACATACTGTACATACATACATACAATTGCATCTTTCTACACTGTTTCTACTTTTTGTTCATTACTTTTCAGGAAAAAGAACAGAAGAAGTTGTTTCATTTGAGTATCATTAAAATACAAGTTTATGCCATAACACAAGTTTATTGAGGAGCTATACCTCAAGTTCTCGCTCCTTTTTCTTTTCTTCAAACTGCAAGCGTAGCTGCAATTCCTCTAAGGCGGCTCGGTACATTGCATCTTGCACATTTTGAAATTCAAGAATCTGATCAAAAACAGCTCGGAGCTGGTTGAGAAGCATCTATAAGAAATTGTGAAATGTAAAAATAACATCCTACACCAACAAATATTACATTTACTGCTAAAATAGACTCAATCCAGGTATGTAATTCTAAACTCTGTTATTATGGAATAGTAGGATTTCACTTCTGAATAAATATTATACTGCACACATTGCTAAATGAAGAAAAAGGAGCGATGAGCATAATCATCACAGAAATAATGTTTAAATAGAGAAAAGGCTTACCCTTGAATCAGTGTCCAGCAAACAACGAGATATGATGGTATCTAGGAAGGCTTCATGAGCTGCAATGATGTGATCTAGATCCTGAGCTTGTTGGACCTTTTTCCACAGTTCATCCCATGAACATTCCAGGATCTAAGGCATAATTTTAAGAATTCAGTATAATAATGCTCTTCCTTCAGAAACTCTATTTAGCACACTCTTTACTCTGCACGGCACTATACACATTTCTCCTCTTCAAAACAAAAAACAAAACAGACTACAAAATGGTTGGTTGAAGGGTACCTCAAATGTAATATAATACTGCATTTGATGAATGAAATGGACCATTTCTGATGCCAAAACGTGACACTGATGCAGCACCCCAGAAAGCTCTGTAAGAAATCCAAAGTATTTGTATATTAAAAATGAGAAGGGACTGATTCATCTAACATTTTTTTAAAAAATACAACTGAGCTTGATAACCTGCATCCTTTCTGAAAGGTATAAAATATAACAACTAATCAAGGATACTCAAAGAAAGAAAAAACATAATATACTATATTTATACTATCATCTTTTTAATCCAATAAATTGAAGCTATAAATCCTAATAGCCAACATTGTTTCCAGTTAATGATAATATGACAGTTTCCAAATATATCAAGTAGAATCAAGTGAGAAAACAAAGTTAACTGTATACATATAATAAATGAAGCAATATTGCTTTTTACTAAGATACTTGGTTCATTTAACTTAGTCCTCTAAGTCTGGCAGCACCTCTCCATACTTTTTTCTAACCCTATACGTAGATTGAATTTGGCACCCTCAAAATGTAAAGCTCTGGCTCTACCACTGAGCTACAACTCTCTCCCAAATTGTTAGTAAGAACATGGAAAGGAAAGTATTTAAAATAGCAGAAGAACAAAAACCAAAAGATAAGAAATGGTTCCTCACAATTAGGGATGGATGAATCTATTCATCCCCAGCTCTGCTTTTTCCTGTTCTCTCCACTGCGGCTTATTTTAAAAAGGTGGTACAGAACAATGAAAGTTATAATGCCTTTCATTAAAGAAATGAGAAATATTGTCTAGATTCTAATAAACGTATTATTTTAGAGGAATGTTTATGCTTGACCAGGGCCAATACTCTAAGTCATGAGGCATCTTCTTGCTTATTAACAAAACACAGGTGACTTTCCTATTAGGTAGATTGACAAGTAGTTTCCAATAGCTACTATGCTCAACGCAGGAAGGGAGAGACTTATCCTCAGAGATTATAATACTCTTTTGGGAGAGAGCTTTGCTGAAATGTTTAGGCCAAATTTTGTGAGGAAAGGAGATAAGGCTTTCTCAATCAAGGGTACTCAAATGTGGAACAAGCTTCAAAAGAAGATAAAGCCATGCCAAAGCTTTCTTTTTGCATACTGGATGGCAAAGCCCACCTGGTTGCCATAACCCACCTGTGATAGAGAAAGGTCAAAGAATTACTACCCTGTAGCTATTCCTTTCTATACAATACATGTTTTACAAAAGTCACATCTAGTATAAAAGGAGTCATACCAGGAATACAACACACTGAAACAATGCAAGAAAGTATTGCCAGAAGCTGAATAATTTTCAGCATTCTTACTGAAGGAAGACCATTAAAGTTGTTGAAGCAAAGGGCAGACAGAAGTATGAATACTATAGCAGAAAACACTAAAAAAAAACAACCCACAACCTATGATTCAGGGCTTGTATTTTGAACTGTTAAAGCAGCCTTCCTATTGTCCCTCTAGTGCTGTGAAGGTGAACATGCGGCATGTGTGCCAGAGGTGCAGCATCCTCTCTGATGGCATGCGAGCCATTGCCCCAGTTCACTCAGCTGCTCATGTGTGTGCATCTCCCGCCAGACAGCTGGTCTTTGGGTCTCTCCTACGCATGCGCCAGGGCACATGCGGTTGTGTGTACGCATGCATGGGGTGCTTGCAGGGGGCCACGTATGCATGCGCACTGTATTTTGGGGGTTCAGGCACGCACACTTGCATTTGCACACTTGGGGCAATTGGTCAGGAAAAGGTTAGCTATCACTGCTCTAGTGCATCGCACTATGATTCCCAGCAAACGCGGCTAAAGAGTTTATTCGGTTACTTGAGGGATACCTGTTACCATAGTTGCAATTTATGGATAAAGAGCCCATGGACTATAATTTCATAGGTTTACTTAGTCCTGCTTGAACTACTGATTAATATACAATATATAAAAATTTCACAAAAACAACTGAAAATCTTATGATTTGGAAGAGCACGCTCTGAAGACAACTGTTTCTAAGACTTGATCTCCTCTAATATTTATAAGGTAGCAAAAGTTTGCTTATTACTTAAATAATGTGATAGTCTTATATCACAGATAAGAGTAAAGCTATTGAAAATAAAGGAATTGGCAAGTATGAATTACTGCTGATATTGTGGCTGAAAAGCATGGATGAATTACCTTATGTAGGGCTACCAAATCTGAACAACCATTTATTGCAGAAAATCTAACTTTTTCTGCAGCTCAGGTCTGATAGCTTTAGCTTAGTGCTTAAAAGGGAGTGCGTACTGAGCTGCTTTTAATCTTTGTTATAATGTCTGAACAGGGTTTTGTTCTTCCCTGTCCATTTAGCCCACTCTTCATCTCCATTCAGTTTTATCGCCCTCCTTCTCCATCCTGGCTTTCTGGCAAATACCGGCAAACACATATGCACAGATATACATGTTTTTGTGTGTAAGTTTCAGCCTAAATCAAACCATAATGGTTTGATTTAGGCCTCTTAATCAAAGGTTATGAATGATCCTAAAAAAGGATTCAAACTGGGTCTCATGAACCAGCATGGCATAGTGGTTAAAGAGCTGGACTAGAAGCATGGTTATGTTCTTTTATCATGGAAGCTGTCTGGAGATTTTGAGCCAGTCACTTTCTATCAATTCTAGACTGCCAAAAAAAAAAAAAAAAAAAAAAACCCTCCAGCTACCGGACTCCATCTGGTGGATTATGGTTCATTAACTCTCAAATGTGTAATGATGGAACTACACTAAAAGTTTCCATTAACAACATTAATTGATCAAAATTAAACTAGTATTTATAAGCTCACGGATGTTTAACAAACAAATGTTCACAATATTAATTTATTTTTAAAATTACGTAACAATCACCAGTATGGCTGCTTATAAAATAAATACTCATTTAAACTTCAGAAATTTAAACTTCTTATAAACTTGAAGAAGAACTACTCAACAAATCTATACAGATAAAACTTGTTTAGCAACTATTCAAAATTACAATGACGTTTTTAAAAAATCACATAACTAATCGTTGCATTTACAACCATCATGACAACATACAGTTATGAGATTGCCATTCAAGCATTTTGCAACTGGTACACATTTATGATCACTATAGGGTCTCATGATCACAGGATGGCTACTCACATACTTTGCGACAACCAGAGTTAATAGAGAAGGCAGAAGTAAAATCCTACACAAAACTAAGTTATAGACATTGGATGTTTCAGTTAACAACCACGAGGCTTAATGACTGAATTGCTGGTCCCAACTGAGGTTGCTAAGCGAAGACTGCATTATACCTCATGGTTAACTTTAGGACTGCAGTTCAGACATCTGTTAAATTGAATATGATTTCTAATCTGAGAGGTTTCCTTGCTTTGCTGCTGAAAAATACTTATGTGAAGTCCTGTCCTAATCAATGAGTGATCTTTACAGATTATTATTTACATATTAATTAGAAGATTTATATTCCCCTTTTATTACAGCAGATTACTCTGCTGGCTGTATATGGAAGTCTGATATAGGCCATCAGGAAATGAACATCACAAGAAATACTACAACTCTGTAGTAGACTATAATAATAAATTCTTGAAAGACTTTTACTGTCCCTCTTATATTAAAGCGAATCATTCTTTCTCATGCTTTCCTGGACTAAGTTCATGTTTTGCTAATAGTCGCTACATATGTTCTTCATTTCCACCTCTGAACTGCTACAGTCTCATCAATCTTGAGCTAAAGACCTATGTTGTAAAACATGAAGAAAGTCAGATCCCAAAATAATCACAATAATACTTTGTTTTCCCCATATATTTTGAATATCTGGTAAACTGCTTGTAATGAAGACAAGTGATATTATCCTCATTTTGCAGATGAGTAAAATAACTCAGACTAGAGAGCTGCTGGTTTCTAAAATAAGCCTAATCAATTATAAACATAACCAAAACAATGAGATTTCAATAGAAGATTTCAGTGGCAGACATGCCCAGTGTCATTATACACTGCTTTGGCAGAAGGTACTCTCCTGATATTAGAGAAGAAAGAAGTAAGAATATTCCTATTCAGCATATCCAGAGTTGCAGATAATTAATGCACATATTCTGCCAGCCCAGTGTCTTAAATAGCACCCACCCTTTCTATAAATGGCAATGTCACAAGTGGTAAAAGGGAAGAACTGCATCGTTTTTTTGAATATGCATCAGCCTCACAGATGAAATAAACTCTAACTTAGCATCCCCTTTACCATATGAGGCTGCCATCAAGAGCCCTGCAATGCCAGTGTCACAGGAGAAGATGAAAAACAAAAGGAGGACTGACATTAAAAACTCAAGCCTGTAAAGTACTACTCACAAAGACTTGCTTGCTGATGTCTATGGAATGTGATGCGCTTTATCCCCATTGTGTTTGGTTAGTAAATAAATAAAATGTATAAATAAATTTTTATTTATGGTATTTACAAATTAAATATAATTTATATAAATAAATATTGGGCTAGTTTGCAAATACTGCCCCCTTCTGGTAAAAAGAACTATTCAAGCAGTCAGTGTTATGGGTTTTTCTGTGGAAGGAGGACAAAATTCTGGTTTGGCTCAGTAATCCTCCAGAACAGAAAATACACAAGGATAAATTATTACCCACATGGAAACCCTAACCAATAGTCAGTGAAACTAACTTCTACATTTATTCAGAATGTAAAGATTAGAAGGTAGCTAATTAGTAAAAAATAATAAGTTCCATAACTTTATATACTATGTATGTAATTGGGTTTTTTCTGTTGTAACACGGTAGCAACTAATAGCAAGTTTATCTAAACCTTACAGACAAAACATCATTAGAAGTTCATTTTGAATTTAACTAAATCAGTTCACTGATCACAATGTACCAAACTTACTCTAAGAACACATTCTAAACCATCGGTGTCAAACTCAGAGCGTCACGTTGTCATCATAGGACATTTCGAGACATTTTTCTCCCTTCGCAGAGCTGGGGTGGGCGTGGCCTGCACGTGACGCATCTGGCCTGCGAGTCGCCAGTTTGACAGTCCTGCTCTAAACTTACTCTAAATTTACTTAAAACTTCCAGAATAACTTGAAGAATATCTCCTTCTATTGATAATCTGAATAATTATGGATAAAAATCAGAAACTGATATAATTATGCACTGAAATTAATCCCTTACCAGGCATATTTTTTAGAAGTTTTGCATTGCACATATGTCCTTTCCATATGTCTGTAAGAATATATTCCATCCGTTTTGCTCTCCATAGGAAGTTAAACACCCTCAGATAGTGGCTCATACACTCTCGTGTAAACATCTGCAAATAATAGCAACATTCGATCATAACCTTTAAAATCTCAAGTACTGCTGCTTCCATTGCTTCAAGTATCTCTATTAAAAGGATAGTGCAATAGCTTAAGATCACTGTTGATTCAAGAAGCTGAGTTATGGGATCTGAACACAAAGACTCAGTCAAGTTAGTCTTATTATTAAGAAGTCTCACATTAGTACATAAGGATTTCTCTTGTTCTTCTGTGCTACAATAAATACAAGGAAAACAGCATGATGGGGATTTGTGTTGTGCAAAAGAAGCTCTGAGTTCATTTATCTCAGCTTCCCTAGATTCAAGTGCTTTTGTACCTACTCCACAAAGCATCCTCAGCCCAAATATAGGAGTTATGGCAAACCTTCTACTAAATACAGTACATATATTCTGAATCCACCAAAATGTTAAGATCTGTGCTGCAGTCACAATTAGCTACTGCTTCAGTTCCTCATTTGAGTGGATAGGGAGCAGAGAGTCCCATTAATTCCCCCCCCCACACACACACACACAATTTCTCTATGCTGTTTCAATACTAGAAATAATTGGTGGTATAAAAAATAACACATTTTATTGGCTGAATCAGTCTTTATGTTGTAACAGATGGCTAAGATTCAACTGTTACCATCATCCCAAAGTAGTAAATATCTTTCTTTCCTTGGACCTTTCTGCCTCACACTATGTTTTAATGCTTCTTGAAATAATTGTTCATTAACTGAAAGATCATTTGATAAAATCTGAGAGAGGTTTTTGCATCTAACTTGATAATCAAAAAGTGTTTAGAAAACAGTTGATGCTTTTTTTCCCACCTTCAAGCCATAGGTCAATCTGAGAAATGCACAGCTTCAAAGGCCAAGGGCATATTTTATAACCCAGAAAAAAATTAGTCATTAGATTTTGACACCTTGCCCTAGTATAGAAAATCAACTAAATTATTAAGAGTTCTAATCATAAGGAACTATGTTTATTTTCATATTTTATTTGACATCATAAGAACCTTAAAGAATTAGATTATGAATGGGTGAATAAACTGAAAGAGTGACTTATCAAAGCCAGATATATATATGGCCACAGTTGTTTATATCGATAGATGCTTATATACTTCCCTTGTCCAAGATTCAAATGTCTACTGGATTTCTTTATTTCCATTATATATAGTTTTAAATTCTGTTCCTTATATAGTTTGGGTTGGGTTGGGTTGATTTGTTTAAGGAATAATCACATTAAAGAATATTATATTATAAACTATAGCTATAATAAAATCCTTGCACTACCCTTCAGTTCTCAATGTGTGAAAGATTTATTATAATGAAAGAAAAGTACATTAAATAGTTAACAGCATGCTACAACAAAAATTAAATATTAAGGAACTTATTACATAGCTCCACAACTATTCATAACTTTTGGAGAAGGATACAGAATATACAAATGGATTAACAAATGTTAAGTTAGATATTATTTTCTTTTGATTAAACTATATGTAGCAAATATCTTCTGACCAAAGTTTCATTTTTGACACCCTGTTCATACAGCACTGTTATTCTTTACATATAGTAAAAGCATTTTGAACAATGGTGCTATTTTCTCATCTGTTTTAATGAATACTATATATCAGATTTATTTAAAGAGTACAAATAGGTTCCTTAAAATACATTTTACAGTTCACACAAATTATCCCAAATTAGTTGCTACAGTTTTAGAATAATGGCTGAAAATGAAAATCCATTTATTAAGTACTTTCTAAAATCTCCGACAGAGCAAATGAATTATTTATTTCAAATAATGAAGGTCTTAAAATGTAGCATTTTAACACTCATTAATAATTTAGGAAAATTGAGATTTTGGCTGTACTCTTAATACAATGGGTACATCAAAAATATCAAGCAATCTCTTTAATCATGTACTTCGAAAAGTACAAAGGCTATTTTAATAAAGTATTTAGAGAACTAAGTAAGTAATTCTAAGTAGGAGAAGATCAAATATGGACAAACTAAGCTATACATCCTTACCGTTGCAATTGGCCCATCAACGTGATAGTCTAAACTGAAAACATCCCAACCAGTATCACCTGGAGACACCTTTAAAAAAAGGTATAAATAGTTAAGCAAATAGTTATTTAGCTATTTTCCCAAAGTAATCATGATCCAGCATTTAGTAATGATCAGTTGCCAATACACAGTGCGTAAAAGAAAGACCAACCTTACTTAACCACCCTAAAATGTTAGTTTGAGGCTAGGAGATAACAGTTTATCAAGAGAGAATAAAGGAAATACAATTGTGATATTTTTTGTTCAGATAAGCAAAGAGAAGGACAATAATGAAATTACAACTACCAAAAATCAGATTGCACCTTAACAAAACTGTATCAGAATAAATTCAGCAAAACTATAATTTAGGCCATAATACATCACATTAAGCCCATTTACATGATGAGTATGTTTAAGCTGTATTGTAGCCATATGTTTTTCTTATCCATCATGCTCTATAATATTTATAACTCATTTTTCAGTAAAATAACAATTAGTGTAAAGTCAAGAAAATCTGACAATCCAGAAAGATGATAGTACTACTGGATATTGCTGACCTCAAAGCATTTCTTACTTTTGACAAATGAAATGTAACGTTATCCTGAGATACTAAAATGACTCAAAAATACCTCCAAAAGTCTAACATCCAAGCGTTTGAGGATCTCGGGATTATCGAACTGTGCATTAGTTGCCCTGACAGCTGTTTCAAGAATTCCTGTCAGATTATGCTGATACAAAGTTGTAGCTGGTCTCGCAAGTTCTGGCCTATTTTTAAATAATATAAATAAAAGACAGATAACATCAATGTTACTATACCCCATTTTCATTCAGCTGCAGATGCAATAGTTTTACAATCAGTGAACAGATTCTCTTAGTGAATTCTTTTTTTAAAAAAACATCAGATCGTAGCTGAATTAACTTAGTAGCGATGCAACACAATATTTCCTTTAATATAAAATCTAATCTAAAATCTTTTTAGATTAGGTATAATTCAATGCTATTCTTTCCTTTTGCTCCTATTTTTAAAGGATTTTCCTCTTTCCTCTTTTTAAACAAGCACACCAGTGATGGGTTGCCCCTGGTTCGGACCGGTTCTATAGAACCTGTAGTAAAACCAGCAGGAGGCTCCGCCCACTGACCCTGATGTCATCAGAAGCGAAATGCACATGTGCAGAAGGCGCGTGCGCGAGCAAAGCAAGCACCCACACACGATCCCATTGCGAACCAGTAGTAAAGGTAAGTAGAACCCACCCCTGAAGCATACCTTGTGGGGGAAAAGAGAGACAGTGATATAAAATGGCTACAGAAGACTGTTTCCAAACAGCTATACTATCTATAGATTTGGGGAACTTCTTTTATATAAAAGATGGTTGTCCAATCTAGAATCAATTAGTTCAAAATACATATTGTAAAAATTGATAAGAAAATACCATTTTTGGATTCCAGAAAGTGTTAGATGCTTCATTTTAAATTTAGTGACAAAGACTATGCAGTTGTGCCTTTTGCATTAAAGAATATTTAGAACCAAAGTTTATACTCCCAGAATCTGAAATAGCAAAGTAAAAATTCTATGTCAAAAAGTGTTTAATTCACAACTCTCCAGTGTTTGACACACCAAAATGTTGTGCCAATTTTCTGTCTTATTATCATTCCCTGCTGCACTTGAGTGTAGAGATGTTACATCAATTCAGTTCTTGGACAAATAGATGTCTCTTTGATGTCTGGAAAGCAAATGGAATCCTTTGTAGTGAAAAATTGGCATTATTGAAGGAAAAGAAATGTAACATGTAGGAAGTCTGCCATTATACTATTGAAATGCCATTGTTAAAAGAAAATCCAAGATGCTTTTAAAAATATTGACACGAAGGGAAGTAGGTGGGGTGCTGAATTTAAAAGTACGGGATCCAGGAGTTTTAAAAGCCTGGGATCTGAATAGACATTTAAATAAATATATCATGATATATTCATCAAAAGGTAGTCTTTACTTTCTCTTTGTCAAAATATTATTCAATGATAGCAGCCTCCAAATAGTAAAATCCAGAGTGCAGAATTTAAAATTTTATATGTGCAAGATTTATCTGGTAACCTGCATGCTGCTGAGGCAATAAATAATCAGAAGATACCATTTAAATTTAATATCATGGCAATTCTTAATCTCAAATTTACAATCTAAGATGCTGGAAAACAAGAAGAATGAGTGAATCAATTAAAATTTATGTAGGAAAAAGAGCAGAATTTTAAAAGATTTGATTGACACTACTACTGGCAGCTGCATAAACAATTCAAATAGTGCAATCCATTCTCTATTTTATAATGTATATATAAAATCTAATCATGTCTGAAGTTATTTTAGTGAAAAGGTAGAATATAAATTTAATAAAGTTTTGAATACAGAGAATGAGAAGGATTATATTTTAGATTAAAAATGCAATCTTATGAACATTTACTATGCAGCAAATGTAGCTGTTTGAACTAAAAGAAACTTAATTTTGGGTGTACACAGATAGGATTTTACCATCAGGCTGCAATCCTATGTATACTCACTTGAAAGTAAATTGAATGCATAGTTAATATCATATGAAGAACTTTCAAAAACTTTTAAAAGAACAGATACAAGAGATCAGCTTTTTAAAATTTCAGAAAATTGCTCCACCAAAATTTAAAAGAACCAAATGTTACCCAATAGAAACTTGAAAAAATAGTGATAATTCTAAAGTAGAGTGATATATCACTGAATAAAATAATAAAGTAATAAAAGATCAAGATATATATTATAACATAAACTTTAATATTGAGCTTCTTTCTTTGCATTTTTCTTTAATTAAACAAATAATAGGAAAAAAGAAAATCAACAACTAAGTGTACGTATGTGTATTCACGCACTGAGACACACAGGGTTTCTCAAAAGTCTTAGTGCAGCTCTAGACTTTAAGCTTTAAAGACATAAAGCTGCACTTTTGTGACACTCTTATATATGGGCTTATCATATATATATACATAAACTTAAAAAGGTTTATACAAGAGTTTTAGTAAAGGTTCTTTTTGTGCAGAACATTACTATATTGATAAGTTTCTCTCCTGTTTTATAAGGAAAATAATAATCCTTTAAAAAATAATACTCTATACATCCAATGAAAATGAAATTTCATCCAATGAAAATGAAAAATGACAAATGAAAATGTCTACAACCACAGATTAACAGAGTCATCCCTCTAAAATCTGCATTTACTTACTTTAACAAGTCCATTAAATGTCTGATAAAATCTCCTTGACCAAGGAGCAAATAGCGTCTCATGGCTTGCATATGCTCCAGTAAATTGTACTTCTTATTGAGCACGTCTAGCAAGTATTTGCTGGTCTCAAAATATGCAGCATCTATTTTTCCCTGAAATGCATTTTCCAAATCTGTGAACATTTCAGCAGCTGTTACAGAAAAACAAGAAGTTACCAAAATTGCAAAACAAGCACAACTTATCAACTCTTGCACTATGTATAATTAGTTGACTTGAATTCTATAAAATTAATGGTTTCCAGATACACCCAAATAATTTGATGGTGAATAGAATATTAAATACTAGCTTGTTTAATGGCATTATGGTGAATTTTCTAGAGGTAGCCGGGATTCTTATTTCACGTCATAAAATTGATGTTGTGTGAGTGTGCTAAGCATGTTCTCTCTATTCTTTAGTACCAAATCATGAAGCCTAAAATAATCCCAGGAAATTCTTTGGAAAGGTGGTGAAGGCTAAAAAGTTGAAAAGGAATCTATTCCATCTGTAGAAAGGTGGGTGGCTTAACTGGCAATACTAGATGTGCTTCATCATTGAAAGTCTAAGCATAGAGACTGGGGCTTCTCCTTGACCCAATAGGGTGGATGCAAAGGGTGGAGATAGCAGCTAGTCAGCTTTTTATTAGCAATAGCAATAGCACTTAGATTTATATACCGCTTCACAGTACTTTTACAGCCACCCTCTCTAAGTGATTTACAGAGTCAGCATATTGCCCCCAATAATCTGGGTCCTCATTTTACTGACATCGGAAGGATGGAAGGCTGAGTCAACCTTGAGCCAGTGGGACTTGAACTGCCAAACGGCTGGCAACAGCAGTCAGCAGAAGTACCCTGTAGTACTGCACTCTAACGACTGCACCACCATGGCGCTTATTAACTTAAGGCACCATGGTGCTGGGGTCTTATCTACATGTAATAGAATTTGCCTTGTTTTTCATGTCCAGATTACACCCTGGCGAGTCTATGGCACTGACCAATATGTGAAGCTTTCATGAAAATTGCCTTTACCTACAAAAATGTTACAGAAACTTAAGAAGGACCTGAAATCCCAGACCATGGGCTCACCATTAAAATCAACAGACAAAATAGATGCTTAAACAGAACATATGAGTTGGATCATTTTATTGCAATGACTGAACTAAGCTACTCTTCTAATCAGTTTTAAGAAGTTTATGAGAGTTATGAAAGGAACCCCCAATTGGGTGTCCTCCAGGCCAATGGTGATGTTACTGGCTAATTCTGTCAATCTGGAAGCATCTTGATGCTTCTGACATGAGTACAATAAGATGTAAATTAATATAGTATGGTGCTTTAAGATTCAATTCCCCAAAAGTGCACAATTAAATGAATATGCAATAACAGTTGCTGGGTGATCTCAAGAAAAAAATGCAGTTGCTTTAAAGAGCTGCAGATAGGTGATATGCTTGTGCTCATATACATTGAATCTTTTTGGAAGGAAACCAAAAGAAAATTTCTTATATATAAATTTTCAAATAATAATAAATTTGAAATTGTAAGTGGAAAAATAATAATTATGTGAAGTTTTCAATCAGAAATTCAAGGCCATGAATTTGATCATATCTTCAAAATATGTGCCTTTAGATCAATTCAATTATTTAAATAAAATAAATATAATAAAATATATTTTTTAAAAAATATAAAAGCCACTTTTCCAGTTCAAATCAGCTTTCCAAAGCTGACTGTCCTTATCTGACAATTTGATTCAAGGCATGAACTAACCTGATTTTGTTAATCAAATACATAATTCAAATCAGATTTAACTGACAAATGATTTGAAGCCATTTTGCATATCAGCTAAAATGCTCAACAAGATTATGGTTTTTGTTATTTAAACTTCTGCAACAAGAAAATAATGACCTAGCAACACCATTATACTTAAGCACATTGTATATGAGAGCGCACTATATATTTAGAATCACACAATCTACTATTCAGGTGTTTCTGCATCTCCTAAAGAAAAACTTTATGGTGTCATACAATCCAGAAAACTTTTGCTCTTGAACTTTTTACATCGTATTATTTTTTCAGATAATGAAAAACTGCAAAATAATGAAGTAAGAAACAAAGCTACTGCTGGGTGTCTATGTAACCTTAAGACAAGCTTCTATATGGCAAAAGTTAACAAACGACCTATTATAAACTTATTCTAATTCCATACCATCCTTTGGAGATTCTGCAGATCTGGGCACAGCTATCATCTTTGATGATGGACTTTGGTCATGACAAACCTGATGTAAGAAGTTTATGGATTTTCCTATTAGGAGAACCTAAATATGAAAAGGATATTATGGTATTTTTGAAGCTTTTTAAGAGCAGAACATTTTCCCTTTCAAAAGAAAAGGGAACATTTTTCAGGGAGTATGCTTTATTTATTAAAATAAAGCATACAAAGAGCAAACAACAATAAATATACAAAATTTACCACAGCTTCAATAGCTCCTTCCAATTCTATATTCTAAGCAGATTTAGCAAATAAAGAGGGGCATTCACCTCAGTTTAATGATGGGTTTACCACTTTGGATGCCCGGCTTAGTACAATGTTTTCACCATTTATTGTAAAAAAAAGTTCTATATGCCCAATTTTGGAAACTAGTCTGAAGAAAAAGGCTCTATAGCAGTGGTTCTTTGACCCAACTGCCCCATTTCCAAGTCCCAAATAATGTCATTACTCCCCACCATTTCACAGGAGTGGCTTGGTAGTAGAAATTCCAAACTGGATTCTTACAAAAAAAAGCAACTATAAATTGCCTCTTATGCACAGGATATGCCAAATTATCCCCAGTTTCAGAACCACTGCTGTATATAGTATCAACTTTTATAAGGCCTGCTTCCACATTATATGTATGTATATATGTATATATGCATATAACAGTCAATTGGGATCAGAATATTCTATCAGGTTTATTTTTTCATACCTTTCTGGAGTGATCCATTGTAATGAAAGAAGGAATCATTGATTTTCTCAATGTGTATTTGTCATGCCACAACCGATCTGTTTTCACTGTAGGATCTGAAGCTACAAAGAACTGTGGATAAAACAGTTTTATAATAAGCCTAAATATGATACATATATAATCACACATATTTTTCTATATATAAAAACTAATATATATTTATATGTATTGTAGACAGGTAAGTGTTGGAAGATACCTTAGAAATAATTTAATCTAGCTCTTTATTCAATGCATCATTTATTCAATATTTATATTTTTATCAGAATACCCTTGTTGCTTAGTCATAACCTCTTGGCAAAAAAAAAAGAAGGCTTTATTAATTTTTTAAAACTTGTTTGCTGTTTTGCAAAACCAAATTTTCTCATGGAAGCTTACTATAGACTCATTTTTAAAAATTAATTTTTAAAAGACTATCAATTCACAGCAAAGGGCTATGAATACATGCTGCACAAAATTGGAAGTTTTTAGCTTTTCTGTTAGCCTAAAACATTAAGAAAAGAATCATGTAATAATAGCGTCCAGTTTGTTCAGAATCTAGTTAATTTTGAGTTTTATGGGGCACAAAATCAATTAAGTATAACCTATAGAATTTTTAATTTTTCAAAAAAGAAAGTATGTCCATCTCTTTAAGAAATACATTTAGAGAAAACTGGTGAGAAAATTTTAGTCCCCCTCCTTCTCTTTTGTTGGTAGCCATAGGTTCCTAATGCACATTAGATGCATTAGGTCATCTGTTGCACATCAGATGCACATTAGATCATCTGTTAAATAATTCAAAAATAAGAGAAATCCCCTCATTCATTATTTATTTCATTATTTAGTTTCCAATGTTGGAAACAAAACAGAAGAATCCAAGTGAATGCAATACTTTGAGATTAAAGTATATAGATGCAAAAAGTATCTACCCCACAGCCCACAGCCCTCAGCTCTTCTAGCTAAGAGATCTCATGCTAGAAAAATTCAATAGACCAACGTAATACAAAGTGAATTAAAATATATTAATCATGAATATCAAAGAAATATACAATTTTGGCGGAACATGTAATATTCAGTAAGGCTTCAAATACAGTTTGCTATTAATATTAATATTAATATTCCTCTAATCATAAGCAATATACCTTTATGCATTAGAACTTAGTTTTGAAATGTATCTCCCTTGACAGATACAGTACCAAGACCTTGACCTCTTCCTTCTCATAGAATGAACGTTGTTCTTTCTTTTTCTAGCTAAATTCAATCAAATAACCTCTGCAGTATTTTAGAATATTTCCCCTTTGAGGAGACTGGGCCTCTGGAATGGCCTACTGTAGGAGTTCTATCTGTTTGAACATTATTTGCCTTCTGAAAAAAGATAAAAACAGAGCTTTTCCAGAGGGCTTTTTGGGGTCTAACATAATATATTGCTTTCAGACATTTATTTGTAAGATATTTTTGATTGATTGATTGATTGATTGATTGATTTGTGTGATTTATATGCCGCCCTTCTCCAGAGACTCAGGGCGGCTTACAATGCGTTAAGCAATAGCCTTCATACTTTAGTATATACCTGCTTAGTAGGGCTTTTGGCCCCTCCTAAGCCCTGTTCTTTTTTATACAAAGTCAGCTTATTGCTCCCACAATCCAGGTCCTCATTTTACCTACCTCGGAAGGATGGAAGGTTGAGTCAACCTTGAGCCTAGTGAGATTTGAACTCGCAGTAATTGCAGGCAGCTGGCAGCTAAGTGCTACTTAACAGCGCTTTAGTCCGCTGCACCACCAAGGCTCCTCTTTTATTACTTTGTCATGTTCATTTTATTAATATAGCCGCCAAGAGTCTTCATCAATTGTGAAGTTAGAAATTGATGAATAAATATTAATTTTTTTTTGCTTTATTTATTTATATCCTCCCTTTATTGTGTGCCTTTACTCAAATTTGCACATCTCTGCTGGTTCTCCACAGTTATGGCTGGATACCCCATCAAAAGAAAAGCACACAAAATTCAGGCATTAAGACAAATATAAATTGGTACCTGTCAGTGCCTGTTTATCACCACATCTGGTTTAAGCAAAGTAGTTTATTTCAACCCTGATTTGTTCACCTGGCTTACTAAATGCCTCCTTTCCCCAAGCCCAAACTGCCCCTTTTATCTGCCTGCATATACATCTTATATCCAATTATATAATACTCTTCCTTTGTTCATTCCCTCCTTTTCTTTACTGTGGTAATCAGGGATCCTAACCTTACATTGCTCCTACTAATATATTACACAAATGAAGGGGAGGATCTGCATTTGTTAGCTCCTCAAAATAAATACACACAAATGTATACATGCATATACTTTGTAACATTAGCATTATGGAAGTATTAGCATTGGTACATGTTATTTATAAGGCTGTTTTAAATCCATTTTGTTCCCAATTAAATGAAAGAAAAAGATAAGATTGTTTACACAACAATGGAAGTAGGCAGATTTAAACAATATTGGAACTTCTATAAACAAAGTAATAAATCTCATTATATCCATTCTAATGCAAACACTTTAGTTGGATGTCTTTGATCATTATCTTCACTATAAATGGAATGCAATTTCTAAATTAGATGTTTTGGCTGTTTATACGCATACATCCTAATCTCATAAACCAAACCTTGTCTGAAAGTAGATTACTCTGTTTTTGTGTAAGAAGAAACAATAAGAACTTGTTAAGACATTCCTTTTTCAATTTTTTAAATTTATTTATGAGTAGACAAGATCACAGGCATCAATCTAAACCGCATATTCAATATGTGTTATACCCGTGATGGTGAACCTATGGCACGGGTGCTACAGGCAGAACGCGGAGCCATATCGGTGGGCACGCGAACTCAGCTCCAGCATGCATGTGTGCGCCAGCCAGTTGATTTTCGGGCCTTCTGGGCCCACCAGAAGTCAGGAAATACACTGTTTCTGGCCTCTGGAGAGCCTCTGGGGAGGGGGAGGCCATTTTTGCCCTCCCAGGCTCCTAGAAAGGCTCAAGGAGCAAAAAAAGGGGCCTTCCGGGCTCACTGTGCCATCACGTGCCAAAAGCAGGGGGAGCACGGGAGGGCGGGGCGCACAGAATTATGGATGTGGTCACGCATGCGTGTGGCCCCACCACGCTCCCCCCACTTTTGGCATGCGATGGCAAAAAGATTAGCCATCACTGTGCTATACAAAGAAGTACAAGCAAAAAAGGAACAAATATGGATATGTGAAAAAGGGCAAGGGGAAACAGAACCCAAAGCATAATAATCTGCCCACTCTCCACCTACACATTTGCACTAGAACACAGTAGTAACTCATAAATATGTGTACACAACATATACACTTACTCCTATAGGAAAATATATGTTTTAAAGGTCCATTTACTATAGCTATGCTGCTCAACAACAGGCATGAAACCATAATTGAAGTATTAATGAGAAAAATATAATTTTAAATCATCAGACAATTAAATCATCTTTCAGAACCATGAAAACGCTCATTTTATAACCAGGGCAAAGTAACATGCAATTAATGCATTTAGAAAACACTATTTTTATATTTAAAAAATACAAAAAGCAAGAAGAGCATTTTATAATAATCATATGGGAAAAAAAGATCTTAGAAAGGGTGAAGAAAACCAAGGTCAGAACATAATTGCAATATAATTATTTTATTGATTCAGTTTACCCATTCAAGGTTCTTTGAGTTTTGTTATTATATCTAGTACAAAAAGAATTGCAGGAGAAATGAGAAATCATAGTACAATCTAACTGATGAACAAATGCCAAGGCCTTCCAACTAACAAATAACAGGGGTGATTTTCTCCTGAGGAAATTAAGAGCCTGTTTACAAAAGCAATCAATGTCCTAGAGGAAAATCCACATTTTCATTTGCCCCAATATAATGAGGCCCCTCTTTTCTTCCCCAAAACACTATATGACAAGCTTTTTGTAAGGGTCATATTCACCAGAATATTCATATTTGCTATAGTAGAATGTTCTTGGGGTTTTCACCCGTAAGATTTCTATATCAGATGGAAGTTTATTTTACTAATTAAAGTTCAAATTTTATAATGGACATTGTGCATTTATCCTAGTACATAACCAAATTAAAATTAAATGTTAATTTTATGTTAATGGACATCCTCCATATATTTTGACTTTAACTGAGAGAATTTCTTAGCCAACATGGCTGCTTTTCAAAATTTGTGAAGTTATTAAGTTTACAATTTATAATCTATTTCAACAAACATTAAGAAATATTAGATTTTTTATTAAAAAATGAAAATAAATCAACTATTGCATATTCATGCTAGATCTCTGATAAATATGGGACATGATTTCTTGGATCCTGGTCATTTTATCCTAATACAAAGATGTGCATAAATTTTTTTTTTACAGCCAAACCATGGAGGACTAATTTAAAAATAATTTATTGATTGGTTTATGGGATATAGACACTGGACCCCCACAACAGAACAGAACAGAACAGCACAGCTTTATCTGGCCAAGTATGATTAGAAACACAAGGAATTTGGCTCCAGTGCAGAAGCTCTCAGTGTACATGCAAAACAACAGAGTAATAATATTCATAATAATACCAGTAAGAAGGGGTAATAAAGAAAATAAGAAGGATAATAATAATACTATAGCCATACAACATGGATAAATATATTTAGCATAAGAAAGGATTGTGAAAATTAGGTGTTCAGCAGAGCGATGTCATGAGGGAAAAAACTGTCCCCGTGTCTAGTTATTTTGGCATGCAATGCCCTATAGCGGCGTCTGGAGCGGAGGAGTTGAAACAGTTTATGTCCAGAATGTGAGAAGTCTTTAGTTATTTTCTCAGCTCCCCTTCTGACTTGTGCAATATGCAGGTCTTCTATGGGAGGCAGGCTGGTTGTTTGTTTTTTTCTAACTAACTATCCATTGAGCCTGTACCTGTCCTGTTTGGTTGCTGTACCAAACCAGACAGTTATAGAAATACAAATTATAGATTCAGTAATTCCTCTGTAGAACTGTATCAACAGCTCCTGGGGCAGTTTGAACTTCCTGAGTTGACGCAGGAAGAACATGTTGTGCCTTTTTAATGATGGTTCTAATGTTAGATGTCCATTTCAAATCCTGGGAGATTGTAGAATCCCAAAACTTGAAGGATTCTACTGCTGATATTGTGCTGTCCAGTATAGTAAGAGATGATAGAATAGAAGGGCTCCTCCTAAATTTTACTCTTATCTCTACAGTTTTAAGCATGTTCAGCTCCTGATTGTTCCAGCTGCACCACACAGCCAGGGGTGCTATTCAGCAGGTTCTGGAGAACCTGTAGCGGAAATTTTGAGTAGTTTGGAGAACCGGTAAATACCACCTCTGACTGCACACAGAGTGGGGTGGGAATGGAGATTTTGCAATATCCTTCCCCCAGGAGTGGGGTGGGAATGGAGATTTTGCAATATCCTTCCCCCAGGAGTGGGGTGGAAATGGAGATTTTGCAATATCCTTTCCCCAGGAGTGGGGTGGGAATAGAGATTTTGCAGTATCCTTCCCCTGCCATGCCCACCAAGCCACACCACGCCCACAGAACGGTAGTAAAAAAATTTGAGTTCCACCACTCCACACAGCCAGTTGTTCAATCCTCCATCTACATGCAAGACCCTTCACTGTCTCAAATGAGATCAATGACTGTATCAACTGCAAACTTCAGTACTTTAATAGAGGGATCCCTAGAGATGCAGTCATGGGTAAAGAAAGAGAAGAGCAATGCAGAGAGCACACAGTCCTGAGAGACACCTGTGCTAATTGCCAGGGTATTAGATGTGATTTTCCCTAGATTCACCTGTTGCTTCCTATCCAGCAAAAAATTAATAATCCACCTACAAGTATGGACAGGCACAGCTAATTGAATCAGCTTAGAGTGACAAATTTCTGGAATGATGGTACTGAATGACAAGTTGAAATCTACAAAACAGCCCCGTGGATAGGTCCCTGGAGTTTCAAACCATTGAAAGATGTAACGCAGTGCCATATTGAATTATTTAAAAATTAAGTTATTAATTAAATTATATATTAAGCTCATTTTTAAATTTTAATAACATAATAATTTAATAATAAGTTTAAAATGAATATTAAGTTTATTAAGTAAATATTAAGTTATTTAAAAATAACTCAGTTTATATAACTCACTTCATGGTATGTGTCCTCCAATTCTCCATCATAAATCCAACGATAAAGAAAATTCAGGATGGGATGTGATACAAGGCCAAGAATATGTTGCACCAGGGATTTCATGTAGGGATCACCTGTTTTACTGTAGGCATGAACAGCTGATGCAAGTTCACCTCCTTTTCTTCCTGGAAAAATACAGTGTATAAGGTTTGATTGATGGACAATCTACTAGAACATTATAATCTGGGATACCTTCAATACTTCTGTACTGAGGCATTCCTAAGCAAATAGCTAGGAATGAAATTCTGAACCGACATCATAGGCTAGAGGATGAAGCCACTGTTTCTCTACCTTTACCTCCTGGTGCTATTAGCTTCTCTTACGTAGCTGATTGGAACTTGGGAGAAGGCACCCAATGCAGCACAACCAGGTAAGAATCTTTCCTGAAGCCATTTAACCAATTGATTGCCCTCTGCAAAGATGAGGGCAAATTTTCTTCTTAAATCTTCTGCATTATAAATCCAGCTGCTCTCCCCCCACATTTTCACAACCTAATGGCCTGCTCTATGTAACTCACACAACTATTGAAATAATTATTGCTAGGAAATTTATTCCCGATGTACTTTCCACACAGTTATTCTCTCCATCAGCCACACCCTTTCATTCCATGTACGTGGAAAGATCAAGAATATCCGGAGCAGCAAGAAAAGGAAGAATATCCCACTCTGACCCCTCTCATATTGAGAGTGGCAGGCATGAGCACACCCACCCACCCTCAATTTTCATAGCAAAACATTCCACTTCAACCGAAGATGCTGGGACAGCTGCATTTTCAGAATTCTCCGTCACCTTCTGCAATCTCCTGCAATCCAGGGGAAGGTGAATCATGGAGGCTATCAAGGTATCTCTGCAATTCAATCACTGAATAAGTAAGAAAGATGTCTTGACAGAAATATGAAGAAGCTTTACTAAGGCCAAAGGGGCTGAAACAAGGTAACATGCACTACGGTGGCGCAGTGATTAGAGTGTAGTACTACAGGCTCGTTCTGCTGCCTGCCGGCTGCCTGCAATTTGGCAGTTCAAATCTCACCAGGCTCAAAGTTAAGTCAGCCTTCCAGCCTTCTGAGGTGGGTAAAATGAGGACCTAAATTGTTGGGGACAATATGCTGACTCTGTAAACTGCTTAGAGAGTGGTATAAAGCACTCTAAAGTGGTATATAAATCTAAATGCTATTGCTATTTGGAAGTGGTTCAGGCAGAGGCCTCCCTGGTTCAATGGAGTATACGAAAGGGAGGAGACACAACACAATCAGATTTGCAAGATTTTGTTATTTTTGCCAATCTCAATAAAAATAGTTTTAGCCTTTCTTGGTTTCTCAATCTAGCAGGGACAAGTCATCAATACCAGGTATTCCTCGTCTCCAGAACTGGAGTCTTTAGCAGAAGGCTTTTCATGTGGCCAGTTATTGTTTCATTGGGAACAGTAAAAGAGACAAGGTGTAATGGTTGTCAGACAAGGTACCTATACAAGTGACTGTTACCTAAGCAAGTCAAACCTACAGAACATCCACATACAAACCCACTGGTATTTAAGAAGTTTAGTCTCCTTGTAATTATGGCTGTGGGCTCAAAGAAAAAGAATCAGCTTGAGTGATTCATTTTTTTAAGATGAAGGACTAAGAGAATTAGTGAAAGACACAGCCTGGAGGACAGAAAGGAAAGGAGGACATTACTGAAATCGTTAAATAGATTAAGAATGTGAATAAGGTACTAGAAGCAGTATTTTGAAACAAAAATTAAGAAAACGGGCACATAACTTCAAACTGACAGGAGGAAAGTTCAAAAGTAATGTTAGAAAGTATTACTTCACAGAAAGTGTAGTAGAAGCTTGGAACCAGCTTCCTTTGAGGCAGTGGGTGAATCACCCGTAACTGAGTTTAAACATGCTTTGGATAAAAACATGTCTACAAAAATTTAAAAATTTAAAAACTTTAAAAAGTTCAAAGGGAAAACTCGATGGATCACTAGGTCTTTTTCTGCCCTCAGTTTTCTGTGTTTGTTTCTATACAAGGGACATAAGAAGTTCAGTACGTGACTGTCTGGATCAGACTGCTTTTGGGAAGTGTCAAGAGTAGATTCTTGGGAAGGAATGATCACTGAAGAAAAGAGAAAGTATAGTGAATGATGATAGCATAAAATATAGCTCTATTTCCCTTTATTGATTTCACGCCTTTATTTTGATTACTATTCCTTACTTCCTTTCTGCCTTCCACACAATAATGTGATGTGTATGTATGTAATACTGTAGTCCTGACAAATCATCTAATTGGAAGCTTGCGGGGTATCAGTATTATTTTAACATTCATTTTTATTTTATGTGCAATTGGAAGTATTGTATTACCATGACAGTGATCAACTAGAGCTGCAAGAGTTTTCAATCTTATTTTAGGATCATACGTCCAGACTAGCAGACGGCGAAGGGTTAAACTGCTTTCAATCCCCAAATTGACACCTTGATCATCTTCTACCTGCAACTGGAAAAAAAAATCATCAAGAGATTAAAAAGAAGTTTTATACCAACATTCTATGCATACCAACTCTGAAATACATTGCACTGAATTTAAATGGGACTTAATCCCTGTTAGCAAGATAAAATTACTTCCTCAAATCAACAACAAACCTTTCTCAAAACAAACAACTTGTTTATTTTAATCTGAGTTTTAATCTCAATTTGACCCACGCAATTATATATTCTTGATTGCTCACTGTCTGACTGGAGGTTTGTGTAGAAAATGTGTGTGTGTGTGTGTGTGTGTGTGTGTGTGTGTGTGTGTGTGTGTGTAAAAACATGCTTAGAATAACACATTAGAGAATCATCAGAACTGGCATTTATGAAAATATATAAAAGAAAACCTGTGCTTATTAAATAAATCAGAAAGCACGTACACGGGAAATTGTATATAATAAGAAATAAAATTTTAAACCTCAAATGTTACAATAATTTGCTATAAAATAGTTGCTCAACAATGTTTCTGTAATAATAGCAACATTTTTAATTTAATTCTATACAACACATTTCATGTTATATAAATACAAGGAAGTTTATGAAGTGAAATTATTAGTTTAGTAGCTCAGAAATAATATTCTGACCATGCACAACAAAGTGACCAATATGTGATACAACAGAAAATGGATAGTGGGAAATTAGCAGAATTATAATATTTTGTTTTCTTGTCATTCTTAGGCAGCACAGTTTAACAACTATTTATAAATCTATAATAGAGACAATAGCTCTCCAGAGATCATTGCACTACAACTCTCAGCATGCTGATCATTAACCAAACTGGCAAGAGTTGCTGGGAACTGAAGTCTCAATTCTTCTTAGTATGTAATAACCCATTCCTGAAGCACAGATACACAATTGTCAAATTGTATGGACTTTATTTACCTGTGAGTGTAAAACAGACAATAATCTGTAGTACTCTTTAAGTTCTTGGTTTAAGGCAGCACAAAAACTCTAAAAGACAAAAAGAATCAAAACAATTGTTATACTTCAATTACATTATGGAGTGGTCTGAAGGATTATATTCTGTTGACTCAAAATATGTTGGAGGAAGTAAAGTACCTTGATCTCTTTCTGTTAGATTTCACACCTGTATGTCGAAGGAAATGGCACCGTTCAATTCTAAATGACTTTCAATGCAAATTGGACAGAAGGAGTACAATAACCAGACAGGGTGATCTTTTCAGTTGGGATGGAGGGAATTAACTGTCCTCAAGAGGTTGGGGTTGGTAATTTCATTGTTGGGTTGGGTTTGTGCAACATACATTGGGGGTGTTAGGTAGGCCACTCTAATGGAAAAGTGACCTCCAATTTGGGACTGAGCTTCTGGCTTACCAACTTCATCCTAAGGAATGGGGAGCTAGATTGCTGGTGCCATTGACTTTAAAAGTGCTGACGGCGAGTCCAGATCTATTTGCAATAAATCCGTTGTCATCTATGATTTAAGAATGAATGAGGCAATGGTAAAATGTTGCCATGTCAGTTAACAGGTTCTTCAGAATCAGCATCATGACCGTTGTGTTAGAAGTGACTCTGATAGTGATAGAAAACTTGACTAAGACAAAGCAACTGTGTAGGAATATTGTGATGTGAGAGCCCATATGATGCTGTTGAATGGGAACTTTCACTGGTTTGGGTTATAACAATGATATTATATTTACAATGTCATTTTCGGTTATTGGGGAGATGCTGTTGATCCCCTTTCCCAGTGCCTAGAGGATGACAGAGTCTGGATCGGAGAATATAGACTGAAGTAGACCTCTGGCAATATAGAGAGAAAGGAAGACTGTTTTCAAAAAGAAAAGTTCATTTTTATGTGAGCCACCAAGAGTAGCTTTTGATTTCAGTAGCCACAAATATTTTAAAAAACAAACAAACCACCTCAAAGCTATTGAATGGGGTACAACCTGTAATGTAATAACTGAATAACAAAATGCTTATACGCAATGTTCTTCATAAAACAGTATAATGATCCACTGAATTCATTGAGGGATTATGAATACTGAAGTACTGAATACTTTTAAAAAGTTAAGAGAATGTCTGTCCCTAGAAGGTATCTACAGCCCTTATTGAGAAACATCAGACAAGCATAAATAGCAAGTAATCTGCATAAAAGAAAAGGAAAAGATAAAACAGCAAATTCATTAAAAAAATCAATTTACCAAATATTAAAATCAGGTTAATAAGGAGTTTGCAGTAATGAACTAAAGGAAAAAGTTTAAACTCATTAAATTTTCACCTTGTAATTTTTTTAAAGCCAGATAACAGGAAAAAAAAATACTGCAATTTAAATGTCAAGTTGTATTCTTTAGAAGATTGGAAGATGGAGAGATAGAGAGAAATGGCAGACCATGTGCTACAACAAAGTGGAAACAAAGTGCACAGATCATTCTCCTTGACATTTCTCCTTTCCTCATCTCTGCTGTATTGCAGCAGAGATGAGGAAAGGTAGAAGATCTAGCAGCATGTCCAATTTCATACATTACCATAGAAGCAAAGGAAAGGAAAGCTGCCTTAGGAAATCATTTGAATTTCATTTTTTTACATATCTAAGTAAAATGCAAACCAATATCAGCTTTTTCTATTCCATTCTGCCCAAAACATGTACAAATGATCCATAAGATTAAATGACAGTTAAGATTTAATTGGGTAAAGGAAGGGTTTCTACATATAGTAGGTAGAAAAGGCCCCTGGCAAATCAATGAGACCGTGAGATTTGAACATAAAAAATAGTTCACTGATTTGTTTTTCTTTTTTGGGGGGAGGACAGACACTGGAAGTGAAGACCGTGGGACATTACAACTATCGTAATTGTAAGCCAATTGCCAAGCATTCAAATTGTGATCACATGACCATGGGGATGTTATGACAGTTGCAACAAGAATCCCTTCTAGTTCCCCCTTGTTTAGTGCCCATAACTTGAAACAACTATAACTTCAAATAGCTGTGAACGAGTGGACAGTCAATGAGAATTAGTTTAGTTTAGTTTAGTTTATTAAATTTGTATACCGCCCTTCTCCTAGTGGACTCAGGGCGGTGCACAGCCAGGAATAAAAAACACTTCAATACAAAATTTAAAATTTGTAAAAGAAATTAAACAATTTTTTGGGCCAGAAAATTTAAAAACCCATAAACAATTTAAAAACTAAAGGGGGGGGGGGGGTTACGCCAGCCCAGCTTGACAAAATAAAAAAGTTTTTAGGGCACGGCGAAAAGCCCGGAGATCAGATATCATACGGATCTCCGGGGGCAAATCGCTCCAGAGGGCTGGTGCTGCCACAGAGAAGGCTCTCCCCCTGGACGTTGCCAGCCGACATTGCCTGGCTGACGGCACCCTGAGGAGTCCCTCTTTGTGGGAGCGTACTGGCCGGAGGGAGGCTATCGGCGGCAGAAGGCGGTCCCGCAAGTACCCAGGCCCTATGCCATGGAGCGCTTTAAAGGTGCTAACCAACACCTTGGAGCGCACCCAGAAGACCACCGGAAGCCAATGCAGCTCACGCAGGAGAGGTGTCACATGGGAGCGCCCCCTTGCTCCCCTAATCCCCCGCGCGGCCGCATTCTGTACCAGTTGGAGCCTCCGGGTGCACCTCAAGGGGAGCCCCATGTAGAGAGCATTACAGTAGTCCAGGCGGGAAATGACGAGTGCCTGAGTGATTGTGCGTAAGGAGTCCCGATCCAGATAGGGACGCAACTGGCGTATCAGGCAAGCCTGATTAAACTGTACTGTCCTTTTATGGTGTACCTTCACTTATAAAAGGCAGAAAATTATGATAACAAGAAAGGAGCAATTTACTGCTTTATGGTCTAAATCAGTCTTCCCCATTCTGATTTTTGCTGAGAATTTTGGGATGAACCCATTCCTTTAAAGGGGAAAGCCTGAGTTAAACCAATATGTCAGATTTTAAGAGAAATGATAATATAAAGACAGACACAAGTATTTGCCAAAAGATAGTAATAACACTACTAATGCTATTAAGACTGATTATTGATAAAGTATTCAAGTTAGGAAAAGAATAACTTCACAAATCTAACCAATGGGAGGGAAACTGTAAAGATAAAGAGTAGACATTTTTAATGTGCCATGTCATCTCTACCAAAAGAACTCAAATTGCCAACTGATAAAATAAATATTTTTAATTGGCTTCTGTGATCTGCTGTAATCAGACATATTAGACTACGGTTTCCACCATTACCACTTAGTGGGCCACCCAGAAACCACTAGATTTTGGGAAAATTGATCTGGAACATTCTTCTTTGAAGCAGGGACTTTTCAACCAAACTGGAGTTCTGTGTTCAAGTGTTGGTCTTGCAGTAAGAGCCAGCTGCCTGAAGAGTCTCCCAAATATAATAGGGTGCTTTCTTTTCTTGCAGGCAGGACACAGAAGGAATTGATCTTTTGAAAACTCTCCTCCTACTAGGTGGTCTTGATTACTAAATTAGATATCGGAAATGCCATAGCTCAATCCACAGATACTTCACCACTACCGGTGTGCTGAAGGGATGTGTCAATTCAGTACCTTTGGTTTCTTCCCTGAGAATATCAGGGAGATATTTATGGAGGAATCATGTATCCAAACAAACCATCCTTGACTCCTCCTGCTCCCCTGGATTTTTCTAGTTTACAGTTTTTATAAATAAGTAACCTGTGGCAGGGTTTGTTGTCTCCCAGCAGTAATCATCAAAGAATTCTCATTTTACTCACATACCTGACCCACCAGTCCAAATGCACGGTCCATGCTTCTCTGGTCAGTATATTTTCTTATTTTATTATGCAGCCATCCTAACTCAGCAAGCCGGCTTGTGGTGTCTCTGAGAGACTTACAAAGATTTGCCTAAAGGATTAAGGTACAAATGCTAAGTAACAAGCTACAAAACCTGTGTCACCAAGCATAATATGGACTACTCAATCTACATACCAGTATCTGGGGTTTTTTGTTTTAATCTACCCCATCGTATTATGATGTTTATAGCAATTCACATTTAGTGTATTTACAATGACTTGCAATTGGGCAGATTACTTGAAGAACTTTAACTGTAACTGTATAACTGTATAAACCTATATGTAGTTAAGATTGATTACTGGAAACTTTTACACAAGGTCAGCCAACTATGGAAATTTGGCGGACAGCAACTAAAAAAAGGCCATTTCTATCTTTGCCTCTATATTTGGATGCTAGATTTTTATTCCAAGGTCAGGTAATATTACTTCTGAGATTGAATTTTGTTGCTCTTTTAAAAATATCTATATATTTAATGCATGTCTGATATTTAACTATTGTTTTATGGTCTTTTTGTTTTATTATTAACCAGCTTGGATATCAACAATGTAAGAATTTGACAGAAAATGCTTTTTTAAAAAAATGGTAAAATGAATAATGCATTACAATCTAAGCACACAGGCATATTCAGGTCTGATCTACCCCATCTACACTATGTCTAATAAGTTAACACAGTACCTTTGCATCTACTTTGTAACAGTTTTCTGAATTAAACATCTTAATGATTTTGCCATCTATTCCCTGGAAAACATATAAAATGTCTCTCACAAGATATGCCTCTGTTATTTCAATAGATCCTGTAAAAACAAAAAGAGATCAAGACAGTTCAAAGATTTGTTTAAATGTATTTGTTCATTTTTCTTTCATACCAAAAAAATATGTTAGAGTCCAGAGACTAATTTCAGTTTGAATATACTTTGGTGCTATCACTATTTTAATAATCTTTGACATATATTAAATTGTAAAAACACTAAATTCCAACATACATGAACATTTACATTTGCAAGCTACAATGATTTTTTTTTTTACTGACATAGTATAAACATAGAAAATTAAGGAAACAGTGTGGCTTTTTTCTATATTTCTGTGACACTGGTCCAATGCTTTATCCACATCACAGAATCCAGGGTATCAAATGGAAATATTGTCTAACAAATAAAGCAATTCTATTATACTTTTGAACCATAAAGTCAGCAAGAGAAGGCAACAAAATAATAAGTCCAAAACAGTTTCTCATGAAAGTTACTAAGCAGATAAAGCACTCTATAAAGTTATTTACATCCGACATTGAACAACTAACTTCCCCTCAAAATGTCTTTTTTTAAAACTGACTGGGTTAACGTAAGAATGACATGATTTATTAAATGATTTATTTCAGATATTTTTAATACTTGCTTAATCATTCATTCATTCATTCATTCAACTCATTCATTCAACTTATTGGCTGCCCATCTTACTATAGGGTAACTGGGTAGCTTATAATGTTAAAAGAATAAAGCTATATAAAGCACATATATAATATTAATAAAATACTATAAAAATACAAATTATCAAATCTAAGTAAAAATGGGAGGGAATAGGATGAGCAGAGAGAGAGGTGGGATCTGTTATTAATCTGTCAATCACCTCTATTGTGAAACTCCCCCACTAGAACCCCAAACCAACTGGCAGAGCCAGGTCTTCAGGCTCTTGTGGAAGGTCAGGAGGGTTGGAGCCACCCTCACTCCAGGGGACAAGATGTTCCAAAGGGCAGGAGCTATTGCAGAGAAGGCAGCTGGAATACCTTGTTTAATGGGGCCCTCAGCATGACTCCTCTGCTGGCACAGGTGGGGCGGGCCAATCCCAGTGGGATGAGACATTCCCTCAAGTAATCTGGACCCATGCCATAATCTTTTGCAATTAATTGGAACAAATTCAAGCTTATTTTATACCTAGCAAAATCCAGCTGCTGGATAGTACATTGGCTCCATTTCTAAAATTATAATTTGAGTCATGAATTAGGCACTTCATACTTTAACATAAGCAATTTATTACAACCATCTTTTTTAAATGATCCAAGCACACACAAAGCTTAGGATGTTAACCTTTAACACAACTCCTGAGAAGGGCGTCTACCTTACCCACTCAGTTCTTTCAGAAACATACAAAGACTAGAAGGAGGCAAGATTAAGAGAAAGCTAATTAATGACATCATCAAATGATATCCTTAGGAGGAGGAATCACTATTTTACTGAAAATTATAAATACAGGTTTTCAAACAATGAAAGAAATCTTACAAAGGTGGAGGGGGAGAGATTAAGAATAGTATAAGCCCTTTCGTAGCTAGTTTTGAAAGTGGTGATTATGAAGAGTTGTTTCTATTTTAGAAGCAACCTTACTGTGTCCGTGCCATTTTGTAGATGTTCTGCAAGCATTCCTCCCCTGCTGATAGGTATATATACTAGCAAATTTAGCTATTCTTCTATAGAATCTACACCTTGGTCCTATACAATTCTCAGGGGAATGTTGACTTTTCCTGGATTAGTACAGTTTCTTGCTTTATCACAATTTACTCCTGGAAATGTTACTATGAAAAGCAATTTCCCACAATTCAAATACGAGGCTCCCTTGGCTGTACAAAATTATAGTTCTTATTCTTTCTTTCATTTAAATCCAAAACAGGCTAATTGTGCTATAACAAGTCAAGTAAGAAGCTGATTATATATTACTTCAGACAGTCTTCTGCAAAGAACTGTATCTCTTAAAGTCCTTTTAAAATATTTCTTTTTCAGACTACAGTCCTGTTCCCTAGCTGGGGATGAGCAAAGCAATATCAATCTGGCTTCTTTTACTGTTAACAGAGTAAATCAGAATTCAGTACCCACATTCATTTGTCTAAGGCAGTTTTTTCAGCTGCCTTTCAAAATACTTCTGGATTGGAATGTAATTTCCAACATACGTTTTCCACCCCCACCTTGCAAAAATATTCTATTTTTTTTTTCCTGTAGCTTTTTGTCCTGAGAAGTATTTGTCATTGAAGATTAAGATCAATATAGAAGGTTATGCATGTTTTATTATATTCTAGCTTTTAGTGAGAGTGCTATACTCAGTCTGCTTGTTTATTTATTATTTACTTATTTGCAATATTTTTTGACTGCCCCAATTGCTGATTCTCAAAGGAGAATTAACAGAACAACATATGTTTAAAATGGATCAAAACTCACATACCAAAGTGGATGTCCACAATCAAATCCAGTGGCATAGTGGAATAAAAATATTTTAACTATCACACGAAATGCAAGGAGACAGTATGTGGCACCTATGTCCGGGGGAAGCATACTGCAGAACATAGGGGTCACTACAGAGAAAGCTGGATGTCAGAGTTGGGTATCTCATACCTTCCATGGAGATGAGACCCGTATCAGACTTTAAGATATAGATTAGACTACAAAATCTATTTTGGAAAGGCGGTGGGTTGATGTAAATTGATGTTACAATGCATAGGGCTTTATCATTTATTACCTACATTTTGAATTGGCACCAGAAATTACCAGTGCAGCAACCTCAAAACCTCAGTCTAGACTCTAGATCAATTATACCTTCTGTATCATTTCCAAAACCTGGACAATATACAGTGCATTTCAACAGTCCGACCACATGGTGATCAAAGTATAAGTTGTTGTTTCCACATAGGGTTCCAACTGCTGCACTATACAGCTGAGCAAAGGACCCCTTCAAGTCATGTTCATATCCAAGAGGTTGTGAGCCTACACCTACTCCTTTGGGGGAATGTAATCCTAGATAGAGTAACTATTGGGATCAATTTTACTGATTGTCCCAATGCTTATTGGTAAAAAGGTATTGATAGAATTTCATCTGAGTTTGTTTCACTTCATCCAGATTTTTAACTTCCAAATTTAGATAGTCCTTAACTTATAACCATTCATTTAGTGACAGTTTGAGGGTTACAACAGCATTGAAAAAGTGACATGATCCGTTTTCACTCTTACGACTGTTGCAGCATCCCCATGGCCATCTGATCAAAATTTAGGTGCTTGGCAACTGGTAGTTGCACTGTCCCAGGGTGATGTGATCACCATTTATAACCTTCCCAACTGTTTCTGACAAGCAAAGTTAATGGGAGAAGACACATTCACTTCACAACCATACGATTCATTTAACAATTGCAATGATTCTCTTAACAACTGTGGCAAAAAGGTCATAAAATGTGGTGCAACTTATTTAATAACTGTACTGCTTAGCAACTGGAATTTTGGGCTCAATTGTGGTCATATGTTGAGGACTGCCTATACCAGTTCAAGTTTTCAGTTGAAGGCTCAGTCTGATGTGGAAATGTGTAATTGAATGTAATCAAAATAATATCTCTCTAGGGCTTCATACAAATGTTAAATAATATAATAATCTATTTTTATTATTATAATAATATAATAAGAAATTTCCTGACAGTCAGAACAATTAAGCAATGGAACAACTTGCCTCCAGAAGTTGTGAATGCTCCAACACTGCAAGTTTTTAAGAAGATATTGGATAACTATTTGTCTGAAGTGGTGTAGGGTTTCCTGCCTAAGCAGGGGGTTGGACTATAAGACCTCCAAGGTCCCTTCCAACTCTGTTATTCTGTTTAATTTAAGATATTTAATTTCTTAAGGATCAGAAGTAATCTGCAATATGGGAAGAACACTGAATCCTGTGGCATCCAACATCCCAACATTTCTATCCCTTAACTGGGCCTGAATTCTGACTGACAGGAATTCACATTATTCTTTTCTTCTAGGATTCTCTACAGCTAGATTCCCAGTATTTTCTCTTCAGACTTTCCCGAAAAAAGGGAAATTGAAGAAAGAAATGAAAGTGTCAAAAATGTCTTCAACCTACATTTCTTTTCAATTAATTACTGTATTTTTCACACTATAAGACAGTGATGCCTAACCTTTTTGCCATTGCGTGCCAGAAGGAGAGGGGGAGGTTCGCGTGCGCGTGTGCCCACACCCATAATTTTATGTGCTCCACCCCACCCTGCGCATGCAACCCCCTCCCCCCCGCTCCCCCCGTGATGGCCCGGTAGGCCCGTTTTTCTTTCTCACCTGGCTCCAGATCCTCTCTATGCATCTGGGCAGGGCAAAAACAGCCTTCCCCACCCACATGGAGGCCCTCTGGAGGCCTGAAATGGGCCATTTTCCAACTCCCAGTTGGACAGGAAGTGACGTTTTTTGCTGTACCCAGCCTCCAAAGCCTCTCTAGAGCTGAGCTAGCGTGCCCACTTATATGGCTACATGTGCCACCTGTGGCATGCATGCCATAGGTTTACCATCACGTCCATAAGACATACTCCCTCCTCAAAAGAAAGGGGCTGGAAATGTCTTTGTGTTTTATAGAGTGAATATTGTGGTGGGGGAGGGGGGTTGGTGTGGCAGTAGCATTCGTGCTGCTGCCTGTCATCACCGCCTCCAGGGAACACTGGAGCCTTCGCTGCCAATTGCCACCGCCGATCGCCACCACCACCAATCGAACTGCGGCACCAGCAAACCCCGCCACCTAGAACAGCTGATGGCGGTATTCCGAGAGGCGGATCCAACCGCCAATCAGCTGCTTGGCAGCAAAGGCTCCAGCATTCCCTGGCACCAGCAGCAGCTCAGCTCAGTTGACCGGTGGTGGGCACAAGGGAGCGGAGCCCTGACAAGACACAGGCTGGGGCTGCAATAACTTGCTGAAGCTGACCAGGCTGTTTGCTGCAAGGATGCTAGTCAGATGAATATCAGATGGATTCTGGAAGGCATTTTTTTTCTAGTTTTCCTCCTCTAAAGCTCCTCTAAAGTCTTATGGTCCGGTGCGTCTTATACTGCAAAAAATGCGGGTAGTTCCATTAGTGCCCAGTGCTGGGGGAAAAATGTTCTCACTTTACAAGAACATACACCAACTCCTCATTTAGCAACCAAGTTCTGCAAATTTGGCTGAGTCCTGCCATCCATTCAGATAAAGTTCTCTCATACAGCTAGGCCAATATTACTCTCACTGCAAGGCATTGTTAGTCACTTGAAATTTGGTTGTAAATGTGCACAGTGGTCAGAAACTGAACTTTTTATTAAGTATTTCAGAATGGTCACTAACTGAGGTAGTTGCTAAATGAGAAGTGGGTGTATACAATTAGAATAAGGAATATAAAAAGGTAGAAAGAAAACTTGAAGTTCTTGAACATGAAGCGAAGTGTATCAAACTAGATGTTTTAGGAATGAATGAACATAGGTGAACCTGGATGGTCCATTGGAAAATCATTGATATTGAGGGTATGAATCTCTATGTAAGAATAGAGAGAGAAATAGCAAATGAAAAGTTTTTTTTAAAAGGTAAAAAGATCTGAGATGAGATCACTAATATTTATACATAGTTAATATTTTATCCAACATAAAATGGATAAGGGAGACAACAAGAAAGCAAGCTGATTTACTTTTGCTTCTCTAATTATAATAAGGGACCTAGTTACTTTTTTGAATTTTTTTTAAAGAAATAAGCTACTGAAAAAATTAACTTGGAAATTCAACATATAGAAAGGGAATGGCAAAGGAATATATATATATAATCCATATATATATATATATATATATATATATATATATATATATATATATATATATATTATACAATACGTATTTATATTATAAATATAAATTTGCAGGATTGGAAAAGATGTCATCAGGAATCAAAATTGGAGATTAAAATACAAGCAATTGAAGATACAAAGATGACATAACTTTGTTAGTTGAAAATAAAGATGATTTATGAGAAATATTTATGAAAGGAAAAATGGAATGTACTATAAAACGTGCCTATTAAGAAGTTTACAATGTTAGTATCAACTTACATATTGATAAGTCAGAGGACTGGAAGACAATGAGAAACTTCACCTCACATTCCTCCTCCACTTCACTGAGTTACCAGTTGGACTATTTTCTGATATCAATTATAATAGACTGGCAGACAGTTTTACTCATCTTCCTATCAGTTGGAGTTCCAGAAGACCAACAGAGCTACATTCAGAGCTGTGTTCAGACAAATTATAATGTCATTTATGCAATTTAAAATATGGCTAACGTTTCCATTCCAGGTAATCATCTACATTTGCTGAAGCCTGACAAGTAATGGTTGCTTAATCTAGGGAAAAAACCTGTTTGTAGAATCTATACAGGCTGTATGGACAAACCCACTTGGAAGACTTGATACTGAAGGGCACTGGGGCTCAGATTCCAGGGAAACATAAATTATATCAACACATTTTTCTGCTGGTTCAAGAAAGGAAGAATACACATTAACAGAGCTATGATGATTCTGTATCTGGAGACTATGGGGTCAAGATGGAAAGGAGCAGATTCGTGCTCAATCCTAGCACAACCAAGTGGCAAATGAATTTCGAGGCCTACTAAATTCAAAGACTTCTATATTTAGTTCTGACTACTAGCATTCTTTAGAAAGAGTTGATGCACAATCTGGGAGCCTCCTAGACTCATGACTCCTGCTTGAAAATCAGAAGGTAGCCATGGCTCAGAGGACATTTGAAGTATTGTTGAACCTATTAATGTACTGGGAGATCAGACACACAATTGCTCATGCCTTAGTCACCCTTGTCTGGATTACTGCAATTCATTCTACTTGGCTGCCCTTCAAGATTCCCTGGAAGCTACAACTGGTCCAGGATGTATGATGCACAGATAGCTGCAGATGCACCTAATACACCCATGTAACATTGTCACTTTGAGGTTATCAGTGGGCTTAGAAGTACAATTCAAAGCTCAATATCTTAAATATCACATTTAAAGCTCTTTGTGGCACAAACTCTGAATTTTGTGGGACTATCTCTCTCTGATTATCTCTACCCATACAGTAAAATCCTACAAACTCGTATGTTCCAGAGCTTATCCCTTAAGCAATGTCCTCTCATGGAACCCAGGATTCATGTCTCCTCTTTCACTGTACTTGCTCTTTAGAATAGTAATTCCACCCAAGATCCAGATGGTTCCAATCCCACCTGGTTTTTCCCTAGACATTGGATCAGGAAGAGTGTGAACCCATCTGGTTTGATTTTTCTGATTGTTAAATCTGCCTCTTAAACACTCTGTATTATGTTTTCTTGCATCTTATTATTTTTTACATTTTATTATTATAATTATATATGGAGTCATTTCAAGAGGGGAGCAGCAATTTAACTAACTAGCATTTTTCCATACAGTCACCAAGAGCAAACATAATTCAGTGGTACCTAAGCAATGAATAAACATACTAGAACTTATTTCCAAATAATTACATTTTAAAAACTTTACACTAAAGTTTTTAATATGGACAAAATAATGAAGCCTCCAATTTGATAATTGATTTTTAAGTTCTTTCAACTTCGAAAGTTTATACACACTGCAAAGTCAGTGAAATACATTTATCTTACCACTTATGTCACCCTCCCGCCTTGATCTTGGCTGATTACGTGAAACTGTGGTTGAAAGGCCTTTTGAGGTAGAATTCTGTAACGTAGGCTGGCCTGCAGTTAATGTCCAAGCAAGCCGTGTCCCCAGTTGCTGTCGGAGACAATCTCCTACTCCCGCACGTTGATAGGATTGTCTAAGAAAAGAAACCCTAGATATTAATATAATAATGGTAAAATGGCAATAAAATACATGAAATGTTCCAAATATTTTTATTTTTCCATGACTATCCAATGATGTTCCAGCTAAGCCTAATTCAAGCTTTGCAGACAGAAAATAGATAAAAATAAATAAACATACAAATGCATACAAAATACCATCACTATAAAAGCAAAGGGTTTCTCATGTTTCTTTCATATATAACTCCTAGCTGTACAGCTCTATAGTATAGTGCCAAACGTCTTTAATGTTCTGCAGACATCTTCTCTAGTATATTAAATACAGTACAGAAGAAACATATTGTCATCCCTTCAGTTGTTTGTTGCCAAAAAAGTTATATAACAAAACAATGTTCTTTAATGGGACCTTAAAGACTGACATTTCAAATGCCTTCTGAAAGAAACTATTTCCACATCGATTTATTAAATTTAGACCTGCCAACGCAAGCTTCAAAGCTTTGTTTCAATGATTACTTGACTCTTTTTTATGGCTACATGGTTTTTTTTTGTAAGCCACCAAAAGTCATTTATGGGCAGTGCAGAAATTTGATAAATAATAAAATAATTTCTAGTAGATCTCCTCCAGTATTTTAGTAAATTAAAAAATTACACTGATATTTTATTTCAATCCTGCAAGAAAGCCTGTTCTTAGCAATGGGAACATCTCTTACCCACAAATTCGTATATGGTGCAGATGAGAAATAGTCACCATACCTGGGACACTTGTCTCTTATTAGCTATATTCAAGGTCAGGTTGCTAAGCTATCATGGGGAACAGACTGAGAAATTCTCAGGTTCTCAGACTAAGAAATCAGCTAAGTACAAGTAGTCCTCATTTATCAACCACAATTGGGATCAGCAACATGGTTGTTTGGTGAAGTGGTTGCTAAGTGTGATTGTGCTTAAGATCTTACTTCAGCTTTTCTTTGTTTTAGAGACAAGAGAGTCATAAAGGCAAGGTCTGCTTCCAAATTATTTTTCAATATCATTGTAATTGCAGTTGTTAAGCAACTCAGAAATTAAATGAGATCTATAATTACCATACCACTTACCATAGTAAGTAGTGTATTAAATGTATCAAACTGAAGAGATATATCAACAAAATACTGTACATTTTTGTTTGTTTCTAAATCCTTTTCTTAGGCTTTGAAACTTACAATGCATTCAGCAATAAGCCTCATTAAGGCCAACAAATATATTTTAAGATAATATACTGAAACACAAGATTTTATACATTACTACCATGGAATCATTCTAAGCACTTAACAATATAGGCAGCATATTAAAATAATTCCTGAAATCCTCATACACAGTCCACAGCAATTTAAAATACAGCAAAAAACCCCTAACCTGAAATAATTAATTATAATAAATTCTTTTTCTAGAGCAGGGCTGTCAAACTTGCAGCCCGCGGGCCAGATGCATCACGTGCTGGCCACACCCATGCCTGGTTTAGCGAAGGGGGGGGAAAGTTGCAATACATCACATGACAACGACGTGACGACACAAATTTGACACCCCTCCTCTAAAGCATAAGAAGTACCTCACTAATAAACTACATACAGTTAAGTCCTCTACTTATGATTGTTCACTTAAAGATGCTTTGAAATAACAACGGGTTCAGAAAGGGTCCCAAAATGTCACACAGACACCCCACAGTCAGGTGATCTTGATCTGAGTGCTTGACAATCTGTTCACATTTCAGTCTGGTTGCCAAATGCCTGGCGGCCATGAGATCACCATTTCCAATCTTGCTGGCTTCTCCAGAAAGTGAATGAGAAAGTCGGCAAGAAAGGTTGCTGCCACCGCCAATAGCCCAACTGCTGTTCCTACAACACGCTGAATGATTTCAACTCTCCTTCCTGAACAGAGCTGAAATTACTCAGCTGGCAGCTCTTTCAGCCAGAGATGAGAGGGAGTTGAAAGGGAACTGAAATCTAAGCAGGATTTTAGCCCCAGAGCAGAGACAGAGCAGTAAGGAAAGGAGTACAGGGTGCCTCAGACAGGCTCTGGGAGGTCCTGTGCTCAGCACTGAAAATTCCTGCTTGAATTTTAGCCAGGAGGAATATCAGCTCCTGAGCAGGAAGGCAGTGCAATAAGGTAAGAAGTACAGGGTCCTTAGTGGAGGAGGAGAGGCCAGCGCAGGCTAGGCGTGAGTACCTCTCTGCTCAGAGGCTGAAAATCCCACTCTCAGGAGGTTAGTAAAAGGTTTAGCTTTTTAAAGCTAAAACAGAAACAAAAAGAGTAGAAGATCAAGATAAGCAGAGATTAACCACTGGATTCACACTAGACAAACAATCAAATGAATAAACAATAAATAACAGTCTAATCAAGAAACTAATCAAGAATTTCCAACACTGATAGGGCAAGCTGTTTTAAATAAAGAGTGAGCAAACCCCACTCCCTTCTACCCTGTTTCCCAGAAAATAAGACATCCCCTGATAATAAGCCCAGTCGGGCTTTTGAGCGCATGAGCTAAAATAAGCCTCCCCCCGAAAATAAGCCCTCCCCAAAAATATTTAAACGCAGACCTGGAAATCAGGTAAGATGGCAAGAGGAGCCCCATCTTGCTCCACGCGTCCCAAAATAATGAGCCCTCCCCCAAAATAACGCCAAGCGCTTATTTCGGGATTCAAAAAAATATAAGACAGTGTCTTATTTTCGGGGAAACACGATAGACAAGATTTTATCTAGTCTGGTAATAAAACGTCTGCAAGCAAATAACCAAGCTCAAGAGAGCACTAAGAACTCTATTGTTTGTTTGTTTTTCATATTGTGAGCCTGAGAGTCATATTTGAAACACTGTGACTCCAGAGTCACTCTGGAGTCAGGCAATGCCAAAACTGAATTAAATAAAACAATAAACAAAACAAGATGAACACATTTCCTTTACCCTGGAAGAAATGTTGGTGGAGCTGGTGTTGGTCCATTTGGGGCATATATCCCTATACTACTGATCCCACTGCTTCCCATACTGCCAGGCTGGACATTCCGGTCTTGATAATTCAGAGGAAGGCTCTGAGGTCTAGCATAGTAGTAAGGAGTTGAGTGAGCATCCCGTGGTAGAGCTTGAGCAAAGAGGGTAGCAAAATTTGAAACCTTGGGGGAAAAAAGGCCCACATTTTAAGGATACTTCACACAGTAATCTAGTCCAAAGCATCATCCAAATCAGTTTTTCTTAAACTATTCTTCAGAACACCAATGGTAAAGATGAGCCATGAATACCCCATAATCTAAAAACATACTGTTTTATCTTACTAGCTAAACATTATTTTATTGATTTATTAGATTTTTATCACACCTTTATTATTTTATAAGTAACTTAAGACAGCAAATATCACAATACTCCTTCCTCTTCCTATTTTCCCCATAACTTCTCTGTGAGGTGAGTTGAGCTGAGAGAGATTGACTGGCCCAAGGTCCCCCAGCTGGCTTTCATGACTAAGGCAGGACTAGAATTCATAGTCTCCTAGTTTGTAGGCGAGCACCTTAACCAATACACGAGACTGGATCTCTATTATCCTATCAGTAAATTTAAAAAAAAAACCCCATTATTTCAGCTTTTTCTAATGCCAAATGTAAAACAAAAAGAAAAAAAACATATATCTGGAGTTTTTGAATTAAATTTCAGAGAATGCCAGCTTTTTCACATGAAAGTGGATTTTCAGCAACCACCCAATATAACCAATAACAAAACTGAAATAGTTTGAACGTTACAGCTTCTTTAAAAAATCTTATGTAGACAATGATGAAATATGTCAACAAGTCAGAATACAGGTATTTCTCACTGAAGTAAATCTGATATTCTGACCTTGAAATTGTTTAAGAAATTACATCTGACAGCCAGAAACATGGCTGTTATTTGTTTTTATTAACTACGCGTCTAAAATAGTCAATGGCAATAAAACATTTCTAAAGCCAAATCTAATTTTTCCCTGGATATTATCATTACATTCAATACATGAATTCACCTCAATGAAAACTGACTAAATATCTATTCTATACAGTAGACAGTAGAAATATCAAACACATTTTTGGTCCTCGTATATTTATTTGCTAAATTAAAGAGATCAATTAATGTGTTTTGCTAGCTACCAGGCCTATTAGGCACAAGATTTCTTGTAATGAAAAAGAAACAAAAAGAGCCTTTTTCTTTTCTTTTTTTTTTGCAGTGGCACACCAAATATGACATGTTCAGAGTATTATGTGCTACTAATTTTAGTGAAGTTTTTAGGCAGCAGAAGAATATATAAAATGATTTAACCAGTCATTTAAAAACATTTTAATGTTCTTAATCATTTGAAACTGACTGGCTTGTCATTTAGCTAATAAAAATGGCAAATGAATGAAATTCAAATCTGTAAGAAAATTCAATGTTAAATTTTATAAACAAAAAGATTGATTTTAAAAGTTAACATCCATATAAACACATACATACATATGTAATAAACAAGATTAAAAATGCTATTTGCCTTGTTTGACTGCTTACGCGGATCTTCACTGAGACTAAGCAGGAGGTAGAGGATTGACCATCTGTTTTTCAAAACGCCCTATAAGAGGCAACAATTAGTTATGACAACCTGACTTCAAAATATAAAAGTATTACTTATTCAGAGTAAAGCAAGTATTGCCTGCCTTTTCATTTCAAAATAGCATAAATAGGTAATCCCAAATTCCAAGGTATCTAACTAGCTATTGTTCACTTCTGCAAAACTGAACCTTAAATTCCACAGCAGCAGCCAATCACTCAGCCAGCTTCAAAGAGAATAAATCAATTACACACAGATCTATTGTCACAATAATTTTATCTATATATGTGTACATATGCATGTGTACACATGCATACACACACACACACACACACACACACACACACACTTTTTAGAGTATCAGCAATTGCCCACAAGCCCTTTTGTTTCTTTGTGTTTACACAAGGCATTCGCTTCAAATTATTTCATTTCCACCATCTACTTCCCCACATTGGATGATGCTAGTAAAACCAAGTGGATAAACCGTGTGGACCAAACTATTTCAATGAATGATCTATCATAGCCAAACAAAGAAAAACTGATATCAAGCATCAGTAATGGAGGATTCCTACTAAAATAAGGCATGTCCTTGCCAGGATATCCCAAGTTTCTTTCAGGTTTGTTTAAATGATTTGATTCTGCAAGATAAATCATGAAAATTAAAAAACTAAAGAAAAGACTGATACTTCTCTTTGAGTCATTAGCTGCTCAGGAGCAATTGCATTAAGCAGCCTTTTAACTATTTTCAAAATCTCAAAATCTTTTAGCAACCTCCTCTAGTGAAAGAAAGAACTCAACCATGCCAAAAATAATTAATATATATATTATATATTAATATATAATATATATATATGAGTTTAGTTGCATAAAATTAATATATTGTGAATTATCATGTAAATTACGTTTAATGAATCCTAGACATAATGTACCAAAAAAGAATTAAAATAAAGCCAACATTATTTAAGGGACTGAAGGAATGTATGATCAATTAATCAATATACATTAACTTAAAAATAGAGCAGGAAGATAAGTGTAACATAAAAAAAGCAAAATATACCTTGACAGTCTAAGACCTTTCCATAAAAAGTCATTTTGGGAAACTAGAATAATTGCTATTCACTTTATTTTCATAACAAGAAGATTTCATTACAGTATTATAGAATGTAAGGGAAAACAATACATTTCCATAAAAGCTATGATCCAACTGGTATTGCAGGGAACAAGGCTTTGCAAAGCAATGACATTGGTACAAATGATGTACAGGTAGTTCTTGGACTACAATCCTAATTGGGACTGTAGTTTCCATTGTTAAGCAAAGTGGTCGTTAGGCAAAATACCATATAACCACACCACCTAGCAATAATGGCAGTTTGGCAGTCATTAGGCAAGAACCACATAATCTTTGGGCAAGGTCATTATGCCATTCCTACCCTGCCCAAACTGATGTAGTTTTGAATCTCCATCAGCCTATCTTCCCACCTCCCCCACCACCTCAGCCCTTTGGCCACCATGCATTATACCACCTACTCCTACCACTGACCTTCACTGTCTTCCTCCTTCCACTGCCAATCAAGGATTCAGATGCTAAACAAGGACGAGCCCTGAAGACCCTACTATTTCATCAAGCCGGTCTGACTTAAATTAGTGTTAATTTTAATAGGGGTTTTTAGGGGTTTTAAATTTTACGGCCAAATAGTTTAATTATTTTATTAGTTTTAATTTTTATACGTGATTGTTTTAATATGGCTGTAAACCGCCCTGAGTCCCCTCGGGGAGAAGGGCGGTATATAAATGCAATAAAACTTAAACTTAAACTTAAACACAGTGCCAGTGAGTGCAGCAGGGCAGCGAAGACTCATCTGCTAAAGGAAGCTCAATGGGCTACTGCTTCTTGTGCCATCAGTGGAAGTTGGAAGTCTCCATATACCTGCCCTGCCATCCTGCCTCCTCTATGTTCCATTACTTCCTTCCTAGGTAGCCCAGCTCTGGAAGCTCTGCTGTGCTGAAGTGGCAGTGGCAGCAAGAGTAGGTGGCAGAGTAAAGGGTGGCCTAAAAGGAGAAGAGGCGGGGGGGCGCAGATAGGTGGGTGGAGGAACTGAAGCAGAAGCAGTTTATGCAAGGGTAGAGAATAAGAACATGGATGTTGCAACTGGTTGTAAATGTAGGTCAGTTGCCAAGTGCCCAAATATTGATGGTGTGACTGCCAGAGTTGCTGCAACAGCCAGAACTTTGAGGACTAATCATAAATCTCATGCGTTCAGCAATATTGTACTTTGAATGGTCACTGAACAAATGGACCTAACTCAAAGATTACCCATTCCTCTCTTGTCAAAAGGAGTCAAAGGGGCCAAAGGAGCCTTCACAAAGTTCCCAGAGTTGTCTATATATGCTTCCACAAACAACACTTCTGTTCTGCAACAGCAAAAGGGAATGTGAATCCTTTTAGAAGCCAGGCTGTTTTAAAGCTTCAAGAGAAGTGCTTCATTTTGCTAATGGTTTTGGAAATTTTTTGCACACCCTAGGTCCGTGATGGTGTACCTATGGCACACGTGCTGGAAGTGGCATGCAGAGCCATCTCTCCGGGCACGCGAGCCACCCCCCATTGCTCTTTCAGGTTCTGGTGCGCCGGGCAGCTGGTTTCAGACATGCAGGAGTGCCAGAAACTGGAAGAGCAGCCGCCTGGTGCACATGCATGCACCGGTAAGATGATCTTCTAATTTCCAGTGTGCGCATGCACACTGACCAGCTGGTCTTCACGTGTGCATGCATGCCAGAAAACGGAAAACCAGGTCCAAGCGCAGTCACAGCTGCTCATCCAGTTTCCGGCACACGGGTGCGTGCATACGCGTTCCTGTTTCGGTACTTGGTACCAAAAAGGTTCGCCAACATTGCCCAAAGTTTGTTCCTTTACCTGTGAGTAAAGTTTTCTGTAGAGCTCTGAAAACACAGCAGCGTGTTCTTCTCTTCCTTGGCGCACAACTGTAATAGAGAAAGGCATTTTAGGAGCATTTTGGGAAGCAAATCATGTTTTACTCAGTGTTGATACAAGAAGCTCTTTGAAGGCAAATGACATTGCTATTGGATATTTTATTGCTACATATATTTCTGCTGGTTTATATTACCAAGTTGGCTTCCAACGATTCCTATTACATAATTTGGTTTTTTTTAATCTCAATATTGTTCATATGTAGAAAATCTACATTTTGTATTAAGTTGTATTAAGATGCAAATTCATCCATCTATTCATTCTTCATATACAACTACCTTTTACTTAATATTATATAAGTGATCTAAGGCAGTGGTGGGTTGCTAACGATTCACCCTGATTCGAGCGAACCAGTAGCAGTTGTGGCGGGAGGCTCCGCCCACCCACCTGGATGTCAACAATTATGCTCTGCGCATGCACAGAAGCTACCGGTTTGCGCGAGCGAACCGGGAGCAAAGGTAAGTGAAACCCACCACTGATCTAAGGGCTAGGAAAAGGTTTTTCTGCATAAAGATGATTATTTCTTCACAAGAGCTGCCTCGTTTATATAAAAATGTAAGATAATGTGTAAATGAATGGGTAAACACAAATCCTCATCACACTAGATTTTACTTGCCTCTATTGCACGGGTCCCCAATTCCTGGGCCACAACTCATTCGGAACTGGGCCACACCAGCAGTGGGTGAGCATGCGTGTACATGCAGCCCCACTCACAAGAGAAGCGAGTGCTCACACAAATGAAGCTGTGCATGCGTGCATGCCAGCCCCTCACACAAAACCATCCCTCCTCACAACGGGCCGCCATCACAGAAAGGTTGGGGAACGCTGCCCTATTGTATCCTCTGTGGTATTGATTTGAAGAATCAGATTTCCAAAAATATAGATTTCCAAAATGGAAATGCAGACATTTCTTCTTCGCCAAGATTAAAAGTCACTGTGAATACACTCCTCCTAATTCCAACACATTCATCTGACATTGCTCAAGATAAATCCAAAAATATTTCCATGCCAGGGCTTAAAGTGAGGGAATGGTTCTAAAGCATACAATTATGAATACTATATACCCATGTAACGCTTGGTTTTTCTTTTTCTGAAAACTTTGAATTGTTTACCTATCTATATGATTACAAGAACAGATACTAGCTATATAAATCAAGCACAATTTGATGCCATACAAGAGTCATAGTTTACAAACTATGTTTTATGGAACACCCAGAATCACATTTGTAAGATAGGTAACTACATAAATTTGATAGATTAATAGACAAACTGATAGACACATAGATAAAAGTAACCCAAGCATCAAGCAATTGTCTCCAATGAAACAATCTTATCCTTGGAATATGCATTTTTAAACATTTCTATTAAATACGCTATGTGGGCCAATATAAATTATGGTCAGAAACACTTACTGCAAAAATAAAAAGACAACATCTCAGTTACTCACAAAATAATCGAGAAAATGATATTTTAAACTATTTTACTCCTTCTGACTTATAAAATTAATTGATGTTATAGTTTGTGTTCAGGATTATACACAATGCATCTGGAAGATCAAATCATCTTCGCTCAAAGACATAAGGTGGATGTCATAAGACGGCAAAGCTGTCAAAAAGGTAACCTCTTCCCCTTAAATTTCTTGTCTTGTCCATGGAAGGAATGAAGGGGCAAATCCCCATTTCCTGCCTGAAAGACAAAACTGTCCAACCTGCTTTTTACACAGCATTTTTTCTATACACATTTGCAATTAAAAAATGGTTCGCCTTATTATTCTGCAGAGAAAACAGTAGACTATATAGGATGAAATAGGATCATTGCTCCCTACTTCACTTCCCACAACCAGTAAGTGTATGATAGCCAAAAGCTACCCTTCCAAAGTGCTTGAACAGTATTTTGGCAACCTCCATCTTTGTGAAATAACAGGATGACCACAGCAGAAAATTTCCTGCATCAGCAATCTATAAAGGAAATGGGAACTTGAAAGAGAAAGAGGAGGAGGGACAGGGAGAGGGACAGGGTGAGAGAAGGAAAAGGAAAAAGAAAAAAACTCTATATGTGAGGTTTTAAATTTCTGAGTTAAGATACCTTAGAATTGTTTTATGTTCTTAAAGGGGGAGCCATGGGGATGAAGGATAACTGCTTGCAACACAAATAGTCAAAATACGACCACTTGTTCAACAACTGTTCAAAATTATGATGCCACTGAATGAGGGTAACCAATTCATGAAGTTACAGCTTTGGACGTGAACCTGCAGTTATGTGATCATGCAATTACAATGTTGCAGTAATGAGGATACATGATTGTCATTTGTCACCTTCCTCGCTGGCTTCCCATGAAGTCAATGGGGAAGCCAGGAGGGAAGTTGCAGTTGCTCCTGTAAATCAATCCTGTCACTTTTTCTCCTGAGGAGCCCCACTATGGGGATCCAGGGCAGGGATCTCGTACTCTACAGTACGCTCAACAACCTGAGCTCCCACTGACTTGCTTGCACTCATGCTCTCTGGTGCCTGCTTGAACTTTTTGCAGGCCTGCCAGTGGCCCTCACTGTTCCACCTGCACCTTCACTGACCTGACTGTGCTCTCCAGTGCCCACCCACACAAGGCCCTCACTGGCCTGCATGCCTTCCCTAGCGCCGACCCACAACACCCACCCATCCCACGCTCCTTACTCCTACCTCCTAACTGTTAGATGGTGCTGGGATTAAGATGGCAATCAGGACTGCTAGGATTGCCTTTGCCAAGCAATGTGGTAACTTAACATTGTGATTTACGACATTATCAGTTAATGACAGTGATCCCAGTCCCAATTGCTATTGTAACTTGAATATATGCCATGTCATTAAAAAGCTTGAAAAAGAAAGGGATGAGGCAAAAACTCAGATTTAGAATCCCAGACTCCACTAAGGTCTATAAGTTTGTCTAACAGTTATCTAAAAGTTTGGCTAAAGTTTGTAATTTCTTTTAATTGTTCCTAGCCACCTGGAGTCACTGAATTGGGCAACATACAAGTTTATTTTGTTGTTGTTGTTAATTAAAACTACTCTAAATTCCCTCAAGTTCAGCTGGGCTTATTTTAAGGAAACTGCATGCCAGCCTCTTAATACCTGTTATCCCCTTATTCATTATTTATAGTTGCTTAAGTTAGAATCTCTGCTGCATCTCAGATCTTTTTGTGTGTAATTGACAATAATCATGCAAATACTATCTGAGCCAGACAATCCACCTGATGCCCTCAGAGGTTGATACCACCCATGATGGGAGCAGCAAAGGAAATATAGAACTCTGAGATTTATCGGGAGTACATCAAATTTAGAATCTTGCTATGATTGTCATTTCATATTTTCTTCACTACAGAAGTTATACAAGTGTAAGTGATGTTAAAAAAGAATTGAAAAGTGCATAAATCCGTTCATTCTGCATTATATCTTCTCTGCATTAATTTCAGCTTAGAGTGATGTTTAAATTCATATGAATATACACTAAATTTTACTTATGTTTTATAAAAATTACTGGAGTAATAATATAGCACTGATAATAATAAAGTGAATCTAATCAAGTACAATTTAGTAGTAGTACAAACTTTATCAAAAATAAATCTATTAAAACACCATTAAAAAGCAAATTCAAAATAAACTTACATTCTTTTTTAATTTTTTCTGCCACAAGAAATTCATCTCTCTCAACTGTAGGGGCAAAGTTGCTTCCAATGACTCGCACGGCATACTGAAACTGCTGAGCTACATCAGCTGAAATGAAATCACAGTTAGAATTACAAAAATGTCATTGTATTTGTTTATTTAATAATTTGTTTCCTACCTTTCCCTCAAGGAGTTGATGAAAAGGCATGTTTTTTTCCACCCATATTATTTCCCAAACAATCTTTGAATTTAGGTCAAATTGATAATCAACAACCAATATTGACCAAAAAGACTCATCACTGAACAGATATTGAATTTAGATATTTCAAGACTTGGAAACCATGACATCACATATATTAGTAAACTGATAGACAGAAGTCTCTTGAAAACAAAGCCTTCGTAATAAGCAGCATGAATGGATAAAGTGAGCTCCTATACACTCAAGAACACTTGATCTAAATCAGCAATTCTCAAAGTATGGTCTGATGATTTTTTTCAGGGGGGTCCATGAAGTCAAATCAATAGTTTTAAATGTCTGTTTTAACTTTTAATATACTAAATATTGACAGATGTATAGTAACTCACATTAACCAAAGCTCCCTTGGTCCTCAATCATGTTTAAGCATATAAAGAGGTACTGAGGCCAAAATATTTAAGAACCACTGATCTAAATCATTTTGGAAACAAACATCACAAACCCAAGAAAGATACACTGCATTTCCTCAATTAAACCCAAGGCTTTAGAAACTACTAAAATCTAATCTATTAAGAACCATTTCAATTATATAGTACCTATAGCCAAAGCAGTGACACAGATTGACACATAAATTCTATTTATTTACTGTATAAGATCATTAATGTAATACCATTCACAACAGGGGTAGGATAAGTAATTAAACAAAACAACTCAACTCTAAAAAGCAAGATGAGATTTTTCACATAGCTTGTCATGGGAGAACATCTATTTTATAAGATGTTTATATATATTTATAAGAACATCATATAACATCAACTCAAGAATCTAGGTTAGCAAAATTCTTAAAACAATGATTCAAAAATTACAATGGGTTTTCAATGGAGTTTACAACCCTACTACAATGGTTGTAATAGGCTGATGGTTGATTCAAGCAGCCAGGTTTCTTCATACATTTTTCAGTTGTTTCCTTTCCGTTTCAGTTGCTTTGTCTCTCCTTAATAAACAAGATGTGTGTATACAACTTTGTAAAAACAGGGGGCATTAACTCACTCCCCCAATCAATTGAAGGCTGCAAATGATGTCACAAGGAGTGATCTGAAGTCATTACAAGAAAGCTAATTTTAAAATTTTGGTTTTCTTGGGGGTTGAGATTTTTAACGATGGAAAGCCCCAAAAAATGATTTTCAGAGATGTAATAGGCTGATGGTTTAAGAGATATTTAGCAATTTTTCAGAACAAGCTTGCATTTTCAAGCATTCATTTATTTTATTTATTTGTCAAGTACTGTACATATTAAATAATTTATATAAGCATGAATTGAATACATAAAATGAATACAAATAAAGGGAACATTAGGACAGGGACGGTAGGCATGCTAGTGCTCTTATGCACGCCCCTTACAGACTTCTTAGGAAAGGGGTGAGGTCAACAGTAGACAGTCTTAGGTTAAAATTTTGGGGGTTTGGGGATGAGACCACAGAGTCAGGTAGTGCACTCCAGGCATTGACCACACTGTTGCTGAAGTCGTATTTTCTGCAATCGAGTTTGGAGCGGTTCATTTTAAGTTTGTATCTATTGTGTGTTCGTGTATTGTTGTAGTTGAAGTTGAAGTAGTCATTGACAGGTAGGACATTGTAGCAGATAATTTTATGAGCCACACTTAGGTCATACTGAAGGCGGCATAGTTCTAAGTTTTCTAAGCCTATCATTTCAAGTCTGGTGGCATAAGGTATTTTTTTGCAAGCAGAGGAGTGGAGGACTCTTCTTGTGAAATATTTCTGGATATGCTCAATTGTATTAATGTTCAATATGCAGTGTCCAATATGCAGGGTTCCAGACAGATGAACTGTATTCAAGAATTGGTCTAGCAAAAGTTTTGTATGCTCTGATTAGTAGTGTTAATATTACTGGAGAAGAAGCTATGCAAGATTAGGTTTACAACTCTTAATGCCTTTTTGGCGATGTTGTTACAGTGGGCTTTGGCACTTGGATCATTAGATATGAGTACTCCAAGGTCCTTGACAGAGTGAGGGTCATCTACAAGGTCGTGTCCACTCAGCTTGTATTTTGTGTTCTGATTCTTTTGGCCAATGTATAAGACAGAGCATTTGTTGGTTGAGATTTGGAGTTGCCAACTGTTTGACCATCCCGACACAAAGTCAAGGTCTTTTTGAAGGATAGCAGCATTGTCAATGGTGTTAAATAGTTTTACATCATCGGCAAAGAGAACATAGTTGCTTATATGATCACAAAGGTCATTTATGTATAGTATGAAGAGTGCTGGTCCTAGAACGTTGCCTTGGGGGACACCGCTATTAACAGGTGCAGGATTTGATGAGGCACTCCCTATTTTTCTGTTTTATTTTCTCCATCTGTAGGGATTAGCCAATGACAGCTTTATTAATCATGATTATAAATATGCACTCACACACACTTTTGATAACATTTGTGTTATTCTATGTACAAGCATCTATAGTCTGTAAACACCACGTAACAGCAAAAGAAAAACAAAGGGGGGGGTTATATTACCTCTTTCCTCAAAGTTATTAAGACATAGCTTGTGAAAGCCATCATGGTTGATGTCATATGGCGTGTAAATCAAAACCAAACCATATTATGGCTCAGTATATTGTATGACTGCTAAGACTGTCAGCCACTGCCTTCCATTGCTCTTGGAACCCAATAATCAGCTCTTTATTCTACTCCTAAACTCACTATGAACATACAGTATTTAGTCTTAGGTTCTTTATTTAAAGAAAACTTTAATTCTGTGTCTTTAAATCATTGGACAGGGAGATGCAGGAAACTGATAAAATACAAAATGCAAAATTAAAGAAATGCACAACTGGAGCCTGCATACAATAATTATTCCTTCTATTCTCACTGAAAATTGTGATCATCAGAACCTTAGTCCTAATATGCTTATTAGGACTAAGATATCAAAACTTATTTGTTTTGATAAACTTAGAAAAGAAAAAATGGTAGCATATTTCAGTGATAAAAGTGCCAGGCTGCAGTTCTGAGGGAAGAAAGAAATATCCAAGCATTTTTTTTTAAAAAAAAGCCTAATATGAGATGCATTCCTTTAACCATCTGGTCTTTAAATTCTTTGTCTTTGCTAGATACCTCATTTCATATTTGGCAAAACTAGATCAGCAAAATGAAGAGTGCCAAATGCAATGGGGCAAATGCCAAATGACTTTGTCAAAAGCAGAAAGGAGGAGCTGATATCTTGGAAAAACAAGCTTTCATCTTGCAGATCCTAATGGACTTCACAAGCTGGCACAGACTAATATATAGAAAAGATAGCAAAATTAAGATCTATTCTGCATGTTCTCCTCTATTTGTTACCTTAATTTTCAAAACACTGGGGCTTAACTATTTCCCAATAACAAAAATTAAACAGTAATCTAACCATATTAACATTCACAATAACTATAATTAGAAGAGAAACACCCTCAACTACCCCTTAACTTTTATTACCCAGAAAACTCTTATTTAAATGAATTAATTGCATCTCATGAATATATAACACAAGACAGGAATATATATTTTAAAATTAATAAAAAGCCATTTAGAATATGTCCAAAACCACATATATATGCCTGTTCAAAGATTTCCAAAAACTCACTTTAGGACTGAAAAAAAACACAAAAACTTAAAAGAATGATAATAATTTTAAGATTATGTCTTTGTTTAACTATCCTGGCAGAAGCTCTTAATGAACACATTTACAGAATGTTCCCCCAAAATTAAGTATATTATTATATGCTATTCTGATCGCAAAGTGCCTACAGCAAAAAGCATACATTATTAATTTGATGAAGGCATATTCCTAACACATTTTTTAGCAATTTAAATCATGTGCACTTTTATATTAATTGCTATAAAACCATGTTTCCTTAATGATTAGTGGTGATTGTTCTTTACCACCTATTATGCAATATACATTTCCTGCTGTTCCATTAATATATTAGAAGAATTTACACTCCATTATTTTATATATATATATATATCAAAGCCTAGAAGGGGTTCTCAGCAAATCTTCTGGGAAATTGGAAAGGAAATAGTATAGAGACTACATTATATAAAGTTAAAATGGAAAAGAATCCCCAGAATAAAATATTCTAACTGTCATAGCTGGAGCTTTCTAGAAACTTGTAAAAATATGAAAATATGTAATTAAATTAAATATAAGTTGACAAAGACTTGATGGAGCAAACAAAAAATATATATTAAAACATTTAGGTGAATGGTTTTTTCATTAACAAGGTAATTAGTAATACTTAAACAAGTATTTGAGGTCAGAAGTAAATTTAGGGGAAAAAACGCTAGGAAAATCCGAGCTTTTGAATCCAATGACCTGGGATTTCAGGCATAATTTAGGTGCTCTTTAAAAGGAAAATGAGATACTTCAATTTGTACAATAATTCATTTTGCTATTTCTGACAATAATTTTCTTAAGACTGTATTATTTTCCCTATTTTAAAGTGCTTTAAACCTCTGGTTACCGACCTTCCAATTAAGGTGAACATTGCATCTTTCCCCTGGACTTCCATTGATTCATCCTTGTTCCTCACTTTTATCAGTGTTTCTACCACCAAAATCATTTTTTAATCGCATCTCCCTTCCTGCTCATATTTCAAAATCTATACACAGCTTTTCCTGCTTCCTCTCTGCTTTTGGGTCCAGATATAACCTTGTATCTTCACAATCTCCACATTTCCAACCTTCACCCCCTTTCATTCCTTCAAAAAACAATCCCCTCTTGCATTCTGCAAAGTTCTAGGGACACAAATATTGTTAAATAATTAAAAATTACAAAAGAGAAATAATAATTTATTATTAAATAATAATAGCAATAATATTATTATTATTTAATGAGAACATCCAAACATGCAATTATCACTCATAATGTGGATGCAACTGTCATCACAGTCTTTTGCAGTTTCCTCTTGGTGTTGCAAAAACTGCAATTAGCAAACTGTACACAGCTACACATATATAAACTAAAGCATGTTCCTTGAGAATTGAGTTTTATCATCTGCCTAAAATATATACTCTCCTCTGGTTTGACTTGCCTCTTGCCTACTCACATATGCGTTTACTTCAGCAGCAGGACATTGGACCCCTGTATTTCAGTCTTGCTATACAGAATCAAAGTAGGATTTCAATGAAACACATTTTGGCAGCAAATCTCACCCTTGAAAATATCATCTCCGGATCTGAATTAAATTTGAATGTCTGCACAGTTTGCGGCGACTCTGAGTGGATCCACTCTTCTCTAGATGGGTACATCTAGTCAATAGTGGCAGGGGAAGATGGCACCTTAAGTACTCTGTAATGGAGTTTTAGAAAGCTAGATCTTTTCCCTCATCCTTTTTAACATCTATATAATGCCATCAGAAGAGGACCATTGTTGATTTGGGGTGAGACATCATCAATATACTGATGTGCTTCTCAGTATATTAATGATGTCTCAGTGGGGGGATGCAGCTTTGTATTTGCAGGCTTTCAGAGTCTGGATAAGAAGGACAAGATTCTGATACCTTATAATAAAGATAGTACAATATTAGAGTGCATGACTTTTGGTCTCCTAGTCTAGCGGCACATGAATTAACAACCGGTTCACCCAGCACTGAAAATGTGAGTGCAGTGTGGCATTCCGCGCATGCGCTTTGCTAGCACGCATAGCTTGCACACATGTGCACGACTTAAAAAATGTGGCTAAATCGGATGGCATAGTGCAGGAGTGGGGGGGGCAGGCCTACCACAGGTTGCAACTACTGGTTCTCCTGAACCAGTCCGAACTGGCACCAGCCCATAAGTCTCAATGACCTGAATCCTACCCCCCCTCCCCCGCCTCAATTTTTGTGAGAATTAGGGAAGAGCTACAGTTACTGGGATTAAGTTCTGCCTGGACTGAGATTTCTTTTAGCTGAATGTTGTCTTGATTTCGTTTTTTTCTCCTGCTTCTCGATGTTATTCTTTCTTCCCATTTCTGGAACCCACATTGGGGCCTCTGATCTTCCAACTGTCTTCTCTACATTATGTAATATTTGCAACAAAAAAAAAGAAAAGAAGAAAGCTACTGTACTTATTTATCAGCAACATTTGTAAGAGAATCAGCTCCAGGCACCTCATGATATAGGTTTTTAGAGAGTGCTTGGGGAGTCTAGTAGTTGGCTTCTAGGAACAGAAGACAATCTGGGCTCTCTGACAAAATTGCCTCTGAGCAGTTTATTTCTATGCACCAATCCTGAGGCATACTTTAGTTCCTCTGGGAGACAAAGCATCAGAAATGACATACCATATATGCATGGATAAGGATCAAAAGCCAAAACTGATCTAGAATAAGTTCAGGCCTATGCCATGGTGATAAGTAAGGAACTCTTTCATTAATTCTCTCACATAGCTCATCAGGCTGTCAGCCAGCAGCTTCCTTTAGGATGGTAAATTCCTACTCATCACTTTCTGAAACAGGATAACCTATCTACAGTGTTTCTGTTTATGAACCTGCAAAGCAGGGGTGAAATGCTCCCGGTTCAGACCGGATCACCCGATCCAGTAGCAATGGAGGCAGGTGGTTCAGAGAACTGGTAGCAAAAATCCCTGCCCCGCCCACCCACATTGCCCAGCTGAGCCACGCAATCAGAGGCTTTTTTTAAATTTTTAAAAGCATTTTTTCTACAACCTCTTCAGCCAAAGAGGTTATTGAAAAAATACTTTTAAAAGTAAAAACAAAGCCTCTGCCGATCAGTCAAGTCAGCTGGGATCGTCAGAGGCTTTAAAAGCATTTTTTAACAACTTCTTCAGCCGAAAAGGTTGCAGAAAAATGGTTTTAAAAGTTAAAAAAAACAATTGGCCACACCCACTGTCATATTACCCCCCCACACACACACCAAGCCATGCCCATGGAACTGGTAGTAACAAAATTTATATTTCACCACTGCTGCAAAATATTTTTTTCTTTATAACGGATGCTTTATTATATTTTAGTATGTAGATGTAAGCCACGATGAAAGCAGTCTGGATAAGACAAAGCATTAAAATATATCATCGTCTAATATGTATAATACATTGTTAAACATTTAAATTAAATGCAGGTCGTTCTCAATTTACAATCATAACTAGGATTGGAATCTCAGTCATTGAATCATTAAGCAAGATCCCCACATGACCACTTTGCTCAACAACTGCTCTCCTAATTGTGGTTGTTAAGTGATGGTGCAGGTCATTAAATGGATTGAGAGGTGCCTCAAGGGTGAAGGAATCCCTGAAGTCCTCAGCCAGCTATGGTGACCAGCAGCACATGTAAAGTGTTCCACTTATGTTTCGTGCCCAATTGATGCCAGGCACAGCCTTCCTACAGAGGTCAACTTGCGCCATTCTGCCAATGGGGGCCATTTTCTTGAGACATGATGAAATGGGGAGTATGATCTTAAGCTCCATTTCTGTACCCCGCTGGAGTTCAGTTTCCTTTAGCACTATCACTATCACTTAAGACTTATATACCACTTTATAGTGCTTTACAGCCCTCTCTAAGTGGTTTTACAGAGCCAGCATATTGCCCCCAATAATCTGGGTCCTCATTTTATCCACCTCGGAAGGATGGAAGGCTGAGTCAACCTTAAACCTGGTGGGATTTGAACTGCCAAATTGCAGGCAGCTGATAGTCAGAGAAGCGGCCTGCAGTACAGCACTCTAACCACTGTGCCACCGAGGTTTTCCTGCATGGAAGGGAACTCCTCTGGTGGGAAACAGAAATCATGAAGCTCTAAGATGTCTTTCTGCTCTCCGCCAGAAGAGTTCCCTTCCTTGCATAGAGTAGAGCTGAAAACCCTTTTCTGGCATGCAGAAAAAAAGTTTAAACCATTCATATCCAAACTATCTAAGCTTCATTTCTGCACCCCACAGCAGAATGTGAGTTCTTCTCCATGCACGGAAGAACACTCCTCCAATGAGATGTAGAAACAAAGCTTAAATCATGAAGATGTAAGGTCCATTTCTGCAGCCCACTCTTTTACGCAGAGGACAGCTCACGTCCTTCTGTGCAGTACAGAAAAGAAGCCTAGATCTTCATGATTTCAGTTTCTGCACCCCCCCCCCCCCCAAATGAGGGATGCTCTTCCATGCACAGAGGAGACCTCACATACTTCTGCCAGGGGAAGGGGGCAGGAATCAGAAAAGAAGCTTAAATCATGATTTCTGTATACCATGGAAGAATATTAGCTACCCTTAGCTGGCAGCTCATTCAGCCAATCTCCAAAGACAAGAGGGAGCGCTTTCAGCAGGCAGCAGCAGCTTGCAACCTTCCTTGCTGGCTCACATTGACTTTCTAAGGAAGCTGTCAAAGAAGGTTGCAAATGGTGATCACATGATCACAAGGAACTTATAACTGACTGTAAGTATGAACAGATTGCCAAGCACTCTAAATGTGGTTGTGTGACTGTGGAGAACACAGACAGTTTGACACTTTACTATGACTAGAAGTGCTTTCTGAGTCCATCATAACTACAAATAGCCACTAATCAACCAGTCGTATGTTGAGGACTATTTCAGTTGCTCATAGCAGATCCTAAAGGCTGAAGGCATACTGAAGCAACAAACGAACAAATCAGTGCCTTCCAAAACAATTTAAGGGTTAGAACCAGACATATTTTCATAATATTCCACAATGTGGATGTCTCTGGCTCCTAGTCCATTTTCCTTTTACCTCCAGCTAGTTACCCAATTGCCCGAAAACACCATTTTACCCGAAGAAAAAAAGTAATGATTAATCTATTTAAAGATCCCAGACCTTCAAACAAGTTTTGAAATATGTGGAAAACAAGCCCTATAAAAAGAATCTTTGGGGAATTAAGAAGAACGTTCTTCCTATAGGTCATTACCAATCATAAGTACTACTCATAAGTACTACCCTTAAGACAAGCTTTTGGCATGTCTCATTCAATAGCACCACAATGCAATAGAACATAATAGAATTATCTTATGGTCAAAGCTTTTAAAAAATTATTTATCTGACAGTTCTCAATGTGATTCCTGATCTTTGTGCCGAGCATACACCAATTCCATTACATATATGAATCGCACAACAGGTTAGAAAATCTGCTCTGGCCTGCAAAAATTAACTGCCCTTCACTTTTGAAAATGGAAAGAGTGATTTATAATGAGAGTTACAGCTCATGCAATACAGCAAAAGAACGCAAGGTAAAATACATTGATCAGAGATCTTTTTTATATATAGATATAAGGAATCTCAACTATAGAAGCCTAGCAATGAAGGAGCTAAGAGGACAGATATGATCTATTACTATCACACAGACTTTTATGGCCAGCCTTAAGATCAAAGCTATGCTTACTGCTCAGCCAAAAAAAAAAAAAGAAAAAAAGGCTAATGTAAGGTTGCCAGAAGGTCTAAGCACTGGGCTTTCCCACTCTACGCATCAGAGTGAATGCTACCAAAATGGCTTTCATCATCATTTTCTCCGTTTCAACTGGGAACTTAAAAATAAGGCTGAAAGAAGAAAGCTCTTTTCCTTTTAGCTAACCGATACAATCCCATCTGGGGTATATTACTAGATTACAACTTCCAAGATACGACTGGCATAAAAAATGTTTGTTGAACAATAGTATTCATCACAACAAAAGTTTTGGACCAAAACCTTCTCTGGGTATTTAGCCAAGAGGAAAGGTATAAATGAACTAAGTGTCCTTTCTGGATTTCCTTACTAGAGATAAAAGCAAACTCTCATTGTGGACAGGCAGTTGGATTAAAAAAGGCTTCTTTAATAAGCCAGTCTCAATACAGTCTCATTTATTGTTTAATGGCCACCCTGGAATAAGTGTTGGGTCATTTCTACTCCAAAGACTGTAGGCCATAGCTGGCCATACTTTGATCTGGACTTCCACCTGAGTCCAGATGGATAAAATGATTTCTGACTGTAAGTAGCCTCTTCTGAGCAAGGATGTAGAGCTTTTTAATATGCCCATTATGCCACATTTGAAAGATGTCAGACTTGGCCTGCCTGCTGGCCAGACCCTTGGTAGCATTGTTTGGGGTGGGTTGTATATATGCCTTGTGGCCTACATTGTCTATTAGGACATTTCTCCTAACATGCCAATAGCCTTTTGGTATCTCTGGTGCAGTTATCTCCCCAAAAGTGGTTGTGTACAATCCTGGAACTTCTCTTGAATTCTATAAAACTCTGCCGGTTCCCTTGCTTCTAAATCCATCCTGAGCATTTGATAGGTTTGTGGCTAGCAGCCTATAGTTGTGTTGTAGGGACTCCTCTACTAACTAAAGTCTTCAGAGAAAGTAATGAAGTTCCTGAAGATCTTCAAATGTATGTTTTTATAACTTTTAATCCATCTTTTACAAAAGTGATGGGATCACATGGTTTTCTGCATGCTGTTAGTTAGTTAGTTCTAGCTAAATTCTTGACATCAGTAATATTTGGAATCTCAAGATCCCTATCCCTTAATATATCTGTCTAAGTATAGTATCACTGCATATAATATCTCACTGTCTTTTGACTTAACTGTTGAATGCAGTTAAGCAGCACACCTGAACCTACCAAATCATGTCTGAATGAATATATATGGAAATAGTAAACAATCATATGTATTTAACCTCTTGTAATATTCTACAAGAAACTGGGCCCTGAGGGGAATCTTTTGCTGCTTGCTATCAACATTTCAACAACAGTCCATCACCCTAATAACTAAGAACATTTTTCAAAAAAAAATATTTTTTTTCAAACATAGGTCAGCCCTTTCAGCTTGCTATTTGACCAGCGCGAAACAAAAATCACCCTTTAGTGAGAACTAACTAACTCATATAGTAAATCTTGTTTACCACACAGGTAAGTCATGTTCGCATGCAGTTTTACAACCACCACACTATCCGCCTTCCACACCTGCTCCTTCTGGCTTCTCTTACTCCTTTAGGAAATTCAAATTAGAACAAAACACGATTCCCAGGACCATAATCCCTAGACCGGGGATGATTGGTTTCAGATCTGAGAGGCATAACTGAACAGCCCGCTTGAACCATTGCTTAGGTTCGCCGGGATGCGAGGGGAGGAGTAAGAAGAGCGCATTAGGTAGCCGCAGCTACTCTCTTCCCTGCCAAAGGATTGCCGGGGCAAGTGAAGCAGCCTGCTCGCCTCGCTCGGCCGCCCACCCACCCCCACCCCCTCTCTCCCCAGCCGCGGTCAGCTCCGCTCTGTATTCTGCAGCATCATCACCATCCTCCTCATTATTGAGAAGGAGAGCCGGAAAGCCCGGCTGCTCCGAGCGGCCCTGACAGCTACAAAGGAGCCGCTTATTCCCTTCCTGCCAGAGAGCAACCCTCTCTGGGAGGGGGGGGGGAGGGGGGGGAGGGGAGCCAGACCGTTACCTTCGCCCTTGCCCAGAATGCGGCAGCAGAGATTCTGCAGCAGAACGTTGGGGGACTTCTGGTCCGGGCTCGCCATCCTCGCGCGCGGAGGGGGGAGGGCGGGGAGAGCTCCCTCCTTCCCTCCCTCTTCGCGGGGCCACTCCCCGAGCCGCCTAACCCGGTGCTTGACTGGCCCCTGCCTTAGGGCGCCATTTTAATCAAACCCGCCGAAAGGAGAGGGAAAGGGGAGGAAAAGAAAAGAAACGGTTTTCAATCGCAAACCCCCATAATGCCCCGCAGTCCGGACGGCGCAACATTGAACACCTTCCGTCGGGCAACAACCTCTTCATAACGAAGAGGTTCCGGGGACGCAACGGAATAGCTGCCGAGAAGCCTCTAGGTCTAGGAGGAATGTCACGTTGCGGTGTCCCCTCCCCGCCCCCCTTTCACTTCATACAACAATTGGATTCTTTTCCCTCAGAAAACGAACATAATTTGCGCCTGATTTGTCGGACTGCGTTCAGTTACGTCATCTCATGACGTCATCTTTTTTTCTTTTAATGACACGGTTGTGGTTGCGTGTCTTTAGGTTGATAACAATAATCTTTCATATGAGGGTTATTTCTTCTTTTACAGCACGAGTCCCCAAATTTTTCATCTCGTCGTACTCTTCATGAAATTACAATTTGCTCATTGACCCCCATGAAAATTATTTAATAAATACTACTTTAAGCAATAATTATAGTAGTAATAGTTCCGTTAACCCCTGGGAGTCGATATTCACCAGTTTTATTTATTTATTTATTTATTTATTGAATTTCTATACCGCCCTTCTCCCAAAGGACTCAGGGCGGTGAACAGAAGATTTCATATACCTATAAATATATTTTATAAACAGTAAATAATAAATTGAGTCAACTTGGTGTATCTACTAAGACCTTGGCATAGAATTTTGATGTTCAGAATTATTTCAGGGAACTATGTCATAGAGTAATAATTATTGGATTCTTTTCCCGCAGAGGATACTCAAGTAAAAGGAAGATAATTCACTCCTTGTTTACCATATGGCCACTTAGTTACACCATCTCCTTACTAAATCATTTTCTAAATAATTGGATTTTTTTGTTAGTTTGGAGAGATGTTATTAGATGTTTCTTTTGATTTTTGGCTACCAGACTTACATGGCTCTCCTATTATAATGTCTTAAATGGTTAGATCTGAGATATCTATGATACTTTTGATATATATTCTTGTCTAATAAAGGATAATATTTGTAACTCAGGATTGAAATGAGGGTCCTTGGTGCCCTCTGAGCTTGCTTGTTTTCTTGCAGATGTGCAAGAAGTACTGATGATGTTACCTAACTTGAAACATCTGCAAGAAAAGAAGTTCAGAGAGCTCAGAGGACCCCTCATATTCTTGTCTATTTTTATAGGATAATCTTAAGCATATTCGCTGGAAGTACAGGTAGTCCTCGATTTACAACCATTCAAGAGTGACTGTTTGAAGTTACCATGGCACTGAAAAAAGTGACTTATAACCACATTCCATACTGCACCATTCCCATAGTCACATGATCAAAATTCAGATGCTTGGCATCTGGCTCATATGACAGTTCAAATCTCTCCAGGCTCAAGGTTGACTCAGCCTTCCATCCTTCCAAGGTGGGTAAAATGAGGACCCAGACTGTTGCGGGCAATATGCTGATTCTGTAAACTGCTTAGAAAGAGGGAGGAAGGGTTGACTTTCTCTTTCTTTCTTTCTTTTTCTTTCTTTTCTTTCTTTCCATCTCTTTCTTTCTTTCTCTGCCTGTTTGCAGACATACATTTATTTATTTATTTATTATTGCAATTTATATGCCTCCATTCTCCCGAAGGACTCAGGGCAGCTTACAAAACAACAATCAACAATACAAATCACAATATGAATTAAAATCCCCATTAAAACCAAATTAAAATTATTACATTGTACAAACCCCTAACGGATCAGTTTATTTGGTGGAAAAGCCACATCTTCAGTTTGCGGCAAAAGGAGAGGAGGTCGGGGCCTATCCTGAGCTCAGTGGGCAGACCATTCCAGAGGGTCAGCGCTCCGACAGAGAACGCTCTCCCCCTGGGGGCGCCAGCCAACATTGTTTGGCTGACGGCACCCTGAGGAGGCCTGCTCTGTGAGAGCACACGGGATGATGGGAGGATGGCAGGAGATGGTCCTGCAAGTACCCTGGGCCTAAGCCATGTAGGGCTTTATAGGTAAGCACCAGCACCTTGAAATGACATGTTTTGGTTTTAAACTGTTATAGTTTTAGTCCTTGCAAATAATTTTTTCACTTGTGCCTGCAGAGCCCGTTGATTGAATTATTTTAATGGTTTTTAATTTTTGTGTTATACTGTTTTTATTATGGCTGTACACCGCCCTGAGTCCTTCGGGAGAAAGGCGGTATAAAAATGCAATAAACTAACTAACTAAACTAACTATTGTGTGGTACCCAGTCTGAAAAATCCAGGTGAATGAAATTGTTCTTTTTATTATCCTCATCTTCCAGAAAGCAAGAAATCTTGCATAGCATACAGACAGTCCTTGTTTAATGACCATTCATTCAGTGACTGTTTGAACATACAATGCTGAACAAGTGGTATTTATACTGGTCTTTGAAGTTCCAGCCATTACAGCTTCCCCAGCTGTGGGGATCATGATCCAAGTGGCTGGTAACTACCTTGTAACTATGACATTGCAGCATCTATGATCACATGATTACCATTTGTGATATTCACTGCCAGCTTCCAACAAGCAACGTCAATAGGGAAGCCAGCAGGAGATCATAAATGGCGACCACATGGCATCACTCTTAATGATGGCACAGGATTCACTTTTCAACTGGTAACTGGAAATAGAAATGCCAGGACTGCTGTTGCTAAGTGGTGTGGTCATCTGATGACACATTTTATTACCAGTTTAGCAATAGAAATTCTGGACCAAATTACCATCATTAACCAAGGGTTATCCCTATATGTCTTAATGCTTTCATAGGATGTACTTTTCCCCAATTTTATTGTTTTTTAAAAACAATTATTAAAAAAACACAGCACAAACATACAAAAGAGCAACAAAATACTGAAGATAATGAATGTCTAAAAGTACAAACCAAAAGAATAGAAGAATCCACTTAAACAAAAAAAACCTCATCCAATTTAAAAAATAATCCAAACACTAAAATCTAAAATATATATTTTAGCTAACTAGACACAGCTGGTTACAATGTTCACATTAATCGTTAAATTTTATGTTTGGGCAGAAAGAACAGCCAGCCCATTGAGAAATGAGTTACAGATTAGTTTATTTCCTCCAAGACTCTAATGTAAACATTGAAAGCACAACTTTTAAGTTCTTAATTAATGCTGTTAAAATAGGAACCTGATACATCCAACAAACTGGGATACTGTGCAAGAGAGATTCAGTTATCTGATTGCTGACTCCATGCATTATCACATATATATATTTTATCACTGCATTACCTTTTATCTATTTTATTCTGGAAGCAAACTATATATTTTATTTTTTTTATTTTTATCTCATCAATAAGGTTGTAAGACTAATCAATTAATAAACTATTCTATTCTAATTTGGGCATTCTTCCTGTTGAGAGACATTTCCCAAAGATGTACTCAAAAATATATTTGAATAGGCAAAGCCAGGCAAAACTAGGACATCCCCTAATCTTGTTTTTTCATTTCTGTTGTAATGTACATTTTTGTCTCATTTTGGCTTTTCTTCATGGGGAGAAAAGGATGCTATGGGATACTGTACTTGGTACTCCAAATTCTGCTGTAATAAATCTATAAGCTGTACTGTTTAAAGGAATAGAACAAGATGCCAGTTATACTTCACTTTGGTTCTTTTATTGATGAGACATTTGAAAACATCGTAAGTTGAAAACAACTCAGCGAACAGAGAAATGATAGAAATTCTTTGGCAGTCTTCACAATGGTATTGCTAGAGCTACAGTTTAATTCAGAGAAATGAAATAAGAACGAATAATGGATCTGAATGTCTGCGGAAAGCTTTGGCTGTACAAATGGAATAAAAAACATGTAAGTATATATGGGGAGAGTCTTCAAATGAGCTATAAAGAATAGAAGCAGAGATCAACAACTCTAGACTTTGTGTACTAGAGAGAAGTATATGCCCCAGAATCATTTAGAATAGAGTACTCAATCTCAAGAATAGCTTTTCTTTTTTCATTAAGAAGATTCAATAAAGAAATGTTGCACTTCTTACCAACCTTCTTACCAATTCCATTTTCTAACAAAGCATTTCATTTCTAATATTTGTAGGACACTCTAGTCACTATGGCACTTGTACCACATAGGAAACATCAGTTTAAAGTTCAAGGAGGAGAAGACATTGTTAAGTCAGGTTCTGACATCCAAGCAATCTTAAGAAATTGAATGCTGGGAAGATAGTTGAAAATGGAAGCAGAGGAAGTAATAAAGCATGTTATAGTTAATTGCAATGTCCAAAGGAACTTACTCAACTGAAAAATTTTCAAGAATTCAGAAAGATGGTATGTCTTGTACAAGAATACAGCATTTCTGAAATAATTTGCAGGGGAGCAAATGCAGCAGTTATCTGCAATTTTTAAAAATATTTGCATTTTTTCAAGGTTGCACAAGCAACCTCTGATTGAATTTATTTTCAGATAGTTTAATATAGCACAGCACAGCACAGTATTTCTGCTAGACCAGATACCAGAACAATGACTTGGAAAACGTCTACTAGCAATAGTAGTGAAAAACAACTATTGTCCCTTTGTTACTATCAATGACCTCTTCTTTAATCAGATTTGAGAAAAAGGTTTCCTCTAGCCATGTATCAGTTGTTATTCAATTTCTTTCCTTATCTTTGGAAAGAGGTCAGGGAACCAAATTTCACAGAGGGATAGAACACTCATAAATTATTGTGTAAACTGAACATACCATCTTTATATTTTACAAGATGATGAACAAGATTTCAATAGGAACATACACTTTATTGATCAGAAAATTTCCCAGAACACATGTATTCACTGCCCTCCACCTTGGACCATTGGTTTTCAAGCCTGCAAGAGAAATAGTTGGTGTTTCAACAGAATAATCTGATCAGGACAAACATCCAAGAGCTTCATATCACCATACTTTTGCTTTATAGAAAAAGATTCAGAGATTCCAAGTGTGAATCTCTGACTACATGGGTCAGAACTGTAATAAATTGGGATAGATCCATAATTATCATGGCTGCCCATAAAATATTGAGGTGCTTCAACCACTTGCTATGGACACTGAAACTGAAGGCATTCTATGAACATTCGGTACATAGCCATGCTGGCCACATGACCACAGAAATTGTCTTTGGACAATGCTAGCTCCCTTGCCCAATAGAGATGAGCACATACATACACACACGCACACACACACACACACATATACGTATACATATGTGTGTGTGCTCATCTCTGTTTCTTGGGCAATGGAGCTAGCAGCATCCAAAATTTCTGTGATCATGTGACAAGCATGGTTATTTACCAGATGCTCATGGAATGCTGCTATCTTCCTACCAAAGAGATATCTGTTAATCTACTTCCATCTGCATGCTTTTGAACTACATATATATAACAGAGACAGAGAGTTTGGAGAATAGTAGCCGCTTTCCACTGTCACTTCCCAGCAACCAGAGAAGTTTGAATGCCAAATAAAAATTACTAAGTGTAACGTTTTCAGAGAAAGTAAAGAAGTAAAGCTAAGGTCCTCAATGAAACATACACACATGCAAACACTAAAAAAAAGGGAGCAAAATATATTCAATCAAACTTTTAAATTCATTATAGATTTCCTATTTTGAGGAACAGGAGACAAAAGATGTAGTGATGGTGGCAATGAAGACAAAGACACAATTGGATTTCTGCAGTTCAAATTAGGCAACCATATTGTTATGTAGTAACTGGATTCTAACTTCATCTTCTAGTCCTAGAATTATTTTCATACCACTGTAGAAATCAATGGAATGTCTACAGAAATATGCAAGTAACTGAAGAAGAATCAATGAAGATTTTATGTCAGCAAATCTGTAGAACAATACTGTAACCAACCATTTGAAAGAGGTCAGTCTATGTGCAGTACCAATACCAAAGAAAGGTAACTTAAAATGAGTTTTAATGGTTTTTCTGTGACATTTTGTGGAAATGAAAGCTGAGCTTTGAAATAGCAGAAAAGAAAAAGTATTTATTTTTTCAAAAAAATGGTGTTGAAGAAGATTCTAGAGAATACTATGGATAGTCAAGAAAACAAACCAATGGATCATAGAACGCATTGATCCCAAGTGCTTATTTGATGTATATTAGGTTCAAATGTATCATATTTCAGACACTTTATATGAAGATCCTGAGAAGTCCATCGTGGTGGTCAAATTGGAAGGGGGAAAAAAGAGGATAGCCAGCAACAAGGTGAGTAGACTTGATAATCGTAGAAATGGGTGCAAAGGTAAAGGCTGGGGACAGGACAGATAAAACCTAATTATGTGATTGCTAAGAAGTGACATCTACTTGATGGCATGTAATAAACTTCTTAGCTGTCAAGTGACAAGTTATTCTGACTATTTTTTGTAATCTGCGTTATCAATCACCTTGGGATTTTTTTATCTGCAAAGGTAGAATATCATGAATAAAAGTACTTATTATTTGGGAAAGTACAAGATTTTCATTCCTTCCAAAAAGAATCTTAATAATCAATATCTTTTCTTGGCTATAATATTTTCAGCAGAAGTAGCTTGAGTACATGGACATCAGGACAGATAGATTTCTTAATGACTATTTTACCCTATCATTTTTCTTTACATTGTAACATCAAAAAAAGTCTCCAAGTTGCCATTACGTTTATTTACTATTTTTCTTTCAATAAAAGCTATAATATCATTTACCCAATTCACATTTAACTATCAGCGTTTTATAAAATATATGTAGACCTTGTACAGGCAGGCTATCTTAACAAGTAATGTAATTATATAAGTAAGGCTTTTAAAATATACAAGGAACTCCAAAATGAATGGAATCTGCTTTTCTGGTGCAAGGCATAATGCTGAAAACATTTTCAGCAAAATGTGCATCATTGAAACAGTTAACCAGTATGCTATAAATGAATTTACAGATTGTTTACACCAGGTGGCAGTGCAGAGGTTTCCCAGACCAACTAAAGAGCAAAGTGTAGGCTCATAGTTCTATATACAGGCAGTTATATTCTTTATTTAAACCAATAGGATATATATAGCATTTTACAGAAACTTCACTATATAACTGAAACCTGAGATATACACACATAGACAGGAACCATCATTTATTAGGCAAGGTTGTTTTGCTAGGAGAAAAAGTGAAGTGCCAGCAGAACAGTTTGGAATTATTGACAAAATGTGTACCAGCACATTTGTGGTTCATTTCCTTAAAGTCACATTCTTAAGCTCACAATAAATGCCAATTAAAAATAAAAATGGAGAGCGGCTGGGGGAGGCTAAAGGAATTTTAAAAACTTTAATCCTTTCATGATCCATTGTGTTGCTGTGTTCAGTACAGCTGACATTCTTGGTGGTTTTTTTTTTAAATTTGATTTAAATGCCGCCCTTCTCGGGAGACTCAGGGCGGCTTACAATGCGTTAAGCAATAGCCTTCATACTTCTGTATATTTATACAAAGTCAGCTTATTGCCCCCAATAAGCTGACTTTTCTTATCAAGATCAACAAATGGATATAGTTAACAGTGAGAATAGAATACTAATAGGAGTTCAGTCAAATATTTATAGTTTTCAATCAATATAGTGGCTCTAGCTGACAAACACAGATGCAAATGCCCCCTAAATTAATAGTGCTTATAATTAAACATGGCATACTATATTTAATACGCCTGTTAACCAGTGGTGGGTTGCCTCCGGTTCGGACCGGTTTGCAAGAACCGGTAGTAAAAGTGGCGGGAGGCTCCACCCACTGACACGTAATATAGGTGATCTGCACATGCGCAGAAGCTTCTGTGCATGCACAGAAGAGTGTGCACAGGCATGAGCAAAGCAAGCACGTGTGGGCGCAATGCGAACTGGTAGTAAAGGTAAGTAGAACCCACCCCTGCTGTTAACTTCAGGGGCTACTATAGTTAGGTCTCACCATCTGCAATCATATTGCACAGGCAGAAATGAGGTATTACCATTTTATAGCTCCATGTGCAGATGTGAAATTGATTAACTGGTTTTTTTATATTTTTTAAGCTTTAGATAAAATACTAAAAGGGATTCATTTCTTTTGCTTCAAGATAGTGGAGAAATTCATAGCAAGACTTACATTTTTTGAAAGAAAAAAAAAAGAAAGAAAAATTAGCCTTAGAGTCAAGGCAGCCTGAGCCTATGCGGGGGGTGGGGGGGGAGCATTTTAAGAAGATAAAAATTCAATGACATCAGAAGAGCCAATAATTGTGCTCCCTTATTTTCCACTGCCTGATTTCTACTTCAGAAATATGTATTTTTAATGCATATTTTTATATTAGAGTTCAATATTTAAAGTAAAAGAAAACTTCATTAAAATGAGATTTGTGTTATGAAAAAAAAGGTGGAAGACATTTAAATATATTTGCAATATACTGGCTGGATTTCAGGCTGAAGTACGTACTGAGACAACATTGATCATAATTGTGGATGACCTCTGGCAGGTCCAGCATTGGGAGTGGGAGTGTATCCATTCTGGCTCTTCTTGATGACTTTCTATATCACGTTGTCAAACTCTTGGAGTCACACTGTCATCATGTGATGTTTCATAATGGTTTTCCCATTTGCGGAGCTGAGGTGGGTACGGCCTGTGCATGATGCATCTGGACCGTGGACTGCTAGTTTGACACCTCTGTAAATCTATATAATTTATTAGAGGGTTGAGAGTGGGAGACAAGCTTCATCAGTGATTCACCTCCTTCTTCCAAGATCAATTCCTTTTCAGTAGATAATGAGGTTGAGGTCTAGCCCTAAGCTACTGCTCTGTTGGGTGCAGGGCTTGACTATCTTCCCTATATGCCTTCTACATGATCATCTGCTGGCACAGGGCTTAGTGTCATCACTATCCAGATGACATTTATTTATTCATCTCTGCACTGAGCCATCCAGGTGATACTGTGAAGGTCCCTTCCTGGTATCTGGAAGCTCTGGGTGGATAAGAATTGACTTCAGCTCCACCATGACAAGACCTAACACTGTGGGTTTTAGGGCCCTCCCATCTAGTAATTAACCACAGCTTTATTGGGGCCAACATTTAATAGGACTTAAATAAGGTAGACCTCTGGATTAGAGAGATCAATGCTTTGAATCAAGGAATTCTACATGTAGAAAATGCCCTCCCCACCCCCGCTCACACACACAGAGCATGTGACTCCAACCTTATGATATGCAGGAAATTATTGAACACTTGGTTGTTCTCCCAGTTCTCTTTTTGTTTGGTTTGGTCTCTTCTGAATTGCTTTGATTTGGTTTTGGTATTTTGCCTTTCCAGTGTGTTGAATTATTTTATATGTTGGGGTTTTTGGGGGTTTTTTAGCTAAAAGCATCCCAATTGTTTAGGAATTGAACAAACAAACAAATGCAATCACAGCTGGAGATAAATCTGAATGGGTGCCTCAGAGGAAAATTCTCCACACATTCTGGAGGATGAGAGGTCCCCTGTGGATGGAATCTAGTACAAGTCCGAAAGCTTGGAAGAATAAACATCTGGTCCCAGTGACTGACTCAGATTGGATCCTGTGGAAAAAATATTGCTTTCTAGGTATAAGAATTTTTTTATCAGATCACATAGTCTTATCACTGATAAAAAGGTAAAGCACTCTGTCTGTCTGTCTGTCTACATATCTATCTATTTTAATGTTCATCAGAATTCATTCTACACTAAGGAAATCGTTACCTGCATATTTTCAATAAAGTTCTGTTTTGTAAGATGGTTGGCTTGTCCATGCATCTTCATCAAGGCAGTGTCTACACTATTACGTACATAGAATGCCATATAGGTCTGACTGATCATTACAAGCACAACTTTTTTTTCATTTTTTTAAATTAAGCTTCATTATAGAATAAAAATATGAAAGAAACAAAAATTAGAAAAATAAGAGAAAAGTGCAAAGAAAGTAATGACTTCCAACTTTCTTTAGGGCAGTACGTAGATCGCAAAAATTATGCAATATTAATCTTTTGCTTAATATTTCACAACATTTCCAGCCATTTCTATAATTACAAAATAATTTTAATCATAGAAACCTACGATCAAATTTTAATTTTTGCAGTTTGAAGCAAAAAGTCCACAAGTGATTTCCAAGTAGAAACAGTACTGTTAAATTCTCATCTTTAATTAAAACAGTCAATTTTGCCATCTTCACTAACTCCATCATCTTTCCTATCCATTCATTGTGGGAATTAATGTGTCTTTTCAGCTTTGAGTATATAAAATTCTCACTGCTGTCAACATATACCACTGCAAAGTTCCACTTATTCTTTCAATTTCTTTGTCTGTCAAACCTAAAAGGAAAATTCCTGGTTTCATTTTTATATTTATGTTGAGATTCTTCTGAATTAGAGGAAAAATCTGATCCCAATATTTCTTTGCTTTATTCACCAGAAATGATTAAAAAGTCCTCTTTGAAGTTGTGTTTCCAAAATATATTTGAAACTCCGGCATACATTTTTGGCAATTTTTCAGGCATTAAATTCCAACAATACATCATCCTATACATTTTTTCTTTCAAATTATAATTCAATGTGCTTTTCAATCCATTAGTCCAGGACCCCCCAACCCCTAGGTCGAGACCCATTGGAAACCAGGATGCACAAATGGCAAGGGAAGCAAGCAAAACTCCATTTGGGCAACAACAGTTTATAAATCAACAACAGTTTATAAATCTTAGCAATAATGTGTTCATCATTAGCACATAATGCAATTTCAAACTAACTTTTTGTATACTATAGCTTTTTTAATCTAAATTAAATCTTCCTTTTTCCAGGCACAACTTCCATGCCACCTTTGGTGCAATTGTATTTCTCAATGATCAGTTTGTGTTTGTTTGTTTTTAATAAAATTTTAGCACCACCCATTTCACTATCTAAATGACTGTGGAAGGTTTATAGATAAAAAGTTATAAAAACATATAAAAGATACAATTAAAGCAGAATTAAATCTGAATGACAAACAGATAAAAAGCAAGGATAAAAGATAAGTTAAAAGGCCAAAGGATCTGTTGCATGCACCCTTTGATCCCCATGTGGTTTAGTAGTCAGTCATCAACCTATAACAATAATGCTTTTCTAAAATGGACCGTGCATAAGAATTGTATTCAAATCATGTACATTAAATGCCAACCAATTACCATTTGAGACATCGCAAATTCTATTTTGAGCTATTGTATATAGTACTGTGTGTGTGTGTCTGTGTGTGTGTGTGTCTGTGTGTGTGTGTTTCTTTAACCAGGTATTTTCCTACGTAAACCAAGTTTCTCAAATTGCAGCCATAGCTCAGTGAAATCACATCCACTATCCTAGGCTTCTTCAGACAGCAAGCATGCATTTTGCTGCCTATTGGGAGACTAATATAGATCTATTTCAGACTGATTGGTCCTCATAAGTTAGCCACACCCTTACCATATGTTCCCTCCCTATACAGGCTAAGTATTTGCTTTCTTCTCTTATTGTAGGTTTTTGTATGTATTTTTCTTAGCTACAAGATGACACTTGACAGATCTGTGCCATTAATGTTATACGTTTACTGACTGATGCACAGATGACAGCTTTCAGTAGTGGAAAGTAAGTAAAAGAAACAACTGCTTCTTTCTCATTTCGGTTGAGATTCTTCATGGACAGTTTATCAGGTGGTATGGCCTATTTTTCAATGCACACCAGTTCCCTGGGTTATATAGAATTAGCTGCATAATTTGGGAAATCAAAGGGGGAAGTAGAGAGTAAGGCCTCTACATTAATACAATACTTGCATTATGTGTCTCTTTAAAAAAATCTACATATTTTATTAATATTATTATGTGTACCCTGTTTCCCCCAAAATAAGACATCCCCCGATAATAAGCCCAACCGAGCTTTTGAGTGCAGGGCAATAAGGCCAAGCACTTATTTCAGGGTTAAAAAAAATATAAGACAGGGTCTTATTTTCGGAAAAACATGGTATAGTATTTATTGATTTTCTGATTATTTTTAAAATTTGAAATTAGGATTATGGCATTATTATAATTCTAGTAGCTCTAATAGAAACTTATGTGTCTGTATTGGAACTAACAGCATTATATCTACTCTGAATGCGTATTCATAAACTTCCAAATTTAACGTGCCTGAACAGTCTATATTTAAACAATAACCACTATCAAAACACTGCTTAGTATTGAGCATTGGAAAATATTAAAAGGATGAGCAGGTTCCTGGTTTCAATTTTTAATGAGTTGATGAGGCAGTCAAGTAGGAGTAAATAAGTAAAGAAAAGTGTTAAGAAAACTCTCCTGCTGTATTTTCTGACAGACTTTGCTGTTGTTGCCTAGAGAGATCCCTTTCTCGTCAGATACTTACATAGGGTACTAGTACCTCTTCAGCTAAGACATTTATTATTTTAAATCCCCATTTCCTCCTGCTCAGCTGGGACTCGGGAGGCAGAGAATAGATGGGGGTGGGACCAGTCAGAGGTGGTATTTACCGGTTTTCTGAATTGCTCAACATTTCCGCTACCGGTTCCCCAGAACTGGTCAGAACCTGCTGAATACCACCTCTGGTTTACATCCTGGGCTGTTACTCCATTTTTCTGAGCCAACAGATACTTGACTATTTTCTTGATTGCTTGGTTCCTGATAGCCTAATTGCTTTCGCTCACCTGGGAACCAGAGCAATTCCATTCCTTTACTATGGCAGTTGCATTCTGCATGGCCTGCAGTTTCTTTACCATTTATAAAGAGTGGATCCATGCAGAGTGAATTGCATTAATCCATTGTGATGTTATTAGGCATGCAATGCTGAAAATAGCTCAGCCTGGTACAGGAAGATAAGTAGCTGGCACACCAATGTCACCAACACATTTTTTGTCCAATCTCTTAATGTTCCATTTTATGGGAAGCTTCTTAAGATGATATAGAGATGGCATTGATCATACTTATTGACCACTCCAGCACAGGAGTGTCAAACCTGTGATGTCACAGTGGTGTCACGTGATGTATTGTGACTGTTTCCCCTTTCACTAAACTGGAAAGGGGTGTGGCCTGCACGTGACGCATCTGGCCCACATGACGCGAGTTTGACAGCCCTGCTCTAGCAGATTCAGACTGCTAGAATAGTGCATTTATTCTGAGCTTTCTTGATCTCTCAACAGCCTTCAGTATCATTAATCATGCTGTCCTGCTCAGTTGGGAGTAAAAAACACTCATTAATATAGTTCTCTTCCTTTCTTCAAGGCCAGTTCCAGTCAGCCTTTGCTTCAGGGCTTTCCTCACTTTCTACTGCTACTTAACATCTACATGAAGCCACTGGGAAATATTTAAGACACAGTTCTATGTGCCAGACCTTCACTGTCCTTCTAGCCATGGAACTTCTGATTAATGCTCTAGGCACCATAGCTCTGCTCTCTATTCAACTGGCTCTCAAATTTCATGAAAATGTAACAATAAGCTCTCATAAGCTCAACATACCACTGGGTATATAAGGTGTTTCCTTATTTCACTTATTGCTTATCTGTGCTTCAAATATTTTAATTGCTATGTTGTGTTAATATTTGATTGCTGTCTTTGATTGTTTAATATTCAACAGTATTGTTTTATATCCTTTTATTGCTGTCTGATGTTATGTGGCTATGTTGTTTGCTTATACTGCCTTGGAATAAAGACTTATTCCTCACAATAGTGTGCCTATTAACAATAGCAATAGTACCTAGACTTATATATCACTTTACAGTGCTTTTTTACCTACCTTGGAAGAATGGAAGGCTGAGTCAACCTTGCTTCTGAAACCAAGAGAACCTATAGAACCTGTGATTCAATCCCACTTGCCTGTGAAGAGAGCAATGTTCCTCCATACAGAAGCACAGTCATGTGCTCTCATTGATGGTATTTATAAGCAAAAGCTATTGAAGACAGGAATACTATGTAGTACCCATTGGACTTTGAGGACTTTCTTTATCAATTACAATGCAAGGATGATACTATGGTATGAGATCAGAAGGAAATCTGTAATGCCTACTTTTTGGTATATCCAAAAAGAAGCTTAGCCTTAAGGTGTTTCTTTAGTAATATGATACCATAACCATTTATTTATCTGTTAATTAAAAATCTGTGCCTATATAAAAATAAATTTCTAGTTAAAGCTGAATTTGAAGGTTCAGGTTGCCACTGGGTTCATTCTCAGAGCTTCATGCTGATGATATCTGCACTATATCATCATCATCATCATCATCAAATTTATATCCAGCCCGGTTCCCAGGCAGTATTATCTGGAAATTATTATAATATATAATAATATATTTAGTGGAATATAGTACATCATAATATATTATTGATGGGAAAGCAGAAAAGAATCCTAATTATTACCAAATTAATGAGTTCTTTGTTTCTTTGTGTAATTCATAAGCAGTGACCAACAGTGCTTTACAGGAACTGAGTGTTTCAAGCTGTCAGGTGCTTCTTTGATCTTCTACTGCCTGAAGGGACAAGGTGACAAGATCCTCTTTTATATGTCCTTTTCTTGGCCTTGGCCCAGCTCATGGTGTCTTTCAAGATTCTTTGGGTTTTTTGTAAGACATGTGAACAATGAAACTAACCTGAATGTGTCACAGCAGGGCAAGAGATCAATTATGCTCCCTTGAGCATAATTTTGACAGCCATTGTGACCTGCTCAGTTCTCTCATTTGATATATTTTCTGCCTCATATAAACACAATTTAGAATTGTTACCTACTGTAGGGAAGCCTTAGTGGGACTGAAAGGGATTTAGTGATTAAAATTACATACATTTCTAACATTAAAACAATATTGGTAAATGAATGAAAACATTCTTCCCCCATACCCCAGCAATGTATGCGTGCAGTCTTAGAAAAAGCATTTATTCCTCCATAATGAAGAGGTGAAAAAGAAGTGTCATTTCTCTAATAAGTGTCAGACACTGCAGTTCTTATGAATCTAGGTATTAAAACTAATTAAGGCTTAAATGTTAATTGTGCTAAGTTTTTAGATTCACTTACGAGATTTTGAATGTATTACTCTAAGTGACTTAAATGTTGCAGGAGCCCTTATGAAGTGCTTTCCCTTATTTTACATTGTTTATGTGACCTTGAAGAACGTATGAGATCTGGTTTGGGAATATAGGATGTAAACCCCACAATAAAAAAAGACATTTCAAAATTCATTTGAGGCAGTGGAGTGACAGTTTCTCAGGTGAGGTTCGAAAACCTGTTCTTGGCTATTTTCAAGCCTTGAAATTAGAACTTTTAAAGTGATGATAATTAATTTTAAGTAGCACGAGACAACCTGTGACCCATCATCATTTGAAAGATATTTCCTGCCAAAGAAACAAGATGACCACAGGCAGGGGAAAAAGCAGTGGGAGCAAGAGTGACTTCAATCTTCCTGCCAGCTTCCCCATTGATTTTCCTTGTAGGAAGCTGGCAGGGAGTGGAAATTATGATCTCATGACTATGGTTGACTGGGGTGGCACAACAATGCAACAATACTGAAACAGCCATACCTTGCCAAATTTCAATCTCCAACCCAGGAGTCATGGATTCCAGATTTTGGATGCATTCTATAAGTTAGCTCATTTGAGGCATTTTGTATCAAAACTATTGCCCTGTGATGCACCATTTTTCCCAATTGAAAGTTATAAACAAAGAGACGTAAGAGTTTTAGTAGTATATAATTAGTGTTTTTGGTTCTTCTGAAAAGCAGTCAGAAGACTCCTAAGACAGGCTGTGTAGCAGCCTTCAAAGGATCCACCATTTTCATAACAATGACAAAAATGTCATGCTCTTGCATCTCTAGCCCTTTTACACTGTGTTTGATGCAATGTAAATCAGTCTGTGCGATCTAATAGAGAAGATTTGCTGAGACTCCCAAATCTGAGGGAAAACCCTCTGCAAAAACCCCGTGGTTGAGCCTTTTCAGTATTGGACCCCAGCCTCTGGAACAGTCTGCTACTAAACATTCAGACCACTCCCTACCACCCATCCCCCAACATTTTATTTCCAAAGCCATTAAAAGTTGGCTTATTGGAGAATCTGCTGCCTAAATGATGCTCTTCTAGTTACATAGTTAAATTGAATTTAAATTAAATTGAAATTGATTTTAAATCGGATTGTTTTAATTATCGGCCGAAAATATTTAATATTTTTAATTGCTTTTAATTTTTATATATCATGTTTTATTCTGGCTGTTCACCGCCCTGAGTCCGCAAGGAGAAGGGCGGTTTATAAATTGAAATAATAATAAATAAATAATTGATTTTCTATGTTCTAATCTTACATTTTAAGTATAACTACTTAGAGTCTTTGAAAATGGAGTGGCTAAAGTAAAAATAAATAAATATCATAAAATCAGGACTGATTTTGCCAGAGGCTAAAATGCTTTTAGCTTCTCTGAAATTAAACACAGTACACCAAAATAACAGGTTTTGAGTAGGTACTTAATAGGAATTATGGGATACAATCTTATAGTAGTTTGGTATTATTGTATGTTCTTTTCTGCTGGGAATTGAGTTGGGTAAACCCTGTTCATGGAAAATAAATCAAATAAGTCACATTGCATTCTTTAAGAAGAGAATAACAAGTAATTTGATCAGAAAAGTGGGATTGTAGTTATTCTACAAGAATCTATATAAAATTTTCATGACTATTTGCATTTATTCAAAGATACTTTCTACATATTGGCTCACTTGTTTATGAAACTCATAGTAATAGCTCAGATCAAGCTTATATGATGGATCAAATAAAATTGTCTAAATGGCTAGCTGAACAGGTAGTAGGTAGTTGTTTCTGAGACCTGCCCTGGGAAGCTAGATGGGGCTCATGTTTTTCTTCCACTTATAGGCATTTAGTAATAGTATCAAAAATAAAAAAAATGTTCATTGTCAATGATAACGCCATAGACTTTGTGGGTCTTAAACTATGTAGACGTTAGAATAGAATAACAGAGTTGGAAGGGACTTTGCAGGTCTCCTAGTCCAACCCTAAACCATTTCAGACAAATGGTTATCCAATCTCTTCTTAAAAACTTCCAGTGTTGTATTTGGTCTTGCTATTTACTATATCCCTGCCTTCTTTTTAAATCCACCTGAAGAATATACTACGCATTGATCAAGGATGTTGCAATCCATAGAATGATATGTCACAATGGCAATGGTCTGACAATTAAATATCAGAAGATCATTTAGTTCACCCCTACTTTTGAGCTTGTATTGCTCAACAAGTCTTATTTATTAAAACTGAATGATCAGAACAAGAATTAACATATGTTGATGTAGTTATTTATCAGATTTATGCCCCATTTTGTATAGGGCCCATGACCCTATACAGAAGTTCTAGGAAGAATACATAGTGCTCCTTCTTATCTTGGTTTACCTCCTTATTGTAAATGGAAAATTCAGAAGTATTTCAGGAGAAATCCAGAATCCTCACTGATCTTTTGAAAGATGTACTTTGCAATGGGGAGGGAGGGGGGAGAGAGAAGAAGGGTACTTATAAAGCACCTTCTCTCAGACCATTTAAATAGGTCCACCTTTTTTCCCAAGCTTCACAGATGGATCTTATGTTGCTCCTGATTATCATAGAAGAGACAACCAGGAAAAAACTTCCAATGTGTATTCATCGGGGTTATTTTAAATGTGGGGGTTTTTTTAAGCATGGGCTTTTATATTAAGTTTTATATGATGCATATTGATAACTGGAACTCTAAGAAATACTTCTATTTCATACCTCAACAGACCCTCCTCATCACTACTTGTAATGACATGATTTCAGCCATGAAAGTACACAATATCTTTTATCCTAATATCTATCACAGTATCAGATAATGTAATACATTGTATTTACTTGACTTTCTACTCTTTGACTGGGTCATTTTATGATTTCTGTTGGTCTTTGTCACCCTTCGTCATTTCTCAGACATTGCTTGGCTGTCTGGCCACAGATTTAACTGAATGTTCACTGTCCTCCAGATGGCCTTGTGTTCCATGGGACTTTCTGCTGTGAGTTGCTCAGAGCATTCCATTTGCTAGCAGTTAACAGCTTTTCCAATCGCTTCTAATCCCATTGCAGGGTTTTCAGCTCAGGAAACTGAAACTGAAAAAAAAAAAGAAGAAGAACCTTGAGAAATTCTATCAAATGACAGGTTTGCATGTAGTATTACAGTGAAACATAAAAAGAAGACTGCTAATATATTTTTGGACGCTATAAGCAAAGTTTAATTGGAATTTTAAACCTAAGATCTGCTTTAAATACCAGCAGAGATGGAAAGTCATGGTATTAGTCATTACACACAGTTCAACACATAAATTTAAATGTCTACACAAGGAAGAATCAAGAATATTAGCTAAAAGGATTTAGTACCTGGACAAAAGAGAGACCTAACTGTAGTTTTTTTCCCCCAAGAAATAAAATACCAGTTGCTTAAACAAAACTTTTAGAAAGAATGACTTGCATTTTATAATGGCTAGGTCCATACAATATGGTAAACCAAAAGCAATTAAAATACACATGGCTTAAAGCAACATATGAACCAAACCCACATTTCAGTGGCTAGACTGGTTACAATTACTTACACAGTGAGAGTTAATTCCACTGTTTCTAGCTTGTGGTTTGAACTCATGGGAAAGATTTACTCTTACAAACATTTATTATAATTTTAATTAATACACAATACATTAGTGCTCTCAAGTCTGCAGTTGATGGTATCAAAAGCTGTTGAGAAGTCAAGGTAAGGATGAATATATCTTGCCCTCACTAGAGATCATCCAAAAGCATGACCAGTGCAGGTCTGAAGCTCCATCAAAAAGGATCCAGATAATCTGTTTCATCCAAGGTCCTCTGAAGTTGCTGCATAACCATTTTCTTAAACAACTTCCCAGAAAGGCAGGTGAGATCCTGGATTAACATTGTCCAGTATAGTTGCATTTAGCAATGTGCTCTTGAGGAAGGGCTAAACTAAGGCCTTTTAAAGAGGCAAATAAACAACCCCTTCACTCAAACAGGACTTCACCACTGCAAGAACCCATGCACATGACATCCCCTGGGCCACTTTAACAAGGCAGGAGGGGCATAGATCTAAACAGCAAGGGTCTGACCCCACACTCCTAAAACCAAAATGTTCAAACTAATCCCAGATAACCTGGCAAGACTTCTGCCCAGACACTCCTCTGAACCTGCAATAATTCCACCATTCAACTCAATGTTTCTTCTCTCTCTTCATCTCCCTCAACTCTTTCCTGAACCATGGGGAATGCAGAGATCCATGAGAAAGGAGAGATTGCATGGGTGCAATCCAGTGGTGGAATTCAATTTTTTTTACTACCGGTTTTGTGGGCATGGCAGGGGAAGGATACTGCAAAATACGCATTCCCTCCCCACTCCTGGGGAAAGTATATTGCAAAATCTCCATTCCCACTCCACGCTGGGACCAGCCAGAGGTGATATTTGCCAGTTCTCCAAACTACTCAAAATTCCCTCTACAGGTTCTTCAGAACCTGTCAGAACCAGCTGAATAGCACCCTTGGTGCAATCTGATCTAAAGCCTTAGCTGCCTCCTTATTCCATGTGGCAACCAAGGTTTCAGCTGTACTCAGTGGTGAGATTCAGCCAGTTCTCACCACTTCGGGAGAACCGGTTGTTAACTTTCTGAGCAGTTTGGCAAACTGGTTATTGGAAGATATCATTAGGGCAGAGACCTGGTTGTTAAATTACTTGAATCCTACCACTGGCTGTACTGCACAGCAGACCAACAGGAACAACTCCTAGCAATTTCTGAAATCTAATGGGTCTAGTCTCCCTGCAGTGGATGGTGGCTCTGGAGAATCTCATGGTAATCAAAGTATGTGATGATGTCATTGAGATTTTTTCCCAATTTCAGATCACAGAGCCAATGCTTTGACAGGGACACTGGCTCTGATATGTGAACAGTGTCCCATGTTGGGTTCTGGATGATCTGGGATAGCCCCTTAATCATCATGGTGGCCTGAAATGAAACTATAATCTATCATCTATCATCTATCTTCAAACTATATAAATGATAATCCTTGGCAAATAGAATTAAAAGGCATGTTTCCTCTAAGCAGGGTAGAGCCTTCTCTGTGGCCACACCCACCCTTTGGAATCAACTTCCCATGGGTCTTCGGCTGGCCCCCCAACCTTCGTATCTTCCGCTGTGAGCTTAAGACCTGGCTGTTTGAATGCCCTAGCCAGGACTGATGGGGTCTACTGTTTTAAATTGGTTTTAGTTTGTTTTAGTCTGTTTTAATCTGTATTTATTGGGATTGTTTCATTTGTTGTGAGCCACCCTGAGTCCTTTGGGGAGAGGGCGGCATATAAATCCAATAAATAAATAAATAAATAAATAAATAAATAAATAAATAAATAAATAAAAATAATAATAATAATAATAATAATAATAATAATAATAATAATATAATACTCTGCATTTCAGCCCATCATCCTACCAGGATGGTAGCATCCAGGGCCTAGTCTGTGAAATCCCTGCTCCCTACCTATTTAACTATATTGAAATATGCTATTTTAACTTCTGGAGTAGCACCAAGAAAAAAATGTATCAGTGATTAGGGAAGTGAAAGTAGGTCAGTAGCATACTGCTTGCCAAATCCTTAGATACAATGTAGAGATTCTTAGTCATTCCAAGCAACAGAGTTACTACAAACGCTGATGGACAAACTGTACCAACAAATATCCTAAGGCACAGCACTTCTCACTCCTTTCTTTCCTCCATTTACTTCCCATTCATGTTTATTTTTGTCCTAGCCAAGGAAGAGAATAAAGGAACTTTGAAGCAATATAATGGCGTGAAGCATGGAGAAGATGATATATTTTGCTAGCATTAGAATAAGGAAATAAAGTGACATTATTTTTGCTTAATTCAACAAATTCTTTATATCCCATCAGTACTAACCTATCCCAAAAAGGGGTGGAGGGAACTTATCACATAACAATAAACAAATACAAAATATCAAATAACAAATGATAACCAAACACATAAACTTTTTCTGACTTTGTCTCCTTTGCAAGAGGAGGCATTTCAAGGCTTGCTCTCTAAGTTTCTTTTAGACCTGCAACATCCAGATTCCTTTCTTTAGTTCCTTCCTATCTTATGTAGAAATATAACCTGGAGGGAGCTATTAATTGTTGCTCTTCCATCATCCAGTCATCATACCACAGGCCTAATTTGATGCTCTGATGCTATGCCTCTCTTACATTTTCATTTATGAACATTTAAGAAATGAAGCTTTCTTTTTTCAAAATGATATTTCTAAAGTGTTTTTCTACTTCAAGGAAACAATAATTGTGTTTGCTAACAGTGTGCTACAATCTAATCAGTGACATTTTAGCCTTAGGTATCATCTGAACTCGTGGTGTGCAAATCCATAAAGTCAGGTTGAGAAAATTATATTTAGATTGATTTTTGATGATGAGCCATCAAGTGAATGTTGAGTCCTGGCAACTTTTTCCAGGAAAGTCTATACATAACTGAACCCTTCAGGCCTTCCAACAGCACACCTGTTGCTGCTGTAGTTGAAGTCCATCCATCTAGTCCAAAAGATGGGGGGGAGGGGGGAAACCTACCACATTTCTGTGCTGGGTGATACCCATAAATATAGGTATCATTTTAGTTGTTTGAAAACTGTCTCAGCAATGACAAAATAATTGGATTGGGAGAAACTGATAAATTGTTCACCTGTTTTCTAGTCCAACTACATTTTCCTCCATACTGCTTTCATGTTTGACATTCCAGGGTCTCATTGCAGACAGCACATCTCACTTGTGTATTCTGTCAATTTCAGATTGAATGTGTCAATTTCAGATTGAACACCCTATTTTTCTGTTAATGGCTGGAACATAAACTGGGATAACCATCATATTAGAATCTAATTGATATAATCTGTTAATCTGCTAATCGTTATCAGTTAAATGACTACATTGTATCCCAATACACTCTCTACTGTATCCTTCCGGACTGAAAACAACACTATTTCTTCTTTAACATGACCTTAGTAATAAACAGGAAGATCAATTTAATCTTATCAAATTAAGGCACCAGGTGAGAAACCTGGAGACTGTGAGTCCCAGTTTAGGCACAGAGCCAGCTTGGTGACCTTGGGCCAGTCCTTCTCTGGGCCCTAGGAAGAAAGCAATAGCAAGGAAATCCATTGAAATTCTGAAATCTTGCGAAGAAAACTGCATGGATTTGTCTAGACATTCACCAGGAATCAACACTGATTCAAAGGCGTGCACGCAAACACACACACACACAACTAATAAATAGTAAAAAATTTTGTCTGAGTGTGTCCAATTCCATTCCATTTCAATTTGTATGCCTAAAATGTTACATATGTACTTGCTTCATTTCAATTTTCACTGTAGAAGTTCCTGGGTTCCACAGCACAACATTGCAGTTTTGGATTGACTTTTTCTGCAGGTCTGCAAAGGAACTATGCATTTTGAAGACTTTAATTGAGCTGCATCATAAACATTATTAGAATGTCAAATGATCCGGAGGTCTTTCTCAATAATGTACTAAGTACCCTCTGACCTGAGAGCCCCGTCATGTGGCACTGGCTTGTCAATCACTTTATACTGTCTATCCATGTCGCTTCCTTGGTAAAATATGAGTCATTTACAACTGCCTCTTCCAGGCAGTTTGAAAGGATGTGATCATCCATCTCTAGTATCTCCCTATATCACTGCTGCCTAATATAGATGCCTGCTTGACCTAGCCAAGCACCTGGAATGACCTTCCTACCTTACATGAACCTGCTGGGCATGGAGTACACTTCTGGCATTCTTTGCTCATTCCTTTCAGAACAACCCCCTCCCCAAGACAAGGCAACATAATAGGACTTGAGAGGGGATAGTTACATTAACTGTGAGTTTATGGGCAGTACAAATGCAGCCAATGAATAACATTAGTCATCATCTTCAGAACAAGGTTATTATTTATTTATTTCAGTGCTTTAGGGTGAAATATAATGCCCTGCCCTTCCTGAAACTCAAGAGTCTTTCTTCCTGTTAACAGCTTAAGGTGGGGACAGATATTTGTATGAGTTTCACTTTTATACTTCCATTACCAATTGATTCTAGGAAAGGGAATTGCTATCACCGTGTATTTAGGGACGCCTTATTTGTTTACTTAAAACACCAGTATGGAGATTACTGTATTTCCAAATCACAGGCGTAAGGGATGCCTTTCTCAAAGTGCAACAAAACTCTTCCTTGTTTTCATGGATCTTTCTGGCAATAACTCAGCTTATCCAGGATGCTCCTTGCTACTCCAGCCCAGACTGCGCCCCTCCTCCCCTCCTTAACTTTTAATCGCTTTCACGCACTTTTGACCAACGGGACTTCGCGCCATTGTCCGTCTAAGCGTTGGAGCTTCAGGATCTGAACGCTCGCCGTTTCTTTCACGCCAACGTTCCCCCAGCCTGGTGCTTTTTAGGGTTTTGGAGAGTAACAAGCCGGGCGGAAACGCGAGATGAATCGCTCTTTTCTCCAGGTGTCCGGGAAGGAACCGGGGAGGAAATAAACAACCGCCTGAGCGGAATCTGAAGACAACTACAGTTGCGCTCTGGGCTGAACAAAAGGCGCGTTGTTTCCCGGCTTCTTCCGCTCTCATTCCATTTCCCCTCCCCGATTATTTCAGACCGGCGAAGATTTCAACGGTCCCGCGGGCAAAAGTGCGCGTCGGAAGCTGTCAGGCAACACAGTCTCGGGGATGGGTGGGTGTCGAGCGCTTCTGAAGTTTGCTCTGGTGGACGTCGAGGCGCCCTGAAGAGGCTTGGAGAGCTCCCCGCCTCGTCTTTTCCCACCTAGTGCTGCCAATGCACCGCGCTCGGCCACCCCCCGTGTCCTTTTAGGGCTCTAAACCGGCCACCGGCGCGCGTAAAGTAACCTCGTTTCCGATTTTATTCCAGGCACTCTTGGAAATCGGAGCGAGGAGAGCACTTGTGGGAAACAATGGGCGGGGATGGAAGGGTGTGTTGCTCCTGGCGAAGAGATTAGACCGCGCATGCTCGCCCGCGCCGTATGACGTGAGCTGCCTGGCTTAGCAGGGAAAAGATCAAAGAAGAGGGAGAGGGGGAAAAAAAAACCCGACGGAGAAGCGAGCGGGGCTCGCGGGGTTGCGCAGGAATCGGCCCAGCGCAGCGGGAAGTTTCTGGCAGGAGGGCAAGAGCGAAGCAACCTCGGCCGCTCTCCGGCCATCTGTGAGCAAAGTTGCCTTGTCTTTCCTCCATCTCCGCCTCCTTCGAAGCCAGCTGCTGTGCCGGCGCTGCTACGATTACGGGCGCCGCGGACCGGAGCGCACATGGGAAGGCGAGCTAGCCTGGTGCACGCATGACAGAGCGGGAGCGAGAGACCAGAAGCTCCCGCCAAGAATACCCGACAGCAGGTCATGGCAGGGCAGGGCTGTGATCGGGGCTGCTGCTGTGAGGTAGAAATCCCAGCGTGGGTGCGGGAAGCAGAAGTGTGAGCCGAGCCGAGCCGAGCCGAGCCGAGGCAGAAAGAATCCCCCCTTGGGCGAGAGCAGCGAAGGGAGGGCGCCGCCGGAGCAGCTGCCAGTCGCCTCACCATGGATTGCAGCCGCCTCAGGACTCTTATTAATAGATACGTAAGTAAAGCGGGGGTGGAGGGGGCGCGCGCTGCCTTCTTCGCAGTCTCGACTTACCCGGGGCGAATCCGGATACCGACCGGCAAGCTGCCTCATTTAACGTAGAGGCCCTTCCCCCCCCTCCCCCTGTGCATCCGCCACATGTTGTTTGGCAGCTGCCCCTGGAGCCTCGTCCGCGGCTTTTCTTCTTTCCAGGGAATTGCGATGGCTTCAGATCCCGAAGGAGCTGAGCAAAGCCGGCCCCTTCTCTGTTTGGGAAATGTTGATCCGGGGATGGGAGATAAGTCTCCCCGCTCCCGCCTTACTCTATTCGTGACAGATGAAAGAGGGAGGATTACAAGTTTTGAGGCTGCAAATATGGATCCTTGGGTGCCCTGCTTGTTTTTCCCAGGCGCGGAGGTTGCTCCTGGATACAGTTGACGAAGACCAGCTCGGTCCTCGTCTCCGCTGCATTTAGTTTAGTATTTAGGGAGGGTGCTTCCATGAGGCTTACTGTGGTTGATTTTTGCCTCATGAAAACAAACAGGCTTCAGATCCTATTTATGCAGCATATGATCCTACATTTATCTCTTTGGAAATACATTCATTAGATCCAGGGTAGCTGTTGCCAAGGCAGAGGTTCAAGTTGATTGCTCCTCCAAAAATTACTGTTTCTCTTTGATTTAACTTTTTCATTTACTTTTCATTCTTCCATTATTCACATCCAGACACTGCATGCTTTTTATTATGAAAATTTCACTTCAACAGATAATTTGCGCCTGTAATTTCAGTCTGAAGAAATTAATGTGGTAGCAATTACTAAAATTCATCACCAGAACGTAGTCCCCCCCCAACACTTATTTCAGGATTTTTCTTTTAAAAAAAAACTTTCATCAATTACTGTTGGGGGTTAGCAACAGATTGCATTAAGGACGATCTTTTAATTAAACAATCATATTAATTCCAAGTATGTTGTATAAAAGCATATCCCAATTGACTTTACTGGGACTCATTACTCTATGTCTCCATTTAGAATGGAATGGAATGGAATGGAATGGAATGGAATAGAATGGAATAGAATAGAATTTTTTATTGGCCAAGTGTGATTGGACACACAAGGAATTTGTTGTGGTGCATATGCTCTCAGTTTACATAAAAGAAAAGACACGTTCATCAAGAATCATAAGGTACAATACTTAATTATAGTCATAGGGTACAAATAAGCAATCAGGAAACAATATCAATATAAATCGTAAGGATAGAAGCAACAAAGTTACAGTCATACATGTAGAAAGACTTCTTAATAGAATGGGAGTTGGTTGCAATTAAATACTGTACTTTTCAATAGGAATAGAAAGCCTGTTTTGTGAGGAACATATACTGATTGGTAAGATAATTCTATTGAACACTAATAGCACATGCATTGAAATTGGAAAGCCAGTTTGTACTTTCTAAATTTGTTTAGGGTTCATGACCTATAAAAGAATCACACATTCCCCTGACATAGCATATTTAGAAAAAAAAATAACTAAACATTTACATGACATTACATTTTATGAGGCTTTTTCAGCATGTAAAATCTCTGCAGGCCTGCTTTAAATATTATTACAAGCTCTCTTTTCTGAAGCTTTCTACTTCCTGATCAGTCATGAGTCTGATAATCCATCTCATGATTTGCAACTGAGGTCATAAGAAATAGCCCTTGAGGCATGTTCTACATGATTGTCCCCAGCAGGTAGCCATTGCTAGCTTGTCTGGGGTTTCTTGATCATTCTGATACAATCTGCACTTTGTTAACTTATAAGTAAAAACTTCATGTAAAAGAGTAGGGCCTGACTGCTTTACTATGTTGCATTACTGATGCTAACCAATAGTAATAAGAGAAATAAATTTAAGCAAAGGGAAATGAATCACATTTTGTTTAGCATAAATATTGAATTTTCCTTGAAATGTTATCTGGCTCTGAGTGTTCTGTGCATAAAATAAATTTAAAAAAATGCTAACTGGCTGTGGGTGTTCTGTGCAGAAAACAGGGAAAAAAAGAATGACAAATTATTTTTCCTAAAGATACTGTGCATACAATTGCAGGTGTCATTTATTCAGATTATTTCAGTATTACTAGTCAGGGAGTTAGTCAGAAATTATGAGGCACAAAAATCATTGCACCATATGGAAAGTTTGTGCTTGGCTTTCTATTATAACCAAAGTCACTTTCCATGACATGGGCAGCTTTATAAATTTGTTAAATAAATAAAATAAATAAAACCAAGAAACCAAGTTAAACAGAAGAACAAAGAGTTGTGATATCCTCTACCACAGGACAAACTTTGCTATAAATTGTAGATAGTCTTCAATATTGCAGCTCCGTGAATTAGTTGACATCAGCTAAACTTCAAATTGGCATGGTATGTTATAATATTCTCTGGTTTATTCTAGAATCACTTAGACCATCTGGATCGATCCCCACCCTACCCCATGAATTTATGTTAAATCATCCGTGACTGATGGTTCCTCAACCTTCAGTTGAACTAATCAATAAAGAGGAGCCCATCACCACTGGGTTATACCTTAAATCCATTATTCTGTGTCCTTCAGTCTGAAGCAGCCCACAGCCTTCTTATGTGTGGCAACTTTTTAGATCCTTCAAAAAAGCTGTCATACTCCCTTGTATTCATTTTATTCATTCCTCTTTTCTCAAGGCCCACTGCTATTCCAAGACTATATTTTTGCCAGAACTGCCACCAAGCCAGAAATGTAGTATCCTATACCTATGCTTTTGATTTTTGTTTTCTATAAGTGTATAGCTTTGCATTTGTCTCCGTTTATTTAAATTCTGTTATTTTGGGCCTGTTTTTCTAACTTAAGATTGTTTTAAATTATATTTTTGATTTCTAACATATGAGCTATCTCAAACAACTTTGTGGCATTGCAAATCTGACAGTTGTTTCCTCTATTATTGCTCCCAAGGCTTTATAGTAATGTTAAACAGTATAAGACTTAGAACTGAGATTGTTCACTCTGGTTTGTTTTGGAATCATTGTTGAATTCTCTTTTCAGAACTGTTTTCAAGGAGTCTGTATCTATTTATCATCTATCCGGTCCCCACTTAATGGTTTCCTAATCACAAAGACTAGGGATACATTGTTAAATTCTTTGCTGAAATCAAGCTATATAATATTCTGTAGTATTCCTACCATCTACCAAGGAAGATAGCAATAGCACTTAGATTTATATACCACTTCACAGTGGTGCCCAATAAAAAGAAATAATGTAATCCAGTTTGACAAGGTTTATTTTTGACAAATCCACTCATTTTCAAATACTTATAAATTATTTATGATTAACTCCAGATATTGGGGCCAAATTTTATTTATTAATTTGCCAACCATCTCAACCCAAGGCAACTCTGGGTGATCTAAAACTAAACTATAGATTGCTGATCTATAATTTCTCAACTCTTTCATTTTTTTTTCCTTTTGGTAGTTAGCAGTATCATTAGTCTACCAATCATCTAGCATTTTACTGGTTTTCCAGGTTTTCTACAGATAATATATAAAGGTTCTTCAGCAAAGATCTCTAGTATATTAGGATATTAGGATATTAATCATTTCTTCTTAAATAAATATTTTTCTCTTTCTGTTATTTTGAACATTAATGATATCAGTTGTGTATTTTTGTTATTGTATTCATTATGGGAAATATCCCACCAGATCACTGCCATACCTATTTGTTTCTGGGATGTATAGTACTATAGTATATATTTTTTGTAATACAATGTCTAGAAGAATATGAATATTGTTGAGTCCTATTGGTTATTTAAGTGAACTGAAACCAGATTTGAAATTTAATACAGGTATCTGAAAGAAGTAACAGAAACAAAATGTTTAAGATATAAGAAATTTGCTGACTTCCACATCTGGAGCATAAAATGTGATTAGAGTTCATATGGGCACACCTGTTAGAAACATCTTAAACAAAATTTGTCTTTTCCCAGATCAGCTACAGAGTCATCCATGTAACTCCAGAAATGCTGCAGCTGATTTAAGGGTTTCCTGACAGATGCTTCACTCTGAATCAGATTTTGTCCTTTGAAACTGGATCTTTTGCAGAATGTTATAATAACTATATTCATATCTGGAATTTATTTATTTGAATTATATCCCATCTTTACAGATTGGTGTATAACCAAACCAGATAATTTAATTTAAAAGCAAAACAGACTATAAGGTTATACCTTAAAATTATCAATAAAATTGATCCTAAGATAGTGTAACAACAATTAAAATTCTGGTGGAAAAAACCTGTACAGGCTTTTTAAATATTAGGATTGGAGTGGTTGATGCAATACACCTTTATTACAAACCAGAAAGAGAGGGCTCTGATAACAGAGGATTCTCCTGCATGTCTTAACAATTGTGTCAAAACAGGAGAAATGGACCTCAAATAAATGGGCCATAAATGGTTTAAAACTTTAATTTAATTGGATAATATCAACACCTCAGAATAAATCTTCTTAGCAATTTATGAATGTACAGATATTTTATAATAGATATGTTGTACCTTGTGTCAGTTAGTATCCTACCTGTGCCATTTTATATCAGTTACAAATTCCTGATGCTTCTCCTGGGTAACCTCAGTTAGAGCGTATTATTGTATCAATGTGGAATGCAATCAAGGCATGTATAATGGTTGCTAAGTCAGACTAGCTTAGAAAAGGTTGTATCAGGCATAATGATGAAAAAACTTTCTAAATGTAATTATTCCCAGTGAATCCAATAGCACCCGAAAATTCAAGATTGCAGATTTTTCAGAGGGTGTAAAACTCCCTCTAAAACAGGCTAAACTTTCATCTTTGAATCCAGTTCCCTATTTAACATCTACTTCTCTTTCAGCTTGCTCTGTACCAGTTCTTATCCAACTTAAACAATCTTTAACAGTACAAATTACTTCATTAAAGTTGAATAGTAAGAGTCAATAGAGCTTCAGGCATTAATGATACTGCATAGCAGAACTCCAGATGACACCTCTCAGTACCTTCATGCATATTAGTAGAAGGTAAAATATAGTACTATTGGAATATCATAAGTCATGTAGGAAAATCATGATCAGTGTTATCTGGGAAAAGGAGCAGGGCTGTATTTCCCTTGACTTGTTCTGGTATTGGTAATCTACCAAGATAACCAGAAAAAAACTCTTACGAAGATCAAATGGGCTCTATCAAAATGGATGAAATAACATAATTTTAACTAACTGAATGGATCTAAGAAAGTATTTCGTACATAAAAATGGAAATAGCATGAAATATGTGAAATAGACATAATTGTTCAGAAATAATACCTTGGACTGAGTCACATTGTTAAGTCCTTTATGCATTTCTGCATTAGAATTTTGTACAATTCTTATTTTCAAATATATCACTAAATCTTTCATTTTTAGCAACAGTGCGGCTTAACATATTTTGGTCAGCAGTTTGAAGTTAGAGAGCACCTATTTTCTAAAATGCTATCTCATCACCAAGCACTTCATATTATTACTGCTTATTTTTTTTTCCTTCTGGGCAAAAGGTTAAAGGTTATCTTTAACAAAGTATTAACTTGCAACCATAACTCTTTATGTTCTGAGGAAGCTTATGAATCAAATTTATACCTCATAGCTATGGTACATGTTGGAAACAAGGTAATGTTTGGGTAGTTTGCTTTAGCTTTCCAATTTATTTACAAACCTTTTTTAAAAAAATGTGTAAGAAATGAATGGAGAAGGTGAATACAGAGGCAGTTAAGTTAACATTGGTTCCTAGCCATTGTACTGGGATCCCTACCTATAAGGCATCTATAGTTAAAATAGTACATATGAGAAATAAATTTTTACTATGGGAACCTTATTTAGTTGGAACTTACTTAAATGGAAGTTTAGAATATACTTACTTTATCAGGAATCTTCTGGAAATTAAGAAGCCAAAATGTAAGAAGTGTAGCTGCTAGGATAGAAAATAATTACACCTCTATTCTCTGTAAGCAAATTTGGATCTTCCAAAGAGAGAAAATTTTTAGGCTAATAAGTGCTTATTTTATATTCGACTGAGCCACTGAAAGCCTTGAAGCATTTAAGACAGGTTAGTGCAAAAAAGAGAGAATAACAAGGATCAGATATGAAGCCAATTATATTTTTTTGGAGGTCTCTGGGAAGATGTATAAGAAGTAAAAGCTATGTAACCGAATTCTTCCTAAATTGGCAAAGGGTATGTTTTTCTTTATTAATATCAGCAAACTGAGTTTGCTTGATTAATTCCATTTTTCTTATAAACTTTACATGAAGAATTATTACTTACTGAAAGTTCACAAGGCAGTGCTGACTTTTATTACTGAATCTTTTGCCAGTATTCAATTACAACATCTAAACAATAAGCTTAAGAAATTCATCTTGATGCACGTTTGCTTATTGATTGCTTAGAATCAAAACTGGAATTCTGGGGGAAAATCAGATAGACAAATCTGAGCATCTGCAAAATGCCCTTTCTAATTCAATTCCTCTCCAATTTTATAGAAAAAACTAGTATGAAAAGCAAATGAGGAATTTAATAATCTAATCTCACCTTTAAACACAGCAGCTTCATCCCTCAGGTTGAAAATCAATCTTTGCATATTCTAAATGCATTAAGAGTAATAAGATCTTAATAGTCAATTTTTCATATTTTATTTTGTTTTGTGTGGAGGGAAGGGGGCTTATACAATAGTTTGAGAATCCTCCTACTTAGCAGGATATCATTCATTTAAATTAGTCTAAATTTGCATATGCTAGTTCCTGTTGTTTGTGTTGGAACAAACTTGAAAGGCAAGGTCAAATGCTTTGAATATTTTCTAGATTTAAAGTAGCAGACTGTTGCCAGTTTGCTTACCTTTTGGAAATTGTGGACAATGTAATTTTCTGTGTATAATTTGTGCCCAGCCTTTAGATTAAACTAGGATTACATAGTCTGTAAATTTGTGGTTATTAACTTGTAGAGGTGTGCCTTAAAGGATAAATGAACAAACAAAACAGGTTCCTTTCCTTCCTCCAAGGAATAAATAATATATTTCTCAACTGACAGCATAAATATAGATGCAAATAGTTGGAGTTTGTTGTGGTTAAAATGAAATGAATGTTAATGAGGTGAGTAGGAATCCTAATGTCCATCAAGGAGTATTGGATGGATGGTGTGGCAAGGGTTACAAGGAAAGTTGTTAGTAGAATAATGCACCTTTAAATATGAAAATATTGTATGGCTTTTTAAAACTAGAGATTCATTGTTTTCTTTTTATTGATTGCATCTGGACTGAAAAAAAATAAATCCCACTCATATAGAATGAAGGAAATGAGTGTAACAGTACAGGGAAAGTTTATTTATTTATTTTATTAAACTTATATGCCGCCCTCTCTCCCAAAGGACTCAGGGCTGCTCACAACAATAAAAAACACATAAAATTCAGTATTCAAATATAAAAACCAAAACAATCCCCTTAAAAAACCCCTTTAGTCCAATCCAGCCATGCCAAATAGCCATGGATTGAGGTCACGGTGGAAAGAGCAAAGGTCAGTGGCCATCCGGAGCTCCAGGGGGAGCTGATTCCACAGAGTAGGCATGCCCACAGAGAAGGCCCACTCCCTGGGAATTGTCAGCTGACACTGTCTGGCCGACAGGACCCAAGGAGACCATCCCTGTGAGAGCGCACCGGGCGATGGGGAGCTGTCGCTGGCCACAGGTGGTCCATCAGGTACCCCAGGCCTAAGCCATGTAGGGTTTTATAGGTAATTACCAGCACCTTGAATCTCACCCGGAGGGCAACTGGTAGCCAATGCAGGTCACACAGGAGGGGTGTAACATGAGAGTGTCGGGACACTCCCATCATTACCCATGCAGCTGTATTCTGCACCAGCTGAAGCCTCCGGGTGGTCTTCAAGGGCAGTCCCATGTAGAGAGCATTGAAGTAGACAATCCGTGAGGTGCATGAGTGACTGTGCGCAGGTCATCACGGCCGAGGTAGGGGCGCAACTGGCGCACCAGACGAATCTGAACAAATGCCCCCCTGGTCACAGTCAAAACATGGTCATCCAGAGTCAACCGTGACTCCCGGAGGATGCCCAAATTGTGCTCCCTTTCCATAGGGGGCAACACCTCACCCCCTATAGCCAATGATGGAATATTCTCCTGGGACCACAATTCCGGTATCCACAGCCACTCCGTCTTGTCAGGGTTGAGCTGAAGCCTGTTCCTCCCCATCCAGAGCCGTATCACTTCCAGGCTCCGGGACATCACGTCAAAGGCATCACTGGGCTGATTCGGGGTGGATATAAAAAGTTGGGTATCATCAGCATACTGATGATACCTCAACCTGAAACCACGAATGATCTCCCCCAGCGGCTTCATATAGATGTTGAACAGAAGGGGAGAGAGGACTGACCCCTGAGGGACTCCACACGTGAGGGGCTTCTGGGCCGACCTCTGTCTCCCCACCGACACCGCTTGCGAATGCTCAGAGACGTAGGAGGAGAACAACCATAAAACAGTGCCTCCCACTCCCAATCCCTCAAGGTGCTGCAGCAGGATACCGTGTTCGATGGTATCAAAAGCCACCGAGAGATCTAATAGGACCAGGATAGAGGAATAACCCTTGTCCCGAGCCCTCCAGAAATCATCCACCAGCGCGACCAATGCTGTCTCCGTGCTGTATCTGGGCCTGAAACCCGACTGGTACGGGTCCAGATATATTGCTTCATCCAGGGCCAATGGGACCTGACGTGCCACCACACTCTCAACAATCTTCGTAATAAAGCAAAGGTTGGAGACAGGACAGAAGTTATTCAAAATAGCTGGATCCAGGCTAGACTTCTTAAGGAAGGTCTCAATGACTTGATGAGACATAATCAGTCAAAGTTTATATTCTGTCAGAACAAAACTTAAAAATATTGTGAGTGCTACAGGCAGACAATTCAAAGGCAAACCAAGAGATTTTGGGATCAGCCTCTTGTTCCTTTGTTTTGCATCCTATAGTCACAAGAATAGGTGGCACAGAGGTCCAAACTGACTGCTACTGACCAACTGACGTGCAGAAAAAATGGTAAGGATTTCAGCTTTCTTTTTAAACTCTTCCTATGAAAAGGTTAGCATGGGAATAATATTTAATATGTTATCAGGAAAATTCTCTGGGTCCTCAACAGCAACAACCAAAAACAGAGGTCTTTCCAGATGCTTTTAATTAAACTCCTGGGGACACTTAGCCAACACCTTGCAGAGCAGAGAAAGCACTAATTTCTCATCAACTTTCTTTAATAGCTGCTAGCACTTAGGAGAAGCCAGATGATACAGTCTGCAGCCGCCAGCCACCAGCAGACACAGACACTAATTTACAATGTTCCATTATTACAGGGTTTGTTTTCTTTTTTAAAAAAAAAAACTTTAAAATAATTTTTAAGCACTGCTGCGTTGTATGAATAAATAGAAGAACAATACAATGCTGCCCAAGTAGAATAAAATCCTACTAAAAATAAAAATAATGCACTCTGAAAAGTTCTGATTGGAACAAGAATCAATTATGCACACACCCATGGATGAGCAAAAGTTATATGGAAGGGTAGCACAGATCAAGAGACGGAGAAAGCTCAATAAACAATGGAGGATGAAGTCTTCAGCTTGGGTAGGCAACAGGCAGAAAAACGGCACTGTGGGAAATCCCCTTGGCTCCCACCAAAACTCAACATACATACTGCATTCAACATAGAGACTGGGTTTTTTAAAAATGTATTTTAAAATCTCAGCATAAATGCAGAACATGAGCACGAATAGGAGGGGAGCAAGGAGCCTGGTAGCTCAGCAGACTAAAAGCATTGTGATTAACACCAGCTGTCTGCAATTACTGTAAGTTCAAATCTCACCAAGCTCAAGGTTGACTCAGCCTTCCATCCTTTCTAAGGTAGGTAAATTGAGGACCCAGTTTGTGGGGGCAATAAGCTGACTTTGTATAAATATACAAAAAGTATGAAGGCCATTGCTTAATGCATTGTAAGCCACCCTGAGTCTCTGGAGAAGGGTGGCATATAAATCAAATTTAAAAAAACCTGAGCCCAAAATTTCTGTTGCTAAATGAAACAGTTGTTAAGTGAACTTTGCCCCATTTTATGACCTTTTTTGCCATAGTTGTTAAGTGAATCATTGCAGTGCTTAAGTTAGTAACATGGTTGTTAAATGAATCTAGTTTTCCCATTGACTTTACTTATTGGAAGGTCACAAAAAGTGATTCCAAAATCCCAGGACACTGCAACCATCATAAATGTGAATTGATTTCCAAACATCCAAATTTTGATCAAACGACCATGGGGATGCTGTGCGGGGGAGTGGCGGGGGGGTTGTAAGTTTGAAAAACAGTCATAAGTCACTATTTACAGTTACGTTGTAACTTCAGATACTCACTAATGAACTGTTGTAAATTGAGGACTACCTGTAGTCTGAATCTATCCTTTCCCTGACTGAGAAAACCAGTCCAATCATTGTATTTACTACTTTTTAGATTAAAAACTAAAGTATCAGTATTTTGTGTGAAGCAGAATTGGGCGCATGCACATGGACACAATCTCCTCTGCATAAACTTTCTAACCAAAATTAGTACATAAATATGCTGCTCCAAGAGAAAGGTAGCGTAGATGCACCTTTCAAGGGAAACTGTGCCAGCATGAGGTCCCTGGTTGTACTGTCATCGAGTCTAACCCAGTGGTGAAATCCCCCCCCCCCGTTTCTATTCAGCTCACTGAACTGGTAGTGCCGGCGGCGGGAGGCTGCCAGAACATCATTATGTCCCGGTTTTTTTTACCATCTGCGCATGCGCAGAAGGTTCTTTCACTGCTGGTCAAATCCCTTCTCACCCTGGATTTTCAGGAGCTCTCTTCACTGGGGAGATTTACATCATTGGTAATTTACTCTTGAATCATATAGACTGGAAAATACAAATGTTTGTTCATCATCCAAGAGCTTTAACCTGCACATGACCCTTGTGAGAATTCATACTGCCAAGACTGTCTCACTGGAGTCTGTCTTTCCCTGAAGTTAATCCATGAATTGTTTTAAGGAAAGTAACAAAGGTAGATGATGGATTTTTAGAGATTTCTCTGTGCTGAAAGGGTCACTGCAAAGAACAGATCAAGCTTAGAAGGGACCTTTGCCATGAGTCATGCCAAATCTAATGCTTTTGGGAAACATTCTAAGCAAAGCTATGGAGATGAGAACATTTACTATCTATTATTGCTACTACTGAGGACGTCCTTCCATTGGCACAGAAAAATTCTACAAGTTACAAAGCTTTAGTTTATCCAAACTGTTATATCAATATAAGTATAGCTGAATATATGAATGAAGGAATGAGAGTTAGGATCTGATTCAGTGGCATATAAATTTATGTAAATGAATAAATTGAATGCATTGCACATTTTCATACAGTATTTAGATTTAATGTGCAGGTTGCCTGCCTCGTTTATATTTAAATTAGTAGGTGCTTGAGCTTCCTTGACATCAAAAGATGTTTTGTGTTCCAATCTTTGCTTTGGAATGGTTAGTATTGTGCATCATCTATTGATTCCTCAAGTCAGATGGGCACCACATTCAGGAGGAGGGCTTTCTTTCCTTTCCAAATGATCACCCTCAGTTAGGAAAAGGGTTGGCTGAGCAAAGAGTCAGCATGGCTAATTTCTGTGCTGTAGGAACTGCTTCTCTTCCAGCACAGGTTTGGCCCAGATGTATCACCTTTGACACCAATTCAGGATCCATTTTGGGATTCCATTTTGATACTTAGGACAATAGACATAGGAGGATTTGAAGCGGTGGTAGCTCAGAGATTGATGAGCCAAGATTTTCCGTAGCCACTTCTACTTTGTGTCTTTGAACTCAGAAGTTTCATCTTATCTAATGATAGATGAAACTCTGTAATGCAGAGGAATTTTAGAGGGTTTTTAAATAAATTGCTCTAGGACCATGAAATGTTTCTGTATGAGGAATAATTAGAAAAGATCCTCAAGTTTTTAATATCAGGGGGAATGGTGAGAATCAATTTCTTGAAAGTGCAGTCCTTTACCTATTATACCAATGGAATTGTTATTTTTATTAAAGTAACCATGTTAACATGAATTTATAAAGTAATTCAGCTCTAATGTCTTTTTTTGGTAGCTTTTAGTTTGGTTGTCTTCAAAACTAAAGCTATACATATGCGCTGATTTTTAAAAGAATGATGGTCCTTCAGTTCGGCTGCTAAATATTGTTGGTTTTAAAATTTGTTCCATTGAAATACAGGATCTGCTTGTCACACCTTCCAGTTGCTGCAGTTCACTAGCAAAGCTATCAATGGGCGATACAACAGAAGATTATGTTTTTCACTCAGCTTGTTGTACAGTTTAATGCTGATCAGGGCTGAGAGGGATTGGTTGCCCAAGGTGATCCAGCTGGCTTCAGTACCCAAAGGAGGATTAGAAACTTGTTTTCCCACTCCTAGTCCAACCCTTTAACCATTACACCCATTGGTTTTCAGTATAGTTTCTAAGTGTTTTGTAAAATTGGAAATTTAGTCATCATTTATGTTGGCAATTGTTTCATTTGAACTACTGAGCTACAGCCAAGAATGTTCATATTTCTTCAGATAAGTTGCTCAACATTAATTTGTTCAAAAGTGAATTGTTAGAGTATCAAGTGCTTAGCATGAGAAAACTGTACTAGATTCTGTTTTATTTTCCGGGACTTGGGAAACTTTACTAGAAATGTTTCTTTTTTCTTTTGTTCTTTTCCCTGAACAAGTTTGAGATCTTTTTGAAAAATATTTTAAAAGATACTTCAAAGCTTCCTTCAGTATTACTTGAGTAGCATTATAAGAATGAGATAGGAAGAACAACAAAAAATCATACCAGCTGACAATCATGGGTCTGTATGATCAACTATGCTCTCTAAGTGCTCTGAAGTATAAAAAGCTACTTAGTTGAAGTATTTAACAATTCTTTCTGTTCAAGTTGGCAGTTAGAAAATGTGCAAAATCAAATGGCCTCCTTTAAGGGTGCTAAATATAACTTCTGATAATTCTCATAATTAAAATATATCTGTAACTGTTTATACCAGGGGTGTCAAACTCAAGGCCTGGGGGCCAGATCTGGCTCCTGGGATACTTAGATCTGGCCCATGGGGCCACCCTGGAAACAGTGAAGGACCACCCTGTGTTGCTTCTGCCAGCAAATACAGGCTCTCAAACTCCATTTTCAGTGCAAGGGCCTCCTGCAACCTTCTGCCAGTGAAAATGGAGCTCGGGAGCCTGTTTTCACAGGCAGAGCACTTGGGCCACCACAGGTTCACCCGATAGGAGTGACGTCGAACTGGCCACGGCCACTTGGCCACACCCACCCCAGCCCCCTGAGGTCAAACACAACCCTGATGCGGCCCTCAATGATATCGAATTTGACAGCCCTGGTTCACACCCAGTTTCACACAAATGTGCATATTGCTTTTTGTGCCATGCATTAGCCAGTGTGCTGCCTGATCCAGTTATGAGAAGTTGCTTTCAGCTTTAGAGGCTTGAAAATGTAGACATTATGCTTTTATCTTTTGGGTTTATAACTTGTCCTCCCTTACCTATCTTCGGTTATTTCAGCTGGGTGGATCCACAGGATAGTGAATCCATATTTGGGGGATAAAGTGTTGCTGGCAGCCTTAAAAAGAGAAAGTTGCATGTCCTTTTCTAAAAAAACAAAACAAAAAAATCTTCCTATAACCAGGGGTCTATGACAGGTTCTACCTGTCACAAATATCATTGGGGGTGGGGGGCTAGGTTTAAGAATGAGTTGTATTTGTGCAGGTGCTGAAGTTTTCTGGTAAAAAAAATTACAACATTCTTGGCACATTTGAGTCTTGGGTCAAATTTGATAAGCCTTCTTGAAAAGTGAGCTCTCTTTTATTAGCATTTGCTCTGAAGAGCAATAGTAAAACTCTCTTAAGAACACAGGGTTTAGCAATGTTTTCTTTGCTGGTATACTTAATGATTTTGCAAGGTTAAAAAAAAACAGAGAAGTGACTCTTCTCAAGAGTCACTTAACATTTTGTAGGAACAAAAATGGATGGAAAATGTAGGAAAGATAAAGAAGATTGATACAGTTTTAAGTGGAATGTAATTGTAACATCCTTTATTTTTTCAATGTAAAATGCATGCAGATAGCTTTTGACTTACTCATTTAACAATGGTTTGAAGTTAGGACAGCCTTGGAAAAAGTGACTTAACCTGTTCTTGAAGTTACTATTGTCTCACACCTCTGTGGTCATGTCATCGCAATTCAGCCACTTGACAACTGGCTGACATTTACAATGGATATCTTGCAATCACGTGATCGTGATTTGTGATCTTCCCAACTGACTTCTGACAAGCAAAGTGAATTGGGGAAGTTGGATTCACTTAACCAGCACCATAATTTCCTTAATGACTGTGGTAAAAAAAGGTTGCAAAATAGGTCCCATTGCATGACTCATTTATTGACCATATCACTTAATGATGAAAACTTCAGTCCCAATTGTAGTTGTAAGTCAAGGACTACTTGTAGCTAATCACCGATAATGTAAAAACCAATTATAATTTTATAAAATTGATAAGGATTACACTGCACTTTTCTACAGTATGATTGCAGACTTAGAAATTTGTTGAAGGTTGGCACGCAGAGATATTTGAACCCAGATGACACACTGTGTAAGAAAAGATGGAATGTTTGTATTTTGAAAAATAATAAAAAACTTTTTATTAAAAAAATAATTTGGTATTCAGATAGTACTTGATTTACAACAGTTCATTTAGTGACAGTCTGTTACAACAGCACTGAAAAAAGTGACTTATAACCATTTTTCATACTTATACATACAACTGTTGTGCCATCCCCATGGTCACTGATCAAAATCCGGATGCTTGACAACTGGTTCATATTTATCACAGTTGCAATGACTCGGAGTTATATGATCACTTTTTGTGACCTTCTGATAAGCAAAGTCAATAGGGGAGCCAGATTCACTTAACAACCATATCACTAGCTTAACAACAGCATTGATTCATTTAACAACTGTGCTAAGAAAGGTCATTAAATGGGGCAAAATTCACTTATCAAATGTCTCACTTAGCAACAGAAAATTTGGGCTCAATTATGGCCATAACACTACCTATTTGGCATTTCAAGTTATATATTTGTTAAGGATCACGGAGAAAATATAAAGGAAGGGAAGTCTAAGCAAGAGCTGAGGAAAATGTTGATCAAAAGATGGTTCATTGTCTGTGATAATGGCTGTTACTACTGAATCTTACTGACCCAGTTTGTGATGTTTGGGAGTTATTGTCAGGCTTTATGTGGATTCCACTGCTACTTTAGCAGGTAGTTTCACTTAGTGGTGATAGTATAAACAGTTACCCCATGGTTATTGCATTACAATGTGTTGTAAGACTCCAATCTGCCCTTATTCCTATTTAACATCTACATGAAGGCCCTGAGAGAGGTTTCCAGAATTCTAATTTGCTCGCAGCAGCTCTGAAGCAAAAGTATCTTGATGCATTCTGGAAATCTCCACAAACACAGTTGTAGAAGTGGGAAAAGACACAAAGAGAAACCTAAGCAGATAGGTTTCTCCATTGCAAATCAACCTCAAGTAGAAGATTGAAGAATGGGTCTAGGCAATCTATGGGACTTTTGGATCATAGCCATCACAATAGCCTTGAACCCCTTTTCAAAGCATGTCATCTCTCTAGTCAAATGCCGTGAGATTAATCTGTGTGTTTTCACTATTTATCATTTTCATTGATATGCATGCAATGATTTTAAATTAAAATTTAGTTATTTTGTTCACTTAATGTGGAGCAGCATGATACTATCTAGTTCGGTAATGAAATATCTATAAGCAACCAACTAATCTCAGAGAGCACTAAGAATTCCACAGTTCAATCCTGAGCTACATATATTTTCTGTGGTTCAGTTAATTTCATTCTGCTTCATATGCTTGTTTTTACCGACTGGAATTTGTTCATTATGGTATGATATGAAGTCTGATAGAATAATCCTTACATGTTTACATAACAAAGCCTTGTTGCTCTAGATAAATTGGGAATATGTTCTAGAATTAATAAGCACTCTGTACATACTGTACATGGACTAGATAAAGGAAAATTGATTTTAAGAGAGAACTCCTAATACATGTTTATAATTTTGCAGCTTTGTTCAAGTTCAGAACACATTTTCTCCTTTTTCCAGTTACTGTAAATGATTAAATGAATAATTTATTTGATCTGATCGATGATTGTAGGAATCCTTTCTTTGAATAAAGACACAGAAATGGGTTTCTGGCTACATCTCAGATTCAGAAAATATTTAGTTGTAGCCTGTTACTTCCTACAGTCTAGTTGCTATTGGTTACAAAGTATTGCTGGTGCATTTTCTATTGAAAAACACTACTGTATAATATTGATATGGTAGTATTCAACTAAGAAAATGTCTTTGATTAGTAAGGTCATCTTTTCATTTAGAACTCCACATTGAGTGTTCTTTTAATGAAGAACATGACATTAGATGATGTGAATTAGTAGTGCAATCCTGTTTAAGGTTTACTCCTGAGGAATTCTCAGTATGTTTTGTATGGATAATTGTCAATGGAATGAAGGCAGACAATGAATCTGGATTACCTTAACAAAGATATTTTTAAAAGTATGCAAAGACTTGAGAAATTATACTAAGTGCTTACATGTCTGTCATAACTATTGATGCTTGTTGTGGTGGGTCCCTGTCCCCCCCCCCCCCATATTTTAATGAAAGAGAAAAACAGAATATTGTAAAGCACAGGGATGGCTGGACAGAAATCTAGTTCTGTGATTCAGTAGTTTAGCAGTTCAAGTACTACATCAGGATGAGGTTTTCCATTTATAGCAAATGACAACCAATCTTGGCGATCGCCAGCCAATCTTGGCAAATCTTGAACAATTAAGCAGAGACCTAGAAAAAAATCCAAAATATATTTTATTTGGAATCAAGTCTTGTGGATTTCAGAGATGAGTAAGGGAATGCTGAATTATCTCCTCCAAAAAGAATTGATTCTTTTTTTACTTCTTATGTTAGTATTGTGTTGTCTCTACGGAGATTAGGAAATTAAAAAATAAAACCTAATGTATGTCTATGTATAAGTCTAACAGTGTAATTGAGAAATGATAGCTTGGCTGATCTTTCAATCACTAGAACCTTCCAGATTTCTTCTGTTGAAGATCTCTTCTTATCCAGCCAACATGAGCACTGATAGAGGTTAGAAAGGATCTAGCAAAGGGGTTTCCATACTTGGCAACTTTAAAATTTGTGGACTTCAACTCCCAGAATTCAACAGAGTGGCTTAAAGTTGCCAAGTTTGGAGATATCTGATCTACCATCAATGAGACCAAAGTTGGATCTGGCTGACTGAACTGAAGTTCAAACATGTCCTTCAAGGCAAAATAATGTGAGAATACTATTACCACATCAGTTTAAATCGCCATGGCAACAATTCTACACAAATAAAACCAACACTGGCTTTTTCTTTGTATCTTTGTCCTCCCTTCTACACCCACATTTTCTTACTTTAATTTCAATGATTATCCATATTTTGATAGGGATATCTGGGATATCTCCTTTAAATAGTGTTGAATAGTTCATTTTATAAAGTAAGCATGTTTGTCTTAAATACATAATATGTGGAAATATTTCACAAATAGTTGATTGAAGTGAGATTTCTGTAACCAAATGAAGCAAAACCTTTTTATTTAGTTACGTATTTATTGTAGTTCAGTCACACAAATAGAATAAATTTGCCTTGCTATCATTATGTCAGATTGTATATTACAGTAGTCCTTCTATTCCTGAGTAAGGTTAAAATATATTATATTACCTTGAAACCACAGTTCTGAATCCAGACATTGTACTTTTCCCAATCAATACATTGCCACATATATTTTTGTTGTACATTAAAAAATCAATTTTTATGTGACTGAAAATGCAGACTCAAATAAGTTGCATCTTTGCTATTAAGTCTACTAAAAGTTGTATCTTTCATGTGTGTGTGTGTGTGTGTGTGTGTATGTATATGTGTATGTATGTATGTGTGTGTGTGTGTGTCATTTATAGCTAAACCTTTTCTAGTTAAATTTTGTATCTTTCACATCTTTAGGAAATTAAATATAATTGAACTACAAAATTGTAATGAATCTGTTTTCTGATATCCTCAAATAATCTCCTTGCTTCAATTAAAAGAGGATTTTATCTGGCCTATTTTAAATAGGGGATTAAAAACACTTCCTCTGCATTGTTACTATTATATGGTGGAATTTTATATCTCCTGAAATGTGTATCTCTTAAAGATGTAAAAAAAAATCTTTAAAAAAAAATATTGCATACACACACACACACACACACACACACACACACACACATATATATATCAAATTTATATTTCGCTGATAAAGAAATAAAGGGAGATTAGTATAGATCTATTTCAAGCTATTTAGCTCTCATCAGGAATGCAGTACACTCCCTCCTACATGCTGGGGCAGACCAGGTGTCTCGATAAAAAACACTTTGTATGTATGTATGTATGTATGTATGTATGTATGTATGTATGTATGTATGTATGTATTTCTCTTTAGCCAGGTTCTTCCTACGTAAACCAAGATTTTTATGCAGCCCTAATTCAGTGAAATCACGATCCACTAGTTTCTAGGGTTTTTTTCTGGCAGCCAGTAAACCATATATATATATATATATATATATATATATATATATATATATATATATATATATATATATATATATATATATATCTGTTTTCTGAGGTTTTCGCGGGTGTTTGTATGTAGGTCTTTGGTTATTTGGGTCTTCTTCCGCGTAAAATTGGAAGTGTCTTGGCGACGTTTCGACGAAGTCTCATTCATCATCTTCAGGCTGGTGTTCTCGGCTTCGAGCATTAATTTGCTCCTGGAAGCACGAAGCCGAGAACACCAGCCTGAAGATGATGAATGAGATTTCGTCGAAACGTCGCCAAGACACTTCCAATTTTACGCGGGAGAAGACCCGAATAACCAAAGACAGACATACACACACACACACACACACACACACACACACACATATACACACATACATACATACATATATATATATATATATATATATATATATATATATATATTCTTATTTTTGTAGGTTAATGTGTGTTCTTCTTTTTAAGCCAGGTTTTTCCTACATAACTGAGATCTTTTGGAACCACTACTGAGTGAAATCACAATTCACTACATTCTGGGCTTTTCTCTTCATTATGGCTGCAAACAGATTTTAGTGATGCATTAGCTATTTGGGTCTCCCACAATGCATCACTAAAATCTGTTTGTAGCCATAATGAAGAGAAGAACCCAATGGGCTCCCACAATGCAACACTAAAATCTGTTTGCAGCCATAATGAGGAGAAAAGCCCAGAATGTAGTGAATTGTGATTTCACTCAGTAGTGGTTCCAAAAGATCTCAGTTATGTAGGAAAAACCTCCCTTTTGCTTTTCAGTTAATTTGCCAAGAAAACTGCAGGGACTTACCCAGGCAGTCTCTGAGAATCAACATGATTGAATGGAAGGAGAAAGAAAAAACTATTTATCTATATGTTTGTAGTAGACATACTTCTATTTATGAAACCTCATGAATTTATTAGGAAGAAAATATAACTAACCAAAAGGTAAAGTTTTTTTTTTGAAATTTGAGATGCCAATTTTATTTATGATAGAGAAATTTCCATTACAATGAATCATCTTTCTTCATTTTTCATAATTTCATTATCATTATAATAAGCTGTAGTGGAAGGAAGGAAGGAAGGAAGGAAGGAAGGAAGGAAGGAAGGAAGGAAGGAAGGAAGGAAGGAAGGGAAAGTTCTCTGAAATAACCAGGAGTAAAACAGTGTAGCAAATATCTTGCTGTTTTCATCTCTCACTTCTGAGGCTGATGAACGGATCAGAAAGATGATTTATAATTGTTGGAATTTTACATGGAGTTGTCAAACCACTTTCATTAATACAGAAGCCTATAAATGGATTACAAATTAGATGTTAAGTTTAAACAAACAACAATGCAGAAATAGCTAAGCAAGCAACTATGTTAAGGTAAAGTTATGTCTGCCAATTTCGGTCTCTAACAACTCAGGTACAGTTAGAAAAGCACTTCTATAAACCAGAAAAATTGCAGTAAGTGTTGACTAGAGGAACTGATGATCTGATTTTATGTATCTCCTTGTGTAATTTTGTCAGTCTTACAAGGCAATCCAGACAACAAACCAAGATGTATTAGCTCTACTTCATTATGGGGTTACATTAACAGTATCTTGCATGTCTGAAAGTACATTTCTCCATCATCACCTTTACAGGCCAGGAAACTAGGGAGGGTCTTTGCCTTCTGAGAGCTAAGCTGCTGCTTATTCATCCATTGCCCTGGCTCTTCCCTTTGTCTCCCAAGATCATTCTCACACACCATTACAAATATTTAAGATGCCACAAATCTCAATTATGCTGTTCCTTTTGCTTTAACAAATGAATAATATCCTGCATGTTTGCAGTAGGGGGCAAGAAGGGGCAAATCTATAGAGCTGAGGTGGCGCAGTGGTTAGAGTGCTGTACTGTAGCTATTTCAGCTGACTTGTTCAGCAGATCAGCGGATCAAATCTCACCGGCTCAAGGTTGACTCAGTCTTCCGTCCTTCCGAGGTGGGTAAAATGAGGACCCAGATTGTTGGGGGCAATATGCTATTCAGTATATTGTTGATTGTTGTAAGCCATAGTCCTTGGAGAGTGGGCAGCATAGAAATATGATTAATAATAATAATAATAATAATAATAATAATAATAATAATAATAATAATAATAATAATAATAATAATAAATGACATGCAGGATGTATTGCAAAATCCATCTCTTACTCTAAAAAGACATGTCTCAGAATGACTCTCAGATTTGGAAGACATGTTTAACCAGAATATCATATTTTTCAGGGGAAATGGCCTATTTTTTTTATAAAATTTGAGATCAGCATTTTCTGGACTGATAGTAAGCTTCTCCTACTAATATCTAGTGTCCATATTTTAAACAATTGGCATTTGCTATTTTCAGCTCCCTTCTTTGACATCTTCTATTCATGTCATCATTTTTTCTTGATACTTTTGTTTTGAATGTTATTTATTAATAATTTATGATCCCATTACTTCCCTAATTGTTTGAGATGCAGATTATTTCTCTTACTTCTACTCTACCAAATCCTCCTGCTTGATCATTTTTAATGATCAAGTGACAACCACTACCTCTTTTTTTTATTATTTATTTATTCATTTTATTTATTTATTAAATTTCTATGCCTTCCATCTCCCCTATAAGGTGATTCTGGGCAAGTTATTTTATATTTCTCCTACTCATATCTTTAAACTTTCTCTCTTGAGGCTGCCATATGTGGACTGCAAAAATCTGGATGATCAGAGAATTTTCAATGTCTCTTTGCTACTATCTAATGATCCAGCCTAAATAATGTTAGCAGTATTCTTTTTCTCTCCATTGCTACTGTCTCTCATCTCATATTGTTGCCTGTAATAGTCTATCCATGAAAACTTTTTCTTCCAGAAAACTTCTTTAGATCTCCATTTTCTTTCTCATTATTATTCTTTTTAATTTTTTTGAACATACAAACTTCATGAATAGTTGTCTTATGTCCTCATTTAGTTTTATGTTTTATCCCAACTTTTTATTTCTAAAATAAGTACAGTTGCACAATGTGCAAAGTTTCAAGGACTTTCTAGCTTACTTTTTGCTTGAATGCAGCTGCTTACTTTGTTTCTTCATTCCCTTTTTACCTCATTATGTGATAGGATGTTCTCAATTTCACTTTCGTCTCATGAACTGTTCAATTTAGCCAGTTGTTCTTACTTATGAACTCCCATTCCAACTGGGGTTTGTCAGAGTGCATTTCTTTGGCCTTTTCATATGCTTTCTTTTGGCAACCTGGTTTCTTATTTTGGTTTACAGTATTATTATTACACGGATTGATATCTAGTTGCTTTTTATTTTGTACCCTCCTTTCCCACCACTGATATTGATACGACTAATTGCCTGGATGTTAATAATTTATCACACTCTTTAGCAAGTTAGATTTATCTTCTTGCTCTTTGAGTTGGCAGTATCAAGCTTCAGTCTTTGTGGAAAGTTAAGACTCTCAATATTAATTTATCATATCCTACAGATTTGTCCTTTTCTGTTTACCTGCTACTTAACTCTTACCGAATCTCCTTCTACCAGTCATTCTGACTGTCTTCAATCCTTTTCTTCGTTTAATGCTTCACTGATCTTATGTTACACATGTAATTTCTCTTTACTATTTTCTTTCCTATTTCCTATTAATTTCTTCTAATCTTTGATAGTACAAGATTATATACTGTATATAACTATCCAAGAAAAAAACTGCAGAAAATACAATGCTATTTATTAAAACAGCATAATCCTGATTATGCACAATGTCAAACGTGTAATTCTCACCGCACTTAACTGGGTTTATTCTTAAATTATACGTAGAATTCTGCTTAAGTCTCATAATACTAGGCTCCCTTTATATGGCTTTCATAATCTTATATCACAGTTCTTCTGCATTATTTTTTAGATTTTTGAGTCCCACCGTTATTTCTTTATAAGTAACACAAGACAGCACACATGCCTGATACTTCTTCCTCCTATTTTCCTCATGAAAACCCTGCTAGGTGAGTTAGGCTAAGAGAGAGTTACCAACCAAAAGTCACCCAACTAGCTTTCATGCCTTAAGGCAGAACTAGAACTCATAGTTTCCTTGTTTCTAGTTGGTGCCTTAAACCACTGGACCAATTGGTCTAGTTCTTTGAAGAAATTATTTCTTGGTTGGGGATGGAATGGGAGCTGTTTCTTGTTGGAACTTTCTCTGTGCTAGACTGTTTTGTTTCATTCATTTTTCCTTCATGTCCTATCATAAATAATGCAAAATTTCCTTGTTCTACCATTTTTAAAAACTTTCTCCATCCTACAAAAAGTTTGAGCATGTTCTACATTTGGGAGGAAAGCACCAACTATGTGGTAATTATATAAATACCTAACAAAAGATTTTGTGTTAAATCATTCTGGTGGGTTAAATAGATCTTCAGTGTTACAGAGTAAATATGTTCAAGCTACTTCCCCCTTAACACTGAGTTTTTCAGCTGGAAAGCTGACAGCCTGGGCTCGAGACCCGAGCATCGCACAATGGGGTGAGCTCCCATTACTTGTCCCAGCTCCTGCCCACCTAGCAGTTCAAAAGCATGCAAGTGAAAGTAGATAAATAGGTACTGCTTCGGCACATAGTCATGCTACATGACCATGGAAATGTCTTTGGAGAATGCTGGCTTCCTTGGCTAAGAAACAGAGATAAGCACTGACCCCTAGAATTATAAATGACTGAACAGGGGAAACCTTTACCTATACCCGATCACCTGAAATAGATTGTTAATGTAACAGAAATGTTTCAAAGAGAGAAATATCACACTTGTGTATAATGTAATGTGTATAATCGAAGTTTTAATTTTAGAATATTGTGACATTTAGTCAGAATCATGGTTTATTGTGCTTTTTTAGAAATGGAATGTAGATTAAGAGAATTGAATTACTGGTACAGTATTATCTTTCAGTGTAAACTAGTTGCTTTTTTAATTTTAGCATCACCCTTTTAGCAGCTGAATTAATGCATACATTGTGGATAGATAGGTTTTGTAAAAGTCTTAAATGAGTGAAATGGAAATAGTAGAGCCTAGCATTTCCAATATAATGCTTTACTTTTGGCGTGAAAAGTGTTTGCTTTTTAAACTGAGGAGAGGGTGTTAAAGTCTAAAATTATTTCGATCAGTACCCTTTCATTCCTAATTCTCTTTGCTTTTTTACTGTAGCTTGATGTACCATTACTTCAGTGGAGAGAGCTGTGGTGACTATCGTATATCAAATTGTCATTCAATCTCAATGCTAAATGGGTCTCCCTAGAAAACAACACTTGTTATTAGAAACATAATACATAAATGGGAAGAGAAAGCTGCTAACCTGGATGTTTAACTTAATTTTTTTAAAGTTCTGATTATATTTCAGTCTGAAATTTAAATTTGGACCGACCATTTACATCATCAGAGCAGAGTACATAAAGCACCCTTTAGCAAACACAAGCATTCCAAATAAGTTTGGACTGTTGGCATTTTTGGCCAGCATAGCAAATGAAAGCGTTACCCCAGAAATTATACATTTGTGATAATTTGTATTGTCTGGTACAACAAGACAAGAATTTATTAACAAATTGTCTTAAATTATGACACAATATGAATACCTTAATGGATTCTAAGTGATCAATACAGACCAGAAACTCTGGCTGCCTCAAAGATATCCTGAGCTGTTTTTTTTTTTTTTTTCTTTTTTCTTGATAGAATTCATTACAGCAGTCCTTAAAACAGAATCATAATTTAACCCACATTTCTAGGTATATAACTTTTTGCAATCATGAGTTGAGGCATTATGATACTGGACTCAATTTTTTTAACATTTTTTCCCCAGCAATTGTAAAGCAAACACTGCAGTTGTAAAGCGAATCAGTATTCCACAATGGATGTTTTTTGCTGGAACTGGAAGTAAGTATCAGAAAATGGCAAAATACATTGTCATTGACCACGGGATGCTGCAAAAGGCTGTAAAGAGCCAGTTGCTAAGTGATCATGTAATCACAGGAGAGTATGCCGCTATAATTTTGAAAAGGGAGAGAAAGTGCTTTTGAGTTGACCATAACTTTGAACTGTAATTCAAAGACTACCTATATAGAAATAAATATATAGCATTTTTTAAAAAAGCCATGGTTGGCTCAATTGTGGTTGTAAGTCAAGGACTACCTATATTAGTGGACTACCTATATTAATGGACCACCAGCTGTACTTGGGCATGCAGTTTAATGCCCCAGTTAAAAAGGCGAATTCAATATTAGATTGTATTAAGAGAAGCATAGTATCATGGAAGGCAATGGTTTCATTCATATGTGCTGGTTGGACTGGTTTTGGAGGACAGTTCTGAAAACCACATATTAAAGTGGAGCCAGAAAAGAAAAGCTTGGGTTGATAGGATAGTAGCTTTCAACTATCTAAAAGGCTATCATTACAAATGGGCTCAATTCAATTTTCAGTTGAAACAAAGAGCAGACCATGAACAAGCAGGTTGACATCCAAAGAAATATTCAGGCTCAAAATCCCACAATACAGCAAGATCTGTTGAGCAGTATAACTTGGTGCTTTTCAAATAAGCAGCTATATTCATCTACAGAATGAGATGTAATTTGCAATTTCTGACTGAGTAAGGAAATGGACCAGATGACTCATAAGGGTCTTTCCAGCTCACGCAATGTATGAATTTTATGATAACTTTAGAATTAAATATGAAGCAAATATTGTATTATATATTTTGAATAGTAGGTAAGATTTACGAAGCTGAAAATAATGCTGATATTTCTTGCATGCCTTCAGATGAAATTTATTCATTAACTACCAAAGGTCATACATTTACTCCAGAGCTGAATACATCTTAGTATTCTTTTTAATCTGAATTATCTGGCTGTGGGTTTTACCACTTTGGAAAAAAAAAGGGAAGAGTGGAAATGTATTAAATTTCAGAAAAATAGAATTAAAAAATAAGCATATAATATGGCTGTAAATATTCACTAATAGACATTATCAACTGGAAGCACTGATTAAAATGCCTTTGTCAATCTCATTTCCCTGCTGTCATTAAATAATGATTTTGTCAAATCATAAAATTGGAAGGTTTTGTTTATATTTAAATTCATAGGATGGGAGTAAAGACTGGACCAGATTATTATTATTCATTTATTTTCAACCTTTTAGTGCTATGTTTATCTTATATTATTTGTAAATAAATGCCTTTAGAATCTTGTGGAAGGATAGTGATATAATTTTGACTAGAAAAATATGCCTGATCCTGATTCAGCTAGACTCTATCTATAAATCTTTATCTTGTCGATCCTCAAAAATATAAATTGATGTAACTACATTGAATGCAGCATATTATTATCCAGTTTCCCAATATTCTTCATATTTTTGCCCAGCATCAGTTCTGAATGGTTCTGAGTAAGCTTGTTATTTTATTGCCTTGTAATAAGGAAGTATATTATCTGATTTTGCTACTATGATAAATTGATGAACTAAAAAAGAACCAAGTGGTGGAGAAGTTCATCTTTCATTGTCCTTTAAATCTACACTTGGAAAATATAGATAACATCTTTTATGCTTAGCAGAATTTTCCCTACATGTGTATTTTATAAGGAGAGAGAAGGATGTTTCCTAGGACATCACTACTGAACTTAATTCCAAACTTAAAAGTTTTAGGCCAGTGATGGCGCACCTTTTTTCCTCGGGTGCAGAAGGCACCCACACCTACAAGGCAATGAACCTTGCGCCCTCCCACGCATGCACGCGCAACTCCTCCACTGCCCCAACTCCCCACATGTGCGTGCATGACTCCCACCCCATTTTGGGCCTAGCAGGCATCCCTGAAGACTTCCTGTAGACCTATTTTTCTCCTGTTGGCTGTCACGGCAGTCATGCGTGGGTTGGTCAGCTGTGGCAGCCTATGGGACCGGGCCATCTGGAAAATAAAACTCCACCCCCTCCTGCTTGTCTCCAGTTTTTTCGGCTCGGTCTGCCTAGGACAGATCGTGTCTACAGTAGCTCTTCCATTCGCAAAAAAAAAAAAAAAAGGAAAAACCGGATTTTTTGACCACGGATTGCCTTCGGACCGATTTTGTCTTTGCCCTTTAAATTTGGTTGCCAGCTGGCAGTTTTGCATCGCGTGCGCACGAGTTTGCTCTGCCTCGCTGATTTCGCTTCCCGCTAGCATGGCTGTGCTAGCGGAGGTACTTGAAGCCTCTCTTGGTCTCCTTATCTCCCGGAGGCAATTTAGCGCTCCGTCTGTGTCCTTCAGCGAGCGGAGGTTTCGCTATTCGGCGCCCGCTCTAACAGCTGTTTGGCGCAAGGGTTCTGGTCGCGCCGCGGAGCAGAATCTAACGATCGGTTAGATTCTCAGCGCAGAGGCCACGTTGCAGAAGACAGACCTGCAAGCGCAAGTATCGGGGGGATCCCCTGTGGTTAATTTGGGCTCCGGGAGGCAATCTTTTAACGCCACGTGGCAATCACAAAATGGCGGACGCAGCTAAACAGTGATCTTCCCGCCAGACTCAATCGAGAGGGAAGAGGTCCCAAGAGGTGGATCCTGGAGAAGGCCCCTCTAAGGGCAAGGTTTCTAAAACAAGGGGCTCTAGCAGAAAGGATCCCTCAGCCCCCTCAGCCCCCAAGCCCTCTAGGGATGAAGAACGCCGCCATAAGGCCCTTGAAAGAACCTTTTCTAAGGCCAAGGCCTCTGCTTCTTCTAGGCCTAACACCACCAGCACTGAGTCTGGCCACACCTCATCTTCTGCTAGGCCTAATGTGACCCATAGGCCTGCTACCTCATTATCCCCGGATAGGTCCAATTGTGGGGAAGCCATTCAGGACTCTGAGGCCCAATCAGTCTTTCCTATAGTCCCTGAATCTCATAATGAGACTGAACCTGCGCAACATGAATCACAGGAGCTGCCTGCCCAAGACTCTGGTCAAAATCTTCAGTCATTTACTAATATTCCTCCAGCTTTGGCCTCCCTCATCTCTGAAGCCATTAAGCATGGCATCTCTCAGGGCTTACAACAAAGGCCTACCTCCCGCTCCTGTTCTCATCACCATTCCCCTGAATCTGCTTATCAAGAGGCTCTTGAGGAGCCTGATGAAACCTGTGAGACCGGGGATGCTGCTAGCCAATATTCTCTTTCTGATGGTGAAATTGTAGCTGACCAAGATTTGTCAGAAGATGAAGGATTAGAACCTGACCAACCAGCTTTCATTGGCTTGTTTCGCCCTCATATGTTTCGCTCCTTGCTCTTTAAAGCTCAAAACGTTACTGGCCTTGGAGGGAATTCCTCTTCTTCTTCTGGTTCTGTCTCAACATCTGTTGACCCTAATGCCTCCTTGTTCCAAGAACCTATGGTCCAGAAAGAGATTGTTCCTGCGCCCAAATTATTTTCTGATGTCCTTCTCCGTCAGTGGTCCTTTCCAAGCTCAGGCCCAGTCCCTAATAATTTGGATAAGAGATTTTATAACATGACTTCTGAATTTTCTAACCTTCTACAGGTCCCTTCAGTGGATGCTCCTGTCTTGGCCTTGTCATCTTCCTCTCCCTTCACAGGTCCTCCGGAGGAGTGCTTACGGCCGGAGGAAAAGAAAGCAGAACAAACTCTAATCAAGGGTCACCAAGCCTCGGCCTGGTCAGTCCAAGCCTCCTCCGCAGCATCTTTCTTTAATAGAGCTACCATTCTCTGGATAAGACAACTACAGGCACGTTTACCAGCATCCGATCAACGTACCCACCAAGACCTAAACAAGATTCTTGCTGCAGTCGAATTCTCCGCTGATGCAACGCTCAACGCTGCGCGCTTTTCGGCCAAAGCGATCGGAACAACGGTTACATCCCGCAGACTCTTATGGCTCCGAAACTGGCAGGCAGATATCAGGAACAAATGGCACCTCGCATCTTCGCCCTTTGCAGGTGATAAGCTCTTCGGGGCTCCCCTCGATCCCCTCCTCATCGAAATGAGAGACCATCGCAAGATTCTGCCATCTCTGCATCGTCGCCCAGACAACCGACCTCAGCCATACTACCGCCCCACCCCCTTCGGGGCGTGGACACCTCTCTTCAACCTCAACGCTCTCATCGTTCCTTCCCGGCTAGGACTGCTCCTCCGCAGGACACACAGGTTAGGCAAGGTTCTAGATTTGGGTTCAAACGGCCCTTTCGGGGGGGCCGGGGCCGTCCCTTCCGGAGGTCCCGTTGAAATTCAACCTCACCAGGCCATAGGCGGCCGTCTAGCCCTCTTTGCTGATATATGGGAGGGCACAGTTTCCGATGCTTGGGTTAGGTCCACTATCCGCTGGGGCCTTTCTCTAGAGTTCCACTCCAATCCCCCGGAGCGCTTTCTGGCCTGTCCCCTTTCTCGGGACAAATCCAAATTCGATCAGCTTAATTTGGCCATTCAACACCTCTTGGAAATTGAGGCCATTCAACCTGTTCCCCTTGCCCAACAAGGGCAAGGATATTACTCACGCCTCTTTCTTGTTCCCAAGGCTTCGGGGGGCTGGAGAGCCATTCTAAAGCTCAAATCACTGAATAAGCATATTTCCTATCGCAGGTTCAAAATGCAATCATTGCAGACCATCCTCCTCTCTATCAGGGAGGGGGATTTCATGGCTTCCATTGACCTAACTGAAGCCTATCTCCATATTCCAATTCGGCCTGAACATGGCAAATTCCTACGTTTTTTCCATAATGGCCTCCACTTCCAGTACAAGGCCCTTCCCTTGGGTTGTCCTCAGCCCCTAGGGTCTTTACCAAGATTATGGCATCACTTATGGCCCATGTCAGCTCCATTCCCGTCAGGGCTTTGTATTATCTGGATGATATCCTCATCCTATCTGACTCACCAGACCAGGGGATTAAGGACCTCACCAGGGTGATCCAGGTTTTACAGAGCCATGGGTTCTCCATTAATTGGGCTAAGAGCCATTTACTCCCCTCTACTCGCCTTCTTCATTTGGGGGCAATCATAGACACCATCAAAGTAGAAGTTTTCTTATCCCCTGAACGTCAGAAGAGCCTTTCCACTCTGGCCAAGCGCTTTAGGCGGGCCCGAGCGGCCTCCCTGCCGGACCTTTCCACTCTACTAGGCAAAATGGTGTCCTGTTACGGGATTGTTCCTTGGTCCCGTCTCCATAGCAGGGATCTGCAATGGCTGTTACTTCCCTTCCAACGCAGTTCTTTGACCCTACCCAACCGACAAATCTGCCTGCCCCCCACGGTTCTGACTTCTTTCCTGTGGTGGACATCTCCGGCGCTGGCAAGGGGCACCAAGTTTCTCGAGCCTCGAAGGGCAGTTGTCACTACGGACGCGAGTCTCAAGGGTTGGGGTGCTCACCTGAACGCTCTGACCGCTCAAGGCCTCTGGTCCGCCCAGGAACAGTCTCTCAGCATCAATGTTCTAGAGTTGCAAGCTGTCTTCCTCGCTCTTCGGAGCTTCCAACAACAGCTTCAAGGGCGAGACGTCCTAGTCCTCACGGACAACACTTCGACCAAGGCCCACATCAACCGACTGGGCAGAACTCGTTCTCGGGTTCTTATGCAGGAGTCTCTGTGTCTGGGTCTGTGGGCGGAGAAGCATCTGTCTTCCCTGAGGGCGGACTACATCGCAGGGAAAGACAACGTTCAGGCCGACTTCCTCAGCCGCACGACCGTGGATCACACGGAATGGAGCATTCCTCCCCATCTCTTCAACCAGGTGACGGCACGCCTCGGACTTCCGGAGGTGGATCTCTTCTCCTCCCACACCAACCATCTACTACCGCGATTCTTCACTCGCTTCCCATCACCAGGAGCGGAAGCGATCGACGCCCTACGCAGCCCCTGGCCCCAAGGCGTCCTCCTTTACGCGTTCCCACCTCTACCTCTGATTCCCAAGGTGATCCGCAAGCTCCTGTTAGAAAAGGCAGAGCTGATTCTCCTGGCCCCTCATTGGCCCCGCCGGGCTTGGTTTGTGGACCTAGTCTCGCTCTCAGTCCTCCCTCCATGGCGCATTCCACCCAATCAAATTACCCTTCTTCAAGGCGACCTGGAACACCCGGATCCAGGGTCGTTTCAGCTGACCGCCTGGATGTTGAGCGGAGCCTGTTAACCAGGGCACGGGTATCTCCTGATGTAATTCCTATCATTCTTGCTGCTCGCCGCCCCTCCACGGTTCGCATCTATGGCTCGTCTTGGAAGGCTTTCCTCCGTTGGTGCGGTAAGAACAAGTTGGACCCTTCTTCAATCTCTGTAGTCCAACTTTTGGACTTTCTACACAAGGGTTTCAAAGCCGGTCTCTCCCCTAACACTTTACGCCGTCAGGTAGCCGCCCTTTCATCCGTCATATCTAACAGAATCGGCTATCCATTGGCTAAGGATCCTCTCATCAAGTCCTTCCTTAGAGGGGCTACCAATCTGCGACCACCTGTGATTCACAGATTCCCCACTTGGGACCTTAATAAGGTCCTTACAGCTCTCACCAAACCTCTGTTTGAACCCATCAGAGACATTAATCTCAGGTTTCTATCTTTCAAGGTTTCCTTTCTGGTAGCTATCACGTCTGCTAGGTGTATCTCAGAGCTGGCTTCCCTCTCCGTCCGTTCAGATCTCTGCATCTTCCATAAAGACAGAGTAGTACTCCGTTTGGACCCTGCCTTCATTCCAAAGATTAATTCAACCTTTCACAGAGCTCAGGAACTCATCCTCCCTAATTTCTGCCCGTCTCCTCAACATCATCTGGAAAAAGCATGGCACACTCTTGATGTGCGCAGAGCATTGAAAGTTTATCTGTCACGGACTTCCAAATTCAGACGGACGGAAGCCCTTTTCATCTCGTTCCAGCCTGCCTCCATGGGAGGACGTGTCACCGCTACTACCCTTGGCCGCTGGTTGAGGGCCACTATTGCGGCTGCGTATGAAGCCCAGTCCTTACCGGTCCCGCGCCGCATCACGGCGCATTCCACCAGGAGCGCGGCTACCTCGGCCACTTTGGCTACGCAAGCTCCGCTGGAGGAAGTTTGTCGGGCTGCGACGTGGACGTCGGTGACCCCTTTTATACGGCACTACCGTCTTGACGCTTACGCTTCGGCTGATGCTGCTTTTGGCAGGAGAGTGCTGCAGAGCATCCGGATTGATCCCTCCCGATCGGACATGTAGCTCTGGTATGTCCCACGCATGACTGCCGTGACAGCCAATAGGAGAATGGGCATTGTACTTACCTGATACGCCCCTTCTCGATGCAGCTGTCATGGCAGTCAGCCCCACCCTGTCGGCCTTTTGAAGGCCGGGAAATCTGGACCGGGGAGGGGGTGTTCTATTCATTCTACCATGTTTTATTCCGTAGACACGACGACCTTCTGGATACCTTCGCCTCAAAACTGGAGACAAGCAGGAGGGGGCGGAGTTTTATTTTCCAGATGGCCCGGTCCCATAGGCTGCCACAGCTGACCAACCCACGCATGACTGCCGTGACAGCTGCATCGAGAAGGGGCGTATCAGGTAAGTACAACGCCCATTCTCCCTCCCCAAGCTCCGGAGGCTTGGAGACACAGCCTCCCTCAGCCTCCTGAAGGCCCTCTGGAGGCCGAAAATGGCCCATTTCTGGACTTCTGGTAGGCCCGGTAGGACCATTTTTCACCTTCTCCAGGTTCCAGAGTACAGGCTTCAGAGCCCTGTACAGGCCATATGGAGACTTCAGGGTGGGCTGGTGTGGCATGGGTGGGGCCAACTGAAAATCAGCTGGTCGGCATGCATATGCACGCTGGGGCTGACTTGGCGCAATGGCTCATGTGCCCGCAGATATGGCTTCGCGTGCCACCTGTGACGTGTGCCATAGGTTTACCATCATGGTTTTAGGCTGTTTCCCTGGATAGTTTACTAAGGAGTTTGGAAAAAATATTTCTCTAACTTTAGGATTGGTGTTAAATATGAGACTTTTTACCTCCACTTTACTCGATTGTACTCATATTGTGGGCACCTTGCTAACTAGGTATGAGACCTATTATTAGCATGGCGAGACCAAACTGTTGTTGCTGGCTTCCATGTAATGGAGATTGTTCTGTCATATATAATGATGGCAAATTCCTAGGGTGAATAAGAGATTTTGGCGTGTCACTCAAATAAAGATGAAGGTATTTACTTATTTGTAGAAAAATGTATCTTTATAGGACATGGGGAGGTGGTGAGGGGGGTTGCATCAGTATCTTATATTTTTTCTTACAATTCTTGTATTAGTGTTTTTTTTTAATTCTCTAAATGAGGACAGCTGCTCATACAATAGCAGTATTGAGTAAAATGAAATGGTAAGTTTGGATTCTAATGTGATCTAATGTAATCATCTAAGAAGATTATGCATCAAATAGAAAAGCACCAGGTTTAAAATTGCAGGAGAAGAGACAGTTAAAGGGCTAATAGTCTTTTTGCCAACAAATATGGGAAATGTTTACCTTACAGACTGGAAAATTTCTTATTTATATCAAATGGTGGCAAGAGTGAGAGTTTGAACATTACAGAATTATTGTGTTAGATTTTTACACAAGCAAATGTTTGTTTAAAATTTAGAGAAAACATAGAGAAATATTTGTTTCCATTTTTTGTTAGCTAGAAAGCTGGCATTATAAAAGTTTAATTTGCTGAGATATATTTTTTGATTCTTAGTGATCTGTTTAATTAATCCTCTTTTGTTTTTATCTCTGTTAAAATCTTTTGCACTTTTTTCTACTCTCTGTCTTTTCAGTTTGCTATTCTGCGAATTATCATCTCATAATTTGCTTGCATCTCATCTCTATCTTTACTTAATCTTAAAATCTTTCAACTCCACATTGCAGTTCTTAATCAGTTATTCTTTTTGTTACAAAATATCTTTTAATCTCCATCTAAAAGTTGAGTCTTTCCTCTTATATTTAAATTTCACTGATTTGACAGTTTTTGCTCAGAACTCTTTGTTAGTATTAATTGCTTAGAAATCCAAAACATATGTATCCTTTAGAAAGATGTGTATTCTGTAGAATTTCTGGATGAATATTCTCAGGGATGGCTTTCATCTTTTCAGAGCCTACCTCTGAATATCTACCCAACTGCATTTTTGAAGAACCATGAACACATTTTAATCAGAGTGATAGCAATTTTTGTTGTTTCTATTAATTTTAATGTTACATTGTGTATATAATTTAATATAATATCTTGTAATCCATTAAGGATCTTTGAAAATGGAGTGGCATAGTAGTAAGTAAATAAATTCTACAGCATCTTGGATGGGGTATGGAACACAAAACTAGAATTGGATTAGTTTGAGGAAAGTAAGGAAATCTGTTAGAATGATTTAAATCTGATTAGATGATGAGTGCTCTTTATTGTCAACAAGGTATGCCTATTCAGACAGTAATCTGCTTGCAATAAAACTTGGTTTTAGCAGTGTGTGATTCCTTGAAAAGCAACAGCTTGTAAATTTCTGAGCTGATGAGCCTGAAACAGCTGTGAAAGTTGAACAGCGTGAAATAAATAGAAAAAGAAGATAAACAATGGAACAGTTACTAAGTGTCATGGAATGCAGGATGATGGATCAGTCAGTCAGACCTAGATCAGATAAAGAGTGACTGATCCTTTGAGATGTTGATGATAGGAAAACAAAAACTTGCTTTCTTTGGGCATGTAATATAAGAAACTGCTTAGTAAGGTGGCGGAAACTAGAAGGGGTTGATAATGGATACGGTGACAGGAAAGAATAGATGGACAAAATGGCAACCAGGAATGAAGCTATACTGACTGTATATTTTATTTCTAAAATACTTGTATGTTGTTTGCTTTGCTGTGAAGTCTGAGAAATCATATGTTAAATATTTAATAACAATAATGACAACTTCTTGTTCTCAGCAGGCAGTTCCAGCACTAAGGACAAGGAAATGGATTTTTCAATTATTTATAAAATATTACACATAACAAGATTTCTGATTTTATGACATTCATTTTAAAAGTAGCATAATGAAACCAAGTGTTCATTTTTAAGGGATATTAATGAGGCAATTTTGAAGAAGAGAGATTCATATAATAGTTATATAGGCTTTTAAATCAGGGTAGTTGAAGTATAGATTTATTAAAATCTGAATGATAGAATGACATCTGAGACTAAATTAGTTTATCCTGTAATCTGATGTAGATTCTTATTAATATCTCAATTATGTTGTCTTTTCTGCAACTTTCTCAGGTTATATTCTTTGCGGGACAATGACAGAATTGAACATAATATTCCAATTTTGTTATACAAGAATTTAAAAAGCTTGCTGTAAAATTTAATTTCCTTCAATCTAAGATCTCAATTTTATCTGTTCTGTAGTAGCTCCTGCAGAAATTTATCAAGACCCTATAACCCCACCCTAGCCGGAACAAAGTATATATTTAAAATCTATTTATTTAACATGGGATCACCAATTAAAAGTCAAAAAGATATGTTCTTACAAATATTGCTAAAATCAATCTTAATAAAAGCATAGCTGTCAATAGCACACAGAAATAAGAAAACCATTAACGGAGTTAACCATATTCCCCCATTGTTATATCATTAGCATCTGTTTGGCTTTTGAATCACAGAAGTGAAATGGTGGGCCCATTTATTCTTTTAACTATTTTTGTATTTCCAAAATTAAATACTAGATACAGTATCAATCATTTTATGTAGATTGGCTCTTTGGCATATGACCAGGTATTCTTCTTTCATTTATTCATATCCGCTCTTGACTTTTGTCTCCTTAAGATTCTTACTTGATTCTTGGGTCAAGTAATTTCATTGTTCAATGTTTTGCATTGCTAACATTAGCATGTTTCTTTCTTTTATAATACAGGTAGTCCTCAAGTTATGAATGTAATGGAGTCTGACAATTACATTCATAACCCAAAGATTCATTGGAGTGAATCACGTCAAACGAACATGATCACTCCCTGCTTTCACTAATGAATTTGCTAATTGAATGCGCTGGTCGTTAAGTGCACATGAGGTATCTCAGATTAGAGAGGATCTTAGTGATGAAACAGGCCGCCTACTACCGACAAGCCATGGCCTCCTCTGACCGAGATGCCTCATGCTGCCTCCCCTAAGGTCTCCACAATTGTTCCCACCCACCCCCCCGCCACATCCTACCATGCTGGCTCACTCACCTTGTGAAGATCTAGTGAGCTGTCTCCTCTCCAGTCTCTCTGATGTGGTTTCTTTGCCTGTTTGCAGTCTCAGTGCGAAAAGCATTTGCAAACTGATGAAACTTATGGGAAGTGAAATCATATTTCTTCAAGCCTCCCATTGTCTTGCAAATGCTGTGTTCGTCATTCCAGTCCTGCAAAAACTGTTTTCAAGCTGATTAGAAGCTTGAAGCAATGTGATTTCGCTGCCCCAAAATATCATCGGCTTGCAAGCACTCTTCGGGCAGATCTGATGCAGGCCTCAGTTCGCTGAGAACAGAGGCCTAAAGTACAGTAGTGCAGGATCACGTGAGATCAGTAGCTCGAGATCTCATGCTACTGATCTCACATTATCTCGCACTACTTTAGGCCTCTAGGCCATGAATGCACCGAAGCAGGCAAAGTAACTGACAGCTCACTAGAAAGGCACGGTATTGCCATTGTTCATAAACAACTGCCACGGTGCTGTAACTTCTGGACTGTATTTTAAGTACTTGGGTGGGATTAGGTCATAATTTTGAACAGTCGCTAAGTGAACTGTGGTAACTCAAGGATTACCTGTATGCTTTTGCTGATCTTGTTCTTTATCACTGTACTCCTGAGTTACCTGATGATAGCTAGACTGTAGTATTAATCTCTTGACAAATCTATGTTATCTAAAATAATTCCTTAGAAGTTATAAATTGCCTTTCAGTTCTAGATGATGTTTAACATTTGCATCTAGAACTGTACTATCATTCTGTATGTATATATTATATGTATGTACTGTATGTATATCTCTTTCAGGAATTGACCTGAGATACTATAGGAATATATATCTGGGCTACAACAATCCAGACAATCATAAGATGAACATAAGGAAAGCTGTGGATTCTTGCCACCAAGGTCAACCAGTAGTCTTGTTCCATATTCTAAAAGAATCAGAAAATCCCTAAAATCCCTTTCCCCTCTTTTTCCTTTGATGGGAAGCATAGACTTTGAATGAGGAATACAGCTATCTTCCTTTATCAATAACAAAATCCGAAATGGAAGTTGCTGTTTAGGCCTTTGGTTTTCCATTTATAAACCCACATTGTGTTTGCATAACACTTAAAAAATCTGGTTTTCTGAATTCACTCAACTGCCTGCATTGCCTAATAACCACAGGTACATACAAACCACAACATACTGAACCACAAATGAGCTAATTCCACTTTAGTGTAGCACATTGTGTAAAACCAGTCACAAATTGCCACATAATCCTCAGTCTGTGTGAACAAGGAAACCAAAATTTTTCTTTTGAATGTAGGCACTTTTATTGCCTGTATCCCTTAATTCTACTGATCCTTTCTCTACATCCCAAGCAAATTTTCAGGAAGTGACAACAAACTGGTTGGGAAGGCTGTATGGAGCATAGGATAAACTGTTCTGGGACAGAGGATTTCATAAATTGCATGTAATAGACCAGAAATCAATACAAGCAAAGGCATAGTAGGTGACTAATTCTGGCCTAACTCTAAAATACTTAGAATATTTAGTTGTTTGACCTTCCCAGTCCTCTTTTGTGATAATTGGTTTAAACTGAATTTAGAATTGACAGCTTATTTCACAGCTAGCTAAAATTGAAAAGATTTTCATATAAAGAAATTTTAGTTTTGCTAATTTGCATGGAATATCCTGGCATTGTATTTTTGCACAGTTAAAGATCCAATACTTTGGACATTGTAAATAGTATCTATGAAACATTGTTTTACATGTCTATAAACCAGCATGCTAGGTTGATCTTTAATTTTTATGTCTAGGTAAATGGTCTATAAACCTTCACCTTCTAGCCTGACCCTCTCCAGTTTCATTGGATTATAATATGCATTGTGTTTGGACTTTGGCTTAATTAAGTTGCAGACCAACAAACCTCATCAGGATCAGAGTTTGGGCAAATTTCTAAAAGTTGCCATAATGTTTTATTATATCTGCTTTTCACCCAGTAGCAATTTGAAGGGTGGAATATTGAAAAGGCTGTTTTCTGGATATTGAATCCCTCATTAAATGGGTATTTCCATAGCTCAGTAGGAGCTGTTTCTTATTTCTGGTTCTGCATAAGCAAGGAGAGAGAGAAATAGATTGACAGCTTTAATGACACCTGATTCAATCTGTTTTACTCCTAAGTGAATTATCACTACTAAAAGAAACAGTTCTTGCAAGCAAGAGTATCTGTAACTAGAAAATAAGTGGAAAAAACTGTAATTAACTAGCAACCATACTGATTTTTTTGCAGCCTGGAGCCAATAGCCCTACGGCATTATAGTACCACCAGATTAATTTTTTGTTCTTTCCTCCAAAATACGGAACATCAAATTTGCCTTCTTAAAAAACAGCTACTCTGTTTTTTGGAGTATAATATGCACCAGAGTATAGGATACACCTTAGTTTTTGGGGAGGAAAATAAGAAAAAAGCTGATTGGCGGTGGATCGGCCTCCCGGAATACCCCCAATCAGCTGTTCCCAGAGGTGATTTTTAGCAACAGGTTCATTGGTTGTGAGCTCTGTGCCTTGCTTTTTTTTTTTTTTTTGCTTTTTTTCTGCCTCTGAAAGCCTCAGAAACAGAGCTTCAGAAAAAAAGCCTCTGAAGCTCTGTTTCTGAGGCTTTTTTTCTGAAGCTCAGAAATGAAGTTTGGAAACTTCGTTTCTGCTGACCTTTGTTTGAGAAGATGGGCAGGGCTACATTCGGAGTATAAGACAAACCTAGATTTTCACCCTCTTTTTGGGGGGAAAAAGGTGCATTTTATATTCTGAAAAATATGGTATTTACATTTTAAATTGAGTTTCCATTCAGCTTCTACCACAATTACAGTATCAATTTCTTGTGCAGGGTGTATATTGTATAAAAATATACAGCTTTATAACATAAGTATAAAGGTATAGCAAAAAGAATCCCAATTTGCCATGAAATTAGTTGAAACTGATAAAAGTATATTTATTTATTTATTGGTTTTATTTATATGCCGCCCTTCTCCAGAGACTCAGGGCGGCTTACAATGCGTTAAGCAATAGCCTTCATACTTTTGTATATACCTGCTTAGTAGGGCTTTCGGCCTCCCCCAAGCGGTGTTCTTTTTTATACAAAGTCAGCTTATTGCCCTCATTTTACCTGCCTTGAAAGGATGGAAGGCTAAGTCAACCTTGAGCCTGGTGAGATTCGAACTTGCAGTAATTGCAGGCAGCTGGTGTCACTTAACACCACCCTTTTTTATTACACAAGCTATAGAAGATACACTTTGATTTTGATATATATGTTATAATATTTTTGTAAATAATAAAAATATAAATGTTACACAATTTTGGTATGTTTAATTGGGATCCTTTGGGGAAAAGTGGAAGGTAAGAATGCTTTTGGTCAAGTCTGTATTTATGAAATTTTCATATATATTATATATATATGAAATAAAGTATAAGTATACTTTATTTATGATAAAGTGTGGGTTATCAGATTTTGTAGGATAGTTAGTGACAGCTGCTATTCCTAAGATGCTCTAATAAAGAGAACAAACTTGATCTAGGTTGGACAAATAATTGGATAATGATGCCCTCATTTTTTTATATCACTTTTTTTAGTTTTATCATTTTTTTTTACAGTTTTACATATAGCTACTGTACAGGCTGTAACACTTTGTCTATGCTTTTAATAACTCATGACCACTTAGCCATGGAGTTCTAAAATAATTCTATTTTCATATTCTTGTGTTGTATTTAGGATCTTTGCTTAGAGAACTAAGTGTCCATCTGATTATGTGTGCATTGATAATGGTGATAGTCTTCATACTCAGAAATGTTGATAATAATTCCTTTGCTCTTATGCAAAAGGCATCTAATTAATATAGTGAACATATAATATACTACACTTAGAAATGAGTCAAACTTATTTATTAAATGTATAGCTCCCAAACATTTTTGCTTTAAGATGATTCATTAAGACATATGAAATACTAGAATCAGATCTGTCTTATTGTATAACATTATAATAAAAATGCCATCTCTGATTTCCTTGTAGAAGTTGTATTATTCATTTCGGTACTTCACAATGAACCCTGTGGCCTGTAGAGACAATAGACACTGATTGCATTAAATAGCATAATAGAATAATGTTGACATACATAATTTCCTGTTCGTAAAATTATTTTTTCCATTACATCATTTCCTGAAATTATTGAATGTTTATGTTTTAACACATTCTAAACAGGGAGAGTGAAACACTTACTTGATAATATATGCTGTTTTAAATAAAGGGATTTCTTTATGAATATAAAGGCATATTTATCTAAATAGATATTCTCTCTCTCTCTCTCTCTCTCTCTCTCTCTCTCCCCACCCACCCACTGCTGTGTTGAAGTAACCTGTTTACATAAATACTCTCTGCATGTTGTTTTTTCCATAACACATTTTGTGCTTGAAACTATTATCTTAAAACTGTAGTTTAAACGAATATATTTTCAAAAGTACATTTGAAATCTGAATATAAAAAAGTATTTATTATTTTTATTTATTTAATCAGTTTGGAGACTGCTTGACATCCAAAAGATTCTGGGCAGCTTACAATATATACAAAGAAAAAGAAAACCAAACAATTAAAAAATAATAGGCATTCAATAAATTTAATATTTACATCCAACCAGCAAAAACCGACAAAGGCTTGGCATCCACCCTAATCCCAGACTTTGAAGCATGCTTCAAGCAATTTACTTAAATATTTTGCACCTTAAATTCTTCATTATGATTTCTAAAATGAACACTGCTTTTCTTCCAATAGGGTAGGTCCTTGACATATGTACACAAATATGTATTGTATATAAAATATAAAGTCTTCACTCCGGAAGGCTAAGGAGTTAAGGACCTGTCTGATCTCAGATAGGAAACTGTGGCAAAGGTCTGGGGTGGCCACTGAGAAAGCACCCCTATGAAGTTATATCATATGGTAACATATAAGAGAGGAATCTGGAGTGCATCCACCCTATCTAACTAGTTGGATGGGTAGATGATCTCAGGAAGAGATGGTCCTGGTTAAACACAAATGCAACTTGTGGCATGCTACTTATCAAAGTGTACATACAATCATGTAAGGGAGCTACCACTTGTTTTCCCTATACAGTGGTGTGAATGTTAAATTTATCCAGTACTCAGTTATTAACAAGAAAGACTGGATGCAACTCTTTTTGGTATATTATAATCAGTCGTCTTTTGTGCTATTTTTTTTATTAAATAGTAACAGAAAAAGAATAAAACACAGTGAAAATTACAATGCAAATTCTAAAAAAGCATTGAAAGTGCTTATAAAATAGTCAAAACGTATAATATATCATTGTAATAGTTAACAGTTTTCTAAATACTTTTAAAATATAAATATCATTCAAGAGTTTATTTATTTATCTCTAATACATTTATCGTTATTTTTTAACCTTCTGTATTTTATATATATGAATTTCATATTTCATTATACTTGTCCAAAAAAGTCTACAGGCTTTTCTATAGGCAATCCTCTATAGGCAATCCTCTATTGTAATCAGTAGTTTGTGAGGTTTGCAAAAAAGTATAGTCTATGTGCATTGAGTACAAAACTTGTGTTAATCATGCTTCGATACAGACTCTTTACTATACCATATCAATCAGAATAGAGCTGGAAGGGACCTTTGAGGTCTTCTAGTCCAACCCCCTGCTCAAGCAGGAGACCTTATACCATTTCAGACAAGTGACTGTCCAGTCTCTTCTTAAAAGGAAGTTTCTCCTAAATTCCAGGTTGCTTTTCTCCTTAATTAGTTTCCATCCATTGTTTCTTGTCCTGCCCTCTGGTGCTTTGAAAAATAAGTTGACCCTTCCTCTTTGTTCAACCTCTGAAACATTGAATTTCCTTTGCTCATCTTTCTAATCAGCTTTAACACCAAAAGAAGGATTTAGCTAAGCTGTTATTGTCCACTGTAGTGACTTTAAGGATACTATAAATGCATTAATAAAATATTTATTTCAAGAGCAAGTATTAAATATGTTGACTATTGTGTTAGTTTATATATATGTCTATATATGATAAAAACTAATACAATATTCAAAATATTTAATACTTGCTCTTGAAATAAATATTTTCATACACACACACACACACACACACACACACATATATATGTATATATATGTGTATATATATATATATATATATATATATATATATATATATATATATATATATAAATAGTCAGAAAAAGCCTGCAATTTATATATATTTCTCATTTTCTTCTTATTTTCGATATGATTCATACAGGATTGTACTTTTTTGCTCAAGAGTGCTGTTTAATGGCTTTGACAATAAGATCCCCTTTAAATGTACTTTTGGCTTGTTAATAACCTCTGTTTCAGAGAGGAGCATTGTATTTCAACTTAATTTACCATCACTGCATCCAAAATGTATCCATTTATGTGAAACTAAATTCCCCTGAAATGGAATACACTGTCAATATCAGTGATACATCAGCAAAACCAGAAATGAACTAGACCGCAAATCAGTTTTATTTGGGATTCTATGAAGCAAACAAAAACTTCAGTTTAACTAATGAATTAAGCTGCTAGCAGTGCACAGAAGCTTGGATATTATAATATCAAATCATTTGCTTTAATTTTTGTGTCCAATAATGGCATTCAGTTTTCCATTAATGTTTTAGACTTTATTCATTTGGGTTGTTTGAGAGTTAACCTACAGAGTTAGAGTGATAAATCCACTCTAATACAGTTCTCACTGCAATTAGAACTCAATGTACAGAGTCCAGTTTTAATTTGTCAAAACCAATTCTAAAAGCTAATGTAGTTAAATATAGCAATTTTGTACCATCCTTTTTTTCTATAGAACCCTATAAAATTCATGACTTTTTGGGATTTTAAACTTTACCTTTAAAAAGGTTTTATAATATTCTGTACTTTGCATTTTGAAAATGCGAAGTACAGAAATTACTTTTTCCAGCATGTTTGAAAAGTTGCTCAGTATTTACACAAACTTCTATTAACAAAACAAAACATCATTATCCAGATATGAGGTAATAAAGGAGTTTAATGGACAATCGTAGAGTAGTAAAAAAGCTAAGTTGGAGATTGGGAGCATACTAACAAAGCTGCACCTTATACTATTGTGTGTCATGCTATATAAAAAAGAGGCTTTAATTGCACTCATTGCCCTCTTGACTTTTTAATACATCCTCCATCCTTTTGATGGCGTTCTAGGTCCAAAACATATAACTGAGAATGCTACATATAACATAAAAATTTTGTCTTGTATTGATGTCTATACAGGTATGTCTATACTTGATGTACAACAGTTCATTTAATGACTGTTCAAAGTTACAATGGCACTGAAAAAGTGACTTATGACCATTTTCACACTTATGACTGTTGCAGTATCTGCCTTGTCATGTGATCAAAATTCGGATGCTATGATAGTTGCAGTGTCCTTGGGTCCTGTGATCATCTTTTCTGACCTTCTGACAAGCAAAATCAATGGGGAAGCCAGATTCAATTAACAAGTGTGTAACTAACTTATCAACTGGAGTGATTCACTTAACTGTGACAAGAAAGATTATAAAATGGGGCCAAATTCATTTCCCATTGTCTTACTCAGCAACATAAATTTTTGGTTCAATTGTGGTTGAGTACTATTAATGTATTAATATACCTTTTGGTAAGATCTTCTTCACACCTACTAATTCACCAATGCACTTCGAGTGTGCTAAAGTTGTTGCAACTGAAAGTTGCCTTGTGGCTGACATTGGGATAACAATGTTTTTCTGTTCAGACATTTTACTGCGCTGTGAAATACAGACATTAAAGCAGAGGTCTTCAAACTTGGCAGCTTTAAGACTTGTAGACTTCAACTCCCAGAATTCTCCAGCCAGCTTTAAGTCCACAAGTCTTAAAGCTGCCAAGTTTGAAGACCTCTGTGTTAAAGATTTGCAGCATTATGCAACATAGGAAGTATATACAGTTGTATGTCAGATGCTTAAATAATTTGGATGAATTAAAAATTCCCAGTGACATTACCTTATAAGGAATGGAAAATATTAGTCCAAGGTTGACCATTGCTAAAAATTGCTGAAGCTCATTTATAAGAGGAAAAACTGAAGTGAATGGCTAAAAGGAGAAATCATTGCTGCAAATAACTTTTACTAATTTGAAATATTCGTAGTATGAAAGCAGAACACCAAAATAGAATATTACTACTTAATATTAAGTTAATATTAAGTATAAATAAATAAATAAATAGATAAATTAATTAATTAAATTTCATCTCAGTTGGAAAATATATAGTAAGTTTTTAAAAAATATCCAAAAATTATAAAACTACAAATAAGAGGATTTATATATGAATCAAATCTAAAGAGATTGATTATTCACATCATCACCCAAAACAAATTAATCTCTTTTGTAAAAGGATGCAAAAAAATTGCTATCCAAAATTAATGAATTAATGAAATTAATCAGTTTTAAAGCAGGATTGAATGATTTATGGAGAACAAATGTATTACAGTAATAGCCGGTAAATAATGCAAAAGATACTATTAGAACAAGTTTCGAATTATTTGTCAGTATGAATGCTTTTTTAGCTGCAAAGATGCCCAAAAAATTATTACATCTAACTTCATTTGTATCCAGAAAGTTGTACTTGTGGGAATTTTAAATGAGGTTCTTGTTGGGCCAACAGAGATCTCTTTGGTTCATTGGAGAATATAACTGATAATTGGAAAATCACTAGGAAACACTAAAAGAAGTTAAATAAAAAGCAAGGTACTTGTCTGGAATGTGTGGCTGAATTGCTTTGTAATATTTTGTGGTTGAGATTATTATGTACAGGGAGTCCTTGATTTACAACCATTTGTTTAGTGACCGTCCGAAGTTACAATAGTACAAAAAATGGGATTTATGACCATATTTCACACTTACAACCATTGCAGTATCCCCAAAGTCACATGATTAAACTTCAGGCACGTGGCAACTGGCATATATTTATGACAGTTGCATTGTCTTGGGATCATGTGATCACCATTTATAACCTTTCCAGATGATTTCCAACAAGCAAAGTCAATGAGGGAAGCCAGATTTGCTTAACAACTGCATGATTTACTTAGCAACTGAAGTGAATTGCTTAGCAACCATGCCAAAAAGATTGTAAAATGGGACCCAACTTACTGTACAACTGCCTTCTTGGCAACAGAAATTTTGGGCTCAATTGTGGTCGTAAGTCGAGTACTACCTTTATGATTTCAAAGATGTTATAGTGATTCCTGTCTGGTTAACCCTCAACATCAACCTCTTAATTCTTAATTTTCAATATTTATATTATATTACATATTTATTCATTTTTTAAAAAAATTGCTTGTGTTTTGAGTGGGTTATCTTTGAAATAGCCCAATGATTACTAGCTAAAACTGTTTCCCCAAAACATGGGGTAAGGTCTTTTATTTAAATGACCATATTTTATTATTTCTTTGTCGTGAACTTTGTCGTGATTTAGTTAAGAAAATATTGACAAAAACTTCTCTAGCAGATGCAACTAATGACAATGAAGCATATTGTATGGAAATGGCCCTTTTGAATTATGCTTATTTATTTCTATATTTATTTCTGTCAGTGTTTCAGCATTTTTTTTTGAGCAAAAGTTATCATACTAAATATCTTTATTTCTGTCTCCTCTTTCCACTTTCAAATTAAACAACTGGCAACAACCAGTAATTTAATAATTTGGACAGGACTAGCACTCACATTTTCCTGTTTACGTTACTAATTAATAATTATTGCTTGGATTATTAATCAGGATTCTTGTTACTGAGGAAACTGAGGTGAAAGTCTGTGAGGACTATATGACTCTTAGAGATTTTTCATCACATTAGTCTATAAATCTTTGGTTGGAAAACTATTAGTCTAATATGAGATTACAAACAATATCTGATTTTGAATTCACTTTGGATGCCTAAGGCTTCAGGCAGTACTTTGGAATCAAGGAGATGGATGTGGTATTAAAGGACTTTAAAATGTGTCTTTCATGGTCCTTTGGGGGGAAGAAGTAGAGATGGGGCAAATGACATAATATGATGACATCATAAAAATGAGACAGTTTGTATAATTTGTCTAATTTCAGAAGTTTTGTAATGAATAGTTCTAATCTTCAGCAAGAGTGAATTTCCCTGGAAACTTAAAAAGGAAAAGAACTGACAGAAAGAAACTGAGACAGAATAAATGAAAACTAAGGAGAAAAGAAGGAATCAGAGAAAGAATAGATAACCATACCCAATTGTGGAGAGATGGATGAGCCAATTCTCAGTGCCTTATTCCTTACTCATTTCAGTCCTCCTGGCTGGAGGCTGGCTGGGAGTTGAAATCCACAAAGTTGCCAAGTTTGAAAAAGACTGATCTATATTCAAAGAGGCTGCACAGTTCATTAAGTCAAATTGACAGCTCCTTTTTCAGCTGCTGAAGCTTTTAGAGAGTTTTCATTTTTCTAGAATTTATGCTGTTCTCCATGCTGTTCAGGGAGCTCTAGGAAACTAGATGACATAGGTGCAGCACACAGTTAAATTGGTAGAGATAAAAATAAAACAGAATCTATATATAGTTCATCATAGTGCAAAGTTCATTTATTTTCTTTCTTAGAACTATTGATATGTGTTCTGCACTGAAGTCATTTAATCATTGTGTTTAGACAGAGAATCTGTTTCTGCTTGGCTCTTCTATTAATTGCCTGTTTGGACTGGGATTTCATAACTCCTGGATTCTGGAATTTAAATTCTGATTGTTTGTAATAGTATGTATGTATGTATGTAGTATACTATGTAATACAGTATGACAGAATAAAGTTGATTCATTTAAGACTCACAATAAATCCAAGGGTAGGTCTCCACAGTTTTTCCCTTGGCATCATGTACTTTGCATCTTAGGTATAGCTCAAGCATTGATTAGGAAGAGATTTTATACAGGTAGTTATTTTTTCAAAGACTGACTTTCATTCTATGCAGTGTGCATAGTTAGTTTATCTTCCTCATCCTCCTTATCTTCATCCCACTTTACTGGCTGCATTTATACCAGTAATGAATAGGAATTTAGATTTAAGAATATGCTTTCTGGATCATAAATATTTCCCCCTAATCTTTTAAACAAGATATATTAAAAGAAGACTGCTGAGATGCAGAATGTGTGTGCTCTTCTGCATTATTCAGAAGAGAAATGATACAGGAGAAATAATTTCAGAAGTCAACTAGAAGATGTAAAATAGTTACACTGGTTATTGGTTATTAAACCAATGGTTAATGGTTATTAAACCATTTAGATGACACCTACTTTGATGCCATACACTTGTATGGCATCTTTGACTTATATGATTTTACGTATCAGGGCATAGTAAAAATAATCTGGTCCTTAGCAGTTCTTAAAAGTTGGTAAATACAACCTCAGATGAACAACTGAACAAAAACACATGATATATTATACCATGCCATCATTTATTTTACAAAAAAAAAAAAAAGGCAAAATGGATAAGCCATGTGTGAAAAACTAAGTATACCAAACACAACATATCAACATGAACATCTCATATCAACTGTCAAGCACGGTGGTGTCAAGGTGATAATTTGGGCTTATTTTGCAGCCACAGGGTCCTGAACACCTTACAGTCATTGAGTCAACCATGAACTCTTCTGTATGCCAAAGTATTCTAGAGTCAAATGTGAAGCCATCTGTCTGACGTATAGATTGGCCAACATTGTGTCATGCAAAAGAAAAGAGTCAAGTTGTTGCAATGGCCCAAAGTAGAGGCCTCAACTTGATTGAAATGCTGTGGCTGGCATGAATAAATGCCGAAGAACCTCAGTGAACTGAAGCGATGCTGTACAGAAAAGTGGACCAAAAACAGTGTGAGAGACTTTTAAAGTCATACAGAAAACAATTATTTCCAATTATTGCTGTTAAAGTGGTTATACAACCTATTGACTCATAAGGTGTACATTAGTTTTTCACACTAATGTATTTCTCCATTTTGGCTTTCTTTTTGTAAAATAATGGATGACATGGTGTAATATATCATGTGTTGTTGCTTATCTGAAGTTCTATTTATCTACTATTAAAAACTGCTGAGGGCCAGATGATTTTTACTATGTCCTGATACATAAAACTATAGAACTCAAAAAAGGTGGACTTTTCACATGACTGTATCTGTTTGAGGTTTCTGGATTAAGATTGAAGAAAAAGTGATTTATTTGAGTTGTAACAGATAAACATTTCATATACCTTTGCAAATATGCTATAGTATCTTAAACACCCTTCTTTTGCAGTTTAAAGATTCATTAAGTCGGGCAACTATTAATTTGAAAACCATTTGTTTGCTTGCTTTCATTCTCTTTTGTACCTTTCTTCTTTGAACCTCAGTGTGGTGGTTTTAAAATCATATGTGAACCCACACTATAGTTAAAGTTATGATTGAGGGCTTACATGTTTTGTGAACCTTTCCAGTTGTGGCTTATTCAATAAACCAAGCACATCAGCAATTAGCCCAATGAATAAATGTAGTCCTGATATTGGTCCTAATATTGGTCTCTGCTCACCGGCATTCTAATTTTAAATTGAATGGGCTAACTCTGATCACATTTATTCTACAAAATAATCAAACTAGCTCGAATGACAGCTAGTTTCTCTATACCTGCAAAGGTATAGGAAAACTAGCAGAGCCATCTAGCACAGGAAAGGGAACAATTGGCATACAACATGAGTGTGCAACAGTCCTCCTAGCCATGATTTATTTGTTAAATTTATTTGCCACCCATCTTGCTGTAAGGCTGCCATCTGTTTCTCAAACACAACCCTTGGGTCCACTGCATACTGGTTCTGTTTAGGGTATGCCACCCTATCCAGAACAAGAAATGGAAAGTGGAAAGTTTATTTATCACTCTATTTATACAATTCAAATGGCCCCCCAACTCACAAATTGGGATTCTGGGCAGTTAATGTAGAGTTAAGAACTGTGAAAATGGATAAAGCAATTAATATAAAAATTGCAAAAACAAAACATCAAACAGCATCCAAATTAAGGAGAAACTCAGCCTGTTCCTGACCCAAACAACTGACCAGAAAGATTGGCCTATTGTCCTGAAAAGCCAACTTTTTAGCACCTTGCAGAAGGCCAACATTGGTTAGGACTATCTGAATCTTGAGAGAAGATTCTTTTCCAGATGGAAAGCATTGCCTGGCTCCCATTAGAAGACATAGAGGGAACCTCATGCCTACTCAGTCTTTGAGAGGGACATACATGATGGAAATAGGTTTTGGCCTCCCTTTCAGCTACCTGCTTGGGTAATGGGAAGGAATAATTAGGTGGTTCCCACCATATTTTTTTTTCTTTTCTTCTTGCCATATTTGCTTTTTGCAAAGATGAAAAAAGTAAAACTGAAGAACAGACTGCTGCTGTAATGAATTGCTGCTGTGTAGAACCATCCTTCAGAGCAACCAGAAAGCAAAGAAGGAAGGGTGGGATCAAGGATCCATCCCACCTCTTTGCTTCAGGATGGAAAGGAGGAATTTTGGGAGACAGAAGCAGGGATGAGCCAGGAACTCCCAGCAAGGGATAGTTTTAATTCCAGGACTCCAGGGGCAAAACAGTGATGCTGTGTTCCCTTTGGAGCAGCAGCTGATCTGATTAATTTCTGAGTTAATCAGCTCAGCATGTGAAGACTGCTGGAAGCCCTACAATGTCATGGGGACATGCAAGGCCACTGCTGATCTTAACTAGCGCAATTCAGATCTTGTTAGTCTTTTGAAAAATTACTTTCCTTCTTAAAAGAGAAAATTAGAATTAATATACTGTACCTGCACCTTATACTTTGAGCAGTACATGATTTTGTGCAAAGGTTAATAGGAAAAATTAGTAGCATGCAAAAGACTAAAAGCATTTAAAATTAAATCTAAAACATGCATAAAAAGGTTGTTTATGCAGTTTTCTGGGAATATAATTTGCTCTCAGAAGGAACTGCTTCTGTTCTATTCTACATGTTCAGCTGGTCATCTTCCCCAAGAACCACGGGAAATGGTATTGTGAACCATGATGTTGCTCACAAATTCTTCCCTGCAAATAGATAGTAGAAGAGAAGGAGGAGGAGGAGGAAGAGGAGGGGGAAGAAGAAGAAGAAGGAGGAGGAGGAGGAGGAGGAGGAGGAGGAGGAGGAGGAGGAGGAGGAAAGACAGGAAGGAAAGCATTTCAATTATCTTTTAAATGAGCTTTGAAGACCTCTTAATTATTGTGAAGAAAAGAGTAGGAAAAAAACTTAGTATGCCTTTTGGTAATTATGATATAATGATTGCAGTATGTTTTTGGTTTTGCATACTTCCCCTTCTTAAATTTTTTAACCTAGTTATAACTGCATCAACTGATATTTAATCATGTGCTTGGCATGCACAATACAGATAAGTTAATAGCACAATATGGATAACTTAATAGCCTGGTTTCATCTTTTAAAATATCCTAATATCTATGCATTCTGAATTAAGGACATTATTCATTTTGTTCAGATCACTTGCAAGATAGTTCTGTAACGATTTGTACTTTGTTAATTTCCAGTAACTGTAGGAACAAGAATTTCAATTTCCACTCAGTTTCAATTTCTGGATAACATATAAGTCATTATCAAGTTTTAGACTAGTATACGTTGCTCTTGACAAAATAAAATCCAATAATAGATCTATTGTAAGTTGAAAAGGCAGCTACAACTAAACCATAATAATTGTGACATTACTGAGATTTTATTGACCATGGATTTTATTACGATACATATAAAAAGCCATAAAAAGTCATAGGAAGATAGGTTTCTACTTGTATTTTGTGTTCCTCTTGCAGTTTTAATTTTAATCCATTCATAAATGTGTGTGGTGAAACCATACCTAAAATGATGTAAATCAAGTTACTGAGGAACCTCTTTCTAGAGATACTGTGCTACCAGTTTATTCCAGTTATTCCTTAGATTATTCAATTCTCTTACGGATCTTCAGTCTAATAAGGTTTCTTCTCCATGATTTGCCATTTTGTCAATTTTAAGTCTTATACTACACTAGCCTTAAACTGGATAATGACATTAGATGTTATCCAGAAATTGAAATGAATACAAATTGAAATTCATGTTCCTACAGTTATGTGGTAAAAGATGAAATTGTTGTGACTCAGCCTTAGCTAAACCAAAAAACAGACTCCTTGTCCCGAAAACCCCCTCTTTATTTAGCTACTAAATAAATATTATAATATTCATGGCATTCACACACAGAAAAGTCCAGGCAATAATCCTCCCAAGGGTGAATTGCAATTGTTAAGGATATTGTTGTTGTGTTAGCAACCAGCAGAGCAGAGTGCACAGAGAAACGTTGCTGGGAGCAATGAAATAGGAGATACGTGCAAACTGGTTTATCAAAAGTTTACTTTATAGTGGAAAATAAACAATCTTGTAGTTTTTTAAACAATCCAAGTCTTTGCTAGTTAAATCAGTCCAGTAATACAAAAAGCTTCTTACTACATAAACAGTAGTTGGTTAGAATAACAAGCTCACTCTGGTTCACAAACCACGATGATAGTAGATCCACCCAACACACGATGATAGCACAATGGTAGCATATCATCAACTGAATACATTACAGTACCTTTCTTAAATACTTTTACAACTAATTACAGCATGACTCAGCGTTACAATAATGCAGCATTAAAATTTAAAGTCACAAAACACATATATTGCCTGGATAATCTGTTAGGCTCAAACCATATCCTAACAGCAATAACAGACCTTATCAGTCCTTGGATAATTGCCAGGCCGACAGCTTCCAGTTGCAAAGCTGTAAAAGATAAGGAAATTTTCCAAAAGAAATACGAACTGTTGTCTCCTGCAACCACCACTCCCCTTTTGCTTCTATTTATTCCCTAGCCAGGGAGGGACCATTCAACATCCATGAGTGCCTTTCTTCCCGAGTTGGCTCCTGTTCTTCAGTTGTTCTCTCCTGACAGCTCTGTGCATATGCGCATCTGGAACAGCTGTTCTTCTTTCCCACTTATCTCCGACTCTAACAGCAGCTGGGAAATGTTGGATGGCCCTGGCTCTGTCTCTGCTTCTGACACAGAGCATCCATCAGAGCCTTCCCCAGACTCCAGGACTGGCCCAAGTTCTTCCCCAACCTCCTCATCATCAGAGTCTGCTGCCAGTTCCACTGGCAATTGGAGGGCCACAACAGAAATTAACAAAGTACAAGCTGTTTAGAAGTACTCTCGTTTCTTGTACATGAAATGGAACTTGTTATGATACTCAGATCAGGATGATCTGTGTTTAACTTTAACTGTGGTTTGTTGCATCCCCAAAGATCATGAAACTAATCTTTTTTCACCCTAAGTAGTACAATAGTCATGTTTCAATTCACTTTAAATTGAGGTTTCTGCTTTTACTGACTTATGAATAAGCCAGAAATGAAGGGGAGAACTCAAGATTCACAGAAGTGGCATATTGTTATGCAAAAGTTCAGTAATATAAAATTTTATTTCTGTAATTATCATGATTCCAATTTCCTTATTACAGACATACTTGACCTACAAAAGTCTGAAAGAAATCATTCCCTCATAGTTTTCCATAGAGGCAGTGCTTGGGAACAGAGCAAAATTGAATGACAGCATGTACTGTAGATTCAAATTATTCTGTGTCCTATGGCTTCTGTGTAGCTTGTTTTTTATTTTAAAAGTGATAAAGTTATAACCATTGTATTTTTATTTCTCTTCCTATCTCATAACCCTTGACAGTAAATTAGAACACTGTAGGATGGTGTGCGCTATTATTATTGCTAAATAGAAAGCAGTGTTTGAAAAGAATAGGCATTCTTTTAATATATCACTGAACAACAGGGGCATCTGGAAGTTGTGATTGTCCTTATCATCTCACCCAGACCCAACTTACACAATCTCTTTTTGGCATTTGGTAGCAAAAGCAATGCAATTCAGAATGCTTCAATCTGTTAAATGTTCTTCTCCTTATTAACCTTGAAAAAAACAATTTGACAATAACATAACTGATCAGCCTGACCTAAGGATGTTTTTTATAGCATTTCTACAGAAAATCTATTTTAAATGTAGAGTTGTATTAGAGATGGATGGATGGGTGGATGGATGGATGGATGGATGGATGGACGGACGGATGGACGGATGGACAGACAGACAGACAGATGGATAGATGGATAGATAGATAGAGACACAATTTGTCTCCATTTATTTTTCAGGATAATTTCTTGTTGACCAGAATTGTATTACTGTACAATTCAGATCGAAAGCTGCATGTTTTTTCTGTTCATTCAGATTAACATTTACCTGTCTTTCTTAATCAAATTTCATTTAAAAAAATTTCTGCCTTTATCTGTACCCTTAGGCTTTTGACAGCCTCTCAGTATTGGCTTATTTCAGATGCCTTCTCTGTCTCTTTCCTGTCTGGCAATAAATGGATTCGCCATTTTAATTTTTCCCCAAAATATGAGAGGTTCATTACACTAATCTTCTATAATTCAATACATATTGGTTAGAGCAGTGATGGGTAACCTCTTCTGGACCGAGTGCCCAAAGCACGTGCGTGCCCGAACCCCCAAAATTCAATGCACATGCAGCCCCCGCACATGCGCCCAGCCTCTCATGCATGCATGTGCAGCCTCCCCACGCACCCTCCGCATTCACACGCGGCCCCCTCCACATGCACCCCCAACGCATGCGCACGTGGCCCCACGCATGCATCTTGTGCATTCACATGCCCCACATCCTCCACATGCGTGGCAGAGACCCGAAGAGCAGCTGGCCAGTGGGAGGCACACGCGCATGCTTGGCAAAACTGAACTGGGGCCACGGCTCACATGCCATGAAAGAGGGTGCTATGTGCCACCTCTGGCAGGTGTGCCATAGGTTCTCCATCACGGGACTAGAGGTTGAGGGATCTGATCTATAACGTAAGTCATCAAATAGCAGAAGTCTGCCCACTGCTAAACTCCACTATGAGTGTTATAGAATATTTTGAAAGAAATTTTAGAAGACATTTGTAAACTGCTTAGCATTTTTCCTATGCTATATAAGCTTGTCATGGTTTGGGGATAAACAAATTCTAGGGTATCTCCTATTTATCCCTGAAAAGTGAAGTTTGCTCTGTTGTTTCATTTAAGAGTGCATCGTAATTATTTTTCTTAATCCAAGAACTGCTTAAATTAGCATGCCAAAGTATCCAATTCAATATCTATAAACATTGTTAATCCCCAGGTATTATTTCCTTCCATATTTGCTTAAATATGATGAATAGCTCTGTGTTTCACTTATAGAAAAATAGAAAGTAATCTATAAAATAATCCTGCCCAAACATCTTAACCAGAGGACTTTATTTTCTTAGAAGTCTTCAGAAGCAGCGATTTTTAAACTTTGTGGGGTGTATGTATGCCTTTGAATCAACACTGACTTAAAGGCACCCCAAACACATTTTTTTAGAACCAAGTGATTATACTCACTCTAATTACTCAGACAACCTCTTGGTATCGTTTGGTTTAGTTTTTGGTTTTGGATTTGTATCCAGCGATTATATACATTTATTATAGTGATAGTAGAACCATGTGTTTATCACAGAGTCAACAATCAAAGTGAAACAATAGATCGCCTCAGTGGGAAGTGTAGAAGTTTGACAATAAATAAACAAATGAGCATTTTCAATAATTTAATTGTTACACCGGCTACTTAATATTCCATGGCATACACACATGAGCCAGGCAGCTGGGTTGATTTATCACAAATGTGCACAACACTGATAGAAGCAGTCCATTTGTTCCACCCTTCGCAGAAATGGGTAAAGCTAATCAGAGACCTTTAGCTTATTGTGATATCTAAATTCAAGCTCCTGATTTGTTGTTCCCAAACAAGCAAATTTTGGGAATCTACAAACCCAGATTTGTTGCTGCAAATAAAAACTAGGATTCTGGACTCAGATACCCAAAGATCAATTTTATCTACTTGTGTGAAGGATGATGTAAAATGGAATCAAACTTTCTTTATGTTGAGGAACATTCTTTATGTTTGCATTATGGCAAAATAACTTATTATGTACAAATATTAATTGGGAAGGATGTACAGTGATTTGGCCCGCTGTGTACGTGTACATTTTTTTCCTATCACCATTGTCTCATCAAATAGACTTTACAAAAGAGTGTACCGCTTAACATCCTAAACCTGTGATTTAGGAGCATTAGTGCTGTTGCAAAACAAAAATGTGTTTGGTCTCTGTGGCAACCATTTTGATTAGTACCATTTCAAACTTTGCCTTATGGACAGTCATGGGAATGGTGGTAAAACCATATCAATAACATGAAGTTATACTGCACAAAAATCTCTTCCCATTTCAAGAATAATTTCTTTTGAGTAATGTTGGTTCACTTAGGAATAAACCATTTTGAACCAGATGCTGTTTAAAACTGCCAAGTCTGTTCCTCTCTTTCCTTGCTTATATGGAACCAACGTAACTTGAAATCAAGAATGAAAATAAACAGGTTTCCTCCCACAATAAGTTGTTTCTGTCCTCACTAACTGGATGGATAGAACCATGCTACTTCTGATGCTGGATCAGGACTATTGTCATAGCAAGGAATTGAAAGGGACAAATTGCTCCTATTGTACTTTAGAAATGCATATTACAAAAAAAAAAAAAAGACATAATAGGAGGATTCAGTATCTAGAAACATAGACTTTTCTCTGTTCCTCTCTGCAAATTGAAAAGGTACAACTGCTTTGAGAAATCTGCCCCAAAGTAAGATGCTTTTCTGGTGTGTTGGCCTGCAACTCTTATGATCCCAAGCATGATGCACATTATAATCCAATAGAACTGGAGAGACCCAGGCTGGAGAGAACTTAGAGTTAGTCGCAAACTTTACAGTAATCTTGATGCACATGTGAAAGGTGACATGCCAGCATTCAGTAAGATCTAACTTACACTAGTCGATTTTCAGGCAATTTTTGGAGGTTGCAGAGGCCACGTGAGAATGGGGTGCCCTCTTTTGTGGCCTCCGGAGGGTCATGGCAAGAGGGTCATGGTCTTGCACAGCCCGAGCCTCTGAAAATTGCATGGGAACTGAGGGGCACATGACATGGATTTTGTAATTTGTTAACTAACACAGTTACTTTGTATTTTAATTTAACTTATTTTTCTCTCTTTTAAAATGGTGTAAAGGCTCATTACATACTGTAATGTAGGAAAACTTTTTATCCTATTGCTGTATGGATTGATTGATAGCTTTTAACATTTCTAACTGAAAAGATAAACCGGCTGGAAACTTTTTCTCCTGATAAGAAAAATTTTGTTAGTGCTAAGCCTTTTTCTTAAATTTTACTTTCCTGACGTCAGACTTCATTTTAACGAGCATGTGTGATATTATGGGATGCAAAATGTATAACATGTTTCACTACATGAAACTGATCGACTACGCAAAGGGAAAGTAACTTTTGTCCAATCACCTTGCCTTTTACATTTTCTTTGATGTCTTAACTATAAAAGGGAGTGTAAGATGGGGCTTGAGGCTCTCTCTTTTCTTAGGGAGATCCCACTTTATAAGGGCACCTTAATAAATTGCTTTTAAACGATCTTCTGATTCCGTTGTGTATTGGGAAAGTAAACTGAGGCAGAACCTAGGAGCAGATTTGGCTATTGGTACAGAACATACTTTTCCATAATATTTGGAGGTTGCTATGGTTGTGGAAGACTGTTCTCCAAAGTTGTTTCAAGAATGAAGGCCTTGTGCAAGCTGGCCTCAGAACATCACCTGAAGATAATCAAGCAGCATGTACTGGATCCTGAGGAGTGTTGGCTGAGGCTTGCACTCTTGGGGAATGGCAGGAGTAGCAGCAGTGGGGCTGAAATCAAGGCCTAAGTCTCTACTTTAGACCCAGCCTTGATTTGCCACCAAGTAGTGCTATTCAGGGTAGCCTAGATGGAGAGGTGAGTGGAGATAAAGAATTGTTTCTGTTTTGTTCAGTGGGGGTGTGTAACACACCAGTAGAGTAAAATTAGCATTCTTCTGAATTTTTGACACACCAAACTCAAAAAGTTTGCCATTACTGACCTAGATTAAGAGGAAACTTTTGTTGTGAGCTGCCTAGAGTTCAGCTCTAAGATGGATGGTCATACAAATCTTTATTATAAAATTTATTTATTTATTTATTGGTTCAATTTATAAGCCGCCCTTCTCCAGAGACTCAGGGTGGCTTACAATGCGTTAAGCAATAGCCTTCATACTTTGTATATATCTGCTTAGTAGGGCTTTCGCCCCCCCCCCCCCAAAGCGGTGTTCTTTTTTATACAAAGTCAGCTTATTGCCCCCACAATCCGGGTCCTCATTTTACCTACCTCGAAAGGATGGAAGGCTGAGTCAACCTTGAGCCTGGTGAGATTCCAGCTTGCAGTAATTGCAGGCAGCTGGTTTTACTTAACAGTACTTAACAGTACTTAGTCTGCTGCACCACCAAGGCTCTTTCTATATTCATATATATGAAATATATATATCATAAATATCATGTACAATCTCTAGGATTTGGCTAGGTTCACACAACATGCTGCACTAAAATGGAATTGCCTCATTTTATAACTCAGCATGTTGGGCAAACTCAGTCAATGTCTTTGTTTATGATATCATGAATTGTACAAATGCAGACAGTTGAATTAATTCAGCAAACCAGTTTTAGTCAACAAGTTACATAAATAGCCTGTGAACTACAAGCAGCAAGTCCAAAACTCTAAAGATGAACTTCCAATTCTTCCAATGTGCTATTTATTGGTTAATTATGATGTTTTCAATTTCTGCTCCTATAGCTTTTTCTACTACCTCAGGAAAGAACAAATTACCCTCATTTCAATAATATATCTATATTGCTAAAAATACAGGTAATTACAGAATCTTGGAAATATTTATTAGTGAGTTCATTAAGGCAAAGACTGGAAGAACATTTTACATCATTGTTCCCAGGTGCCTAAGTACCACCTAGATCAATGTTTCTCACCTTGGTAAGTTAAAGATGTGTGGACTTCAACTCCCAGAATTCCCCTGCACCTATTCAACTTGCCAAGTCTGAGAAGTATTGAAATGGCTGCTGTCAATTATGAGACCAGAATTCCTCCTTTCCTTCCTATTTCTTCATTGTTATGTTTAATATTCCTTTCATTACCTTCCCAGCTTCTTCATGGTCTCTCACAAAATTTAGCTAAGATAAGACACTACATTAAAATTAAAACCAAATTATGGATAATTGTAGTCTGCAAACTCTAGGAAACATTTGTATTTCAAGAGAAAGCCATTGCAATATATCTATATATATCTTCTTATTGTTATTACAGTGTTCAGCTACATTTCTTTCAAGATAGAACCAAAATAATTCTAGAAATATTCGTGAATTTCAACTTTCACATTTTTGAATCAAAAGAAGCAGAATGATTAAATTAAAATAGTACAAATTATAATTAATTTGGAATTCAGAACTCAGAATATTATATCTGCTATGTATATTCAAACCTTCTACTGATCCCTTCATACCAGCTTGCAGTCCCCTTGGGTTATCTTTAGTAGTATGAGAGATGGTAAGTGTTTTCTCAAAGCAAAAACTCCTCTTCTGCTGCCTAGTAAGCACACTAGGTATTTTTAGGACTGCAACCTACCTGGACAGACAGGAGACTAGGATGTTGCAGGTATGGTCAGAAGGATTTGCTTATCAAAGTGATGGCAGTGGTAAAATCATAGTTCAAGCTTTCCATAATTGTTGTCCATGAGTTATATTGCCATGAATAATCTCACCTGGCTCAGACAAGTCTGATGCATTTATTCTAATGCATTAGCTTATAGATGCTTATATCACATTAACATTGTTAGGTTTAAGGTAGAGGTAGTCCGTGACTTACAACAGTTCATTTAGTGACTGTTCAAAGTTACAACGGCATTGAAAAAAGTGACTTATGACCATTTTTCACAGTTACAACCTTTGCAGCATCCCCATGGTCATGTGATCAAAATTCAGATGCTTGGCAACTGCCTCATACTTATGACCGTTAAAGTCGAGGACTACCTGTACTTCTGTATTTGCTAAATTAGAGTAATGTGGCTGTACCTCTTATATTATATCGGGTGATAGGCTTTTATTTCTTGAATACATTCTTAAAAGCACAAGTCTCTAAAAATCCCAATATTTAACCCAAATGACATATTGGTGAACATTCTGCCTCATATTTTTCTTAAAGCTTTTGATTATGTTAAACTTTTATGTCCTTTAAACTAGACTCAAAGTCATATATAAATTATTATTCCCTTAACTTTGAGTTTGATTAAGATAACATTCTTGAAAATGGTATTTTTGTATGTGATGGAAAGAAAGTTTAATGGGGATTTTTTTCTTCAGTTTTTGGGTTCTGTTTTTGCTGACAGTGTTGGAGCAAGAGAAAGCATAAGTAATGCTTCCTCATTGATGTGCCAATGAAACTTGGTTTCGGTACATTGAGCTTTTGGTTATTATTAGAAACTCATAATGCTAAGGCATATTTATGGTTTCTTGGATGTACCTTTTAATGGGTTTAAGTAATAAAGTACAAAGAGATGGATACACTTCACTACCCTGTCCATTTTGATGCATGATTTTTCTATTCTTTTCTTTTTGTGCATGTGTTCTTTTTGTGCGAAGGTCTTAGTGGAATTTTCTGAGGGAGGTCTGGTACAGAGTGGAAAACTGTCTCTTATTATCCTTTTAAAGTTTATATATTGATAAATGTTATCAAGAGTTGCAGCAATATCTATTGTACTACCTATTTATTGTTAGAATTTGGGGAAGGGGATTATAGAATAATGGCTTTAATATTGTAGACTTCAAATATTACTTTTATTTATTTTGTTTTATTTATTTATATATCAAATTTGAGACTGCCCATCTCATTCATAGAATGCCTCTAAGCAGTGTACAATTGAAACATAAAAACTGTATAAATATTATAGTCCAATGGGGCAATTAAAACAGGAATTTAAATAATTAACTTTTGTGGAACAAGGTAGAAGTTGAGGTTAATTTTGGAGGCTTTCTCCAAAACAGCTTTCTCTATACTAACCCCTTCTAGATAGATTTAGATTGCACTTCCAGAATTTTTGGGCATACCAAGACCAAGTTCAAGCTGTTTTAGCTGACAATTTCAGGAATTGTAGTCTCAACATATATAGAGTGAATCAGGATGGGAAATAAATGAATATCATATCATATATCATATAATATCATGTATAATAATATCATATGAAATATATCTGTTTTGAGATACTTCCTTACTTTTTTAATGTATATTTTTTTTATTATTAACTGGGGCATAAAGCTACCAGCATGTTTTTGATCTTCTATGCTTCTTATCATCCTACTCAATTGAAATTATAATCAATTGGATTATAACGTTTCAAAATAGTTGTATCCGATATGAATCTAAGTGTATTTCATATGACATTATTGAAGATTGATAGAATCTACTCTAAAACTGAACTGGTGTATTTGGAGACAAAGCCCACAAAGGAAGGTAAACTGATAATCATAAGATAATGAAAAGTTCTACCTTGTCTAACCACAAGGAGTTAGACCAAGACTCTTGAGATCTACCAGTTTTGGGGATACTCCATCCTTGCTCTTGTCATATGCCATCATCATCAACATCATCGCAATGAGGTGCAGTAACTCCTTAAATGCACCATTCAAATGGTTCCCCTTGCAGATGACGCTATCCTCCCTCCATGACCCTCTATGGGAAGAATACAGACTTCCATGCAGTCTCCCATCTTCTATTGTCAGGGTTCCAATAGATGCTCTAATTAAACATGAGCCTCGAGCCAAGTTTCAAAAGAAATCCAGTTATTTATTAGGAGCAACCTGTTGGCATGTATGCAAGTGAAGTCAGCTCTGCCCCACGTAATTTACAGCCCAACTATGACCCTGTTTTCTCCCTCCTCCCAGGGTGTGTCATAAATCACATTCACCAATGGAGCACTTTCGCGGACTGTAGCAATCATGCCTCTCCGGCTGGTTCCAGTAACCTGGGATACAGCCTTGAGAAAGGTATGCGTGGAATGTGCTTCTGGTTGTGGCTGCCTTGCTGCTCCACCTCCTACCTATGCTTTACAAGTTGACACTCATATGATTGGGGCTGACTCCCTTCCATGCCTCTCACCTCCCAACATGTAGATTGCAAATTGCAGTAGGAGAAAGCAACCTGTGGAATCAGAAGGGCGGATGTCTTAGTGGATGGCAAACATGGCAAAACCTGTTATTATGCCTTTAATTCAGTCTTTCCTGAACATAATTTCTCTCTTCCTGGGATTAGGAGAGTAATTCTTTTGGTTTTGTCTTTCTGTGATCTAGAGTACTGTTTGCCTACCTTTGTGCTACTTGACTCCTTAGCGAAAAGAAGAATGGCTGCAAAGAATCTTCAGTTTGTAATGGACTCATCTTATTCTAACTCTCAGCTCAAGACTAAAAGTATAATTCAGTCTGGTTCTAAATGTTTTGTTAGTCTATGGCACTGGTGTCAAACTCATGGCATCACATTGCTGTCATGTGATGTTTCATGACATTTTTCCCATTCATGGAGCTGGGATGGGTGTGGCCTGCACGTGATGCATCCGGCCTGTGGGCTGCCAATTTGATACCCCTACTCTACAGGGAGATGTTAGAATCATCTTCCTGCTGTAGAAGATCATGGATTAAACAATGTTACATGCATTAGGTCACACAAAAATCCAAAATATCCCTTGAGGGTGTCAGTCCAAATCAGGACTGGGTTGTGAAAGACGTAATTTGAAACCATTCCTCAGTATTTCAATATTCAATTAAAAGAGAACTGGGTGGCCACATTCATAGAATTCCTGACAGTTCCTATTAAGCTGAGCCACAGTATGTGCCTTTGATTTTACTTTGTTATACCCTGTTTTCCCCCAAATAAAACATCCCCTGATAATAAAGCTAATCTGGCTTTTGAGCGCATGGCAATAAGGCCAAGTGCTTATTTCAGGGTTCAAAAAAATATAAGACAGGGTCTTATTTTCGGGAAAACGCAATACTTTAAAAGTTTGATCAATATAGCTACTCTAATTTTTTCTGTTTGGTACATATTATTTAAATATTTTGGTGAGAAAATATATATACATGAGAAACAGTTTGATGTAGTGGCTAAACATCAGGGAAACTGTGAGTTCTAGTTGCACGTTAGCCACAAAGCCAGCTGGTTGACTTGTGCCAGTTTCTTTTTCTCAGCCCTAGGAAGCAGGCAATGGCAAATCACTTCTGAAAAAATCTTACCAAGAAACTAGGGACTTGTCCAGGCAGTCTGCAAAAATCAAATATAATTGAACAGAACACATTTACACACATACACACACACACACACACACACACCCATACTGTTTTGCCCCAGCTTTGGACCCCAAAGAACACAGCACAGACAAAGTCCATACAAACCTTAATTTACTAATTAAAGACTACTAATGAGCTTTCTTAGTAGTTTTTCAAACACAAGTACAATAAATCAGTCTTTTCTGAACAAGGGCTGTTAATTTAACTTCATTAACAGCCAACAAGAATTCAAAGAATAATAACTAAGTTCTGAGGCACAGTATTTCAGATAACCATAATCTTACTGTGGTTGGTAGAATGCCCAGAAGCAATTTGCAGGAAAACTGATAAAAGAGAAACAAGACAAATCAAACGTTTTCTGTAATCAAGACACGAAGGAAATTGAACGAAGTTGTTTCCTGCAAATTGCATCAGTCGTCGTCCTTCCTTAAATAGGCTAGGGGAGTGACCAATTAGCCCCAAGCCTTACTCTCAAGGAGACCTCTTCCTGAGGAGCCACTCCTGCCTTTTCGCAGCTCTGCGTGCTCGTGCAGCAAGAAGAGGCTCCTCCTCTTCCTCTTCACTTATGGGAGCTTCTGGAGGTCCTGAAGACCCTGGCTGAATCCCCGCCTCTGGCACCACATCTTCTCTAGCCTCCTCATTGTCTGACTCGAGTGCCAACTGCACAGCACCACACCAGCCTCCTCGCTGTCGGAATCAGCTACTAACTGCACAGGCCACTGATGGGCCACAACATATACTAACTATATATTTATTGGAATCAATGATGTTGATGCAAATAAATTTAGTGTAATCTGATCAGACCTTGCCACAGTCCCAACAAATGCTATTCTCTTAGCGACAGGTTTCTCCTTGATGCAACATGTAAAATCTTTGGGGATTTAAATTGTGACCATTTTGATCCCATTATGACAGCTTTGATAGCTGTTGTGGCAGCTATTTTCAGTTAAGCAGGGTAATGCATTCTGTGTAAATACTGGTTTAGGATATTTAAATTAAGAGAGTAAATTATAATGTAAGATAACAATGCTAGTTTCTAAATGGAAGACAATAGAAGCATGTTGATTATAATTTAACTTTTATATACAGAGATGCACACACCAAAAAAAGAAATATAAATTGTTCCTGGTTTTTATTCCCTTGAAGGTTTGAATGTCAAAAGCTATTATGAGAATTAGAGAACTGTACTAAATATACAGAATGGATGCCCCACAGCTATATTTTATTAGGATTCAGACTTATACTTTAATAAAAATCATGTTTGTACTCTGTTTCAAGGATGAATTATGCTATTTTTTCTGATGCTAATGTGGCCAATAATTTGGCCAATTAGTGGGAAAAAACAACAAAGTACTCTTTTATTCTCATAGATCATTGTGAGCCCTTTGAGCTAGTCCAGGCATGAGGCACACCAAGAATATTATTGTTATCTTTACTGTAAGGTTTCATTAGAAGAATTTTGCAAGTACATCTCTTCCTCCCTCATCTTTAGAGTTCAAGAAACTAGAGAGGCTTCCTTCTGAGATCTTTGGCAGAGTCCCATTCCTTCCATGCTGCTGTTGTCTGGCCATAATTTAGTCTGTAGCTCTTCCTCCTGTCTTCCAAGGTCATTCCCACATACCATTATATAACTCTAGAGCAAATTCCTCCAATGGTAGATGAAGAAACAGTATCTAGAACAGGGTAAGCTTCAGAGGTCTTTGCTGTTTATAACCTGAGAGAAAGTGTAGTATTTAATTCTAATCATAAATGTATGCATATTTGGTATCAGATTTATGGGTGTGTGAATTCTGTATAATTAGGGAAATACAGAATTTTCTTGTCAGAAAAGATAATCAGGAGTAGCATCAAGATGGAAACGATCATGAAAGTAGAAACTATGCAGGACAAAGTGAGATGAAATGGAAAGAGAGGTGAAATACAAGGATTGTTAGATTAAAGAGGATGCTTTAAATAATTTTCCTGGATTTGTGTTTCTATAGTGTTTCTCTTGGGAAAGCTTGTAGTTTGTTCCAATAAATAACTCTACTGCAACCAGTGAAGATTTGATCTAAACTTCCGGTCATCTTATTATTATCAATATATTTCGTTCAGTTGACAGAGGGTATTCTGCAAACAGAAGCATAGTAGTTTGTAAAATCATGGTTAATGGATTAGCACAGGGGTCCCCAACCCCCGGTCCGTAGACTGGCACCAGTCCGCAGCATGCCAGAAACCAGGCTGCTCAAACAAGTGAAGCCTCATCTGCAAAACCATGTCCCCTCCGGTCCACAGAAAAATCTCTCCTCTTCATGGAACCAGTCCCTGGCGCTCAAAAAGTTGGGGGCTGCTGGATTAACATAGAGTGGACTCAGCCAATTGTCATTTATTCTGAAAGTAATAGATGTGATCTGCAAATTCCTTTGCTTTGCCTTTGTCATTCATTCAGATTCAAGGCAAGGCAAGTTTGTGGAGGATTCTTTATAATATAGTTTCAAATATGTTACTAGTGTTCAGGCACTCACTATATAGCTAGATTGAAAATTAAAATCCAAGTTAATTAACTTGAAGAATCCCCTAGAGAGAAATTTCTGAAATCATAAAATCAATAGTTTAATTATTTTTTGATTGAATTGCCCTAAAAACATCTGCTCTGAAACTTCTGAAAGTTCCTTAAACAAAATTTTAGAAACAAAAAACTGGAACTATTCAATATACACACATCTTCCAAATATGAGGTAACATTAGCATTGGCTTAACTGTAGTTTGTCAGCAAGAGAGGCAAACTCAAGCACTAGTAGTGTATCCTTGAACCTGGTTGGATATCTAAAGCACACTACAGCCTATATCAGTGGTCACCAACTGGTGGTCCGTGGACCACTGGTGGTCCAGGAGAAAATTTTGGTGGTCTACAGAGAAACTATTTGCATTTTTAATATTGCACTAAATCAGGGGTCCTCAAACTACTGCCCCACAGCTGGATATGAATCTCCCCCTTTGGGGTCTTTTTGTGCGGGTCGGAGGGGGGCAGAAATTCCAACTTGGGGTCTGTTTCAGCCTCCTGGTGCGGGGCTTTGGGTGAAGGCTGTAGGAAAGTGCCTCTGATGGCGAAGAGCCAGAGGGCCTTGTTCCAGTGGGACTGCATCATGGCCTGGAACTGGTTGACCATCTCAACTTGCTGAGCCTCCAGGCACCAATACCTGGCCTTACACTCCCACAGGTCTTCCCTCTGTTTTAAAAGCCTATGCTCATAATCCTCAGTGAGTGCTTCTGCTGAGCCTCCTTCTTGGTCAGATCCAATTTGAACTGAGCCAGCTACTTTGCCAACTCTTTCTCCTGGTGGCTGCTTAGTTCCAACAGCTGCTTCCTGTTGAGGCCCTAAGGAGCCTGGGTAGGCAGGCGAGGAGAGGCTGGGAGGGGAGGGGCAAAGAGAGGGTGGTGAGGCGTCCCTCAACATGAGTGACATCAAGTTGGGCACACCTACCCAGTCACATGACCACCTAACCACCCAGCTGGTCATTAGGCAGATCATATTAATGGTCCGCAGGATTTAAAATTATTAATTTAGTGGTCCCTGCAGTCAGAAAGGTTGGTGACCCCTGGCCTATATAATTTAAGAACATGTTGTATTTTCTAACATAGGAGCTGCTTTCCTGATATATAATACGGTATTTATGAATAATACAAAAGTAATCATTGTTTCAAATATAGGATTCTGACAGCTTCCTTACCATCTCAGTATTTGGGAAACTATCTTTTATTTATTTATTTCTGTATCAAATGCATAAACCACACATCTCTGGGTAATGTACAATTAAGCCATTACACACACACACACACACACACTGTGTGTATTATATTATATTTCATATTATGGATATTATTTATTAGAGATTTAGGAGATGGAACTTTAATCCTACATGAAGTGTGAGTTGATGCATGTCTTATCAGTTCAGTTATTTATTACTTGTTTATTTAATATATTTCTATACTGCTACAATAAAAAGCACTCTTGGAGACTTACATTAAAATATGATATAAAATGTGCCTCATACAAAAATACGAACACAACAGCACTACAATAATGCAAACAGGAAAAAAAGATAACCTCAAATTAGAGGAATGCTCCCTAAAACAAAACAACAACAACAACAACAACAACAACAACAACAACAACAACAACAAAAACCAAGCCTCTGATATAGAACTACTGGCTGAATTACTATTTTTCCTTCACAGTGTGCTGGGGAAGAGAACTGGGTAGACAATCGAACAATTTATGTTGGGCATCGTGAACCCCCTCCAGGTGCTGAAGCATACATTCTGCAGAGGTATCCAGACAACAGAATAGTCTCATCAAAGGTATTCCCTTCATATCTTTTTTCTTTTCACTGCCCCATATCATAGTTATTTAATTTTCCTTATACTTTTAGCTTCAATGTACACACGCCCCTGTTTTTATAAACAATTTTAATTTTTGCACCAAAGTCCCTTGTTTAGTTGCAGAAGTCTGGCACTGAAATAAAAATTTGCTGTTTATTATTAAAATTTGCCAATAATCAAAAATTTTGCTGGTTGGTGTTGACTTTATGTGCTGATTTGTAGTTACAATATACTATTTGTTTTTTAAATTAAAACTAACAAAAACTAATTGTCAAGAGAGAATAAAAGCCAAAATAGAAATGACTAACAAATGTGCAATAAAATAAAAATATATCTAAAAATTTTAGCCCATCTTAACTTGCAGTCCTTAACTTGTTCATTTTCTGTTTCCAAACTCAACAAAAGTTTGTACATTTTAGCAATAGGATACATAATTGATTTATATAACTCAATTTCAATTTTTGTTCAAATCATGTTCAAAACCATACATTATTTTTATTAAGTTCAAATCTAAGAGTTGCATATATGAAAACCATTGGCATTTATATGCTTCTGATACCAAAATTTATTAATTTATTAATAAAATAAATTTATTAATTTATTTTAAATGCACATAGGGTATATTCTAGCAATTTGCCATAGCTATTTAATTGCCATTTCTGTTCTACAATATGCTTCTTGTAGATGTAGCCATAGAGGTATTTTTGGATATATTCTAGCTTTATATTTATTCCAAATTCTCAAGATGGCACATCTAATAAAATGGTTTCTGAAATTTACATTAATCTTACACAATGCTGCCACTCAAAAAGGCTGCTTTGCACACAACATCTTTGGTTAATGGTGCAATTGCCCACCAGCCTAGCATTCCTCATGATCTGCCATACCCTGCTTACCTTCTGGTGGTGTTCTCTTTCTGTTGACACATCCCTGTAGCCTAACTGAGGCTGCTTCAGGTTGCATGAGGCCTTTGTTCTTGAAGCAGCTTCACAGAATGCTGTCCCGTGGCCTCTGCAGCCTCTGAGAACTGAGACTTTGGAGGCCACTCAAGAGCACACCCCATTGTCACGCAACTTCCATAGCCTCCAAAAACTGAAACAAAACAGGTTGTGCCTTCAAGCTGTTGGGTATTGGTGAAAGGCACATCACATTTGTCACATGTGTCATAAATTTACCATCACTGCCTTAGGGAATTAATTTGGCATGTGGTGCTCTTTAATCACTTTAAAGCCAAGTCTATGTTCTCTGCATAAAATACCAAACTTGGTATTCTTCCTTTTGGATGGCTCAGAGATATTTCATAAACTACTACCCAATTTATCAACATTCCCTAGAGGTTTGTTAAATGATTGTCACAGCTAAGTGTAGCAAAGTACACTTCATCTTCTCTGAAATGCTGAAGAATGGTATTTTAGGTTAATTAGTAATAAAATCTGCTTTGTTTAATATGTGACATACATAGATACATAATATACAACTTATAATCTTTATATGATCATAGAATGCATTTGCAAAAATGCAGTTTATTCCCAGCATTAAGCAATGCATTGTACTATTGGCATAGAAAGAAAGAAATCATGTCTAATTGTAAATTAAGATTTAGGCTTCCTTAACTTCCCATCTTTTTCAGTACACCTTTTGGAACTTTATACCGAAGAACTTATTTGAGCAGTTCCGAAGAATAGCAAACTTCTACTTTCTTATCATTTTTCTTGTACAGGTAAAATGTGCCACTTTTTTTATATTAGATATATAAGCCATATACAGGAAATATGCAAAGGAATGTACAGGTAGTCCTTGACTTATGACCATAATTGAGCCCCAAATTTCTTTTCCTACGCAAGACAATTGTCAAGTAGATTTTGCCCCATTTTATGACCTTTCTTGTCACAGTTTAAGTGAATAACTGCAGTTAAGTTAGTAACGTGGATGTTAAATGAATCTGGCATCCCCATTGATTTTGATGATCAGAAGGTCGCAAAAGGTGTCACATGATCCTAGCACACTGCAACCATCATAAATATGAGTTAGTTGCTAAGCATTTGAATTTTTATCACATGACTATCACATGGGGATGCTACAATGCTCATAAGTGTGAAAAATGTCATAAGTTACTTTTTCAGTGCTGTTGTAACTTCAAATGGTCATTAAACAGTTTTAAGTCAAGGACTACCTGTAATAACTTTCCTTTTTACTTTGAAATAGCTGCTCTGATCTTCTAGAAAATTTTTCTAACTCTAAAATCCCTGTTTTGCAAATACCTGCATTTAGAGTTTGGAAACTTTGAAAAAAAAACTTCTGGAAAAGTCAGAATATTCATTTTGAACTCACAACAGGTTGTTTCAAATTCAGAATGATGTGTGTTCTTGGGAAGGAGCAGTACAAAATCACTAAACAAAGTACACTTTTGTTGTAAATATTAAGCAGGAAGCACTAAACATGTATTTGTGAAAACATGTATCAGAAAGGTATATTTCAAGGAACCGTAATTAAGTCACCCAAAGGAACAAACCAGATTTTCCTCTGTATCTCCGCATTATACCTAACAGCACCATCAGTCATTTGAAATTATCAATATGGCTGGATTTTTTCAAATTATGCAATTTCCTTAATATTTAGGCTGCATAGTCATTACTCAACAAAATGCCTTGTCAAGTTGTACCTCGCTGCTTTTCAAGACCAGTGTTTGTTTTTATAAAAGTATAGTTTGAAAACTCTATTCTGTGTTTAAATATGTTTTTTGTTGCAATCCATATTCTATAAAAAATGTGACACTTTATTTCCCAGTTAATTATTGACACGCCAACCAGTCCAGTGACAAGCGGGCTCCCACTTTTCTTTGTTATCATTGTAACAGCTATAAAACAGGTAAGCATTTTAGAGTTTTAATTCTTTAGAATTTTAATTTTTCCATTTCAGAACTGGAGGCAGATCATGTCTGCATGGTTTTCAAAAAAAAAAAAGGTTTTTATGAATGTTTCATTCATTTCAGTGACTGTTGTCATGTCTGATTCCTTCTGCCTTTACATTCCCTCAGTTGGACTGAGAGATGATTGGCCTAAAGCAGTATTTTTCGGCCTCAATAACTTTTAAGATGTGTGGACTTTTAGAATTCCCCCGTTAGTCAGACAAAAGAAAAAAAACGATTTCTCTTGTTCTGGAAAGATATCTCACTTTTTGATTTTCAATTTTTATTTTTATTCATGATTACAGCAGTTATATTTGCTATACCCAAGTGCATATGAAAACTATATTTATTTATTTATCCTTCATCCATTGATTTGTTACTGTCTAGGATGCATTGACTGATGAAAAGGAAATTATAAAGCAATTACAATTAAGTGGGAAAAAAGCCTGAAAATAAACATGCAGATACTGATATATTGGAATAATACTTTCTACTCTATGCTACGGAATTATTTTCTAAGTACTTCAATAGTACTGCAATAATATGTATTTTCTAGTGATGACTGCAGAAATAGCTTGTGAGCTTTTAGTCATTTAATAGTTATTCAAACTGGGTTTTGTGTTGAATTTTAAGATTCCTGATTGTTGTGCGGACTCCAATGAGACCATTAATTTCCATTCTAAATTATAATTCTTGGTGTGAATAAATACTGAAAACTTAAGTATCTCATTGAAATCCTTCAAGTATTTGTCAGAATTATGTAAGAAAAGGTTCTAGATAGAACTGGATTTAAGAGCCACCCCTTTTATATGCAGGTTGTTCTTGACTTATGACTCCAATTGATACTGGAATCTCAGTCATTGAGCAATCAAATAGGACATTAAGCAAATAAATTGTTGAGTATTCCTTACCTTACTGTCCTGACTCTCCATCCTCTGCTTGAATTTTGGCTCACTCTCAACTCTGGGGACTGGCTGAAAGAGCTGCCTTCTGAAGAAGTTCAGCTCCCCTCCTTGCATGGAAAGATACTCCTTCAGCAGGGAGCACAAAATGAGTTGAAATCTTCAAGAATACTTGGAGGGGAATTCAGTTCTGGAAGCAGAGATTCCACTCTTAAAGTTCTGAGCCTATGTTCTTCCCTCATGAAATATAGATTCATTAATGTGTCCCCCACCTTTTTTCTTTCCTGGTTTCTCTAATTTATGGTGCATAATAGGCCAAAGGATAAAAAAAGAAAGTCAATTTCAAGTGGACACAACCATGCAATTGTTTTGGTCACCATGCACCAGTAGTTTGCCATTTTCTTCTTCTAGCACACGTTTGATTGTATGTTTTCTTTGCGGTTTCATTCAGGGATATGAAGATTGGCTTCGTCATAAAGCTGACAATGCAATGAATCAGTGTCCCGTTCATTTTATTCGTCATGGCAAACTGGTTCGAAAGCAGAGCCGCAAACTAAGAGTAAGGATCAAGGGTCGATAAATATACTTATGAGGTTTCTTGATATGAGGGTGTATATTTTTGATGGTTTCACTTATGGCAAATAGACATTTCATAAATAAATATAATGTAGATTTAATGAAGTTGTTCATATTGCCAAAGGTTGTGCCATTAATGGTTTCCTATTATGGTATATGGCCAGAGGTGGTATTCAGCTGGTTTGTACTGATTCAGATGATCCAGTAATCCCATCCACCCCAACATAATGCTGTCCTATTTAGCCACATTTTCGAGGCCAGGCACATGCATAGAAGGCATGTGCACAAGCAAAGCACATGCATGGAAAGCTGGGCACATGCATGGAAGGCATGCACAGCGGTAAGAATATTGGAAACCCACCGCTGTATATGGCAATTGATCCAGTTATGTGATAAAACATTTTATATAGAGTATTATGCAGAGAAGTAAAAAGGAATTCTATCAATCCTATTATCCATCAAGTGAACAAAGAGATGTTATTTCACTATCTGCATGAATCAATCTGCCAAAAGGTAAGCATGTTTGACTTGCACCAAGCAACACTTTGTGGTTAACCATGATAATAGCTAAGCTATGATTAGCCACAAAGTAGCTAAGACTTACCATAGCATTCTCTTCTCAGCCCAAAGTGAACTTGTGATGTGACTCCATTGTTAATAATATCCCTTCTGTTATGCTTTTATAATTTTTAAATGTTTTTATAATTAATAATGATAAGTAGTTTTATACATTTATTTATATTTTAGTTTTATTGTACGCTAGCCAGTATTGTTTTGGTGAAGTGGGCAACTACATAATTTAGATTAAATAAATAATTAAATAACGTGTATTATTTTATTGTTCCCAACGTAAGTGGGATTGCAGTACATGAATCATACGCCATAAGAAATATAAGAAATGTAATTATGCTGGTCTGTGACAGGGGTGGGTCCTACTTACCTTTACTACCGGTTTGCAATGGGGCTGTGCGTGCGCGCTTGCTTTGCTCGCGCACACACTCTTCTGCGCATGTGTAAAAGCATTTTTATGATGTCAGGGTCAGTGTGTAGAGCCTCTTGCTGATTTTACTACTGGTTCTATGAAACGGTGCAAACCGGGGGTAACGCACGACGGGACTGTGATCATAATAAAGTTAATATATAGGTGCTAAGAAAGATACTAGTACTGTATTTAAAGCTTCAAAAAGTTTTTTTGTTTCAAAAAGTAGCCCCTTATTTGTTGTAATGTAAAACAAATTTACATTAATTACATTTGTAATGTACTCAAATTCATTTTGAATGAATTTCACTGAACTATCTTTCAGAATTTTTAAAGTAGCTAGGAATAAGATTACAGACAAACAAGATTAGAGAGCTAGTATAAAACAAGCCAGTAAGACTGGTATTACAGCAGGCAGTATTTGTCCTTTGTAACTTGACCTTTACACCACCTGTAGATACTGAACCAATGGATCTTAAGAGTTCTGTTTCACTGAAAAGGGAGTCTTAATTCTAGCATTTATTTCATGATGCGGCTCTTGGCACTCTTCCTGTCTAGGTTTGTGGCAAATATTAATATACTGTATGTAGTATAGGCAGAAGGGGTCTCCTTAATAACTTGAAAACTATAACTGGGATTATTTTTGTAGATTTTCATTTCTGCAGATCTAAAATAACTTTATATATAGGAACTATCAGCATAACAGATAAGATGAATGCAAGTGTATATAAAAAAAGACAAAAAATAATGAAAGGATACTTAATTTCATACATAACATCTCTGAATGTTAATGTTGATTGTATATGCTGATTCCTCAACTCTCCATAGTTTACTCAGGGGCCATTTTGTTACACTCCCTGCTTAATAGGCAGACGGGCTTTTCAAATTCATTTTTCTTGTTGGAAAAAAAACCCCTGCAATATGAGAAGAATGAAGGCTAAGCAGGTCAATGGCTACCTGACTGGGTGTTGTTGTCTATTGTTCAGTAAAATTTACTTAAATATAGTGCAGTGTTCTTTTGAATAAACATACAAGGACTGTGCTCTTGATTTATAGAATTATTATTGAGATTTAATTTCTACCTGGATTTTGAAAGCACTCTATGGAATGGGATATGGATCCTTTTTATTGTTGTTGAGAGCTATTTTAAAAAACAGTTTTCCAATGGTGGCTGTCGCAGTCTGTCAGCCCTTCAAGGAAGAGAAGGAAACCAATGTCACATCTCTACTTTTATTGTAAGGCTATAGTAAGAGAACACTGCAACTCTGAATACTCCTTATCTTTGTGTAAACTAGGAAAGGGCTTGCCTAAGACATTTACACACCTTATATTCTTATCCTAGAGTGAGCACCTTTTATCTGACCATTGTTTTAATAGCATCTCTTTCTTCTGTTTCTCAAGGCCATTCCCTCTCTTTCTTACCTCATTCAACTTAACCTAAACAACTAATATAATAGATAAATAAATAAGCTATAAATAAATAAAAATAATCTAAAAGTCAATAAAAGTAACATTGACATTTTGCTTTTTAGTCCAAAATGAGAAGAAATTGTGACTAAATTCAATAGTTCTTTACCTTTTAATGATAGCTAATGTTAGAACATTTTTCCTTTATGCAGACCATTACAATGTCTTGAAATGCTTTTAATCGCCTTATAAGAAAGTCACTTTTAGATTAAAACCACCATTCCCTTTTTAGAGTGACAAATCTTTCTGAATATGTAAAGAGCCACAACCCATAGCTACATCATGCAAAACAGCATCATTTTAAAATCAGAGAATGTTATAGGATGTAAGTATGTGATTTGTTAAGAAGTGAATGGTGCTCTACCATATTATTATAGTGCAACTTCCTGCCTGATGAATAACTTCTTATTTCCTTCCCAGCCAGGGTCCAGGGACCACTGATATGTAACCTTAATATCTTTAAAACAAGCAAATATATTATGTCACGGTCTTTTCTAGACTACAACTCATTGCAGCAGATATTTTCTTGCAAAAATGATACATATCAACACTAAAATGAAAACACATGAATAAATACATAGAGAAGTTAATGGAATCACTCCTGAAAAAAGGAATTAATGAACACTTAAAGGCACACAACTTGACGGACCCAAAGCAGCATGGCTTTAATGAGTGAGGATCATATCAAACTAATCTAACTGGTTTTTTAAAACTGTGTTACAAATGTTTTCGATGAAGATGGTGCTGTGGACATAGCCTGTCTGGATTTTAGAAAAGTATTTGATACAGTTCCAGATAACAAACCCATAAAAAGGGTACAGTTTAGGACTTAACCACTGGGTAGTTCAGCGGATAGGAAATTGGCTCAGGGATCCCAGTGTGTGCTCATTAATGGGGCACTGTCTGAACAGAGACAAGTCGCAAGTGGTGTACCACAAAGCCCAGTCTAACTCCTGTTCTATTCAGTGTGTTTGTAAGTGATTATAATAGAAGGAATGTTAGGTAAGGTTTTTGCTGATGACATAAAGGTGTGAAAGTTGCCATTCCTGGGGTATTCATAACATGGAAAATTATTTTGCATTGTTGAAAAATTGATCAAAAATGTGGAAACTGCTGTTCAGTATTTCTAAAGGTAATATCGTGCACTTAGGGAAACATAGCACAGTATTGGGGGTTCAGTGTTAGATAGAACAACAGAAGAAAGGGATTTAGGTGTGCTCATAACAGATGACTGCAAAAGGAGTAAACAGTGTGGCCAGGCAGCTGTGAAGGTAAATAAAATTCTGGATTGCATCACTAGAGGGGTCCACCATTAGGGGAAAAACGGTCCTAATCCCACATATAGAATTAGTCAGACCTCATTTGGAGAATACTGTGTCCAGTTCTCCAGACCTCATTTTAAAAAAGATATTAATAAGATTGAGCAAGTCCAGAGACAGGCAACAAAATTTATGCAAGGTCTGAGGGACAAAACATATCAGGAGAGATTAGAGGAACTGAATATGTACAGCCTGGATGACAGAAGGGAAGGGGGTGACATGACTGAAACTATAAAATATATTAAGGTTCTAGAAGGCAATATTTTCAATATTAAGCAAAAATCAGGAACACAGGGGCATAATCTCAAACTGACAGGAGGGAAGTTCAAATGTAATGTTAGAAAGTATTACTTCACAGAAAGAGTAGTGAAAGCTTGGAACCAACTTCCAGCAGAGATAGTGGGTCAATAATCAGTAACTGAGTTTAAACATGTTTGAGATAAAACATATATATGTCCATCATCTGACAGAAGGTAAATAAATAAATAAATAAATACAGTGTTTTCCCCAATATAAGACCCTGTCTTATATTTTTTTGAACCCTGAACTAAGTGCTTGGCCTTATTTTGGGGGAGGTCTTATTATTTTGGGGCGCATGAAGCAAGAGGGGGTTCCTCTTGCCGCCTTACCTGATTTTCAGCTCTGTATTTAAATATTTTTGGAGAGGGTTTATTTTTGGGGGAAGGCTTATTTTAGTGCATGCGCTCAAAAGCCCGACTGGGCTTATTATCAGGAGATGTCTTATTTTGGGGGAAACAGGGTAATAAAAATAATAAATAAACAAAGTATGCAAAAATTCGAAGACCAGACTCAATAGATCACTAGATTTTTTTCTGCCGTCAGTTTTCTATGTTTCTGTGTTAAATTTAATCTCTTCCCCATCCTCCTAATACATATGCCAGTTCAGACTGACACTTGACACAAATGTAGTGACATCTTTTTTCCTTTTCTTTCATTCAATCCTGTCTCATTCTCAGAGGCTCCCTGGAAAGTCCCTGCAGTTTTCTTGACAGGATTTTTCCGTTTGCCATTGCCTGCTTCCTAGGGCTAAGAGAAAGCAACTAGCCCGAGTTCACTCAGCTGGCTTTGTGCCTAACTGGAACTAGAATATTCTGGTTTCTGGCCTCCAGCCTTAATCACTACACCATACTGGTTCTTTACACTACTATAGCCAAAGAGACTGAGTTCTAGTGCCACTTTCAGCAGAAAGCTGGCTAGGTGACTTTGGGCTGTTCTCAACATTAGCAATTTTAAGGTGGGTGGACTGCAACTCCCAGAATTATGAGTTGAGAAATGCTGGGCTAGTTTCAGCCCTGGGAAGGAGGCAACAGCAAATCACTTCTGAAAAACCTTGCTAAGAAAATTGCAGAGACTTGTTCAGATAGTCTGTGAGAACTGGACATGATTGACCACTCAAACTGAGCTTGATTTCTAGACATGTCCTTATTTTATTGAGACAATAAGGAAAGTGTTTGTCACTGTTGTCATATGATATTTTTTTGGTTAATTTTTAAGGAACTGTAAGTTTATAATATGAAAGTATTTAAAGCGGATCAAGGGATGTTATTCTGTTAACAGCCAAGAATTTTTAATTGTGTGTCCAGGTAAGTGGGTACAGCATATGTGAAAATGACTTGCAAGAAGTGCATCAGGTTTCTCACAATCATAAGCACAACATACTTGTATTAATTAAAGCAGTATAATTTTTTTCTAGATTTCTGTGTGTGGGATGGGTAGGGAGGCTGCCACTACTTTAGCAATAGCAATTACTTATATATTGCCCCACAGTGCTTTACAGCACTCTCTGAGCAGTTTATAATGTCAGCATACTGCCCCCACCAATCTGGTCCCTCATTTTATCAATCTTGGAAGAATGGAAGACTGAGTCAACCTTGAGTTCAGGATTGAACTCTTGGTTGTGGGCGGAGTTAGCCTACAATGCTGCATTCTAACCACTGCACCCTCACAGCTCCTTTAAGCAGTTTACTAATTAAAGTTAATGCAGCTCTTAAAGGAACCAAGCAGTTTTTCTGTAGGCTCATGAAGAAGCTAAGAAAAAGAGGGACAGCTTTAGTAAATGACAAAGGAGTATAATTTTGGAGTGTTCTTTTCATAAATTACATTGTTTATAGTTTACAGGTTTTTTCTAGGTCAATAAGTACTTCTGCTTGGTCGGTGTGCCTTTTCCATTCCTCTAGAGAGAGTTTTGCATATTGTTTTACTTCACTGGTGCATAAAAAATGACTGTACGTTTTATAGAAATGGGTCCACGTTTTTCTTCCTCTTCTACTTTAAACTGAGCTTAAAAGCTATTATGTATAGGTGTTTTTTAGGGAATGCTATTCGAAAAAATATTAGGTGTTTCATTGCTGTTCTTTAAATATTTTTAATTTTCTGTTTAAGAGCTTAGAATTTCCCAAAATGAAATTTGTTCATAAAAGCTGCATAAATGCATAAATGTATTTCTGTACTTTTGATATATCTGCAGGGAACAAATGAATTTGATCCTTCATTTATATCGTTTCTCTTGGAGCTAACAGTCTAAAAGTACAAATTTCAATAATCCCTGAGAACTCTACTTGTGTTCAAGAATAACCCTCCATTCCTATTTATTCCTAAATTTCAGAAAATACCATAAGTTCTAGCAATCATAGCCAACATAGCATGAAATCGTGGGAATTGTAGCTTGGCTACTTCAAGAATGTCATCTAGGTGTACACTTTTCAGCCGGCCATCTTGATACTAATTAAAATGATGACATTTACATTGAGATATCACAACGCAAACCTTTCCCACTAGTATTACAATGCAGCATGCAAGTATGTGCAGGGTGATGTTTGCATTGCAACGTCTCGATATGTACTTCATTTCTTGTTACAACTGCAATTCTCCAGTTTATCACCTGATATATAATATTGTAGCTGAGCAGTACAGGAGACTGTGAGGAAGTACTATTTCTATTCAGTGATTTCCTGAACAGGATAGAACTAAAATAAAGTTAATAGAGTTTGCAAATTATCCAATTTATTATGAATATTTTAGTGAAGTTCTAATTTGTTTTTTGTTTTGTTTTTTCATTTTTAGTTACAGTCCTGCAGCTCTGTGGATTGTATATAGGCCTAGAAAGAAATAACAAAGTACTGTAGGGTTATATCAAAAATTTTCAAATTAATCCTGAATCATTATGTGCATATCATGCTTACATTACAGTTCAGTATGGCAATAAAATCACAGAAAGAATCATGGTATAGTCACTGAAATTTTTACGTATTAGATTAAATCCAAAGCAAATTACATTATGTTGCACCCTAGGTTTAATTCACTTAATGATTGTCTTAATATGTCATGCTAGGCCATGATCTGTTTTGACCATGATTTACTGAATAAGCTACTTTGATTAGCCTAATACTAAACTGCTAAAATGGGATATAAATACCATTAAGATACAAACAACAAAACTACATTATGACTTATAACATTCTGTAACCAAGCCTGTACGTTGAGTGTACAGTGCTAATAAACTATAATAATTTGATTTATGGATAACATTAAGCAATTTTGTTGCATTTCTCTGTTATGTTAGATATCATACTAAGCCTAAAAATAGACAAATCACATTTTGGTTTAATATGATGTTAACAGTGTATTAACTTTTAAAGGGAGCAAATCTAATCTTATTCTAACCATAATTTCTTCCTGTCCTTTCCCTCCCTAGGTTGGAGACATTGTGATGGTAAAAGAAGATGAAACATTCCCCTGTGATTTAATATTTTTGTCAAGTAGTCGATCAGATGGCACATGTTTTGTTACAACAGCAAGTTTGGATGGTGAATCAAGTCATAAGGTAACAATTTTAATTTAATGATGATCTCTAGCTGAAGATCAGGCATTGGATGTTTCTCTTGTATTACAGGACCTCAATTTATGAATGAAAGTATCTATGTTTCTGAAGAATTAAGTAGCCTAATGCTACAATATTACTTTTGTAGATGAGTCATAAGAAAAACCATCATCTACGAAAGGGATCACAATAGGCCAGATGGCAGATGTCGTATCCTAGTAGAACTCAACTGCTTTTATATGTGTGTCAACATTGCGCACCTTAAAAGGAGCAGGGTTTCAATTGCAATGGTGTGAGGATCATCTTACCTTTTAGGACCTTATGTCCTCTGAATAAGCCCCTTTTTAATTGTGAGGGTTTCTTTCAAATAGACCAGTACAGATTTATGACATATGAGACCTTCTTCCAAATAGACTGGTATAGATTTATGCAATAAACCTGTTCACATTTCAAAGAATGGGCATCCTGAAAAATCAGCTTCAGATTTGCATCATCTCCTTGCCCACTACAGTACTTGCTGTCACCCTCCTGACAGGACAGATGTGCTTCTCATAATTAAAAGATTACCAACTTTTGGTTTAATACATGGCATATCAAAATTTGAATCTATTCAGAGAATTAGTTCTGCACCATTTTGAAAATATGAGCTTTCTGATATAGTTTATAACTTTCTAATTTAACATAGTAGAGCCGTGTAAAATGGTTTGGATTACTTACAATCTCAGAATTTATATCTGCAAAGATAGTTGCTTGATAGTCGTTCAGAATTGCAGAATTTGGAAATGCTGTAGTGTTTGACCATGTGACCACAGATGGAAAGACGAGAAGAACTGTGTTTCATATTCAAAGTTCCTGTTTCCAATTTCACTGTTACTTCCTTTTTTATTCTAGACATATTATGCGGTCCAAGATACAAAGAATCTTCACAATGAACAAGATATTGACAAACTACATGCTACCATTGAATGTGAACAGCCTCAGCCTGATCTTTATAAGTAAGAACATGTAATTTATTATGTTCTTACTTATTCTGTCTTCACTAATACCACTTTAAGTACATGGAACTCCCAAGTGTAGAAGTGTAGATTTTGAGAAGATATCTGGAACAATGAAGACGTTCCTAATTCTTCTCTTCTCTTAGAGTGACCTCTGGCTCAGGTGATCAAGAAGAATCACAAAACACTGATTGTGAGCCCAAGAAAACTAAAAAGCAAATAGTTTGATCTTTATTTATGGCTCTTTAGTACTGAGGTATGGTAACTCCATATTTTTCAAACATTGGTATTATATTTCAATTAAGTGTTCTTTTGTTCAATTATATGATTGTTTTCTGTATAGTTCTTTCAGACCAGTTAATGATTTAGAATAGCTCCAGTTTCTGCCAACTCTTCTTTCATTCTTTATTGAGATGCCCCAGTTGGGATGGTAATTCGGGGGTGGGGGTGGGGGGGACACACCAGTTTACAAGTTACATATCATTTGACTTCTAACCATTTATTCTCCACTTGTAATATTGGCCTAGAATTAGGGCTACATGTTCTCTATTATAACCCATTCATGATACCCACATTACATTTTGATAATTTAAATATACATTTGAACAGCCTGCTGGGGAGGGGGAATGATGGCATGGATCACCTCTTCCCAGCCACCCTCATTACGGAGTCAGTGAGTATAGTGATAGCCCAACATTGGGAAATGATTCATTTTGTCATTGTGCCCAAGATGACCAGAACAGTAATCCTAGGTTTAGCCTGGCTGGACAAATGGGTCAACCCCCATGGCAACATCACATACATCATCCTGAAACTCTGAAGGGCCTGTTGGCCAAGGAACTGGTCCTCAAACACCTGGATCCTGAATAGCCCTTTGTGATTCAGGCTGATGCGAGCGACGTCATCATGGGGGCCATCCTTCTGCAAACCAATGAAAAGGTTGAAGTGCAACCCTGCACATATACATTAAATATACAATTGGATTATATGGTGATGCCTTACTTAAAACCAAGTTAAAGTATGATCCTGGGTCATATTTACATGAAAATCTGAAAAGTTACATGAACAGCAATGTATTTAGAGAAATGAGAGAAATATATATAGAACGTAGTTATTTGTGGCTGTAAATAGATATGTTTGTGCTTCTTTGTTCCAACTTACTCATTTCCATGCCAGTTCCCCAGAGTTTATTAGGTTGCACACTGATGCAATTTTGGAATAAGATCAGAGATCACCTAACACAATAAACATTACTTCCATATTAGTAATTTTAGGCACCACTCTCTGCATCGGTTCCTGGCCATTAGCTTTCAGTCTCCTAGTGTGCTTTTCAAAAGCTACAGAAGCTCTGACATTTTGCTATCCAAGTTTAACATGTAATCAAATAAATAAGAAAATACGATCTACTACAAATCAAGCTAAGTTCTTGCTGAGTTAGACTAGCATATCCATGCAGTTCTTTTGGTGTGATGCAGAAGTTGCTTCATTTTTCTGTGATTTCTTTTTTTAAAAAAATTATTTATTTTTATTTATTTATTGGTTCGATTTATATGCCACCCTTCTCCGGAGACTCAGGGCGGCTTACAATGCATTAAGCAATAGCCTTCATACTTTTGTATATACCTGCTTAGTAGGGCTTTTGGCCCCTGATAAGCAGTGTTCTTTTTTATACAAAATCAGCTTATTGCCCCCACAATCTGGGTCCTCATTTTACCTACCTCAGAAGGATGGAAGGCTGAGTCAATCTTGAGCCTGATGAGATTTGAACTCGCAGTAATTGCAGGCAGCTGGCAGCTAAGTGCTATTTTAACAGCAGTTTAGTCCCCTGCATCACCAAGACCAACGTCTTGGTCTTGGACTTCTCAAATTGACTCCCATCCACGGAAACCGTAGCCAACTCCCCTTAGCTTTTTAGATCAGCCAAGATCAATTAGCTGTTGCTGTCAAGCTGGATATTCAAATAATTAAAGAAAAAGAAAGAAAAAATGGAATCCTTGCGTGTATGAAGGCAAGGAGAGATCTATCAAAATAACTAAAGCAGAAGAACTGGATTGAGTAGAAATTGACACTTGTAGCCAGCAGCTTCTGCAAGAAAAGGCCAAAATCAACAAGATGTCAGATGTGATGTTACAATCTAAGACCTGTCCTTTTGTCCAAAAGAGATGAGGCATGGATTTCCCTGCCATTCCCACTTTCTTATCATTTTTCACCCTTTCCTGCTATTAGCACATTTATTGCAAAACCTTTGAGTTGAACACAGTTTGTGGGTATACCATAATGAAAGACTGGGAGAGGAGACATCCTAAAAGGAAGCTGAAAAAAAGGAGTAAAGGAAAATGTGAATCAGTAATAGGAAACTGATAGGAAGCAGAAGTGAAACTAAGGGATTTAAATGGACTGTAAAAAAGGAAGTCTATTTTCTTTCCTCATTCCTTTCTTGCAATACTAGTTCTCTTAAGTCAGATCCTACTATCTAACAAAAGAGTTGGGATAAATGTAACAGCATAACTGAAGAGGGGGAAGCTGTAGAAACTTATGGTGTTTGAAAAGAGGGCCCCATGCTGTAATCCACAGTTTCAGCATTCAGTTAAACAAATAGTCAATTTTTAACTAGAAAGACAGGCTAAACCAGATTTGGAAGACATATGGCCATATGGAAAGGCAACATTGTAAGTTGCTAATGGCTGCATTATTTATTTATAATATTTATATAGCTGTCCATCTCAAAAAATGTAACTCTGAAATGGCATACAGTTTAAAATATCATTTTAAAGATTATGGAATATATCTTAAACCACAACAATTAGACAAAATTTTATTAGGACCAGACAAAAAAAATTACTAAAATTTATAAATACCTTCTGGAAATAGAAATGGAGGAAGAAGTAGTGAAAGGGTGCATGATTGCATGGGGTCAAAATATTGAACACAACATAAAACTATCAGACTGGGAGAATATATGGAAAAGAAACCATAAACTAACAAAATCAGCAGCATATAAAGAAAATGCATATAAAATGTTCTACAGGTGGCACTCACCCCCTTCGAGATTAGCGAAAATATATTCTAAAATGAGTCCCATATGCTGGAAATGTAAAAAGAAAGAGGGAACATACTACCATATGTGGTAGTCCTGCCCTGAGGCTCGAAAATATTGGCTTAAAATTAAAGATTGGCTACAGGAAATTACTAACAAATAATTAGATTTAGAACTGGAACTCTTTCTATTGGGGATCTTCAAAAAAACAAACAAACATGTGAAGAACACAAAATATCTGGTACTACACATATTAACCACTGCCAGGATTGCCATCACTCAATATTGGAAACAGCCATGCACACTCGCAGAGAAACTTATCATACAAAAGGTCATGAATTGTGCAGAAATGGACAAATTAGCACTAAGTTTAAAAGATAAAGAGGCATTGATATTTTACAATGTGTGGGAACAGTGGTATAACTGGATAGAGTGGATTAAAGATAGATAGTTATTAATTATAAGTAATAGATAAAATAAGAATACTTGCATTCTTATTACTATTATTTGTAAATAACACACGAATTACTGTTACAAGAAAAACACCACAAATAGCTGCTGTTGAGTGATATAATTTTTTATGTTTTTAATGTAATAAAAGTTGAATAAAGTGTTTAAAAAATAAAAAAATAAAAAATCATTTTAAAAAATCATACACAACTAATAATTAAAATATTTTTAATCCAATAATTGAGAACACCAATCAAGATTACTAGCAAGAGATGAAAAATATGCAGCATATAGAAAATAGGAATAGGAATATTCTGAACAAATAAAAATTAACCACTTCCTATAAGTCTATAATTTACTGTAGTAAAGCAGAGGAAGAGAACTTTAAAGAAAATTAAAGTGTTTTGTTAGAAATTGGGCTTCAGCTAGAGGAATCGCTAAGGATACAAGCTTTGGAAAGAAACAGGAGAAATGCCATGGCTTTGGATGGGGGTACAGGTAGTCCTTGACTTACAACAGTTTATTTAGTGACCATTTGAAGTTACAATGGCCCTAAAAAAAGTGACATGATCATTTTTTACACTTCTTGCAACATTCCCCATGGTCACATGATTTGCACATGATTCAGATGCTTGACAACTGGGTCATATTTATGATGGTTGCAGTGTCCCAGGTTATCTTCTGATAAGCAAAGTTAATTGGGAAGCCAGATTCGCTTAACAACTGTGTTACTAATTTAACAACTGCAGTGATTCACGTAACAAAAATCGTAAAATGGGACAAAACTCACTTAATAAATTTCTCATTTAGCAATATAAATTTTGGGCTCAATTGAGGTCGTAAGTCAAGGACTACCTGTATTCAGGAGGCATTTTTCTAAAGATAACAGTGGAAACTATTGGCATGCCCATATGTTTAATTATTGGCATGCACATCTCTGCTTCCTCACAACCATACTGATGCTCAGCTTTTCCTTAATTTGGGATTTTGTTTTGTTTTGTTTTGCTTTCAGATTTGTTGGCCGGATAAATATTTACCATGAGAGCAATGAGCCAATTGCAAGGTAAGACTTCAAATACAAATTTGCACATGTTGCTCTGTTTCCCTCAAAATAAGACATCCCCTGATAATAAAACCAATTGGGCTTTTGAGCGCATGGCAATAAGGTTCAAAAAAATATAAGACAGGGTCTTATTTTTGGAGAAACATGGTAATTCACCCCTTAGTGTTAACAAATAGGGGGGGGGGGGAATATCATTCCATCTGGCTCATGCATTCAAATAAATAAATGAACCTCTTTCCAAAGAGTTAAATGCTATGTGCATCATGTCACTGGATATTCAATTGCAGCTGGGCAGCTCAGTGCTATATGGCTGGGGGCCAGATGAGCTGTTAGCTAGCTGAAGCTAGGCTACATTTCCTTAATCTTTGTAATTTCTGGATGAATATAGCCGAAAGGGAGATGGAAACCAGGAATCTGATTGTCAGAGCTCTCTTTGTATTTTTTGTTTGCCGCAAAAAAATAAACTGTGGGGTTGTTCCTAATAGGGAAGGAGTCTGGATCTGACACAACTTCACATTACACTTGACATTTTCCTTCACAGTTCCTATTTTGGCATATTTGGCCTGATAATAGATCAATCCTGTTAGCAAATCTTGCAGTGCTTTGACATATCTGTCAATGAGCAAAAGCAGATTATGACTCATTGTAATTTCTTCTAACAAAATTCCTTCTTTGAAATAGACTTATGCTGTTCATCATTTTGATATATTAGACTTAACTTCAGAGGGAGTATAGAGTATAGACAATTTTTCGTCTTTATTATTTTTTTATTTACTTAGCATGTTTTAATTGTATTCAGAGTTGTGGAACCACATTTAGGATCTAATGTTTTTGAAGCATATACTTACTGTTTCCTATCTGTGATCATGCAAACATAAATCATGCAGATATTAATCATTATATATGTGTGTGCATGTTTATGAAATTAAATAAAGAGAATGTATAGGAGTCTTCGACTTATGATCCCAATTGATCCCAAAATTCCCATTACTAAGCAAGACAGTTGTTAAGTGAGTTTTGCCCCATTTTAAGTTTCTATAATCAACTACTAAACGGAAGGAACCATCTTTCTTTTCTCTGGATAGAACTGGTGCGGCCACCCGTGGTCTAGCTGGTTGGATGAAACCCCGTTCTAGGTTTTTGTCAATGAAATTTCGTAGTTCCCCCAGTTCACGAGGGGTCATAGGGTAAATCTTTGGCTTAGGGAGCTTTACTCCAGGGAGTATCTCAATAGCACAGTTCGTAGCCCTGTGGGGGGGCAGCACATCTGAGGCTTTCTCGCTAAAGACTTCACGGAGATCCCAATACTCTTTTGGAATTTTCTCCTCCCCCTCTATGTGGTCTATTGCCATCTCCGCTTCTTCAGGCTCCCCTCTGCCTTCAAGGGAGGGTTCCTTCCCCTCCCGTGGTGGCTTCCCAGCACGAATGCGCAGAACCCCCGTTTTCCAGTTAATTCGCGGGTTCCATTTACATAACCAGGGCAAGCCAAGAATGAGGGGTCGTTCCATGCTAGGGGCCACAATAAAATTGAGAGTCTCTACTTGGTCCCCTAATTTCATTTCAATGGGTTCCGTTATGAAACTGGTTGCCCCCCCTGCCACCGACCCATCTAGCTGGCAGAATGCAATAGGCCTTTTCAGTTCCTTAAGTCCCAAGCCCATCTTCTCTACTACTTTCGGGCTGATAATGCACCTGGTGCACCCAGAGTCTAATAAGTCTGGCATCTGTGCGTGGGCCCCTGTGGATGGCACTTTTAGTTCTATGGGGATGAGCAGGGGCCCCTCAGTGTGACTCACCAGATCATCGGATTCGGAGTCGGTCTCGCTGTCGTCCACGTTGGTCGGAGTTCCCAGCTCACCCTTGGCCCGGGGAGCGAACGCTACGACTTCCCCCTCCAGCACAGCTTCACGAACTTTCGCGGGTGCTTTGTCCAACTTCTTTGGCCCTCTGCTGGTAGTTTTAAGCACTGGCTTGGAGGAACACTCAGCAGCCCGGTGACCTTCCATGCCACACTTAAAGCAGGTGAAGGGCTTCGGCTTAGGTTTGGACTCCACCCTTCCTCCAGCCATCTTTGGGGCTTCCTTGCGGTGGTAGGAGAATGAAGGCTCCCCAGCATGCCCTCTTCGGAGTCGACTGTGGCTTATCTCAATTTCTGCATCCTCAGCTGCTATGTACTAACTGTCCAGATCTTCGGGAACCCCCCGCGCTCTACAGTGGTAGATTTCTTCATTCAGCCCATCTTTGAAACCCTCCAGCAGGGCTATCTCTGACCACCCTGTCATGTATGGCGCTAGCTCCCGAAATTCTTGGGTGTATTCCGCTACCGATCTTCGGCCCTGCTGGATACTTTTCATACGGAGCCTCGCCTTCCGTTCAGCTAGGTGGTCCTCAAAACGCCTCCTAAGGGCCGTCATGAACTGGTTGTAATTCCGCAGCAGGGGGGAATTGTTATTGTGGAGTACCACCATCCACTCAACTGCCACCCCCTCTAAGGCACTAGTGACACATCTCACTCGGGCTGCATCCGACAAATAATCCTCCCCCCAGTCCTGCATGTGATTCCACACTTGGGTTAAAAAAAACCCCAAAGTTTTCGGGTCTCCACCATATTTTCCAGGAAGGGGGGGAATTTTAGGTTTCTTGCGCCTGCAGGGTGGGGCCTGCAAGGCTGGGGCCCCCTGGACTGCTGCATCTCTCATTTGACCACCAAGTGCCTGGGATGTATCTTCGTCAGCTCTCTCTTCCTCTCCCCCACAAGCTCCTTCCTCAGGATCTACTTTGGAGTCTTCTCTTTCCCCCCCTTCAGGGTTTGCATAAGACTCACGGGTTTTCTGGCTTTCTTCAACATCGCGAATGAGTTGTAGTGCTTGATCCATCATGAGACATTCCTTCTGCTCCTGCAGCCACACGCCTTCTCCTTTTCGGGGTCTGTGTTCTGGCCCCGTGCCCAGAAAGAACCCCCCCTCAGACACCCAGAGGCTAAGGAACTGGCAGGCAACCAAGTGAGATGATAACAAAATGACGGCAGCACTCCACAGTTGCTTGCCAACGTGTTTATTAAACAGTCCGTCACATACACACCACAGCTAAGACGCCGGGCCGATTCAACACCGGGATCCACGTATCTTTGTTTTTGTTCGTCACAAAGATATGCCTACGATCCCTCACTTATATAGTCTAGTAAGAGGCGTGGTCCACCAGCTAATCACGACCACGCCTTTTCCTCTGCTGGGCTCTCCTGTCTCTCCGACGCTGGTGAGGGTCCAACCAAAACTCGCTTCCCTCGTCAATGGACCCGTGTCCCTCCTGGTTGGTGCTGGCCTCCCGGGAGGTTACACGAGGCTGGCTCCAGGAGATTATAAATGCTTCTTTGAGTGAGGGTGCCCTACCGACCGCCTTGAAGGAGGTGGTGGTGAGGCCCCTCCTCAAGAAGCCCTCCCTGGACCCAGCTGTTTTGGCAAATTATCGTCCAGTCTCCAACCTTCCCTTTTTAGCGAAGGTTGTTGAGAGTGTGGTGGCATGGCAGCTCCCCCGGTACCTGGATGAAGCTGTCTATTTAGACCCGCTCCAGTCCGGCTTCAGGTCTGGTTACAGCACCGAAACGGCATTGGTCGCATTGGTGGATGATCTCTGGAGGGCCCGGGGTAGGGGGTACTCCTCTATCCTGGTGCTGTTAGATCTCTCAGCGGCTTTTGATACCATCGACCATGGTATCATGTTGCGCCGGTTGGAGGGATTGGGAGTGGGGGGCACCGTTCTTCGGTGGTTCTCCTCCTACCTCTCCGACCGGTTGCAATCTGTGTTGACAGGGGGGCAGCGGTCGACCCCGAGGCGCCTAGTGTGTGGGGTGCCACAAGGGTCGGTCCTCTCGCCCCGTCTGTTCAACATTTATGTAAAGCCGCTGGGTGAGATCATCCGTGGTTTTGGGGTGGAATTCCATCAGTACGCTGATGACACTCAGCTGTACATTTCCACCCCAGACCACCCCAACGATGCCGTGGAGGTGATGTCCCAGTGCCTTGAAGCTGTGCGGGTCTGGATGGGGAGAAACAGGCTTCGACTCAACCCCTCCAAGACCGAGTGGCTGTGGCTGCCGGCGTCCCGATATAGCCAACTGACTCCATCGTTGGTTATTGGGGGCGAATCATTGGCCCCCACGGAAAGGGTGCGCAACTTGGGCGTCCTCCTGGATCCACGGCTGTCTTTAGAGGATCATACGACAGCCGTGGCCAGGGGGGCTTTCTATCAGGTTCGCCTGATACGCCAGTTGCGGCCCTTTCTAGATCGGGACTCCCTACGCACAGTCACTCAGGCGCTCGTCACGTCTCGCCTGGACTACTGTAATGCTCTCTACATGGGGCTCCCCTTGGGATGCACCCGGAGGCTTCAGCTGGTGCAGAATGCGGCCGCGCGGGGGATTATGGGAGCGACAGGGCGCTCCCACGTGACACCTCTCCTGCGTGAGCTGCATTGGTTGCCGGTTGACTTCCGGGTGCGTTTCAAGGTGTTGGTAATCACCTTTAAAGCGCTCCATGGCTTAGGACCAGGGTATTTACGGGACCGCCTTCTGCCACCAATTGCCTCCCACCGACCGGTTCGCTCCCACAGAGAGGGCCTCCTCGGGGTGCCGTCAGCCAGACAATGCCGGCTGGCGACCCCCAGGGGGAGAGCGTTCTCTGTGGTAGCCCCCACCCTCTGGAACGATTTGCCTCCAGAACTGAGAACTATTGCTGACCTCCGGACTTTTCGTCGGGCTCTAAAGACGCACCTTTTCCAACTCGCCGGACTTGCCTGATCCCTTTTATTTTTAAATATTTCTACATTTTTTAAATTTTAAACTTTTTAGAGTTTTTAGTCGGTTCTTATACCTTCAGCCTTAACTTATATGGATTTTAGGATGTTTTTAATTGTTTATGTACTGGTTTTTAATTGGCTGTACACCGCCCTGGGTCCGCCAGGAGAAGGGCGGTATAGAAATTTAATTAATAAATAATAAATAAATAAATAATGTCCTCCTGTGGCTGCGGGGACGAGCTTGGCTCTGGGCCTATCTCCTGCCCTTCGGTGTCCTCCGGAGGCATTGCCAGAGAGGAGAGTCCTGGAGAAGGAGGCCTTGCCAACTCCTCTCCCTCACTCTCAGAGTCCTCCCCTGCTGATGACGTAGGCTCAGGCAATGGAGCCACAACAGTCTGGGGAGTCCTTCCCAGTTCCGGCAACCTTCCGACCCCTGTCAACCATCGGGCTGGTTCTTCCCTCGGCTCTTTTAGCTGTAAATTCTCCAGCCACACTGCAGTCTCTTCTGGTGGCTGGTACGAAGACATAGCTGAACCATATGCCCCCATCTGATCTGTATCACTTTCCTGATCAGACATTCTGTAGATTTCAGCCTCCTAGGTGTTGTCCGGGATGGCTGAGGTGAGAATCCTGTTTATTGTCAAGTATGCTTCCTTCAGTATCCAGGAAAGGAGGACCCAGACTTCATCATAGGTTAAAGACTGGTACTTTTACTAGATATGAAATGAACGCAACCGTGGAAAGCAGGATTCTGAAGCAAAACGCGCGAAAGTTACAATTAGAAAGCATCCCCTCCCCTGTGCACCATAAATCATCCAATCCACAGGTCTTCCAGGGGTCAGGTGGGAGCAAACGTCTGGTCATGTCAGCATCCAGGAATGCAGTGTCCGTTGGTCTGATAACAGCTCAAGAAATGGTTTCGTTTCTCAGATTTTACAAAGCCCACGTGAGCCTAAACCCCCCTCCCTCCGTTTCTATGACAGCCGAAGCAGCAAGGCAAAGCTAGCGAGGTTGACAACAGCATTTCTTGCCACAGCTGTTAAGTGAATCACTGCAGTTATTAAGTTATCATACGGTTGTTAAGTGAACCTGGTTACCCATTGATTTTGCTTGTCAGAAGGTTACAAAAGGTAATCACAACACCCCAGGACATTGCAACCATCATAAATACATGAATATATAATGGTTGCCAAATGCCCGAATGTTGATCACATGATCATGGGGATGCTGCAGGTGGATGTAAGTGTAAAAAACAGTAATAAGTCACATTTTTCAACTCTGTTGCAGCTTTGAATGGTCACTAAATGGTTGTAAGTCAAGGACTACCTGTACCACATACAATTAAAATTGTCCAATATTTAGTCACAAACAGCTAAATATCTAGTTCTCTTATTCAAATAACTTACCTTGTATGATGTATAGCACAGTGTAATTAAAATGAAAATTTCAGATTAAATCCAATAATACCAATTCCATTTGATTAATTAATAAGCAGCATTGAACTCTATAGCAGTTTATAAAATACATGTAGGATAGCTTTAATGTTTTCCGAATGTAGTCTAATTCTCAGTTTGTATTTCAAGAATATGTGTTCAAGAACTTTTAAAGGTTTGCCTAGTATGTTTTGGTTAGGATTTTTGATTAGCATTATTTTTTATGTATTAAAACTGTACTTATGAATTGTCATAATCAAAATTATGTTTCCTTGTTTGTTCAGCATTTCATTTCATTCTGAAAATGCTTGGTTTCTTCCCTTGATAAGATTAATTAATATTTTTACTTTGCAGGCCACTGGGATCAGAAAATGTGCTTCTTAGAGGAGCTACATTAAAGAACACAGAGAAAATCTTCGGTAAACTTTGCCTATTGAGACACTGACTAAAAGCAACATCTTTTAATGTAGTATCTCTTGTTCAAAAACAAAGTGAAAGAGACCAACAAACAGCTATTTTGAGTTGAAAGCAAGGTTGTCAATATGAAATCCTAAATTATTCAATAGTCTGGGTGGTGAGAGGAGATGGTTCTGGTTTTTGTCAATTTCCATTTGCTACTTTTCGCAATGTTGATGAAGTGTTTTCTTCTTGTGTGATTTCTGCAAGAATGAATCACATGTAATGATAAAATGACATTATGAAACCCCTCGGTTTCTGCTATGATGTCTGACTGTACCCAGTTGTCTACGCACAGAGACCATTATTGTCCTCTGCTGGGCTCAATTGTCTGTTTGATTTTATTTGTTAAACTGTTATGAACTGCCGCAGAGTTCTAGGCTGTGGCTTCATCTTGTTTTCAAGATATAAACATAATAGGCATCTTTAGGAAATAAGAATGGTGAACACTATTCCTTCTGCCCAAAGAATGACAGCATGGTAGTCTGTACCTTGTGTCTTGTCTACATGTACATTTGTGGAATTTGCCCTTGCTATTTATAGTAGATCTTTTGTCATGTCCCAGGTATTCTCACAATATCTGGGACATGACAAAATATCAGATATGTCTGTTGGCTCAAAAAAGCTGGAATTCCTTTGGTTGACAAATTGGATTTGGATCTACAATATTATCACTGAACAGAATAAAGGCAATTTTGTTTTCCTGATCCTAAAAGATAAAATGCTTTTCACCCTTCTAGATTAGTAAAAGTTGGATGGTACTCTGTTTTTCCCAAAATGAGACATCCCCTGATAATAAGCCCAATTGGGCTTTTGAATGCATGGCAATAAGGCCAAACACTTTTTCAGGGTTCAAAAAAATATAAGACAGGGTCTTATTTTCGGGAAAACACGGTATTTTTCAGTGTAGCAATAGTAAATTAGAATAGTACAACCATCCCATTTTGGATTCAGTATCTATATTAAATGCCATTATGCAATTTATTAGTCTAATCCACAATGATAATCCAGTCTTCTTCATAATCCTTTTTTTTATTTCTAGTTTTTGTTGTTGTTGTTTTTTTGTCTTTCAGCTGTTGCAATATATACTGGCATGGAAACAAAAATGGCATTAAATTACCAATCAAAATCACAGAAACGATCGGCTGTAGAAAAGTAAAGTGTTATCAACTGTTCTAATATCTGTGTGTGTATTATGGATGAAATGATTGGAAAATAAAAGTATTTATATGATGAGTAGGGGGAAAATATAATAATTTGTCTATATTTTATTGTCAATAATTACTTGTGTAATGAAGGGATTTGAGGCATTTCTGTTCCTAAATATTTATTTAAAGTTTATTATTAGGAATTTAAATTTTTACTTTTAAATTTAAAGTTTTCAGTTTGTTACAGTTCTAAACTTTCTAGTTTTGCCAAGTTTTTGATGCCATGTTTTCTTTTATCTCATGCCACTCAAAGTTGTTGAGAGCCAGACAACAAATACATTTAACAATTTATTATCTTCATATTTTAGTGCACATATTCACACACACACACACACGTACAGACATACTGTAATATTTTATTTCTGGTTGCAGGCAAGTTATCTATTTTTAAATCTAAAGTATATTGAAAAAAAATAACACAGTTCTTTTTTATGGTCTTTCATGGCACTTGTAAATTTTCTTTCAATTATACTCATACCTCGTTTATTTCTGTCAAAATTTAGCTGTATTACAGATAGTTTACACAAGGCCAGTGAGATTAGGATCCTTGGATAAAAGAGCTATAAATCTCTACAGTTTGTCTTAAATGCTTCCTAACACATCACAAAATGAAAAAGAAATGGAAGCAGTGCTATTTATAGGGCTTACATCAACTTGCTTGTTTTAATCTGGTTTACATTGAGGCTTTGCTGTTTGTGTGTAGGTGTATGTATATCAGTGGTGAAATCCAAATTTTTTTCTACTGGTTCTGTGGGCAGGGCTTGGTGGGCATGGCAGGAGAAGGATATTGCAAAATCTCCATTCCCACCCTGCTCCAGGGGAAGGATATTGCAAAATCCCCATTCCCATCCCACTCTGGGGCCAGCCAGAGATGATATTTGCCTGTTCTCCGAACTACTCAAAATTTCCGCTACCAGTTCTCCAGAACCTGTCAGAACCTGCTGGATTTCACCTCCCCCCCCACCATGTATATGTATCTATGTGTGTGTATACACACACACACATAAATGATAGATAGATGATAGATGATAGATAGATAGATAGATAGATAGAGAGAGAGAGAGAGAGAGAGAGAGAGAGAGAGAGAGAGAGAGAGATAGATAGATAGATAGATAGTTTGTGTGTATGTCTATATCCATTTCCATATCCATATTCGCCCGCCTGCACATCCTTTTCACATACATCAGTACAGTGTATTATCTCTTGTATATGAATGTAGACATACTGTATTCTATTCATCACATATCAAATTAGATCATTGAGAGTCTATGTTTTATTGAACTACTGAGTTAAAATAACATAAAATCATTTCAGATTAAGCTTTAATTCTGACTTGCCTGAAAAATGGCACATGCATATACAGAAAAAGCTTAGATTAATTGAAAATATAAAGTGAATAGTTACGTTGTAAAAAGACTATATTCCATTAATTATAACTATATTTTCTTTCATCTGTTTCAGATCAATGAATGCTTTTCTTATTGTATACCTTTGTATTCTAATTAGTAAATCACTAATAAATACCATCCTGAAATATGTTTGGCAGCTTGAACAATATCGTGATGAACCTTGGTATAATAAAAAAACAGAATCCGAAAGGAAAAGAAATGTGGTATGTAAACCATTTTATTTATACTGACATATAATAATGTATTTACCTTTTAGATGATTTGTGCCTTTGCCTATCTTGAACAAGTAGAGTGCTTTCAACCCAGCTCTTGGCTTTATCCTGTAAACCAATGTTTCCCAACCCGGCAATGTTGGTAAATTACCATCCTGTCTCAAACCTTCGCTTTGTTACAAAGGTTGTTGAGAGTGTGGTTGCGTAACAGTGCCTCAGTACCTGGATGAATCGACCTATCTAGATCCGTTCCAGTCGGGCTTCAGGTCGGGTACAGCATGGAGACGGCATTGGTCTCATTGGTTGATGATCTCGGGAGGGCTCGGGACAGAGGCAGTTCCTCTGTCCTGGTCCTATTAGATCTCTCAGCAGCTTTTGATACCATCGACCATTGTATCATGCTGCACCGGTTGGAGGGGCTGGGAGTGGGGGGCACCGTTTTACGGTAGTTCTCCTCCTTTCTCTCTGACCGGTCGCAGTCTGTGTTGACAGGGGGGCAGAGGTCAACCCCGAGGCCCCTTGTATGTGGGGTGCCAAAAGGATTGGTCCTCTCGCCCCTTCTGTTCAACATTTATGTGAAGCCGCTGGTGAGATCATCCGTGGTTTTGGGGTGAAGTACCACCAGTACGCTGATGACACCCAGCTGTACATCTCCACCCCAGACCACCTCAATGATGCCCTCGAAGTGATGTCCCGGTGCCTGGAGGCTGTACGGATCTGGATGGAGAGGAACAGATTCAGGCTCAACGCTTCCAAGACCCAGTGGCTGTGGTTTCCGACCTCCCGATATTGTCAGTTGGCGCCATCACTGACTATTGGGGGCGAGTCATTGGCCCCAGGGATAGGGTTCGCAACTTGGGCATCCTTCTGGACTCACGGCTGTCTTTAGAAGAGCATATGACAGCCGTGGCCAGAGGGACTTTTTATCAGGTCCACCTGATTCGCCAGTTGCGTCCCTTTCTGGATCGGGACTCGTTACGCACGGTCACTCATGCCCTTGTCACCTCATACCTGGACTACTGTAATGCTCTCTACATGGGGGCTCCCCTTGAGGAGCACCCGGAGGCTCCAACTGGTCCAGAATGCAGCCACGCGGGTGGTGATGGGAGCGATGTGGTGCTCCCATGTGACCCCCCTCCTGCTCGAGCTGCACTGGCTCCCGGTGGTCTTCCGGGTGCACTTCAAGGTTTTGGTTACCACCTTCAGAGCGCTCCATGGCTTAGGACCAGGGTACTTATGGGACCGCCTTCTGCCACCAATAGCCTCTCACTGTCCAGTTCACTCCCATAAAGGGGCTCCTCAGGGTGCCGTCGGCCAAACAGTGTCGACTGGCGGCCCCCAGGGAGAGAGCTTTCTCTGTGGGGGCACCCGCCATCTGGAACGAGCTCCCCCCCAAGATAAGGAGACTGCAGGACTTAAGCACCTTCTACCGCGCCCTGAAAACGTTTTTATTTCAACAGGCTGGTCTGGCCTAAGTCTCTCCTTTTAAATTGGGTTTTAAAATGTTTATTTAAATGGATGTTTTAAATTCTTTCTAAGCCTAAATTATTTAATTCTATTTTAAAATAATTTTAACTTTTATATGTTATTGTATTTTATTTTGGCTGTTCACTGCCCTGAGTCCCTTTGGGGAATAGGGCGGTATATAAATTCAAATAATCAATCAATCAATCAATCAATCAATCCTTGGCAACTTGCTGGCTGGGAAATTCCAGGAATTGAAGTCCAAACATCTTAAAGTTGCCAAGATTGGGAAACACTGATGTTAGCTGTTGGAAGAATTTTTGCATATTTATGAGCCTTCCGCAAATGTCACACTGCCCTATTCTGAGACAGCTAGTGGTCTCCCCAACTGGTCAATGGGGCAACCCTAAAAATGGCAGCCTTCTAGCATTCTCCCTCCACTTTTCCTCTATGAAGAACATAATACTCTTAAACATTAGGATTATCAGAAAGACCATAAGAATGTCTGTTATTTATCATTTCAGGATGCAAAAGCATCAGTGTCATGAAATAGGCAAGGGTAGCTCATTAACAAATTAGCCCAATGTTTGGATATAAAAAGTTCCTGCATTTGGCAAACAATGTTATACATCCCTGCCTCTACAATTACCAGCACAACAGAATAATTTTTTAAAAAATCATTTTTTCTAGTTACATTCAGTTTTATGCTAGCAAAGGTGTCAGCTCTGTGAGGCAGTCCAGATATGAAGCACTAGCTCTGTGTTTATTGTAAGATTATATTAACAGAATCTTGCAAGCCCAAAAGCACATCTTTCTCCCTCCTGACCTTTACTTCCGTGTTTTTCCAAAAATAAGACCCTGTCTTATATTTTTTTGAACCGCAAAATAAGCACTTGGACTTATTTCCGGGGAGGTCTTATTATTTTGGGGCATGTAGAGCAAGATGGAGTTCCTCTTGCCGTCTTACCTTATTTCCAGCTCTGCTTTTAAATATTTTCAGGGAGGGCTGAAATTTTGGGGGAAGGTTTATTTTATCGCATGTACTCAAAAGCCCGATTGGGCTTATTATCAGAGGATGTCTTATTTTCGGGGCAACAGGGTATACAGGAAGTTAGGAAGGCCCCTTGTAAGGTATTTGCCATGCTCCCATTCCTTCTGCAGTCTCAGCTGCCTTTTATCTGACCATTGCCTAATTTGTAGTTCTTTCTCTTGTCTCAAGGTCATTCTCACTGTACCATTACATAAAGTGATGATGTACAACTACACAAACATCAACTAAACAATTAGCACAACTTGAAATGAAGTAAGGTTGTTCTGATTTTTAGAAACATTTGCACAAATAGAATCAAAGTAATGAATGAAATACTTGTACAAGAATTAAAGTATGGCTTCTACATATGCATGGATAGGACAAAAGATACTATTGGGAACAAATCTGTGGATTTCCCTGGCTGAATGGGGATTATGTTACTTAAAAATAGCATGGACCTAGTTCATGTAGTTCAACCTGATCAACAAACCACACAAATGAATCAAGTCTAGGCACTTCAATAAGCAACCCACAAATATGGATTGGAAATTAGGATGTTTTCTAACTTACATAATAGGGAATTTTAAACATGGCAAATCGTGAAGTATTATTGCAGTTGGAAACAAAAAAGGAGGGAAAAGGTGTAAAGAGCATCATTTAACCTTTTGTAGATCAATAAATATGTTTATTGGGGTAGCCTGTTAACCCAAATCTTGGCCTCTCAGCAATTTTGACTAATTTATGCTCTTACATATTAGTTATAGAAGTCAGAATATATTTTCTATTACTAAAAAGCAATAATAACATGTCTAAGAGCACAATTATATACAAGTTATATAAATTATATACAAGAAATAAATCCAACTGTAACCGCCTCTCTCAATATGAATAATATTGTGGTTTAGCATAAACTAGTTTATATTGATATTTTTTTTATTTTTGTCTTCTCTTGGCAGTTTATCACAGCATTTACAGATTTTCTTTCTTTCATGGTCCTTTTCAACTACATCATTCCTGTTTCTATGTATGTCACGGTAGAAATGCAGAAATTTCTTGGTTCTTATTTTCTCACTTGGGATGAAGAAATGTTTGATGAAGAAACAGGTGAAGGACCACTCGTGAATACCTCTGATCTTAATGAAGAGTTAGGGCAGGTAACTGTCATGCAGAAGCAACTATAAAAATATCACAGCTGTCTTTGATGTAAAGACAACTGGAGAGATTGATATTTCAATTTTCCTGGAATTATTTTTATTATTATAATGCATAATCATTTGTCTGATTTAGATGGTATATAAACTATGTTACTGATCAGAATTTCTCATAAATCATAGTTGACTTTAGATATTTGTTGAAAAAGAAACCTACGATGTAGTGATCAATTCAATACAGGAGGAGAAGGAAAAAGCTATAATTAACGCAATTTATGACCATTCTGCAATGGTCATAAATATGAAAACCCACTCATAAGTCACTTTTTTCAGTGCCATTGTAACTTTGAATAGTCACTAAATGAATGGTTGTAAAAATCATTTAGTGCTCCTTTTACTGAAAACATCCTTACCATTTGAAATTCATAAAGATAATTTTTCTGAACTAGAACAGCTTTTTCCTCTGAAGTGCATTAATTTGCATTATAGCAAAATGCCTTCTAAGAAAATACTGCAAGTTTTCTAAAGACCAAATGACATAATTTCAAAATTCACACATAAACATTCAAATCTGTTCTCATTATATTAATTCTAGGTTATGCTATCTTTTTCTTTTCAGGTTGAATATGTCTTCACAGATAAAACAGGGACATTAACTGAAAACAATATGGAATTCATAGAGTGCTGCATTGAGGGCCATGTTTATATACCCCATGTCATCTGTAATGGCCAAATACTCCATGACTGTACTGGAATTGATATGATTGATTCATCCCCAGGAGGAAGTGGAAAAGTATGAACAGTTGTGCTTTGTTAATCTAAAATACTGAAACATTAAGCTTGATTTCTTGATTTTCTGGATACATTTATGTAACTTTGTTGGAAACAATCTGTTGTTGATTTCCCATCCAGTTTACTGCCCTGTTCCATTATTAAAAACATGGCACTTGAATCACTTGGTTGAAGTAGCTTTCCGTCAAATAGGTATTGTGCTTTAAAAATGTTAAATGCTTTTTCTAAGATGCTTCTAATTTGACAAATATCAAACATCATATTTGACAAATATTAAATATAAAAACCATTGCTTAAAACCATTGCAGAAAATAATTTAGAATTATCTGGTTATCAAACTAATAAATGAAGATGATACCACTTGGGCTTAAATTAAATTGGACTAATGTAGAAAGGAGCCAATTCACCTGTGCTTTACAAAAGTCAATGTCAATGTAAGCTTTCACAATGATAAGTGCAATCATTAAGCCCACCCAACAAAGTCATTTTAGAGCAGTTAAATTTACCTTTCTACCAATGAATGATTAGTGTAGCTAAATTTAAATGGATACATTTAAATGTAAACTTGATCAAAAAGTGTGTTCTTTGCTACTACCAAGCTCTTGCTATCCTTATTCAATCCTCTAGATCCATCCTTCTTTCCTGCTTTATCAAACTAGGGAGGCATCAAGATCACAATCCTTGGATTTAGCATGCTGAACTGCTAAATCCACTTTCCCAGAGACGTTTTCTCCAAACCACATCAGCTTTTCTTCTGTCTCTCTCTTTCTTTCTCTTTTCTCTCAGAGCTCATAACACTTCAGATACTCTAACTAGCCTGATTTAATAAAGTTGTAAAAAGTCCTGAGTGCATGTTGCATACTGATCCCAAAAGATCATTTTATTATTGGTTCAACATCACAGACTCTCTGTTCTTGGACTAGCAATGGCCCTGAGTAAGGAAATAGCTATGTAAATTATAATAAGAAAAAAAAATAGTGATCACATGGGACTAAGCCGCAGCGAAGACCACTAGCTGTATCCAGAAATAGAACAACTAAATACTTTTTAATGAACATATCAAGAACATTAGTTCTTTAAATACATTGAATTTGTTTTACTTATTTATAGAGTTTTTTCTTAAAATAGGTATCCTTACAATAGTGGAAAGTCTTCCCTTCCTTCCTCTCTGCAGATCTTTATCTTGTGTTCCATTCCAATTTGTTCATAAGACTTCAGTGATCTAATGGACAAATTTTAGGAATCAGAAGTGTTGGTGGAAGGAGGGAGAATTTTTTTTCCTTCCATCAACTTCCTTAAATTAGGATCAATACTAATAATATATCCACTTTGAGCCCATCAGTCTAATAAATTTAAGTGTCCAATATTTTTCCTGTACTCGTGCTTTTCGTAGATGTTATTTCCTTTTTAATTTATTAGGACCGAGAAGAGCTCTTTTTCCGAGCTCTTTGCCTTTGTCATACGGTTCAAGTGAAGGAAGATGATATGGTAGATGGAGTAAAGAAAGCTCAGCTTTCAGGAAAATCTTCTGTGTATATTTCATCATCCCCTGATGAAGTTGCTTTAGTTGAAGGAATTCAGAGGTATGTGCAAGTTAGTATAATTGTCTCAAAAATTGTGTAAAATCAAATGTCTGTTCCATTTCATAGTATGAGCACAGGGGACAATGTTAACTTTGAAAATATGTTTGTGAGGAAAATACCTATATCAAGAAAACAAAAGTAGGCCTAGTCGTGTGTGGGATGTTACTTTGAACTGAGAGCCTGTAAAACAACTCTAGGCTTCTCTTAATTTCTGCTGAAAAATAAATGTTTCTTCTGTATGTTTCTTATTGAAATTTGTGTGAACATGTCTGGCTTAGAGATTATCAAAAATAAGAACCTTTATTACAGCCTACAGGCTAGAAAGCACAACAATAAAAATGGTAAAAATCTGTTTTGAGACCTACTTGAAAGACAACATCACAACTGGCTAAGTTGAAACTGGCTAAGATAGTTTATATATGAGAATATCCACATGCACTTCTTTTTTAAAGAATTGTTCATTCGTCACAGATAGATCAATAAGGGAAAAGGTAGAAAATGGAATGTTGGATATTGTTGTCTCATAAGTGTGGTCCATGGAGTTATGTTAGGCTTGTTTACTATATATATGGAGAAGAATATAATTGAGAGCCAGAAGTACAATGTGTACATGTGATGAAAGTAAAAATTCTGAAGAAAGTTGGCATACTGTATACATCATTTAGGTACTTCTGCTTGCTTCTTCAACCAGTATGAGCAACTAAGTAAACTTGGAACCTTTGAACTCTTTTGACTTGTTAGAAAAAGAACAAACCAGATCATATAATGCTAAGCAACCAGAGATGAAGTTATTTGGCTTTATTTAGCTACGCTCACTGCTAAGGAGGAACAAACTAAAAAGGATAACTACTGTGCACTTTCCTAAATAATGCTCTACAGTTTGCACTAATTCCAGCATCTGAATGCATCTAATAAAAAAACCCAAAAAACCCTGATTTGATTACAGATAGGCATCAACATTACAGATAGATGGATGTGGTGGCTCAGTGGCTAAGATGCTGAGTTTGTCGATCAAAAAGTCGGCAGTTCAGCGGTTCGAATCCCTAGTGCCGCATAACGGGGTGAGCTCCTGTTACTTGTCCCAGCTTCTGCCAACCTAGCAGTTCTAAAGCACGTAAAAAATGCAAGTGGAAAAATAGGGACCACCTTTGGTGGGAAGGAAACAATATTCAGTGCGTCTTTGCTGGCCACATGAACACGGAGAACGTCTTCAGACAGCACTGGCTCTTTGGCTTTGAAATGAAGATAAGCACCGCCCCCTAGAATCGGGAACAACTTACGTGTGAGGGGAACCTTTATCTTTACCTTAGACATCAATAGCTTAGGTAAATTAACTATTCTCTCATCCTTGAAATAGAAGACGGGGTAACGGAATCCTTAACCAACTTGAGTAAATCACATTTTTCTGACCTGAAAATAATATTAAAAAGGTATTTTTAACATACATCAAACTCTATTGTAAACATGAAATATGATCATTTTAATCCCTATTATGTCTATAATTGAATTTTCAGACTTGGTTATACATATTTACGATTGAAAGACAATTTTATGGAAATTTTAAATCGAGAAAATGACATTGAAAGGTGAGTTGTTTTTAATATGAAACAAGGGTAATCAATGGAATACTTCCTGTATATTAAAACACTTTATGTGATTATAAAAATAACTTGGCAAAAATATTCTGCTCTGTTGATTCTTTAAGATACTTTGGAAAGACTTTGAACTCTGTAAGTGAATTTTGAGTCAAAGTGTTTCAATGGGATATTGTTTTCCCACTACAAGAAATATAAGAGTACGGCACCTCTATTCTTCTAAAATTAAAGAGTGTATACAGGCAAATGTGACTGATTGCAAAATGTTGTTTTTTTCCCCCCTTCAGATTTGAACTATTAGAAGTTCTTAGTTTTGATTCAGTAAGAAGACGGATGAGTGTGATTGTAAAATCAGCAAAAGGTAGTAAAAAGAAGGACTTTTTATTCTTTCCAGCCCAATAGGATGCTATTAAACAAGCTATAAAAATATTGGAACTCTGCTTATATGTCGAAAAGATAATTCTCAGATAGGAACAGGACCAAATTTGTTGGGGGAAGGATGTCAAGAGAAAAATACTTAGGAAAGCACTACTATAGATAGATCACATCACTCTGAAGAAAAAAGGAGAGGGCTTAGAGTGCAGCATTCTGAGCCAATGCATGTGCCTAACTTTTATCTTCCTTATTTTAATATACTATAACTATGTTAAAGAAGGTCTATTAATATTTTCAGAAATCTGTTTAGACCAGGGGAAGAAAGATACTGTCAAACCCAAATACCAGACCAGAAAATCAATTCCATGGGAAAACTGGAACTATCTTTATTGAGATTGGTTAGAATAATAGAATCTTACTTATGAGATTATGCTCTCCCCTCTTTTTATACTCCCATGAATTAGGGGGTATCTGCCTGAGCTGTTCTGAATACTATCTTCTTCCTTAGGATTTAAAAAACATTGTCTAGGTAATCTTTTTTTTTTTAAATTTGATTTATATGCCGCCCTTCTCTGAAGACTCAGGGTGGCTTACAATGCGTTAAGCAATAGCCTTCATACTTTGTATATTTATACAAAGTTAGCTTATTGCCCCCACAAACTGGGTCCTCAATTTACCTACCTTAGAAAGGATGGAAGGCTGAGTCAATCTTGAACCTGGGGAGATTCGAACTGGTGTAATTGTAAACAGCTGGATGTTAATTACGGTGCTTTAGTCTGCAGAGCTAAACCAGGCTCTTGCATATTTTCATTAAGATCACTTCACTTATTCTTCCCAGATATGTTACTGTATATTTAACAAACTTTTCTCATTTTGTTTTGCTTATATTTTTTCAGGGGAAATCTTTCTGTTTTGCAAAGGAGCAGATTCTTCTATATTTCCTAGAGTTACAGAAGGAAAAATAGAACAGATTAGGTCAAGAGTTGAGCGAAATGCTGTGGTAAGATCCAAATTCTATTAAATGTAACTTATATTGTGTGTCTATCAAACAGAAAGAAATGTAATTTTCCCCAGAGCTACCAGTACTCTGGAACACATTAATGTCCACAGCAAATCAGGATTCCATCAAAATCATATGGTAATATCATGATGCAAATCCCATCTCTCTATAGTTGCATTTTTTCCATCCTTCTGTCTAAGAGAAGTACATATGTAAGTTGTGATATTCAGTTCATGGTGACATGAAGCAAATTTTTGTCACGTATCATATTGGACTTCTCCTGTTCCCGGCGTCTACCTGTGTATAGAACCAAAGATTTGACTGATCTAACCCAAAGATCTCACACAAGAATGATGTAATTATACATCATTTTAATATTTCTTGAGATGTGAATGTATCATATGATTGTCACCATTTTAAATCTTATTTTACTTTGTGGGATCCTCAGGCATTGTTTTGGAAGATGTCAGCCATACAAGCCCTCAAAGGCTCTATCTTCCTGATGCCACCCTTTTAAATGGTGTGTTTGTGGTTTAGCATTACTGTATATGTAAGCAAAACCACAATAGCTTGTTCAACAAATCATGCCTTAGACTTCTGTGTAGACTAGAGCTCATTAGTAAAGCATGCAACTTTTCCAACAAATATTTTTTGTGCTTCTAAAACAATTGTTTTTAGGAGGGTTTGCGAACATTATGCGTTGCATATAAAAAATTCACACACGAAGAATATGAGATTGTGGAAAAACAGCTTCAAGAGGCAAAATTAGCCCTTCAGGATCGGGAAAAAAAACTGGCAGAGGCATATGAACAGATAGAACAAGGACTTATCTTGCTTGGGGCTACAGCAGTTGAAGACCGGTTGGTGTTCTTCTTTCGATACATGTCAGACATAATGTTCTTGATCTTAAATTCAGTTGTGGTAGTTGATTTTTTTCCCTGGTCCAAATACCTATGTGACAAAATGATTCTGACCCTTATAGTTAGATTGGTTAAGCATAGTTTCTCAGTTTGGACAGCACAGGACATTCTAATTAACTAAAGGTTCCTAATTTATTGAGACAAGGTCAAAGGGATTATTTGGGAATTGAAAGCTTTTTCATTTTTAACATAATGAGCTAAATTACAGTAATCTGCATTGATTGAATGAAGCTTTAGAATCTCACCCAGTTTAGAAAAATGATTATTTTAGTGGCAAATGTTAAAAACAGTTGGAAAACACACTGTCATTCTTTGGAGATGAAAAATTTAATTCCTGTATCAAATTCAAATAACTGAACGATTTGTTAATATCACGATACAAAATATATTGTTAAAAGGAATTTAAACCGAGGGTTTCCCTTATATAGAAATGTAACAAAATGTAATATAATTGATTCACTATATTTTTAATTTCAAATTTCATTAGTTATTGTTGTTGCTTCCTAGATTACAGGAAAAAGCTGCTGATACAATTGATGCTCTGCAGAAGGCTGGCATTAAAGTATGGGTTCTGACAGGAGATAAAATGGAGACTGCTGCGGCAGCCTGCTATGCCTGCAAGCTATTCAGAAGAAATACTCAAATACTTGAGTTGACTACAAAGAAAATAGAGGAGCAGAATTTGCATGATGTATTATTTGAATTGAGCAAAACTGTCCTAAAGCACAGTGGCAGTTTAACGAGGGACATCTACTCAGGGTAAGTTGAAAATATTGATGGTGCAGTGGTTAGAGTGCAGTATTGCAGGCAAACTCTGTCCATATCCTAGAGTTCAATCCTGATGGGGTTCAAGGTTGACTCAGCGTTCCATTTTACTGAGGTCAGTAAAATGAGAACCCAGATTGTTGGGGGCAATATGCTGACATTGTAAACCACCCAGAGCAGTGGTGAAATCCAAATGTTCTTATTACCAGTTCTGTGGGCATGGCTTAGTGGGCGTGGTGTGGCTTGGTGGGCATGGCAGGGGAAGGATACTGCAAAATCCCCATTCCCTCCCCACTCCTGAGGAAAGGATATTGCAAAAATCTCCATTCCCACCCCATTCTGGGGCCAGCCAGAGGTGATATTTGCTGGTTCTCTGAATTTCTGCTACCAGTTCTCCAGAACCTTTCAGAACTTGCTGAATTTCACCCGTGATCCAGAGAGTCCTGTAAAGCACTATAGGGTGGTATATAAGTCCAACTGCTATTTGCTATTGCTAAAATACATGCTCAAAGTTGAAGCTTTCGGGAATAAGATGGGCAGATTTTAAAATCTCTCTTGGTATTTAGAGTAAAAATAGGTGTATTTTTCAGCAGAAGATATTGGTAGTTCTTTATCAGTATGTATGGAATACTTTTGGGGGGCCATGGATGTCCTTATACATTCATTTTATGGTCTATCTGAGCTCCCTTTTTCACCTCTGGACCAGGAAGGCCTTCAGAACTATCATGCTTTCAAAGTCTTGCGTTTGGACTCTTGCAATGGGTTCTAGTGGTTTTGTCCTTAAAAATCACATGGAAATTGCAGAAGATGGTGGAGCTCGGAGGGCCCTTGCACAATTTTGTATTGTGCACTAATTGTGCTTGTTCCTAGATCAAGGGGCCCTACCAGTGGTGGGTTTCAAAATCTTTTACTACTGGTTCTGTGGGCATGGCTTGGTGGGTGTGGCATGGCTTGGTGGGTGTGGTTTGGTGGGCATGGCTTGGTGGGTGTGGCACGGAAGGATATTGTAAAATCTCCATTTCATCCCAATCAGTTGGGATTCGAGAGGCAGAGAATAGATGGGGTTGGGGCCAGTCAGAATTTTTACTACCGATTCTCTGAACTACTAAAAATGTCTGCTACCGGTTCTCCAGAACTGTTCAGAACCTACTGAAAACCACCTCTAGGCCTACTCATGCTCACTCATTCCCTAGTCAGCCACCAGTTGGACTGTTGTAACACAGTCTACACCAGGCTGCCCTTGAAGGGAATCCAGAAACTTCAGTTCATGCAAAATGCATCAGTGAGGGTAATTATATGAGTTCCTTGTAAAATATGTTACGCTTCTGCTCCATGAACTGATTTTGAATTTTAAAGCTCTATGTGGCATGGGATCGGATTATTTGAGGGACTGCCTCTCCCCAGTTATATCTCTCTGTCCCACCAAATTTAGTAGAGAGAGCATGCTGTGAGTTCTGTCATTTAGGAAGCTACATTTGGTGGACCCTAGGTAAGGGAACTTCTCAGTTGTGGTGTTCCCATTGTAGACCATCCTCTCCTCTGAGATTAGCTTAGTTTCATTTTTCTTTGTTTTCTGAAGGTCCCTCAAGACCTTTTTTTTTTTTAATTTGATTTGTATGCCGCCCTTCTCCAGAGACTCAAGGCGGCTTACAATGTGTTAAGCAATAGCCTTCATACTTTTGTATATTTATACAAAGACAGCTTATTGCCTCCACAAACTGGGTCCTCAATTTACCCATCTTAGAAAGGATGGAAGGCGGAGTTGACCTTGAGCCTGGGGAGTTTCGAACTGGTGTAATTGCAGGCAGCTGGATGTTAAATACTGCCTTAGTAGGAGGCATTAGCCTCCTACGCCACTCAGACCATCAGGCCTGGGGACTCCAGAGAATGGTGAACTAGTGAAGTAGCTCTGTTATTCTAAACATCCATTCACCAATTACTTTTTTTATAATTTTGAACATTTTAATAATAATATAATTATTATTTGTGATTTTAAAAAACTTATTGTATACCACTAAGAGTCACTTGTCTTATTGGATGGGCGGTATATAAATAAAATAAAATAAAATAATAAAAATATGGTGGCATGCCTATGTGACACCCATGCTTTGGCTGCTGCACTGGTTACCAGCAGACTTCCATTCAGAGTTCTGGTTACCACCTATAAAACTTTAGATGCCATAAGGCTCATCTATCTGAGACACCTCTGTCACCTGAAGTTTCTGCCCATCCTGCATGATCAGACAGAGTTGGTGGGCTTAATTGGATCTAGAAGTGTGTCTCCTCCAATGCAGCATCTGTCCTCTAGAGCAGTGCCCTCCCTTTTGGGCACCAGGGATCGGTTCTGTGGAGAGAGGTTTTTCCATAGACTGGAGAGGGCATAGTTTCGCATGCTGCCTGCATCCCATGCATAGGCCTCCATTTGTTTGCGTGGCTCAGTTTCTGGCGTGCCATGGCCCAGTGGCAGTCCATGGACAGGGATAGGGAGTTGCGCATCTGCTATCCCATGGAAATTGATACTGTCTGATAGTTTTGGAGGACATCCTTAAAATGTAAAAATAGCTCATTTTTATATCTATTGATATATATGATATCTGAGGCAGACCAAGTGATTAATGGAATGACAGTATAGTGGAAAAAAAGTACACTTTTTTATCATCTTTAAAGGGAAAACAAACCTACTTTGGATTTATTTCAAAAGGAAACAAGACCTGGAACTCTAAATTTGCTTTATTTCAGGATATCTTTTGGCATGGTGCTCTTGCTTAGTTAAATTGCAAATCAGCATTAATTTCTATACTTTTGTCACTCAAAGGCTTTCAGCTGAAATGCAAGATTATGGTTTAATTATTGATGGAGCAGCATTATCATTAATAATGAAACCACGGGAGGATGGCAGCTCTGGTAACTACCGAGAAATCTTCCTTGAAATTTGTAGAAACTGCAGTGCAGTTTTATGCTGTCGCATGGCTCCTTTGCAAAAAGCACAGGTTTGTATTTCCCTCTTTCTCGTTATGTCAGTATTGAAATGGTCATATAATACATTGTAGTAATTATAAAATTCTGAACACTCTCCTTCCAGTAACTGATAATGGATGAAAAAAACAAAACACACAAAAAAAAAGAAACCAAAGAAAAATTTCTACAGGAAAGCAGTTAGTTAATAGTTCATACAAGATGCATCCTGCTGTGACACTCATTTATGTACAGTTCAAGATTTAACATACTCCCAAAAACAAATAAATTTTAACAAAGGAAAAATGTAATTTTTTTACTAAATTATTTTAGTAAATAATTCAGAAAAGTTGGCTAATTAGGATTCTTCCTAAATTAATATCAAGAATAAAACTAGAAAAAAGTAAAGTGCAAGAGAGAAAACAGCTAAATATATCTAAGAGAAACACCTGTTACATTTGGACCATTGTTTAATATATTCTACCTACCTCCAGTGCTATGAGAAATGGGTAAATTTGGCTCTGTTATATTTGCTTGAACAAGAAAGCTATGTGGAAATATTCACATGGATAATCTCTGCAGATAACTACTTATTATTTACTCCCTGTGATAAATGAAGGGGCGTACTAAGTTTCTTGAGAAAGTTAGATTGCCCAGAATGTATTTTCTATCTACCTTTGTAACCAGTTTGCCAGAAAAAAGTAATAATCCCTAGCAAGTAAACTACTGGACATAACTATAACATATAGAAATAGTAAAGTATTACACTTTTTCCCTTTTAGATTGTAAAATTAATTAAATGGTCAAAAGAGCACCCCATCACATTAGCAATTGGTGATGGAGCAAATGATGTCAGTATGATATTAGAAGCACATGTTGGCATAGGTAAGTAGACAGGGTCCATCTAAAGTAAGTAAGCATCTTCATTTCCTTTCACTAAAAATAAAGGTATTGAGTCATAAGTCAAATTGTGCTGGGTCTGTCCTTAACAGTCTCAAAATTGTAATCAAATGTAAACCCCAGGGAATTTCTGGTATAAATTTTACAACTTGATTTCACAGCCTCGCACCTATTTTACTTCATCAGCTCACTGTTCTTTCCCCTTAGGCATTATTGGAAAAGAAGGCCGTCAAGCTGCAAGAAACAGTGACTATGCAATACCCAAATTTAAACATTTGAAAAAAATGTTACTGATTCATGGGCATTTTTATTATGTCAGGATATCTGAACTGGTGCAATACTTCTTTTATAAGGTAAGATAGTTTTTTCTTTACCTTTTAGAAAAGTTTGAAGCGCTCAATAGTAGTGTATCATTTCAACTGTGTACAGTGGTGTCAGAAATCAACAGAAGTCACTTCTGCTTGTGTACAATAGCACTGACCTACTTACGCTAGCAGTTGTACACATCCCCAAATTATTGGGAAGATTTCCTAGCATTCTCTGGAGTATCAGAAGCCTCTCTCTCCATATTAATGGAAGGGGGTCATTCCATGTCAAGTGGTCTCCCAGGTCGACCATCATGGATTTTGATGAAATTTGGTGTGAACGTGCACACATGTCCCCAATGAACATCAGTAAAGTGTTATGTTTGACAATGCAATACTTGTGGAAATATAGTAATTTGTATGACCCCATACCGCAGCCTTCACAGTATGACTCTGAGATTTCAGCAATTTTGAGACATAATATCTCTGGCAATATTTTGTTGAGAGAAACAAAACTTGGCCAACTTGTACAACTTGTGCTCTATTAAACAAAATAATAAAACCATTCTGGTGAGCGATCTCCATCTAGATAATTGGGAGCAAAATTGGCTGAAAATGACTGCACGAAAAAAAGGGATAAAGTTTGGCTTCTTATATCTCTGGAAAGAAAGGTATGAGAAACATGAAACTTTGTGCATAATACCTTAGCAACACAAGATTGTCAAATATAAAATTTAATTCTACTGCTGCTTTCCAGAAGTTCACAAATTGAATGTAAAGTTGACAGTTTTTGTAAAAATGCGAAAAATAGGGTATTTTCAGCCCGCTTTTACAAAAAAAGACCTTCTGAAAACTCTGTTAATCATTCTCATTAGAAAGAGCATGTTTCAACCCCCCTAAAAAAGTAGAGGTAGTGTTTCATCACTGATGTATAAAGCCCTTAAAATAGGGACAAAATTGCTATGGCAGAGTCACATTCATTCTATTATTGTCTTTTGTTTTATATCGACATTATTATTACTATTATATTGTGTTGGCCCATGGTGACATTGTCACTACCAGTTCAGGCACTTGACCCAGCAATCCCATCACCATAGGGGGCACACCTGATAGCCATGCAATAACAGCCATGGGTGGGTTTCTTGGTTCAGGATCCCAAGCCTGTAGTTTTGTTTCTTCTTTGAGGTTCCCAAGCCTAAAGTGGGTATCTTATATGGTTTCCAAGCCAAAGTCCATACTGTTGTATGAACTGCCAAATTCCAATGATCAGTTATATATTATTGAATTTACGCACCACATTCTTTAGCATTGCTTCTGGGAATTGATACTGCAACCTGACAATGTAACTGAAGGCACTAGAAGCACACAAATAAGATGTAGTTCTGGAACCCAAAAAACATCTTGTCTTTCAGGCCAATAAAATGAATGACCAGAGCCTCGCGGATTGGCCGACCTATTTCCCGGTTGTTATGTTGCCTGCATTTATGACAAAAAATGGTGGGTAGGCAGTTTCCACTTCGTGGAAATTTCGATCGAACAAAATGATGCATTGGTAACATTTATGCATCCACAACAAGTTGTACAAGATATCCAAGTTTTGTTTCTCTCAACAAAATATTGCCAGAGATATTATGTCTCAAAGTTGCTGAAATCTCAGAGTCATACTGTCGAAGGCTGCGGAATGGGGTTGTACAAATGACTATATCTCCGCAAGTATTGCATCAGCAAACATAACACTTTACCAATGTTCATTGGGGATGTGTGTGCATATTCACACCAAATTTCATAAAAATCCATGATGGTCGACCTGGGCACTTTCCTGAAATCAGACTACTTGACATGGAATGATCCAAGGATTTTCTACTCACATAGTGTGATTTTGGATCCAAGCCACGACAGCCCTTTTCTGCACTCATACCAAATAATTTAAGCTTTTTTTTTTTTAACTACTGTTTATCTGACGTGGGCAAAGAGTTTTGAAAATGCAAAATTGGTTTGTGCCCCATCCCCAAGGAGGTCTGTTGGCTTATTACCTTGCAGTCTGTTTGATCCCATATTTGGCAGCAGGTGGTGTCCCTCACTGACTTCATCGATTTGCTGACATAACAATTGTTGTGTGGGTAGCAAAACAAAAACCCTGCAGTCCTAAAATCACTTACTACTGGAACATTCATTAATATAATAAATAAAGAAGCAAGTTGTTTGATGGTTGCAATATTTATCAGGTTCCTATTTTAGTCAACCGAGCTGAATAGAAGACAAATGTTTTTATGTCAAGACTGGTTGCCTGGATCATAATAACAGCAACTTTAATTGGCATTTTATACATTTTCAACAACAAAATTATAGCTTTGTTAACGTGTACTTTAAAATGCCAGTTTGGGGTATTTTATATCATATTCCACAAAGGCTTCAGGATACATGGTATATCTTGGACCAAATTATACTTTATTCCTACCCCGTCCTTGACATATGGATTCATACATGAATACATTGCTCAAATACAATGCCATTCAGCTATGGCCTCTGAAACGGCTTTATCCCAAAGACAGTAATTAATGGACAAAATAAGGTGACTCAAAGGCAAGCTATTACTTTCCCCAAGCTATTATTTTTAAGTTTGTGTATTCAATTATTTATCAAATTTATATGTCCTTTCATCTCACAGAAAATGACAAAGTTCCACTTTGAATTGAATATCAGTTTTAATATCCATTTGAACCAGCATGGCCGAAATAGCAATATGTATTTCCATGATTGATCTGTAAATAGCTCATCTGATCAATATGGTCTATTGGCAATTGATTGACAGAAATATAGTCCGTTCTATATTATCTTCCTTCTCCAAACCACAGGGACACATTCTAAGCATTATTAGATGCATACTATGTCCTTGTTTCTTCCTTCCTTTCCCCTACACACACACACACACACACACAAACATATCCAATTGTCTGGAATCTCCTAATCTTTCTTTTCCTAGCCTTTACCTTGGATAAAGGATTGATACTTTTGTCTTTCTTTTCAAGGGCAAATTGATAGTATCAAGCCCTTTGCAGCCATTCAGAGCCTAACAAATCTTATTAAGTAGATACTGTACTGCATATTGAAATGTAAAGGGGCGATATCCTAGATTTGGTGTACTGGCTCCATATAATTTAGCCAGTAAGCCATATACATATACTGTATTTGAGTTTTTGTTCCTCTTGCAAACAGACATTTGATGCAGTGAAGTAATTCTTACCCATTTTCTGGAGAAAGAAAGAATATTATAAAATTTATTTGTCAAATTTAAGTACCGTCCATCTCTCCCTCAGAATGACTCTGGGAAGTGTTCAGTTAAAAGCATAAAAGCCTAAAACCTATATAAAAATACATTACATCAATAAAAGTAGATAGATAAAAACAAGGATAAATAATTAGAAGTTAAGTTAGAAGTTAAGAGGCAGGACAAGCAGCATCAAGGCACCAACCAAACCCAGGGTTGTATGCTGGTCAGTGAGCCCCACGTGAGTTGGACCAGATCTTCAAATTCTTTTGAAAGGCCAGGAGAGTGGGGACTGCCTCAACTCTAGAGAGGGGATATTCAAGAGGGCCAAGCACGAGCAGAGAGGGCCCTTTTCCTGGATCCTGCCAGTTGAAATTCTCTAACTGAGTCTGTAACATATCTTCCCTGCCCAACTGGGTAGGATGATCAGTTCCTCGGGTAACCTGTCTCCATATTTAAATCCTAAATATGAATATGAATATTCTGCAAACCACCAGTCTCTTTCCTTACTCCCCAGAAATTCATTGCAATATACAGACTTTGGAAACAAAAATTAATACTGTTGTCAGTACTGAGCCCATTAGGTGAAATGTTGGAAGACTAAAGCTTCCTCTCCCATCACCCACTGGTTCTTCTCACACTTTCTTCCTGTTTTACATATTGTCCTTGCCTATCTTCCAGTGGGATACTTTTACCTGATGTCTACCCAATAACCCCAACATAAAAAATGTAAAGGTATCCCACAGCCAGTACAACTTACTGTTAAATAGGAAAAGTTGAAAAAGTAAAAGAAGCTGACTAAAATGGAATGCATTCTATAGCACTATCTACTACCCTGTATATAACTAGGGAATCATCCCTTTCTACTTTGAGAGCTAGATCAGTTTCATTGATCTAGCTCTCCATTTAACTCCATTTTTAAAATAGAAAAAGGAGCGTAATGGTTCTCATGGTTAGAATACTGGGCTGATGATCAGCAGGTTTGTGTTAGAGACCCATTTGCTGCCATGGGACAAGGTGAGCTCCCATCAGTCACTCCAGCTCCTACAGACTCAGCAGTTTAAAAGGGGACAACCATGAGTAGATAGATGGATACCATTTTGGTGGGCAGTCTAAGTGATATTCAGCTGACAGTCTGGAGCAAGAAGTGCATCTTTATATTTTCATTTGTCATGGCTTGTTTCTTACAGATATTTTTTCTGTCCAGTGTATGAGAATTCTGAGAATACAATGTACTCTGCTTCTACTGGCTTGCAATTGCAATAAACTGAATTGAACATCTATATATGACTGAAAAATGTGTTTAAAAGGATATTAACGTAATGTCTTATTCAAAACTAAGATTTATAGTTGTTCAGATTTAAATATTTGACTGTATTGCTACCACTTTGTTTGTGATCATTTGTGCAATATCTATTACTCTTGTCTTCCAGAATGTCTGCTTCATTTTTCCTCAGTTTTTATACCAATTCTTCTGTGGATTTTCACAACAGGTATCTGAGAACATCTTTCATTTTACGAACCAATATAAATTTTGCTTTTATAGTTTTTCATTTATTTCAATCAATTTTTCTTCTTCAGTATAGAGTTGAATGAAAACTCTTAGCTTTTTTCCAGTTGGGGCTTTTTGGATAATTCAGCTTGCATTAATTCTGGATAGCAGTGGATGGCTATCAATGGAAACACTGAAATTACCGTATTTTTGGAATATAAGATGCACCGGAGTATAAGATGCAGCTTAGTTTTTGGGAAGGAAAATAGGAAAAAAAATCTGCCTACCAGGTATTCATCTGGCTAGAGTCCTTAATCTGGTCAGCTTCGCACATTATTTTGCTGGTTTTTTTATCCCTTGCTTGGGGATAAAAAACAGCTTTTAAGGCACAGCTGAGAGGAAGCAGCAATTAGAAAAGCAGGCAAAGCACAGGGAGATCACTTCACTCCCTAGCGTCTTGTTAAAGCACAGCGGAGAGTCGAGGGAGCAGGCAAAGCTGGGAAGACTGCTTCACTTGCTTGTGCCTCGTTAGGGCTGAAAAAAAGCTTCAAAAAAGCTACATTCGGAGTATAAGATGCACCCAAATTTTCAGCCTCTTTTAGGGGGTGGGAAAGGTGTGTTTTATACTCTGAAAAATACGGTATATTTAACATGAGCTTGGAGATATTCCACACTTGCATAGACATAGCATAGCAGACAATCTATTTTTTTTTCTGCTGAAAAACTAGAAAGGAACATGTAGACATTTGAATCTCCTAAATTGGTGACTATTTCTTGAATTTAATGTTTGAACACATCTTCTAATCTACTCTTTTACCTATGTTTTTTATTTTTTGATTCCTTGTAATGTATTGTATGTAATATAATCTTTATGACAAAGTATGCAAATATGCAGGGAAGATTACAGATTCTTAAGCTTGTGTACAACTGAAGATAAAAAATCTTCAGCATTTCTTATTTTTGTAAGGTACAGTAGACTTGTCAGCAATGCTGCAAGACCACTCATGCTTATTTTTGTCCCTAGTTGTTACAAACCATTGTTTTTGTTACTCTTCTATTTATGTGAGATATGAAGCAATAATTATGACTTTGCAAGTTTTATTATCAGGTAGTGATTACTGCACAATACACAAAACCAACTTTATGCCTGAAATAGCGAAAGCTAATCATTTTACAGTCATATTTGTTTTAATGGTTAAGTAATATATTCTTTTGTGATTTTTATTGTAATAGGAATGCTAATCATTTATTGGATTTTGCTGTTTTTACACTTATTTATTACTTGTTTGTCCATAGCCAATTCAATACAATTTTTTTAATCTAATCAGGAGCAGCATACGAATTAGAGTTGGCTGAGTTGAAGAGTATGGTTACAATGATTAATACTGGTTATAACATTCATTAGCTAGGATAGTAGTAATATAAAAATTTGCTAATTGGTGATTTCCAATTTCATTTATTTCCCCTTAAAATACCTTTTGACAATATTTTACTTAAAAAATAATCTGTGTTTCTTTTTTTGTCTACAGCCTTTATATGATACTGCGTATCTTACTCTGTATAATATCAGCTTTACTTCACTTCCTATTTTGTTATATAGTCTAATGGAACAACATGTGAGTTCAGAGACACTCAAGAGAAACCCTATACTATACAGGTATATGCTCATTGTTTGAACAGGCAGATGAGACCAGTTAATTCATATTGTATTTCTGAAGGATAGGCAAGCCTTGAGTGTTGGAGCAAGGGATGTTTATGTTAGTGAAATTTATTGTGCGCATATGACAAATATTCCCAGCAGGAAAACAACACAGGATTTATTAATCAGCACACATAGCTAAAAATTACAGCCCACATATCCAGTAATAATTATTGTTTATAATTGAAAAACAATTGAGTTCAAATTTGCTTAAACACAAAACATAGTTGTAGTCTAAGCATTGTCACAGTTTCTCAGCTAAACTCTGTGATATAGGATTTATCAATGGAATCACTGATGAATAAATAATTTCAGTAATATACGGTAATTAATATTTACAAAAATCACTTGGGAACAAATATCCAAATATGCATGTTGTATTTAATCTGCATCTACTTAAAAAAAAACTCATTGAAATAAAACAGTGTTCTGGGGACCTCTAGTGTTGTTTTTTATTACTTGTGTAAATGCTTTTGGGTAATTTTGACTCCTGGAAACTGCCTGGACTGGTCCCTGAAGTTTTCTTGGCAAGATTTTGAAAGTGGTTTGTTACTGCTTTAGAGGGCTATGAGTTGATCACAAGTTCACCCAACTAGATTTGTGCCTAAGGCAGGACTTGAACTCACGGTCTCCACCTGGTATCTCAACTAAAATGGCTCTCTTAAAATAAAGCAAATCATGTATTGGATATATCTGAGTCTTCCTATATGAAAGAATTTAGGACAGCTTTGCTCATCTTGGGTGCCCTGCAGATAAAGTGATCTTCGATTCCCTTAATTCTCCCTAAAAGGGAATTATAAAAGTTGAAGTGAAACACTTCTAGTGGAAATCCTGGTTTAAGGCTCATTAAGAAGATATAGAAAGACTGAAACATCAGCATAGAAATATATGCTGTCTGGGGAATTTCTGGGAAGTGAAGTCACATATCTGAAAGCTAGCAAGGTTAAGAAAAAAACTCTGGTCTTCATAAAGTCCATAGAAACATTACAGCATTCCTTTTTGTAATAAAAAACATTTATTTTTCTTTATTCCAAATATAAAAAAAATTGAGTAATATATGTTATTATTCAGGGATGTTGCCAAGAATGCTCATCTACGATGGCGTATATTCATTTACTGGACATTCTTGGGAGTTTTTGATGCTGTCGTCTTTTTCTTTGGTGCCTATTTCTTGTTTGACAATTCAACTATGACCAGCAATGGGCAGGTTTGTATCTAAAGTTTTGGAAGCTGTTTAAGAGGAAATAATTGAATTGATTTCTCTTTGGTTATATTTATACTGGCGTGTATTCTCTAAGGATTCAGGCAGGATTTTACTTTTTTTAGCCCTATTAGAGAAATTACATAATTGAAACTAAACTATCTGTATCCTAAAGCAATGTCTACAGATTGGATGAAGTATTCTGGAAAAAAACCCCAGGAAGTTAAATACGATTATGGGTTTTCTTTCTCATTAAATGTAATTCTAAGTTCCGTAATTTTCTCTAGTTATTATAATAGGCAATTTTTAAAATGGGAAGCTGGTAGGAGTGTTAACATTTGAACTTATGTTGAGTTCAGAGTTTGAACTTGTTATGTTGAGTTCACAATTTACCTTAAAGCCTTGGGACTATATTTCCTGTAGATTATTTTACTCTGATATATTGTATCCCTGGCATTCCTCTTCACAAGTTCAACTCCAAGTGTACTCAGATCAGACCTGTTTATCCAGAACATCATGAACCATTTATAATTCACAGTATTTCCATCATGGCCAGATTGGCATGGTCCAAAGGAGAAAGAGAATATTCCAAAATTCTTCAGAACATTCCATTCTCAGAATAGTAGGCTTTGTACTTCCCTGTTTAGCTCCATAAAGCCCCTGTCAAATGAAACAAGGCAGGTGGATTCTAGACAGAAATGATGATGATGATGATAATGATGATGATGATGATGATGATTGAAATAAGGCTTAATCAATTGATTATATTTGTAAAGAAAATTTCCCAGGATTAGACTGAATTTTAGGTGTGGAACCAACAAAAAACTGTCCCCTTCTGGTTTTGTCCATTGAAGAGAGGAATGAATTCTCTTCATTCACATATACACAGAAAACCAGGAATCCTAGATTATCAGTATATGTTATCTTCATCTTTTTAATTATTTAAAACTAACTTGTCTGTAGGAAACGTAAAGGTGTTGATTTATATTTTTAAAAGTATCTTAATAGAGAGCTTCGTTAGTGGCTAATTTCTATTAAGGGCTAGTAATAAATTTTTTAAAACCAAACAAATTATAGGAGTTAATTGTGGTACAAGTCACTTGAAACATTTATTCAATGAATTATACAACTTTAGTTAAGCTATTTTCAATATGTGATGTATTACATCTTCCACTTTAAAAATAGATATCATATAATTAAGTAGCATAATTAATTTGAAAAGAACAAAGTATATCCATTTAAATAAAATTCTGTTTGTACTTTTTGTTAAGTACATAATTTAAAACATATTTTAAAGTCCTTCTGCTTTTATTTGCACATTAACATTTTGCAGTTTGTTTTATTTGTGTCTTGCTTTTTTCTTTTCTTCCTCCTGTCTTCTTTCTGTCTTCAGCTAATGACAGTCAACACTCACATGGTAAGACTGCTGTGGTTTTGTCATGATGTGTGTTTTTCTCTATTGCAATTCAGAAATTCCTAGGGGAAAAAAATCACATTTTTTCTTTTTTGCCTCCTATAAGCTGTGCCAAAATAATAAAAAAGTTAATTTACTTTTTTAAAACAAAGATTGTATGGGATTAAAAAATTTTTTGCTTCTTTTTGTTTACTTTATTTCTGCTTAATTTTCATGTTTGTATCATTTAATTATATTAGAATAGTTACTGTTAACAGACACACATATATAAATGTGGCTGAATTTTAATTAGGTAAGAGAGTTAGAAAAATAAGGTAGGTAGTTTGGAAAAAAAATAAACAATTAGTAAAGCCACATAAAGTAATAGTGTAGATCATTGATACAGATGAATTAAAATAACTCACAAGGTTAAACCATCTAGACAACTTTTCTCGCTCTATATTTAAACCACACTTTATCAGGGCTTCTGTTCCAAAGACTGTGATCTGTTCTATCATATTTACTGTGGGAATCTGTCCTAATGCTAAAGTTCACACTCCAAGGCTATTGTCTACCATTCCACATTTTCAGGAGTTATAGACAGTTCCTGGAGAAAAAGAATCTTCAGAGGCAGTCTCATCAGTCAAGTTTTTTCCCCGTGGAGCAAAAACACAAATCTTTTTTCCTTTACCATAAACTGGATTTCTATTTAAGTTAAGCATTTTCTTAATTTTTGTTGGAGATGTGTTTGTTTTTAGGCTTGCTAGCTACCGGTACTTCTAGGCAGTAGTGGCTTTCAAAACCCGTCGCTACCGGTTTGCTTGTGGATGTGCACGCAGGATGTTTTAGCACATGCACAGAGACATCTGGGCGGGTGGATATAGCCTCCCGTCGCCATTGCTACCAGTTTGCCTGATCTGGGGAAATTGATAGCAACCCACCACTGCTTCTAGGAAAATATGATTTTATATGTTGGATGTGTAATTTTTTTATTTCAAAAATAATAGTTGGATCCCTGTGAGATGAAGTAAAAAAATCCAGATCACTTCCACACTGTCTTTGTTCACTGTCAAGAGTTTCACTGGTTACATGGAGGGTTATAAATTTATAACCATATAAATTTATTTAAAAGATAGATAGTTCCATTCTATATAAAATCTTTTGAACATTCTGGACTGGCTCAACAACAATTAAGTATGTTTCTCTCTGTGTACATAGTTTGTTTTGCTCTTATTACCATAGTTACAGTTGCATCAGAATTCTCATGATACAACTTCTTATGAGGCAGGCTTGCTTGCTTATTATCTGTCTGTCTAGCTATCTGTCTATTTATTTCCAAGCCACCCACTACCACAGTTCTCTGGGTGCTGAGCCATAGAACAAAAACAATAAAATAAAACTAATGAAACATTGACATGGGCTAAGACATAGTGGAATAAGATTATACCTCGTTGTGAAAAGCCAGGGTGGGTACTACATAAAATTGTGCAGGGTGGAGTTGGGGACTAGTTATATAAGGTACAGAGTATTACTGAGAAATTCTATTGACAGGCCCATGTCCCACATACTCTAAAAAATTGGGGGACTCCCAGCACGACACCTCACAATGATGAACAGGGTAGATTTGATTCTACAAAGAGCTGTCTGATAAATGTGCTAATATAAGGTTTTAAAAGATATAATAACCAGCACTTTGAATTTGGTCTAGAAGCCAGGTTTCATGCTGCTGGTATATATTAATAGTATATGTCAATAAGGTAGCTGCTACATTGTGTACCAGCCAAAACTTTTGGGTCATCCATTGTGGCCCGTCAGTGGCCTCTGCGGATTGTTGCTGATCCTGACGACAAGGAGGCTAGTGTGATGTCGCGCCAGCAGCCTGTGCAGCAGGCGCTCAAGTCGGACAGCGAGGAGGCTGAAGAAGATGTGGTGCCAGAGGCAGAGACTCAGCCAGGGCCTTCAGAACCTCCAGAGGCTCCTTCAAGTGAAGAGGATGAAGTGGAGGAGCCGCTTCTCAATGCATGAGCATGCAGAGCTGCCAAAAGGCAGGAGTAGTTACTCAGGAGGAGGTCTCGAGAGTAAGGCTTGGGGCTAATTGGCCACTCCCTTAGCCTATTTAAGTTTGCATACAGCTTGTAAACGTTGCAGGAAACAATGCATGTTCACTCGATGATCATTGAAATCTGGATTTTCTTTGCAAACCTTGCTTTTGGGCTTTTTGCCAGCTCTCGTAAGACTTTATCATTCTGTGGAATTTCTGGCAGGTTGTTAAGGAAGTTTTAGTTAACAGCCTGCATTTGTAAAAAACTACGTTTGGAAGTAAACTGAGTTTGGTTTATTGTTTGTGTGTGTTGCATTCTCTGGGATCAGTAGCTGGGGCAGAACATCATCTCCTAAAGCAGCAACATGAAGATTACATTGCAGTTGTCCATCCAACCAACTGTTGATTAAAGTAGGAGTGACTAAATCACCCTGGTTCAACTAGAACCATAATTGTCCCAAAGGTGTTTTCCAAAAGGTAACTGGACTTTCTTTGTTGTTTACCATGAAGATTTTGCTTCTGAAGAAACTTCTTGGATGAGAAGCAAAATGTCTTCAAGGAAAAAATAAAGAAAGGCAGTTGCCTTTTGGAAAGCACCTTTGGAACAACCGTGATCTGGAAGGCTGAAAATCTCCATAGACATTTAGGGTTCTTAGTGCTCTCTGAGCTTGCTTGTTTTGTTGCAGGCATTTCATTACCAAAACTAGATAACATCATCAGTGTTAGTAAGGAGTGCAGTCCATTGCCAGTCTATATTCTAGTGGCGTGCCTGTTAATGTTGGTCTTGGAGATTCTTTGATAGGGCTGTTTGCAGATGGCTTCTTTGGCAGTTTCTTGATTGGGGGATTGTTTACTTGATTGTGGTCTAATGTTAACTTTGGAGTTAATCTATGCTGATCTGGGTGCTGATTGCTGCTGGAGAGATGCTTGGGACTTTTTGTTCCTTTTTGGACTGGGTGATAGTCTCTTTTGCATAGTCTACAGATGTTGTTAATGTCTATTGATGGCTGATTTGTCAGAGTACCAGGCTTCCAACCTCTCTGTAGAGGTTCACCAGTGAGTGATATGTCCATGGCAGGGAAGAAATCAAAATTTTCCCCAGATCCAGAAATTCTTTGACAGAAAAACCAGATGGAGTGTATAACCGCTACAATGAGTGGCTCCTGGGTGATCTGGGTCAGGCCCCTGGTGGCCATAAACTCCTTAGCTGCCTCTGACCGAACACCTAGGGATGGCAGTTTGAAATCCCCAGCAATATAAGTCCAGGGAACTCCACTGCCAGCCCAGCCATGAAATCAAGAAGCTCAGACAGGGAGGTTGCTATACAAGCAAGGAGGCTGATATAACAGCAACAGCTGTTGTAACAGCTGCATCTGTCAATCCATGAAGCAAGGCCCCTGGATGCCTCCCAAGTATCCCGGATGGTCACTGCCACTCACCCACCCCTACCTGGAGTCGAGGCTGATGCCAAACCCAGGAACTGGCTAGGCAGATTTCAAATAACAGAATCCTGCCCTCTTGCTCCTGCCAGGTCTTAGTGATAGAGTCTTCTCCTCAACAATTAAGTCGTGGCTCAAGTGGTTTTATTACAGACTGATCTAGCATTCATCACCAGCCACTGATAACCCAGGGCCTCGAAAACGTGAATTGTTATAAAAATGTTCAGTATTCATATAAACATAAACAACTGATACTGAATTACCTGTATCTCATTCATTTTAATGCCAGATTAAAATAATCATTATTTTGAAAATGGACATTTTTTTAAATAATGTTAAATATTTTCTCATAAATATGGAAATGTATGTAAAATCAAGGAAGATACTTTTAAAGAATAGAATGGAATGGAATGGAATGGAATGGAATGGAATGGAATAGAATAGAATAGAATAGAATAGAATAGAATAGAATAGAATAGAATAGAATAGGATTCTTTATTGGCCAAGTGTGATTGGACAAACAAGGAATGTGTCTTGTTTGTTGCAAATATCAAACATTAACATAAAACCAGAAATGAGAGTCATATGATTTATCTCATTTTGCTTATTCAAAAAAAAGTACCTTCTTTTTTTTCACTCCTGAATTCTATTCTGTTTGTTGATCTCTAATTTTGATCACTATTTGATGCAAAGTTTTGGAATACACTAATACATGAGATCCAGTGGTGGGATTCAAGTAATTTAACAACCGGTTCTCTGCCCTAATGATTTCTACCAACAACCAGTTCACCAAACTGCTCAAAAAGTTAACAACCGGTTCTCCCGAAGTGGTGTGAATTGGCTGAATCCCTGATGAGATCTAAAATCCAAAATATATTTATCATTTTAAAACTTAGTTGTTGAAGAGGAAAATTAGAAATATTGCATCCTTTTTTAAGTATAGTTCTTTCACTATACCTCAGAGGCTTCTTCATTTCTCAAGAGTGGGAAGTTGTCCACAAGAGTGAGAAGAGATTGTAACATTATTTTAATTATTCTGCAAGTGGAGTTACACATTTCTGGATCCGTCATTTGATAGCTAAAGTTATTTTATTGGTATTATGGATTATTTTCAAATTACTTTTACTAGAAAGTGGGTGAGTAAGTCATGAAAGAAAAGATAGAAATGTAATACCAATCAGACCACCGATGATAAGGATGAGTTTTCTTTTGTTTTACATTTGATATTAACAGAGAAAATCTTGTGCAGGTTGTAAAAAATTTTTTTTATTCTATTGGATTTATTCCTTGATAAGGATGCGTGAGATTTAAATATTTTTACATTAGAATTCATGTACTATCCAATTAAAAGGATATTTGCTTTCCTTTCATAGACAGCCTTTTCAATCCAACTTCCCCATAATAGACGCATGGCACAAAATTGTGTGAATCATAAAATGTATTTTAAATATAATGAAAGTGTATTTATATATGTATATAGAATAATAGAAAATCATTATCAGTTGAAGTTGTGTATTGTACAAGCAAATTCGTCTTTAATTAATAGAGATTTGTATATTTTAAATGCTTTTTTTAAGATTTAATAAAGTTTTGTTTTAAAATTAAAAAAAAGAAAGTGTAAAATAATATAGTATTGAAACATTATGTTTATTTATATCACAATGGAAACTTCCTATTCCAGCCATTCTCTTTTATACCTGGATATCTTCTACCCCATACCCGAATTCCATCAGTTGCCCAGCATTCCAGGTTCAATGATTATGATTATTTGCTGGGCAGGCAGGAGGTCTTTTTATTTATTTATTTATTTATTTATTTAGTTAGTTAGTTAGTTAGTTAGTTAGTTAGTTAGTTAGTTAGTTAGTTAGTTAGTTATTTCTATATTTTGGTACTTGCTGAGGCTTCTGACCTTTACAGGTAGTCCTTGATTTAACAACCACAATGGAGCCCAAAATTTCTATTGCTGCAAAACAGTTGTTAAGTGAATTGTGCCCCATTTTACAATCTTTTTTGCCACAGCTGTTAAGTGAATCACTGCAGTTGTTAAATCATGCAGTCATTAAGCGAACCTGGTTTCTCCCACTAACCTTGCTTTTCGGAAGCCAGCTACGAAGGTTACAAGAGTTACCACATATCTCCGGGAGAGTGTAACTGTCAAAAATACATGTCAGTTCTCGGGTGCCTGAATACTAATCACATGACCATGGGGTTACTGCAACTGTCATGTTAAAAACTGGTCATAAGTCACTTTTTTCAGTGCCATTGTAACGTCCAACAGTCACTAAACAAATGGTTGTAAGTTGAGGAGTACCTATACATGGGTTGTAGCATTATGACTCAATCTTAGAAAGCTGAATTTAGTAGTAGTATACAGGATATGTTGCAAGCATTAAATGTTTCATTCCCATCTGTCGTCATCATATTGGTCTATTACAGGTAGTTCTCAATTTACAACCATTTATTTTGTGACTCTTCAAAGTTACAACAGCACTATAAAAAGTGACTTATTATCAGCCCTCACACATCTTATAGCATCTCCAGGTTCCTGTGATCGAAAGTCAGGTGCTTAGCAACCAGCATCATCTAAGAAGATTGCAGCATCCAGGGATCATGTGAACATCATTTGCGACCTTCCCAACTGAATTCTAACGAAGTCAGGGTGTGGCGGGAGGAGGAAGCTGGATTCACTTAACAACTTTGTGATTCACTTAACAACTTTGTGATTGTTCAACAAATATTATAGCAAAAAAATGTTATAAAATCAGGCATGACTCCTTTGACTGCCTTGCTTGGGCAATTCTGATCCCAGCTGTGATCATAAGTCTAGGACTACCTATAAACAACATTGTTCTAAAATAAAACCTTTTTTAAAATTGGAATTTCTAACCTAGGTCTTATTTATTCCTTCCTGAATAGATGTTTGGAAACTGGACCTTTGGAACACTGGTGTTCACTGTATTGGTTTTCACCGTTACATTAAAGGTATAATTTTCTAAAACATCAAAATGACAACATTCTTATAATCCAAATGCTTTGGATGTTACGTAAGAAAAAGTAATGTCTCAAAGAAAACAAAATAAAATAATTTGGATGTTACGTAAGAAAAAGTAATGTCTCAAAGAAAACAAAATTAAAGTTTATAAAGATATTCATGCCAGGCAAAGGTAATAAAGAGATTTTTTCCCTCATAAACTAAAAGCTGTGGTATTCTGTTTAAGAAGATGAACTTTTAGAAATCATTGGTAGTGATGTTGGTCATAATGAGACTTGTTACAGCTGTGATTCAAAAATTTTTTTAAAAGAGCCTGAAAAATTAATTACATAAAGTACCTCATCGTATCAGCCTTTTATATAGAGTTTCTAAGAACTGTTCTGTATTTGACTTCCAATTAGATTTGAATGCTTGTAGCTTTTAGAAGAAACTATCAATAGCCATCTCAGTGGTAAACAAAGAATAATTTTACAATTAAAGCTTCTGAGGAACATGATATGGAGAAAGATGAGAAAGAAAATATATTTTGGCTCGTGAAGGAATAGATTTGATGTGAAAATGAAAAAGAAAATTACATGTTATGAAAACAGAAAATGTAGGGGGTAAAGTAGTCTGATAAATGCTGATAAAAACTGCAATTTATATACAACTATATTGTATTATTTAAGAGTACATTTCAGCACTTTGGTTTAATCAGCTAAGTACAAATTGCTCAAAAATCCAGGATTCAGCATGTTAAGGCCTTTGTAAAGCAAATAAATATTTATAGTCTCCTTTCCTATAGATTATGAAATATTGATAGTAGTATCTTTCTATACAGCTTGCACTGGATACTCACTATTGGACATGGATCAACCATTTTGTGATCTGGGGATCACTACTTTTCTACATCGTCTTTTCTCTTCTCTGGGGAGGGATCATTTGGTAAGAATCATTGTGAATCTATATTTAAATCCCTTTGTCTGTTGCATGTAGACATCCAGTCACATTGTGTATCTAGGCCCACATAGTCTCCAGACTATGGAATAGAACCTCTATGGCATCTTTTAGATGACCTGAAGTGGAAATATAAAACCAAGTATCATTATCATACTCAGCTGATACCTCATCCCACACTATTGGATGACCTTCTCCACTGGTTCACCTTAAAAAGGAGAGGAGAAAGCACAAAATCCTGAAGTAATAGAATGTCTGTGTGCAATTATTTACATTCAGCTAGTGTTTGTATGTATGTGGATCGGGGTGGATTCTACTTACCTTTACTACTGGTTTGCAACGGGATTGCATGTGCGGTCTTCTGCACATGCACAGAAATATTTTGATGACATCAGGGTTAGTGGGCGGAGCCTCCCACCAGTTTTACTACCGGTTCTATAGAACCGGTGCGAACCGGGGCAACCCACCACTGATGTGGATGCATTTGTGTATGTGGGTTTGTATGTGTACACACACATACACAAAATTAGTTCCTAATTATTTCTACTCCCTTTTTTGTTATTTTTCCAGGCTCTAATGGGGCCCTGACTGTTCCAAAATCATCCAGCCAGCTTCCATGCCTAAGGAAGGGTTAGAATTCTCTTAGTTTCTAGACTGGTAACTTAACCTCTAAACCAAATGGCTCTCCACAGTTGCTTGCAAAATATTTTTTCTCCTAGCTTGGGGAAGGCTACACTGCCAATGTAAATATGTACATTAAAGAAACAGATTAATAGAAAACACTGTCATTTTAGCTATTTATCTCCATGTAGAACATTAAAATCCAATGAAAACATGGTGTTTTGATCTAACCAGTTTAGGAATGTGGATATGGAATATAATAATAAAAACATGCATGTTGAAATCTCTATTGCTTTAATTCGTGACAGTATTTTACTCTTCATCCTTTAGGCCATTTCTCAACTACCAGAGGATGTACTACGTATTCCTGCAGATGTTATCTACTGGTCCTGCATGGCTGGGCATTATTATGCTTATAATTGTTAGTCTTCTTCCAGATGTGCTCAAAAAGGTTCTGTGCCAGCAGATATGGCCCACAGCAACAGAAAGAATTCAGGTAAAAATTTAGCTTTGTTTTTACAGAAAATATCTATCTAAATATCTTCTAAATATCTCTGATTTTATTGCTTATATTTTTATTGAATCAATTAGTAAGACACTGAGAATACAGTAAATTATTGTAATATTTTACATAGTAGTTTATTTTATGTATGATTGGAATATAATGTATCTTATATTAAAAGAAAAAAATGACAAAAACAACACTAAACAAATCACATAATTTGAGAGCATATATCAATTTTTAATCTTAGAAAGAGATATAAAATTGTAAAAATCCATTCCCAATATTTATATCAAAAATCTGTATAAATAGATATAATTTACTACCATAGGAATTACATTGTTATACTGTATTCCACAGTCTTGTTACATGGAGACCAAATGTGAACAAAACAAACTTTAACTAAAAGATTCTTCAAAGAGTTTTGTTACTATTTCTTACTTTTTAAATTACTATTGGTTCAAAGAAAGATGCATCTTAGTTTTGCTGCAGTCAGTTTGGCACCTTAAAAAAATAGCATATATTTATTTGTTTCCAAGGAAAATGGATAATAAAATTACATTATGATTAAAGACTATTGTATAATTTTCAGTTTTCTCAAAATATTAAAATGATTAAATTGCCATTACCATTACAGATATGTACCAATGGAATTAAAATCCCTCCAGCAGATTAGAAAGATTATATTTAATGTCATGCAATTTAAAAGGATATAATAACACATTATTTTGATATTATATTTAATTTTCTGTCAATTATATCCAAATGTTTACATATTTACTTTGCTTGCCAGGAAGTAAGCTATCTGTATGTATTCATGTTCTATAAAGCTTATTTCCATTTTGATTCATTACTATAATTGTGTAAACCAACTTCTTTCTAGCTATTCAAACAGATTGTCTCCATAGATACGCCCACATCTGCAGAGTTGAATGTATGATGGGTTGAATGGTTTTGACATCAGTGTATCATAATTTCAAGAGATAGAAATATCACTGCAGTCAAAGGCATTGTACCCAAAATCAAAAATCTGTTACCCTGATAATCTAATTCTTTCTTAAATCACCGTTTAAAAATCAAATCTGCTCTAAACTTCAGATATCTATAATGTGGTGTGCCAAATTAGGATTAAAAACAACTACTGCTTCTAATGTTTTATCTAACCTCCAGTAAAGACTTCAGAGGAATACATTCCAAAACAGGGTCACATATTATTCTCTCTTCCCTTTCCTATAAGCTGTTGAAATTCTCAAGCAAGCATTTATCTTGGATTTTGTGAAATAACTATGCATACCACAGGTAACTGAGCAGGTTTCCAACAAGCCCTTACCAGTCTGTACCAATCAGAAACCAGCTTGACTAAAGGCCAATCAGAAGTCAGGACACCTGGCTATAAAGTCCCTGGTCCATTGCCCATAGTCTGCTTTACAATTACTTTGTTTTTGAAGATGCCAGACACAGATGCTGGGAAAACACCAGGAAATCTGTTCTCATGATCACTAAACCTTAAAGCCTAATATTGTGAAGAAATCCTCCAACTAATAAAGCACAGTAAAGTACAAAGCGTGATGGTCAACATCCAAGTTTCCAGTCAATCTGAAATATCATAAATTAAGGGAGACAGGAAGGGAAAGGCTAAACCAAACATTTTGATCTCAAAATCTGACATCAAATTTATTAGCATTTATATTTTTTCCCATGCATTTAATGACATGGTAATTTCTCTAAATAGTCTGACTTGGATGAAAAAAAACTGACATTCAGTTTGCCAAAGTGATACAAAAATATTTTTTGACTCTTGTTTTTTTCAGTTAAATTCAATGTATCCAGTAGGATAATCTATTTTTTAAATGTAATATGATTCACCTATGATGATATTTCAAATATATGGCAAACCTACTTGACTAAATTTAAATAAATGGCCTTATCTTCAAATTGTTGCTTAGAGATTATTTTTAGGACATTATATGAAAAAATAAAATAAAATCACAGTATGCTATATAAATTGCATTGTATTAAATAATCTGAATGACCCATGGTACTAGCCATTATAGAACTGAAACAGAGTTGCAGGACAATGAATTAAATGTGTAGTAATACAGTAATAGTAAGTAGTAGAAGCAAGAACTGGTTTGTTGCATGTCACACTTGTCTAAAGAACTATTAAATACAGTGTATAGCTGAGTCACCATGAATAGGATTACAGTAATGAGTATGTACACCAGATAAAAGTATCTGGTGTACAAGTTTGAGGGACTTCTCCGTGATATGAATGTGCACCTTTCTATATGCATTACATTGTCAATGTTTCTTTGTAAGCCTTTGGGATTTAATCAGATTTATTCCTTGTGTTTCTTCTTTTCCCACTCTCAATACACTCCTGTCTTCCATACTGCTTTTCCTAAATAACTGCTACCTTGCTTTAAACTAAAAATGATGTGTACGGGTACTACCATCAATCTTCTTGGGAAATCAGACTAAACACCAGTGCCTTTCTGTTGAGCAGTCTACCATCTTTATGCTTTCTCAAACTTCAAGCAGTCTAAGTTTCTAATGGAGCAAAAGGTGATTTTTTTCCTGCCTTTCTGCATGTGTGGTCATATCATTGAGAGGATGTTAGAAAGTGCATTCAGAATTGCAACATATCAATCATAATCAATCTCCTCAATGGAACATTAAACAACAATTACAATATTTTTGTAGATTTTTTCTTTCAATTTCCCAGTGAACGATATATGTAACTGTATGCATGTATTCTTTATCATTGTTTATATATAAATAATACAATAGAATATCCCTGTTGTGTTTATTCTTTTTCAGTAATTTAAATAGTAACAACAATTGCTAAGCATAGATGTGATGGGAATTCCTGAATGCCATTGTTCATTTGTAATCATGAACCATGATTGCAATTATATGAACATGTTTACCTAAATCTATGGATTCAGAGTATGCTTACTTTGAAAATGATTCAAAATGTTTTGGCTCATGTATGAGGATAGCATCTCTCTGCTATTTATTAAAGAATCTAGGTCAGTGATGACTAACCTTTTTGCCATTGTGTGCCAAAAGTGAGGGGAGCGGAAGTGGTCGCACGCATGTGTGCCCATATCTATAATTCAATGCAGCCCGCCCCTCTACGCATGCACGTGACACGTCCCCCCCCCCCGCTTTTGGCATGTGATGGCCCAATAGGCCTGTTTTGGCCCTCCCCAGGCTCTAGAGGCTTTCTTAAAGCCTAGGGAGGGTGAAAATGGCCTTCCCCCCCACCAGAGGCCCTCCGGAAGCTGAAACAGCCTGTTTCCCGACTTTTGGTGAGACTGGAAATTAGCTGGCTGGCACGTGCATGCGTGCTGGAGCTGAGCTAGAGCAACGCTCACATGCCCACAGATATGCCTCCGTGCGCCACCTGTGGCACGCATGCCATAGATTCGCCATCATGGATCTAGGTGTTTTTTTCCAGACTTCTAGGGCATGGGAAAAGATGCTATTGTCTTAAGAAACCTTCTTATTAAAATTAATCTTATAGCAGGAATGCCTTTTTGAAATTAATGTAAAAATCATAGAAAAATTGGGTTCATTTAATGGATAACAGAGAGGTGTTGTGCTGAAGTTCACACGAAATTCCAAGTACTGGTGCTAAATCATTTTCAAAGCATGCCCAGAACTATTATGTTTCTTTGACTCTAATTTCCCTTTGCATATCAGCATGTCATCTTTCCTAATTTGATGAAATTAGGATCTTTTTTCCTAAACACAAGCTAAACTTTTATCTAATCTTGTAAAGCAGGATCAGGAATCTCTATACTTGATGTTTGGCCTGTATTTCATACAGAGATTTATTCTTTCTTTCCCTTTTCAATTTCCATTTTGCTAGTACAGGTCTGATCTTTTTTTCCAAGTTCTTTACAGTCTTTATGTTGCTCTGCTTGTCATTTTTGAGTGGTAAGCAAGAACATTTACTCTTAACATCTAAACTTGAAGGAGGAAGATTGGCTCTTTCTTTCTTTTGCTGTTTTGTTTCCATAGCTTAATAAATGACAACCGCATTGGGCTATTAAATCAGTGAAACTGCAAAAGCTTTGGAGGAATCTTTTTCTTTTGGTAAATTATTAGCCAAATCCTATTTCCTATGATAATTCTAGACTATTACATAAAGCTAATTAGAATTTCTTCTAACTTGTATCTTTTTCTGACAATTATACATTTATCTCATTTATCCTGCTATATGTAATTATTCTGGTTTTACAAGATGGGTATTAATGTACCTTCATTTCTACTTAACATTTTTCTTGCTTCAAACATTAGTCTTTTGCTATAAGCAAAATATTATTCCTTTAATTCAAATTTTCTTCTTGATTAAAATAGCAGTAAAAAGCAAGCATTAAATCTGAAAATAAAAGTCAGATTTGGAGTTCTGAATAGGATATAAAGCTATAATTACTTTTCCGCATGTGGCCTATGGGTGTCTTCATTCTATCTTTTGCATGATCGTGTAAGGTATTATCTTTCCATTTAAAAGCATCACAGGTCTTTCCAGAAATAAAACTGCAGTTGCAAAGGTAACCAATGCAAAGGATCACATTTTTTAGCCAGACCTAATTTCAGCAGGAATGGTGACAGTTAATGCTGAAGTCACTATTATTTGAACACTGATCAGTTACTATCTTCTGAAATTCATGACTAATATCCACTATAAATGTAAAACTAGAAATAAAAAAATGTAAAACCATTTTATGAAAGAATATAAAGCCACTGAATTCTAACTATGATAAAACAGTTATTTCTTGACATTTTTTTCTCAACTTGTCAGGTTTTCATTAGCAGGATTTAAAGATTTTTGCTTATATGAGCTATCCTAACATGATTATTTACATGTTCCTCTTAAGATGTTCATATTGGACCTATTGTATAGTTTCAGCATTTTTCCTCATCCTTGCAGAGGAGTTTGAAACATAAATCAACTCTAAATACTTTGATGAACAACGATGACCCACTCCTTGAAGGAACCCTTTCTGCTTCCGAGACATAATTAGATCACTGATAGGTAACAGCATTGACCGTGGTACCATTAGGTAATTTCTACTAGTGTGCTGTGATATTTTCAAAGAGAAAGCCATTTCCTCCAGAGTTTTTGCTGTATTTTCCAATTTAAGTCTGATTCTTTTATTCTGAGTATTATAGTCTGTTTTGGATTAGTTCACCATACAGGTAAGTTTTTAATAATAGAATGTTTGTGGGAGCATGTATGTGCATGCATTCTGAAAAAAAAATAGAATTTAAAAAGCAATCTAATTTGTTTTATTTTTTTCACTAGTTAGGTTGCATGCACAATTGAAGATTAATTAAATATGGTATTCAAACAACTATGTTTAAGATGAGTCAAAGTACATTTTCCCAAGTATTTTGTATAAAACTTCATTTTTATATAATGAATGCTGCCAATCTGTAATATTGCCTGTACCTAACATGATGAAATAAGTCTCAAAAGTACCAATATTTATCTTAAATCTCCAAACATGTATATAAGCAAAAACTACAGACTTCAAAATGCTTGGATGGACATTACAGGTACACAGGAGTATGCAGTTCAGAATAAATAAATTTCTCTAAGAAATATTTTCACACATTATAAATGAAGAACAAGGAACAGAGGTACAATTTCACATATGTTGTATTGCATAGATTATAATGTGCAAAGAAGCCCTTGGAAAGTTAAACATATCCAGGGTTGTGTGAAACATTCAGAAGAAAAATTCCCAAAGGAAATTAGCATGAAAGAAGCAGTTCTTCTCGGTGCTTTAAAGCAGCCATATCTTCTTGGAAGTCTTGCATAGCTTCCTCAACAGCTGTCACCAAATGTTCACAAACAGATAATCCCATCTTTGGGAACACTACAAAGGCAAAGCAATTATGCATGTTCTTTGCCCATAGACAGTCAGGGATAGCTGCTCAAGCTTTCCCCAACATGCTTTGTGAATCAATCCTTCAGATATTTGTGCAATCTTAAATATTTTTGTAAATTAGGAGTGGAGATAATTTGAAGTGCTTTTTAGTAGCCCAAAACAGAGTTTCTAAAATGACCTGACCTTATTCTTTTCCATTCAAAAATAGTCTAATCTAATTTAATATCTGAAGCTGGAAATTTGTATTTGGGAAAAAATATCCCACAGGACAAGGAAAAAAATGCAATGTTTTTGTTTTTTAGCATTATAAGATAAAATACGCAGAAAAGCTAAATTATCAGAGAATAGGCATGCCAATTTTTTCATTTTTAAATGGTATTTATATTTTGAGATAGTAGCATTAAATAGCCTATCTGATGGTGAAAATCCATTCAAAATGTCAGATAAATTAGTTTGGGGGAGGATCATTCCACAGAATGAATAATTGTAAGATGGTCCGCATTTCAATAGAACTGGTTATCATTTGAGGGAACAGTAAGTTAAGTGATTAATTTGTGTTTTCTATAAAATAAATCTGTCACTGGCAATCCACTGTAGCTCAAAAAGCATTGTCACATTGCTCAAACAGGAGATGGAAAAAATTGGATGGAAGAAATGCTAAAAACAAAGATTATTTTTCAGATTGTAATAAGGGCAACTGCTAGTCTTATGATAATAAAAATCACTCAGATTTTGGCCACTGGATCCCTCTACCCATCATGATGCTTTATACAAAGGCTAACATTTGAGGGAGATAATTACCAGTACTATAGTTTCGCTCCTTGAACCCCAAAGCTGCAGGAAAATACAAATCAAGGCTTTGTGACTCCTGAGTAAATGAGTTTATATTTTCAGTCTTTTAGAATTGCAATCAAATCTGATATCACTGTAACAGGTAGAATTTAGAGCACTGTTTGCCAACCATGACTTTTTCCTTCATATCCGGACTTTTATAGCCGTGGCTCAAAAATCAGATTTTTCCTTCGTAGTTTTGGCTATAGGAAGGGCAAGTTAATTCTTATATGAAAATATCCACATAATTATTCTCTTTTGAAATTGAAAAAAACTATCTGCAATTTCAGTAATTTCAATATGTCACGAGTATGTAGGGTACATACAGTATAAAAAGATACAGTATAAAAAGAGGCTCCTAGCTGAGGATTTTCTTATTCCCATAATCCCATCATCCACAATATTAATGCCACATAAAATGAACTGAAATTGTTCCCTCATTACAACTGTCTTGACTCTAATATAATCAAACAGCAATTCAAGGTTAATTCTGTAGCCATTTGACCACATTGTCACTTTTAGATAGCAGTACCAGTTGTGACTATTAAAAAAGTATATATTTGTTTTGATTTTTTTGGCAGAAAACATCAGACCATGATCAGGACCCTATTTCAGAATTCACACCTCTTGCCTCTTTGAAGAGACCAAAATATCGAAGTAATGAATGCAAGAAGTCCTCAGCAAAAAGGTCTCGTTCTCATTCTAAAAAAATAATGGTCACACGCTGGCAAAACTATGATTATTCAATGCTCCCATCTATCTTTGGCTACTCCAACTATTCCAAGCGTTGCAATTCCAGCACACAGTACTACCACCAAAGTGCAGGTTTTGAAACATCTCTGTGACAGATCACCAACTCAAGCCTTTAAGAACTACAGCAGCTCCCACCCCAGCCCTCCTGCAAAGGACCATTTAAGAACCCAACCAGGAAATCATGACTTTTGCCGCCACATGTAAGATCCTGACAAGCCTGCTACAAAACCAGGAGTATTGGTCTTTTTTATGTTTTTGAACTATTGAAACAATAAGTTATGTACACAGTCTGGTACTGTGGAAATAGTTCTAACGCTATTTTCATTCTCGTCAGTCAAAAACTGTGTGTATTACCTTCATCACCCCTTTTTATTTGTTCAACGAGCCCTGCTTCGATTTGTGACTATCTCTGGATATGAATTTTGAAAAATGGTCAGCCATAAATAATGCTTTTGGATGTTCAGTCAGCAAGTATATTCGCTAATGCTGCTTTGTCCTTTATTTGCTTTTTCTGTGGGTGTTTCTGCTGTGCAAATCAGCACACAAGAAACAGATTCTAATATCTTTGTATTGTTAGAACAGGACTATGTGATGTCAAAATATTCTTCTTCTTCTTCTCCTCCTCCTCCTCCTCCTCCTCCTCCTCCTCCTCCTCAAGACCAATGCTTTTAAAGTATATTTAATATAATCCTTGAGAAGTCAGTCTGGCTATCAAATGTGTGATGTGACCAGTACAGCAATTAAACAGAAAGTAATTATTGAACCTTCAAATTCAGCCACAGCAATTTGTAGTAATAAACAAACCACAGTAGCTCTAAAATAGTATATTAGGAAGTGTTCTGCTAGTCTGTGGTCTTACTTTATTTAAGAAAAAGAAATAATTGATTAATTAACGAATTATTATTAAAGTAAGTATTTTCGTTTTACTTTTAATTTGATATTAAAAATAGAAGGGGGATCAACACTAAAAAGAAATTTTATGGTATTAACTGTGACTCTGTGTGTGTTAGCTAGCACCACCATGTGGTGTATTCCCATTATTTAAATAGAGAGGCATTTGTGACTCTAGTTTGCCGTCCATTGATTTTAATAATAGCAAACACATACCAGCATGACTTAATTTTTCCTCCAGTATTTTATTTAGAGTATAAAAAAGGCTTAAAGATTATTGAAACTTAACATTGCTGTTTGTGCAAATTCCCTGTTACCTTCCTGAGCAGAGATGGGGACAACAAATGTTTTAAAAGGCAAATTGTGAAATATGCGTTATACCAAAGACTATAAAAAAAAAAAGAATCTGGGTTGTTCATAGGAGTCCAAGTCTGGTGAAGCTGGTAATGACAGGGCAAGTGAGGAAAACATATACCATAATGCAAACTTCACCCCTTATCTACGTGCACATGACATTTTGTGTTGTAAAGAATGGATTTTGTGTTGTAATGTCACAACATATCTCATCATTTTTGCATTATCATGTGAGGAACAAGCACTAATGAATGTTGTCATTTTTATATTTTCCCATTCCATACAGTTCCCCATGTCATAGCATTTCGGTAATTTTAAGATGCAAGCAATTTCCATTTCTGGTGTTGCTAACACACTTACAACATATTTAATGTTATATATTTATTTGACACTGCATACTTGAAGGTTGGGTAGAAAAGTCCCCTACATAAAACACTGGTTGTAAAATGTAAATATATAAATATTTCTTATTTAAAAGAAAATCAACTTGATGTGGGTATTGATTTTATACCTGTACTACTGATAAATCTCTCTCTGGGTATAATTAGCAAAATTATTTTTAATGTATTTTTTTAGAAATCTAAAAAATGCCTTTGCAATGAAATATTTTTCAATATTGAAGCTCTTTATATATCTGATTTATGCATACATTTGTTAATATATCAATTCTATTTTTAAGTATATGTTTTAGAGGAATTTTTTTATATATATGAGTTTTGGAGCTCTAGAATTTAGCTTATAATGGAATTGAGATTGTAGAAACTCTGATGAATGTTAATATTAGACGTAGGTTCATTCTTTCAAATTCATCCAAAGCTGCTGATTTTTACTTTATTTGCTTTGGCTTGTAAATATTGGCTTTCAGTAGGCAAGTCTTACAAGGAATTGCTGCCACCATTATTTTGTATTGTTCCATAAAACTTTGTATCACTTGCTCCTTTATGTTTTCATTTCCATCCATTAGCCTTAAAATGGGAAGACTCTTGTGCGGTTATTGAAAATGCTGCATTCCTGCCCTGCATGCCCAAGGAAGATCTTACGGCAATGTTTTTGCATCTCAACCGTTTCCGCCCCCCAAAATTACAGGCTGAAACATTCAGTTGTGGAGAAAAAATAAAAATAAAAACTCTTTTACCACTGAGTTCAAGGGGCATCTGCCAGTGTATATGTGTGTGAGAGCGTGCGTGCATGTCAAAAAAGGGCAAATAGTGCCTGAGACTGAACAATCAAAACCCCGCCCCCTTTTATCACCCAAATAAAAAGAGGCCGGGCTTTAATCATGCAGTAGCTGATACTTTCTTGACTTTTTTTGTGACTTTTTTGACCGCCCGCTTCTAGGAGCTGGTCCTAGACTTAATTACTTTTTAACATTAAACTCAATGTCTCCTGTAATGATGGTCAAATCTGGGTTCCCTCTCATTATATTAACTTAGGAGACAGTTTTGAATTTAAAAGCTCCAGTTTGTTCACAAGGTGGGTTCTAAAAATATTTTAGGAAAATGACAAAAAGAAAAGCTATGTATTAACTTCAATTTTCCTTCATTGCCTTTCTACAAACAGGCATGTTGTTAAAATTCTAGGGCAGAGACCTCTATGCACTAAATCTCAATATATGTACACTGGTGCACCCAGTATTAAATTCTACCAAATAAGTGAGATATGCAGTCATTACGTCTTACCTTAAAAATATGAAAAACTAGACTGGTTATTAGCTTGATGCAATGCTTGCACACCATTTGGTGATAGAAAACTTTTTTGATCTAAGTAGGAGTGAAGGAAATTATGGAATTATTTTTTATAGCTGTGGTTTATTTCTATGAACTGTGGATTATACCCCATAATTAGATATTACAAATGAGTAGCAATAAATAATATTGATAAAATTAATGAAAACTGATGTAAATCTAGGAAGAGGGAATACTTCATTTTGTTTTATTTCCTCCCCAAATCGATTTTCCTAGTTATTTATGGTCTATTATTTTGTCCAACTAGCTGACAAAAACAAAGCCATTTAATCTCCTGCTTGCATTGACATGTTTATTATTCATATCATGCAAGTATCAGAGGAAATTACACATTATGATATCTATAAGATCATGTCAGAAAGCTTTAATGGAATATTGTCACAAGTATTATAAAAGAAATAATTATGTGTATGATTGTACATTGTATAATTGCACACATCAGTTTCTATAGCTTTACCTTTGTCAAAACTATACAGAATTTTAAGTATTCTGAAATTCTGTGATGTGCTTACTGTTCTCAATAATCTTTCAATCTATATTGCAAAGTAGAATTGGCAGAAAATGCTCTTGGGAAAAGCAGAACATAGTTACTAGAACATTAATCAATAAAATATCTATAGTCATCAGCATTAAATACTGACATGTATTTGTAAATGGTACAGTGATAAATTCACTTGCCTGATAATTCAGCCTTTAAAATCTCTGTTAGATTAATCTATAATACTTCATTAAAAGGTTCAAAGCAGTCTCAATTATTAAGATGATATATATATATATATAAATATATATAAATACAATATATACATGTGCATTGATGTAAAGTTTATTTTCTGTGCTGTTTTTAAATTTTCATTTCTGTAGATAACATGAATTCTTTATATCCATATTTTGGGACTTTCTGTAGATTCTCTTTAAAGCAGTAGATGTTTAAATCTGCTTGCAATAAAATAAAATTTACATATTTGTTTTGGTATATTGTGTACCAGTCTGTGGGCATGATGCTCTTACTTTAGATAGGAGTTTTTAAAATTGCAATTGTCGAAAGTACAATTTAATTATACTTTGCTGAATACATTTATACACAATCAGATTTTACTATTGTCTTTTTACTATCAGTGCAGAAAAAATTAGAGGTACTTTCAGAACTAATCTTAATCACCTATCCAGTAAATTTAGTATAGAAGCATGCCAAATACAAGGGAATGAGATATTTTTAATGATTTTTTTAAAAAAAAGTCTAATGCACATACTATTGCAGAACTTTTAGCATTGAGAAAGCAGTCCTCATTTTACTAGGTATTGAATAAGAAATTCAGATTATTTTCCAAGGGAATATACGACGACAGTACGCACAGACTGAAAGAATTAAAGTCTTCTATACGAAAACATGTTTGAATTGTTTCACTATCTGAATAAAAGTGAAAAATACCCTTTTAGAGTCAATATAGATAAGCCAGCCTATTACAGAAAGGACATAACCGAATTAATTTTTCTATGTGCTTGTAATTCTAAGTAGTTTAATGTCAGTAGGACTAACAGATACGGCAAAAACACCTGATCAAGCATGATTGTTACAGTGACTAGTTAAGGAACACATCTGTGTTTCTAGTTTTGCATTTTAAAATTAGCATTAGTTTTTTTTTCTTACAAACAACTAAACAATAGTGTCTTGATTTGCACAGGAGGGAAGAAAGCTCTGCTTTTTTTTTAAAAAAAAAGCCTTCACACTCACCTAAGATGAAAAATAAAAATTGAACATGGGAATTGAAATTTGCCAATTTATTTTTTTGAAGGAATTATTTTTTGGAGCAACTAATGGTTGATAGGAGAAAACTTGACCGTTCATAAAACTACTGCTGCTGCAGTTAGGGGCATAACTATTACAGGTAGTCCTCAACGTATGACCACAATTGACCTCAAATGTTCTGTTAAGTTAGGCATTTGTTAAGTGAGTTTTTCCCCACTTTACGACCTTTCTTGCCAGTTGTTAAGTAAATTGCTGCAGTTGATAAGTTAGTAACATGGTTGTTAAGTGAATCTGGTTTCCCCATTGACTTTGCTTGTCGGAAGGTTGCAAAAGGTATCACTTGACACTGGGGCACAAGCAACGGTCATAAATATGAATCCTTTGCCAAGCATCTGAAGTCTGATCATATGATATGATCATGGGGATAATGCAAAGGTTGTAACTGAAAACTGGTCGTAAGTCTTAACTTTTAACAGTCACTAAATGAGCTGTTATAAGTCGAGGACTACCTGTATTAGATAACAAAATGCTACCCTGTTTCCCCCAAAATAAGTGATCCCCTGATAATAAGCCCAATCGAGCTTTTGAGCGCATGGCAATAAGGCCAAATAAGGCCAAGCGCTTATTTCAGGGTTCAAAAAAATATAAGACAGGGTCTTATTTTTGGGAAAACACGATACCTGTTGTCCCATCATCTATATTTGCATAGAAAATGTACAGTTAGTCCTTGACTTACAACCACTGTTTAATGACTTACAACAGCCCTGAAAAAGTGACTTATGACTGTTTTTCACTTATAACCATTGCAGTATCGTGTGATCAAAATTTGCCTCCTTAGCAACTCTTATTTATGACAGTTGCACTGTCCTGGGATCATGTAATCACCATCTGCAATCTTCTCAGCCAGCTCTTGACAAGCAAAGGGAATAGGGGAAGCCAGATTCACTTAACGACTCCATGATTCACTGCAATGATTCACTTAACACACTATGGCAAAAAAAGTCACAAAATGGGGCAAAACTCATTTAACTTGTTGCCTTGCATAGCAACATAAATGTTGGGCTCCAACGTGGTTGTAAACCAAGGACTACATGTATATGGCTATTTTGCCAGCTTCCTGCTTATATTGATTGCATAGATAAATCATAGAGATTTACAAATTCTATACATTCTACCAATGCAAAGGTGGGGCAGGGAGCCTGGCAGGCCTCTAATCATACATTATCAGGTTAGTATTTTGCTCTCTACACAAGCTTAATGTGATTCCGATCAATTTACTGAACTAGATCAAATCCCATGGAAGATGCTCCCCCATATAATATCTAACATGCAATGGATAGTGTTGTTGTGACCGAGGCCCAAATAGTAATTACCAAAAACAATTCAGTCCTCAACAAACTTATTTTATTAAAACAGCTGAGAATTAATTCATTCTCAGCTTAGTCCAACACGAATTCTTCATAACCAGTCCATTGGCCTTATTACCAACCTTTGATGTCTTTGGCAACCTGCCAAAGGCTTTTCTTGGCAAAACCCCCACAAAGTTCAAGAGATGCTGACAAGAAGCACTGGAATCAATGTTGTTTTTTTACAAAGAACCCAATGGCTTGTTGCTGTTCTTTTAAGCCTTATGGGAGTGGCCAATCATCTTCTGGCCTTACTCTCAAGTCGTCCTTTTTGCTTCAGCTGCTCTTGCTTTCTGGCAGCTCTTCACATGTGTGCACTAGGAACAGGTTCCTTCTGTTACTCTACCTCTCTGCTGTCCGCCTCTGGAGGCCTTGGAGTCCATGCATCGCTCCCAGATGGCTCTGGCCCCATCTCTGCCTCTGATGCAGAACCCTCGTCCGGGCCTTCCCCTGACTCCAGGACTGGCTCATTGTCCTCCCCAGCCTCCTCACAGTCCGACTCCGCTGCCAGGTCCACAGGCTGCTGGCGGACCACAACAAATGTATTATACTCGAATATATATGAGCCATGGTGGCACAATGGTTGAAATGCAATATTGCAGGCTAATTCTGCTGACTACCAGCTACCTGCAGTTTGGTAGTTTGATTCTCACTGGCTCAAGGCTGACTCAGTCCTCCATCCTTCCAAGGTCGGTAAAGTGAGGAGTCGGATTGTTGGGGGTCATATGCTGACTCTGTAAACCGCTTAGAGAGGGCTGTAAAGCACTGTGAAATCTAATGTAAGTCTAAGTGCTATTGCTATTGCTATATTATGGAAGATACCAGGCAATACAACATCTATTATTTCAGAATACAGCTCCCACAATTCCAAAGTATGGATAGTCCTTGACTTACAGTTCACTTAGTGACCATTCAAAGTTACAATGGCACTGAAAAAAAGTTACTTATGACCATTTTCACACTTATAACAGTTGCAGCATCCCCACGGTCACATGATTTCCATTCGAATGCTTGACAACTGGTTGCAGTGTCCCGAGATCACGTGATCCCCTTTTGCAACCTTCTGACAAGCAAAACCAATGGGGAAGCCAGATTCATTTAACAACCTTGTTACTCATTTAACAACTGCGATGATTCACTTGAAAAAATGTGGCAAGGAAAGTCATAAAATGGGGCAAAACTCACTTAACAAACTTCTTGCTTAACAACATAAATTTTGGGCTTGATTGTGGTTGTAAGTTGAGGACTACCTGTATTGGCTAGACTGGTTAAGGGCTTAAGAGTTACAATCTAAAACATCCAGTTAACCCTTGGTGGCTTATGTCTAAACTACATACAGTCTTGGTCTGATTAGGTAATGCTGCAAATGGAAAAGCCAAAGCACCTGGCTGGGCTTGAAATCCATGCAATCTGCGTGTCCAGTAAGCAGATGGGAATCCACCAGGTGGTAGTCTAGACTTGGCACTCAAAAAAAAAAAAAAACCCATCCTGGAGGAAGACAGCAACCAGCTGTGTCAATATTTCTACCCATAAAACTTCATGGACATTTCCATGTAGTCAACAGCAATTTAAGCAGAACGTTTCCTCTGCTACATTTTTCTAGCTGAACTTTAGGGCCCTTAGAGTAACATTTCCATTCAATAAAACATACTCATCCTATCCATAAAAATAGATCACTGATCATTTTTCTTGTGCCGTCTTAAAAAGGTATGGGCTACCAACCAGGCCAGTCATGAGCATCTAACCATTTAGCAATTAAGGCTTAGTAACCACGATCTTCAAAGGGGAAGCAGGGCAGCCTTAATTTCTCATCCGTATTTCAGTTGTGCCGCTCAGTCTGGAACCTGGATGGATCAGGCCTGGCAGAAGAGCTTACATTTTGCAGGGCAGATCTTGAGAAACTTCCACTCACCTATCCATTAGCCCAACACCCTCCTTAACAGCGACTCTCATCCAACAAAGGCCAGCCTGCAAATCTGGCCAGCATAAGGACATGGGGGCGGGGAAGCGCGAACATAGAGCTGCGTCGGCTTCGAAGGGAGGGCGTCCCACTGAGCTCATTCAGTTCAGTCCTGGGCAGGCTTATAAAAACGCAATCCTCTTAGCCGCCATCCAGAAAAAGGACCAGAGGCTGAGAGCCAAGCCGTGAGAGAGAGACACACAGAAAGAAAAGGGGTGGGGGGGGGGGGGGAGAGAGAGAGAAAACACTCGCAAAAGGGAAGCAGCCAAGCTACTGGTCCGAAAGGCGAGTTTCATCGCCCAACCTCCAATTTCTCTAGACCCGGCAAGTGACAAAGGTGTTGAGCTACAGCATCCCGCCTTTCTCTCCTCCTCCTCCGCCTCTTCTTCTTCTTCAGTCCGGGCCGTGCAGCGGTTGAGGGGAGTGGGCGGCGCTGAGCGCAGGCGGAGAGGCGCGTGTCGGGCTGTGAAATGCTGTTCCGCCCCCTCCGTCTCTGCCTCCCTCCCCACCTTACGAGGCGCCGGTTCTCCTGGAGGGGAGCAGCCGCGGACTGAAGGAACTGGCCGCAGAGAGCCGGGCAGTGGAAGCGACCGTTGCGGGACCACCTTGTGGCTCCATTGTGGTCCGGAGAAGCAGAGACGCCAGCAAACCCGCCGCCACCGCCTCTCTCCCGGGGCTGGTGGAAAGTCAAGGAGTCAGCCCGACAGGTGCGCGAGATATGTGTGTGTTTGTGCGCGCGTGTTTCTTCGCTTGGGCGGTTCCTCTACAGCTGCTGCGTGCGGGGAAAGTGCGAGGCGCGTTGCCAAGGGCAAAATTGAAATCCCGGTTTTCTCCCGCCTTTCGCCGGCTTGAGTAGAAGGGAAGCGGCGTTTAAAAAGGAAGGAGATGCGCGGAAGTTTATTTGGCTTTGACCTTGGCTCGAAACGGGATCCTGGGTCGCTTTCCAAATCCAGCCCGTTATCAGGGTGAGAAAATATTTGCTGAGGCCGCCCGGCTCCTCAAGGCCGGGCGCAGGCATGTGGTGGGGCTCGTAAAACATGGTGTGTGGACCGTTTGATGCAGCTGTGTGGCTATTCAATTGTGTAGAGCTCTGGATTTGGCCTTTGGGGGCGGGGGGGGGACGAGGATGTGTGTGACGAAAGCTGTGTAGATTTTGGGGGTTCGGTTTAAGGCTCATATCCTGAATGATGAAAAGGTGGCTCTGGACTGGAATGCGGTGCAATAGCCTCATGTTTATTTATGAAAGTATGATAAATATTGTAGGAAGCCGGCGTTTTCGCCTGGGTTATGTATTAAATAAAATTCAGGTATTTGGAACATTGTTGATAAAAATTATGACCCTTCCAAAACTGAAAAGAAATGAGATTTCATTCCCAATTCTGGTTAATTATTGCCCTCTGGTTGGTCCTGTTCCCAGGAGTAGGAATATTAGTAGCCCAAAGACTCCTGTGGTTAAATATTAAATTATTAGCATTTTTGGTAAAATGACAGTATAATACAGCTGTACTTCCCCACTGCAGACCTGATGCAAAAGTGAAACAAGGTGTACTTGTTAATATTCTCTACTTAACACAACTCCTAAAATTGACTTGGCAGAATCCTTGAAGTTTGTTGTGTGTCCTTCCATGTGATCTGTAGAAATGAAGCTTGGAACACTATGCTATCTTCAGATTAATCCCTTGATGAATAAAGTACAGATTGGAGAGAGAAGAGAGAAGGGAGAGAGATCATTTGTGGTTTCAACATCACTTCAGTCCTCAAACATTTGAAATTGATTTTCCTTTTGTTCATTGTTACAGACAACAGTGGGATGCTCTCACAGTTCCCTTCAGAAACAATACTTGGAAAGTTGTAGTGGAACAAGTGACTTCAACATTGCGTACAGTAAGCCTATTATATCATTATACCAATCAAGGTATCAAATCAGATGAAAATTATTTTCATATGTATGTAGGCATAAGCAGTAGCATCTCAAGGTACAGACAATAACCTACAATGGAGAAATGATGTTTGTTATATCTAGAGCTGTCTATACAGTTAGCTTAACAACTAATTTATGTTAGAACAGAACCGGAATTGGAATGGGACCTTGTAGGTCATCTAGTCCAACCCTTGCCTAAGCAGAAGATGCTACACCATTTCTGACAGATGGCTGTCCAGGCTCCTCTTGAAAGCTTCCTATGATGAAGCTTCCACAACTTCTGAAGACAACCAGTTCCATTGGCTGATTATTGTCGCTGTCCGAAAATTTCTCTTCATTTCTAGGTTGAATCTTTCCTTGATCAGTTTCCATCCATTATTCCTTGTTTGGCCTTACTGCTTGTCCTCAAAGTTACAACTGTTGCTTTTCCACATACATTATCCCATTTCAAGCGCTTGACAAACAGATTGCCTTTATGACTGATGTAGCATGTCACAGTCATGTGACTATTATTTGCAACATTTTTGCTGTTTTGCAGCAAAAAATGCCCATTGGATATGCTGGATTTTATAACAATTGTCAAAACTGTCATAAAATTGAGTCTTTGATGACCCACTTAATGACTGTGACAACTTATGACCCAGTTGTGGTCTTTAAAAGAGGAGTACGTGTAGCAGAATTAATCTTCAAAAATTTAGTCCACCAGTAGGACTGGAAATTTATTTCCTATATATTCTTAGAAAATAGTTTGCTCTGGTAGGATTACCATACTCTATTAGGTGTATTGGTTTTTTGTTTTAATTTTGCACAATATAAGATTTTCCAATAAATATGATACCATGTTGCATTAAACTATTCTATAAATCTTGAATATGTATCTTTACTTTCTTGAAAATAAGTACTGGCAATAATAAACAATTAAAGTATATTGCTATAGTTTTGCATTCATATAAATGCTAAATTGACTTAGGAATGAGATTTTCTGGCAATAAAATGTTGAGAAAAATATTAGAAACATTGCAATTTTTAAAAAAGAGCTATCCTTCGTTTGTTACATTTCTAATTGGAATTAATCCAGTGTGTTTAATGGAACTCATTGCCAGATAAATGTGCAAATGAGTCTGGAGTCTCATGCCTACCTATTTAGAAAAATGTTCATTTAAATAATTGCATTAAATTCTTCTGTTAAATAGCTTTGGTAATTTGACTCACTGGAGTAGATCCCAATTGTTGAGTTTATAGAAAATATTTCATATGCTAAATTTCAAATACGAGGTAAACTTTTAACTGTAGACAGTCTTACCTTATGCCAACAATAAGGACCAGAAAATTCATTGTTAGGGTGCAGTTATAAAGTAAGACAATGGCTTCTCCATTGGCTTTACTTGTTGGAAACCAGCTGTGAAGGTTGCAAGTCACGTGACTGAGGAACACTGCTACTCTCATAAATGTGCAACAGTTGTTAAGCACTCGAAATCATCATCACGTGATTGCAGTGATGTTGCAACAGTCATAAGTCAAGGATTGGTTGTAAGTTACTTTTTTCAGTGCCATTGTAACTTTGAGTGGTCACTAAACAAATGGACTTAAATCAAGACCTATCTGTATATTTAATCCCCCAATTTGATTATTCATAAAAATATTTAAAGACAAATGGCAAAGGAATGAAAATGATAGCGCTTCACAGTTGCATTCAAATTCATTGTTCTTTCTCCATCTGCTTGAAAAATATGCAGAGTCTTGATATGATTCTCAATTAAGCTTTGCTTTCAGCTGTTCAGCTATTTAGCTGAATTGTCGCACTAAAAAAATTAAATTCTTCTGCTAGGCCTTTTTAAAAATGTGAATGTTTATTAGGAGGAACAAAATACTAGAGAATTACCCTGTGCTTCTTTTTTGTATAGCAAAAGGATTGCACAAACATGCAGTTGCAGTACATTTAAGGAGAGAAAATGTTTTTTGTGGTATTAATATTTGCTTTATGCTGCTTGTGATTCTTCAGATTTTGAACCTTTAAACTAGTTCATAACATACATGCACACAGATACAACAATGAAAAGCAGAATATTTATAATTAAAAACAATACTTTAACTTTTTAAGTCACCTTGATCAAGCCCATTCAATAGCTACTTGCCTTGCTCAGTACAGACCAGAATATATAACTGAATTCAGAAGGAGCCCTTGTTAGATGCTGTGTTCCTGAGCATAAGTGGAGTGCTAAGAAAATACTGAGTAAATAAGTATCAATAAGGCCCATTCAAAAAGAAAAATGTTCTTAATATAGTTCTGTTAAATGCTGAGGGCTGGCTTTTTAAGCCAAGTATCAATGAATAATGGAAACATGGTGGCTCAGTGGCTAAGACGCTGAGCTTGTTGATCGAAAGGTTGGCAGTTCAGTGCCACATAACGGGGTGAGCTCCCGTTATTTGTCCAGCTTCTGCCAGCCTAACAGTTCGAAAGCACGTAAAAAATGCAAGTGGAAAAATAGGAACCACCTTTGGTGGAAAGGTAACAGCATTCTCTGCACCTTTGCCATTTAGTCATGCCGGCCACATGACCACGGAGATGTCTTGAGACAACGCTGGCTCCTTGGCTTTGAAACTGAGATGAGCACCACCCCTTAGAGTCAGGATCGACTAGCATATATGTGCGAGGGGAACCTTTACCTTTATCAATGAATGCCAGCAAATATTTTTTTATCCTTGAAGTAAATAGATGTAAATAATGGATATATTCAGAAATGCATACCATAGGAAAGCCTGTTAAAATTACATTTGACGAGAAAGGAAGTTATCCATTTTCTTACAGAGACTTGTTTTTATAAAAATAAAATTAGAGACAGACAGGAGACATAATATAAAAATCCTTCCTCTTATCGTATCTCTTGTCACTTGCCCTAGTAGTCCAAAAGCTCATTGGATGATCCAATTTCCAACATTATTTTTATCTAAGATCTAGTGATTCTAGTGATCTATCTAATAATTGGCCAAATGTTTTTTGGGAAATGCTTTCTTATGAACATATCATTAATAAAGGCAGGATGTGTCGTTTAGTTTGATAAAAAGAAAATGGGTGAAATTAGAGTTAACACACTCAAATTGTCCTTTATCTTGGTCATAATTCTTCTCTGCCAAGAGTTTATATGATCTGCTTATGTCATTCTTAGTAGCATTTTGGGAGTGTTTATTATTACAGTTCTCCTGGGTTTGGGAGCAGTCTGGTTTAAGAATGCTGAGAGCGTTTTTCCCCCTCCTTTTTAAAATACCACTCTATTAGTTCCTTGCCTTCACACCAAGGACAAAGAAACAGAAAGGGAAATGCAAAAAAATTGTGAATTAAAGAAATTCTATATTTTTTAGCAGGGGCATTTTACTTAGAAAAGTACACAGAGTAGGATTGGCAATTTGTAGCCCCATTATTCTGGAACTGAAGATCACAACCTCAGTATGTAATGCTGGAAATTATAGATCAATAACTCCTGTTAAAGGACAAGGTTCCCACCTTCTGGGGAATTCTCACGTTTACTGTATGTTTGGGCATGGCAGGATATTTGTGTATCTTCTGCCAGTTTATCAAGGAGGTTTCATCTGGTGCTTCATAATTGACACAATATGCTAAGAATAGTTTCAAGAAAAGGAATTCTGCAGCTAACAAAGTACCTGTTTCACTACAGAATGAAAAATGTTCAGCTGTTGCTCTTTTGCCTGAAAATTATATTTGGTAAAGATATTTACTATTATTATTTTATTTATTACAATTATTTGTATGCTTCCTTCTTGCATGGTTTACAGTATATATAAATTAAAACATCTAGGAACACTGATCTACTTTGGAACAGCATCAGTTGTTGTTCCCAACTAAAATCCTTTTTGGTGGATGTCCTGTGGAAATGATTATTTTTACCAGCCTCATAAAATACGAAAGGTTGGGAGCTGACCTCACCCCCAAAGTGAGGAACAACGTGCCATTGAGAATGCATCCAAAGTATCGTCTACTCTACTGCATAGATCATCTGGAGTAGCTCAAGAGACTGTGCCATGCCTAAGAAATAGAAGAATATGAGTAACAAGCAAATAGTGACATCCTGTTACAGGCCTGTAAATATTCTGGAAAAAAGGATAGACAATTTTCAATGAGGTCCTGTCTTAGAAGCTTATTAATAATGGAGAGTTCCATCTCAATTATCCACATCATGCATTCTGACCCCTAATTTTGGCAGTAAAATTCTTTAGAGCATGTATTCCTTGATTGTTCTCTGGAATTCAGCTGGATAGATGTACCTTCAGAGTGCATGCTAGACTACTGCATACATAGTACAATTACCACAAAATATAGGTCTTCCCTCTATTCTTGATGCAACCATTGAAGTACCTTGTGTAACAAAATGTAGAATCACATGCTCCAATGGGCTGTCATTATGGATTAAAACATTTTATTTTGCTTTGTTTTCCTAGCTGCAGGAACTTGAGGTTAGACACATTTTCATGTCTAATTACTGGAGGCTCATCCTCTGTAAGGAAGCTGGAAATTGCAACTGTTTTTCAGCCGACAGCCAGCCTAATGAAGAAAAAGATGATACAGAGCACCGCATTGTGGTATCAGACATCCTGCAGCTTGTGCAAGATAAGCAGAAGGTACCTGCAACACAGCCAGGTATGATGCACTGCTGATTGTTACATTTTGGAAACATAATAGTTGAAGTGGCATTTTATTTTATTGTAAAACTGTGTGAGATTAAAAATGGGTGCTTGCATGACAGTAAATTTTACTAATCAGTATTATTTGTTTTCTTTTGAAATAAAGCTAAAATAATTCATGAATTCAACTCTTAACACATAATATTCCAGGAGTCAGATGTTTCTTTGCTTTGTAATTTTAAATATCAAAGTCTTGAGGCAAACTGAAAGAGTCTGGCTAATAGCCAGAGGAACTGGCCCTGCTTGTTCGTTTTTTACTCTTATTTACTAGTTACCAAATAGCAAGAGCCCTTTTGGAAAATAAGTGATGCTATAATTCCTATCTTTATAAATTTGAGAAGCTGTTAGATAATAATAGAGCAGATTTGTTTTTGTTGTTCACTGCAATGGGATACAAGCTAGGTGTTCAGAATAAAGCAATCATATTAAAAATCATCAGTGTAAAAGCTGTTTCAAACACTTCTCAGTCTTTTGAGACTATCTCTTTCACTGCCAATTAAATAAAAGTAGTTAGATTTTGCAGGGATGGGTGGTTTTCAGACCATTTAGGCCTGCACCCCAACACCTCAAAATCATAGCATTGAAATTGGGCAGCAGAATAACTGATTCGGAGTACTCTCTTTCTCCCACTCCTTTTCTCTCTCTCCCTCTCTCTCTCCCTCCACCCCCCCCCCCCCCTCTCTCCTACTTTCCTTTAAATTGGCTTTGAAATCTCAGCTTTTAGTCCCTAGGTAATTGCATTATTTTTTTGTTCTATTATACTGGAATAACATGTACACTGTCCAGAGTCCTTTTTATTTATGCACCTGTTTATGCATTTCCTGCATCTCATCATTGAAATCTTTAATGAGAATATTGAAGTCTGGTTGATCCTGTGATACTTCATTTGATATCTCTGTTCAGTTTAAGAACTTTTGATAGATGCTGCATTCAATCTTTAAGTCAGCTATATATCCATTTAATTGTCTTGCCATGCAGCCAAACAAATTAGCATATCATACGTATTTATCAAGTGCTTATCAAGTACGTATTTATCAAGTGCTTTGCTTAAGTTAAGCACAGTCCATACTCTTATCAAAGAAGCTACCAAATAAAAAAACGGGATTAGTCTTGCAAGATTTGTTCCTGATAAATGTTCTGATGATTATTGTATTGTTTTCAGGGTGCTTGTAAATAAACTTATTTATGATCTAGTCTAAAATATCTCTGGGCAGCAATCACAGTGGGTAGTTTGTAGTTTTCTGGAATTTGTGTGTTTCCTTTTTAATAGGAACAGAATTTGCTTTTTCCAGTAATATTTGGCTTTTTTCCTCAAGGAGTTACAACAGATAGTCCTCGACTTATGATCACAGTTGAATCCAAAATTTCTGCTGCTAAGCAAGATGTTTTGCCCCATTTTATGACTTCTGTTGTTATTTTTTAAGTGAATAGTTGCAGTTGTCAAATTAGCAACATGGTTAAGTGAATCTGGCTTCCCCCTTGATGTTGCTTGTCAGAAGGTTGCAAAAGGTGATCACATTATGGGATGTCATAAATACATTCCATGATGTATTTTGATCATGTGACTGATCATAGGGATACTGCAACAGTCGTAAGTGTGAAATATGGTTATAAATCTCTTTATTCAGTGCCATTCAGGGGTGAAATGCTCCCAGTTCGGACCGGATCGCCCAATCCAGTAGCGATGGTGGTGGGTGGTTCGGAGAACTGATAGCAAAAATCCTTGTGCACCCCCCCCCCGCTCAGCTGAGCCGTACGATCATCAGAGGCTTTTTTTTTTACTTTTAAAAGCATTTTTTCTACAATCTCTTCCAATGAAAAAATGCTTTTAAAAGTAAAAAATAAAAGCTGATTGCATGGCTCAGCTGGGATCATCAGAGGCTTTCAAAGCATTTTTTTCTGCAACCTCTTGGCCGAAGAGGTAGTTAAAAAAATGCTTTGAAAAGTCTCTGACGATCCCAGCTGAGTTCCCTGATCGGCAGAGAGGCTTTTCAAAGCATTACAAAAAATGCTTTGAAAAGTTTAAAAAAAAAAAAGTTGGCCACGCCCACCCAGTCACATTACCCCACCACCACCAAGCCACGCCCACAGAACCGGTAGTAACAGATTTTACATTTCACCCCTGGTGCCATTGTAATGTCGAACAGTAATTAAATAAATGGCTGTAAATTGAGGATTACCTGCATACTATTCTTTCATTTTCCTTTTATTTATATATTTAAAGAAACACTTTTTGTTATTTTTAACATCCTTTACTAACCTCAGCTCATTCTGACAATTTGCTTTTCTGACAACAGCTGTACAATTATGGACTACCTATCTGAACTGTTCCTTTGTGACCTGATCTTCCATTTCCTGCACATGTCTTTGTTGTTTTAAAATATTTGCTAAGTTATTGAAATACTTTGCAGTTGTTCTTTTAATATCTACTCCTTTAGGAAATCCCATTCTTAGTTCCTTTTCCTATCAACCTTTCCTGCTATAGAATTCTACTTACCATTGCATACCATAAGCAGTTTATTAACATTTGAACCATCTTTGAAAATGCATATTTTGACTAGGCTCAGTTTTATTTGCTCTTAAAAATCAGGAACTCTGTCATTAGATGATCATTTTCATCCAGTGTTTTGCTATTTCCACTTACTAAATTAAATCTGTAACAACTGTAGTGATTTGCTTAGCAACTGTGGCAAAAAAATTGTAAAATGGGGCAACACTCACTTGACAGCTGCCTTGCTTCAACAACAGAAATGTTGTGGTTGTAGGTTGAAGACTACCTTTACTCATAAATTGATTGAAGAAGCTAAATTAATATAATCTAAACTATCTTTTTCAGGGACAGAGTGGCTAATTCTAAAACAAACTTGCTAGCTATAATTAAATTAAACATCCTTTGCACATTCAAGAATGCCTGGTGGTTAAAGTGAACATAAATTGACACCAGCTACTTGAAAGATAACTTTAAAAAAAAACAACCATGGAATTCAGGATACAAAATTCATCAATGAACTTAACATAATTAAAAATATGCTTGGATTTACAGGATAATTGGATAGAGTAATTGCACTGGGCCAGCAGACTGTATCCCAACATACAAAGCCAAGTAAATTAAATGAAGCAACTCTGATCATGAATGAGCTAACACATTATACTAAGCCCTGGTTTTGGGGAGAGCGGTTAACTTCATGCCATGTTTTCTTTGTGTGCCATAATTTCTGCCTTAGTGCTGTGTTTGAAGCAGCCACCTTTCATGTGCAATAAAGCATAGTTTTATGGTCCAGGATGCTATATGAACTTAGTCATTTAACTCTAGAATTCTTCCACATTCATCTTCATTTCCATACTAAAGTACATGTTGCATATATTGCCCTTGTTCTATAGGGAATTTTCACACACAAAATTTGAGATTAAATTTGTATCCCTACTGATTATTGATTTGTTAATATAAACAATGTAACTTCATAAAATTGCAAACAATCCTATGTTTAAACAGTTATATTCTAATTGCATACAATCTAAATAATGGGTAGGGAAAGTGTACAATAGTATGCATACCACTTAGTTAAAAATGCAGAACACATTTTCACATAGCACTTAATATATTTAGGCTATGCAAATTTTGAGGCAATGTTTACATATAAGAGTGCATGCACAGAATTGAAGATGGTCAGCCAAATCCAATAAAATATATCAAACTGAATATTTTTCCCTTATGGAAAACTAGAATTTTCCCTGATTAGGTGCATTTTAACATATGCCTCGTAATTAATTTGGAATACTGTGAAACAAAAATGGATACATTGTCTTTTATGTAGGAAACTAAAGATCAATTCAGTAGTCTGCTTTAATAGCATGACATCAAGTGCACTTTGGAGAATGAAAAAAAAATCATCAGTCAAAGTATTTCTGTTCTAAAAATCACAAAGCTAGGAGGAACTTGGAGGCCCTTTAATACAGCAGTCACCAACTGGTGGTCCGTGGACCACTGGTGGTCCATGAAAAAATTTTGGTGGTCCGCAGAAAAATTATTTGCATTTTTCTATATTGAACTAAATCAGGGGTCCTCAAACTATGGCCCCTGGGCTGGATACATCCAATGAACGTTTGTGTTGCTGCAGAGACTCGCCTCCTTTGGGGTCTTTTTGTGTGGGTCGGGGAGGGCAGAAATTCTGACTTGGGGTCTGCTTCAACCTCCTGGTGCGGGAGTTTGGGCGAAGGCTGGAGGGAAGTGCCTTTGGTGGCAAGGAATCGGAGGGCCTTGTTCCAGTAGGACTGCATCATGGCCTGAAACTGGTTTACCATCTCAGCCCACTGAGCCTCCAGGCGCCAGTACCTGGCCTTCACTCCCGCAAGTCTTCCCTTTGCTTGGAAAGCCTATGCTCATAGTCCTCAGTGAGGTGCCTCTGCTGAGCCTCCTTGTCCATCAGATCCAATTTGAACTGAGCCAGCTGTTTTGCCAACTCTTTCTCGTGGTGGCTGCTTAGCTCCAACAACTGCTTCTTGTTGGGGCCCTAAGGAGCCTGGGCGGACAGGCGAGGAGTGGTTGGGAGGGGGAGTGAGTAGTGGCTGGTGAGGTGCCCCTCGATGTGAGTGACATCAAGTTGGCCATGCCCACCCAGTCACATGACCACTAGCCACCCAGCCACGCCCACTCAGCCAGTCATTAGGCAGATCATATTAGTGGTCTGCGAGATTTAAAATTATGAATTTAGTGGTCCCTGAGGTCCAAAAGATTGGGGACACCTGATTTAATATACCAAAAGTATTTGCATCTGTGATATAAAATGTCAGAAAACTATCTAGCTGATGGCTATCCACTTTTTAGTCTTTATCTATTTTCATGATAGTCATATCTTGTCTGCTCTTATATGAATCTTATTCTTGGGATATTTCTCTTTAGGTAACATCTAACTTCCTGCAGTTTCACCGATTTGGCCCTTGTCTTATTCTGTAGAACATTCTACAATATCTTCCTTTGCTAATCTTTCTGGTCAAGACAGGTTGTCCTCAACGGACGACCACAATTGAGCCCAATATTTTTGTTGCTAAGTGAGACATTTGTTAAGTGAGTTGTGTTCTTGCCACAGTTGTTCAGTGAATCACTGCATTTGTTAAGGTAGTTAACACGATTGTTAGGTGAATCTGATTTCTCCATGGACTTTGCTTCTCAGAAGGTCACAAAAGGAGATCCATCATAAAAATGAGTCAGTTACCAAGTATCTGAAATTTGATCATATGACCATGGAGAAGCTATAATGTTTGTAAGTGTGAAAAATGGTCATAAGTCACTTTTTTCAGAGGTGTTGTAACTTTGAACAGTTGAACAGTCACAAAATGTTGTAAGTCGAGGACTACCTGTGCTGATGTGAAATTTGGGAGGTAGAAAGTCTACAAGTGACAAAATCTACTAAGTCATCAGGACATTACCACCTTTGACTCTTGATGGGGTTGTGCACCACAGGCTTGTAATCTGGGGGCGGAGGGCGGGAGGATTTCTTTGACTCACAGATTTAGCTCACTGCCTAAATATTTTATTCTTTCTTCAGTAATTTCTGTCCATCTACTTGGATACCTAGGGAGAGCCTGTGAGGGTATCTACTTACCAGGATTTATAGAGTGAGAGGCCCAACAACAAATGTTTTCTACAGCATCTCCCCTCTTTGCAACAAATTGTTCCCTGAAGTGTGATAGCTTTCTGGAAGCCGGTGGAAACAGGGCTGTTTCGTCTTTGGGGATTAACCTAGCATGACACCACTTAAATTCATAGTTTTTAGTTTTATTCTGTGCTCCTGGTTTAATTTTTGATTTGAATATTTTTAACAGTTTTGTCAGCTAACTTGGAATCTGTACTTAGTTTCAGGCAGCTAAATAAATATACAGATAAAATAGGTGAATGAATTAATGTATTGTCTGAATATGCTTTAATTCTTACTCTGAAAAAAGATGATAAAATTAATTAGAATGTGATGTATTTATTGTAAGAAATTGAGCAAAATAGTTTATGAAATCATTTGTTTCTTCTTGTTTATGTGGATTTTTCCGTTACACCTTAGCAAAGTTATATTTTATCTAAGCCTATTCAGCAGATGGGGATGATTTTTTTCAGTTTGAAAATTATGTCTATAAGAATGACTTTAAAAATAACTTCTTTCTTGTGGGATCTTATCTGGATTTGGAACACTCTGAAACAACAGAGTGTTATACATGCAGATACCCATATTTTCTCTCTTTATTTAATCTCACATGCCTCGTATGTATTATCTCGTCCTTTTTCTCCTTCAGTATTAACATTCAGATTTTGTGCTTTTTAGGCACAGATTGCAGTTCTGACTAAATTATTATGAATGGCATACACAGCATAGTCAGTGATTTGAGATTAAACAGAGGAAAAGCCATTCATTAAAACAGCACATCGTTTACATGTAATATAGCCCAGATTCTATCACTGTTTTGATATTATTCAGTTACATTTGGGAAAGCACCGCTGCCTCTGACCATAGAACTCCAAAAGAATGAGGATACAATGGATCAGTGATCTGACTTGTGTAAAGTACCTTCAAAGCTTAAGCATTCTAGACGTTTTAGGACTAGAAAAAAGGGGGACTGGAAAAAAGGGGGGAAAATACAGTGTTCTATTGCTAGTATTTCAAATTACATTCAAATGATAATAGCATAAAATTGGGTATTTCAATTGCAGTAAACATTCTGGATATGTGTAGATATGTGTAGACTGAGATACTCTGTTTGGAATCTTAGTAAATGTAGCTCTTAAATGGTATTATGGGAAAGATTTCTGGTGAAACTATGTTTTTACATTTAGAAAATAAATACCTTGTTTTCCTGAAAATAAGACCTAACCAGAAAATAAGACCTCGCCTGATTTTAGCGTGCTCTTAATATAAGACCTAACCCAAAAATAGGCCTCAGTTAAGGTGGTCGTCAGTGGGGGGGCATGGCTAGCACTATAGCTGGTGAGGGCATCAGGGCCAACAGTGTCCAGCAGCAGCTGCAGCCCAAGCAGCACAGGTGAGTTTATTGCCTGTCCAAATAGCAGGCAGAGACAGGGGGGAGGCACGCGACCAGATGTGTTGCACGTGCTGCAGGAAAGCTGATAGTCAAAGAACCAGAATGGGTGACCAGCTGCAGGAGGCTCATCTTTGCACAGCAGCACTGACAGCAGACTGAGGCAGAGGCACAAGAGGAGGGGGGAAGGCAGGTGATGCGGATGCACTTTTAAAGATTTTGTTTGTCTATAAAAGATTAATTTTTTTAATAAACCTTTATTAACATTTAAAATCCAAAAGTACAAGTTAAAATACATCTATAACAAAAATACATCCATAATAATTATACGATTCAACGTCATACTGACAGTACGTAAATTCTTAACTTTGTTCATCTATTCCCGCATATTCCTACTTAAATCAACATATTTAAACACATTTTGTATCTTATTTTACTCTATACATTCCTTATTTTTAAAAAAGATTAATTTTTATTGAATTGTTACTGAATACGTTTGAATGGCGAGGTTTGGGGGCTTTCTTTAAAGACAGAAAATGAGATATATATAGAAAATATTTTAACTGAGTTTATTAGATTTAGTTTGCCACAATTCTCAAGAAGGGCTTATCCTAGAGCAAGATTTAAATTATTGGATTTCACAGCCAAATATGAGCGCTTGCACCATTTGCCATATTATGAGATGATGTATATATGCAGTGCTTCAGCCATGCTTATGTTTTGTTCAACTGTCAACTATAAGTTCCCCTTAGGCTTAGAAATTTAACATCCACACTTGAGAAAATCACCTACTGGGGTCTAAATTGCAGATTGTCCTATTTTCTCCTGGGCTTAATCTATGCATTGTGAGCAGATTGGCTACGTTTATACTGCAGCATAGAGATGGTGATAAGTTGTTGAAGGAGCAAAATGGCTTAGTGGTTAAAGCCGCTCATCTTGTCAGCTGGAACACATGCCTTTGTTACAAGTACAATGTGGTATGGGTAGGGAGAAAGGAAGCAAAAAAAAAAAAAAAGATAATTAGAATAATATAGTTGCTAAGACACTGAATTGTCAACCTGAAGTCAGGGTGGAAATCTCATAATAAATTACTGTTTCAGTTTCATAGTGTATTTTTAATGCAAGCATAATAATAATCCCCTATTTTATACTAATGTTTGTAAATATTATAGCTGGAGCACCTAAAAGCCTATGATTATATATAGCATTTTTCTAGCAGCTATATATAGTGGATTGTACTTATCGCAAAGGCATTTATTTAAACACTTCTGATTCTGATTTGATGTTTATTTGGTCTCATAAATGAAGATTGTGGATTTTTGACATTAGGTTTCCATAGTTTTAGATTTTATTTGCATTGTTCATATTTTGTTTCTCCAACAAAATGATGGATATGGCACAAGAAGAAATAACAAAATAATCTGAGATATTTGAAATTGTATCAAGCTTACTGTATTTAGCCACAATGACCAGTAGAGGCTGCTGTTGAGTCAGCATAGTAGGTTTGGTGACTGCAAGGAAATGAGAGGAGAGTGGAGGGGAGGGGAGGGAAAAGGAGACTTCATCATACAATATAAGAGTGACTGTCTAAGCTGGTTTTCTCAACCTTGGTAACTTTCAGTTGTCTGGATTTCAGTTCCCAGAATTCCCAGCTAGCCTGCTAGATGCTGGCTGGGGAATTTGGGAGCTGAAGTCCACACAACCTAAAGTTGCCAAGGTTGAAAAACATTGATTGTAAAGCTTCAATCTTAAATAAGATAGAATGTACATATTCTATATAGAACTTTTAATAGCAATGCCTAAAATAAAAGTAATTTAATATTAAAATAAAATATATTTAACATTAGCAAAATTTGTTTCCTTAAATTTCTTCCAAGTGAGCTTGGATTTTGCAGGATAAATGTTCTTCCCTGTTGCAAGACATGTGATCATTTCAGTTTCCAAGGTAACCAGTCCACTGTGAAGAGTCCGCACTTAACTGAATCTGTCACATTGCTTTTGATTATATCATTGTGGATTGTGGATTTTTAAAAACTTTTCTTATTTTAATCAAATAGAGACAGAGATTAAATATGAAATGATTTAGTAAAGAAGAATTGGAATACCAGAAAAGCTACATGAAAGGTTAATATGATTCATGGGACAAGTATTTGAATGACAGTACAGAACTCCACAGGCTTAGAAAATTTGTGATATTCATTTTGCATTTTAGAAAAAATATAAGTTTTAAGATACTAGATCGGCATTGATGGAAATTTGCTTCTTCAAATAATGTTCATATGGTCATTCATTCTATATTAGATATATCTGCCTGCTATCACAGAAAATTTATATTTGGTATGATCTTCAATTTTGTGTAGATCATGTATTTCATTATTTCATCCTACTTGCTTAAAAATAACATCCTGTAGGATTCATTCCCATTTTACTGAAAGCTGGATAAATGAAAATTTGCCTTCATAGCTAAAGAACAATATTCTAAGTACTCATAAAGAAATGATAGGAATTAGTGAGAAAAATCACTCTAGAAAAAAATGACACAGAAAACCCCATTCTAAGGACAGGATATCTGTGCAAGCAGAGCAAACTCCTTAAATAAAATGGAATTTCTGTAGTAAAACTAATAACTGAACAGGGGGCAAACAGTTTGGAATGGTTCTTTGAATATATCATGATGAGAATACTGTAAGGCTACACCATGAAAAGAGAAACATAGTTAGGTAGTTTCTTTGTGTAGGTCTACAGCAGTGTTTCCCAAACGTGGCTATTTTAAGGTGCATGGACTTCAACTCCCAGAATTCCCCAGACAGTATGGCTGGTTGAGGAATGCTGGGAGTTGAAGTCCATACATCTTCAAAGGGTCAAGTTTGGGAAACACTGGTCTACAGTAATAATTACATTCCGTATCATTGAAGGTCATTACACTTTAGAGAGTTTTTAAACAAACCCTAGAGACAAATCATTACCTTAGAGATTCTTTAGTAATCAACAATAAAAAAGAGAGAACCGATGAGAAGAAAGAAAGAATAGTTGACAAATAAATAATGCACAGTTATATACTATTGAGTTTGTTTACAGCTATCAAGATAATTTTAATGAGGTTGTGGTAATAGGTCAGTTGGGAGATGGGCAGTTCTGCCTCTTGAATTGTGAGTGTAATTGGGAAATGATTTCTGTGTTGCAAAGAATGTAAAATGAGAGTAAGCAGCCTGGTCTCCTCCATGTTTTGGTCTATAACAGGGGTGTCAAACTGGTGGCCCGTGGGCCAGATGCGTCACACACAGGCGATACCCACCCCCGCTCTGCGAAGGGGAAAAATGTCACAAAACGTCATGTGAGGGCAACATGACACCATAAGTTTGACACCGGTGGTCTATAGCCTTCATAAAGCCCTGCATATCAGGACTAAGACTTGTACAAGTTGTCCAGAACATCTGAAAATCTATAGATTGCATGAAACTGGTTGAAAGGTTTTTCTTTGCAACATATCATCCCTTTTAAAAACATATTGGCTTCTAATGTTTTTAGAAGGCAGCGTAGTATATAATTGTGATAATCTGTTTCAGTCAAAGAGTGGAAAATACAGCCACTCTATTGTCTCTTTTAACATACTGAAAGTTTGCAAAGAAATCAAGAAATCAAATTCATTAGAGAGATTGGTCCAGCAAGCAATATATAATGTATATAAATCTAGGTATTGGAATTGCAAATTGATATATTCTTAAAATGGTTCTCCTCCCACTCCTGTTACATAGAAATCTTATATAGAATTATTTCTAACATCAAAATCTCCATATAGATGAGAAATGTACAATGTTTGCCTTGTCTTCTACCTCCTGCAGCCCCTTGTCTTAAGTATGCTTCTTCTATTTGAGCATCCTTTAATACAAGAGATGGTAGAAAGAGCTGGAGGCTAGTATATGTGCGTGTGCGTGAGCACTTCAATTTCAATGGAGAGCTTTATCCTCCCTCAAGAATATATATTTAAAAAGTAAATTAAATTCTCATGGGTGTGAAGCAGGATTTCTGTCCTTATTATAGTTTAAAATGTTTGAAAACAGCATGTGAGACTGATCTGTCTTTCACTGTACAACTTTATTTCCAGCATTATGGAATTTTCCTCGTTTCCTACCCTTTAATTCAGTCTCAAGGGAGGACATTGTGAAGGAAATTCAGCCATGCTATCAGACGTTCTGGCTGATTTAAAGTGATTCCAGCCCAGCCAGGGGAGAAGCTTGACATCTTGTTGATGTGACTTGTTGACGTTTGATGTGTTTCTGCACTGTATGTCTACTATTATGTTTTGTTTTTGGAATGTTCATCCAATGAAGCACCAGTGGATGTTATTGTCCTTATTATTTCAGCCAGCAACCCCATGTACAAGCAGAAGCATCAGCAAAGAGCCTTAGCTGCTTTTGATAGGCTTATGCAATGGTAGGCAGACTGCCAAAAATGAAGCAGAACAAAACAAGCTGTGCTGCTCTGTGTATCAGAAATATTATGAGTGAGAGCACATATATGATGGTGTTGGTGGGGAAGTAGACGTATAGATAGAATGAGCAGAGTAATTTTGGTATTCAGTTTCTATGTAAGTGAGTGAAATGTCACTACTATGTAAGTATACATAAAACTGCAATCTTTTACTATTTCTTTAGCTTGCATTATCTTCAAGTATTCATATGAGAATTTTCAATGTATGATATGAGAGATCAAATACGTTCTTTTTAATTTGGAATATAATACACAGTCCTGTGGCAGCCATTCTGATTAGGTTCATCTATCAATAACTGTTTGTAATGATGGGCATAACTGATTCTTAGTTGCATTCAAAAAGATTGGATAAATCTACTTTATGTGGAAATGAAAATATCTTGGATTTTCCATTCATAATGCTTATAATTCTCAAAGAAGCTATATAACTGACTTCTGAATAACATGTGCTTGGGTTATAATTTCATTTAACAACATAAGGCTGAAGTGAAACAATCTATTCTAGCCAGGTCATTTTCTCCTTTTTCAAAATTTATAATATTTAATTTTCATCCACTTTGAAGGAAACTGTTTCGTAAAAAGTCCTATATGTGACTTCCCAGATTTGATGGGAAGAAGAAAGGATACTAAACACCAGAGATTTATGCCCAGAAAACCTCTGCCAGCTTTAGAAATGGGTATACAACATTTCAATATATACCCAATGAAATTTCCTGGTGAGATTAAGTAGAATGGTAGTGTTCAAAGTCATTTCAATCAAACCATGCAATGCACTTTTTCTGCTGTGGCACTTGCCATTTGGAAAGTGCCAGAAATTCATATGGCTCCCACCCCAAAGTTGTTCCAGAAAATATTTAGTTCTCTTTTTCTTTGTGTGTTTTGTAAACCACCAGAGGTTTTTTTTTTTTTAGGAGTCAGGTAGATTCCAAATTGAATAAGAGAAATATCTTAGCTTAAATCAGCGAAAGGGTGAAGAGGCTCTTTGACTTTAAGAACCATTGAAAATTCATCTGACATCTTTCTAAACTCACTAGTTGTCTCTGCACTTAATGTTGAATTAAAGCTATTGGACAGACAGAGGTTACAGCCACCACTTTATTCAGTTGATTTCCCCAGTTGGGTAGAATCATTAATCAACTGAATGTAGTTAGATTTCTAGGTGGAGATTCTCTGTTGAAAAAGAACAACTCAAAAGAATTATTGGATGTAAATCTACAAAGTTGCCTTATCCTTACTTTATTTAGTCCAATACTGTAAGCACTGACTGTAACCTGTTTCTCAGATATTCAGATAGAAATTTTTGTAGTCTTGTCTTGAAATTCCAGGAATTGAAACTATTACTTTATCCATGCAAAACCTAATTATTCTCTATCTCCACATTGAAACAATGTAGGGATAGAGCTTCAAAAAGCAAAACATCTGCATTAATTAATATGCTTGTAAATTGTGAAAGCGTCAGGTAACCAAAATTAAAATGATACAAATCTGCTTTGATGTCAAACGAGATTGAAACAGAGTTAAGGGTTCTGTTTTCACCTTACTTAGAGAATGGAGATTTTCTGTGGGTGCCTTGTTATATTTCCTCTTGTAAGGGAACAACAGTTAGCAACAAGCTCTATCTGCTGTTCTAATGCAGATCCCTGAGAAATGCTTGCTCTAATCTTCCAGAGGGAAAGAACTGGTTAAAAAAAAAGCATCACGTTAATTCTAACATCTTTTCAGCTAGAGAGGGGGAACACGTCACAGGGAAAGAGTGAACATGTTAAAGTGATATTAATGTGATTGCATGATAAGCCTCTGGTTCTGAAGAGCATCCTTCTGCCGGTGCATTGCAGAAGAAGAGTACTTCCCCTCCATTTGAGCTGGATTGGAGGATCTCTGTAGAGAGAGTTAATTGAAATGCAGCACTAAAGCAGGGCTGTAGGCTCCCCATTGTTGTATTCTGAAATGTGGGTTCTCTTAGTTAATGCTTGACAATGAAATGCTGGCAGAAAACCGAAGAAATGGCTTCAGAAGAATTCATATGGAGACTGTATTCTATTTCCTTGAACATTGGTAGGAAGACCTGCTTGCCTTAAATTATGTTTGTGCATTTGGGATTTATCTCTGTGTCTGACAGGATCTTTTATTTGAATCAAATTGTCATTGGAATAATTACTGAATCATGTTTAGCTGTGCTGATGAGAAATGTGATTATTTGTTAATTGGGAGTACAATTTTAGCATGCCTTTTTACAGCTGTTGTAACAAATTATGTTTGTCGGCAATAGAGGCATTTGAACGATATTATTCATAGATTGATCTTGTTCAAGGAAACCAGTTCCACTCAGATGCATGATTTTCTTCCAGAATTGTCTTCTAAAATTAAAACTTGAAAATGTCTGTTGTAAATGCAAAGGGTTGAAAGAAAATGGTAGGTTGTATCTTTACTGGCTTGTTTGAATCTGTTTAAAATTGCATTATTTACATTTAATACCTCTATCTAAAATGTTTCTGTTTTTAATTTTAAAAAATGAAATGTTTAAATTCATTTCAGTTTCTTATTTGTGTGCAATTATTTGTCCTGTAGAATCACATAGAAACACAGAAGAACTTTCTAAATATGATTTGTGAATCAGTGTAGATTGGAAATCTGATATGAGTGTGGCCTTAAGAATGTATGTATCCTATATTTGATAGATAATTTTAATTGTTCCAAAGCATTTTTTCTATATATGTATAATAAGCAACTGTGTGGTAGTATTTTTTTATTCTACAGTCTATTGATACAGTCTATTTCTCAATATTGCTATTGAGAAATAATTATTTTATTTTAGATTTGCAATAGCTGTAAGTAGTAATAAGTTAAAGCTTTTAGGGTATTTATAGAGTGCTTTTTCTTTTTACTTCAAATATACAATCCAGGTAGTAGATTGTAAAAAAAAATATTATACCACAAAATAAACAGTATTGTTTGTCTTGCTATGGATTATATGCAGTAGAAAACATACAATGAAGACTTAAAAGCTAGCTGTGAACTTGTCAAATTCATCACTGAGCTCAAATTTAAAGATCTCACTTTGCTAGCTGATTTTTCTAACCTTCTGTAAGAGGGCAGCACAAGGATGGATATTAAAATGCATGTGCCTCTGGGTACAATATTCATTTTAATTTAATATGTTTGATGGCAGCCCAGAAAAAAGTATAATCCAGTAACAAGATTATGCATTCTATAGATATTCTTGTTCTAATGTCTTAGCTCCTGCTATATGTGTGAGGAAGTACCACTATTATAATTTCTTGCAGAAATCTGGTGATACTCCCTTATACCTCAATTCATGGCTCACTAAATGTATATAAAAGCCCTGTTATTTGCCATTCTTTATTACATTTTTTTTTTGCCAAATTCATGTACAATGCTTACACAATAGACTAGTTCATAATTTGTATTTATTTGTTATACCTGGATGTTTGGGGTCTGTTAGCTACTCCTAGTTCTGTAAATTCAATGGAAGAACAACATTAAAATCTTTAATAAAATAATTAAACATTTTTGAACAGCCATGGAACGATGGGAGAAAATTTACAGCACCTGGAATTTCCAAAACCACCCCTTAAAATAAGACACTGGTTACTTGTATTTTTCCTCTTGCTACTCAGCTTATCAATTTCTATTTAGAAACACTGGAAATATATAATGGAGTTCCCTAGATGTGTAAGAATTCACTATACCTAGAAACACCAATTTAGTTCTGCCTGTTGCAAGCACTGCATGGTCAAATTGATTCAATAAACACTTTGTAATAACTTCAATTGTAGTCATTAACCATAAACATTTTGTGAAATGTTATTTTTATGCCTCCCCCCCTCCTTAGTTCAATAAGATGTTAGGTGACAAAGGTAATTCATGAGTTTTAGTAGAAGCTATTGTATTCCAGGAATACAAGCATTCTGTTCCAACTCAAGGGCATAGTCAAAGTCAACAGTGGTTGATTTTTATTTATGACATTTCCACATTGCATTGGTTTTGCTGCTCTTCTCTGTTCTTGCTGACCAATGGGGAATTGAGAAGTTTAGCTCTTCATTCTGCACCCCACCTTCCATCCTCATACTTTCCTTGCTGTATTGCAGGGGTGTCAAACTCGCGGCCCACAGGCCAGATATGTCACGTGCTGGCCCCGTCCTCGCCTGGTTTAGCAAAGGGGGGGTAAGTCCCAATATGTCACATGACTATGCTGTGACAATGCGAGTTTGACACCCCTGCAGTATTGGCTTTCACAATAAGGAAGCAAAACAAGTGCTTCTATGATGATGGAAAACCATCTTTCTCTCCCTAATTACTGAGGGGGGAGTAGCAACATGGTACTAGAACACTTGGGAGGAAAATCTAGGAGATGAGAATCCCTGCTTGTAAGATTCTACAGTTCCAATAGAAATACTGTAAAGGTGTCTTCATAGCATTCCCTTTGGAACAGCAGCTGAAATAGGATTGGCTCAGCTGCCCAAACCCTGCCAATTATGGGGCCTGCAAGCATCCTGGAGACAAAGGTATAAAGTGCTAATCCCAAATTGGCTCAGTCATAACATGTGGAAAAGGTATTAAGAAAAACCACTGCCTGAAAGCTGCTACAAACTAATGTAGTAGAGGTTATGTATGCTGAAGAATATTTCATCCAATTTCAATAGAATGTTCTTATGTTTCCAAAATGTAATAGTTACAAATTACTGTAGTAACTCGTAATTTTGCAAAAGTGAGGCCAATTTATCAGGAAAAAGTTGGGCTAAGTATGTGCAGTTGGCCTTAAATTCTAGGTACTTGTATTTGGAATTAAGTCTGCTTGATTTTAGTTGAAATCAACATGCTGCATTGGACTTGAAACAGGATGGCCATGCACAGATCCTTATTAAACTATAAAACCCATCAGGTGTCCTTAGACCAATCACATTTTCTCTTCCTAAATAATGGCATATCTTTTATACTATGCCAATGCTGGACTAAGTCTAGGCAGACCCAGGCTGGCTGATTTGCTAAATTATTTACAGAACTGTTAATTTCACAGTAGCAACTCTGGGTGGCATACAAAGATTACAACCATCACAATAACACCTGAAATAAAACCAACCAATACCAACAGAGCTTGCCTAACTGCATGTTCCTGAAGCCTGGACAAACTGCCAGGATCTTCAGAGCTTTTCAAAACAGGCTGTTCAAGACTTTGCTCAGCTCTGGACATTTATTGGGTGACTTTCAATAAGTCAGTCTCTTTGGCTTAATCTACCCCACTAGTTGGGGGGGTGGGGGGATTGGGGGAGGGTGTACATTGCCCTGAACTCCTTGGTGAAAGACAAAAAATAAATAAAAACAAAATATTATTGTCTTGATTTGAACATCTTGGAGGAATTTTTTAAAAAGAATTGATGTTTAAAAAGTGGTGTCTAAAAATATATTACTCTTTTCCTTATGTTTTGTTTTTAGGTTTTGTTACTCTGAAAAAGATGAAGATGAAAACACTAATAAATTTGCTCAGGAGAAAGTCAATTATTTGTTTACATTGCAAGATTTTATTGTTAACAGTGTCTCATCTCACAATAGTCTATTCCACTAGGCTGGTTTCAATATTTTCAAATAAGTTGTAGTATATCATCAAAAGAATTGCAGAAATAATATTGAGAGAGTTGATTGAATTTGAAAACATACTACTCTTAATGACAAACACCTGTTAGGTATAATTGTACACTACTTGTGAAATATGACTCAGGATCTCAATAGGTTAAAGATTTTATGTTCAGCTAGATGCAAAACTTGTATATAGTAATAGAATCAGTGGGCATTTTAAAATATTAATTTTATTCTGAACATTATACTTATGGAATATGATTTTCACTTTGAGGAGACAGATTAAATGTGTGGCCGAATTGGAAATTTATGATAACAGAACAATTCTAATCCCTACTTACATGAGTATGGTTACAGTAGAGGAAACGTGCCCTCACAGTCAAGGAAAAGTATCTCCATAGATACTGTTTTTATGTCTAGGCAAAAGACCATGGTAAAAACTTGACGAATGTAGAAATACTTTTAGGTATATGCAAATAGTGTATTTAGAATGTTTTAGACCTTCTTGGATTTGGAGTCCCAAGTTGTCTTGCTTCCTTCACAGGTCTTACTTGAGATCCCTTTGCACTCAGTAGAAGCCGTAGTGAGAATTTTACTTCCTCTTTGTATAGTACATAACCTACCTGGTCCCTCCCTCCACCACACACACACATACATACACCCTACTAAGGGCTGGGGCTTAAAGTCCAAACTGGCTGTTACAAAGGGAGTAGTCCAGATTCCCTTTTCAGAATCCAAATCCAGCAAGTCCTAGGAAGTTAAAGCTAATTAAATGCACCAACAGGAATACTCCAATTTCCAATCTAGGTTGATGACAAAGGGACTAAACCACCTCCAAACAATCTCTGAACATGCTTTTCCAACTTCTGAAGCAGAAAAAGAGACAGCACATGCAAACTATAGACTCACTGCAGGTGACCCTTGCAATGCCAGAGGAAGTGTCAAAACATGTGACACAAATGCTACAGTTTGTCAATTTCTGTTCTTGACAGACCAAGACAAATTAGATAAAGTTAATAAATCCTTGTCTCCTGCTGCTCCTGAACTATGGTGGCGCACTGGTTGGAATGCAGTACTGCGGGCTACTTCTGCTGACTGCCGACTGCCAGCAGTTCGACAGTTCAATTCTCACCGGCTTAAGGTTGACTCAGCCTTCCATCCTTCCGAGGTTGGTAAAATGAAGACCCAGGATGATGGGGGCAATATGCTGACTCTGTAAAACCACTTAGAGAGGGCTGTGAAGCACTGTGAAGTGGTACAAAGGTCTTCACCTAAGTGCTGCTTGCATTTGAGTCAGCAAAAACAAATTTGATGTAAATACTCTTTCCCCAAAGCATTCAACTCAAATGAATAGACTGTATTTTCTTACTGGCAGTGATAAAATGATTAGTATAACTAACACGAAGGTCTGTCTTCAGAACTACAGATTAGGGCATTGCAGTTCTTCAGATTTGATTTGGTTTCAAAGGATGTGGATGTATCCCCTGTCTTTAAGTATTTAAAATAGCTATGTCTGTTTGGAGATTTATATATCAACTATATATAAATCTGTTCTCAGTGATTGGGATGCGTTTGTAGTTTATGCTCTGTGAGAAACAATGTATCCAATGGCTCTTACAAAACCAGAAATAGTATCCCCCACATTTAATTTTGTTTAAACTAAATCCTGTTAAAATGTTGGGGATTGTATTACATTTATATTGTGTCTAAATTCTCGTTGTCCCTGGAGCCAGCGGTCAGGCATGGGCAGTCCAGCGCCAATATGCAGGATTGAGTCAGTAACTGAGAAGCTCTGCCTCCACTCTCTGCTTCCCAGTTTCCTGACTCAATCCAATCGAGCAGGACACGTTAGAGCTGAGCTCTAGCAAGGTTTCATTCCTTGCCTTGTTCTTTGTCTTTTCCCAGCTTGGCTGGTTGATTAACAGCGAGAAGAGGTTTGCTCCCAAAACCGCTGTTTGTGAGGCTGCAGGTTCCCTGTTGGTTGAGCCTGGCCTCACTCTCTTCAGAAAAGGTTTTTCCTTTTCTCTGATAAGCCAGGATTGGCTTCCTGATTGCCTGAAAGGCTTGAAAATTGGAGGAGGGTGCTGGACGGAGTCCCGCCAGCCAGAGCCTCTCATAGCTGCCTCTGCTAACAGCCACCACTGTTTGAGACTCTCAGGACTTCAGCGTTCATCTTCTGGTCGGTATAAGGGGCTTTTCTGGAGGCAGGGGGTTCTTGTGGGCATTCAGCTGCAGCCCTTTCCCCCTCTCACCCCCCAGGCTTGATTCGGGGGGTCGGGAGGCCACTTTTTCTCTGGATACAGGGTTCGAATCCTCCCGATGGCCATTTTAGAAGTTCTGGTGGCCATTTTGTTTCAGCCTCATGGCCATTTGGGCCCATTTGATTACAGGCAGCCGTTTTATAGGTCTCTGTAGGCCCTTTTTCAGGCATGGATGCTAGTAAAGCCTAACATGGGACAATCATAAGCTGTCCTTTTGCTGAATCCCATCAGTTTTTAAGCCTGTGGAAAGCTTTAAATCTTATAGTAATTCCTTCCTTTCAGTCTGTTTACAGGCCACTCCACCCCAAATTAAGACCTCAGGATGGCTTCCAGGAAGACTCCCAAGGCTTCTTCCCACCATCCCCATGGGGAATCATCTAAAGAAGCTGATCCTGTTCCAGCTAAGAAAAGCAGGAAAACTCACCACACTTCTAAGGCCTCCAGGGCTTCTCGCCCTAAGGCCCTGACTAAAGAGGAACTAAAAAGGCAGCAAGCCATGGAAAAGGCCATTCAAAAAGCGCTTAAAGCAGTTTCCTTCCAAGAAGGGGTGATTCTCAGCCCCCGGCCTACTCCAACCTTAGCACCTTCTGAACCTGTAGTTACGCCTGCAGAGCTTCCTGATAATACCAGGGCTCCTTCACCTGCTCTTTCTCCAGATAGAGAATCCCCCCCTCCAAAAGATACTGAGAGGGTTGATGAGGCCCTGTTTGGGGCTCAATCTAATTCCCCCCCCAATCCAGATAGGGACCCTGTTCAGGATCCTCCAGCCCAGGATGTCTCTTCCTTGGCCCCTCCTCCTCCTCCTCCTCCTCCTCCTCCTTTACAAGAGGCTCAGGTTTCTACCAATCTGGCTTCTTATATCCAAGAGGCTATAAGGATGGGAATCAGGCAGGAACTCCGTCAGAGAACATCTTCTTGGGTTTCTAGTCAGTCTCAGTCCCTGGTGGATGTAGAGGGGTCCATTCTCTCTGAAGGAGATACGGGATCAGGATCACCATGATGCAGGGTTTGCCCGGGCCTGTTCCCCAGATCACTCGGTAGGGGATTCCACTTCTATACCGGATCCTCTGGACCAAGAGATGTCTGAAGATGAGGACTTGGGCCCGGACCAGCCCGCTTTTGTGGGCCTCTTTAAGCCACAATTGTTCCGCTCCTTGTTGCATAAGGCTAAGGCTACTACGGGCCTGGGAGTTTCCCGCCTATCGTAGTGGCTCAGGAGAAGGGTGCTCCCTCCTCCTCCTCTGTGGTTCTCCTCTTTGAGGTGCCAACAATTGAGACGGAGGAGGTCCCTGGCCCTAAACTTTTTAGGGAGGTCCTACAATGCCAATGGTCAGCCCCTGCTTCAGGCCCTTGCCCAAATTCGGTGGATAAGAGGATTTATAACTTGGCCCCCGAGCTCTCTTCTTTATTACAGATCCCTGCCGTGGATCAGCCAATAGCAGAATTGTTAGCTTCAGCCAACCTTACGGGCCCTCCGGAAGAAAGCCTTCGCCCTGAGGATAGGCGCATGGAGCATTCCTTGGTAAGATCTCACCAGGCTACTGCCTGGTCGGTTAAGGTGTCCATGGCGGCCTCTTTCTTTAACAGGGCTTCCATATTGTGGCTTAGACAGTTGCAAGCTAGGCTTCCAGTCTCGGATTTACGAGCTCAACAAGCAAAATCATTGTGGCCTTAGAATTTTCAGCGGATGCTACATTAAACGCCTCACACTTTGCTGCCAAGGCCATTGGCTCTTCTGTAGCGGCCCGCAGGCTGCTCTGGCTTCGTCAGTGGCAGGCTGATACTAAATCAAAGTGGCGCTTGGCATCTTCCCCTTTCGCAGGTTCCAAGCTATTTGGAGCCTCCTTAGACCCCCTCCTTGTGGAATCCAGAGACAAGCGCCGTGTGCTCCCGGCTTTGTCCCAGGGTTCTGATTCCAGAACCCAATCTTCCTTTTGCTCCTTCAGGGGTTCAGACCCCTCCTATGCAGGGACTCGTAGACAACGTTTTCCCCCTGCCAGACAGTTTCGGCCTCAAGACCGCCCGGGTCCTTCCTCTTCCAAAGGTTTCTCCCGTCGACCCTTTCGAGGCAACAGGGGGAGGGGTTTCCGTAAGTCCCGCTGACGGTCTGGTTCCGCTTCCCATTGGCAGCCGCCTGGTGTTCTTCGCCAGCCAATGGGAGGCTACCTCATTGGACGTTTGGGTGAGAGAGACTATCAGATTTGGCCTCTCTCTCAAATTTATCTCGATTCCCCCAGACAGGTTTCTTCGCTGCCCAGTCTCCCAAAACAAAGCCACCAAACACCTCATGGAATCTGCCATCAGTCACCTCCTCGAGATTCGAGCTATCGAGCCTGTCCCTCCGGGGCAGCTCGGACTTGGCTTCTATTCTCGATTGTTTATCATCCAGAAATCTTCGGGGGATGGAGAGCAATTCTCGACCTCAAGGCCTTGAACCGCCGGATAATTTACCGGTGGTTCAAGATGCAATCCCTCTAGACCATCCTGGAGGGCATCAGGAGGGGAAATTACCTCACGTCAATCAGTTTGACGGAGGCATATCTCCATGTTCCCATCCTTCCAGAACACCGTCGTTTCCTCAGATTTTGTTTCGTGAACAGTCAGTACCATTTTCGAGCACTTCCCTTCGGCCTCTGCTCTGCCCCGCGGGTGTTTACAAAGCTGATGGCTGCTCTTGTGCCCATCTCCGGACAATGCTGGTAAGGATGCAGTTCTACCTAGATGACCTCCTTATCCAGTCTGTCTCGGAGCAGTGGGCTCGTCAGGACCTGGCTTCCACTGTCCAGGTCCTGGAGAGTCATGGGTTCTCAGTCAACTGGGCCAAGAGCCATCTGGTCCCAACTATCCACATCCATCATCTGGGTTCCATCATAGACACGAGAGATTGCAGAGTCTATCTTTCTCAGGACCGCCTGGCCAGTCTGCGGTCTCTGGTCGTGTCAGTGAGGTTGGGGAGGAGCTCTTCCCTGGCCTCGCTGTCCCATCTCCTGGGAAAGATGGTTTCCTGTATAGGCATTGTCCCGTGGGCCCATCTTCGCTGCAGGCAGCTTCAGTGGTTCCTCCTTCCCTTCCAAAGGCAGCGGTTAGTGTCCTCCCCCCGGAAGGTTCCTTTTCCCCCCAGAGTCTTCCGGTCAATCAAGTGGTGGACTTCTCCAGCCATCCTTCAAGGGAGGGAGTTCCACGTATCCCGTCAAATGATCATAACCACGGACACCAGCCTTCACGGCTGGGGGGCCCTTCTGTCCTCCTCCCTAGCGCAGGGACGGTGGTCCAAGGCCGAGCTCAACCACAACATAAACTGGTTAGAACTCCGGGCCATTCACCTTGCTCTTCGGGCCTTCGAGGACAAGGTTCTAGACAGGCACATTCTCATCAGGACAGACAATGTGGCAGCCAAGGCCCATATAAATCGCCTAGGGGGGACCCGCTCCAGTCACCTCATGCGGGAGGCAGAGAGGCTAGCGACCTGGGCAGAGACACATGTGAGATCAATTCAAGCAGCTCACATTTCTGGGGTGGACAACTCTCAAGCGGATTGGTTGAGACGATCGACATTGGATCCAGGGGAGTGGTCCCTCAACACAAATCTCTTCAGGGAGATTACATTTCATCTAGGGATTCCCGTAGTAGATTTATTTGCAACCAGGTCCAATCGACAGGTACAGAGATTCTTTTCCCGCTTTCCGGAACCAGGGGCGGAAGCCGTGGATGCTCTCCATAGCAATTGGCCTCCCGGGCTGCTGTACGCCTTCCCTCCCCTTCCCTTGATAGCCAAAGTCATTTGGAAGTTGCTCCTGGAGAAAGCGGAACTAATCCTCATCGCTCCACACTGGCCTCGACAACCCTGGTTCGCGGACCTGAAATCCCTGTCCGTGATTCCTCCTTGGCGCCTCCCAGTAGCCAGGCTGGTCCTTCGTCAGGGATCTGTTCTGCATCCAGACGCAGCATGGCTTCAGCTAACCGCCTCGAGGTTGAGCGGCGACTGCTGACCGATCGACGACTTCCTTCTACGGTGATCAATACCATTCAGGCGGCTCGCAGACCGTTGACGACACGGATCTACGACTTCACATGGCGAACTTTTTCTTCCTGGTGCAACAAGAATTCCATCTTCCCCACCTCTGCCTCCACAGAGCATGTGTTAATATTCCTACAGGATCATCTGGAGGCAGGCTTGGCCCCTAACACCCTCCACAGGCAGGTAGCCGCTCTGTCATCCATCCTTTGTTGTGGTTCAAAAAGGTCCCTCTCTTCTAGACCCCTCATTAGGCAGTTTCTATGGGGGGCTTCTAACCTTTGGCCAGCCCCTATCCACAGGTATCCCTCGTGGGACCTTCCCCGAGTTCTAGACTCCCTCACACGGGCACCCTTCGAACCCCTTCGGGAGGCGGGGCTTAGGTTCCTAACCTATAAGGTGGCTTTTCTCTTAGCCATCACCTCGGCTAGGAGGGTCTCGGAGTTGGCCGCTCTGTCCATGAGGGATGACCTTTGTATCTTCCATCCAGACAGGGTGGTCCTTAGACTAGACCCCATCTTTCTTCCCAAAGTCAATTCCCCTTACCATCGTTCACTGGAGTTGGTCCTCCCTGACTTCTGCCCTCACCCATCCCACCCTAGGGAACATCTTTGGCACTTCTTAGATGTTAGGCGAGCTCTTCGCATTTACTTGCGCAGGACTTCCTCCTTTAGACAATCAGAATCGCTCCTGGTATCCTTCCAGCCGGCTTCTCTCGGCAGGAAGGTTTCAGCGGCTACATTGGGGAGGTGGATTAGGGCCACTATCGCCAGAGCGTATGAAAGTCAGTCTCTTCCAGTTCCCCACCGCATCACCGCCCACTCTACGTGTAGTGCGGCTACTTCGGTGGCCTGGGCCACTCAGACATCCTTAGAGGAAGTTTGCAGGACAGCCGCCTGGCAATCTCCCACCCCTTTCATACGTCACTACAAGTTGGATCGTTTCACCTCCGCGGAGGCTGCCTTCGGGCGCAGGGTCCTTCAACAGGTGATCCAGGCTCCACCTTCCCCAGCTCGGGCGGGTCCCTCCCTATAGGTTCTGCTTTGGCATGTCCCATGCCTGACCGCTGGCTCCAGGGACAACGAGAACGGGCGTTGACTTACCTGAACGCTCCTTCTGGTTGTTCTGGAGACAGCGGTCAGCCCCACCCTGTTAGGGCCCGTGCTGGTTCGGTGGTTCCTGCGGCTCTATCTTTCCTTCTTGTCAGCTCTACGTGTCAGTCAGCACTATCGTATTTCATCAGAAAACTGGGAAGCAGAGAGTGGAGGTGGAGCTTCTCAGTTACTGACTCAATCCTGCATATTGGCGCTGGACTGCCCATGCCTGACCGCTGTCTCCAGGACAACCAGAAGGAGCGTTCAGGTAAGTCAACGCCCGTTCTCAGAAACTTGACATTTTTGTATCACCTTGACATCCTTGTAGAAATTTTAAGGTGAAATCACTGAAAAAATTGTAAGATTCCGAGCAGTTGGGAGTTCTGGAAAAATAATTTGATACACAGAATGCTTGTGTTATTTTTTAAAAGTACTTGAAATAACTTCTGTGTATTGCATTATTTGTAAAACAGTTGGGATTATGGTACATAAGATGGGTGATTATGTAAATATTTAAAATAAATAGCATGAGAGAAAGAGATTGAAAAACTATGGTTTTGAATAATCTATAGTTTTTGCTTAACCTTTTGAGTTTTAAAAGCTGTACTTCACCTGAACCAAGCACAGGTAGAATAGTATCTCACTGACAGTTACTCTTTTAATATTCAGTTGTGATTTGCTACTTTATCTCAACCTCCATTTAGCAATAATGCTAATTATTTATGTGTGCTTATGTCCAGGTAACATTCCATCTTATTGCAGGCATTTTATCTATTACTTTATATCCCAATATTCTTCCAAGAACCCAGTAGCAGCTTCAATGGGAATCATTCCCACAGTGACAATACTGTAAAGTAGGTAAAGGCTTGGACCTGGGTTAGCCTGGAGCTTGTCATATTATTGACCTCTGTGCCATGCTGGCTTTTTATCCAACTATCTTCCAAAAAGTATGAAAAAAGTATGACTATATTTCATTGGAATTGCAGGCTTGTCAAAAGAAAAAGAAATCTTATTTGAGCAAACCTCAGATTTTCAATGCCTTGTTTGTTTGGGCTCCAATGCAGTTTGTTTCCTCTTTGCACAGGGGAGACAGAAGAGCAGGTGGTATTTGTTCAGAACTTCCAATTAATACTGTTAAGTCCTTGCTCTCTTGGAAGATGCTAATTAATTGTGGGTTGTTATGGAGACTGGAGAAATCTGACTGAACCTGACAGATTAGTATTCAGAAGAAATAGGAGCAGTATCCTTTTTCTTACAAATTATGATTTCTATGACAGATGTATTTGTACCCACAAACTCTGAATCGCAAAAATGAGTTACCAAACATTTAGCATTCCTTCCCCACCCACCCCCAGTGATTGTGAGTGCATCCTGCTGGAGTACTTGGAAATCTTCAGGTTTTGTTACCTTTGTTAAACTTAACTAATAGCCATCTCGGAGGGAGGAAGGGAGGGAGATTCATGTAATATCTTGAGTTTTGCTTATTTTCAACTTTACTGCTGCTTTCCAGAGTGGTTCCAATGATGGTTCTGAGATTTTTGCAGGGAAAGTTTCACTACTCAGTCAGGGGTGTCCACATATAGAGGATCAAAAAGTTCAAGATAGCAGCCTAGATGGTGCCAAAGGTCAAAACCATGCAGTTGAACCTCTGCACATTTTAATTGCCTGTGCTCGGTAGTAGCATTTGTATGTTCAGTTAAAATATTTTGCAAGCTCACATTGAATTATAATGGTCTCATTTAAACATTTAAACTTTAAAGCCCTACTGTAAAAGAAAATAGTCAAATTGTTGTTGGGGGCAATAAGCTGACTTTGTATAAATATAAATATACAAAAGTATGAAAGCTATTGCTAAACGCATTGTAAGCCGCCCTGAGTCTCCGGAGAAGGGCGGCATATAAATCAAATTTTTAAAAAAAATTGCATATCATGAAAAATTTAGTGAAAACAAAATTAATATTTATTCTAGTACCAATTGAATGATACCACTCTAAAAGGTGTTGGTTCTTTACATGGAAAAAAATTGACATTTGTCTTTCATTATGTCACATTTTTAAAGAAAACTCCATAAACTGGGATAGTCTTCCAATTGTGTGTGTGTGTGTGTGTGTGTATCTAAAAATACACATTTGTTAGAAAAGTAAGAATAATGCGCCGTATGCATTTTTCACATAAAATAATGCTCAACTTTTAAGTCTCATGTGGTGTTAGATTAGCTGTTACATTTCACAGTGTTTGCAGATGTTGGTATGCTATTGTGGGAAAGTGCTAGCTTTCTGATTGCACCTCCAGTTAAATATCTATCATGGAAAGGAGTTACTGCCAAGGAAAGCAATACAAGCAGTTTCCTCTCTCCTGTGTTGAATAAGATGAGAACAAATCCTGCAGCACAGTGGTCTGTATCCCCTCCCTTCCTTCCCATTGCAAGTTGTTTATTAAACCAGAGTTTTTCTGGGAGTTGTTCTTTTCCGTTTTGAATGCTTTGACGAAAAATCAATTTTTGCTTTGAAGAGCTCTGAAGCAACATAATTTGGATAGACTGATGGACAATTAATGCTTGTTATATGATGAGTCCATAAACCTTGAATTTGAACATTGGTAGGTTTCTCTGCCTTGTTGAAATCAGCAGCCTAGAAACAACCTTGACAGAAGACAACATTCTTGATGGCCAGATCTAGGATTTGAAACTTTTAGTTTTCAAATAAAAGATGTCTGTTTCATTAAGTGCTGATTTTTGAATATTTGAAGAGGACCTGTATGGATATCTGTTGCTTGGCAATTCAGAGGATATTTCTGTGCAATTCGAAATGATAAACAGATGAGAATGCTATGAAAAGATAAATGGTAAAGAGAGAGACCATATACTTGGATGCAACTACAATCAAAGATTCTAATTAAAAACACTTCTGGATCAAGTACATATCTAGTTTCTTTTGATTTGAAGGACCAGCTATTAGAGAAATAGTGAATGTCTTTTGTGCATCAAGAAATAGGTTGTGCTTTGAAATTTGCTCAGCAAAGTATACAGTGAGTCTTCAAGAAATTCACTGCTTTTCTTAATGAAATAAATGTGATTTAACTTTATTCTTGTAATGTTGTGGTGTTTAATAATTTTAAAAAGGACTCACTTTTAAGTAGCATTGGATACTAACTGCAATCAAGATTTCAAGAGAAATACTGTATAGATTTCATTCTAGGAAACGTTAAAATTAATGTGACGACACCACCATGTCGCAGCGTGGATATTCAAGAGATGGACAAGAAAATCATCACCAGATACTTCGCAGAGTCAGTCATTTCCGCCAAAGGGTTACCTCAACTATTCAGCGATCTCTTGCAAAAAGGCATGGAAGAAATTACGCTTCCCACACCTGGTCGGGTGAGAACTGGCCCAAATTATTTTTAGCATATAACTACTATCTATAAAAGTGTAATGCTTGTTTTGTAATGCTCATTCTTATGGCATTTGTCTCTATTTTTCTTCCCCCTCCATTTTCTCCATATTTATTCCACCATTATTAAATAAGCTTTAAAATCTGTTCTTAATTTATTGGAAATGATATGTACATCAATTGTTTATATTAGTACCCTGCTGGATCATTAAACAACTTGGGTTTTCCTCTATCTAAGTTCATTCTCATCAGAACAAATCGAGCCTGCATGCCTTAGTATAAATGGTTTTCATTTGAAGTCTTTCTTTTAACTAATATACTACACTGCACCATTTTGAATGTTTTTATTTTCTGTGGTGGTACTGATAGGCCTGTCTTTTGCTGACCAAAGATCATTTAAAAATGGAATTAGCATCAACTAAGTTGATATCCTCAGAGTTTCTAAATTAACTGTTAGTAAGTGTACCTTCAGATACAGAATAACTAACTTTTAGTATTTCATCATTTTAAAGACTTACATTAATAAAACTACCAGAATCAAGCTTTGGATATGACTCAGTCATTTAGTTCTGCTTGTATAGTTTGCAGAAAAGAAGCTATAGGGTTTGGAATTATTTATTTATTTACTAAATTTATATGCGTCCCATCGTGCTGGTCCAAAAATGATCCACAGTTATCTGCTAAGCTAGGGTCTCTAGTGGATTTGTTTGCTTCGTAATGCTTGTTTTTTGTTTAATTTTTGTTTATTTTTTTTTTGCATACATACACAAACACACAGCTGTAATAAACCTTATTAGATTTCTAACCTGGTTTTTCATCCATTTGGCTCTCAATGAAATCTCTCCAATACCATTTGAAGGATGTTCATCCCAAAGTATATAGTTAAAGGTCTACAGAGATTCTCAGTCATGCAGGATATGGTTGTCCCAAAGGTGCTTTCTTTCAAAAGGCAACTGGACTTCCTTGTTCTGCTAGAAGACGTTTTGCTTCTCATCCAAGAAGCTTCTTCAGCTCTGACTTAATAGTGGAGAATGATTGATTTATATTCCTTGCAGTCATGTGGTTATTAGCCGTCTTTGAAAGAAAGCACCTTTGTGTGACAAATTTATCTAATTCGTTAATTTGCTTATAGTTTTCTTGACTTAATTCTTATTTGCCTTTTTTCACTCATTTTATACTCTTTACATTCTTTTAACTGGTCAGTTTTGCCTCTATTTTGGGATGAAGTTTTACTCACCAAGTAGTTTGGAACGTCACAATTATTATAAATGTGAAAGTGACATTGGATGAATCCAATATCTTTAGAAGCTCCACTGAGTTGCGAACGCAATGGCTTCCTTTATCTCCCGGCACTCAATAACACAGGCTGACTGAAATCTTGCAGTTTCCTTGTAAGGAGCAGCTCTCTGGACCACAAATGGGTGATCGCTCTTTATCCAGAGATGTTCCATTAGATTTTGCTTGCTGCCAGACAGTTTTGGCTGCAACAGCATCTCTGCACCTTTGGTGAGGTCTAGTTCGCTATTCTTTGCCTAGAAGTCCCCTCTAATGGACTTTCTTCACCTCTTTATAACACGTTTTAACCTTACAGTACACTTGTAAGCCTATTAATATTTGTGTTTAAAATGACATACCTCTTGACTAGGTAATAGATAAAATATAGAAGTGAATTATGGATTTACTAACATAGTGACATAATAAATACAACATTTGTTGTTTAAACAGAATAATAAAATGCATAGCCATATTTACTTTGGATTATTGCTCAAAGCGTATTTGTTTATCCAAGGTGAGGGTATAAGAAGCCAAATCAAATATTCTAGAAAAATAACTTAGAAACTTATATTCATAATTAGAGAAAGCTGCCTTTCATCCTTGAAATGACAATATGTCAAAAAAAATTTTTTTAAGAGGTTTTCTGTTAAAATAACAGTATTTTCTTAATACTGTAATATCAATATATGATAATCATTCAGAACATGGGTTCCATGGCTATGGTTGAAATTATGGACAAATATATGGATCCCAACTGCTGTGCCTTTTTCTAACATCCTTGTAAATTTTTATATGAAAGAACTGTGCTTTACAGTTCTCAGAATTCTCAGCTCAGGGTGGTTTTTAAAGGGTGCAAGAATCAAGTGTTGCATTTATAGGCACTATTCTTGGACAGCAAGTCATCCCTGCTAGCAGGGGTGGATTTTACTTACCTTTACTACCGGTTCGCAATGGGAGAGCATGCACGCATTTCTGCGCTTGTGCAGATTGTCAATTATGACGTCCAGATGGGTGGGCAGAGCCTCCCACTGCTTTTACTACTGGTTCTAAAGAACCGGACAGAACTGGGAGCAACCCACCACTGCCTGCTAGCCTCAAGCCTTTTTCAGACAATTCCCTAGAAACCTCTGGTATAGAATTTGAGGAATCAAGAACCAAGTAAAAATAGCCTTCTTTCCTCTTTCTACTGATTGCACTGGTTTCCTTAGTGGAAAATGTCTCTGGATTCTTCCTTCTTGCTTGTTGATGGATCTCAGGATTCTAATGAAAGCAAAATAGATTCAGCAAGACTAGAGCATGTCTAACTATTCACTGCCATGCTCCCCTTAAGCTAAAATGTCTGGCCTAAATTTAGCAGAGTCAAAATCCTCCTTTACTGCATTGTCATCATCTGGATTAAAAATAATATAAGAAGCCTTTCTTAAAAGCCAAGACGAAAGTATTCATATCAGCTAAATAAGACACAAAAAACATAAGAAAAGGCTGGTTCTGCTGCTACTGTTGTGATTACTACAGCATAAGTACATAGTGTAGAAAAAATGAAGTTCAAGAAATTAAAAGAATTAAAAAATTCTTTTTCTTCTTAAAGAAAATACAAAATAAAACTGTCAGAAAACCAAGATCAACTACTGCAAAAACAGTGAAATCTCACTGAACAACTTAAGCTAGGCTTTCTCACTCAGTTAGTCAGACAGACTAACACACACACACACACACACACACACACACACACACACACACAGAGAGAGAGAGAGAGAGAGACAGCTCAAACTTCCTTAAAGGTTTGCAGTTCTGGAGAAAAAATGGAAGTACTCCATATGCCATTTGGGACTGAAAGAAAGATAGAATATAAATGTAACAAGTAAATAACAGAGAAACAATAGATATTAAAGCATGAACAATACTCCAAGGTATGCCCCCAACGATTGGATTTGCAAAATTTATTAGGTACCAGGACTAATATATCCTCTCAGAAGTATTTATACTTCAACAGGAATTGTTTCTCACCTTCCTCAACACCTTTATTCATATGTACAAATTATATTCTGGAATGTGAAATCAGGTGCTTTTAGAATATAGCAAGTAATGCCTCCTGGAACAGACATCTGGCCCATTTGTCCACCAGTTCACCCAGTGGTCAGCCAACTACACAAGGAAGTTCTGGTGAAGGGAAAATATAATTTCAAAGTAAACTACAAAAGTTCAGGTTATTTAATTATATAGTGCCACTATAAATGCACATTTATAGTGTCACATGCACTTTTATGTTTTTATTATGATGTGTACGTGTGGCTGGGGAAAGATGTTAGAAGTTCATGGTGTACCTCAGAAATGGCTGATTTGTACTTCCAATATTAATCTATTAAAATATACATGTACAGATTTACCATATATGTAAATGTTAACATATTATAGTTTATTGCTATTGAGATAATCCATAAAATACACTCAAATTTTATAAAATTTTGATTCCTGCTTCTGATGCCTTATTATTTTAACTTTGTAAGTTTTGTCTAATATAGCAATTGAAGTCATTTTATTAATGCACATTTCAGTTGTTATCTAGAGTTTTTCAATATTGGACAATTATTATTTTAGCTGCTAAAATTAGATGAGTTCCTTATTTTTAAGCTTGAGATTTGGTCATGTAATTAAATGCAGTAAGCCTAACTCTGAGAATTCAATTCTTTGTTTAGTCATGGTACTTATCTCCGCCCAACATTTATCCCAAAATGGAATAGCTTTATTGGATGACCATCACAATTGAACCCGTTCCCTGTTTTTTTTTTTTACATTTCCAACATTTGGAAGAATAATTTTGATACATGTATATGCCAATCTAATTGGACTGAAGTGCAGCCATGTACAATCTTTCACTGCAGTTCTTGCATTGAAGCAGAATCCATCCAGTTTCCATAATTTCTGCCAGTTTTTTTCCAGCATAGATTTACCAAGATCAGTATCCATGGAGTGACCTTAAACCATGGGGTGGATCTCCTATGTCAGTAATGGGTAACCTTTTTGCCGTTGCGTGCCAAAAGCGGGGAGAGTGTGGGGGGTCGTGGGTGCGTGTTCCCACATCCATAATTCAATGCGCCCCACCCTCCCGCGCATGCCCACATGACCCCCCCATTTCCCCCTGCTTTTGGCACCCAATGGCTCGGTGGGCCTGGTAGGCCCGTTTCCACCCCCCCAGGCTCCAGAAGCTTTCTAGGAACCTGGGGAAGGCAAAAACATCCTTCCCCATCCCCCTGGAGGTCTTCCGGAAGCTGGAAACAGCCAGTTTCCTGACTTCCGGTGGCACTGGAAGACTGAAAATCAGTTGGCCGGTGCGCGCATGCGCACTGGAACTGAGCTAGGGCAACATTTACGTGCCCACCAATATGGCTCCGCATGTCACTTGTGGTACCTGTTCGCCATCACTGTCCTATGTTATTTGTAGTAGTATCCTATACATTTTTGAGGTTATTGCTTTTGGTTGTTCTAAGTATTACATTCTGAAAAATGATATAACACCATATTGCTAAAGTTCTAATATTGCTATTGTTCAAAAGAAATTTGAGTTGATACCAAAAGAATCATATTAACTTACCACCTATTTGTTTATCTGTCTGATCTTTATTGAGATGTTCTTTATTTCAATAAAAATCTTTTAGTTTATAAAGATTGTGCTCTATCAAAACTAAAAAAGAAATAAAGAAAACATATATGCCTATCCATGTAGTTAATTTTAGATCAGAAGAATACTCTCAAGGTGTGGTTAGTAAAGTAGGCCTACCTGGCTTAAGTAAACATCCTGCTTAAAGTTACCATAGATAACTTTTATTGCTAAGAGTAATTTAAGGATGACAGGCAATTACAAATTGCTCTACATAGGTTATGATTTTAAAGGAACACAATTCATTGAGGAGTAAAATAAATCCTACTTGTGTGAAGATGAGTTATGCACATATTTCAGTAGAAGAAATAGAAAGTTACTATTTCTTTTCCTGTCATTGTTCTCGCCTAGTTTCTATGGTTCCTGGTAAGTACATAATTTCTGTTTTGATATCCAGGTTAGAGAATTCAAGTTACAGTTTATGTTATGTGACTTAGGTTAGCCTTCTGCAACTTGACTGTGGGAGTTCAAATCTATACATCTGAGTTCACTGAAATATGTGGGAAACACATGAGAGGTAAGGTCAGTTTAAGCACCAGTTTGGCTTAAAAGGCTATTTTGGAACAATTTAGACATTCAGTGCAAATGTGTATTGAGTGAGAGGCTGAAGGAAGAATTCTCTCTAATGTTGTATACTGACATTTATTGTAGACACAGATTAATCCAAAAGATTTTAAGGGAGAAGAAATGTGTCCAGTCATCTACATTCATCCACATCACCTTCTCTAACTGTGGTTCCTTCTTCAAGCACCATTTTCAGAATTTGAAGGGGAGAGAATTGTTCTTTATTGCATACATTGATGTGAGAGAAACTAAATACAAAGTGGAACAGTGAAAAGAATAGCTACTGAAAATGAATTAAGATTTGGGGAGGGGGTGAAAAAATGCATATGTTTTACAGGTAGTCCTCAATTTATAACCATTCATTTAACTACCGTATTTTCCGGCGTATAAGACGACCCTCCTTAGAGCCATTTAAGGCTCGTCAGAGCCTTATGGGCTGGTCAGCCTGGTTACAGGAGAATGAGACCCGGCGTATAAGATGACCCCCGACTTTTGAGAAGATTTTTGTGTGTTAGAAAGTAGTCTTATACGCAGAAAATACAGTACATTTTAAAATTATGACAACCTCATAAAAAGTGGCTACAACCTTTCTTCACACTTACGGCCATTGTACCAGCCTGAACATGGCTGGGGTTGCCATGTTTAAGGCCCCACCAGTACATAAAGTCCATTGATTAAATTGGAATTTGCTCATTCTTTAAAATTAGGGGACAGCATCACATTGTAGGAGACTGCCTTGTCAGCAGCCTTCAGTTCTCAAAAGTTAGATTATAAATTCAATATGTAGATAAGTAGTAATGCCTTCTGGTAACACAGTACTAGCTGCTTTTAACTGGAAACATAAGAGTTGCTGCTGTGAATTGGGTAGCTCTAAATCATTTCAATAAATGCATAAAAATCAACTATAATATCCACTTAAAAAAAAAAAACTAATGTTAACCAGTGATTTTTGCCATTCATTAGGGTTCCTCCCCAAGATGAAACTGATGGCAAGTAGGATGAGAAACAGCAAAACATAGAAATAAAATAGTAAAGAAATGGAAGTGAGATAGAATTTCATACTGACTGTGTGCCATATTTATACCCAAAAGGTAAATGTTAAAAAGAACCCCAAAATATTACAGTTATATGCACATCTGTACTTGAAGAATGGATAGGTGTATTAGGATTTTTTAAAAACACTGAAAACCTGTGGCAGTGCAGTGTCACCAAGAGGAATTTTAAAAAATACAATCCAGAAAGTAGTTTCTGTGATGACTGCAACCTTGACAGGATGAACAGTTCAAAGTGACACTTTAAAAAAACCTCTTTGGTGACTAAAGAATGGGAATCACTTTGCAGACATGCACATTATGTAATTTTTGATGGTTTTCAAGTACACTGCCTTTAAGGCATTTCTGCTGTTTTGAACATCTGAATGGTAATATATAGAGTAATGTAAAATAAAATAACTTCGTCTAGCTCTTTTGTAGGGCAGAGGCTCTTTAATATGGAAGTTATCCCTTGTGTACATTGCAGAAAAGTACATAGAGAAATAATATAAACAGCACTGTAAAAGGTGACGTCCCTTGTTACTCAGTCCTATTCTTTGCATCTGGGATTAAACAGGAAGTGTCGTAGGAAATTAAAAAATAAAGAGAGAAATCATTGTTCTAAACGGAAGATCTTTTGCAAGATTAAAACTCTTCTTTGGGTAAGGATATATTTCCCTTTGGATCTACAAAGGAGCTTAGGACACAGTTCAGTTCACTGTGTCCCTGTGTTATGAAAAACAGACATTTTATGGAGGCTGTTTTCTGTATGAATAGGGTTACTCTAGCTGGACTGCAAAAACTAGATAATAGCACTCAGAATATTTTACATATCTGTCCTGCCATTTTTTGGTTTTTCAGCCCATGTATAATTTCTGATTATTGACTTGCTAAATTTTATTTGTAGCTAATTGAATTTTTGTCATGTTCCATTCAGGCTTTTGGACTATAATAATCTGGCATAGATAGTTCTCAAATGTCAGGTACAAACTTTAGCTAGAAAAAGATTGCACTCTAACATTCTAGCTGACTAGATGAACAAGTTTGTTCACAAGTTCCTTCTTTCTCTTCCTCTTCAAAAAGCTCTTTGTTTGTTTTATATAGTAGACTTTCAAAATTATGCCATGCATTCAAGTGCAGAATTTCCATTGGCTGATAGGCAACATTGCTTATCAAGTTGAGGACAGTGGTCACCTATGGAAGGAATTTCAGGTGCTTTAAGGGAGAAATTGACACATTAAACATCTGCAAAAAATACCTATTTTGTTTTTTAAACATCTTCAAACCACAAAATTGCAAAATGCCCACAAACATTTGATTTCCACCCAACCTTTTACCACTTGGAATACTGGCATCCAGATTTGGTCCTAAGGGAATGCAGTCAAAGAACTGCTTGTCTTTGTTCCATTATTTGAAGAAACAAAATCAGAATGTGGCTGCTTGTAAAGAAAAATAAGTGGCTACCATTTATATGTTTATTTTATCTTTTTAGAAATTTCCCTTGAAACCTGAGAAATAGCAAGAGTTTAGGACTCACAGCCATGAGTGCATAGAACCATCAAATTAATTGTGTGTAGTCTGTGCATGAAGACAAAGCAAGACAGGAATAGTAGGAAGTATAACAGCAGCATGCCAATCTTAGAATAGAATAGATTTTTTTTTTATTGGTCAAGTGTGATTGGACACACAAGGAATTTGTCTTGGTGCATATGCTCAGTGTACATAAAAGATATGTTTATCAAGAATCATAAGGTACAACACTTAATGATAGTCGTAGGGTACAAATAAGCAATCAGGAAACTATCAATATACATCATAAGGATACAAACAACAAAGTTAGTCATACAGTCATAAGTGGAAGGAGGTGGGAGATGGGAACAATGAGAAGATTAATAATAATAGTAGTAGTGCAGACTTAGTAAATAGTTTGACGGTATCGAGGGAATTATTTGTTTAGCAGAGTGATGGCTTTCGAGGAAAAACTGTTCTTGTGTCTAGTTGTTCTGCTGTGCAGTGCTCTATAGCGTTGTTTTGACGGTAAGAGTTGAAATAGTTTATGTCCAGGATGTTAGGGGTCTGTAAATCTTTATATATTTTAAAAAACAGCTGGTACTGTTGATCCTCTGACCATGTGGTAGAATGGCAGACAAGTTGGCATACTTACAGTTGTGCACTGTAACCCTACCCTAGCTCTGGCCATGGTCTATCAATTCTCCGCCAATGTGATAGGTAATGGCAAATCTATAGGGATCCGGTATCTTTTGCGTGAATAGGAATGATATTCTGCTCTCCTTCATAGGCGGAGGTTCACTCCCCTCCTCGCCATGTTTTCCAGGAAAGGCTGAGAGTTGCTGCTATTGCTCCTATTTCCTACTTCCTTATGCTCTGTGGCTATTCACTAGAATAGTAAACCCTTGCAGATTGTCTCTGGAACATGGCTGGAAGGAAAGTACATCTCTTGATATGAAGGAAGGCAAATATTGACTCTTGGTGTAGCCTCTTGCACCTGGGCTTTGCTGTATGAGGCTGAAGCAAAAGAGCTACGTCATCCTCTGTAGGTCTCCTCTTTACCCTTTAACCAGGAGGGTAAAGGAGAAAGACCCACAGGGGCCTTTCTCACCATTTTCCCACCTATGTCCACTGAAAAGCTGTTCCTTGGTTTCTGCCCCAGGCTGGTCACTTCCTATCCAGGACAGCCCTAGGAGATAAGAATTTTGTTCAAATATTAAACTGGATCTGAAATCCCAAATGTTCAAGATTCTTTATTACTCACAGTTTTGACCCATCTTTTATAAATAAAAGAGAAAATATTGCATTATAAGTAATTTTTATTTTATTTTACAAAGAATATTGTTTTAACTTTATTGCTACTAATCAGATCAAATCTATTGATATAAAAACTGCAGATTGAATAGTTTTAGCATGTAGATGTACATGACAAAGCAAAACTGAAATTCTTAACAGCTGTTTCTCTCAGTTTCATTTATTTTTGTGCTTATTTGTTTTACTGAGTCCAAGTTTGCTAGTAAGTAATCTTGAAGTCACTAATTAACAGATAATCTGTTCAATAGTTACTTAAAAAGATCCAATGAAGTAAGAACTTTCTTAACAATAGTAGCTGGGAATTCACTGGGCTGCTTGAATTATATTTAAGGAGGACCATCTCTTTTTTAAAAAAATCATTTTATAAATGCCACTAAAATACAAATAAACATAATTAGATCATATTATGCTTTGTAATCTAATTCATCTGCATGAATAAGAAATATTTATAGGTCTCTACATTTCTGTAAAATCTCAATTATCACATTTTATGCCAGCATATCATGAGAATGATTGCATTTTTGCTACTTTAAAGAAGGATTTGTAAGGAGCGTAAAGAGAAACTTTGCCTTTATTGAAAAATAAAAAATCATAATTTATGGATATTTATTTGAGCATGTACAATTGTTATTGCGCGCACACATGTTTTTGTGAAGCTCAAACTATACATGGATATTTGAGTGCTGTATTTCTTGTCTGCCTTTGCTTTAAATGTATGAGATCTGGGGGTTTTATTTCAAGTGTGAACTTCCCTTTCCATTTCAAAGAAATGTTCCATTACAAAGCTCCTTAAGAGAGGCAACTATCAGGTGACCTCTGATGTTCTCTGAAGCTGAAAAGAGATGGCTCTACTTGATAGGTTACCATTTGTTAAAGAAGGGTTCCTTGAGGGAGGCTTTTGACATGCCACTCCAAGAGAGGAATTAATTTGTTTAGAAAATTGGGTGTTAAATTTGCCGAGGGACTGCCCTCATATTCTGAACAACCCACAACTCAAGATGGTAAATTCAGTGCATGTTTGTTTATGACCATAGAATAGAAAAGCAGGACTACGCCAGTAAAAGCTAACCCTTGCTGGATCGTTGACTTTAAATGTAATTAGAAGAAAAGGCAGTTTGTCCCACTGAGCTGGAAGTTTAAAGTGAAAGGCAAATGAGTTTTTCTTAAAGCAAGGCTCAAAATTTTGAGTACATTGAATTTTCAGTACATTGATTTATTGCAAGACTTTGAATTCAATGTTTTTGTTTTACAAGATTATTGCACTAATATGAGATCTTCTAAAGAAAAACAAAGGTTTGTCTGACTTTCATGGGTTTTTCCCCTCTTCCTCTCTTTTCCTCCTTTTGACTATTGTACTAATGTAACTGGTAACTGTTTAGTGATTTTTGTATATTGTGCTTGTTTTATAATATATCTTATATTTTTTATAAAATTAAAGTGTTTGTGTATTACAAAATTATTTAAAAATTCATTTGCATTTATTACTTAGAATGCTGTTTAAGTTACTTGCTACAGGATGATGTAAACAGAATGATTGCATATAGTTAGTTCCTTTATAAACCCTTCTCTGAAACAGGCTGTGTGAGACTAGTGCAGGCATGAGGATATAGTGCTTTTAAATGTTTTTATTCCACTGTTTCTCAAACTTTTTAGCACAGAAAGTTCACTCATGCACACAGAAGCATGTATTTAATTGAACTTAATTAAACTTTCTGTTGTAATCTTGCCTTTTAAAAGGGTATAAATGAAACATTGGAGACCCTCTTTTCAGTAAATAGTGAAGCTACAGTCCACTATGAAACTGAAAGCTTGTTTTTGTGGAAATTTGGGAGGAGGGGAGAGAAACCAAATACTGCTGAAGATTCTGTTCACGTCCTTTGCCTTGTATTCTCTTTGGTGTGCCTAACTGTTGCAAAGAAATACAGCACAGGATAGAGAACTGTGTCATGTCAGGTTGGTGATTTGTATTTTAACATTTCTTTTTTCTAAATAATTCTGTTTAGAGTAAGATTTACATTAAATGACAGTTGAAATCTTATTGTATGGTGTGAATGAACAGCCTTCTTTTTAGAGTAACTTCAGTCTTCCTAGGGTATTTTGCATTCAAGGCAATGTGATCCTTTTTATGGCATAGTTTCTGCTGAACATAATAAAAAATTGTGGTTAAGTAAACATTAAATAAGGTGAAACATAGCTTATAAAAAAATAAATTTTAACCATTTCCCAACTCCAAGTTTGCAATATTTTATGGGAACAAACTATTTTAGGTGAATTCTAATAAATATCTATTCAACTATTACTCGCTTTGGGATAAATCATATCAAAATAAATGTATCATCTTTCCACTAGAATTATTGTTCAACCCAGTTTAAGTTGCCATTGGGGAGGGAAAGATCTTTTCAGGTGCTTTTTCTGCAAATTGAGCTACTGTTAAACAACAGATGAAATTTCATAAAACTTGCATTATGGCATTATGCTAAAATAATATATAATATATTATTACAGCCACTGTAATAATCTATGAGAGAAATAATTGTATTAGCCTTGACTATCTTGAAGTTTATTCATTGTAAAAAAAAATACTATAAACTGAAAGACTACTCTTAGCCCTTTCTAAAATGTTATTGATAGTTCAGATTGTAAGGATATGAGAGACTCCCAACATCTTTCATGGTCTGTGGGACAATAATAGACATACACATGAGTTTGAGTGTGACTTACAATAGGAGCATGACCTTGTTAGCTTTTGATTGATTGTTTGTTTTAATTCTCAGTTGGGTTTAGTTTACAGATTCAATGTGAGTTCTCAATTGTTTAACATTACAAAACCTCATTCCTTCATTAGGTAATTATAAAGCAAAGTATAGATGACTCATTTTCTAATATAATCAGTCTAAAATCTCTTCAAATATTGAAATTTTAATGCTTAATTTTATTGATTAAATTGTATGCCACCTACAGCCTCTCTCTGAGGGAGATAGGTGATTAAGAAATTGAAATATAAATAAATAAGTTGCCTAATTGTTTTGTAGTTCCCTGGAGCTCCCCATTTTCCTGTTATTTCTATTATTGAAGTCATAAACAATTGATAATTGATAATATTATCAATGATATTTTAATAAAACCATCTTTTTCATCATAATCACGTTTATTAAACCTATTAATTTTAAGTGTGCAACAGATATGGTGCTTATATAATTTTCAGATAGAATATTTTGAAATGACAATCATTTGAAAGAGTTCAGCAAGGTTAAAAGAGAAAGAAAAACTAAGATTAAAAAAAGAAGGAAAGTGAAGGTGAATATTTCTATGGTTTTGCTATTTGTTCAATTTCTTTTTGAAACTAATTAATATTTTCAGTTTTTTTCTCGTCTCTGTTTCTGACCATTTTTGTTTGAGTTTGTTAAGGAGAGCTTTGTAAGGGAATGTTAAGTGAAGAAGACTCAAAATGACATCTGCTCCTTTAGTTCATTCAGTGCTTTGTAGTCATTTTCCACATAAAGATCCCTACAATCTAATCTTTTTCTAATTACAGCCTCCTTAGTTAAGAGTTAGACCAGCTGCTGGTGGAGATGAGATGGAGCCCAAAGGAATACAGAATTAAAGTTGGGCCTCAGGGCTTCAGCTCCCATTTGTAGCTGATGAATGCTATGTATTTAAGTCATAATATAGTGAACATTCTTAAATAAAATGAAAGATTCATGCTGTAGACTTATTACAAAAGATTCCCTTGTATTTTATGAATAGTATTTCACTTCCAAGACATGATTGTCAAATGTGTTTTATGCACTTAAAATAGAACGTTCTATCATTAGGTTTTCCTTCGGCTGTCCAATATCTCTGTTGTTAAGAATGCAAAAAATGTTTTCTTATTTATTTATTTTTTGCATTTCTTTCATTTATTTAGTAACAGAATTCAAAGATTCCTGACAGCTTTTTAAAAAAATACTTTTAAGAGCATCCATATTATTACTAATGGGGAGTTAACTGCTGCCCTTCCCAAGAAAATGTCTTTCCGATATGTTCATGAGTTATCAGAATTCATTTCCTAACTGGTCACTTCCTACATAGCTGAATATTCTGAGAATTCTACTTTCAGTTATCCCAAAGAAGAGAAGGAAGAGAAACATTTATTAACATGTTAGGAAAAACTTTATGTCCCTGCTTAATAAGTAGCAGTACCAGATCCATATGTGTGGGGGACAATGTGCAAGTGAGAAAGCTCTAATCTTTTTGTGTTCAAATAACTTGCTTGAAACTTGTCTAGCTTTGGTTCCAAGACCAAGATCTAGACAGCAGCAATGAATTATAGCCAGATAGCTTCTCAAACTAAGGTTGAGAAGGATAAATGGGAAAAAGTGTTATCCCTTCTAGTATTGCTGTTATGTTTTACATACCATAGGACTTTACTTTCAGCATTTCTGTTGTGTTTTCTGTTCCTGATGTCCCCTGCTTGGTGCTTTACTATGGACAAAGAATAACTATCGATTGGTAGTAGTGCTAAAAAAATTTAACAGTACTAGCAATTTATCTTGGCCATGCAGGGTAATAATATGCTTTTATATTTCTCTCATTAGATTTATTTCAGTCACTGATATCACTATTACTTTAATTTTCCTGGCAATATTCTAAAATGATTTGTTGATAATGTTAGCTGAAATAGATAATATATGAGATGAGAGTACCATATTTTTCAGAGTATAAGATGCACCTTTTCTCCCCCTAAAAGAGGGTGGAAATGTTGGTGCATCTTATATACCAAATACAGCCATTTTTGGCCTCCCGAAGCCCTGCCCCACTCATTCCATTTTTGTGAAAAACAGGCCCATTTTTTTGCTCGATTTTCACAAAAAAAACCTGAGGACCCAGTTTGTGGGGGCAATAAGCTGACTTTGTATAAAATATACAAAAGTATGAAGGCTATTGCTTAATGCATTGTAAGCCGTACTGAGTCTTCTGAGAAGCGCGGCATATAAATCTATTTTTTTAAAAAAAAAAAACGGGAGCATTTTTGCTCTCCCTGAGCCCCCAGGAGCACTCTGCAAGCCTTCCAAACCCTCTGTATGGCCTGTTTCTTGCAAAAATGGGGGTGTTTTTGCCAGTCCCAAGGAGCACTCTGCAGGCCTCCCAAACCCTCTTTGCGCCTTGTTTTTCTCAAAAACAGGGTGCACAGAGGGTTTGGTAGGCCTGCAGAGTGCTCCTGGGGGCTGGGAGAGGGCAAAAATGCCCCCGTTTTTGCAAAAAACAGCACACAGAGGGTTTGGGAGGCCTGAAGAGTGCTCCTGAGGGCCAGGGAGGGCAAAAACTTTTTATTTCTTACTTACCTCTTCGAAATCTTGGTGCATCTTATACACTGGTGCATCTTATAGTCCGAAAAATATGGTAATTGAATCTTATGTACATAGAGAATATTCTTTACCTCTGAGCTGTAGAAAAGAGACAGATCTTTTATGTAACATCCTTCCCTCAAAAGAACTCCCCATAGGCAATTTGTTTAAATGGAGTTAAGTCACAGCCAACACACACGGAGAGAAGGATAAATTAAATCTTCATTTGGTAATACAGGGGGGAAAAACCATTTCTTTCCCTTCCCTTTTTCTCTTAAACTAAGTTAATTGAGAGATATTAAACTAATTAATACTGCCTTATAACAATAGGTGAATATGTCCTTTTAAAATTCCTTCTCAAATGTTCTTCCCTCCAATTACAGGTAATCCCCGACCAATGACCACAATTGAGCTCAACATTTCTGTTGCTAAGTGAGACATTTGTTATGTGAGTTTTGCCCCATTTTATGACCTTGTTGTTAAGTGAATCACTGCAGTTGTGAATTTGGAAACATGGTTGTTAAGTGAAACAGGCTTCTCCATTGACTTTACTTGTCCGAAGGTCACAAGAGGTGATTGTATGACCATAGGACTCTGCAACTGTCATAAATACGAACCAGTTTCCAAGCAGACAAATTTTGATCACATGACCATGGGACTGTTGCAATGGTCATAAGTGTGAAAAACTGTCATAAGTCCTTTTTTTCAGTGCTGTTGTAACTTCAAACAGTCACTAAATGAACTGTTGTAAATCAAGGACTACCTGTATTCCTTATATAGGATTGAGCTACAGTTTTTATAGCAGAGTCCCTTGTGCAAACAATAAGATCACTGTAATCAGATCCTTCTCTGTGGCTGCTCTCTGTATTATCTAACCATTCTCCCTGATCACCATGTTAAATTTTATCAACCCAGGGCTTTTGTTAATTCCCCCAAAATTAACAATTGGAGTTCTCTCCAATACATCTCTGTTTCCATGTGTCTGCACTTTTATATGTGTTAAGCAAAATTTCTCTTTTTCTGCATAGGCAATCTTGATGATCATGGATCTATGCAATAGTAGTGCTGATTTTTTCATTATAGGTCTAGGTATGTATCTTTAAAAACTTGAGCATTCAGTTTCCTGTATGAAAATATTATCCTTATAAGTATTGTGGCAGCGGTGCTGTCCATGGTACATCTCTACTGTAGGTAGTTTAATGAAGTTGCAAAAGTAGGTAGTTATAGTTCATGTTTACATTATCAAACTACTCCTTATAATTGTAGAGAAATAGCTCTATTATTAGTATTTTTGATTTATACAAAATCAAAATACAGTCAGTAGTACTTAACTGATGAATTTATGTGAGGTAATAAAACTGGTTAATTGGTGTTAAATTTATCAGCACCCATGTTCAAAAATGTAAGATTTGTATTACTATACTGTTCTTATCTTACTGTCTCTTTAATATGATTTTCATTCCCCATGCAATACGTCCAGAGTAAGTGTAAAATACCACACCCAGTGAAAGAAACTGAAACCAGAAAATCTGGTTTCAACACTGCTGTGTTTTACATATTGCTTACATCAGAAAAATGTACTGCAATACTGGATTTCCCTATCATGTTTATTCTCCTCCTTAAATTCATAGATTTGTCATGCCACAAACTCATGACACAGTACTTCTGCTTTTTAATGTTTTAATGTAGTTTTTCTGTTTTAATAAGCATCTATAGCTCATGAGGGGAGTACAACGTGACTTGTCAGATTTGCTGAGCTGTGAATTCCAACATCCTTAGTCAGAGCTAAGAATGAAACTTTAATATGGTGAAAATAATTACAATGCATTTTCAGTTTTTGAAAAATATTTTTTTTATTTTTCTATTAACTTAGAATTTCATGTAAATTTACCATCATAATAGGTGATTAGTAAGAGAAATAGAGTAAGCTCTATAGATATATTTTAGCAACACAGCTTACTACTGCTAACTGAATACACAATGATTTATCATAAATGCCATCTACAATATCTTCATTTTTAAAATACCCTTTATATTTAAAATACTTTAAAAATCTATTCTCTATCAAAACAGAACACATTGACTTGCCCTGACCAGAAATCAATGTAGACAGATAATAATTGTACCATATTTAGCTATGTTGCTAAAATGCTTGGACCATAATGTGATAATAAGTACTATTTTGTGTATGTTTTTATTACTTTAATGTTTTTACATTGTTGTAATTGTTTTATAACTTTAGAATTGTAAGCCACCTCAGGTCACTTGATTGAGTTTGGTGGCTATAAAAATTGAAGGAATGGAATAAATGAATGAGTGAGTGAGTGAGTGAATGGATGGATGGATGGATGGATGGATGGATGGATGGATGGATGGATGAACAAATGCTGCATGAAAATCATAATATAGTAGAGGATAATGTAAAGCATCATAAACCACTGATTATGTGTCCAAGTTCATAGGAACAAATAAATAGAATCAAGTTGTTATTATGATAACCATAATAACAATTTGATCGTTATTGGGAAATTTCCCATAATTGGGAAAAAACTTTGCTTTTCCCAATTATGTAAATAATTGGGAAAAGCAAAGGAAATATCCACCATAAATAACTCCTGAGTTATTTAATCACTTTAAAAGTGGCTAGGGATGATGGGGAAAACATTTTTTTAGAAACACATAAAACTGCATCTTAAATGCAGTTAAGATTTTTTTTTCTTTCTAGGTCTGTGTTCCAGTTTTTATTTATATGTTTGTTTGTTTGTTTACTATTTTATTTTTGTCCATTAATAGAAGCAATAGTTGGAACAACTTTTCCAGCTATCTCTTCTAGATAGTTTTAAAAGGAACAGCTGAAATTAATAGGGCCAAATTCCTTGGAGTGAACTTTCACCTGATGTTAAAGTAAACTATATTTATATTTGTATATTCATCTGTGTAAGCTAGTTTTATATCTGAATTATTTCTATGCATATTTCATATGAGATTTGGCATATTCTAACTTGTGGGATTTCTTTCTTCCTTTTCCTTTTCTGGTATCTTGGTTGTATTATTAATAGTTAAGGTACTTTCTGGCATCAAGAATTTATCCATAAGAGCCATACACTTATAATAAATATAACAGGTCTCTAATGAGTGTGCCTTAAATGGACACATACAGTATTTTTTGTGTGTGTGCATAACTACATTTCAGCTTTTTTCCCTCTTTCTTGGTTGTTGAAGGAAACTTTCAACCCTGATGGTTGCAAATTTAAGGTGAAAAGCAATACCACTAGAAATTTGGGACTTTGTACACATAGAACTCTTTGGACCAATTCTTTTTCAAACATGAATAAAATGTGCATTTAGAAGTAGTAGTAAACTGAAACACTGTGTCTTAACCTATGTGGATTTTCTGAGCTAATGCCTTGATAGAACATGATAGTTTCATATAAATGTGCTTGAATAGCACTAGTGTATATAAACTATCCTTTCCTTATTGCAGGAGTCTTTTTGCTAATTAAAACACATTTGATGAGTGAGTTCGGATGAGGAGTGAGGGACTGTTTTGTGTAAGAATAATCATTTTGCTCATGGAATTCATCTTTCAACATGTGTTCCTTGACTTTATGACATCTCATTTTAGAACATTATTGCCAACTTCTGATTCTGAGTTAGATTCCTTACACTACTGTGGCATTACTGTATGTTGTTGATAGTTATATTTTAACATTGCCCACTTTAGTACTATATATACCTTTGATTATATAAAAGGATTTAACCTAATATTGAGCACTGTTGTGAAATCATAAAGCACTTTAGTAAAGAAAGATGTAAATATGAACTTTTACTCAAAAGTTCTAAAATTACTCAATCCCAATTTCCATGGAATTGATTTCGGGGGTATGTTTGGTTTTAGATGACATCATGCATCAGGATATTGTTCCCCTCTGTGCTGAAGATATTGAAGATGAGTTAAGAAAAAAGTTTGCATATCTTTCAGGTAAGAATTAGAAAAATTCTACTGGACTTACTGCTAATAAGGTCATCTCCTTTCCTAGTAATCTTCCTATTTGCTTAATTCCTTTGATAAATTGTATTAAAATATCAAGACCAAAATAGTGGCTTGAAATCGGATCAATGAAATTTCTAAAATGGTCTTTTTAGATGCTAGCTTGGGTGTGGGAATTAAAGATTATATCCTCACAAAGTGACATTCTGAAGTCTTTTATTATATGTCATCCTTCCCAACCTGAGCATCCTATATAAGAGGGATTTAACAGGAGTTAAATTTAACTCTCAATCATCCTGGCTAGAGAACAGGAAAGTGATTTGAGACCACAAGGAGCTCCAAATTTCCACCTCATTTAGATGGAGAATCTTTGGGGACAGAAGTAAGATACGTATAGCCATTTTGTCTTATGAGGGTTAAAGTTGTTCTTTTCCTTATGGATCCAAGACCTCAACAGCATCACTTTATCAATCAGGAATCAAAATATACCATTGTTAATGTCAGCATGGAGTGCCAGTTTTGTCTAATGATTAAGGCATCAGGCTAAAAAACAGGAGATCATAAGTTTTAGTCCTGCCTTAGGCATGGGGCCAAGCTGACCTTGGACCAATCAGTCTCTCACAGTCCTAGAATCAGGCAATGACAAACTATTTCTGAAAAATCTTGCCAAGAAAAATGCAGCAACTACTCCAGGTAATCACCAGAAGTCAAAAAGTGATTTGGAGGTGGACACACACAATATCAACATACTGATGATGCCTGACCCATGCTGATGGATAGTCTTATCCAGAGACATCCTGTTAAACAGGAAAGGGCATTGAAATCTGAGGCACCTCACAAACCAGAGTTTTGGGCTGGACCTCTTCCTTCTTGTCAATACTGAGTGGCACTGGCCAAGAAAAAGCAGAACTAGTGCAACATTCTCTGTGCTTCCCATTCTCAAACCTTATAATCAGTCCAGAAGGATACCATGAAAGCTGCTGAGAGATCAAGAAGAACTGGACACTTGCATTGTCCCATCCTGGTTTTACTGGATTCCTGTGGTTAAAATCCACCTTCACTGCTCATCAGGCCATAATATCCTTCTCTGTCTTTTTTCCATTCCGTTTGTTTACTCTACATGCTTTTAATTATGGATATATTCATCCTGTTTATAAACAGGATAATTATCCTATATCTAAAGTATCTATCTATCTATCTATCTATCTATCTATCTATCTATCTATCTATCTATTTATTTATCTATCTAGGGTACTATCAAATTTGATGATAATGCTGTTCCTTTGTCCCTCTGAAGTTTAATATCTACTTGCCTCTTCTTAGGCCCAACTATACTCACTTTGGATTCTATTTAACATTTGGTCTTACCTTCAGTATATTTTTTTCTTTCTTCCCCTTTCTTTTAAAGTTCTTTTTTAGTTTTCAGTCGGTACTTCTTCTCTTATGTTCTTCTCTAGTGCACTTGATGGTTCTTTCTAGTGATTTTTCACTTTTTTATTTCAACAGTGTTGAACAGCTGAGTATTTTGCCATCAGATTAAACTTTGAGCTCCAAGTCTTTATTAAGCAGTCCTTCAGAACCCTTTCACAAGACATCCTTTGCTTTTAATCTTCCTTTTGTGTGATCCCCTTCAGGAAAAATCAGAAGAATAGAAGTAGGATAAAAGCATCCAGAAAAGCTAGGGGAGGTGTTAAAGTACAACTTGTTATGGTGGCCGTTTTAATGGAGTATATATATCAACTACACTTCTGTTTTTGGCCCCTGCTAACTAAAGCTTTTTGCATTGCTAAAATAAGTTAAACATGATTTCAGTAATAAGAATTTAAAAATGATTTTTTTAAAAAAGAAACCTATATTGAAATGAAATGCTGAAAACTAAAACCAATTAAAATCTAAGATTTGTAAAGTTTGAACAATTAAATAAGTCTTTACCTTACAAAGCTCAAAGATGTGCATTTTAAAGATAAAATGCTAGGTTAATGAAACATCTGCAAGAAAACAAGCAAGTTTAGTGAGCAACAAGGACCCCTGAACTACAAACATTCTCCTTTATTGATAAAGTACTTCTTATACCTTCTATTTCTCTACTATCCCAAACAGAAGTAAAACATGTAGCAAGCCAGAGATATGCAAACACTGATATTGGAGAGACACATATTGTCCTCCTACTTTATAATATAATATTCCACTCTTTCAGTACAGATATACAGCCTGATCTGAATTGGAATACAGTGCTTTGGGACTATATTTTGTTAAGTATCTTGCACAAATCAAATCCATAAGCATTTCTCTTTTGAAGTGAACTTTTTGGGCTACAAACACTACAAACAATCAGCAACAGTTAATTCATCTAGTTTCATATTAGATGAACATGATAAGATTTGTTTTGGGAATGAAATTCTTTTCTTTCTAGGTGGACGAGGAAGAGATGGCTGTCCTGTCATCACTTTTCCTGAATTCTCTACATTTAGTGAAATACCAGAAAAGGAGTTTCAAAGTGTTTTGACATACCTCACAAATATTCCCAGGTAAGATTCCCAGCTACAATTGAGCAATATATCTGTATAATCTACCGAAAAGTCCCGCCAAAATTTTTATTCGTAGTAGAATGCAGAGTCTTGTAACATTTTTAGCTAGGAAATATAGGGCAGAGGGAATTTTTAATGGTGGGTAAACAATTATAGAACATTTTTCAATATAAAACAGGGCATATTATTATTCGAAAGAAGCTGAAAGTAGGAGTTTGATTTGTTTGTTTGTTTTAATATTTTTAACCAGAACAATAAAAGAGAACAGAAATTAGCAAAACTCAAAAAAAAAAAAAACCTGACCAAAAGAGATTACAAACTTTCTACACCCATTGCACTTTCAAATATTAAACAATATTTAAAACACCTCTAAATCTAAATTAAGATATCATAAAATGTCATGAAATCTACTCCTGAAGAAAATATATTGTGTCATTTTTTATTAGTAAATAAAATTTACTTTTCAAAAACAGATAATTTCAACATTACTTGAATCTCCAACATTACTTCTCCTTCTCCAAATGACCTTCAATCTGCCATTAGATATCATTTACCTGGGAATAAGCTCAGTAAGTTCCAAGGAGAAACAAGTTAGGAGATAGTACTACCAAGGTAGAGCAAAAATGTAGCATGTTTTAATGTGTCTATATTTGCTCACAAGAAGTACTTTTTATTCATTGGACCTTTAAATTAAATAAATAAGAAAAAGTAACAAGAAAAAAGCAGATTTAAGCAGTTTCTAAAGATTTGGATAAATAATGTAGAGAGCTTAGGAGATGGGATCTGGTTTTCCCAGAACAAATGCCTGGGGAAAGTGTTCAATAAATGTCATGCAATTGTTGAAAGTGCCATTGTATTGCCATGATTGGTACTGAAGTACATAGGTAATATTTTTAGGAATACTCTTAGTTTTATCTGGAGGCTAAACTTATCTAGTTTTTCAGAAAGTTGCATGCAGAGCTATATCAATCTTTAAATGACACAATTCCTGTAGCTAGTAATGTTTCTTTTAAAGTGTTCCATTGAACTACTTTCTATCCATGATGCCAATTTTAGTCAGTTCAGATTGGGCATGAGAATCACAGTCTTCATACAAATGGAAACTTTTTTAAAAAAATTAAATATATTTTTCATTTTCTTACATTATTTTGAAATTGTGTACTTGTTTATGAAGGATTTGGTAAGAGCAAAAATTCCCTATCCCTCAATTAAGTGGTGGTATTTCTCTTCCTTATCACTGAGATTCCTTTTCAGTAGGATAGTTCCTTCTTCCAATAAAGAAAAGACATTGCAACTTTTTTTCATACACAATCTGCTCAGCATACACAATAATTAGACATTCAAGTCATTTTGGTTTATACTTGCCTGTCATTTCTATTGCAAATGGCTGGCAATCAACTTTTCACAGTACATGATAGGTTTGTATCTTCAAGTAGAAAACAAGAATGTGTCTCTTTCTTTGCACTCTCCAACTGCAGCACATGCAGCTGAGCAGAGCAAAAGAAGGAAATATCTTGCTGCCTTTTTCCATCTTGGTGTCTTTCAGCTGTATACTGTTTATTTATTATTATTTTATTAATCATATTTCTATGCCGCCCGCTCCCCAAGGACTCTGGGTGGTTTACAACAACCGACAGTATATTAAATAGCATATTGCTTCCAACAATCTGGGTCCTCATTTTACCCACCTCGGAAGGATGGAAGGCTGAGTCAACCTTGAGCCGGTGAGACTTGATCTGCTGAACTAGCAGTCAGCTGAAGTAGCTGCAGTACAGCACTCTAACCACTGTGCCACCTCAGCTCGATTATGGATCTTCCTTCTTAGCTCTGTTTCCTGTTTAGAAATTTCTGTTTTTGTTCATATGATCCTTTAAAGATTGAGGCTAGCAGTGTCAGATTTCTTAGATAGAACCAGGAATATAAAAACCTAGAAACTTATATTTCATAAGATGAAAGTTACATTATTCTACATATAAAATTATGTATTAACGACAAAAAACACTTAAGGAAAAATAGTTTTTATTCTGGAATGGACTTTATTGGTAATTCTTTAAAGGATGGCTTGTCACTGTACAAGGAAACACAGCTACTGAGTTAAAAAGAAATATATGTGTATAAAGAAGCATATCAGATTAATAAAACCCCTGGTCTTCAGGAAGAAGGGTAATGAATGTTTTGAGCAGCTGAACTTGCATGTAATGTTTGTTGACTCTGTTTTAATGAGAATTATTATTATATCTTATTCTATCTATTAATCAACATAATTGAATGGGCTGGTATAAAAGGGCATTCTTTCTGTAAGATCTGGTGAATCAGTTCTTTTTTCTTTCCTCCTCCTCCTCTTCCTCCTCCCTTTCCAACTCAGTTCACAAGATGCTGAAATTGGATTTATACTTGTCATAGACCGCAGGCAAGATAAATGGACATCAGTGCGCACCTCTATAATGCGAATTGCGGTGAGTTGCTGTGCAGCTAATGCTTTTTTTTCCCTTTGACAAATCTATGTGAATTGAGTGATGTGTTTATCTTCCAGAGTGCCTGGATCTATTTTTTTAAAATATAGAAATGTTATAAAATTATCTGCTTCTCAAATAAATGTTGCTTATTTGAGAAGCAGAAATAATTTGTAGTAATATAAAAATGGCTTAATAAAATTTGAAGTTTGTAGAAATTGCTGCATTATATTTAGAGATTCAATTATTTTTTTTATATCAACTGTATCAATATTGTGGTTTTGTTGATTATAAAATTACATACAAATTACTGAATATTTACTGATATTCTGCTTGTGTTCATTGCAGAGACTTGCTTTTAATCAAATATCTGCCCATGGTAAACTACTTAACACATAATTGAAACTTAAAAACATTTTAAGATGCTTGTTGTGTTCACTAATACAGATTTGTATATACTTTTGTTTATAATGAGGAATATAAAAAGAAATTGATACAATTTATAAGCAATTCTTAAATTACCACAAAAACTGATACTTTATTTATGTTTCTATAAAACATATATGTTTCTGTAAAACAATAAAAACAGTCTTCTAGTACTGTGCTAAAAAAGTAAAGGTAAAGTTTCCCCTCGCACATATGTGCTAGTCGTTCCGACTCTAGGGACAGTGCTCATCTCCATTTCAAAGCTGAAGAGCTAGTGCTGGCCGAAGATGTTTCTGTGGTCATGTGGTCGGCATGACTAAATGCCAAAGGCACAGGGAATGCTGTTACCTTCCACCAAAGGTGGTTCCTATTTTTCTACTTGCATTTTTTCTGTGTTTTTGAACTCCTGGGTTGGCAGAAGCTGGGACAGGTAACGGGAGCTCACTCCGTTACACAGCACTAGGGATTCAAACCACTGAACTGCTGACCTTTCGATTGACAAGCTCAGCATCTTAGCCACTGAGCCACTGTGTCCCTTTTAGTACTGTGCTTATTACTACTGTGTTATTTTTTTCTTTGTATATGTGTTTGTTGTTAGTTTGGAGGGAGGTCTCATTAGAACCGAAAAATACTATATTAAATCAATATGCATTTATATATGGTTAGATTTGTTGTTATTTCTGGAAGATGAGAATCAAAGATAAAATCGCTGATTGTTTTATGAAAGCAACACCTTCATTTTAGGCTCTCAATGGATTAGAGATAAGCATCTTTTTCCCTTTTAAATAGCCACATCATTTATACTGTAAAATTTTTGAGTTGTTAAGTTTTCCATTTAAGGGAAATTGTATCTCATAATTACATACAGAAAAAATATTAAATCTAGAACTAGTCATTATTTACTTAAAGGCAATAATAAAGGCAGGGCTTTCAGAAATTTGAAGGAGATTTAAGGAATAATGTCCAGAAAATGCTGGCCATTTTCTAAAATCAAGATTGTTATTATTTCTATGGTACAAGAACATTGGAGTTAATTATAAAGTTATTTTTTATTAGAATCTCACAAAGGATTTTTTAAAAGTTAATAACTAACATTTCCAAGTCTAGCAATGTTTGACTTAGTTCAGGTAAATTCCTTACTAACTTGAAGTAAGTGATGGTCCTTTAATGGGGGAAAGAGGGGACAGATAAAAAGTTTATGGCATTCTGATGCCTATTTACTGAGACATGATTCTCTCTCTTCCCAGCTGATGGACCCAACCCTTAAACAGTTGGGTCCATCAGCTGTCTCCTTGACATGAGCTTCGCTATAGTTTAGCCAACAAGTTAGTTGCTGTCCTGGGAGATTAGTTAATTGATTGTGGGTTGACATGCTTGCCTCATCCTCCAGGATGGCAGGGATGAACAGATTAATAACTGTTTCACCCCTGTTTGGGTGCAGAATAAGTTTTCCACTTTTTAATTATAACCAATGGACAATTTCCCTTATTAGTTCCATTTTATACTGTAACAATTAGGGTGCGACCAGAATAAAGTTACCTATTAGCTCAATATCATTCTTGTGACCCTATTTTAATCTATGCTCACAGCCATTTCAAGTACCTGGGGTAGGAACATCATGATTAGTACAAACCATGAAGGACCAACCCATTGTAATTTAAATCATGGTTTTGAATAATTCTTGATGTATAGCAATAATAGTTTGTCTGATTCAACTGGTATAGCATGTATCATTATTTCAATCAGAAGAAGGAGAAAGGAAGTGGTATGGAAAAGTGGGAGGAAAAGTGAACCAGTCACACATTTCTGATCTGCAGACCATAAACATAAATGTTTTGAACAACTCTGGGCAGCTTACAGTAATGGATTGTATTATTATTGTTCAATAATAAGTACTGTCTTTAGAATAGAGTAGAGAATACAGTAGAGTAGAGTAGAACAGAATTATAATTAGAATAAGAATAAGAAAGAGAAGAGAAGAGAATTCTTTATTGGCCAGGTGTGATTGGACACAAGGAATTTGTCTTGGTGCATACTCTCTCAGAGTACATAAAAGAAAAGATACGTTTGTCAAGAATCATAAGGTACAACACTTAATGATAGTCATAGGGAAACAGTCAATATAAATCTTAAGGATACCAGCAACAAGATTACAGTCATACAGTCATAAGTGGGAGGAGATGGGTGATAGGAACGATGAGAAGATTAATAGTAATGCTGACTTAGTAACTAGTTTGTCAGTGTTGAGGGAGTATTTAAAGTATGAGACAAATATAGAAAAGGAAATAGTCCAGATCTATAGCCTCTGGCCTTGTTTTTAAATGTCCATGATTTGATACAGATTTTGATACAGCCAAGGTGAAAAACCTTACTGTATTTGGATTATCATGTTATGAACAAGTTTGTACCACATCTAAAGTTTTGAATTTTTTAAAATATATGTTTTTAATTTTTGTATTTTCTCAAACTTCTCCAGTTTTATGACCCTTTTTATTTTCCAAAATTAAAAAGTCAACTAGGAGGCAATCTTGGAAAAAGGCAAGGATAGGGAAGTTGGAGCTAATTTTAATAGCAATGCCAGACTTGCTTCTGAATAGTTACTGTGACTAAATATTTCTATTTCATTGTGATCTGACACTGTGTGTGTTTATGTCCTTTATGTCCTCTACTACACTGCTGTGTCTGAAAGATGTTTAGTTCCACACCTATTTCAGGAATGTATTTCCTAGCAGGATAGTAGGAGAATTGTCTCCATTTTTTACTTTCAAATTCTTTTTCAGTATAGATGATTCTGTAGAGCTGGTGTGTTCCAGGGTCCACACCCAGTTATAACTTGGCATTTGTGAACTTGATAATTCGTTTGTCTTTTGGGGTTTTTTTAGACTTATGAGGGTTGGGAACTATTTTTAAAAACTGGTTTTGAGCTATCTGTCAAAGTTAAGTAAAAATAAGCTATTTTCACTGGCTTCTAAAGCTTTAGGGAAGAACAGATTGGCTATGGTGAGGTAACAACTTGAGGAAACATAGCATGCCATGATCATCCCTAAATGAGCTAGCTGTGAAAAAACATAATAAATATCTTTCCAGGTGGCAAAGTTTATTCATTTCAAAACCCTTCAGCTCATTATTAGCTTATAGAAAATGTGACAAGTTCCAGAGCATGTCAGTGAAGTATAGCATGCATTTTTACCAATATTCCAGAAATTGTTTTTCAGCTCTAAATTCTTTATAGAAATAGAAAAGGAAGCCTGAAGCTCTCGGAGTTTAAAGTAGATTATGTAGATTCAATAGACGTCTACATTCAATAGAAGTCTACATAATGTCCACTGAAAATACATTGTTTCTCAAAACATCTGGATTTCTTCAGCAAATATGAAATAAGGTTTCCCTAAAACCAAAATAAAATTTCAATTTAATGGAGATTTTTTTTTCTACAATGAGTCACAAAATCACTTCCTTCTACTGCATTTTTTTCATTCAGATTTTGTTATTGTTTTTAGTTCCTCATAGAAAACCAACAGGCACACATATCTCAAATTCCACACATCTTATCTAAAATATAATGAAACATTTCTGTTTTCTGATTACAACCAAAAGATCCAATGGGGTGATCAAGGATGATTCTGTAAGATTAACCTGTTTTATTAAGCAGAGAAAGCTTTTTTGTTTACTTGTTTCTAAATGTGCCTAAAATGTTTTTTGCTTATAATAAAAAGTTCATTGAGGCAAAAAGTACCGGTATGTGTAATTTTTTTCTCAGGCTTAAGAATCTTTTGAGGGCAGAAATGGATGGAACTATGGTATATATACAATTTAGCTTTTGGGAAGCAACATGTTATGCTTGCTTAAGTAAAATATGATGCCTAGAAAAAAAAGACAATTGTACATTTTTCAAGTACACTATCATATTATTTTTCTTTATAAGTTATTTCAAAGAGTCAAAGTTTCTCTTGTTCGGTATATAATATAATTATTATATAGTAACTAGCTCAGTTTAGGCAGCACATCAAATCATACTTTTAGGAAAGCTTATCTAAGATTTGGTCCAATAGCTTAATTAAAAATGACATCAGCTACAGAACCTATCTCGGCACATAGATCTTGGAAGCCATAAATGATAATTTGGTATAATATCTGAACTGGCAGACTATAATTACATCCACTTCCATTACTCCATGGAAAACCCTAGTTTGCCTATATCTGAAGCTTAAAATGTCCAGTTTAATCTGTAGTTAATATAAAATAAGTGTAATGTAATTTGTAAACTGATTCTGTTGATTCTATTTAATCTAATAATATGTTAAATAGGACGATTCTCTTTCACCATTTTGCAGACATCATTTCCGGCAAATCTGCAACTTGTTCTGGTTTTGCGTCCAACTGGATTCTTTCAGAGAACTCTCTTTGACATTGCCTTTAGATATCATGGAAATGACTATAAAATAAAGCTGCCGGTTAGTGTTCCATCATTTTATTTTCATTTTCAATTTATTTTTATGCACAGAGTAGTGTGATAAGTACACTGAAATAGTAAAAAGTATGTCTTTAATATAACTTTTCTTACACTTTTTTTCTGCATGGGCAATTTTTTTCATCACTAATAAATGGACAAAAAAAATTGTAGAATTTTCTGTAGACAAAATGATGGATTTAAAAATAACTAATTTTAGCCTATGCTTTTTGTATATTTGAAATTATGTCGTTTTAAAATAATTTTAATCTTTTCACAATAAGATACGAAAGAGTACTAATTACTATTCATTAATATTTATTGTTTATTTTGGTGAGCAGGTGATAGCATTTTTAAAAAAACATGCATAAATGAGGTCTTTTGTAGATGTTCTTATTTAAATGCATTTTTAAAAAATGATTTAGAAAAAGTATCTTGGATATTGTGAGTGAAAGAGTAAGGCATTTATCTGCTGTTCATTAAAGAACTGACTTTTTCAGGCTTTGAAAGGGTTAAAATTGTTTGATATTAATTTCAATATTAATTAAAGGACTCTTTAAAGCAGTTACAGGTTTATCTGTATTGCTTTTTGAGTAATAGAGATATGCTGTCTTTATATGAGGTCAAAAGAACTTCTTGCAGAACATTTTCAAACCATGCTTAGCTAATATTTATTTGATATAATTATTTAGTTTAAAAAAAATAATTAATGTGGGGAAAAGTCACCCAAACTCACACACAAGCCTTATATGCTAATAGGCAGGAACTTTTCATGGATTAGTCAAAATAATGTACATTTCCGTACAAACTTCTGAGATTTTCAGAACTATTCTTCAAGCAGTTTAAATGCTATTATATTGGATTATAAGGCTTCATAAATCATTCAAAAAGGCCCATCTGATTGCTTAGGTGTAATCAGTCGGCTGATCTTTAAAAGACATCTGTCTGCTGTTCTTTAAAACAGCCCTGTCTTTTTCCAGGATTATGTCACTGTCCTCTGAAGTTGCCACACAAGTTTAGGAAACTAAGTGGCTGCTTTAAAGATTTCAAAACAAAATTTTACTTTTGTTAACACTCCAAATAATCCTTTTCAATTAAATCTAAAGCATTGCTAGCCCTATTAGATAAGAATAAGAACTTCTGCTATTTTATATGGTCTATAAATGTCAAACTTTTCCTAGTTATTAAGATTACCACCTTAATTGAAGGAGATATTTTATATGCTGTTATGAGAGTGAAACCGTCCTTTATCTAATTAATCATGTTTCATTGAATACTATTATTTAGTTTCATAACTACATATTTGCCAAAACTACCAAAGCAAAAATCCAAAAATCATGTTAATTGTATTCACTTGATGTTGTGATTTCTATCTTATAGATCATAATGCTGAGCTCACTAACAGAATTAAATAACTATATTGATACAGCCCAACTAACTGAAGATCTTGGGGGTTCCCTAGATTACTGCCATAATAGGTGGCTTACACAGCGCACTGTGAGTTTTTTTTAATTTTCTATTTTATACCCTGTTAATAGATACAAATTGAAATATCAGTGATTGTATCTCAAAAACATTAGGGGTAATGAATTTGGAAGTGTTGAATTGTATTAAAAGGAGTTTTTGGACCTACAATATATCTAAATGCATGACTGATTTGCTTTTTTTTATTATGAAAGACTGGGAGAATTAATGAAAGGTACAAGAGTTTTAAAGATTCTGAATGTGAAACAAATCAATATTTTAGTACAGGTAATCCTCAATTTACAACCGTAATGGAGCTAGAATTTCTGTTATATGTCATGTTCTTAAGTAAAGGCATCCATGTGTTTGACCCAATTTTATGACTTTTTTGCAGCAGTCTTAAGCAAAAACTGTAATTATTAAGCCCATTGTCTGCAATGGCACTTTTTGCTGGGAATCTGAAGTGCTCTGATTTCCAGCAGCAAAAAAAACCACCATTATAAATTGCATTCATTTGACCAAGGACACTGCAAATGGCCATTAATGCAGGTTGGTTGCAGATACCCAAAATGTGATCACATGACCGAGATTTTTCTGGAAATTTAAAAAAAAAGTTTCTGAATAGCTAAGCAAAATGTTTCCAGCATAATGAATGGAATTATAAATAAAAGCAATGAAATGGCTTGGGATGAAACTGAAGTGAGGCCTGCTAGACAAAATATTCTAAAAGTAGCGCGTGAAAGAATGGGGCAGAAACAAAAGCTGGAAATATTGAAGTAAATGTTTGTGAAAAGACCTGAAAATGGCCAATAGAATTTACATTTAAGTATATCAAAAGAAACATAAGTTGAAGAATGTGTAAATAGGCTTCTTAATTCTGTATGGTGAAATGAGAAGTGATAGGGGGTTGAATGAATGTGAACTCTACAGAAATCAAAAGTGATCTATATCAGTGGTTGCAAATCTGTGGTCCTTGGAAACCTGGAGAGCTGCGATGTCATCACAGGGGATCCATGAAGGCTTGAAGAAATGTTATGATTTAAATCCTGAGTTAAGTTTTGGGGGTCCATAACCATAATCCATGGCCACAAAAGGTATTTAAAGGGGTCCATGGTGAAGAAAAGATTGAGAACCATTGACCTATATAAAAGAAGTACATGGAGGTGATTTAATCACAGGTGGAATGATTCAGTTGCAGAACAAATACATGGAAGAAGAAGGAATAGATGAGAATGTTGCGGTTGAACAGAAACCCTGAAGAAGTATGAGATGAGGACTTTAAAAAATAAAAGGAAGTGTATAAAGTGGTATATGATCCTGTAGATGCATATCTATTTTTTCAAAGATAAACAGATGCAGAGGGATTAGTTTAGTATATTTAGCTATATTTCCATTTCTTTCCTTGTGTCTTTTCTTTGACTTATTGTGGCTTATTTCTTTTGTGCACTGTGCATGAATATGCAAATATGTAATTAAAACATTTTTAAAATAATATTTAATAGCATAAGTATACTTTAAAAGTTTAAGGATATATTGTTAAGGAGTTAATGTAGAGATAATTTTAATAGAATATATATAGATTGAGATTGATCTGAAATTGAACTGTGGAGTCTAGGTACTACCAAGGAGAAAATGACAACTCATCAAAACTGGCAGAGCAAGTTACCATATATAAACAAGGTGTATACCCCATTCTCACTTGCATGGTTGATGCTACCTAGTTGGGTAATGAAATGTCTCCAAAGAAAAAAATCAAATTCAGAGACCCTGAAGGATCCTTAAAGATAATTCTATTTATACCTATAGACATACATTTATATTTAAAACAAAATGTATAAAGACATGTCTTCCGTGTCCAATGTGTGTCATGTATTTCTAATTCATAAGGATATAGACAACTTTGCTCGAATGGTTAAGCAGATACCTCAAACACTTCAATCATTTGGGAATGAGCTTGCAGAAGAAGAGTTACCAAATGATGCTCAGGCTACCAGCTACCTCCTAGCAGCACATACAGAAAGGAGAGACAAAATGAAGGTATGTTAGAGCAATTGTTAGATAAGATGATTTTATTGAATTATCCCATTAACTGGTGCTTAGTTTTTTTTTCCTTTCCAAATTTTTTCTTTGAATGTTGTGTGGTATCCTCCTTTGAGACAGTGCCAGTAAATTTTATGATCACTCACATTTTCCATGGATGAAGTTTTAAAACATTTATGTTGTTAAAACGGTAAATAAAATCCTATGTAAATAAAATATAGCAAAGCAATTCCTGTGACATGATTTTTAATCTATAACAAATGGATTATTTAACTTTTATTTTGACCTTATAATGTTAGAATAAGATTTTTGGGTTTGTGCACACATGCACTCACAATTAGGTTTTGTAATTTTTTGGTAATATTTGTTTTATTTATTTTTATCTCGCCTCTAGATTTCATATGTATTCCGAGCAGCATAATGCACAGATGCTGCTTTCTATCAGTGTAAAATCAAACTGTTGCTCAACTATGTAAAAAAAAAAAAAAAGATAGCACAGGCGTGAATTTTCCACATACTACAGGTTACCCATCCTTAGCTCTGACTGTATGGTTTCAAGACCCTGGGAGGGCATTTCCAAGTTGAATTCTCAAGAAACAGAACCTAATTATACACCCTTCAACTTTTCTATAGGAAGAATTGAAAATAGCATTAAAGCAAGGTAATGATATTCTCCATGGTATTCGAAAACCAATCCTTGAAAACTCAGAGTACAAATTGAATCCAGATCAAACAGAAAATCAAATTACTGTGGAAAGGTGAGATGCATCTAGTATTTTAATATATATTTCCACTATATTCCTACTTTCTGTTTCTAAAATCTTCCTGACAGTAAGATTTTAATACTTTTGTCCAATATGGAAAACAAGTGTCATCAGGCAAGTTATGTTATTTCTGTCAGCAAAAGAATGAAAATTATTTTGCTGACAGAATATAAGCCAAAATACAGGGCTGTAGTTATATTGTTCCTTGAAAAAAATAAACCATCTGACAAAACAAAGCAGAGATACTGATAACAAGTTAGCATTTGACCTTACGTTCAAGTTTTAGAAACCCCATGCCTTCCCATGCAAATTAAATACATCCATTATTTTGTATGTTCCTAAAAGTATATTTCAAGCCTCTATGCCTCTCAGTTTTCTAGCAATCTGCTATCATCTTCCTTCCACAACCCACCTTCCTCCCATCAATCTACCTTTCTCATCAATCTTTCCATTACATTAGATTTTCAGTAGATAGTTAATATATTTTTCAATGCTGTGAATTTTTTTTCTAACAGTTTCATATCTTTTCCGTTCTTTGGATTTCTCATTCCCCTTACCCCACTTTCAATTGGGTAATGCTTAATACAAAATTTCTTTATTTGTCTTTTTCTTTTAAGGCTTTTATCTCAACTAGATGAAACAGAAGCAGCTTTTGATGACTTTTGGTATAAACATCAGCAAAAGCTTGAACAATGCTTACAACTTAGACATTTTGAACTGGATTTCAAAGAGGTATATGATACGTTGGTCTAATTAAAACAGTTCTGGATTAGCAGTATTTTTACTTGAAATTTTGAATTTTCACTTAAAAGCATCAGCTTTCTTAAAATGTCATTTATTCTGCACTAGACAATACATTTCATCAAAGGTATTTTTGATCATCTATCATTACCATTCTATGGTAATAGTTTACGTACAATATACATAAAACAGTAATTTAAATATTTAAGTGATAAAATGAAATTAAAAGCATAGATAATAGTTATACTCTTTCAGTATTGACTTACTTGATGTGCCTTAATAATTTAAAAACTTGTCTAGTATAATGAAAAGAAGGACTCGGGGTGGCATGATAGCAGTGTTCCAGTGTCTCAGAGGCTGCCAAAAAGAAGAGGGGTATCAACCTATTTCCCAAAGCACCTGAGGGCAGGACACGAAGCAATGGATGGAAACTAATCAAAGAGTGAACCAACCTAGAACAAAGAAGAAATTTCCTGACAGTTAAAACAATTAACTAATGGAACAACTTGCCTCCAGAATGCTCCAACGCTGTTTTTAAGAAGAGATTGGACAACCATTTGTCTGAAATGGTATTGGGTTTCCTGTTTGAACAGGGGATTGAGCTAGAAAACTTCCAAGTCCTTTCCAACAGTGTTATTCTGGTATTCTATATTACTAAAGAACCATAGTATAAAGTTTCTCAAAAATACTGCTTATATGTTTTTCTATGATCACGACTCCTTAGTTGATTTTTATGATCCAAAGTCTGATTTGTAACTTTGCTACACTGTTGTGACTTACAAAAAATTATATATTTTATTTCATTTAGGTCGAAACAGCCCTTGAGAGTGTATCTGAGAAATTATTTCATTTCACAGAAATCGGAAACAGCAGTTCACATGTGGAGCACCTTCTGAAAGATCTTGCCAGTTTTGAAGAAAAATCACAAGTAAAGATATAAGGTTTCTTTATTTTGACATATTTTTCTGTGTGACATATTTATAAAGAGATAATGTTACAACTTATATTTTCTGCTATATTATTTTCCTTAGGAAGTTTTGGAAAAAGCCAGCCTACTAATTTCCAATGGAGAGCAGTTTATAGAAAACAAGCATTATGCCATGGACTCTATTCTTCCCAAGTGCAATGAACTCCAACATCACTATGAAATGATTGTTTCAGAAGTGAATAAAAAAAGGGATCTCCTAAACCATTCATTGGAATTACATAGACGGTTGGAAAAGGTAAACCTGATTTTCTCCACTTCCCTGCTTACTTGCTTTTTTTATACAACTTTATCAAGATTTTAAACAAGATAAAAACTAAAAAGAAGTCAGATTTAGAATAAAGTAGAAAATAAAAGAAAGAAAGGAAAGACAAAGTCAAAAGTGCTGGAAAAAGAAAGAAAATATTAAAAAGTAACTTCTAATTGTCTTTTACAGCAGTTATAAATATAAATTAATATCTTCCTCTACGAATATAGCATGGCTTTTATTTTTAATAAAGGAGAATATTTGTAGCTCAAGGGTTGACATGAGTGGTCCTTGATGCTCTCTGAGCTTGCTTATTTTTTTGTAGACATTTCATGACCCAAACCAGGTAACGCTACCTAGTTGGGTAATGAAACGTTGCAAGAAAACAAATAAGCTCAGAGAGCTTTTATTTTTTCTATAATATTTTTTCTAATCCTCAAATCTATCTATCTATATCCCACTTTTATTTTAAAAAATAAGTCAAGGTGGCAAACATACCCTCCTCATCCTATTTTCCTCACAACCCTGTGATCATAAATTCATTTTTTTTTTGTTTCACACCAAAAGTCTATAAGGGGTTTCCAGTGAGCATTAAACTTAGTTAATCTAAGTAAGTAATCTAAAATAAATTTTATTTCCTCTCTTATTTGCTGATTAAGCTTTAAATCTACAGGTGGTGCTCAATGTATAATCTTAATGGAGCCTAAATTTAGATTATGACAAATCAGAAAAATGTGTTTTTTGAATGTATAGAAAGTGGTCAAGTCATACAGTTCTGGAGTGTTTTTGTGAGGAGAGAAAACCTTGATCTCATGTTTTGTCTCATCTTCGGAACAGTTTCTATTAGGGTAAACATTATACATGATACAACGTGGTATTTAACAATACCCAGATTGTGATTGAGACTGTAACTTTCTTGCTTCATCTCTCATTGGAGATAAATATTGCATCTCTTCCACCATTTCCAGTTTCACAGTTCTGTCCTGGTAATCCAAGCTCATTTACAAGTCATTCTCACAGCACAGTAGCCTGAAGAGTACAATCAAAAGAATCCTGGTTTCTTCAAATCATTCTGTTAATTTTGATAACATAAATCATTTGTATAATGCAGCATTTTCATGATGTGTTTTTCTTCCTTGTAGTGCATGAAGTGGTGTGATGATGGAATTTATCTGCTGGCTTCTCAACCTGTAGACAAATGCCAATCGCAGGATGGAGCAGAAGCAGCTCTGCAGGAAATTGAGCAATTTTTGGACATGGGTGGTGATAATAAACTCAGGGAACTAAGTTACTTGTCCAAAGAATTTGAAGCTATCCTCACTGAGGAATTAATGGTAATCTTAATATCAAGATTTCAGAACAATATCTTGTCACATTTATACAAAAACATATATAAATAATGAATTGAAATATTTGAGTTGAAACCGCTTAATATGTCTATTCAACTTTCTAAACCTAAACCTCCAGAAATTATAACATCAATGCCTTAGCTGGGTAACTTTTCAAGTAAATTAACTGTTTTGTTAAAGAAGTTACAGGTATTTAACAATAACAAATAACGTGGCAATTTGTCATTGCTGTATTTCCATAGGTCAGTTAATTTACGGGAAAAGGCACCCAATTACTGCAGTATAATATTTTTGAGATTTGGGGATCATATATGTTACGGATACTTTTAAATACACTATCTTATACCAAAACTTGTTTTAACAGTGGCACTATACTCTCATAAGGAGTGGTCAGTCACTTGGTTTTCACCATGGCTGCAAATTGCCAGACCATCCCAGTCCTGCTCTATTTAAGAAAACATAACATACTGGCTTAGCTTTGGTCTAACAAATATATTCTGTGTAGTGAATCAAATTAATGTTGAGCACATTTTTTGTGCGTTGCTTTTCAAATTCAGCTTTTGAAATGATGTCCTATGAATTCAATGATCCACATAGATTTTTGCCTCCTCTTTTTACAGGAACATGTACAAAAGGTTTTTCAGAAACAGAAAAATATGGAAGAAATGTTTCAAAAAAGGCAAGTCAGCCTTAAGAAATTGGCAGCTAAGCAGACACGCCCTGTTCAACCAGTGGCACCTAGACCAGAAGGATATCTAAAATCACCTTGTCCTTACTCAGGTAAGAAACCAATCAGTCAAGGTATTCGGTTAGTTGAAAACAAAAATAATTGATCTGGCAAGTATGCTTAGCTTGACATGAGCTCTCGTTACAGTGACTGATTCTGTTTCACATACCAGGCCTTCAAATAGAGTCTGAAGATTCATCCAGCTCTGATAACCAAGCAATAAGGAGAGTCAGAAAAATGAAGGTAACAGTGTATGAATGAAATAGAGATAGTTGACATGTTAAATTCTCCCTAAGTATATGAAACAGCCTATTGAGCCCTGACCCATCAGAACTTAGATATCACTTTTCTGTTACTGGAGCTACAGTAAGGAGTAGAGCAAGGTATTTACTACAAGAGAAAGGCTCTGCATTAAGTTTTTTCCTTGATCTACTAGCTAACCTTGATTTGGAAAACAGGAACAGTCAAATTGTTCCTGTACCAGGATTTGAAAAATAAATATTTGGTTAACATGGAAGAACTTAACAATAATTATGTCTCGCATGCATTTTTGTCTAATATGAGTTCATATTATATAGTTTGTCTAATGCCTCATCTTCTTGATTAATTGCATAATGTACCTGGGACACTTTTGTTGCAATATAAGTACTTAATCCTTAACTTTTAGTGGTGAATGATATTCAGCCATACATACTAGCCTATGCATGCATGTCATGTCACTTAAAAATCGGATATGATATGCATTTATGTGAATAAATAAACTTCTCTGTCTCTAGCCAAACACATTTTGGAAAGGAGAGGTTTGGCTTTAAAGATCTGATGCCAAATTGCTGTTCTTGTTTTTATTAGAGTGAGATAAATGAAATGCAGCAATCTAGAAATGTTTCTGTGACAGATAATGAAGAAAATCTAGCAGTATTACGCAAGTGAGTATATTTTTATCCAAGCAACTATATGTAAGAAATGTTTCCAGAAGGTCTCACAATTACATTTAAAGGTAATAGAAGTCATTAATGGACAGTTCAAATGTGTTAATCAAGCAGTGGTCATACAGTAACCCTTTCTTTTTTTGGCAATATTTCTATGTCCATCCTTTTGGATACAGCAAAAACTTTTTCTACCATATTAGTTGCCTTAAGGCATACAATTTTTGGTAAAATGTTCCTAAAATATTCTCTATGATCAGATCTAAAAACACACCAGGCAATTTGTTTTTCAGTTGCTAGTATTTGTTTAAAAATCAATTCTTAATCTCCAGTGATGAAAAGTCTACACATTTAGGGGCTTTGAAATCTGAAACCATTTAATAATTCGTTTATTTCATATGCTGATAGACATGTAATGAATGAACTTCTTGAAACTGAACGAGCTTATGTGGAGGAACTTCTCTGTGTTCTTGAGGTACTTCTTTTTTTTAAATTCTTGCCAATGGTATAAAATAAGGAATAAAATAATCCCTTAATTAATCCTGTAGTATAGAAAATGATATGGAGTATTTACACAGGAGGTACTACATGGCGTCAAATATTTGTGGGACAAAAATGTTACTTTACACAACATAAATGTTCTAAAAAAAATAAGCCCTCTTCTAGAATGATTTGATTTTGGGAAATCAGAGCTTTTTTCTTCAAGTGAATACTGTTGGACACTGTCCACTTTGTGCTCCATTGAGTTGACAGGTCACCTTAATCTTTGTTTTTTTCCTAATTAACATTTGCTGAAGAAATAAACTAAGAAAAACATGGCTGCCTGCTATGTATGAATGTTGTGAATGTGAGAAGCCAGGTGTTTGTTACCAAAAAAGTAACAACTTCAGCTTCTGTTAGTATTTTCTCCACCACCATCACTGTAGTCAAGAAGGTGAAAAGCTTCCTTTCTTCCAACTTGATTCACAATCCTCTAGTCTGTTGTAAATATATTCGGGTCCCCTTATTTTAATGTAAAGTTACTTTTATTTAAAGGCAAGAGAAACTGAAAATCAAAGACAAGAAAATTATATTCTATTATTCTCTCCCATTAAGATTAAGACAATCCCCTTTTTTTACTCTTCTTGTTTCTAATGGTGGATGAAATAAAGACTATAATATAATGGCCTAAATATAAGAACATGGAAGAGGGGATTAGAATGTCATTGCAGCCTCTTCCTTTTCTAAATATGTATTCTCCCTTGAGAGAACTTCCCCAGGACCAAATACAGCCACTTTGTATTACTTCCCTTTCAAAGCCAGCTGTTTTGGATACATCAACTAAAGGCAGAATCTTCTCTAGACTAATGAGTGTTTAAACAGCAGGTTTCTGCGTCTTTCCTGGTCTGTGGAAATGCTAAATAATAGATTTAGTCTTGTTGCCTAGAGCAGAAGTCATAAACAGGAACTTGGGTCAGGAAGGAAGAAGAAAGAACAATTGCCTTGAAAGGTCATTCTCTAAGAACCTGCAGACCTTGTGATCAACTCTGGAGTCAAAACATTCAAATCAGCAGCTGTATATGTGGCTATAAATAGTTCTGACTTACATGTAATAAACAGTTCAAAAACACATGTTGATTATTTACAAAATTCTTATTCACGTGAACTACTTTTCTAAAGTAAATGTTCATAGATTATAGCTATATTATATAAAATAGAATTACTGCTAAGATGTGTAAACTCTGTATTAGAAGCCTGAGCAGATTAATATTGAAATATTGCTATATTATAAAAAGATATTGCAGTGAGCAGGCTGCAATTGTTGAAAATAGGAGACACTTAACGGGAACTCAGTGGAAGCAATGAATCTGCTTCCCTTTTGTATTTCAGGGCTATGCAGCAGAAATGGACAACCCCTTAATGGCACATCTCATTTCACCTGGGCTACAAAATAAGAAAGATGTGTTGTTTGGAAATATGGAAGAAATCTATCACTTTCACAACAGGTTGGGATTTGTATCTCATACACAAACTTTCTGGCAATATAAATAGGGCGTTAAAATAATAACAAAGGAAATGTTCCATTGTTGAACACAATTAAAACACCATGTTCCCAGCTGATACCCTCCAGTGTACCATAATGGCCAAGGACGATGAAACTGTAGTCCAACATGATGAAACCCAGGGTATCAAAGAAAGGCTGTATTAGAAACTTTGATATTGATAGATTGACGAACAAAACTAATTATCAGTGATGGCATAAGGTCTTTCCATAAGACTCCTGCTTATTTTTTTTTTCATAAAGTTTTCACATAATAATTTAATTTCTCTTCCTTGAATAGAGATTCCTCATAATCCATGTTGTTAAGATTCCCATGGAGTTCACACATGCATGTATACATCTAATATAAACATGAAGTGCATGATTCTTTATTGAGCTCTGCTACCCAGAAGATGGACCAGAAGTAATAGTTTCATTGTATTTTGAACAGGGAATAAAGAATCATGCATTTTGTGTGTACATTTAAATATATGTACTATTTGAAGCTACTGTAGCTGCCAGGAGTGAGTTCTTGATTAAAGAAGCTTTCAACCACTGGAACAGAATATTACATGAAATGCTGAGTTCTCCATGTGCTGTTCAAATAGAGGCTGGATAATCGTCTGTCAGAGATAACTCCAGTGGATCTTGCACTACACAAGGGGCTAGGATAGATGGTCTCTAAAGTCCCAACCTTGATTCTGTGATATTATAAGATTCATAGAGGTATTGCAAGCTGTGTTTCTTAGTAGAGCACAGTAGTGTTTCTCAGTCTCAACAACTTCTAAGATGTGTGAATTTCAACTCCCAGAATTTTCCAATCAGTATAACCCAGAAATCCACACTTAGAATAGAATAGAATTCCAATAAAGTTGGAATAGACCTTGGGGGTCTTCTAGTCCAACCCCCTGTTCAGGCAGGAAACCCTATACCATTTCAGACAAATGGTTGTCCAATCTCTTTTGAAAAACTTCCAGTGTTGGAGAATTCATATCTTCTGGAGGCAAGTTGTTCCACTGATTAATTGTCCTAACTCAGGAAATTTCTCTTAGTTCTAGGTTGCTCTCTCCTTGGTTAGTTTCCATCCATTGCTTCTTGTCTTGGCTTCAGGTGCTTTGGAGAATACCTTAATCCCCGCTTCTTTGTGGCAAGCCCTGAAATAACAGAACACTGCTATCTTGTCAACCCCAGTCCTTCTTTTCATTAAACTAGACATACCCAATTCTAGCAACCATTGTTTATGTTTTACCCTCCATTCCCCTGATCATCTTTGCTGCTCTTCTCTGCACTCTTTCTAGAGTCTCAACATCTTTTTTACATCATGGAGACCAAAACTGTGGGTGCAGTATTCCAAGTGTGGCTTTACCAAGGCGTTATAAAAGTAGCATTAACATCTTAAAGTTGTTGAGATTGACAAACACTTTGAATGAAATCAGTGTCATTTTATTATTGGCAATATGAGCCTTTGCAATTTTCTCCATGAGTATGATGCTATGGAGACAAAATTATGCATGTTGGTTTTCTGTGTGGAAAACTGTATGGAATAGAGGGCATGGATTTCAGATTTTCTGATTTCAGAATTGGGCATCAGGTTTTTAAAAACTTGAGCATTACTCCCCACATTAGAGCCCACATGACTCAAGGTCCACCCAGTGGCCAAACTGTAGAAATGCACCCTTATGCGATACAGACAACTACTCAAAAAATGGTTGCTGATTTTGTTATTCACTGTTAATGAATAAGCTGGAAATTGTGATTTACTGGAAGTAAATAAGTCCACTTATTGTCCTTGTCCTTTTATATCTTTCATGAAGTCCTGGTTTACACTACTACCAACTTGAATTGTCTATGTGTATCATCTGGACTCTGTTAAGACAAAGCAAATTGTATGAACTTAATTAAAATGCAATGATTTTAGAATTATGCTTACATGTTGAAATAACAAGTCATCTGCTGGGAAATTCTGGGAGAATTTTTTCTCATGCTAATTGGTTCATTTACAAAAAGTACTAGCAATCTTTTATCTGCTCATTATAAATCAAAACAAAATCTTAGTGTCGCTTTTTTATATTGTAAATCCGTATCCATAAATATTTGAATGTGGTTAAGATATTATTTGAAATAAATATTTATGTAGGGTTATTTTTCAAAGACCTTCAGACCTATGTTTTATATAAAATGCCCATGCTCATGTATATATTTCAGTCTCATTGTCTTTCCTCTTACTTTTTTTCCTTTTCCAATTGTTATTTTACATATAGCCAGATATAAGCCAGGGTAGAGACCTGTGTATATGGCTCAAAACCTGGTATCATCTAAATTAGCTGGCCATGAAAGTAAGATTTATTAGAAACTGTAAATTCAGGATATCTGAATAGTATCATATTGGAAAAGACAGCACTGCTCAGTGTTGTGCACCATACATATCAGTAATGTTATATAAATGAATTATTTCCAGCATCATTAATCTCATCTGGTAACTTGTATAGTGTAATGCTAAACTGTTTTATTTTTAATGCAAATAGTGAATTTTGCTTATGCACATGCAGCCATTATTGATTTCTGCTCGTGAAATGTATTAGAATGTGCATGTAAATTTAGAATAGAATATGTGTGGTCACATGTAGATGTGTTGTATTATTTCATCACATCAGTAAAATATAATTATTATTTTTGGTAGAATATTTTTGAGAGAAATAGAAGATTATATAGACTGCCCTCAACTGATAGGACGTTGTTTCCTCGAACGGGTAAGTATTAGATTTTAAGTAACTTGGAATCAAGATTTGTCACTAAATTGCTCTTTCTCAGTATTCTTTCAAGACACAAGAATTTATATCCCTAGGACTGGCTGAGTTCTGATTGACATTTCCATCATCCCCAATAAAAGACTTGATTTTGAATGTTGCTAAGAGCAGCAGAGGAATGCCAGAGAAGTCTTTTTTAAGAAGACTTAAAGAAAACTTCTTGGTGTTATCCCCCCTGTTGAACTCACCAACATTCTATAAGTCTTCCCTCTTAGTGCTATTACAATTGCCCTATGGCGGAAATCCCAGAAATTGTTATTGCTGGTATTATTTATAAAAACCCCTCCTAGGGTTTTTATTCAGAAGGTGGACTATATAACAGTTGAAGGAGGAGAAGGAGGAAATGGAAAGAGAAGGAGGAGGAGATCTCAGCTTCATTCAAGAAGAGCCTGATGATTCTCAGATAGATGAACAGATACTTTGACCATGTAACAGCCAGTTTTCCATTTCATATAATGCTTTGATATATGAAGTGCCTGACTACAGATCATCTGTACTAATGTCATAAAAGTCCAGGAATAAGAAAAATTGCATTTGTCAATGCAAGGCTACATTTGCATATAAAGAAAAAAATTTGGGTGCAAAGTCAAGCTACTCTCCCCCCATTCTCATATAGCAGTCTATATACAGATCTTGATCTTTACACTAAATCAGTGTTTCTCAACACTAGCAACTAGCAAGACATGTGGACTTCAAATCCCAGAATTCCCAGCCAGCCATGCTGTCTGGGGAACTCTAGAATTTGAAGTCCATGAATCTTATAAATTGCATACATTGAGGAACACTGCATTAAATAAATGATCAGTGTAATAGGTACGTTAGGGTTTGGGATATTGGACTTGTATATCCAACTAATCCCCCATTGCTCATTTTATTTCTCCCAAAAGCAGAGTGCTTTACTTTGAAATAATTTTGTAAATTGTCTGCTGTGTCAATTGGTTTGCCACATTTAATCAATTACTGAAGTATGTGTATGTTTAGAAAAGGGTCTGTAGGCTGCTGCTAGTTTCTTTGAAATAGCAAACTACCCATTTAATGTCTTATTATTTTCCTTGATATATGATAAATGTTGCATATTACAGATTTTACAGGTTTCCCATAAACGAAAAAGAACAGCAGAAAGATGAACAGAAAAAAATGTTGTAATCTCTGCCATTATATCTTGTTAGAAGAGTTTGGTCTTTCAATAAGGTGGTCATTATAGATGTAACTATATTCTTTTAATTAAACAAATGCTTCATTGTTTGATTCATGTTTTTTTTTAATTAAGATGAAAGATTTCAAAATTTATGAAAAATATTGTCAAAATAAACCTCGATCAGAAAGTCTTTGGAGGCAGTGTTCAGATTCAGCATTTTTCCAGGTATTTTTTAATGTACTTGGGACCATATTGCTTAGTCAGTTATTACCTTGTGAGGGAAAAGTTATTGTCCGTCTTTTATTTTTTGTAGGAGTGTCAACGAAAACTTGATCACAAGTTGAGTTTGGATTCTTATTTACTAAAGCCTGTTCAAAGAATAACCAAATATCAACTGTTACTAAAGGTAGGAATTCAGCTACATCATTGATTGATTGATTGATTGACTGACTGACTGACTGATTGAAGTCAGGTGGGACAGGAAACAGGAAATCTATTAGAAAGCAGGGGAAACGCAGGCAGTCGCATTTGTGGCACACTTTTCAGAGATTATCTTTGTTTAATAACTTATTTAAAAAAAGGAATTTGTTCAGTGACTTGAAATTTGCAATATGGTTTATAGTTGTCCTTAGCAAATCTATTATCACATAGAGAATTCCATGTTCCTCTGCATGAATCATCTTTCCAGACAAAAGGGCTATTTGGTGAGGGAGGAGAGAGAGGCAGGCAAACATTGTTACATTTCCTGTTTCTTTGCATAGTTTACTTTCAGTATAATCAGAGGATCAAGAGATAATCTCTTCCCTGGAATAAGTAAAAGGTAATACTCCAAGGATACCAGGGATGCAGTGGCTCAGTGGCTAAGATGCTGAGCTTGTCAATCAAAAAGTCAGCAGTTCAGCAGTTCGAATCACTAGTGCCACGTAACAGGGTGAGCTCCCATTACTTGTCCCAGCTTCTGCCAACCTAGCAGTTCGAAAGCATGTAAAAATGCAAATAGAAAAATAGGGACCACTTTGGTGGGAAGGTAACAATGTTCTGTGCGCCTTTGGCATTTAGTCATGCCGGCCACATGACCACAGAGACGTCTTCGGACTGTGCTGGCTCTTTGAAATGGAAATGAACACCGCCCCCTAGAGTCGGGAATGACTAGCACATATGTGTGAGGGAAACCTTTACCTTTAATGCTCCAAGAGAGATTTCAGGACAATAAAATTATCCTTTCTGAAAATAAGATCCCTTTGCTGGATCAAAACTGGTTCTTTCTACAGGAAGAAAGTCTAATCCAGGACTCTGAATGCTTCTACTTCACAAATGGAAAGTAGAGTTTGTTCAGTAATACCTTGACTAAAGGAACAGAAGAAATTCAGAAAAATTACAGTTGCTGCTAGTTTGTGCATCATTACTTAATTTAGGATTTGCAGGGTAGATACCAAAAGTAAAGAGCACCGAGGGAGACACCAGGATGGCGACAAATCTTTCAGAAGAAAAAAATATTAAGAAATTATCTCTGATAATTATCTCTTTCTTATGTCATAGAAATTTGCCTCCCACAGGTGGGTGAGCCCAAACGGCAAGGATGATCTCTGAAATTTGATTCACAAAGCAGCCAAATTTGCAGCACCAAACTTGTAGCACTTTTTCTCATTCTAATCCCTATCATTTGGAATGCTCACTTTGGTGATCAGATAATTAGCAAGAAGTAAATTAATATTTGAATGTACATTCACTGGGAAAGAAGGGGTTACAAATGAGTAAATAAGCACACAGTAGAGAATGTACATTGAGAGAAAAAGTTGCCAACACATTTTAAGGAAGTGCCGTTCTGCAGAGAAATTCTGCTCAAAAAAACTAGCTTGTTTAAGCAAACTCTCCATTCTAGAAGTAGGGGGAGGGAGACAAGTTAGGCATTGAACAAAGATGGTGCTTGAACTGATCAATACTTGATCCTGAAGCTAATGGTCTTTTATTCTATCCTCTTGATTTAATATCTATTTATTTGAAAATAATTAAATATAAAATGTATTCATCTTTAAAATTGTTCAAGATCATTGGACTTGCCCTGGTGGATTAAAAGAGCCCCATTAAGCATTTGCTTAATGATACACTGCAGATGCTTTTCTGTTGCCTGAAGTATGTGTAATTTTCCAACAGGAGATGTTAAAGTACAGTAAAAATTGTGAAGGTGCTGAAGATCTCCAAATGGCCCTGACATCAATTTTGGGAATTCTTAAAGCAGTTAATGATTCCATGCATCAGATTGCAATCACTGGCTATGAGGTAACTGGTAATATTTCTTTGTTCATTGAATTAGTTTGCTGCTCAGTGCCCATCTCGCCACAAGGTGACTGGGTGGCTTACAACATTAAAATAAATAACTATACACACAGCTGTTTAAAATCATATTAAAATTGCAAATAAATTCCAAGTTATAACCAAAGGTAGGGGAAGAAGGGGACAGAATATACAAGGGGGTAGGTGGGAGCTGCTTTAGTCTATCAACAACCTCCAGTGTGATATTTCCCCATTGGGGTCCCAGGCCAACTGGCAGGTGTTGGTATCCCATATTTTATAGACTGAGAAGCAAGACCAAGCCTTCATAAGTAGTGCAAATATTTTATTTTTCCAGTAGCCTGAAATAAAATGAGTTTTTATTCAAATTAAATCCCAACTTTCATTAGGACTTCAAAGCAGTATAGATAATCTTTCCTATTTTTGTTCATCACAGCAACTGAATTGGGTTGGGCTAAAACAGGGTGGCTGGCCCAATGGCATCCAGGATCCTTCAAGAGCTAAGGGTGGTAAACAACAATTTCATAATCCCATATACTTTTTTAAATGGTAAAAAGTTCTCTTTTTCAGATGACGTCTCTGATTTAACACTGCATCTTATCTCTCCCTCTAATTGAATGAAATGGAAATTTAATTAACCCACTTTAAAAATAAATACAGGTCATCCTCGACTTACAGCCACAATTGAGCCCAACATTTCTGTTGCTAAGTGAAGCAGTTGTTAAGTGAATTTTCCCCCTTATGCAACCTTTCTTGCTTAAGTGAATTAAGTGAATCACTGCAGTTGTTAAGTTAGTAACAGGTTAAGTGAATCTGGCTTCCCCGTTGACTTTGCTTGTCAAAGTTTGCAAAATTGATCACATGACCCAAGGACACTGCAACTGAGATAAATACAAGCCAGTTGCCATCACATGATCATGGAGATGCTTCAACGGTTATATGTGTGAAAAATGGTTATAAGTCACTTTTTTCAGTGGTGTTGTAACTTAGAATGGTCACTAAATGAACTGTTGTAAGTCAAGGACTAGCTGTAATTGGAATTTTTTAGAACTTGCCTATTTGATTTCCTCCATATATAGTTTTAAGTTGCAAGCCTTTCCTTGCAAAGTCCTGGCCATAAAACTAATTGAGGAAAAAAGATAAGATTGTTTTACTTCAGATCATACTTTGGAGATCAGATATTTGAATAGTAGCCTGTGTGTAATGCTTAACACAGGTATTCTTCAATCTATGGACGCTTTTTCAGTAACTATTCAAAATTACAGCAGTCCTGAACAAATGCTGCTTGGGACCAGTCCTCAGAGTTTCAACCATCCCAGTGGCCTCTGTCAACCTGGGTGCCAACTACCCCACACTCCTTGACCACCATTTTCAATCAACAGGGCAACTCATAAGTCACTGGGGTAGGTCTTGAGATCCCCCACCTGCTTATCTTCCCCTAGCACCTCTGTGCTTGAGACACCAATCTCTCCGAGATCCCATTCAGAAAGGGAAAACCAGTCAATCTGCCCCATAGCCTTCCTGTACATACAGAAGCTGTGCGGTACTGTCCTGGAAGCAGACACCATTTTGGAAGCAGTTGCAGTTCTTATCTATGAATTGCCTCCAATACCAAAATGGTCACTGCTTTCAAGATAGTACCACATGGCCTACATGTAGGAAGACTGTGCAGCAGATCAGCTGTTTCTTCCGAAGGCAATCTTTGGATAAAGTAAATAGACTAAGCATAATGTATGTGATGACCCAGGGTGTGACACAAAGGCAACACAGCCAGAGAACTGATATGAATCCCTTTATTATCACCAACTGTGTCCCCAATGTCCCTTTCAACTCTCCGGCCTGGAGAGAGCTCTTCCACCAACCTGTAATAGTCTTTGGCTGGCAATACTTCAGTCCCAAAGGTTGTAAACAGAAAATTTCTAACAAAAAATCCAAAGGTAAGACAAGGTAATTAATCTGGCAGGACAGGCAAAATAAGGAATTCCACAAGTAAAGTAGCACAGCAATAAATCAAACCAGTTGGGAGCCCTCATAAGCCACGCAACCCATGTTGCTCTCCTCTCCATTCCTCCCTGCGCTGCCTAGGATGAGGAGGGGGCGGGCCTTGGTCTTCATCTGAACCCCCTCTCCCTTGTTCCTCTCCCCTGCTCTCCCCAGCCTGACTCTGCTCTTCCCCAGTTTTTTCCACAGCCAATGGATCCACTTTCTCACTCTCTGTCAGCCATTCCTCTTCCCCTTCAGATTCAGACTCCAACAGGGGCATGACAATGTGGCAGAGAGGGGTATGAGACCTAGTGGAGTGGGAAGGAGGCCCAAGACTTCGAGGACTCAGCGGGTGGGAAGCAGAGCGCTGTGTTCCTTAGGGAGTGTGAGAAGCCTGGGTGGGCTGTGTGTGAGTTGAGAAGGTGCTGCAGTGGAGAACTGGGCTTGGGCTAGGCTTCCCAATCCCTTCCCCCTTTTGAGGCATCCTGTGCTCTACAACAGGGAGAGCAGGCAAAGTGGTCGATAAGTGAAGGAATCGTGGGTAATTCACTTAATGACCATGTTATTATTTATTATTTTATTTTATTAAATTTTTATACCGCCCTTCTCCTACTGGACTCAGGGCGGTGCACAGCCAAGAATAAAAAACATCCCAATACAAAATTTAAAATTTTAAAAGAATTAAACAAATTTTGGCTCAAAATTTAAAACCTCCTGACTTACAACAGTAATGGACAGGCTCCATTATGGTTAAAAGTCAAGGACTATCTGTACACAAAATAATCATTTTCTCTTTTGGTTTTGAACTTAAGATGAATTATATTACTTGGGCCATCATTATTTAACAATCACATTTTAGTAATCAGAAATAAAACATTCTTCTTGCAATTCTATTGACTGTGTGTGTGTGTTTGCTATTTTTTTTCTTGAAGGGGAACTTGCATGAACTGGGGAAACTTTTAATGCAAGGATCCTTTAACGTATGGATTGATCATAAAAAGGGCCACTCAAAAGTGAAAGATTTGGCTCGATTTAAGCCAATGCAAAGACACCTCTTCCTCCACGAGAAGGCAATCTTATTCTGTAAAAAGAGAGAAGAAAATGGAGAAGGATATGAAAAAGCTCCTTCATACAGTTTTAAGAATTCTTTAAATGTAAGATTTAAAAATACATTTAAAATATATAGATAAATGTTTGAATTTGAAGTTCTGAATCTTGTATTGTGTAATTTTAAATATTTGAATATTTGGCCAAAGACCAAGATTTCATTGGAATAAAACTTAAGATTGCCTTATTTCTATTCTGTTACTATGGTGAATAAGCCTGATATATATTGACCCTTTATATCTCATAAAACCATAGAACTCTACATAGATGTAAAGCTGTTGATCTTCTCTACTCCAATCTCTTTTCTTGGAAAATCAGGATAACAATATCAGCGTACAGTTTAATTAATGTAATACCTAGTCAATCTGGCCAACAAATGCAATCTTGTTTTCTATTCATTTCTTGTACACTTTTTCTAAAATAACATAAATTAAATTTATTTTTAAAAAATTTAAATTGTTATTTAAATTAAATTAAATAACATAAACTATTTTAATTATTATTATTAATTATTATTTCCTTATGTACAGTTCCATAATTGTATGCATGCATACATGGATATATATTATATATTATATAATATATATATATATATATATATATATATATATATATATAAACATTTTATTTCGTTTTCTAGATGACTGCAGTTGGAATAACAGAAAATGTGAAAGGTGATATTAAAAAATTTGAAATCTGGTATAATGCAAGGGAAGAAGTTTACATAATACAGGTAAAATCTTTTCTTTAAATGCTCTTTATTGAAAAAGCTGTTTATTTATTTGATCAGTTTCTTTCCACTTCTGCCAGCTATGATGCTCAAGAAAGCTAATAAAAACACGAAAACAATAGCATAATTACAAATACAAGAATATCATTTACATAATTTAAGTAGCAATAAGTTCCCTGTTCCGGGTCTTTTCTCCAGGACTTGTGGGATGGTTGGAAAACAGAAGGAAGAAATAGTTACTTGCATTTTGTGACAATGAGACAGTGGCACCCCATTGGAGGTCACAAGAGACAAGATGGCAACCATGATATCCCAATCCAAACCATTTTCCTTTTGCATAAATATATAAAGGGGTACTTATAAATATTGCACATATATACAATGGGGTAAGACTTTGTCACAATGCTTCCAAGTTTTGACACTGACACAAGTCTAACCTCATCTGTTGAAATTCTCTCCCTCCCTTCCCCCCTCTCTTCTTTTTTTTTTTTTTTTGTACTGGCTGCCTTCAGAAGGACAAAAGGATTACATTTCTGGTTGTTTTGGTTTTTTTTTTTTACCTAGGCTGCAACTCCTGAAATCAAAGCTACCTGGGTAAATGAAATTAGAAAAGTGTTGACCAGCCAATTGCAGGCTTGCAGGCGTAAGTTAAGTCTTTCTCATCAATCTCTGATATCTAATACCTAGATGTAAAATATCAGCATAGAGAAAAAGTTGTGTTTATTTTTCTAAACAGAAACAAATTTCTTAGGAGGGGAACAAAACTAGCTCTTCTTCCTTGAAATGGCAGTCACTCCTAACACACTTCCATCTCTAGTTGCGCCCTCATAGTTTTTCCTGTAGAAAATGAGGGAAGGCAAGGTATAGCATGTTTTTTCCCCTTCAGTTTAGAAAACGAATGGGATAGGGATGCAAGGTTATTTTTGACATTTCCCTGCCCCAATAAAGAAAAGGCAAGGATAAGCAGAGATGGCAAAGTATATATTATGAGTTAGAAGTGATGGCCATGAGCAAGTTACTGTAGGTTACAATTACTCTAGTTAAAATCCTATTATTTAAGTAAGAATTCTGTCCATACTCAGTACATTGTGACGTAAAAAAAAAGTATACATTTATTAAATTATTTGGACTGCAGATAAAATAGTTCCCTGTTTTAATGTTGGTCTCCAAAGCTTAAGCTTGTCAATTAAAGATACTTTCCTTCTCTCTTTCTCACTCACAGAAGCTAGCCAGCATAAAGCTCTTGAACATACTCAGAGTTTACCTTTGTCTCTCTCAGCAACTACCAGGTGAGTCATTCTCTACCTCAAAGATTACTTTTTAAAATATTGAAAACAATTTATGCTTTTGGATTTCAAGTGTCATGGACCAAGTCAGAGGTTTAAATTCTTAACTTCTATACAGGACTTAAATGTACCTTAGAAGCTTTCCTAAGAAATAGACTGTAGACTCAGGTTATACATGGTTACCTAAAACCAGTTTTCCAATGTGGTTTTATATACTAATGCACAATCAGTCTTTTTTTTTAAACATCCCTGCAGTTTGTTTTAAAGATCTTTCTGTGATGTAAATCATTGATGCTTGTAACACTATTAAGATAACTATAAATGATAACTCTCACTTTCTTCCATGAATAGCCCTTCAAAAAATGAGGGAAGGCACTTGAGAAAACAAGAAATGAGAAATGCAGATAGTCCAGATGGTTGTGTCAGTTCAATAGCATCAAAGAATCTTGAAAAAACCAAAGGTAAATTCAAAAGCTTTCCATGAAACCAGTTGGAAAAATTATGGTATGAAACAAAAAATAATGTGGTACTTTATTATATTGTGATGTAAGATCTTGCTAAATAGTATAAAATATTAAAATATAAAGGTTAATGCCTTTATGAAATTTGACTTTCAGTTTTCAAAAAATGTGGACTTACCTTGATTCATTGCTGTCCTTAGTCTGGTTTAACAACTACACTAAAATAGTTACCCATCTCCTTTTTGTTTGAGGGAAAGACTAGAATTACATTTATTAATCTAGAATCCCAATAAAGTCTGTGCTATGTGCTAACTATGTTTGCCAATTCTTTGAAGAATGGAACTGTTTGACTCCTGTAGGAATGCTTAGTAAACTTATGTTTGATGGTGAAATTGATCAACAGTTCAATTTTCTTTAAATCAGGAATAAGAATAGACAGTGTGCTCAAGAGATAAAAGAACAGATTAATTTTAGAGAAAACAGTAAAAAAAAACTTAGGCAAGTCTATTAATGATAGGTATATGCTGATGGCAATAGCAATCCATATAATTAAATCAGTGGTATTTCCAGTGTTAATGGTTCTGATTGTTACTACAGTTCTAAAGACTGCAGAAGAGCTGATCAATCAGCCTTGAAATCAGGAAATAGCAATAGCACTTAAACTCCTATACTACTTCACAGTGCTTTATAGCCTTCTCAAAGCAATTTAAAGAATCAGCATATTGCCCCAAACAACTTGGGTCCTCAGAAGGATGGAAGGCTGAGTCCACATATTGAATATTCCATTCAAATGAAGTTCAAGCAGTTATGCTGCAAGCAGATATTGTGGGCAGATGATAGAGTAAAAGATGTTATTATGTTCTGCAAGGCTGTGGGTGACACTGGTAGAAGATGACACTGCATAAAGGGAATGGGTGAGATCAAAGAGTGTAAAGGTAAAAGCAAAGGTTCCCCTCACACATATGTGCTAGTCTGCCGACTCTAGGGAGCAGCACTCATCTTCGTTTCAAAGCCAAAGAGCCAGTGCTGTCCAAAGACATTTCCATGGTCATGTGGCCGGCATGACTAAACGCCAAAGATGCACAGAGCGCTGTTACCTTCCCACCAAAGATGGTCCCTATTTTTCTACTTGCATTTTTTATGTGCTTTCGAACTGCTAGGTTGGCAGAAGCTGGGACAAGTAATGGGAGCTCACCCCGTTACGTGGCACTAGGGATTTAAACAGCTGAACTGCTGACCTTTCGATCGACAAGCTCAGTGTCTTAGCCACTAAGCCACCACATCCCTATAAAGAGAATATAGGAACCATAATAATTTGTATAGCCAACCATAATAATTGCATAGCAGAGTATAGCAACCATAATAATTTGTATTCATGATAAAATGAACTCAACATTATGAGGAAGAACTAGATTAATAAAATGAATCCTTCCTTTGCCTGATCTATCTATCTACAGCTCTCATTTGGAAATTATTGAAAATTGTCAGTGTTTTGACCTGGCAGGAGTCTCACACTTGTAACCCTGTGTCTACTGTTGTCCCTTACTAAGGCTACCAGTTTTGGACTCCAAAAATCAAGTTGTCTGGTAGATGACAAAAAGAGTTAAGGGTTTTCTGTATCCATTCTGAAGATATGAGTAACTAAGGAGAAAGAAGAAAATCTGCTGCTGTTGCTATTGCTTGTTTATTCATCAACTCTCTTCCTGGCAAGTAAGCAGCTGGCATCAGTGACAGGAAGGAGGAGAAAGCTTTATTGATATAAAGAAGATCCCAGACTAGGATATCTCACCCAAATTTTATAGTACTCATTAGGGGTCCCTGTTAGTCAGAGATCAAGTTATCACTCATTAAATACTCTGGTTCCTTACATTTCCATATATTGCATTGCTCCTTTTCTATTAAATATTATTAAGCCTTACATTCCCACAAATATACAGAATCTATGTGGCATATGAAAAACATTATCCCTATATGGGTAAAGCTACGCAAAACAAACTACTTTTGAGCATCCATTTAATTATGAACAGGTGAAATATAGCTTCCAATCATATAAATGAAATAGCTGCAGTGTAATGAAGGAGGGATATTTATTATTCAGTTCTTTCACAGATGCAAGGTCTGTGTTAACATGGAACAGGGCAAAGTGGGTCAGCGCTACTTACCTTTTACTAACAACCCAAGGCAGGCAAGGTAATGTATTTTTTCTTGGGCCTAGATTGCTGAGCTTTCTTCATGGTGTGGTTTCTTGTGGCTTTCTTTCCTTGCCCATTTGAGACACAACAAACCTGCTCTCAAACACAAGTTGCTTGCTTGATTTAGTCATGGTAGGATTTGGTAGATAGGATTGTCGCCTTTTAATTCTTCATTTGTGCCCATTTATTTAATAAAAGCTTCCTTTTTAGTTCTTTTTAGAATTTCTATTTGTTGTGTCTCAGATCTCATATAGTAATAATAATAAGTATTGGTTTATTCAGGTTGGTCCAAAACATCTCAATCTCTTGATGCTTCTGAAGAAAATGATGGTTGGTCTAGTGCAGAAGATCCATTTAATTCATCAGATGCAGAAGAAGAGGCAAAGGGAGAGAAGAAATTGGTAACTTTCATCTTTATTGTAGAAATGTGATGAGATATTTGAATCCACTTACTGAATAAGTAATCACTAAGGAAAACATAATGTTTATGTTTTTATAATTACGGTACAGAAAAGAATTGTATATATAGATTTGAATAATTCTACTGTAGCTATTAATAACAACATTATAAATTATAATTATAACATTTCTTAAAGATTCTGAATATTTATACATATGCATGTAAAGTCATATACGTATTAGAAAGCTGTAATTTTGAAATGTTATAAAATGGGTCCTTAATTTAATCCAGAAGACTGCATTTGGGAACTTCATTATAGAAAAACTAAACTGATACCACTGTTTAGTTATGTCTCAAATGTCAATATATTTATTGTGACAGTTCTAATACTTAGAGGATTATTTCTTATTAAACCAACTGTGGTTTCTCATTTTTATATTTAGGTTCCTGGTAAATATACTGTTGTAGCCAGTTACGATAAAGGCAACTCAAACGGCTTGATCCTGAACAGTGGAGAGTTAGTTCAGCTAATCCATGAAGGAGCAGATGGTCTTTGGTATTATATTTTAATACAAAATATATTGAAATATACTTTTGCCCAGTATGTGTATACTATTCTAGATATATAACTATGGTTAAGAAATCTTGAAGAAGCTTAGAATATCCCCCCCACCCTCCATTATAAGAACAGTCTTTGACAAAAGACTAGAGGATTAGAGGAAACTAAAACAATTCAGTACAAATACTGTTTTTCCCCCCCAAAATAAGAGATATCCTGAAAATAAGACCTAGCTTGAATTTTATATGTATGCCCAATATAAGCCCTATCCCCAAAATAAGCCCTAGTTAAGACTCCACCTACTTCATTGCACCTAGTTTCATGAGGTGGGACAAGGCATACAGGTAAAAATCAAGCTAGGGTGGGGATGGGAGGGTGGTGCTGCCCCATGTGCCCTGCACCTATTTACCTTAAGACAATTGCAGCAAGGCCTTCCACACCTTGACACCTATCTCACCTTACCGGCCCACTTCTTCTGTGGCTGCTTGCCATTGTTTGCGTGTGTCGCCCTGGCCTCCATTTCACCGTCAGAGACTTTCAGGAAAGTCTGCAGCTGAGAAACGAGCTCTGGATAGACATGCATGGTGCCCCTGGCCTCAGTTTTGACACCAGAGGCCTTTCCAAAGCCTTTCTGGGCTCCTGGGTGGGGCTGTCATTGCCGCTACCACGAGGTGAGACAGTGGAAGACATCCCCCCAAAATAAGACCCAATGCCTCTTTTGGAGGCAAAAATAAATAAATAAGATTTGGTCTTATTTTCAGGGAAACACTGTAGCATATAGTCTTGGAAAGTTAATCCAATTCACAAATGTAATATGTTTTTCAATTTGCTTCTCAAACTAAATTTACATTTAATATATGTATTATCATATCCAGAACCCATCAGGAGAGAATTTACAAAATAGAATATTGTCTGAATTGAGAGAATGACAGTCTAACCTGCATTCATATCACAGCTGGAAATCTGGAATGTTCAAAGCATATATAAGATTATATTCCAAATACCATCTATATCTAAACATGGGGTGGCTATATTCTTTCTGAATTTAGCCATAATGTTTTGATTTCTTGTAGATGGTAGGCTTTTCAAAAGTTTGACAGCAAATGTGTATTTTTAGGTATCTGAGAAATTTGAGCACAAAGAAAGAAGGGTGGGTCCCTATCAACATTTTGATACCATTACTCAGTAATTCCAAATCTGCTTTCTCTCTCAGCAGCTCAGGTAAGGTTCACTTTGCAGTTGTTTGCATTTAGTTTAATTTATCAAATATATGTCATCATTTACGGGCCTCCTCAGGGTGCCGTCAGTCAAACAATATCGGCTGGTGGCCCCCAGGGGGAGAGTGTTCTCTGTGGGAGCGCTGACCCTCTGAAACAGTTTGCCCACCGAGCTTAGGACAGCTCCCGACCTCCTCTCCTTCTGCCACGAACTGAAGACATGGCTTTTTCATCAAATGGACTGACCCATTGAGGGGGTTTTTACATTGTAATAATTTTAATTAATTTTAATTGGATTTTAATTTATATTTAATTCATATTGTTGAATTTTTATCTTGTAATCCACCCTGAGTCCTTCGGGAGAAGGGTTTAGTTTAGTTTAGTTTAGTTTAGTTTTATTGGATTTATATACCGCCCTACTCTCGAAGGACTCAGGGCGGTGTACAGCCAACAATAAAAATACATAAATACAAAATTTAAAACCAACTAAAAACAGATTAAATGAATTTGGCCCAGACAGAATTAAAACACCCCAAATAATTTAAAAAAGATTAAAATTTAACACTAAAAACGGAGAGTGGTTAGGCCAGGCCCGCCTGGCAAAATAGAAAAGTCTTGAGAGCGCGGCGGAAGATGGGCAGATCCGGGATCCTCCGTATCTCCAGGGGGAGCTCGTTCCAGATAGTAGGTGCCCCCACAGAGAAAGCTCTCCCCCTGGGGGCCGCCAGCCGACATTGTTTGGCTGACGGCACCCGGAGGAGCCCCTCTCTATGAGAGCGTACTGGCCGGAGGGAGGCTATTGGTGGTAGTAGGCGGTCCTGCAAGTACCCAGGTCCTAAGCCATAGGAGCGCTTTAAAGGTAGTAACCAGAACCTTGAAGTGCACCTGGAAGACCACCGGGAGCCAGTGCAGCTCGCGCAGGAGAGGTGTCACATGGGAACGCCATGTCGCTCCCATCACCACCCGCGCGGCCGCACTCTGCGCCAGTTGGAGCCTCCGGGTGCTCCTCAAGGGGAGCCCCATGTAGAGAGCATTACAGTAGTCTAGACGGGAAGTGACAAGGGCGTGAGTGACCATGAGCAAGGAGTCCCGATCCAGAAAGGGACGCAACTGGTGGATCAGGCGAACCTGATAGAAAATCCTCCCGGCCACGGCTGTCAGGTGCCCTTCCAAGGACAGCCGTGAATCCAGGAGGACGCCCAAGTTACGAACCCTCTCTGTGGGGGCCAATTCGCCCCCAATAGTCAGTGATGGCGCCAACTGACTATATCAGGACGTCGGAAACCACAGCCACTCGGTTTTGGATGGGTTGAGCCTGAGCCTGTTCCTTCCCATCCAGATCCGTACGGCCTCCAGGCACCGGGACATCACTTCAAGGGCATCGTTGGGGTGGTCTGGGGTGGAGATGTACAGCTGAGTGTCATCAGCGTACTGATGGTACTTCACCCCAAAACCACGGATGATCTCACCTAGCAGCTTCACATAAATGTTGAACAGAAGGGGCGAGAGGACCGATCCTTGTGGCACCCCACATATAAGGGGCCTCGGGGTCAACCTCTGTCCCCCTGCCAACACAGACTGCGACCGGTCGGAGAGATAGGAGGAGAACCACCGCAACACAGTGCCTCCCACCCCCATCTCTACCAACCGGTGCAGCATGATACCATGGTCGATGGTATCAAAAGCCGCTGAGAGGTCTAACAGGACCAGGACAGAGGAGCACCCCCTGTCCCGAGCCCTCCAGAGATCATCAACCAACGCGACCAATGCCGTTTCCGTGCTGTACCCAGGCCTGAAACCTGACTGGAACGGATCTAGATACATCGCTTCATCCAGGTGCCGGGGAAACTGTTTCGCAACCATGCTCTCAACAACCTTCGCCACAAAGCGAAGGTTGGAGACCGGACGATAATTTACCAACATTGCCGGGTCCAGGGAAGGCTTCTTGAGGAGAGGCCTCACTACCGCCTCTTTCAAGGCGGCAGGGAAGACACCCTCCCCCAATGAAGGGTGGCATATAAATTGCAATAAAATAAAAAAATAAAATAAAATAAAATAAAATAAAATAAAATAATAAATAAAATAAAATAAAATAATAAAATAATAAAATAAAATAAAATAAAATAAAATAAATAAAAATCTTTAAAAAATTGTCTTTGCTTAGATATCCCTTCCCCTTAGGTGGAATGTTGTACTCTTTGAATTAATATACAGATGTTTGTATCTATATTGTTTTATAGAAATGGTTTCATTCAGTTTTATTTTTGCAAGTTTCTTTTACACCATTTAGGGAAAATTTCAGTAAGCAATTTAGAAATATATACAAACCTAATTGTATAATATCCTGTTAATATATATGTGTGATTTTTTTTCCCAGAATCGGCAGCGGGTTCAAGTACACTGAGTTCATCTTCAAGTTGTAGTGAAAATTGCAATGTCAGCAACCCCTTCTCAGATACAAAGGGTTAAGTTGAAAGTTCCACCACAACTCTCTGAAGATTTAAAACTGCCAATGTGACTATCGGATGTTAAAGAAGTAAAGAAGCATCATAATTGCACATTTCTCAGTTGTTCCTCTTGTGTTTAAAGATGGTTTAGTGGGTATTCTTGAATACATTGGAGATAGATTAGTGGGAATAACTCTTCTGGAAGCTGCAGCATAGAAACCTATCACTCTTCAAGAATGAAATGGACCTGTCATGGATATCTTGGGAAGAATATTACCAGCAGCCAGTAGTTTCCATTGTGTAAACCTGACTAGTTAAAACAGTAATTGTTAAATTAATATAGAATGTAGAAAACAACAACTGAAAAACTTGATCCTCATAAATACATGAATAAAAGCCATCTGGGGTCAAAATATAATGTGCAGGAAATTACAGAGTTGGGTATTTGCTAATTTGATGTAGTATCGTAATTTTTTCTAACTTCATTTTCTGTGGCATTTCCTTTAGCCATGATGAAAAAAATTAATAATCTGAAATATTTTTAACACTGAACCAAACTTTATGACCAATTACTATTGTTTATGGAATTATGATAATTTAGTATTTATTTGGACATACAAATCTTTGTAAAAAAAAAACTGAAAATATTGTAATCCATTTTTGTATTAGTTAAGATGATACTACAATGTCACAAAATTTTCATGTTCTCAGCTTTTGTCCTTTGGCAACTAGGCCAAAAGCTGTTCAATCATTTTAGAATTTTCTAATTCTCTGTGTGATTGAAAATCTGCTGCTGCTTTTTTTTTTTAAATTCAGTTTGTTGCAAAACTGAAGGCATCACACAACAGGAATAAGAAAGAAATTCTTAAGTATTTTATTTTCTTTGTGTGAAATAGAGTAATATTGTACAAACAAATTCTTCTAAGAAAATGATCTATAAATCTATCTTGCCAAAGGAAAGACTACTTAAAACCACATTTAAACCATGCTGGATTCACTCATACATCTGAATTAATTTACAGTTCATGCTGGTGTTATGTGGAAATGAATGTTTGACTTTCAATATTTATATAAACAGTAGAAATATAACAAGTTTGTCTGGGTTTTGGCTCGGGATATATAACCACTGACTTTGATTGTTCCAAATGTCAGAAAGGTTCCCAGCCAACTGCAACTGATTGCGGTGAGTATATCAAGATATTATTTCTGTATGTATGTTTATATGTTTATGTGTTATGTATTAATGTAAAAACATCTATTTATAATCTTCCAGTCTTTGCATTTCAGCTTTTTAAAAAGCATCAGTGTGTAGTCTTTCCAAGGCTTTAATTAATACACTTTCAGCATGATCTATCTTTCTCTGAACCTTCTCAGAAAATGGGGCCATGCCAGCATCGGTTCTTTTCTGCTAATCTACTAGCAATATTCTTTATAAGTTATTTTGTAAATATGGGTGTAACAAAAAGAGAAAAGAAACTTTTTTTTATTTACAACATTGGCCGAGAATGAAGAATGTAATGCTGGAGTACATAGATAGGGCTTGTCACGTCCTCCCTCTGCCAATCTGTTTTGGCTTGGGAAACAATAAGTGACTTCTTAATATATATAAAATGGTTGGTTATCATTGGCTTTTGTAAAGAGCTACCACAGGGAAACAAAGCTCTGCAGAAGGCTCTCTTATGAAATCATGTTTACTTTATACTTGCCAGTGTCATTTCATGTGCTTGTACATGTATCATTGCACTTTAATAGCCAATATTTCAATTTTCTACTGCTGATGTAAATTACCACTACAGAATCCAGTATCCTTATTGTATGTATAACATTTTGAATAAATTTAAGCATTACTTGTTGGTTGGTCTGAACATATAGAGGTGTGTGTGCGCATGTGCACATGAGTGTATTATTTCGATTTTGTTTTGTTTCTTGGCACAAGTAGAAATTGAATGAAGATCCCTTTCATTTCTCCTGTATGCAATAACAAGAACAAAAAACAAAACAGGTTACCTCAAAATGAGTTCTGAACTTCTACACTTTTATTAATACTGGTAAGAGGAAGAAATCAAAATATGTCATTAAACTCAAAATAACCATATTACCTATTACATATTACTTCCATATTACCACTACAGTAAAACTTAAAATTTTGTTTCTAGTTTTCCATAAAGCTTGACTTTAGAAAAGAGGTACAAGATATGTATTGCCAACGTAAGACATTTAATGGAGTTCTAACAACTGATCCATAATCTACTGATGCATAGGCCTTTAAGAGCCCATCCAACATCACTGTTTTGCAAAATTCTACATTAATGTAATTGAAATTAGAATTAAAATAGGGTTAAAACATTTTGATTATCTGATTTTTTTTTCTATCTTAACCATTCCCAGTTTTATTATAGTCTAATACTTCAGCAAGAAATTGGTATGAAAATCACTACCATAGGATAATTAGTTGCAAAAAAAAATCTGGATTATGAGAGTATATGATTTGCAATTGAAAAAATGTCATTTTGTGGGAACTTTTGTTAGAAATTGTATGTTTAACACATTCAGGGAGAAAATACTGCTCAACAATACAAGAATTTAAATTAGATTAGATTAGATTAGATTAATTGGTACATATCATGTAAATGTCTTTCTTGTAGATTAAACAGCCAGAACAAATAGAGTAAAATTATCATATCTAATAGAACCTACAAATCAGTGTCCCTAACAAAGCTGTCTATTAATGGCAAATACCACTTTCATAAACCCAGTTGGATTCTGTCTAAACCTTGAAAATAATAAGAATGTTATAATTTGATCATATTGCTTTTCTTTTGGATCACTAATATTGAGGCTTCAATTTTGGGCGAATAAATAAAAATGTCTAATATGCGTGTAACTTTATGTTTAACATGCTCCTTTGTCTTCTACCAGGATTTGTATCAAAGCCAAACTAGCTGTGATGTGGATTACCTGAATGTTATGAGGGATTATGAAGAGATTATAGATCCAGCTAGAAACCAGGAAATCATGAGTTCTAGACCTGTTTTAGACATGAAAGCTGGCAGGGTTAATTTGGGCCAGTCATATTCTCTCAGCCCATCTCTCACAAAGTTGCTGTTTTAAAAAAAAATAGGAGGAAAGAGTATTAGATACATTCACCTCCTTGTGTTATTTGTAAAAATAATAAAGGCAGGATAAAAAATCTAAAATAATAATTTAAAAAATGCAGAGAACAGGACTTCTCAATCTTGGCCAGTTGAAGGTATGTGAATTTCAACTCCCAGAATTGCCCAGCCAACCATGGGAAATTGAAGTCTCTACATTTTCAGATGGCCAAGGTTCAGAAACATGGCCATAGAAGACCATTCAATGGAATGAGAATCATCCCACACACCTGCTTTTTTTCTACATGAAAGATCTCCATTTGTCAAGTTCAGGGCTTGTTTGTTTTTGTAGGGACTACAAATAAAAAAGGCTATAGGAGTCATTTTAATTAGGGCAATAGGTAAAGCTCAACTCCCAGATCCCATTTAAGGGCTCTCCCAAAAATTGCTGTTTTTTAAAATTAAAAAAAATTAAAATTAATTTTTAAAATTGAAAAGCCACAGAAGATCCAACTTATTTAAAAATAATTTATCAGATAAAATGGAGAAAATGCATGTTCTCCGTAGGCTTCTGCAGCTATTGCTGCAACATCTCAGAGCAGGGAGGAAAAAGCCATTATGATATTATTGAAATATTTCCAAATTTTCATAAATTTGCAAGTCATACTTCTTCTTTTCTGTTTTGCAGAAATTCTCTCTGCACAACTTGTATCATGCACATACATTTTTCAGGAAACTATTATTGGTCTGTTTTCTATACTTGATGAATATTTTTCCTCATTCCAAAATGAGCAGTCTTTCCAATTTTAGCTTAAAAAAAACACAGCATCTTTAAACTTAAAATAAAATGTAATTAATTAATAAATATTAACATATTCATATTTACAGGTAATCTAATACTGACATGCTGCATTAAGGTCTTCCCTTTTTTCAAATGCTCTTTAAAATCTTAAATGTGTTTAGCAAAAATTCAGATTGCTTTTTAAAAAATGAGTGATAATATTGCTCTTGTATTGGAAAGGATTCAATTTTCACATATATTTGTAGCCACATAACCCTTAACATTATAAAACTATGGAATTTTTTATAGTAACCTTTAGTATTGTCTGCTAAATTAATGAATTTCAAAGCTTAGAAGTTTAATGTTTTAATTTTTTAGAATCTGCAGCATGAAATTTTTGGTTGAAAGAAATTACCACAGAACACATCTGTTGTACAAAATTACTGAAGTGTATGGTGGTTCTCAATTTGAAATCAGTTTCTCATGGATTTCAGGGCAAGGTTATTGAAATCACCAAGTATCTTGCTAGTTCCCTAAGAATACTTATGATGTCACAATCCATACCAAAGGTATTGGGCACAAACAAGGCTGAATTACCATGCTTAATTCAGTGACAAAGCATGTTTTGAAACTCTGTAGATTGGTATTCGGTTTACCAATCTGCTGTTAACGATTTAATTAAGCAATTACTCTATATCTCTCTCTTAACAACACTTCCTTGCAGCACATGCAGTTTCTGATTTCAAGTAATTGAACATTGTGCTTTAATTTTTGGTTTTTTTCATATTTCAGGTTCTAGTTCTCTTTTTTAGCTAGAATTTTGTTCCAAATAAGTACAAATAGTATTTACAAGCCAGAACTTTCAACAAGAATTTTGTCACTAGTCAGCAGTTATAAAAATAAAAATTTGAATATATGCTTGAAGGAAAAATCTAGTGATCAACTTCTTGTTCAACCATGGAACTCATTTGGTGACTCTGGGCCTCTCTGACCTCACCACTTCTCCAAATCTGTAATATTTCAAGTAATATTTCAATCGGCAATGGGTGATAAAATAGGGATTCTTTATTCTCTGACCATACTTCTACCGCTTAATGAAGAAATTAATGTCTATTTTACAGATAAAAAACCTGAATGAGGTATTCAAGATGTGTTGAGTGTTATAAACTAACAAAATTATGCCAGAGAAATAGAATTGAACTGTAGCTATACATGAAATAAATCAGAACAGTATCAGGGTCACCAAATAGGGAGTTGGGGTTCTTTGAGATTCAGAACTTACTCTTTGGGGGGTGACTGGAAGTCATAAAAGTAAAAATGAAATGAAATGGCCAAAAAAGTCAAAATGGCAGCCACCATGGTGTACTCAAAACACTACTTGTTTTTTTTTAATGTGTATCACTTGTGACTTCTTTAACCACCTCCTTTGATCACCCTGCCCTATTAGACTTCCAGGTTTTGCCCTTTATCATTAAATATTAAGTCTTCTAATATTCCATTGTGCCTATTTGAAATATTTCACCTCTCTATTCTGATGGTTTCAAACTTTCTGCCATTTGATTTTATCTACTGGTTTATTTAAAATAAATCCTGCCTGTTTTGAGTCTATTGGAATTTAAAACCTGATTTTTCCATCCCCTTCTTTTGGCCTATCTGGTGTGCCAAAGCCAGTTTTGGAGCTTTCTCTTCTACACCCCTCCTCCAACCGAAGCGTTGAAACAGAGAACTTTGCTCTCAGACTCCTTGCTGAAATATCAGTACACTATTTGGACACAACATTTTGGTTTCATCATGATTTCCTGCCACTTCGGTGTTTTGCTTTGCTTTCTTTTGCTTGCATCTCCCATTGCAAGGGCTTCAGGTATGACACATCTGAAAATGTTTGTTGCGGTCATGAATTAATTCCTTGTTTTCTATAATTCAACTTTTATGCAATAGTGTTTAATGTCGTAGAAAACCTATAGCTAAGATTTTAGTAAACCAGATTTTAATGAATCATAAATCAGCAATCGCATGCTAAGAATAAGATTAAAAAGTAGCAAGTCGAAGCATTCTTGAGACACCATTTCTGATTGTTGTATATTGCAGATATTAGTATGAGGAAAGGCATCAGAACAGAAACGTTATACAATGTATTTAAATATTTATCATTTTATACTTTAATTTTTCTGTAATCAATTCATGAATATTATAAAAAACTTATAAAGATGAACAAAAATCTCTTTGCAGTATCCCTTTTCAAGAAGGGAATTTATAGTAAACATGCTGTGGTTTTATTCTTTCCATCAAAATAATGATACAAGCCTAGCTGTGGATTCATTGTACATTTTAAAATCGCAAATTAAGACCAAGTCCCATTCTTCATCATTTAAACTGTGTACAATATATTCAAAATTATCAGGAAAATTTAAAGAATAATATAAGCAAAAATGTGAAGTATTTGGTCTACTTTTCATCTCATTGTAGTTCCCAGTTAGTAAATGTAAAATACAATAAAATATTAATGAATTATTTTTTAAACTGTTGTATGCTTTACTTGAGAGAGTTTAAAAATATAGCCCTACTGCAACTAAGCCTAATGGTCTTCAAATCAAGGAAATAATGGAGGACAGGACTATCAAGGACTATTAGATTTGAAATGTCAGTGTCACCTCTTGATTGGGGCCAACGTGCCTTCAAATATCAGTTGCAGAGCAACATCAGTGGGGAAGGGCTATGTTTCTGTCTCCTACTTATGAGCACCCAAGAGGCTTCTGATTGGGCACAGTGAGAAAGAAAATGCTGGTCTATTATGAGCATTGGCGTGGTCCAGAAGGATGGTTCCTAGATTCTTCAGTCCTTGGAGTAGAAAATTTAAATCATAAAATTGTGGGAGGAATATTGAAAAGACTTTTTAAAATGCTAGTACAGAGGATACATGCATTCCTTTTAACATCTAGTGTTTCTACAGAATAATTGCTTCAGCAAATCCAAGTGAGATTTCAATTTGTATTTCTTGAACACCCCTGGATGTTCTGGAGCAAATTGTTTTGAAATATGATGCAAGACAGAGATTTAGCTCAGTCCTATGAAAACAGAGAGAAGCTTCCTGTTTTTTCCATACACTGGGATTGCCTAAAAACTGACCTAACTCAATCCTGTTCAGACCATTTCATAGGATCAAGGAAAACCTGACCATCCCAGACAAGAAAGGGTTTTTTTTTAATTGAGAATTACTGCTAGAGCTAATCACAATGACTACCATCATCACTGCTATTTAATCTGATTGGTAATGGTCACTATGAGTTTGATAATATAACTTCATTGTTAAAAAATAGACAGAAGACAGGGGTCATGGAAATTGCTACTGTCTTCAAGTAAAAGGGAGGTTAACAAGGGAAAATGAGGCAGACAAGCAGCATTAGGGGACACTGAATTGATAGCTAGCACTGAAATGATGTGAATAAATGTTGAAACTTTTTTCAGATGGGAACGTTTTTCAGTGCCCTCTGAAACTTAAGGTGGGGTATGTGATTGCTGGTGGGATGGTGTTTCACTTCAGTCTGATGAATAGAGCTGGCTCGTTGTTTCTGTTTTTAAGTTTTCTTAAGACCCAAGGAAGCCAGCAACATCTTACAAAGAGCTAGGAGAGCCAATTATTTCTTTGAGGAGTTTAAAGCAGGATCAGTCGAACGGGAATGCCTAGAAGAGATATGTTCGTTGGAGGAAGTAAGAGAAATCTTCCAAGATGATTTGAGGACCGTAAGTAACAAACTATTGTGGACACATAGACTTCTTCTGCTGACTTGTTATTGTTTCTAATGAACTTTCAGTTTCAGTGATACTTGCCTATCTGACGTGTTAGCAGTTGATAACTTGACAATAATTCTGTTGTTGCTATAAAGAGTATAAATGAGCCAAAAAATATGACATACTAGGAATACTGTTAAAGACATTCCATTCAGAATACTAAATGAGCACTACATATCATGACATATTATTATAAAAGTTCTCACAAACAAGTCCTAAACAACTCATCAGATCTCACATAGCCAAGTAACAGCTGTATAAAATCTAAATTGGGCTATCACACTTTGCAAGAATACTTTCATGATGACATCAAAGGGTGGGAAAAGCTGGATCACCCTTTATTGTGGTCTCTTACAATTACATGCTTCTTTCTTCCAAAGATGTTTTTGGTTCCTTATGTGCATCCCTAATAGAGTTCTTATCTTCTTTGTCCTGTTAGCCAACAGGCAACAAGTCTTTGGTCTGTAACCTCTATCCCACCAGACTTGCCCTTCCTCTGGGTCATATCTTGATTCATGGCCAGAAAAGGAAATATGTAAAAAAGGAAGAGGCCAAAGTACTTCTGACTATTGTCCAGGCAGATTATTTTAAATATATACTTTTAGGGTAGGGGCAGGGAAGAACTATTATTTTTTTAAAATCTAAAGTATCCAGTCCAGCTCCATCACATTTCTCTGTTGCATTTCTCAACGTCGTTTGAGCAAAACAGCATTCCGCCTTTGTCATGGTGCATTTGCTGTTGCTGCCACCATGGCCTGCCCCTTGCGCAGTACAGTGAAATTTAGTGCACTTCACAATGTGGGAGATGGGGTCCCATCCTCCTCCTGGAGCCCATTACAACGTGGAACCACAATGTGACCCTGCGTTGTCGTGGGCTCACTTTCACCTCCTGGATGTCAGTTGCTTTTCCTGCAGACTGCCTGTTTTGAGGTGCCCTGCCTCCCGATTGGCCAGCTGGTCTTTGGCTCTCCACCAACCAGCTGAGCGTGGGCACGCTGCTCCCAGGCTTGTCAGCTTCCAGACATCAAATTCCCACCACCCAGCACCAGTTCAGGGGTTCCTTTCCACCTCCCCTAGGGGGGAGGGGAGAAGAGAGAAAGCAAGAGAGAGAGGGAAAGAGGCGGGGAGAGAGAAAGACAGAGAGGGGGAGGGAAAGAGAGACGGGGAAAGAAAGAGAAACAGAGAGAAAGGGATGGAACGAGTGGGAAAAGAGGAGGAGGGAAAGAGAGAAAAAAGGGAAAAGAGAGAAAGGGAGGAAGGGAGAAGGGGGAAAGAGAGAAACAGAGAGAGAGTGGGAGGGAAAGAGGGAGAAGGAGAGAGTGGGAAAGAGAAATGATATTTCAGAAGTTTTTCTTTTTTATTGTTGCTAAATGTAATATTTCAAAAGCAGAAAAAAAAATGAAGGGGCATAAAAGTGCATTTATCATGTTCTTCTTAGAACATTTAGCTGGATTCTGTCTTATCATTATTTGGCACTTTGTAATAAATAAGTGGGTTTTGGGTTGCAGTTTGAGTACTCAGTCTCTAAAAGGTTCACAATTACTGAATATTAGTTTGGTTAGGATTCATCCAGGTATTACTTTTCTAATGAAAAAAAATAGCATTAATGTTGGATCATTTGCTTTATATTTTTCCTTCTTCCTAGAAAAACTTCTGGGCAGTCTATACAGGTAAGGGCTATTCATCTGAATGTTAATTAGCCAATTCTGCCACAAATGCCTTCCTAAAATGTGTGCTAATGTTGAGTGCTTATTTTCACAGACCCTAATCAGTGTGACTCCAACCCTTGCCAGAATGGTGGGACCTGTATTGATAGGCATCAAGACTACTTATGCATTTGTCCTCCAACACATGAAGGCATAAATTGTGAAATAGGTAAATGCTTACTAACTTGGTAAAAAATAACATAAGTGTTCTGCCCGGGATGAAATCTAAAATTTGTTACTACCAGTTCTGTGGGCTTGGTGGTGGTGGTGGTGGTGGTGGTGGTAATGTGACTGGGTGGGCGTGGCCAACTTTTTTTTTTAAACTTTTAAAAGCATTTTTTCTACAACCTTTTCGGCTGAAAAAAATACTTTTAGAAGCCTCTGACGATCAGGCAACTCAGCTGGGATCGCTGGAGGCTTTTAAAAGCTTTTTTTCCCCTACAACCTCTTTGGTTGAAGAGGTTGCAGAAAAAAATGCTTTTAGAAACCTCTGACGATCAGGCAACTCAGCTGGGATCGCCAGAGGCTTTTAAAAGCATTTTTTCGGATGAAGAGGTTGTAGAAAAAATGCTTTTAAAAGTTTAAAAAACAGCCTCTAATGATTGTGTGGCTCAGCTGGGCATGGTGGGGGGCCACAGGGATTTTTGCTACCAGTTCTCCGAACCACCCGCTGCCATCGCTACTGGAACAGGCGATCTGGTCCGAACTGGGAGCATTTCATCCCTGGTTCTGCTCCTGAAGATTGGTCATTATTCCATATTCTCTCAGGCATTCATTAAAAAATCCAGATATCAGAATACTTTAAAACTGCAGTGGATGATATCCAGGTTTTGAGACCTGAAGTGTCTTTTTTTCATATCACTACGATCTTCAGATCAATTTACTTTTGAGTCCTGTTGGAGACCTGTGGTTATGCAGATTTCCAGAGCTGTGCACTCCAAAACAAAGGTGATGCAAGTAGTATCCTTCCTTCTAAGGGACCTATATAAATACCATTAACTCTGTCTTCCATTCTTCCTTAGAATCTAGAACATGGAAGCTCCTGTTCCAGAATCTGACTTCTTAGCCTTCTTTGCCAGCAGCAACCCCACCCCACAACATTTCCCTATCCAAACCAGAAAAATGTTAATTCACATCTTCTTTTCTATATTTAGGACCAGAAAGCACACTGAAATGTTTTTTTAAAAATGGCAATTGTGAGCAGTTTTGTGTAGATTCCCCAACCACATTAAGACAGTGCTTTTGTGCAGAGGGATACAGGCTAGCAAGTGACCAAGTATCCTGCATCGCAGAAGGTAAGAATCAGCCATCACATCAATGTGTGACCATAATATTCCTTTCCAGATAGATGCCAGAGCATAGACCTGTGTTTGGCAACCTTGGGAGTTGAACTCCATGCACCTTAAAGTTACTAAGGTGGAGAAAGACTGGCATAGATAGATGGCTTTTTTACAATTAATTGACATACAATTAATTACAACTTTTCACTATTAATTGACATACCATGGTCCCAATGCTAGAATGAATTAAGTAGTCAGCCTTACAGTCTGTTCTAATTTTATCAGTCTCTGAATTGAAATACTGATCTCAAAATGGAAAGCAGGGACAACCTGTTGAGCTGACATTCAAACCCTTGGCCAGGGCTCACCATTAAAACATCTATTTGCACTGGGAGCGAAATGCCTCATGCCATGTCATGCTCACATTCTTCATGGCTTCAGGTAGGCATCTTTCACCAACCAGGAAATGCCAGGGACTAAGTCATGCTTCTGCCTGCATGAGGCAAAATTGGGTGGAGAGGGTGGTGGTGGGTGAGAATAAGGTCTTTCTACAGTGAAGACAGTTGTCTTTAAACAAAAGCATGATGCCTTCTTGGCGTCCAATCCTAAAGGACCATAAATAGTTGGATCCCAATGAGACAGGCCTTGATTTTATTGAAAACAATTTAACCTGCTCCTCAATTGTACGAGGAATTGTATAATTGAGGAGGAACTGCAATTCAATTCCCCCTCTACAAGAAAGAGCCTTGCTTGGGGAAGTTCATGTCTCAGGGGGTTGTTTCACTTTCAGAAATTTTCATCTAACCTAGAAATCTCAAAACTGTTTCATAAGAAGGAAAAGGAGAAATTCACCATTAGCTACCATTAATTTTTATAATTATCAATGTATATTTCACATTGATTTTTCATTTGACAGAAAAAGAAAGATTCCAATTCACATAGTTGAACACTCTTAAGAACATGAAATTATAGAAGGCGAACAGCAAATAGATGTTATTTTTATTATAAGTGAAATACTGCAGTATTTATGTTGAGTGCGGTTACAGAAATAGAGCTTTCGCTATGTGTCTGTATGTATATGCCTATATATGTGTGTATGGATGCGTATGGATGAATGCCTGTGTGAATAAAGAAATCTGTATATTTTGACTTTGAAAAGCATTCACAATACTATTGTTCAAAATCTTATTGATTTGCTTGAAAATATTTAATGTGGTTTTGAAATACTATTCTGACTATAATATTACAGTTGATTATCCCTGTGGGAAAATACCTGCTCTGGCAAAAAGGCCAAATCAACAAGGAAGAATCATAGGTGGTTATGAGTGTCCTCGAGGCGAATGTCCATGGCAAGTAAGTGCTTGTCAGAATTTAATACACTTTAAATTAAAATTAATTGAATTATTCACATGTGTATAGGCATCCACTTACTTCCTTTACACTTTGCAAGGTACATTAGGAGAATGTAGGTCAGATCACTAGTTCCAAAAGAAATAGATTAACTATAGTGCACAAAAACAGATTTACAAATTACTGAAACTATGCAGAATGTTGTGATAGATAATGCCTTCCTTTGGAGTGCAGCTCTTGGCATGCCATACAAAATTGAATGCAGCCCTTAACCCAAAAATGCTTGCCCAACTGTGCTCTGGTCTGGATGATGCCAGCAAGATTACTGTTCCATAACATGCAAGTAAACTGTACAATTTGATTATCAACTATTTAGGCTCTCATAACAGACAATGGAAATGAAAAGTGTGGAGGTGTCCTGGTTGCTCCATCCTGGATCATTTCAGCAGCTCACTGCTTTCATAGTGTCCCCCGACAAAATCTCAGGATAAGGCTTGGTAAGATGGTTTTTGTTAACTTTCTAAAACTCAGTAAAATTGAGGAGGGAAAGTCACCCCACCACATAGGAAGGTCTATCCCATTAATTTCACCTACATCTTTAAACATCTATTTTCATATCAATTGCACCTGCACAACTGGCCACCAACATGAACTATTTGGCTCTATGTGACTTCTTTGAACAGTTTCTATTCTGAAATGAAAAAGCATTCCAAAATAAGGAACAATGGGAACCTGAAACAAGCTCTTTTCTCCCTTGTTCTTCATCCTAGGGTCACTGCAAGTAAGGTTTTTGAAATAAATATTAAATATTATGATGATGATTCATTGTACAATCAGCCAGATGTTTAGATTAGATTTGGCATTTGTTTCCGCCTACTGAGTCCTCCCCAAGAACCTGGGATAGGCAGGATGTGAATGTTTGATTGTGTTAAAGACATCATTGCAGAATGTAAGTTATTCTGAGTAAAGTTGCCTTTTGCAATTGACTGGTAGTGATTTTGTCAGTGCTGATGGTGTTCAAGTGAAGCTCCAGATGTTTTGGGATTGCATCCAAGGTGCCTTATAACAATAATGATTGTTAAGTCCCATGTCATAAAAGCAGCAGCTAAGTACGTATTTTCCAGCCAATGTCAGGCAGATGTAAGCATAGCAATGCAGCCACAGCAATGATTGATTTGAACACACACTGCAAACAATAGCTAAAGTACAAATTTGTTTCAAGATCAAGACAAAACTTTGGAACATGGGTATGTCTCAAAGTTGGCACACTTGAAACAGCCGTTTTGAACTAAGCAAAGTTTTGTGTTTGAAATGTTCTGTACAGTTCTTAAAAATAAGTCCTCAAAATCAGATATTATATTCCAGAAAGAACATCCTGATTCAGTAAATGCTATCAGTAACAGTAATCAAGCACTAAAAGAGAAAAAGAAGATTGGGGAAAAAAACTTTCCATGGAGAGAGAGAAAAAAAGAAATAAAATTTTTCTATTGTTAAAGAGGAAGTAAATAAATAAAACTTTTTGTATTCATTAACTTCCAGAAGATGAAGAGATTAGTTAGGCCTTGTGCATTGTGAAAAGGCTTGTTACATTCTAAATAAATCAAGTATTACTCTTTTTCAGGTGAATACCGTATCAACGATAGAGATGAAGGCGAACAAGAAAGAGGAGTTGATGAATTAATAATCCATGAAAAGTATTCTTCCAAAACCATTGATAATGACATTGCCTTGTTGCGATTATCAGCCCCAGTCAACTTCTCTGAGTATGTGGTGCCCATCTGCTTGCCACCACCTCGATTTGCAACACAGATATTGAACTACGTTGAATTATCCACAGTGAGTGGGTGGGGGCGTCTCTTGGAAGGCGGGGCTACTTCAGCACTTCTTATGCGAGTGCAAGTCCCCAAAATGCACAAAAAGGAATGTGTTTTGCACACTAAATTCAATATTACAGACAACATGTTCTGTGCAGGTTATCTCGATGGGAGTAAAGATTCTTGTGAAGGTGACAGTGGTGGACCTCATGCCACTGAATACAAAAATACTTGGTATCTAACGGGAATTGTGAGCTGGGGTAAAGGGTGTGCTGCAATAGGAACATATGGAGTTTATACAAAAGTTGTAAAATACTATCAGTGGCTAAATAATCATATGGATTCCTAATACAGATTGCTTCCAAATTGCCCTTTCATTGTCCAAATCCATAATATTTAACCTTTGAATTTAGCTTATAACAAGCTTATATATTTTAAATTAGATTCTACATTTTAAATCTGTAGTAAAACTTCCGTTCAATTAACTGCCATTAAATCATTTGAATGGCTAACAGCTTTCATCCATTCACAATACAGTGGTACCTCGGTACTCAATTACTTCAAAACTTGTTGAATTTAGTACTGGACGCATTATGTGACAAAGATGTTGTCCCAGTACTTGTTGTTTGTTTGGTACGCGATGCGCTGCAATAGGAAAAGGGAGACAGACACGGAGAACAGACAGGAAATCAACCATATTGGGAAGGTTGCTTCAAAAGGAACGGGACGGCTGCAGAGGGTCGACAGAAAGTTGACCATGCTGGGAAGAAAAGGGACAGACAGGAAGTCCTTCCTGGCCAAAGTTAGGGTCACATGGTAAGTCACATAGTTTGTTTGGCACTCAACATTTTTACTACTCATTGTGCCTCACAAAACCAATTAATGACAAGTACTGAGCCACCACTGTAATGGACCAATCCCTTGGATTTAGACAAGGCATTTAAATTTACTTCAAATGTTTCTTTATTTACATTATTTGCACATGATGTAGACACCCAAATAACCTGATCATGCCATTTGCATAATGCTGTCAATACACACATTATGTCCATTGCTGTAAATGACACATTTGGATTTTAGAGATGTTCTGAAATAATGGATATTTTATTGCTATATTGCTGATTAAACTGAGTTTATACTTCATTGATTTCTTAAATTAGCTAATAAATACATTTAAAATAAATTAATTTCTGACAGAATAGGGACTCTTGCGTATAAATTTCATAAAATTTCATGGAAAATATTTGTTTAAGAGCTGGAAAATATATTTAAATTTTTGATTCATTGTGTTTCTGTTTCCCCTCGATATTTTCGTGTGTGTGTGGTTGTTTTTGATTTTGATTTTTTATTTTTTTGTCATCTGTGTTTCTACTAGCTTGGCCCATTTTGTATTAAGTGTCACAATTTTGTCCACAAAAAAATGCAATAGCGGTCAGTCAAATACAGCCTCCTTTGATGTCTGACTGTTTGGGGATTTCTAGTCTAATAAATGAAACACACACTAGATTTCGAAAAGCTAATCAAGACTTTGGAAAACTGGACAGAGAAGAGCGTCTAATCTACTACATAAACTAAATGCTCTGAGTGAATTAGGAAGTTACTTGAAATATTAGGAGTTTATAAAAACTTAGAATCATGTTTGACTCTACAGACCTGATGCTATTATAATTACCAATCTCATTAGCACCAGAATTTTGCGGTAACAGTATAACAGAGTTGGAAGGGACCTTGGTGGTCTTCTAGTTCAATCACCTGCTCAAGTAGGAGACCCTATACTACTCCAGACAAATGGCTGTCCAATCTCTTCAGTGATGGAGAACCGACACTTCTGGAGGCAAGCCATTCCACTGATTGCCTTGCCCTCTTTTCTGAATACGTAGGCCAATTAACCCTGGAGAAGGCCAAATCAACAATAAAAGAGAACCAGAGACATTGATTATCAAAAGGATGACATTGCCAAATGTTAGACAGTCATAAGCTCTTTACTGCAAAGTATCTATCACTATATGGCAAATCTAGACAGCACACTAAAAAGCAGAGACATCACCCTGCTTATAGTCAAGGCTATGGTTTTCCCAGTTTCAATGTTTGGCTGTGAAAGTTGGACCATAAGGAAGGCTGAGCACCAAAGAATTGAGGCCTTTGAACTACGGTGCTGGAGAAGACTCCTGGGAGTCCCTTGGACTGCAAGGTGATCAAACCAGTCAGTCCTAGAGGAGATCAACCCTGACTGCTCTTTAGAAGGCCAGATCCTGAAGATGAAAATCAAATATTTTGGCCACCTAATGAGAAGGAAGGACTTACTGGAGAAGAGCCTAATGCTGGGAAAGATTGAGGGCAAAAGAAGAAGGGGATGACAGAGAACGAGATGGCTGGATGGAGTCACTGAAGCAATTGGTGTGAGCTTAAATGGACTCCGGGAGATGGTAGAGGACAGAAAGGCCTGGAGGAACATCCATGGGGTTGCGATAGGTCAGACACGACTTTGTGACTAATAACAACAACAATCTGTTGCAAGGCTGACCATTGCACAGGCTCAGAAAAACATTTTCTGTCCTTGCCTTCCTGCAGCCACAGCCGACCGAAGGAGCCAACTTGCCTTCCTCTCCTGCTCCCTGTGGTGGATTTATATACATTTGATTTTTAATTTTCAATTGACCTTATGTGGGGCGGATAGGGACAGTCAAAGGGCCGGATGGGATTCAGAGCTGTAAAATGCCCGGGTCTGGATCTAATCCTAAACAAACATAGATGGGCTTTTTCCACAGCCTGCTTTGATGTCCTTCTCTTAGCTCAGCTGCCAGGAAGATTTCATGGGGCTCCTTATTTGTAGAGACTTTGTCCTTGTCAGATATTGCCTGTATGTGATGCACCAGAGACTAGAAGGGGTTAAGTCTTTACAGACATCACATGTGACTATATCAGCCAATGAACTCTCTTATTGGGCTCTTATCCAGAGATCCCTTGGATATCTTCATCTCTCTCTCTCATCTATCAGCAAGACAATAAGTGAAGTTCTCTCTCCTCTCAACTTCTGAGTCATACAGTTAGGATAAATGCAACAGGACACCCTGTTCATGCATGTATATATTTTGTAAATATTAAAACAACCTTTTTTGAACCTGAAGCTGTATTGACCAAATAACTTCTCATAGAACCGAATGAGCACGACCATCAATATATATATCTGACAAATGGTAGCAGACGATGTGAAATTATTGCTCAGGTCTATGAATTTTTTTTTGTAATTTTTTCAATCCTAGAACAATTTTTCCTAACATGGAATCCTTGAACCTGAATGAATTATCTTTAGAAGAGATTGATGCATTAACCATATCCTTAACCAAACAGTACCAATTATTATTGAAAAGACTAAAAAAACTTTCTATTGAAGCTATACAGCAAGTACAAACCTCTTCACGAAAGGACCCAATTTTTTTTCTCCTCTTCACCAGAACACCGAAACAACAGACCTGGCAAGCGATAATTTTTTTGTGGATCCACAGAGTAAAAACTTTCACTCATGTGCTCATATGGTATCCTTTCTATGATGCTTCAAGATGTGTTCTAATCACTCCAATCATTTCCAAATAAGGCTGCACACTCCTTTATTATTTTTTAAAAGTAACCTCACACTCACATATCAGATGGCCAAATATCTTCAAGTTCTACAACTACCCAAAACTTTTAATTAACTATATTGTTTTAGTGCCCTATTCTTTCCTATTCTCAATAACAAACGTGTTAAACTATTTCTCTTTTTACTGTACTGTAAAAGCACTGTACTATTATTGTGAAGGCTGATCTAAGATTGTAATAAAGATACTTTATTTGAAAAAAATATGTCTTACTGCGCTCTACTTTTTGAAATTGTGGAAGAGAGAAAGAAAGAGGGGCAAAATGACTCTTCTAGTCAGATATGCAGAAGTATACTTATTAAAGATAGTAGCATTGGCATTTGCTAGGATTTCCTTAGGAACAAATTGCTCTAAATGTAGAGTGTGCTAAAATATCTTTATGAAGAACTCAGAGAGGAAGCTCTTCCCCTAAGTATAATCTGCTTTCAGCTTCTGGATGAGCTTCCTTTAAGTGTCAATATCTGTGTTTAACAGTGAGGGGCAGCTCTCTTTTGAGGTATCCATCCCACTTCATACTATTAATCTTGTACTGACTCAAATGACCTTACTTGGCAAAGATCTGCATTTCGAATTACTCAGCACAATGATCTGAAGAATCCATCCATATCCAAACAAACAGGCTTTGGAGGACATGATAAGGGCTGGGGCAGAACAACAGGAAGCCTGCTTGCTTGAACCTTGTTCATAGCCAGCCCTGAGAGAGAACAAAGTGCTCTTTTCCACGGATAGGCACCATGGCTCCTCAGCTACTCCTCTGTCTGATCCTCACTTTTCTGTGGAGTCTCCCAAAGGCTGAAAGTAATGGTAAGAAGCTCTTCGTTGTCTTTCTTTCTCTCCTTCTTATTGTTTGTCCCACATGTGAACTGCATTTGCATGATCTGTCAGTCTTTCCCTCCCTTTCCTCCATCTCAGTTTAAATCCCACATCAGTTTAGCTTCTCCATGAAACGGATGAATCTCTTGAAAGCTTGTGCCTTTTAATATAATATGTTAGTCTGAAAAGGTGCTACCAGACTTCTGAGTTTTTGCAGTCATACTCCCTACAAAAGTACAACAAAAATTGTACTCCCTACCACTTTTCTGCTTCTGTAATTTGTTTCATTTCTTTTGAAGAAGTATTAATCATTTTTTGTGCAGCCAACAAATAAGAATCAGATTAGAGGAAGTCTTTGTGCTGAAATGCTAATATATTTGCTTTCTTGTGTGCACGGGTTGTGTAATTTCATTTCCTACGAAAGCATGAAAATCTAAAACATTGCAATCTACTCTATTTCTGAGACTGCAGAAATATCTCCTGCTTCAAGGGTGGGGAGGCAGGAGATGACTAGAGAAAGCTGAGCTTAGGTGTCTTCGTATTGCAATTTTGTCCACTCAGAAGGGTTAGAAAACCACATGTACCTACAATCACTATTTGTGAACGTTCCCACCATCAACAGGTAACTGAGTTCCCCCCCAAAATAAATAGAATTAAAAAGTGCACAATAACAAATAACGATACCTTTAAAAAGCCAAGGAACAGGCAAGGATGACTTCTGTGAAATATGAAAGGAGAAAAATATCCCAAGTGCGGTGGAGAGAAAAAGATTTCCTTAAATTTCACAAGTTAGGGAAGACAGAGGACAACTGACAGGGAAAACTTTTGACCTATTTGCAATGTACTTCTAGACACTCTCCAAAGATTTTTGTCAATAATGAAAGGTTGATCATTCAATACATTGAATGTAACAGAACCTTACTCGGCTTGGTAAGCAAACAGCTGATTTCCTTTTAAAGTCATTCTAAAGTCATTTCTTAAAAATGCATTTGGTTTTTCTGTGTGCTAACCTGTAACTTGTAGGTAAGCATCTTGTTAGCATGAATATATGCCATGTTGATTTCATTGTCATATGCTATCAGCAACTGTTCTTAACAGGACTCTCCTGCATTTTTAACAGCAGCTGAGGAAGAATGGGCTTGCTTGTAGCAAGGAGGGCATAGAGGCACCAAGCAGAGTGAAGTGGACAAAATTATTCAGCCCAATACCATTTTCAACAGGCACATCTGTAAGTGGGAACTTCAGGGCAGAATAAAGGAAACATGGCCTAATATAGTACACAATTAATGGCTGATAGCTCTGCTACATGGGATGGAGAATAAGCCTGTCTTATAGTTTAACTAGACGTGAGATTAAATGCACAGCATTTAAAAAATAAAAGGCAGTGAGAAATGAGAGCTGATTCTTATTGGGATGCAAAGTATATAGGAATCAGCATGGTTTTCCCAGTTGCAATGTATGGCTGTGAAAGTTGGACCATAAGAAAGGCTGAGCACCAAAGAACTGAGGCCTTTGAACTATGGTGCTGGAGAAGACTCCTGCGAGTCTCTTGGACTGCAAGGCGAACAAACTGGGCAGACTTAGAGGAGATCAACCCTGATTGCTCTTTAGAAGGCCAGATCCTGAAGATGAAACTCAAATACCTTGGCACCTAATGAGAAGGAAGGAGTCACTTGAGAAGAGCCTAATGCTGGGAAAGATTGAAGGCAAAAGAAGAAGGGGATGTCAGAGAATTATATACTGCTTTGCAGTGCTTTACAGCCTTCTCTAAGTGGTTTACAGAGTCAGCATATTGCCCCCAACAATTTTACTCTCATTTTACCCACCTTGGAAGCATGGAAGGCTGAGTCGACCTTGAGCCTGGTGAGATTTGAGATTTGAACTGCCAAATTGCAGGCAGCCAGCAGGCACCAGAAATAGTCTGCAGTACTACACTCTAACCACTGCACCACCGCAACTCTTAATTATTACCAACTTATTTGTTGCATTTAAATATTACTTAGATTTCTATTATGCCTTTCATTTAGAAGTTCAAAATGATATGCCAAGCATTCCTTGTGATGACAAACATTCTGTGAAATGTTCCAGCAATTGTCCTTTGGATCTTTGGCTTGTAACATCTGTCCAGTATGTTATTAGAGATAGCATGATGTCCTGATGCCTCAAGGCCGGGCAGATCTGAATGGGGAGAAACAGACTCAGACTCAACCCTTCCAAGAGCGAGTGGCTATGGCTCCCGACGTTCCGGTATAGCCAGCAGACTCCATCGCTGACTATTGGGGATGAAACTCTGGCCCCCACAGAGAGGGCTCGCAACTTGGGTGTCCTCCTGGATGCACGGCTGTCTTTAGAAGACCACATGACGGCTGTGGCCAGGAGGGGCTTTTTATCAGTTTCGCCTGGTTCACCAGTTGCATCCCTTTCTGGACCGGGGTGCCCTGCACACGGTCACTCATGCCCTCATCACCTCCCGTCTGGACTACTGCAACACTCTCTACATGGGGCTCCCCTTGAAGAGCACCCAGAGGCTCCAGCTGGTCCAGAATGCGGCTGCGTGGATGATTATGGGAGTGACATGGCGCTTCTATGTAACACTTCTCCTGTGCGAGCTGCACTGACTCCCGGTGGTCTTCCAGGTGCGCTTCAAGGTGTTGGTCACCACCTTTAAAGCGCTCCATGGCTTAGGACCCGGAAATTTACAGGATCGCCTTCTGCCACCGATAGCCTCCCACCGACCAACTCACTCCCACAGAGAGGGTCTTCTCAGGGTGCCGTCAGTCAAACAGTGTCAACTGGCAACCCCCAGGGGGAGAGCCTTTTCTGTGGGGGCACCCGCTCTCTGGAATGAATTGCCTCTGGGGATGCGTATGATTCCCGACCTGTGCACCTTCCGCCATGCCCTGAGACCCTTTTATTCCAGCAAGCTTGCCTGGCCTAATAAGGATTCACAATGGGTATTTTAATTGGTGAGTTTTAAATCTGGGGGCCAAATTGTTTAATACATTTTTAAAGTGTTTTAAATTTTGTATTATGTCATTTTATCATGGCTGTACACTGCCCTGAGTCCTTCGAGAGAAGGGCATATAAAAATTTAATTAATAAATAAATAAATAATAAATAGAGATGCTTTCATAAATGCCTCCTTGGGGATACTGTAGAAAGATTCCACTCTAATTGGTTAAATTAAATTGAGGAAATTATTATATTTCTTAAGTGGTTATCCCTGTATCCATCATAGGTAGACAACAATTGAATCTCCTAATTTTCAGGAAAGTAAAAGAGTTACTTTCAGATTACTGTAATTTTACGATGAAAGTAATGTTGGTAGTCATAGTTGGTGCTTCTTGTCTGGATTACTTCAGAGGGCTGACAGAAGTAGATTATCTCAGCCCATTTCAAACTGGATTTAGTACAGATTATTGGGATTGAGGCTGTCCTGGATAATCTTTTAGCATGGATAGAGAGACTATGATTGTTGATTCTTCTTGAACTTCCAGTATTTTTTAACTGAGTCAAGCATAATGTCTTTTTGTATTTGCCTATTTTGGAAACAGTTTCAGTGGCTCTATTCCATCTATCAGAATATCTCTAATCTCTTGGAGTTTTTCAAGTGCAGCTATAACGTGAGATCCCTCAGGACCAGTAGTGGGTTTCAAAATTTTTTACTACCAGTTCTGCGGGTGTTGCTTGGTGGGTGTGGCATGGCTTGGTGGGCATGGCAGGGGAATGATACTGTAAAATCTCCATTCCCTCCCCAATCCAGGGGAAGGTTACTGTAAAATCCCCATTTTCTCCCGATCAGCTGGGACTTGGGAGGCAGAGAATAGATGGGAACCAGTCAGAATTTTTACTACCGGTTCTCTGAACTACTCAAAATTTCCACTTCCAGTTATCCAGAACTGGTCAGAACCTGCTGAAACCCACCTCTACTCAGGGCTATATTCTGTCTTCTTTGCTACATCAAAACACTGAAAAAATTCAGTGCAATTTAGAGCAAGGTATCATCAATATGCAGATGGTACTCATCTATTTCTCTATGACCTGTTCAAAAAATACTATGGCTCCCACACTTGTACCAATGATTGGCTGGATGAGGGATAATGCGTTATAACTGAATCCAAATAAGGTAAAGCTGCTCCTTGTGAGAGAACAGGATTGAGAAGTGGCGGATTTGCCATTTTTTGCTTATCTATTAGCAAGAGAAAGGAAGTCTATTCTGTATTCCTCAATGTTGCAGCTATGTACATTGGTACCATTCTCTCTTTTCATTACAAAACCAAACCATTCTATTTTCTGAGGCATTTTAATTGCTTTAATTGAATTTTGTCTGATTCCTATTTGAACAGGTTTTATATCTCTCTTATTTTATTTGTTATATACTTATTATATAATATTATATAATATATAATATTACATCTTTAGAAACTATTGAAAAGTACAGCAGCACTGAAAAAACTGACTTATGACCACTCCTCAGCCACTACTATTAAAGCATCCTTGCAGTCAGGGGATTCTGAATTTGCTTAATCCCTATGTGATTCTGTTAATCACATAGTGATTCTGCTACATGATTAACTGAAAGACCATGGCAAAAAAGCAGTAAAATCAAATGTGGTCACATTCATTTAACAATCACATCATCGCTTGGTGACAGACAATCCAGTCATATTTTGAGGACTATCTGTAAGTGTTTTACCCAATGCATACCTGCCTTGGAATTCTTCGTAAAAAATGCTTTGTAAATGTTTAAAATAGACCAAGTAGGTGTGCCCTTTAATTAAATGTCATTTTGTGGTACTGAAGAAGCATGTTTTCTTGTCACAACCCCTGCCCTCTGAACCGCATCTTCCCAGAGACAATATAGCATTCACTCTCTTAGAGTTCTGGAAGGTTCTTAAAACTTGGGTGTCTTCCTAGGCCTAGGTTTAGGGTGTCTGTAGACCCATTGTTGAATCTTTCTTGCATGTTGAGTAATATTGTTTTCATCTGGAGAGTTGTTTTTCTAGTGTTTTTAATATATATAGCTTATACTGTAAGTTATCCAAGTCTTTTGGGCAATTTCAACAAATTCTATACATAAATAAATTTGGTCAGTTAGGGTAGATTGATATTGAACATATACAGAGACAGAAGTTTGGGAAATGTAATGCAGTAGAATAAAACAAGAGAACAAGAACTTCTGTTGTGGGAACTAAGAAACAGACAGGATTAGCTTTCTACATCAGAAAATGATTGTTTGATAGATAAAGGGAAAACCAGATAAGCTAGAGCCGGGATCATTTTTATCAAAGGTAGCAGAAAGGTCAAGAAAGATCAGAGCGAGAGACCTTTAGATCTGGTACTATGGAAACAACTTGCAAGGGTCGGCCTGTAGTAGGTCAAGAGTAAATACAAAAAGAGACAGCTAAGAAATCAATTCAGCAAATCAGAATACATGTACGTGATTGGCCAAATTTAGGAAAAGAAATTTTCAGGGAGTTAGCAGTTTTTAGAACTATAGTAATAAAAAATCTGCTTGAAATTATTTACTTTCTATAGGAAATTAAAGGAATGGCTGGTGTGATACAAGATTGGCTCATTTCAGACATGAAATTCAGGACTCAGAAAAGCATAAGAACAAAGATTTATGTTAGAATTAAATGAAGAATCAGGAGACACCAGAAGTGAATAAATAATGTGGATGATGGATGATGAATCAAAACTTGTGGGTCAAGACTTTCTAAAGAGTCATAGATTGCCAGTATGACTTAAAGTAGCCTCTAAGAACCAATGGAATCAACTTCACTGGGGAAAAATTAACTTTTGTCACAGTTTAAAGTGATTGTACCGAGGTCTAGCCATAGATTTCAAGTCTATCTCTATATATTAAATATTAACAAGATGGATGGGAAACTGAGAAAAGGATTGTTGTGAAGTTTTGGTCACTGAAAAACAAATCAAGGTGGAAAGGAGAAAGGGAGGTAGCGACAGCTGGAATGTTGCAGAATATCAGCATTAAAAAGAGACTATGAAGATTGACTGAATTGCTATAGATTAGCTAATACAAATGTAATTAACAGAAGGAATAATTAAGGGTTGGCAATTCTCACTGAGAATAGGAACAAGTAAAAAAAAATAAAAACTATAAAATATAAATAAGGAAATATAGAGGTGGGTTTTTTTTAAAAAAAACACTTTATTAAATGACACAGATTATAAAAAAAGTCAAGATGGAGAGTCTCCAATAAAGAAAATACTGAATTCTGCTGTGAAACAAACATGAATGGTGGAAGACTGCTTTTGGAGAGAAAGAATAGGTTTCTGAGGGAGGAAAGCAGGGGATACTTTAAACCCAGGCTGCAAGTTTACTTCTGAATGAGCCATTACATGGAATATGTAAGGCATTCAAAATGAAGCATTTTGGCTATAAAGCTCAGTTCTCTGACATGTGCAAATTCTCCAAATATACATTGCGGTGAGTGGTGGGTTTCTACCTGTTCGCCCCAGTTTGGGCAAATTGGTAGTGGCAGCAGGGGAAGGCTCCACCCATCTGCTTGGATGTAATCACAGAAGCTTTGCACATGCTCACAGTTCCAAACCAGTAGTGAAGGTAAGTGGAACCCACTACTGGTTGGGGCCTCTTGTAATCCCATATGGTGGGATTCAGTGGTTGAAAAAGTTTATATGTAAACTTATGAAACTCATCATAGTAAAATAAGTATGGTGTGAGTTGCTCTGTATGTCCATAGGAGACTATTTCTGTTTAGTTTACCTGTGGTTGTGCCTGATAAAACTCTGTTCATAATCATAATTTGTTAACTAATAACGCATTCCTCTCTTGCACATTTCACATATTCACACTTCCTCACTTATAAAGCTTGTGAAATCCTTCCCATGTAAGAAATAATGATTTTTTAAAAAATCAGGACCATCATTTTTCATAGCATTATCCCTAACTATAATTATACAAAATATTATTTCTTGGCTTGAGTGGGGGAGCAGGAGAAATAGTTCATGTCCGTATGACCTTTATTTTGTTCTTCTTTAGTATTCTTAAAAAGCAAAGTGGCAAATAGATTTTTGCAAAGAACGAAACGAGCTAATTCACTGTTTGAGGAATTTAAACCTGGAAACATTGAAAGGGAATGCATTGAGGAGAGATGCTCAAAAGAGGAAGCCAGAGAGGCATTTGAAGATCAAGAGAAAACTGTAAGTGTGTATCTTTGACTGCTCCCTATATCTACTCTTTTGATGCATGTGTGTTTCTTTGCATCTTATTTCTGTGAGGCCTTCAGAATCAAAATCAGATGAAATGAAATGGGTTTCAAGTACCGATATGTCTTCATCATGGAATATTTTACCAGATCATCTTTTTCTGTGATTCTTTCTGTTGCTTTTGGCTGTTCCATCTTCTTGACTATATATCTCTTTTCTCCATGCTGCTAAAGAAAACTGGAACTTGGAGCCACTTCCATCCCATACTCTGAGCACCCAACAAGTCTGTGTGTCACCTGATCATTCTTACACTAAAGTGTAAAGTGCTTTTATTAGATTTGTATTAATTTATTATCTTGTTATATTTCTTATCCACTTTTTATATTTGAAAATTAATCGGGTGAGTAACCATGCTTAAAATCCTGCAAGAAATAAAATAAAAATAAAATCTATCAATAATCCAGTTTAAAATATTGGAATGGTTGTCTAAATAACTACAACTACACCATTACTTAAAAGACAACAAGCACACAAATAAATCGCTCTGATCAAGATGTGTAAATTCTATATCATTCTTTTCATTAAAGGACTGTCCATAGTTGCATCAGGAGAATAGAAAAAGATAACAAGAGTTTTTAAAATACAGAAATAACTTTTCAATGGAAGTGCGGTTGAGAGAGGAAAACTGTTTATGATATATCGTGATATATTAGTATTAGTGCTTAATCACTGTTCACCAAAATGTTGCATGAGATTCTTCTTAAATTATTTTTGTTTAATTCCCTGGCTTTGTAATTTTTATTTAATACTACTAAATTCTAATGTGCATGTGTATGTTTTTTTTTAATCAGGAGAACTTCTGGAATGTTTATATAGGTAAGAAATCATCTGCTTTTGCTCCACACATTTTTTCTAACATAATGGTTAAATATATGCAATGTAGTTGATGAATACCCTGTTCCCCAAAATAACTATTCCTCTGTGCCAGTGGTGGGTTGCCCCCGGTTTGGACTAGTTCACAAGAACCGGTAGTAATACTGGTGGGAGGCTCCGCCCACTTATCCAGACATCATCATAGGTGGTCTGCGCATGCACAGAAGTGCAAGCAAAGTGAGAGAGTGCATGCAGGCACAATGTGAACCGGTAATAAAGGTAAATAGAAACCACCCCTGCTCTGTGCACTGTATTTGTTTGGTAATGTTGATTGGTCCAAAGTTGAGTATAAGTATTATTTATTATGGCCACCTTAAAAGTTCCATACTTGGTATTGCATTTGAACTTCCCTTCCAGGAAACAGTGTAACAGTAACTTGGATTTTTCTTCTGAATGTGTAAATATAGTATTTCTGCATTTTGGATTTTAACTTCTTTTTTTTCATGCTAGATGGGGATCAATGTTCATCAAACCCCTGTCATTATGGTGGGACATGCAAAGACGGCATTGGTAGCTATACCTGTACCTGTTTGGCTGGCTATCAAGGGAAAAACTGTGAATATCGTAAGTTGAGCTAGAGCAATTCAGAAGACTTAAGTGGAAGAATAGAATCATTTTATTGCTATGGCCTCAATAATGCTTCAATCTAAGGGACTGTCAGTTCCCATAAGATTTCACTGAAATCTTTGAAGACTTAGAAAAAAAATTCATGACTCTTCAAATTTTTACAAGACTTGTCATGGGGAGGGATAAGAGGAAAAAGAAGAATGCCCAAATAAAATTAACACAATTTCCCAAGGTTTAGCTGCTATCCAAGAAAAACATATGTGGCCCAGATTTAGTTTATGGGAAGTTAATGGCTTTGTAAGTGAACTGGTGTCTTGAATATATGGTAGCTTCTTAACAATATTATTGGCAGAAATAATGGAAAAGGATCAATGGTGAATTTTCTTTTACTACTGGTTCTGTGGGCGTGGCTTAGTGGGCATGATGTGGCTTGGTGGGCGTGGCAGGGGAAGGATACTGCAAAATCACCATTCCCACCCCACTCTGGGGCCAGCCAGAGGTGGTATTTCCCAGTTCTCTGAACTATTCAAAATTTCCGCTACTGGTTCTCTGAACTGCTTAAAGTTTCCACTACTGGTTCTCCAGAACCTGTCAGAACCTGCTGGATTTCACCCCTGAAAAGGATGTTCCTAAGTATATGGACAATCCGTTCAGAAATATTAGAAAATAAAAAGCACCTGGATGGATCAGGTCAAAGAGTATGTTTTTGTAGCTAACATCCTCGTCTCTTATTGGTGTACAGCTGGTACAGTATACAGTGAAAAAGAACAGTAGCATGGTTATCCTTTCATTTGTCTACTTCTCTTTTAAAACTATTTGGTCATTGTATGGAACTATGATTTCAAGATTCTTTTTCTGATCAGCCATAGCTAGCTCAGACTTAATGTGTATGTGAAATGGGTGGAGTTTTTACATTAATATCTAAAATTTGAAATTTGGTTATACTAACCTGCTTTTTCTAGTTTAAAGGACATTTACCAAAATGGGCTGAACATTACTCAGGCTGGATGTGCGTGCTCCCATCCCAATATGAGGATGAAGCCAGGATAAAGAAATGTGCAACTAACTGCCCCCCTCCCAAAAAATATAGAACCCCAGGTTCAGCTGATAGGTTTTCTCTATTTGGTGGAAAAATACACGAGGCTTATAGTTTTCTTCAATTTATCCCATCAATAATTGAAAAAAAGAGTGAGGAGATCAGATTCCTACCAGCTGTTCTGACCCAGCCTTAGTAGAACCAAGAAACACTCCTTGTCCCAAAAAACCCCTCTTTATTTATTTCCTGTGAATTAATGGCATTCACACACCAAAAAGTCCAGGCAATAGTCCTTCAAAGAGTTAACTGCAGCAACAGACCTTATCAGTTTTTTGAGATAATCTCCAGACCCAGCCGCAAGGCTGCAAATTAAGTGCTGAGACACAAAGCGCAATGATCCAAATCTTCCACAATTTGGACTATTGTCTCCTACGACCACCACTCCCCTTTCCTTCTATTTATTCCCCAACCATGGAGGAGCCATTCAACATCCACGTGTGCCTTGCTTCCCAAGTCAACTTCTTGTCTTCAGTTGTTCTCCTCTCCTAACAGCTCTGCACATATGCACATCCGGAACAGGCCCCAGCTGTTCTTCCTCCCCACTTATCTCAGCCTCCATGGCTGGGAAATGTCAGACAGCCCTGGCTCTATATCTGTGTTTGATGCAGAGCATCCATCAGAGCCTTCCCCAGACTTCAGAACTGGCCCAAGTTCCTCCCCAAGTTCCTCATCGTCTGAGTCTGCCGCCAGCTCTGCTGTCAGCTGGTGGGCCACAACACCAGCATCTCTTCTGCTTCTACAACCAGTTTCCCTAACATCCCATTATAAGCAAGCAACATAGAATTGCTGTGCTAAGAAAATTGACTATGTCTGTCACAATTTTATCCTTGTATAAAGAAGATGTTTTTTATCTACTAATGCTTTGCCTGTTTATTTTTTTTATGTAGTCATACATAAGTCCTGCAGATTGGACAACGGTGACTGTTGGCACTTCTGCAAACTTGATCAAAATGAAATTCAGTGTTCATGTGCTGAAGGTTACATTTTGGGAGATGATGGGCAGTCTTGCGTTGCTGGAGGTATAATTGTGTTTGTTCAGTTAAAACAATTAATTATAACATTTTTTATTTTCATTTTTTGCTTTTCTCATATCAGTGTTAGCCAAGGACTGGTATGTTATTCCTACTGTGTTATGTACATTCTGTCATAATTTAAAAGTCAGAATGTTAAAAAAAATAACTTAGTTTGATTGTTGGTTGTATTATATAATATATTATTTTATTAGAAAGAAGAAAGACAGCATTTAAAAGGGTCAGATCTCTATCTACCTTTTTTAATGCATTCTGATAGTTTTTCAACTCTGACTCCACTGTACCTTTACTGGCACAATCTATCTCTGTCCATTGGCAATGAAGGCTATCTAAATATAACTTTATACTTCAATAGGAATTATTTTCTTATGTAGTGACAGAATTGTTAGAAGTGGGCTAATTAATCAGCATTCCACTGTAGTTTTCACCAACAGTTATCCTTTATTAAAAGAATAGAGATGGCAGTTATCTAATTTCTTAATAGTTCTCTCACTCAGAATAAGATTATTTAAATATTAAGGTGTCTTCTTTTTTTTGTATTCTTGTTTCTCAACCTAATGTTCTATTATTGCTACATCATTTAATTAGAAATCCTCATTATAATTTTTCAGGTGACTTTTCATGTGGTAGAAATATAAAAGTAAGGAAGAAGAGGGAAGCAAGTCTGCCTGACTTTCAAGAAGATTTCCCTGATGCCTACGATGCGATTGACGAAGATAATTTTGTGGAAACTCCTGAAAATTTTTCTAGCTTAGTTCCCAGTGTGCAGCCACAGAATGCAACTTTGCTGAGTAAATCTGATGATTCAGACCGTAATGTGAGAGTCGTTAATGGAACAGACTGCAAACCGGGTGAATGTCCATGGCAGGTAAATTAGTTCAATTTGTATGTCAGAATACTAATTGATTTATACCCCAAATTTGTTGAAACAATGACACATACATTACTTTTAATTTCCAATTACTTTCATAACGTGTGTGTGTGTGTGTGTGTAAGAAGTAAGGATACTGTCTGTGACTGCACAATGAAATCTCCACATATCCACCCTTGACATAGATAAAAAGGCATAGGATTTTAAATTCCATAGTCCTAGCTGCCATTTTTGACTCTCCTTGAAAATGTTCCTGGCCATCTGTTATGAAATCAATATTCCAAAAATAATGATTATTTAATTTATTTGTTTATTTATTTTATTACATTTTTATGCCGTCTGTCTCCCCTATAAGTTGACTCTGGACAGGTTTAGTCATATAACTTTATGACTTCTATTTTTAGGCACTTCTGCTAAATGACAAGGAAGAGGGGTTTTGTGGAGGAACAATTTTGAGTCCCATATATGTGCTTACTGCAGCCCATTGCATTAACCAAACCAAGCACATTAAAGTTGTTGTAGGTGGGTATTTAAATTGTTGTCTAGCTTCAAAAATATTTACAGTGCAAGCCAACAGTATCTGTGTCTTCTGATGTAATCCCAAATTAGTATGCATAAAATTGTAGCCTTAATTATGTATCTATTTTTGGTTACTAATATGTCTCAAGCCACAGAGTACAATCTCTTTGCTATCCTAATGTTAATGGCATTTGCATTTAATGACATTCTTCACTCTCTGCTATGGCTATATGTTTGACATTTTATGTTTAAGGGTGCTGTAGCTGTAGCCTGTATGCCACATCTGTATGTTATAGAACACTAGCTTCTTAGGCGCTCTAAGCCAACTTTCCTCAGCCTTGGTGGCTTTAAGATGGGTGGATTTAACTCCCAGAATTTCCCAGCCAGCATGCTCCATCCATCTTAAAGCTGCCAAGGTTGAAAAACAATGGGCAGGTTGTAATACATTTAATTTGATTTTGAGAATATTGTGTAACCAAGGTATTGTCGCAAGCATTCACAGGAAGACAGAAAAAAGAAGTGAGGATGGTTAATGGACAAGCAATACAGATGGTAAAATGCTTTAGCATATATGCTTGCATCAGATGTACCAATATAATCATGTTGTCATGGCAATGGTGTGATGATGTCATCACATGCTTTACATTTTGGCATTGCCACAGTTTGTTACAAAGGCTGCCAATTGTGCTTTGTAAATCACGTATTTTGGGTCAGAATTTTGCTCAGCAAAAATGGAAATGCTCTACACAATTCTCCCCTTCTAAGGTCTTTTTTTCCCCTATAGTCTTTTTAAAATAAAATATGGAGGTTTACCATGGTTACTTATATTTGTGTCCTATGATCTGGTATTGCTTTTCCTATGTAAGAAACACATTCAAGCATTGCTTTAACATAAATTAATTGCATAGGGACAAAATAAGACAAAAGTAGCCTTACAGCTGTAACAATGATATATAATTCTGATTAGATATGTTTCTTGGATAGATATATTTTATCACTTATTTTTCAATGTAAAAATATTTATCTGATTATCAAAAATGTGGATAGCTATGTTGTATCATACAATTTTACTAAATTGGTCTTCCACAGGGGAAGTGGACATATCAAGAAAAAGAACTGGACATCTTCTTGCTGTGGATAAAATATATGTGCATCAAAAATTTGTTCTGGCCACCTATGACAATGATATAGCCATCATCCAGTTGAAGACCCCTATCCGGTTCTCTGAAAATGTGATTCCTGCCTGCCTTCCCACTGCTGATTTTGCCAACCAAGTCCTAATGAAACAAGATTTAGGCATTGTTAGTGGATTTGGGCGCACTCAAGAAAGAGGACGGACCTCCAACACACTTAAAGTGGTTAAGCTTCCTTATGTGGACAGGCACGTCTGCAAGCTTTCCAGCAATTTCCCAATTACTGAAAATATGTTCTGTGCTGGCTACCATACTCTGGCTCAAGATGCATGCCAGGGAGACAGTGGGGGCCCCCACATCACAGCATACAGAGATACCCACTTTGTTACTGGGATTATCAGTTGGGGGGAAGGATGTGCACAGAAAGGCAAATATGGTGTTTACACAAAAGTGTCCAAATTTATCCCTTGGATAAAAAGAATAATGCGTCAAAAGCTACCCAGAACAGAGTCGAGCACTGCTCGGCCCTAAAAATCATCCAATGGCATATTTCATGCAGTGATAATGCATTGGGTTAGAACATTCAATATTCATTTGGTTCAGAACTCTTCTTTTCAGACGTGTTGCCATTTTTAAATGTAACATTAAAGTAATGTAACTTTCCTATTTATCAAGGGCTTTTTTCTCAAATATCAACCCTCTTCTGGCACATAGACTATTTCATTTCAGCTCTCATCTCTTGTGTTCCTATCTTTTACAACCTTTTCTAAAGATTTATAAAGGTTTATAATTGACAATCCTTCAAGTAGAAACTCCAAGCAGTGATACTTGGTCCCTTTGTATACAACCTCCAGTTCCCTTGAGACCATGATTAACCATGGGTTAATCAAGGTAGTGCCCAACTGGGTAATCAGCTGAATTGTTTTCCAATTTAATTTACCCCAAACAGAAGCAGGGGCCAAGCCAAGCCTTCAGTACTCTTGCCTGAGAACTCAATGGAAGAGGGGTTAGGAACATTGTAAAATCTTGCTCTCCTAATCCAACACTTCGTGTCAGAAATTTCTTGAAGAAAGTGAAAAGAATTCTGTATTTCCCAAACGGTTATTCTACTCGTATGCTCACATTTTGGGTTATTTTTGTGTAATCAGAATTTCCAGTGACAGGATATGACTGAGATGATCACTAACTGGATTATAGGAACAGAATAAAAGTGATATATTCGACATGCTTTTTTAATTGTGTTATTGTATCACAAGCATTGTGGAGGGTTTTTTAAAAATGAAAATAGGTTTAATTGAAAAGTTAAAAGGCTTTTCAGATTTGTGACATACATACATACATACATACATACATACATACATACATACATATATATATATATATATATATATATATATATATATATATATATATATATATATATGATCACACAGTTTTCCCATAGGCACCAAACCGAGAACATCAGCCAGAAGATGATGGATGAGATTCCATCGAAACGTCGCTGCAATCCTTCTAAAGATATGTTTGCAATTACACAGGAAGAAACCCAAGATATCACCTGTATACACACACACACACACACACACACACACACACACACACACACACACATATATATATATATATATATATATATATATATATAAAATTAAAGGTATTTGAAAATTTTATCTGCCTGTGAAGTGAATTGGTGTATTTTCTAGACATCAGAAGATTTGGGGAGAGCAATTAACACAGAGTGTAAGCTTCACATTTACAAATTATCTTTCTCTTTGTGAAAACTTCAGTGCATTATTTTCTGGTTTTACGCTCTGGATCTTAGTTTAATACAATTAACTTAATATTTTGACACATCATCCAAGAAAATTAATGTGCATTGAATCCAGTTATGAACTTCCAACATAACTAATCCATTTTTGTTTGTGTTCAGCAGCAAGGGGAGCAGCACAAAAATAGGCATAGTAAAGGCTTAAAATGAAATCCCTTGTCAATGACTGACAGCTACAAAAATTAAAGCTCCTAAATGTAAGGTAAGAGAGGAGGAATATTTAAAAGCTCAGTAAATATAAAAATGTTAAATTTTGAAATCATAGAAACATATCAGGTGACAGAGGACATGAACACAGAGTTCTCAAATATCTAATAATTAAACCAAAATGTTTATTGGGAAAGCCCTGTTAGAGGAAGACAACATTAGGCAATTTTTATATTGTCTATTATTTCAAAAGAAAGCAAATATTTCTTTTTTGGATGCATACTACTGCATTGAACAAATTTTATTAATTTGTTAATAATTTTATTAACATTAATTTTAAAAATTTAGGTAGGGTAAGAATCATTCAACCTCATTTTTTTCATAGCTAATGTCCAGTGAGAACAATCCCACATATTTACACAAACTTTATATATTCCTCTGCTATTGGCCAGTAGATTTTCCATGTTCATTTATCCAATATTAAATCAACTGCAGCAAGTTCACACAACCAATTAAATATACCCATATGACCAATGTAAGTATATAAAGTAATAAAACCAGTACTGTGACTTTATTATCCAATCATTCACCATACCTTTATCAGATATTCATTTTGAAGATGATGAAGGGCAATTTTTATATCATTGGTACTCAGAGGCAAACCAATAGTAACAACCGCTTATTCTGGGAATGAGAATGGAATGCCAAAGCAACATAAATAGGGAAATGAAGTATGGGGCTCAATTCAGAACTGGAAGAATGATTCTTTTATTTACAGATTCATATGCAGTAATAAAACAAAATATTCAGCTTTGGAACAACTCTCATATTTATTATAAATCAACATTCCCAAAAGATGCAACAATATTAAAAAATATGGAAGACCATTCTTACTAAATGCATCATGAAGTCAAATCTAAGCAAAACTAAAAAGAATTCCTATATGCCATATTTCTGATACGTAGTTAGGATATTTTACCATAAAGTGTCTAAATATGCATAAATGTTCATAAATATAAAGTGGAGGGAGATAATTGTAAACCTCTCCTGAGAGTCCTCTTTTTCTTAAGAGAAACAGCTTAGGGTGCATCTCAAATTCTTAAATTTTGAGTACAGTAATATTTTTATTCCAGCAGCAATGTCCCAGTGGAAACAGAAATGAAAGACTTAAATGTGAAACACACATCAATTGAACTAATCTTTAGTACAAGAAAGTTGGCAAAGTTTAGGTAGTTAAACATAGAAGGAATCAACAGAGCAGCCACAGCTGTGCAAACTATTGATTTAATATTGCCAATGGTTCTTTGTAATATGACTCAGAAATGGATCTATTTATGGCACCTTTTCCAGCTTATTTCAGAATATAGAGATCTAAGATACTATTAAATACCTACATAGTTCTTGTAATTAGAGCTAGAATTAGAAGTTTCCCTTCTCAAGTTTAGCTATGTTAAGGTAGCATAGAAAAGATTACAAAAATCAATAGGACCTCTCTGTGAAACAGATGTTTGTACAATGAATTGCTCAAAATGTTAACCCTGGATCAACTCTGTTTATAAATTCATTCATATATATGTCTTTGCCAACTTTTCTATTGTAAAATGACTTGAACTGCTAGAGGGCACAGTGATTTATGATTTTAATGGTGCAGAATATTGATATCATGCTGGAGAGTTATGTTGGGGCAAGAGGAGAAGGAACTGACATTATTACATAAACAGGCTTCATCCAGATACAACATAAATGTAGCAGAATTAACATGCTTTCCAGGTTTACTAGCATACTAACTCAAGCTTGAACTCAAGTCATATATTATAGCTTGCGGGCACATAAATACTGACTGGAATCCAAAATCTTGAGTAACAAAAAAAATGCAGTTTGCATTTACTTTAACCACAGAGTTCCCTTACATTTCCAGTAAATGAAATTGTGAAGTAATGCATTTCATTGTCAAGTGAAAGTATAGCAGTTAGACCAAGAACCATGGAGACTTTTAACCAGTGTCATCTTCACCATGGAACTTTGCCAGATGATTTTCAGGGTCATTATTTCCCAGTTCAAGTTACCTTACAGGTGGTTGTGGCATGGAAAAATTGGATAAGGGAATGTTAGTACTCCACTTTCAGCTTTAATCTTTTAAAAACAAAATGAAAATGCATATTATATCAAGCCATCTTGATGGTTGACTCAGCAGAAGAATATTCCCATTTTAGCATAGGAGAGCAAACTAAAAACTTCTTTTTTTCTTTTTTTTAGATAGCTTGGGTAAACTTACAACAAAACATTTCATGCAAGGATCTGCAGAGCTCAGATCTCTTTTAAGCTTTCTTCTCTGGGGTTTAATAATGAAATAATGGGACAAGATGAAAGGACACAAGAAAATCAATCTTCATCTGGTCCAAGGCATATTAGCAAAATGGAGGGATTGTTTTTCTCTCAACTCCTGACCACTAAATTTACTTATTGACATTCTATCCTATGCATCAATAGCAAAGTCCAACATTCTTCCAATGTTATCAGCAAAATTAGCTGTCAGCTTGGGACAAAACCTTCCCACTGAACATATGTGCAGTTCTGGGAAGGAAAGAATTATATGAAGTAGGTCATGGCAGCAGGCTAAATAAATCTATTCCCCTTTTCAACATTCTTTTGGCATCACACAAAATGTTTCTGTGATCATAACCTTACTGTCATTCCTAACTAGGATCACATTCTCTTTGTGAAATTGTCACATTGCCCTCTCCTGACTCTATATAACTACAACCTCATCTTAATACTAAATTAAAAATTAACATGAAAAGATATTGATAGAGCTTACTCTATTGAAATTGTTCTTTTTTCCTAACCGGAACTTGTATATATGGCACAATTTTAGTTGTAACTATTTATTAACTCTACTGATTGTTTAGGCTATATGGTTTTAGAATGTATTTTCATATTCATATGTTAACGTTGGAGCTCTCCTAGGAGGATTTCATTCTAAAAGTCTGAATGCAAATATTTGAATTAGATATAAATTGCTGTTTTTTGCTTCCAAGTCTCCAAACAGTTCAAAGACTAATCTGCCAATCATTAACACTTATTGAACGTCTGATTTTTTTTTTTTAAAAATGTTAGTTTATGTATTTGTTTGAGCTTATACTTGATGAAGAAAAATGAATAGTAATTACCATAGATTATATTAATTATTGTAAGAAGAGTTAAAATTATGTCCTTAAGCCAGTTTATTGCATGCATAGTCCAATGTACTCATCTTAACAACTTTATCTGCAACAAGGAAGATGGTCTGTCAGGTATCCTATTCATTTACATTTTATATGTCAAAACAAAACTTGAACTTGGCTTGGTTTGGTTTGGTTACTAAGAGACCGCCCAGCAAAACAGCTGTGCATATAGGAGCAGCCAGGAACAGTTAGCAGCTTTATGACCCTGGAAAAAGAGGGAGCTCTTTCAATGAGTCAAAATCTTCAGGCATGTTCTGCATAATAAGAAGCACTCCCTTTGAAGGATTTGCAGAGCCAAAAAGGACACTTGTGTCATTTCTTTGTTTGTTCATTTTATAGCCCATCTCACACATGTGATTTTGGACAGATTACAAACAAAAACAATTCAAAAAAACAAAAACAAAACAAAAAACTTCAGAAGCAAAATAATGAAAAACATTAACATAGTAAAAACTATGAAAATATAATCGGCGGGGAAATGCCATCAATTCACTAACAATGTAACCACTTTGCAGGCTTCATACCTTGTGATCAAATCTCCAGGCCAGATGGCAAAGCCACCTTTCCAAACTCTTCTGAATAGCCAGAAAGGATGGGATAAGTTTGACTTCTGCAGGGATGATGTCCCAAAGGGCAGGTGCTGCAGCTGAAAAGGCTCCTTCTCCTGGACTGGGTCCATCAGTGACATTCCTTTGTGGATGGGACCCACAAACTGCCTTTTCTATTAGAGCTGATGGGATAGTAGAAGCAATTGGGAAGAGATGGTCCCACTTACTTGAACCGTCAATGACAAAGCTGACCCTAAAGGAACATCTAAGTACATTTTCTGCAATGTCATCTAGAACAAGTCAACCACTACACAAAAAGTCTCCATCCTGTTAAGGAGTCAACCTGAGCTTATTGGCTTGCCCTTTCCCTACAAGGAGTCAAGAACTGACTCAGAACATGTGCAGCTTAACTTAGTTAGATGTTTGGGGAGAAAATAGAAGTATTTTTGATATATTGATAACACCTCACCCAAACCTCTGGTAATAAAATAGTGACATGAAACTGCCAAGTTGTAGATGGACCTCAAGCGTCCATCTCTGAAAACTTACATCCTTAAAAATTAGTTCTAATTATGTCAATATCATTATCAGTATTCCACTACTAATCAAAAAAAGTTTAATTTTGCTTAATTCTTTATCACAAGTAAAAGCAAATTCAAAGAAGCTCTGAAATGTCTTTTATATGTTTTCTCCCTCTGGTGGATGCATAAGACAAAACCAGGAACAATATGCACTAGAAGTGTATTGATATATACTGTACGCGCTATGATATACCATATTTTATTTCATTATAATCACTAATATGTTGCCTTGCTGAAAATTCTACAGAATGATATTTCATAAAAATGATAAAACTATACACTAAAACAACATATATGAGGAGTATTATATCTACTGTGATCAATTGCAGCATGAACGGCTACTGCCAATTATATGGTATCTTCTACTACGAAGACTTTATGGAAGGGCAGCATCTTGACAGCCTTCCTGACTAATATTGGAAAAGAGCCATCCAAACAGTGGAGAACAAGTTGTTCCAGAATGAGGGGGACTACAACCAAAATCTATGTCTACAACATATCCTCAGCAATGCATGCCAAACAAGGACACAACCATATTACACGGGGCAAAGTTAGAAAGCCATCCAAATTAATCACTGCTGCAAAGAACAATAATTAAATTTTCAATTCAAATTCAAATGTTTATTGTCAATGCACAACATATGTACAATGAGATTGGTGGAGCTCCCTCAGTGCACACGTCCCCAACACAATACAACTCACATAGGGGTGAAATGTAAAATCTGTTACTACCAGTTCTGTGGGCGTGGCTTGGTGTGGGGGGGTAATGTGACTGGGTGGGCGTGGCCAACTTTAAAAAAAAACTTTTCAAAGCATTTTTTCTAATGCTTTGAAAAGCCTCTCTGCCGATCAGGGAACTCAGCTGGGATCGTCAGAGACTTTTCAAAGCATTTTTTTTACCACCTCTTCGGCCAAGAGGTTGCAGAAAAAAATGCTTTGAAAAGCCTCTGATGATGCCAGCTGAGCCGCGTGATCATCAGAGGCTTTTTTTTTAACTTTTAAAAGCATTTTTTCATCAGAAGAGGTTGTAGAAAAAATGTTTTCAAAAGTTTTTTTAAAAAAGCCTCTGATGATCATGCAGTTCAGCTGGGCATGGTGGGGGGGGGGGCACAGGGATTTTTGCTACCGGTTCTCCGAATCACCTGCCGCCATCGCTACCAGATCGGGTGATCCGGTCTGAACCGGGAGCATTTCACCCCTGAACTCACAGTGAAGACAGAAAATCCCTAGCCCAATAAATTATATTAACAAAACACCCAGTCCTATTGCACCAGTGTGAACATGTTACACATTATACCGGCCCTGCAGTCCATCATACTACATAGTTACGTTATTTCTAATTCAGGAGTCTGAGAGCCCATGGATAAAAACTGTTCTTCAGCCTGTTTGTGCGGCTGGCTATACTTCTATATCTCCTTCCCAATGGTAGGAGAGTAAAGAAGTGATGACCAGGGTGAGAGTCGTCCCTGAGAATTTTCCTCACTCTTCTAAGGCAACCTTGAGCCTGGTGAGATTTGAACTCGCAGTAATTACAGGCAGCTGGCAGCTAAGTGCTACTTAATAACACTTTAGTCCGCTGCACCACCAAGGCTCCTAAAAATAGGCATGACTATTATTATTATTATTATTATTATTATTATTATTATTATTATTATTATTATAAAATGGAGAGCAGGCTTTAAGCATATAAATATTATTTTTGTTTCATACGGAGTGTTTAGTTGAAGTACAGACTCTTAATTCCAAAGGATTAAGTCAGGATTAGCCTTTGCATAAACTCAGAGGATTTTTTTTAAAGAAAATGTTTTAGATAAAGTTCTATTTTCACGTCTGCTTAGGCTTATCATAAATTCCTATTCAAGGGGGATTGCTCTGATTTTACATTCTCCTTCAGGCTGTCCAACTTTTCAAACTGTCAAAACTTTTCAGAGAATAGAGCTGTGCAGATCTGCCAAGAGAGAAGCACAGATTTAGCCTTTAAACTTGCTTCCCCTTTACCAACTGTTCCAGTCAAAAGAAGTCTTTGAATCATCACTTGGCTTCTTCTGCACTAATCTGCTGATCAAGAGTCTTGGTGGCGCAGTGGTTAGAATGCTGTATTGCAGGCTAATTCTGCTGACTGCCAGAGGTCAAGTCCCACAGGTACAAAGTTGACTCAGTCTTCCATCCTTCTACGATTGGTAAAATTAAGCCCCAAATTGTTGGGGGCAATATGCTGATTCTGTAAACCACTTAGAGAGGGCTGTTAAGCACTATATATATAAGCATATAAGTGCTATTGCTATTTCTATGATCTATATATATATAAAAGTGAAGTACCACTCCCGCATCATCACGAAATCTCCAGAACCGTAAAGCCTACAAACTTGAAATTTGGCATGTACGTTCTTCTTGTCTTCTAGGTGCTTGCTAAGAAAGGATTTTTCAAAACAACCATCAGATCATTAGTATTTCTTATATTATTATTAACCCACTCTAATGCCAAGGAGTTAGACGTTCTATTCCCTCCCCCACCTGAAAAGAACTCTGTTCCAACTGCCACTTGGGTGTGGGCGTGGCCAGCACATGACTCATCCGGCCTGTGAGCTGGTAGTTTAGACATTCTACTCCCAACCTGAAAGGGAGAGAACAGCATAAGATAGGAGAGTCTTCTATGGGGCAAGCCTGAAGGAGAAAAGGAGATAGGAGATGATCAATAGGCCAACCTGAGGGAGAGAAGGGGATAAGATAGAAGAGGCCTTTGTGGGGCAAGCCTGAAGGAGGGAAGGGGAGAGAAGAGGCCAATCATAACTACTCATTAATTTTCAAAATGTAAGTGTCAATTTATCAAGCCCAATCATATAATTTTATAGCAGACACAGGTATCCAGCTAGTATCTTATATAAGAGCGTAAGCAGAGACTTGCAGGATCAGACCTCTGGCCCATCTACTCCTGCTGTTTGTTCTCACAGTGGCCAACCACCTGCCCCCCAAAAGACCACAAGTTTCCCAACTGATGCCTTCAGAGGGGATCAAAATCCATCAAAGCTAATGGCCATTGAACCCATTATTTTCATGAAGTTGCCCAACCCTTTTTTTGAAGCCATCCAGCACCACTTGAAACTATGGTAAACCTCTCTTTTCAACGATTTTTCATAAATGGAAAAAAGGAAAACATTTTGTAAGAAACAAATTACAAAAATTGTTGCTTTAACCTTTGCTCACTGAAATTTGTGTGTATGCCTTTGACTCAGTATGTTGAACTCAGCTCACTGGACATCTAAAGCCAAATTAAAGTAGCTATGTCAGTCTTCTGTCCTCCTCCTTCTACTTCTTCCATAACAAATTAGAAATAGTTTTTAAATTATTCCTCCCTTTTCCTGAATGATATTAAAAAATAAATTGCACATGTGCTCTTTCAACAAACCAGAGTGTTTCCATATTTACCAAAAACACATTTTTTACAATCATATAAATCACAGACAATCAGATAAAAATGTTCAAGTGAATAATAATATACTAGCATTCACAATGTCAGTCTGTAGTATTGAGCTAGTTTATATGAAACAACTATTTCTGTTATGCATATTAAAATCAAATACATTCCATGGATTTAATTCATTTGAAATTATTGCAATTTGCTGCGTGTCATGGTAGCTCAGTGACTAACAGTGACACAGTGGCTCAGTGGCTAAGATGCTGAACTTGTCGATTGAAAGGTCGGCAGTTCAGTGGTTCGAATCCCTAGTGCTGTGTTACAGGGTGAGCTCCCGTTACTTGTTCCAGCTTCTGCCAACCTAGCAGTTCGAAAGCATGTAAAAAATGCAAGTAGAAAAATAGAGACCACTTTTGGTGGGAAGGTAACAGTGTTCCATGCACCTTTGGCATTTAGTCATGCCAGCCACACGACCATGGAGATGTCTTCGGACAGCGCTGGCTCTTTGGCTTTGAAACGGAGATGAACACTGCCTCCTAGAGTCAGGAATGACTAGCACATATGTGCATGGGGAACTTTTACCTTTTAATGGTACTACAGCTTGCTGCAATTGCAGTAGATAATTTGTGGACTTTTAGATTTAGGGTTGATATCTATTATAAATTTTTAGACATAAATTAAATTCTTTTACATCCTACATCCTTTGTGTACAACATACAAATCTTTACATCCTACATCCACAAAGCTGTAATTTTAGGCTGTAAATAAACAGATGTCTTTATAAACATGCACCTTACCAGTTTAACTGGTCTTTTATTTTATTTTTCATCTTTTCTACTGTCAAAATTCTGTGTGCTCAGTTCCTACCTGTATTCATTGTACACACATGATTGTGTACCATCAGATCCATCTGCTGTGACCATTAAGTCCACAGATGACACCACTATACTGGGTCTTACTACAGGTGGAGACGAAACAGTGTACAGGGAGAGGTTCAAAAACTTTCCACATGGTGCTTAAAAAACAACCTGCACCTGAACATCAGCAAGATCAAGGAGATGATGTTGGACTTCCAGAGGAAGAGAGAGGAACCTGTCCCACTTTACATTGACGGGGGCTGTGTAGAAAGAGTTTCCTCCTTTAAATTTAAGCAGAGTTTCCTCTTTCCTTTAGAGAGCAGCAGACTAAAGTGCTGTTAAGTAGCACCAGCTGCCTGCAATTACTGCCAGTTCGAATCTCACCAGGCTTAAGGTTGACTCAGCCTTCCATCCTTCCGAGGTAGGTAAAATGAGGACCCGGATTGTGGGGGCAATAAGATGACTTTGTATAAAAAAGAACACCGCTTGGGGGGGGGGGCGAAAGCCCTAGTAAGCAGGTATATAGAAAAGTATGAAGGCCATTGCTTAACGCATTGTAAGCTGCCCTGAGTCTCCGGAGAAGGGCGGCATATACATCAAACCAATAAATAAATAAATAAATAAGTACCTGGTGACAGCAGAATCGACGAGAAACAACTTGAAAAAGTCACCAGATATCAGGACTTCAGAATCGAACTGCAGAGACTCTGGCATAAACTAGTGCAGGTGGTTCCAGTGGTACTCAGCACACTGGGTGCTATGCCAAAAGACCTGGGCAAGCACTTAAAAACAATTGGCACTGACCAGATCACCACTGGTCAGCTGCAGAAGGCCATCTTACTGGGATCTGCTCGCATAATCCATCAATACATCATGCAGTCCTAAACGCTTGAGAAGTTTTCGATTAGTGATTTGGGATATGAAATCCAGCATGGTCATCTCGTTTGCTGTGTATATTGTCATTTTTGTGTAAATAATAATAATAATAATAATAATAATAATAATAATAATAATGACAGAAGACATACAATAGAAGAGCTGGAAAAGAAAAGAGGTAAGTTTGAAAAGAATTGTTATATCAGTGAAGGACTTTGGGAAAATGGTCTGAGGCCCCAATTAGCAAAAATGGAACAATCCCTTTTTTCCATCCCTTCTGCCTATGCTGAGTCCCTATTGAATTGTGTTACCCTCATTTATGAATGAGCAGTTGTTATGTGGGTTGTTAGATGTGATGGGTTTTGTCTCTGACTTCACTGTCTTTCCCTTTCACCCGGGGAAGGGTCCACCAACGAAGGCACTGTAGCAAGAATGAAGAGGGTATTACTTAAAGATCTTGTCTCCTGGTCTTCTTCTGGCTGTTCTTCCTCATCCTCCTTCCACATAGCTTTTGGGCAACACTCAAAATGATCATGTAACTTGCAAGATTCCTTTTTTTTTTAAATTTGATTTATATGCCGCCCTTCTCCGGAGACTCAAGGCAGCTTACAATGCGTTAAGCAATAGCCTTCATACTTTTGTATATTTTATACAAAGTCAGTTTATTGCACCCACAAACTGGGTCCTCAATTTATCTACCTTAGAAAAGAAGGAATGCTGAGTTAACCTTGAGCCTGGTGAGATTCGAACTTACAGTAATTGCAGACAGCTGGCATCCCCATTCCTTGAATGGGGATGCAAGCTGCCTTGCTCCTGAGCAATTGGTTATCTTCTAGCACTAACAGAAGAGAAAGTAACCTATATGGGGAAAATGGCAAATAAGCAAAAGCATGCTGTTGTTTTCTTACTGAAATGAAATAGTGATGGTTTCCTGTACCATCTTTGAATCCTAGGCAGAAGTTAGTTTAAAAACAGACAAGCTAGAAGTGAATCGAAGTGATGGGTGTGAAAGGAACTCGCAGAAAAGCAAAGTGTGAGAGGAAGGCCCAAAAGCAGAGAGAGAAATGGTTGAGGTAGGATCTACATTCTTCTTCTTCTTGTGCCATATCAGTCATCAGACGTTGGCGATCATGTTGGCAATCCTATTTTTGTCAACAGCCATATGAAAAAGTGCTGCTGAGTTTTGTCCAAACCAGTCCCTTAGGTTCTGAAGGATCTACATAGTGACCAACAAACTGAGGATATTTATATACCTTTGAGTATTTGTTCCCACATTGTGGAAACAAAGCTGAAAAGGGTGTTGCCAAGGCATAACTAAGTAGTGCTAAGAGGAAGTGGAGACAGGACCAAGACAAGTTATATACAATTAATATAGCCTTTATTGTCATTGTACATCATGTATACAATGAAATTGGTTACAAAATAATCTCAAGAGGAAACTCACATAAGCTAATCTTGTTTGCAGCCCAGATTTATGTATCTCCACCACTGCATTAAATCAGTGTTCAAAGAGTCTGGTGGCGCAGCAGACTAATAGCCTGTTATTAACATTCAGCTGCCTGCAATTACTGTAAGTTTGAATCTCACCAGGCTCAAGATTGACTCAGCCTTCCATCCTTTCTAAGGTAGGTCAATGAGGACCCAGATTGTGGGGGCAATAAGCTGACTTTGTATAAATATACAAAAGTATGAAGGCTATTGCTTAATGCATTGTAAGCCGCCCTGAGTCTCCGGAGAAGGGTGGCATATAAATCAAATTTAAAAAAAAAAGTTCAGTGTTCAGAGATCTTTTTTTATCAGTTTTATATGTTAATGGAAAGAATTAGATGGATTCTTGGCAATATAGAATCCTTGTGAAAGGAGAAAGAGGAATAAGTGATGCAGTTGGGAATAGAAAATGTAATTCTGGATTTCTGCAGAAGGAACAGAATGTAGAAAAGCAGACATGCTGGATAAATATGGAGGAAAGTCAAGGCTTTAGGAGATTCATACATGTGGTTTATGTAGAAGTCAAGAAAAAAGAGACAAGAAGAGCAGAGAAAGGAGAAGCATACTCACAACATGGGAAAGATGAAATATATTGTACCCATCCTCATTCAGTGACTGTGTTACATTTCAGTGAACAAGTCATTAAACAAAATGGTTTAATTTTAATTTTTTATTTTTTATTTAATTTAGAGAGAGGGAGGGAGGGAGGGAGGAAAGGAGAGAGAGAGAGAGAGAGAAGAAATGTGTGGAAGCTTCAGAGAGAGACATTCAGACTCAAAATAAGAATTTCCGGAAAGCTACTAAGCAATGAAACACCTTTCCATCTGAAGTCATGGGTGCTCTGTGTCACTGGAGATTTTTAAGCAAAAGTTCAACCATTGGTCTGTGATAGTCAGGGATTTCTACAATGGGTAAGGACAAGATTCTCAGACTACAAGGTCTCTAAACCCTCTAAATGATTCTTCTAACTAAGTCTTTTACTCACCCACAAAATTAAGTGCAGTCTTTGTAGATGAATCACTCTGACTAATCCCTCCTTTCCTTACCTTCTCTACTGTTTGAGCTCTAATTTACTGCTGGGAAATAGGGCATTGACACCCCCACTTCAAAGGAACAAGTTCTCTTAGTCCAATTTCTTCACAAGGGCAATGCTGATGCTAACCTTCATAGCACAGTTGCAGCTAAATTCCAGTTAAACTCTTTACAAACACCTCCAAAAAGAAACAACAAAAAGTAGTGAACAAGAGACATTTAACAGAAAACTGGAAACCAGAGGTACCACTGGGACCTGAATTACGTATTTATTATATCTAAATACTATCTTTATTTTAGTAGCTTAAAATTGTTGCCTTTATTATAAATAAAAATAAAATTAATCCTTGTGAAGCACATTAGGATAAGAATTTTTTAAAGTATGACAGCAAAACACCATTTCCTCAGTGGTCACAAGCATAGTGTTACCTGCTTGTCTAGCTAACAGCAACATGTGGAAAATATTCTGCTTGTGAAATTTAGGATTTTGCCATCAATGACGCTTATCTCCGTGCTTAACCCTTAGTAGAATATTCCTAATAGCTCGTCCCTCTATATGGATAAGACTCTGAGCAGCTGCTGTGGATTGCATCTTCTACCCATCTGTTGATATAGTACAGATACAGTACAGATACAGTGCTTACAATACAGTATTTATATTGAAGGACAAAGTCAGAAGGACATTTATACACACATGCCATTTGAAAATATATATTGGTTCATCAGATAAAAGGTAGTATAAATGCCACAAGTATTTGCTCAAGGATTCTTTTTCTTTTAAGTGAAATCTCTAATTGTTGACACTGTGTTGTCATTGCTCTGCCTCCTCTTTTTTGAAGCGGGCTTCCAAAGTTGCACTTTAAACTTTGTTCATTCTGTATCTTTATCAAAGGGCCACAGTTAAGCAGACAAAATTCCGCAAACTACGCTTAGGGAACCAAAATGGGAATTCGCAAATGGATAATATGCTTTTTCTTATTTATATTTATGGCTCACTCCGTAGACCTGACAGGTAGGAAGTTTTGCTCACATAATATTAACTCTTACTTTTCAAAAGAAAGAAAGAAAGAAAGAAAGAAAGAAAGAAAGAAAGAAAGAAAGAAAGAAAGAAAGAAAGAAAGAAAGAAAGAAAGAAGAGCACAAGGAAAGGATATACTAACCTCTTATTATTCTATACCTTTAAGAGTCAATTTCCCAATAATGTTTGTTATTACAAGGAGGAAAAAATAAATTAGAAGGAAGCTTTATATTAGTACTAGCATCCAGAAATGACTCATGTCATTTACCCCCTAATAATAAAGTGGGAATGCAATCTAATGCATGATACTTAGAAATTGTCCTACTGAATGCTGTAAGACATACTGCCTAGTTAAGGGTAAACGGAGACAGAAACCTCAGTTGTAAAACTAAATTAGTTGCATTTTTGGTTTTACCAGAAAGAAGTGGGCCATAGGAAGGAAACAGAATATTTTGCTCTTTTCTGTTTTATTTTCTCTATTGCTATAGATATTCTACCAATACCAGGGAGGTATGCTTGGAAAACGAAGCCTGCAGATTTGTTTTCATATGAAGCATTGAAACAAAAATAGCTTCTTGTACCTAATGACAGATTTCTGAACAAAAATGAAAGCCTTCCCATCCCCATTCAGTTTTATGTGTTATTCAGCCCATAGGTGGAGCTCAACGTTGTTGCCATCCCATTCAATTTACCATTTTAATCCAGCACCAAACATTTTCATTTTGCCATTATTGAGAGAGAATTTTGTGCAGAATTACCTTATTAATTTTTGCAGATGCAAACCATGAGATAAGTAATCCTCCCATGTACCATCTCTCCCTTTCATGGTATTACAGTATCGTACAACCGGTCATCTTCCAAGGAAGGATATTTTCGGTCTATTCCAATTGTGGAGCACAAAGGCATGGAGCTGTTTTAAATCCTTTCCACACTTGAGAGGGTGGGCTGAGATGAGGCTGGATTAGGCTTCTGATTTTTCCCTTGTCCTTCTCTTAAGTGTTCCTCAAAACAGAAGATGCAAATCAAGTCCTGACAAGATCCCGGCGTGCTGCTTTTATGTTTTTTGAGGAAATTCTCCAAGGGAATTTAGAAAGAGAATGCCTCGAGGAAAGGTGTACCTATGAGGAAGCAAGAGAGGCTTTTGAAAACCCAGAAGAAACTGTATGTATTTTCAAAATCAACATTTCCCATACAGACAAGTTAATTCCTTTATGAGCCAAGCCCCCTTGATGGCATTTCAATGAAGCATGTCCACAGCTGTAATATCTGGAGCCAATTCATTCTGGAATCATTCTGAACCATTTCTATACAAGTGCATAACCAGGGTGTTATGTTTGTATTCCACATACTGTAACTCAGCCTGACACCTGTTGACCACTTTAGGTTAATGCAGGCATGTCTTCTCCATTTCAAGGCTTTAATTTTTATATTTAAATATTTTCTTATATTTTATAAATAATTCAAGGTGGTAAACATTCCTAACACTCCTTCCTCCTCCTATTTTCCCCATAACAGTTCGGTGAGAGAGCATGACTGACCCAAGGCGTCCCAGCCGACTAGAACTCACAGTCTCCTAGTTTCTGGCCTGGGTCCTTAACCCCTAAACCAAACTGGACCAAATGTTTAGTGGGAGGAAGCAAACAAACCTGGAGGAATCCATCAATCCCTGCTCATAATACACAGCACCGTTTGCCAGTACTATTCCTATGAAAGCAGCATACTTTATGTTGATGTTGTTTTCGGTCAGTTCAAAGAGTGATGGATGGTACTTTAAGTTGGCTGTGAGAAAGAGCCCCAAACTGGAGGATAGTACAGTTAGTGGTCTGCAAAGCAGAGAAAATATACAAGGGCAATAATATGTTCGTGATTTGCTGCTGCCTATCTCTGCAAAAAAAAAAAAAAGAGGAATGGTATAATCACATCTATGTCTATTTGGGATTAGGACTCAGAGAGTTGAAAGATGTTGACCAAATGCTAAAGATTGGTAAACTTTACACTGCAGTATAGAGCAGCTGTCTTATGTCCCTTTCAATCAATCATTTTTGTATATCTGCAGTTGCACAAGAAAACAATTACATTTTTTTTTCCAGGATGAATTTTGGAGTGTCTACTTTGGTGAGTACCTAAGAAGAAATTTAGAAATACTTTGTAACTGAAGAATTCTCAATGTTTATGTTATCTTTTAAATCAACAGCTGTGGTGGTATAATTTACTATTCTAAAGGACACCCAAGAGAAGATGCCATTAATGCAAATTTTGCTTCTTTATTCTTAGCCTTCTTTGGGAGGGAGGGAGGGAGGGAGGGAGGGAGGAATTCTAGTCAGTGCTGTTAATCCAGACTCATTGCTTTAAAATGAAAGAGTTTTCAAACAGTTCAAGACTAGTCTTGCAGCAGTAATAAACAAACATAGGAATATTGTAATTTACTATTTTCTTTTTAAAAGAATAGTAATGTTTGAAGAGTCTTTTTTAAATGTTTACTTTTTTCATAAATCATGCTCTCCATTTAAATGGGTCTGCTCATCCTGCACTCCATTTGTTATGCTTATTTTTACAACAGATTTATCTCCAGGAGTACATTTTTCTTTCTTGTTTGATCTGCTTTATTTTTTTCCAGAAAAATACATCAAATCTTTCTTTAGAAAAACACAAAGCTTTTTCAGAGGCCTTACTAACAGAATAATCTCAAATCAGCTGAGAAGCATTTCAAAATAATCTTATTTATGCATGGTTTTTTAAAAAATTACCTTGAATTTCCTTCACAAGGGAAATTCAGGCTGATTTTATTGATGGCAAAACAAGGGCACTAACTAAAAGTACACATTTATTAAAATTTAATCATCATCATAATAATTTGTCTAGTTGCGCTTGGAAGTAATTCACATGTTGGCATGGTGAAACTATCTCTGAAGAAAGCAGAGGGTCAGACTGTGGTCTGCAAGCTAAAGACAGTCTCAGCCCTGTTTTTGCAGGCAGTGATTATTTCAGATTATGCTGTCTAATTATTTCAGTAAAATGCAAAAGGAGTGATGACCATAAGTTCAGGATTTTGTTAAACAAACAAGCAAATGTGCAAAAGCTTCTTTCTACCAGGCTTACATTTATTTCATTTCTAAACAGTATCAGAAAACAGCAGAAAACAACATTTTTTTTCAGTCCAAGTGACATTCATAAATCATTGCTCCTGTAACTCTTAGAAGACGAAGATTTTTTTTTCAAAAAAATGTTTTCTCCCTTGACAAAAGTTGCTTATATAAATATAAAAACTAAGACCAGAAATGATGCAAGCAGAATTTGATCTGCTTGAGTTATAAAAGAAAAATTATTTTTCAGATATGGTTGATTTACAGCCACCTTTACCTGAGCCCATTGGTTTCTTTTCAGAATATCTGAGATCTGATCTTTGTTGCACTTTTATTGCTGATGCTTTTTTTTTTCCCATAACAGTATTTTGGCAGATGTGTTGTAGCCTTACCAGGCATCCTCAGTCTTTTAGGGCTACTGACATTCAGGGATCACATGACAGGAACCAATCCTGGGGTGAAGCCCGTTATATCAGAAAGCAAATAAAGGGTTTTGTTACCAACAACCATATGTAATGAGACTACAACTGGCCCTGCTGGCTAGAAGTTTATTTGGGTGGGGAGGAAGGATTCCCAACTCATCTAGAGAATGCCTGAGTGGTGAACAGCATTCAGCCAGTGGTGGGATTCAAAAATTTTTGCTTCCGGTTCTGTGGGCATGGCTTGGTGGGCATGGCATGGCATGGCATGGCATGACATGGCTTGGTGGGCATGGCAGGGGAAGGATACTGTAAAATCTCTATTCCCTCCCCACTCCAGGGGAAGGTTACTGCAAAATCCCCATTTCCTCCCAATCAGCTGGGACTCGGGAGGCAGAGAATAGATGGGGGCAGGGCCAGTCAGAATTTTTACTACCGGTTCTCTGAACTACTCAAAATTTCCGCTACCAGTTCTCCAGAACTGGTCAGAACCTGCTGAATACCCACTCTGCACTCAGCATAGAAGAAATGTTTTCAAAAATTTAAATTGAGCCTAGGAAACTCTTTTGGAAAAGTTGCTTAGTAGCTTACAGATAGACATATGAAGAGGAACAAAACATAAGCTCCCTTGTCAGAAAGCTCTAAATGCAGGTGATATTGTTTTTTTTCCAGGTGGTAACCGGTGCTCTTCCAGCCCCTGCCTTCATAATGGTGTATGCAAGGACACTATTCGCAGCTACACGTGTGACTGTAGAGATGACTTTGAAGGAATAAACTGCGCTTTCGGTAAAAACCCGTTTTTGTTAATCAGCCAGAACGTGTGCCATTAATTCTTATGAGCAATTAGTAATGGTTCAATAATGAAGGCCCTATAACGAATATAGTTTGCTGTCTTCCAATATTAGGTGTCATAAAAGAATTTATAAGCAATATACAGTCACAATGGACATTTTTTCTCTTTAATTCCTTCTGTTTTGCAAGCCGAGCTATTTGTCTGGGTCCAGAAGAACTCTACTGCAAAAGAAGGGCTGGGTTCCACTGGAGGCTCACTAGATAAGGAGTGGGGACCTGATTTTGTCCACTTCTCCTTCCTCTGCAGAATTTTAGGAGACTTCCCCCCCACACACACACACACAAAATAGATTTTTAGGGGAAAAAAGCTTGCTGCCACATTGCTTTGGTGGCAACAAGGACAAGAATGCTGACGATGGGTTGTTGCCTGGAATAATAAGCTTGGGATAACCTAATAAAATAACATAAATAGTACTTTCTCTTCTTTTTCCCAAATCTCTTGCCATGGTTGAAGAACTCTCACTTCTCTTTGTCTTTTTTTCCCCTTTTGGAATACAGTACAGACCTTTTCCTTCCAATACTGTCTTTCTGAAGACAAATCACACAATAACACTCATAAGATTTTCCATGGGTATTGTGCACAGGCATTTGCAAAATGAAAAGTACAATTAGCCTTTAATAGGTCATCTATTTTTATGAGGGCAGTAAAATTGAAAGGGGAAAATGATTTAAAAAGAATTACTCACAGCCCATCTAATGATATCACTGTCTTGCCACACTTCATAGAAAACTACACTGTCATCTCTGTATTTTATTCATACTGTAAATGAACTGAAGTTCTGCTTAATCGGTGCATTGAAAATTACGGCAATGTGGAATGTTTTAGAGATACAAAATCATTTTGCCATGAATACCCACAGCTAGATACAATCCAGCCATTTTAGTCCATTGTGGGCGGGGGGGGCGTGTTTCCACTCTTAGTTTCTCAGATCTACTACCAAAATTTAAAGCTGACTATGCGTGTGATTCATTCCAAAATTAGTCATACTATAGTACGAGAAGGGTGGCAAATAACAATGGGATTTTATACAATGATTTCAGTGAATCTTCTCTATGACTAAATCTGGGTGCCACTCATCATTCTCCAGAGCACAGCTGCAGCTTTTGATTCCAAAAAAATCCTTACCAATAATTTATGGCAGTTATAAAGAATCTGTACATCTCACAGAAATAGAGTCTGGCAAATGATATTCTCAGAAATAAATTGAAAAAAATAATTGCCACTAAAATAAGGACAAATATTAGAGAAACAAAGTCCTTGCTGGTTTTTTGCACAATAATTTGATTTCTTACTTCCCATTTCATGTTTATCTTGTAAAAGTAACATTTTATTTTCTATAGCTAAAAATGAATGCCGCCATGAAATCCACAGAGGGTGTCAGCAATTCTGCTATCCAGAATTCAACTTTTACCGCTGTTCATGTGCCCAAGGCTATAATCTGGGGGAAGACGATAAATCATGCATTGCAGAAGGTATGTAGAATTTTTTTAAGAGATCTTGGAAGGTAACCCAAGAATCAGTATTGTATGCATATTAAACAAATGACCTTAAATTATCTCTGGTTCATTTGTCAATATCTGAGGTTGCATTAAGGACTGGGAGAAGATTATGTATTGCAATAATCCCTTCATTGAGTATCTGTGCAAAATGTAGCTCATTCTAAACATAAAGGGCAATGTAAACACAACTCACTGCCATTCTTTTTGGAGGAGGCTGGATCTCCAGTCGTAAGGAATAATGAACAGTTTTGATCCTACTGCAGCTTTGCACTATGTCTATCAGAAAACAGGAACACATATAGAATAACAGAGTTGGAAGGGATCTTGGAGGTCTTCCAGTCCAACCCCTTGCTCCAGCAGGAAACCCTATACCTTTTTAGACAAATAGGTGTGCCCAATCTCTTGTTAAAAAGCCTCCATGTTGCAACACCCACAACTTCTGGAGACAAGTTGTTCCACTGATTAATTGTTCTCACTGTTCGAAAATTTCTCATTTCTAGGTTGCTTCTCTCCTTGATTAGTTTCCATCCATTGCTTCTTGTCCTGCCTTTGGATGCTTTGGAAAATAGCTTGACTCCCTTCTTTGTGGCAGCTGGTTGGATATCGGAATACTGCTATCATGTATTCCTTCTTTTCATTAAACTGGACATACCCAATTCCTACAACTGTTTTTCATATATTTTAGCTTTCAGTCCCCTAATCATCTTTGCTGCTCTTCTCTGCACACTTTCTATATTTATTTTAAGTTTATCTATTTCTACATTTAAGCAATAAAGCCCGGGAGATGATTGCCTCCTCCCCTAAACTGAATATCAAAGGTTTTTTTTGGGGGGGGGGGGTGGAATAATCTAATTCCTAAGATATTTCACTATACAGACTGCAAATGGTAGTGAAATAGTTAAGGTGTGTTTGCTTTCATCAACCAAAGACCCCATTTCTTGTTTAAAAAAACATTTATTTTAATCAAATTTAACAAAAATTGTTGCTTTTGAAATCCACCCATTAAAAATGACATTGTTTTCTTTTCTTGCAATATATTGCCAGATGAATGTGCCTGTGGAAGATTTCAGGAACCTCTTTCATGTCCGCTCAATCCAGCTGACAAAGAATTCCCCTGGCAGGTACCCAAAGTGATGGAGGAGCTCCTGATTTGGTCTGGCTGCTGGGGCTCAAATGGAAATTTGTAATGCTTACAGGTGGTCAGATCCAAATCCAAATCCAAATCATGATTGTAGATCAGAAAAGTAAAATTTAAAATATAAATTCTTCTTCTTCTTGCGCCATGTCCGTCATCGGACGTTGGCAATCATGTTGCCAATCCTATTTTTGTCAACAGCTGTGTGAAAAAGTGCTGCTGAGTTTTGTCCAAACAAGTCCCTTAGGTTTTGAAGCCATTATGTTCTTCTTCAGCCTGGACCTCGTTTGCCTTCAATCTTTCTCTGGAGAATTAAGTGAAGGATGCTGTATTTTTCTGGGTGTCGCATCACATGTCCAAAATACTCTAATTTTTGCTTTTTAATGACTTTGATTATTTCCTTTTGCTTTCCTCATTTGTGATTTTGTTAACCCAGTTTATATGTAATAGCCGTCTGTAAATCCACATTTCAAATGCTTCTAGTTTCTTCAAGTGGTATAAAATATAAATTACAAAACAAAATAAAAGTAGTTTAGGACAGGGCTCCTGACTCTTGGGCCGGATGCGTCACACGCTGGCCACACCTGGTTTAGCAAAGGGGAAAAAGTCACGATACATCATGTGATGACGATGTGACATGAGTTTGACAACCCTGGTTTAGGGCAGGGGTGAAATGCTCCCTGTTTGGACCGGATTGCCTGATCCGGTAGCAATAGAGGTGGATGGTTCGGAGAACTGGTAGCAAAAATCCTTGCTCCCCCATCCCATGCCCAGCTGAGACGCGCAGTCATCAGAGGCTTTTTTAAAAAAAATTGAAGCATTTTTTTCTACAACCTCTTTGGCCGAAAAAATGCCTCTGATGATCACACGGCTCAGCTGGGATCGTCAGAGGCTTTTAAAAGCATTTTTAAAATAACCTCTTCAGCTTAAGAGGTTTGTAGAAAAAATGCTTTTAAAAGGCTCTGACGATCCCAGCTGAGTTGCCTGATTGGCAAAGGCTTTTAAAAGCATTTTTTACATTTTTCGGCCGAAGAGGTTGTAAAAAAAATGGCTTTAAAAGTAAAAAAAAAAAAGTTGGCCATGCACTCCCAGTCACATTTCCCCCCACCAAGGCGCGCCCACAGAACTGGTAGTAACAAATTTTACATTTCACCACAAGTTTAGGGGGTCAACTAATATCTTTACTGTTGCCCACTAATAGGTGGCAGCTCTCCTTATTTCATTTTAGCATCAGATAATAATTTAGTACAGTACAAAACAACTGTTTTGCATGGAAATTGTTTGAGGGCTGGTACTATATATAGTACTTTCACACTTGCCTATAGTAAGGGGGGGGGATATGCTCAACAATTTTTTTCTCTCAAGAATCATATAGACATATTTCATGTATAAGTATTGTATTTTATCTTTTAATTAGGTTTAGGTTAGGTTTAGGTTTAGGTTTATTAGATTTGTATACCGCCCTACTCCCGAAGGACTCAGGGTGGTGAACAGCCAACAATAAAAATACATGTATACAAAATTTAAAAACCCAGATAAAATCAAATTAAATAGATTTGGCCCAGACAGAATTAAAACACCCCACACAATTTAAAACAGATTAAAATTTAAACACTAAAAGAGGAAGAGACGTTAGGCCAGGCCCGCCTGGTGAAATAAAAAGGTCTTAAGAGCACGGCGGAAGGTGCGCAGATCCGGGATCCTCCGTATCTCCGGGGGGAGCTTGTTCCAGATAGTAGGTGCCCCCATAGAGAAAGCTCTCCCCCTGGGGGCCGCCAGTTGACACTGTTTAGCCGACGGCACCTGGAGGAGCTCCTCTCTATGAGAGCGTACCGGCCGGTGGGAGGCTATTGGTGGTAGTAGGCGGTCCTGCAAGTACCCAGGTCCTAAGCCATGGAGCGCTTTAAAGATGGTAACAAAAAGCACCTTTAAAGGATTCTGCCCTTAGGCTGGGAGTTAATATATTCAGATAATTCACATATTTCATGGTAATGAGCATTCTGGAGCTCCCTTTTAGGGAGTTAATTCTGACCTTTTGGCTATGATGAAGTATAGTGTGCACTGTTTAAAACTTTGTGGCATCAGAGAGAGCATCCAATTCTTGTATTATTTTTGGAATTCTACTCAAACAATGGCAAACAACATTTTTTAAGAGAATTAAAACTGGGTAATCCTCCTCCTTCTTATCCATTTGTGATTTGCATGAATTTTTGCTAGTTGCCCTTTTTGGATTTTTTACTCCCTATTCCTTACTAAATCTCAGCTGGCCACAATTCAGCATAACCCAAATGTTGGCTTAAAATCATGAGTTTGGTAGCACCTTTTCAACTAACAAATGTTTATTAAAATGCCAAAGCTGCTATAAGATGCACAGCTTTTCTCCTATATTGACTCACCAACTATCCAGTTCATAAAGACAACAATTACATCTGCTAGCTAGTTTTCCTTATGAATCAATGTTCCATAAAACTGTAATATCAGCAGCAATGGGGAATAAAATAGCAACATATCTAGTGGATGTATAGGTAATCCTCGATTTACAATTGGTCACTTAGTGAGCATTCAAAGTAACAACGGATCCCCAAAAGGTACCTATGACCCAGTTCCTGAATTTTGACAGTCAGGCTCACCTATGGTCATGTGACAGTATTTCGTGTATTCAGCCAGCCCACATTTATGGCCATTTGCAGCGTCCCATTGTCATGACGATTTTGGATGATTTTGCCAGAAAGAGGTGTTGACTTCCAGTTTTCAGAAAAAAGAGCAATTAATGGGCTTGCTTAATGACCACAGTATTTGTTTAATGACCGCAGATTCACTTAATGACCATGGTGATTTGCTTAACTACCACAAAAAAGTCATAAAATTAAGGTCATAAAATTAAATCAAACTGCTTTACAATGACAACTTATGACCATAATGGGCAGGCTACCTGTAAGGAGCAAAAGAAATGCTGGTTTGCTTTGTTTTTAAGGTCTTGCTGTTAAATTCAGAAGAAAAATGGATCTGTGGAGGTGTTCTCCTGAAAGCCAATTTTGTATTGACTACAGCTGAATGTGCACTGCTGTCTCCCGTTAGTGTTGTAGTTGGTGAGTAACTTAATAACTGTTTCTCTCGGTATTGGGAATTTCAAAGAAGTAGAAACTCAAATACATCAAGTAAAAGTATTAGTAGACTCAGAATGTTCTCCTGCAAACTTGCCATGCTACAGTATGTGTGCGTGTATGTATGCATGGATGAATGGATGGATGACAGACAGACACTATCACCTTAACTGCTAACACCCACCCATCATTAATGAATTAATTTGGATGGGAGACTTCATAAGAAAATCCCAGGGCTATTCTAGAAAGTCCAAGAACATTGTGGAAGGTAGTTATGACAAAATGCTTTTCAGTCTTCCCAAGAAAATTGCATGGTGCATCCAGACCACCATGAATCAAGATTGAATCAAGGACATTTTTTAACTTTTTATTTTAGACAAAAAAAACAGAACAAAGAAACCTTGCATTTCCCCAGCGCAAACATGCATCGTGTAGCCACAATGATGCTAAAACATCACCCAGAAACTTATCTTTAAAAAAAAATCATATTTATTGAAATGTCACAAGATTACTGAGATGTCTGTCTTCTCACACAAGATAAGACTGGGTGTTAAAATCTCATCTGATCTGGTAATTGTGGCCATTTATTTATTCCTCCCTATTGTCTGTGAAGTTCATGTGATGTAGAAAAGTTATCAAGCTGTGGTCTGGTGTCATAGTGGATATAATCATTGTGTTATTATTCCCTATGTCGCAATTCCTTTCATACAAATTGCATCAAACAAGAAATAATGGGTTACAGTGCATTTGCTATCATCTGACTATAGGTATTTTTGTAAACACTGTTCCAGTCAATGCAGCCCCCTCCCCTTTACCCAACCACAAGATCCTCCTAAGTGTGACAAAGGTTGCCAACATAGATATTCCACTATGTGAAATTGGTGCCACCTCTTCTCTTTTCATGATGCTATATAAAATTAGTGGTTTCATACCACTTATTGGTAGGACCAGCTTCGGCTACGTACATTATTAATTCTTCTTATTTCAGCCCTAGTTAAATAGGTCTAGAGCCAACATGTATTGCTTTTTTTTTCCTACACCCTGTACAGGTGATTGTCTACACTTCTGAGCAAAGTAAATAAATGTTGCTACTTTCGTTTTACTGAAATCCCATAGATCCCAAAAGAGATGCATAATCTATAAGCATTACTGCACTAATAACTCCAGTTGTATATATTTAAATGTTTTCAAGACACCGTTCCTCTCTGTGCTTATTTTTCTCCATTCCATAATATTAGCAACTTAACTGGCAAGATGGCATTTTTCATTTGTTTAATGTAAAGCCGGTCAAAAGAAAAGCTATTGTCATGACCAATGAATATACTTTTACCTGTGCAGGAATCAACAAGCTGCAAGGACTGAATCAAGAAATACCAGTGAAAGAGTCAAATATACACCTCCGCTATGACAACAGCACTGGCGAGAACAACCTGGCTTTGCTTGAGCTTAGCAGCCAAATTGACTGCGACAGGAACCATCTACCCATATGCATTCCAGAAAGGGATTTTGCAGAGCACGTATTGATTTCACAAATGGAAGGTAGTCTTAGTGGCTGGAGTTCAAACAGAAGTCACCTGACACCCTCCCTGGTACAGTGGCCTATTTCTTACCTCAGTGAGAATGATTGCAAGCAAATTCTCAACAGAAATCTGATAACAAGGGAATTCTGTGGCCACAGTCAAGCTCAAGCCAAGGAGATGCCTTTGGGAGGAAGTTTTATTGCCGTTCCCTATAAAAGAACATGGTTTCTCACCGGAGTTTTAGAACCATGGGCAACTGAAGGAGTTAACTGGAAAACATTTATATTTACCAAGACCTCAAGATACATGATGTGGTTTAAACGAATAATGGGATAATGAAATAGAAAAACCAAAAAAATATATAGAAAATGAATATCCAGCATATAACATATTCAGGTTTGAACCACTACTGTAAATATGATGTATACCTATCTATGAAAATAAAACTTTTTTGCCTTCCATGAACAAAGCAGTATTCGTTTCATTTGCCTCTGTGGAAAGATTTCATAGAACATCCAGAAATAGAATCTGTATTTGTTCCCAGTATAAATCAATTATCAAAGTACTAATTTCACTGATTGTGAGATTTGGTATTAAAATCTGACTATCTTTCCCCAGTAATGTGTATTTAATTTTTGCATTCTCTTCAGGAGAATAATTTCTGAAATCAGTGTTTCTAATATATAAACATGAAGAAATGCAAAGGAGAAAATCTAACACAATGACATCATCAAGAATTTTATAATTCATACCCCTGTAAACTAGATTTATTGTATGTGCCCTGCAGATAATTACTTAATGAAATGCTTAACAGAAGCTCTAAATTGCCTTAAAGGTGCTGAAATTATATTAACAGCACAACAGCCAGTCTCACTGAAAGTACCCTAAATTTACAATTAAGAAATGTAAAACATCCAACTATTATTTTTCATTTTCTACATTTAATTAAACTTTGAAAGATAGCACATTAAGTCATTATATGTTTTTTTAAAAAAATATTATAGCAATATTAAAATTGAAAACATTGATTATGGTCATGTTATGAAGTGTTCACCAGAGGTTATCAACAGAATATTATGCTGTTTATTCAATTGGGGATTTTTATCAAGAAAAATCCACACACAAAAAATTCTAATGGAATAATATAGTTCATCCTGTATTCATTCTGAAAATTGCCTTCCAGAAGGTGGTTCTGAAGATTACAGAGAGGGGAATCATAATCATTTCCTTTGAGTGGAAGGAAGTAGTGGAGCCATTCCCTCTCTTCTGTGCTGCGGCAATCTCTTCAGCATGCCCCTCTTTGTCCTAAATGCAAGACTGTTCCACCTTTTAAAGAGGGCTCCTCCAATCATAATCCCCACCCAGGAGCAACATTCCTTCATCTCAGTTCAGCAGACAGTAGAAAGTGGAGGGAAAGGATTTTGCTTGCTGACAACAAGCTTCTGATGCTGATGTGATATATAGCCCTTAATATGACCCTGGTTTGGAGAGAAAAACCCACAAGCATCAGCCTGGCAAATTTAGAATAATTTACATATATCTCTTGGGTTTCAATATTTATTTAACTATGTATATGTTTTAATGTATGCCATTTTTGAAAGGTTAATTACAGATCAAAGCAATATCATGCAAAGAGACATGCTGTTGTGCGAGGTTGTATGATTTAGGCACTAGATTATTTGAATAAGGCATGTACAGGGCACAGGGCTAATGTGTGGTAATATGAGTTAGAGTAGGTAACTCTAAGTGTAATTATAAGATTAACAGATTATTTTTGCATCAATATTCAAGCAGGAAACAAAGTCACTGCAAACAAAATAATGTTAAGTCATATTCTGAATTAATGCCCCTTTTCCTGGTCTTGAATAATGTCATTATCTCATCACCCATTCACCCCAAAAACAGATTCTCTTCTTTTGCACAAGTAACTCAGAAGAAAGATAGTCCCAAACTGGATCCTTAACTCATATATCAGCAGTTACAAATTATTCCATTACTCTCAACATAGGCCCAAATTACCTCCAATTTAAGAACTGCTATTCTCCAGACTACCAAAATATAAACACATGTTTTTATAAAGTTAAATCCCAGAATTCCAAATCAAGATGATCTTTCCACATGCTAGATAAGAATTTGAGCAGTTAAAATTCAACACTGGGTGGAAGTCCTGGAAAGGTGCACTAAAAGATATCAAATAAAGGAATTCCTTTTCTTGAATCAACATTGTGTTATACAATCCTTTCTATACAGCACTGCTGCTGATACCATGGATGTCTATTTTCCCTCAATCTATTGCCTTCCAGCTATACCAAAACCATGAATTTCTGAATCCTCTGCCAGCTTGGCCACTAATTAAGCTGGCTGGGAATTTTGGGTTCTGTTACCTCAGTGAAGCTCAAAGGCTGATGTACTCTCACCCTAACACAGAACCTGGGGTAGCTGGCAATGGTCCTCTGACTATAATCTAATGTTTAATATACCATTAATACAATATTGGAGGAATATGTAATGGAGAAAAAAATGATCCAATTCCATTGTTCCATTGAGTAACCATTTGTCCTTTTATGCTTATGAATATACAGAGTATGTTCACTGTATATAAAAGTAGGATTCAGACACATAAAATGTTATATTACGGTAAACCTACGACAATAGCATATGTTGTTTTTATCCATGCCATGTTACGAATACCAACACTTACCATGTAAATGAGATTAGCCAAAATGCATTGGACTTCGTCAATATCAACATCAGTGACTTTCATGAATTTCAGGGCAACCAAAAAGGCATCTAGAGCTAGCTGGTGAGTTTTAAGTAACAAATATCTAAAGAAAAGGAGAGGAAAAATCACAGTTGCTATTACTAATAGTAATTCCAACCTAGTCTATGCCTTAACCTCCAGATCTATGCCTTCGCTGCCTACTCATATTTCTGGGAATGGAAACATCTCCATATTTTATTTTTCTGAGAAAAGATTCTACCACATAGTCTGGTAGATCCAGCCAAATTTCATTGTGATTAAGTCTTGGAGGTGACTACTTGAAGGTGACTACTTGAAGGTGACTACTGCAAACTAGCAGGTAAAGGACTGTGGTAAAATATTATAGTTTGTGTGTGCATGTATGTGTGCATGTACATGTGTCTATGTATATGTATGCATGCACATATGTGTATATGTATACACACACATATATATGTAACCTTTAACTGGAAGAATCAGTGCAACATAGGAGAAAACTGTTTCAATCAAGGTACCTCAAAGGGGCTAACTTCTAGAATGTCAGGACCCATTATTCCCATGGGAATGAAATTTTGGAACGTTCTTGCCATGTCAGCACAACTGAGCTGCTGTTCAGTGCCACTGCTCTGCTGCCATGGTTACCTGATCCTCATTTACAACGTTCTCTGACACCTTCCCACAAGTCAATGGGGAAGCCTGAGAAGCTTGCAGGGAGAAAGTCAATGGGGATTATGTGATCATAGCTGCTGACAGAAACACGGTGATAGATTTGGATTTGCATTCTCTGTTTTGGTAAGGAAATACTGTATTTTTTGGAGTATAAGACGCACCTTAGCTTTTTGGGAGGAAAATAAGAAAAAAGCTGATTGGCAGATAGATCCCCACAATCAGCTGTTCCCAGAGGTGAATTTTAGCAACAGGTTCCTTGGTTGTGAGCTCTGTGCCTTGCTTGCTTTTTTTTTTTTTTCTGCCTCTGAAAGCCTCCGAAACAGAGCTTCAGAAAAAAAGCCTCTGAAGCTCTGTTTGGGGGCTTCTTTTCTGAAGCTTCGTTTCTGATGCTTTTTTCAGCTTCTGAAACCTCCGTTTGAGAAGCTGGGCGAGGCTACATTCAGAGTATAAGATGCACCCAGATTTTCACCCTCTTTTTTGGGGGGGAAAGGTGCATCTTCTACTCCGAAAAATGTGGTAAATCTGAAAGAATGACCCAAATGGATCATGAGTTGTCTAGTTAGTCCCTAATATTTGGTTAGTCCCAAATATTTGGAACCAAACTACCCTATTATTACTTTATTTGAGGAATGAAAGAGAATCTTGATATTTTACCAATAGATTAGGGTTAATCCAAATAAGCAAGTCTGCTTATTCCAGAATAATGCAGCTCATATAAAGCATTATTTCTATTAATATCCATACATGCTGAATCAAAACAGAATATAAAATTTATATAAACCAAACAATTCTCTTTATTCCCTGAATATGACTTTTCTCGGCTAGTCTGTATAGTTACTACAGTCAGATAAGATAGTTTTCCAAGTCCCATCTCAGAGAGCTCTCTTTTCTAAAAAATACAATTTCTCTTGCCATATATTTAAAATAACAGACAAGTCTCTGGAAATCCAAAGCATCTTACACATTTAAAACAACAGATTCCAGATGCTTCTGGCAAACTTATTAACTGATTAAAAGATTTTACTGGTACAAATTTCCATTTAGGAAGATGGTCAAAAGGTTCTTTGCTCAACAAGTGCAAACTTGCCATTTCAAAAAGTACTCCTTACAATAAAGAGAAAATAAATAATATAGCCGTTGACTTACAACAGTTCATTTAGTGACTGTTCAAAATTACAATAGCGGTAAAAAAGTGACTTGTGACTGTTTTTCACACTTACACCATTGCAACATCCCCATGTTCATGTGATCAAACTTCAGACACTTGGCAATTGACTCATATTTATGACGGTTGCAGTGACTGGAGGTCATGTGATCAACTTTTTGCGACCTTCTGACAAGCAAAGTCAATGGAAAGCCAGGCTCATTTAAACAACTGTATTACTAATTTAACACCTTCAGTAATTCACTTAACATCTGTGGCCAGAAAGTGGGGCAAAACTCACTTAACAAATATCTCACTGAACAACAGAAATTTTGGGCTCAACTGTGGTCATAAGTCGAGGACTACCTGTAATTCTCGTTGATCTGACTTTTATAACATCAAATTGTATGCAGTTAATGACACCTTAGTCATGTCAAGCAATATAAATGAAACTCTTACACTTTCTTGAAGAGATTTCTGTAGGTGATAATTTTCAGCTTCTCAAGAATAAGGAAGATACCGCAGCGAATGAAAAACGTCTCATGTTTTGCCAGAGCATCATTTAATAAAAGAAGGTTCCCTTCACTAAAGGAATTTAAAAATAAAGATTTTGAACATTCCAAAAAATTCACAGTGACTGTCTACATATACTGTAACTTAGGATGCATAATCCTATACTGAGTGATGAGCAACAAGTAGCTTCATAGGAAGTCGGATATCCATTTATTTGACTTTTCTTGTATCTTGGTATTTCCCCCATAGCCAAGAGGAAGAATAAACTAAAACTCTGTTTCACTTTAGCCTGACATATTATTATGGGAAAATGTGGAATTCTAATCTAACAGTCCAAGAGTTAGCGACCTGTTCAATCTTTCCTTTCCTGGATTACTCAGAGGTGTTATCCCAATTAAGTAACTATCATTACTGGTAAATACTTGGTCAATTACTTCTTCCCACCTTGATCCTCCTACATTAAACGCAGGGGTGTCAAACTGGCGGCTCGTGGGCCAGATGCATCATGCGCAGGCCACACCCACCCCAGCACCGCAAAGGCAAAAAAGTTACAATGTGTCACGTGACACAATCAAGTTTGACACCCATGCTATAAAGGCACCAAAACTCTTTCATAACCTATTGAAAGCATCATTACTTCACACTACACACTATTAATAACTTCCCACTGCAAGCAACTGTCCTGCTACAAGAAGGAGAGATACAAGACATACATTCAACTGTCTGGAAAGGGCATGTTAACTTAGAACCAGCAACAAGCATGATATTCTTCAGAAAGAAGCCCAGAAAGAAATTAACCAGTTTACAAAAACCAGAAACCTCCTGGTTTCATCGAAGAGAAAGTCCATGAACTATGATTTTGTCTGGGAGGTTTCTGCTTGTACATATCACACTAAACCGATATTTAGAGATACCAATATTGAGCAAATGGATTGACAAGTTTTTGGATTCTGGGATCTACTTTGCGATGGGTAAGACTGCAATTGCAGGGCATTAGTACAAAGCAAGCAGAGTTACAGCTTACAACTGGTTATGGTTGGGGTGTACCATTTATTTCTTGAGGAGAGGAGAATGTTGGTTTAATCTTCATTACAACTGTCATTATTTCATATTATACTAATATATGAATATTATATAATATAATATATTATTATATATAATATATTTCATATTATACTAATATGAAATTAGGAATAAGAAGAGCATTTTTTTAAACAGCAAAGCAACATTCAACAGTTTGTGTTACTTACATTGTAAGACAAATAGATTGCAATCTTACTACACTCACAGGATTATAAGTATATGCAGTTCCAAAATGAAACTTACCTCACAGCTTTTGTAACTTCTGCAAACTGCATGAGGTCATACTTTTTTAAAAGCTGGACCATTGGCATATGGCCCTGAAAATCCAAGCATAATTTTAAACTCAATGCCAAAAATTAGAAACACCAATAATCAGTTTTTTCCTAAAGCTATAAACAATCATGAATTATCACCATATTATCAATTATCACCATAGCTAATCTCCTAGCACAAGAGATTATTTTTGGCTGCCTACTACCCAAATAATATCCAGCATATGTAGGCAGGATCCTAATGGGATCCTAAACTGGGTCAAGTTAGGCCAAAGTCATCTCTCTAAAGTGTCCTACAGCACACTTACATTATATATTATTCCAAGTCATAACGCTATTTTTAACAGAAAGACCATTTTGAAAGATCAATTCTGAATCTAGCAGAAAAAATCTATTGACAGCAGTCACTTTCCACTGGATCTGGAGTTGGAGTTTTGCATTTAGCAAAAGGCACCAAAGAACTGCTCTTTCTCCTCTTCCTGTGTTCTGAAGCTTTAACTACAGTTCCTGCCTCATGGAGAAGTCATCACTTTATTCTTAAGTGTTTGCGACAGAAGTTCCAACTAAGCAGTTCAGGAAATTTATTAATGATTCTGGCTCTCTGGAATCCAGGTTGTCATTCTCAAACCACATCTGATGGCATACTATGTCCTCAATCTAGTTTCAAGTTTTCCTTGACTATTTGGAACTACAAAACACAAAAAACTATGTAACAAGTGAACAGCTAACAATTTTATACACCTAGTGGGTCCCAAATCTTACATGCCTTCTTCCATAAACTATACTTAAGATGGGCAACCCCATAAATCTCTGGCCAAGAAAGGGCTCATTCCCCAATTCATTACTAAGTACAGGAACATACTTTAAGACCAGAGATTCTAATCTGCTGACACGTGATCCATCAAAACACATATCATCATTTTTACATTAACATTCATTTTCATTTAAAAAAGGTAGGAAAGAATGTGTGACTTCTGGAATTCTTTTCAACCCCTTTACCAGAAGTAGCCTTAGGAAGCATTTGTACTTTTGCCTGGGTAATGAATTAACAAGTTGCAACTGTATTTCTGCTCTATCCTTAAACTGCATTTGTGTTGTTTGTGTATATGTGAGCTGCATATACTCAACTCTGGATTGATGATGAAGGAGGAGGCCTAGAGGAGTGGAGCCAGTAGCATTCAGAGCCATGCCCTACAAGCCTTCCCACTTGGAACTTTTTCTACAGTTCCAAGGCAGCTCTGGACCATTTCTAAACACTATCTTTCTTCTGACTTCCAAATTCGTCCCATTCTGTGTAATTTTTATAGAGTCATTCTGTTGCCAAACAAATATATAACAGAAACAGTCCCGAGCTCTTTATATAATTTCTTTTGAGCAGTTCACTGGGTTGGCAAGAATAAAAGTAGGAACCCCAGCATGCTATAAAGCAAAGTGCCAGCTTCTTCTATTGCACTAAATGAACGCCAAACAGAGCTCTAGTCTTTCTTTAAAAAATGGACAGTTGCCAGTCCAAGCTTTGCAGAAACATATTCACCTGCCCAGAAAAAAGACAAGCCTTGAATAGAATGGATGAAAGGGGCAGGCCAACAGCTAATTTGAGAATATCCAGGACACATTCTCATAATTCCAAATTCTTAATACTATTCGTCAAAGTTCAGAATCTCTCCCGGAGGAAGACTGGTAAGTTCAAATGCCACTCACCAGTAACATTTTCACTGGCAGCAAATAAATCAATATCATCCTTTTGTTTTTCTGACTAGACCGGTGACAGTGCTCAAAGGCAAAAGACAGATACTCTTCAGCTGCAAGAAGACAAAGAAGAGGAACACCATAACTCACCAGCATAGACCAGGAGCAAGTACTGGGCTTAAAAGAAACAGAAAAATCAGGAGAATCCACAACATGTTGGACCTTCTTCACAATAACAGGAAATAATGTTTCCTCTACATACAGTTTAATGAAATTAGCAATTTATCTATTTCAATAATTTGTACTAATGATGAATTAAGGTGAGTTTATCCACAATAATTTTTTTAGCAATCTTTCCAAATGTGGCTCTGGAAGATTGCATATATCCTGTTACTGTGTAAAATCTAGCTTTTCAACATGTATGCCTTTTATGCCATTATCAACGCAAAAATAAAATCAACTGACATTTCAGTATTTATTATATACAGGTGAAACTCGAAAAATTAGAATATCGTGCAAAAGGTCATTTATTTCAGTAATGCAACTTAAAAGGTGAATAATATATGAGATAGACTCGTTACATGCAAAGCGAGATAGTTCAAGCCTTGATTTGTCACAATTTTGATGATTATGGCTTATAGCCCAAATTCACAATCTCAAAAAATTAGAATATTACACGAAATCAATAAAACAAGGATTGTACATAGAATAATATCTGACCTCTGAAAAGTATAAGCATGCATATGTACTCAGTACTTGGTTTGGGCCCCTTTTGCATCAATTACTGCCTCAATGCGGCGTGGCATGGATGCTATAGCCTGTGGCACTGCTGAGGTGTTATGGAAGATCAGGATGCTTCAATAGTGGCCTTCAGCTCTTCTGCATTGTTCAGTCTCATGTCTCCCACCTTTTTCTTGGCAATGCACCATAGATTCTCTATGGGATTCAGGTCAGGTGAGTTTGCTGGCCAATTAAGAACAGTAATTCCATGGTCACTGAACCAGGTTTTGGTACTTGTGGCAGTGTGGGTAGGTGCCAAGTCCTGCTGGAAAATGAAGTCAGTATCCCCATAAAGCTTGCCTGTGGAAGGAAGCATGAAGCCTCCAAAATCTCCTGGTAGACGGCTGCATTGACCCTGGACTTAATGAAACACAGTGGACCAACACCCGCAGATGACATGGCTTCCCAAATCAACACAGACTGTGGAAACTTCACACTGGACTTCAAGCATCTTGCAGTGTGTGCCTCTCCATTCTTCCTCCAGACTCTGGGTTCTTGGGTTTCCAAATGAGATGCAAAAGTTGCTCTTATCAGAAAAGAGGACTTTGGATCACTGAGCAACAGACCAGTTCTTTTTTTCTTTAGCCCAGGTAAGATGCTTCTGATGTTGTTTGTTGTTCAGGAGTGGCTTGACAAGAGGAATACGACATTTGAAGCCATTGTCCAGGATCCATCTGTGTGTGATGGCTCTTGATGCACTGACTCCAGCCTCAGTCCACTCCTTGTGAAAGTCCCCACACTTTTGAGTGGTCTTTTCAAAAGGGATGGCCTTTACGGTCATCCCTGCTGCTTGTGCACCTTTTTCTTCCACGCTTTTCCCTTCCACATAACTTTCCATTAATATGCTTTGATATAGCACTTTAGGAACATCCAACTTCTTTTGCAATTACCTTTTGAGGTTTTCCCTCCTTATGGAGGGTGTCAATGATGGTTTTCTGCACAACTGTCAGGTCAGCAATCTTTCCCATGATTGTGATTCCTACTGAACCAGACTGAGACCATTTAAAGGCTCAGGAACCCTTTGCAGGTGTTATGGCTTAATTAGCTGATTAGAGTGGGACACTTTAGAGCTTAGAATATTGAACCTTTTCACAAAATTCTAATTTTCTGAGATTGTGAATTTGGGGTTTTCATGAGCTGTAAGCCATAATCATCAAAATTATGACAAATCAAGGCTTGAACTCTCTCGCTTTGCATGTAATGAGTCTATCTCATATATTAGTTTCACCTTTTAAGTTGCATTATGAAATAAACGACCTTTTGCACGATATTCTAATTTTTCAGTTTCACCTGTACATCAAGAGCAATGTATCTCAGTGTTGGCCATTTTAAGAGGGAGGACTTCAATTCCCAGAATTCCCCAGCCGGCATGCATTAGAGAGAAAGACCATAATGATTATTCTTAATAGTGGTTTGTACAAATATTCAAGTTTAATAGAACGGTTCTCCCCAAACATACTTACTCCTGAATTTTACTACATCAGTTTTCTGAAGAGCAACAAATGTCAACCTCACAATTGTCAGAAACTTAAACATTTTGAAAACAAGACAGTGCTCAAAGTAGAAAAGAATGCTTAGTTTTTAATCAATCTAATTTACGAATTTGATTTAACCTGAAACAGACCATTTCATTTTTCCCACACTCTACTTTTAACTCTGGAAATAAGAAACAAAATGACATTAATTTTTAAATCAGAAGGCACACCTCAAAACATAAGAATATAAAACAATTTTATGCTTCTGAATTTGATGTTAAGATTGCAGTATAATCACAGAAAGAACTTCACACGTTCCTTCTACAGATATTCTTCTATAAGCTTCTATAGATATTTATCTCTCAGGTTAGAAGTTAATTGTGGTCAATGTAGTAGCATCAGCAAAAGCTTGTATCAATTCAACATATATGACTGGCGAAAACATCAGTGTAGAAATACTAGATAGATACAAATGGGTGGAAGGAATATCAAAATGGGAAAGGAAGTAGAAAAACCAGGAAAATCCACATCATGTTGGACCTTCTAAATAATAGAAATGATGTTCTCTCCATACAGTTTAATGAAATTTGCAATTTAATTTCAATAATTTGTACTGACAATGAATTAAGATGAGTTTATCCACAGTCACATATCTGTAACCTGCAGTATTCTTATGGTACTGAGATCAGACATATCAAACCAACTTTTTAAATGTATTAATATGCAAACATTCATAGCAAAAAAACTATATTAATATGATAAATACCTTGTTTAAAATCACTATCAAACATTGCCTTCCTTCCAACATAGTACCTGTATGTAACTCTTTGTGCCATACTATATTCATCTTTAAGGTTTGAGCTGTCAATTGCTCTTATCAATGGTTTACATAGATGAAGTTTATTGATCTGGAAAGAGCAACATTGTTAGCAGAGGGGAAGTTACATGTGACAACAATCTTGAGTTAAAAAGAAAGAATTCATGATAAGATTTTCAAGTTCCTGTCATACCTTAAAATATATTTTAAATAGTTGATTCACCAGAAACAACATGCCCCACTTTTTTGAATCCTCAATGCTGGCTCGACTGTAACAAATATTACAAAAATGATCAAAATCAATTTTTATCCTTAAACATGCATATTAGGCTTTGAGCCACATTCCTAAACAAGTGTTTTTGCATACCAAATCATAACCGAGGTTTGTACTAACATCATAATCCTCTTTACACATATTCAGAAACATTCTATTGAGCTCATCAGATCTAAAGTGGCATATATAAGAGTCGCTTTATAGGGGAGACGAGACGCATAAAAATTTAATAAATAAATAATAAATAAATAAATAAATAAATAATATAAATATTATGAAGGCCAGTTTCAATTGTGACATTTATCAATGAATTAATATTTACATTCATTTTCAACCCTACGAATTCAAATCTTAAGAGTGAGGAAACTTTGTCTTAAGAAAAATAACCTCTGCTTTAGGAAAATATAGTTAATTATTTGCCATAATAAAGCTTTCAAAGAATTCCAAATTCAACTTATGGACAGTTTCGCAATTGTCTCCCAAGTCAAGGAAGACTGACATATAACAAGCCTACAGATCAGTTTACAAAGTATAAAAACTGTAATGTATATTTCCAACAATTTAACCTAGGACTAAGGATATACTCACGTGTCACTTGCACATACACGGAAACAGCTCATAAGAAGTTCAGCTGCTTTTTCCAACATGTCACCAACTTTGCCTTTGCCTTTCTTTGCTAGTTGTTGATCTGCCTATCATGACACAACAGTGAGATACAATCACACTTGAGCCTTCCAATCACTAAGTTGGGACAGAATACATACACACTCAGAATTTAGATACAGTGTATACACAAGTGAGCAAATATTCCTGAACATGTTTGTTACCCTCTCCATCCCAATCTCTTCCATTCCTTCAGCATCTATTAATTTTGGCCCAAGCAGCAATACTTACACTGTTGGCAAAAATTCGAAGATCAAGTGCCACTGCATACATAATAGGCAAAGCCCTGGCAAACGGAAATTCAACACAGGGTTAATCTTGCAAACAGTGAAAAATAACCTGCTGCATACATTTAAACATAGCAACAAAACATCTTTTATATTTATTATTGTAACATGGACAATGAAATTTTACAGTTTCTAATGAATTCCTTTAATTTCTCCAAATATTCAGGGACATGGAAAAAGCACACCAATATCCAAGCCCACATTTACCCAGGGCAAATAAGGCCTTGAGAGATTTAATGGCTGTTTCAAATCTTTCCATGGGCTATTTTTAGTATTTATTGAGGATAGTCAATGGCTGAAAATTATAGGAAAAGGCCAAAGGTAAAGGTTCCCCTTGCACATATGTGCTAGTCGCTCTCGACTTTAGGGAGCCATTCTCATCTCCATTTCAAAGCTGAAGAGCCAGCGCTATCCAAAGATATCTCCATGATCATGTGGCTGGCATGACTAAACATCAAAGGTGCACAGAACACTGTTACCTTCCCAACAAATGCAAATTTTTCTACTTGTATTTTTTACGTGCTTTCGAACTGCTCGGTTGGCAGAAGTTGGACAAGTAACGGGAGCTAACCCCGTTATGCAGCACTAGGGATTCGAACCGCTGAACTGCCGACCTTTCAATCAACAAGCTGAGCATCTTAGCCATTGAGCAAATAATTTAATGTAAATAAAATCAAATGCTGATTTAATCCTCTATCTTTCTTCGATCTCCGTGCCATTCTCTATGTATGACAAACTGCTATTTTTGATCCGCCAAGAGATCACTTTGCTTCTTTATCTTCAAAGTTGAGGAACATTTGATATATTAAAATGGGTTATACCCTGTCTTCCTCTACCTATCTAAAATGGAATATTTCTCATCAGGCCAGTTCATTTATATTTTGAGATATAGATTTATGTTAATCAGGTACTTACCAGTTTTCTTCTTTGTGTGCTTGAAAAGCTCTCAGAAAAGATGTAGAGAATATAAGGAAATCTGATAAAATGTGATTCATTTAAAAAATCATGGAATTTAGTGACCCAGCTCTAAGTGTGAACCCACAGCTTAAAACCAATATAAAAAGGCAAAAATAATGTCCTTGGTTTAATATGGACATTCACAGGATGTGGATGACAGAAGCCACTCACACTTTGATCAGAAGAGGCCACAACTAATCATGCTAATTGCCAAATGTTAACATCCTCCTTATCTAGAAATGCAAACCCATTGACTATAAAAGCCAAGCATGAATATTCTTTACATTGGGTGTAAAGCCAGAATTTTTTCAGTATTTACATCCAATTACAGTATAGTTGCCCCTGTTTATAGTATAACTAGACCCTGAGTCTAAGTAGTAGATCAAACATTTATTTGGTCCTTAACCCAACATTGGTAACTCAGTAGTTTGTGCTGAAAGCTTAACTCCAAATTCCACTGCAGATTTTCAAGAGAGCAAATGGTAAAGGATATTGTACTACAACTGTTTGGCATTTGTACGCTTCTACAAAGTCATGGTTGGCAACTGCGTAAGTACATCTATTTAAAAAAATGAAACATGAATTTTAAATAATAACCAAAACTAAGCTGGTTTATATTCTCTTCTCTTCACTTCAATTTAATAAATCCTATTAGTTTTTTATTAGTAAATCCAATTGTACTTCTTAGTAGATTTTTCAGGCAATTTAAATATCAGACTCCTTAAATGGCAACAAATTAATAATAGCTAATTTCATTGGCTAAAAAGGATACTTGAGTAGAATGCTTACTTATGATATATTTACAATGTTTTATTTTCCTACTTTAGAATTTTTCAGGTACAATTCTCTGCAAATATTCATTGTTATGGAATAACTGGGTTTTTAAAAAACTATTCTTTTACACCATTTCAGCCACTTCTAAACTTTCAGAATAATTGCTAAGGTTCCATTGGAATATTTGAATGGAGCATCTTATCTCACCCAGTTTTACCTTAAATGAGCAGCAAACATCTCATCGTAAGGTGGTTCTAGCACTTGTTGACATTTTTCTTCTGGAGATGAAAGCTAGTTATAAAATAGACCAGAGAGAAAAATAAGGCCTTGTTGCCATAAAATACTTTGACAAAAACCATGAAGCTTTAGAAGTACAACTTAGCTGCCTTTGGCTTTTTTCTCGTAGCAGCTGAAGCAAATAATAAAAATAACTGTATAAGTATACTGCCTGGCCAAATTCAATTTTTAAGAAGTTTTGAAGATATTTAGAGAGTAATTGTTCTTTCAGTCAATGATATACAGTATGGGAGGGAGGAATCATTGGAATTAGATTCAAGAGTGATTAGGTCACATGTTACAACAAGGATAAATTATACTTGCAACTCAAAAAAGGAAAAAAAAAATGAGCTCAGAAGGCAATTACATTTCAAAAGTTCAACAGACAACGATCATGCGAAACTAAATCCTTGCATGGGGCAACATTTAATCTAAAAGTGGGCTATTAAAAAGACTGAATAATATACTGATTAGAATCACAGAATTCTGGAGTTAGAAAGAACCACAAAGATCATTTATTCCAATCCTTTGAAATGTATAGAAAAATGAGTTAAACCTTCTTTCAGAGATGGATATCCAACCTTTTCTTAAAAAGATGGCAAACCAGTTCTGTAGAAAGACTGTTGAATACACCTTTTACATTGAGCAAGTACAAGGAGATACCTCCTTGTCATTAAAAACGTAAGTAAACATTGCAATACCTTTTAGGCATGGAATCCACAATAAATCAACAGTTCAAAGTGTATTTTAAAGTATTTTCCATGGCTCTAACAATCCTATATATTTCTATTCAGGAATAAATAGGTCATATTCCTTTATTGAGTTCAGCAGAACTTCAGTACATTTAGAGGATTGTAGTCCAAATGTGTTACCTGCAGTCTAGGATTTGCAACATGAGGATGTTTAAATGATACTAATTCTGCACAAAACAATCCATCTCTGCCATCAATAGATTCTAGTACCTGTGAAAGAAAACCATTTAAATTTAGTATTAGAGGACCAGTAAGAAAACTATTAACTCTTGCTAGTTTTGATTATGACCATCATAGTGCCCAGCAGTAGGGAGTAACATGCGACCTTCCAGATATTGCTGAATACAGTTCTCATCACTGATAATTGGAACTGGAGTCCATGAACATCTGGAAATCACATGCTGTCCATACAATTGTTATACTTATGGAGAAACCTCCTAGAATCAGGAAGGAGTAGAGCTGGGCCTTGGTATAAGTCTCATTTCTTTGTAACTAAAAATAGCAATGAAATAAGAAAAAGATGTGACTAATTTAAGGTGATTTTTAAAGTAATCTCGTGAAATTATTGAGGGCAAAATGCTTCTACTATTTCCATGTACATTCAACAGAGCATTATTGGATTTGGAAGTTAGATTAGAAGAATTTTTCAAAATATACCAAAATAAATTAATAGCAGATTATTTTTTTTTCAAATTAGACTTATCAATTAATTACCTGTTGCAAATATTGGTTGATACTGATATGTGCCATTGAAAGAGCACTGCATAAAATTAAGTGGATGCTTTAATCTGAAAAATAGTAGACATTAGTACAATAAAAATAATAGCAGAAAAGTTAGTCAAAAAGGGCTGAAAAATCTCAACTCGTCTCAAATCTTTCAGCATGATATTGACAAAAAAGATATTCCTTACTGTGTTTATATAATTTCACTGCTGCCACTACTTTTTCAAGAATAATCCCAACTCCCATCTCTTAAAGCCTATTCAATTATCTTTAAGACCACATAGAGTTTACTTTATTGAGTTTTTAGTTTACTTTTTAAGACCACATGTGATTTAAATCTATCGATTGGACTGTTTTCTCCCTATCTTCCATCCACAGAGAGCTGCACATCAGACCTTTCTCTGGGGGCTATTAATAATATAGTTGGAAACAGACTTATTAGTAACAGCTCCTTGCCTTTAGGATTCCCATCATTTAAGCACTTATTGAAGGATTGTTCTCTCTTCCCAAAATTGATTTCCTAGAAGCCAGCCTCCTTCAGCACATAGTAGTTGGGATTCTCTCATCAATAAGTGTAGGTCTCAACTGAACTGTCATACTACAAATTCTTTAATAAAGCCGTTTGTACACAAAAACTTTTCAATTAGTTGAAAACTGATAAAAGCTGTGTTTACTCCACATTAAATCATTGGATTAATTCTGTCGTCCTTTTTAACCCGGCGATGCTCGATGGCAGACAAACAGAAGATCAGATCTTTGCAAAAAAACTAAACTTAAAAGTTACAGGGGCGGCTTTTGCTGTCAGGTCCGAGAAGGGAATAAGGGCGGGCTGGCAGATGTTATTGAAACACAGCTCCCATCGGTGCTTGGAAGCAAAGCCGATGTGCAAAGGACCGGGGCGGCACTAACAACTCACTGATCACGGTTGTTCATGGCTGCGAGAGCTAATAAGCAGCGAAAGCAAAAAGAGACCCCCTGCATATGCACCAAAGCAAGATTTAATACGAGAAAAAGAAGGAACCTTCTGGAACATAAGGACCAACACGTTTATTGCAGCAGCAAAAGCTTCGCGGGAAAATATCTCGATTTCCGGAATCAATAACCGAGCCTTCACCAACGATACCAAACAGCCACGATGTTGAGCCACGCATGCGCACAACTGTCCTATTGGCTGCATTGTTTCTTCCAGGGCTGCCTACCACAAGCCTGATTCCCGAGCTACGTCACTACTGGGTCACCCTGCGGACCCTGTTGCAGATAGGCGGACCAAACAGAGCAGCTGTCACGGTCCTCTATCGCGGATTGGCCGACTCCGGCTTAATGTTCCGCCTATTCCCAGGCCCTACCTACAGTGAAAGCGACTCCTCGGTACTAATCAAACAGAACGAGAAGGGCGTGTCGATGCAAATGAATGGGGTGGGGCTCAGAGAACGCGAATGATCGAAGCTTTAAAAAAATCCGGCGGCCGCCAGAGGGCAGCAAAGGGGTAATGACCTGGAGTTCTGTCTGTCCGGATTTCTCGTATTAGTTTTTCTCATTATCTCCCTACCTAAAAGCCCAATATGAACACTTTGCTTTTTGCTTAAACTCTCCGTTAGCTAATTTCCAGATTAAAGTAATGCGTAATTTACGGATTAAACCAGAAATAAAAGTTTATTTGCGTTTAGAGTTGTCATTACTTCTGATTTAGAGTAGAATATAGAATAGAATTCTTTATTGGCCAAGTGTGATTGGACACACAAAGAATTTGTCTTGGTGCATATGGTACATAAAAGAAAAGATACATTCGTCAAGAATCATAAGGTACAACACTTAATGATAGTCATAGGGAACAAATAAGCAATCAAATCATATTAGGAAATAGTCAATATAATGATTTCATGCAGTTATCAATTTTCCTAAGGTGACGAGGAAAAAAAATAATAAAGTCCCTCAAGAAGAAAAGCCTGCAAAAGTCTAATTTAACCACAAGCCATTTGTTTTGGCTCTACCAACAAGGCAGCGGAATTTTAGGCGGTTTTGTGTAAACTGATCAGCGGATCGGCGCTATAACTAGCGAGGAGGAAGATCATATTGGAGGAATCCATCAGAATAGAGCTAGAAGGAACCTTCGAGGTCTTCTAGTCCAACCCCCTTTCTCAAGTTTGTTAGGCTATTTAGATGACGAAATGGACTCTTTGTGGTCCGCGAGAACGTCTCCCTCGGGCGAGAGGCGAAGGAGCCATTTTGAGAGGCGCCGCAGGGAAAGCCCCGGAGCTCAGCGAGGAAGAAGGGAAGCGGTGTTGCTGCGGCCGCGGCGGCTCTGGGGCTATTTGCCCTTGCAGCTCTCGGATGAAACAGCGCGGCGCTTCTGGAACTTGTGGGCAAACTGTGCCGTTTCCACGAGAAGTCTTCTACCTGTACTGCTGTTCCTTTGTAAGACACCCGGAGCCTAAATTGGAAGATGGATGGATCCTCCTTTGAAAAGCCTTTAGCCTTTTCGCTACGCACCGAGCCATGGGAATGGAGAGATCCTGCGATCTACCAAAACCGGCAGCAGCATTTGTCAATCCGACGTTTCCCTCTTGATCGAGTTAGCTGGCACCAATGAGGTGGGGCGGGGGGGGGGGATGCAACCGAAATATTTGGTTTTAAGGGTTTTCTTTGTAGGTTTATTTTCCGCCCATTTGCTTTTATAAAAGAATGATCCAGTGCCGTTCGATTAGATTGAGTGATTGATTGAATGCCATCAAGTCTTTTCAATTCCTGAAGACCCTATAGATTTTCTCCATGAGGATCTTATCCCAGCCTGTTCTTGCAAGTCTCCCAACGGTGAATCATGAATACCGTTTTTGTAACTCAAGCCTTGCTTCTGGTCATCCCCTTTTACTCTTTCCTTTCATCTTTCCCATCATTAGAGTCTTTTCCAGAGAACTAGATCTTTGCCTAATGTGTCTGAAATGGGATAATGTGAGCCTGATCATTTGTGTTTCAAGTTCAAGTTCTTTTTTAAATATTTCTTTATTTTACTTTACTTTACTTTATTTTATTTAGATTTATATACCGCCCTTCTCCTTGCGGACTCAGGGCGGTGAACAGCCAAATAAAAAACGAATACACAAAAGTAAACTTTCAGTAAAAAGAACAAATATAAATTAGGCCAATAATTAAAACAGATTAATTTAACATAGATGGTGAATTCTAAAAATACTAAAATATTTAACAGGAATCAGGCTAAGCCGGCAAGCTGAAAAAAATATGTTTTTAAAGCCCGCCGAAAGGTCGGGAGACATTTGTATTTTAAATACAAATAGTACATATACATATATATTACAGTGTACACACACACACACACACACACACACTTTTTCCCCCTTATAGCTCTTCTTCTATAACAACTAAAAGATATACAATATATTCCAATTGTGCCTTTATCCTCTCCAAAACATATATTCTTAAGTAGGTTTATTCCCTTTGCATTCCAACAGCACTGTTTTTATAAAATCCCAGCATATTTCATTACAATTGTTTGAATCATCCCTTTTTTAAATTTAATTTCTGTTAATTTATCATTTGTTGCCATTTCCTCATGCCACTCATTTCTTTGAATATCCCAATTTCGTCCCCAATATTTAGTCATCACTAATCTAGCTGCCAATTATCAAATTTATAATCAATTCCTTTTTTGTTTCATTTATATCTGTTTTCCCACCAGCAACATTTCTATGATTATACAAATCATATATTTTATATGATTTGTATAATTCTGTAAACCATCTGGTGTGTTTGGAAGTCAGTGACACAGAAACGGCACAAATAAATAAACAGATTTAAATGATGAAGTTGGAAAGGACCACCATTAATGAAATCTGGCATCCCAAAGCAACTTCCTTCCTTCGCTTCATCCATTAAAGGTTCTGCTTTTGCATTCCATGGTGCACTTTTTGTATTGTAAACATTAACCCCACTATTATTTAATGTGATTTTTGAAGACTCACAACTTTCACTGCTATTTCACCCCATATGAATCTGAGTCACTTTAATTCGGAAAGCGTTCTTTATTTTTACAGGACTTAGTTTGTACCAAGGGTAGGACATATGTGTTTGTATATGTTACAATTGTGCTGGCATGCAAACAAAAGCTACACCTGGGCTTTTTCCTGCAACGCAAACACTCCTAGCCTTGTGATTAGGATCATTATTGCTTGTCATGCAGATTACAGGCTATGAGAGTTGGCAAAGTAACAAGAATAAAGGGAAGGTGAGCCTAGGTTACATCAGAATCTTGGAATCATTTGGGAACTGAGGCAGTCTATTTGCTGAAATGTGACATTCTTAAACCTTTGTTCGTTTTATTTATTTAGTGGATTTGTGGATTTTCCCGCTGTTTGATGAGAATTTGAAAATAAGTAACATGAACAAAAGTTATAATAGAATCAATTAAATTCTTTGCTTTAGTTTCTAATACCACTAAGCTCAACACTTTAGGACACAAAATATATGTTTGTGTTTGAAACAGGAAGCTTTCAGTATCCATAGGTCTTTGCTATAGGCCAGTGATGGCGAAGCTATGGCACATGGAGCCATATTTGTGGGCATGCGAGCACTGCCCTAGATCAGCTCCAGCACACATATGCGTGCCGGCCAGCTGATTTTCTAGCCTTCCGGGTCCACCAGAAGTCGGGAAACAGGCCGTTTCTGGCCTCCAGGGGAGTGGAGAAGGCCGTTTTCACCCTCCCCAGGCTCCAAGAAAGTCTCTAGAGCCTGGGGAGGGCGAAAAATGGGCCTACTGGGCCCACTGTGCCATTGCGTGCCGAAAGCAGGGGGAGCGCAGAGGGGGGGTTGCAGGTGCATGCATGGGGGGAGGGGCGCATTGAACTATGGGTGTGGGCACACGCACATGCGACTCCCTGCACTCACCCCGCATTTGGCATGCAATGGCAAAAAGGTTAGCCATCACTGCTATAGGCCTTACCTCTTTGTTACAACCTGCAATAAAAACATAGTTACTTTTATTACAAGGCCAGTCTGAAGTATTTTCTTTAGCATACCTATTATTCGATAGGAATTGATTTTGTTGACAGCTCACTGAAAAAGTGGAATTGATCAAAGTAAAACCTGCTAAGGAAAAATTACCATTTTAGTATGAATAATTAACATTCAAATATCTCTGGGCTATAGATTAGAAATTCTCTCTCAAGGAGATGACACATCTGTTTCTAGATTTTCTAAATCTTTAATAAGGCATTATGTATTTGCCTATAAGTTGCTCATTTCCTCTTTTCCCTTTTGATGTTTGAAAAAAAAGATATATGTAACAAATCCAGAGGTGTATTCCCACAGAATTATATAAATTTCCTGCTACAGGAAGAATGATTACATAAAGACATTTCTATACATATTTTCTCTGAAGTGTATTCCAATGTGATCATCAGGTATTAAGTAATTATTGCTAAGGCTGAAGTTTTTACGGTTTTTGCCTCATTCTCTGACAACTATTGCTTCTCTAAAAATGTTCCTCAATATGAGTACTGGTAATTGCATAAATGAAACCATATCTTGGTTATCATTGGAGTGTAGGTAATTCTCACAATTGAGCCCAAAAGTGAGACATTTGTAAAGTTTTGCCCCATTTTACAACCTTGTCACAGTTGTTAAGTGAATCACTGCAGTTGGTAAGTTAGTAACATGGTTGTTAAGTGAATCTGGCTTCCCCATGGACTTTGCTTGTCGGAAGATGGCAACAGATGATCACATAATCTTGGACACAGTAACAATCCTAAATATGAACCAGTTGCCAAGCATCTGAAAACGTGATCATAGGGATGTGGCAAAGATTGTAACTGAAAAACTGTGATAAATCACATTTTTCAATGACGTTGTAACTTTGAACAGTCACTTCATGAACAGTTGTAAATTGAGGATTACCTGTACTGACTTTTGAAGTATCAAAAGCAACTTCTATCTGCTTGCAACTATGAGTGAGCATGTTCATTTAATACTGTATTAAATATTGATTCACACAATGTAAATTATTTAAACGGAGGAGTTAAAAAATGATGCAAGTATGTTCAAAATGCTACTGCTTTTTTAACACATCCATGCACAATGCTATTTCCTTTTGGGGTAAGAACATTTACCACAGTACAGAAAGTAAGTAAGACAAGTAAGATGGTTAAAGCTGTGAGATAAAAGGGGAGGAAGAAAATATAGCTAAATATAACTTATATCAATGTTTGTTCACTACACTTCTCCTTATGACATTCTTCTGTTAGGCACCTATACAGTTTTCACACACATGTGAAATAGATTGCACAGTTGCTCCTTAAGCAAACTATATTTTATCATTTCTTCACTCTGTCTACATTTTTCAACATTCTTACAGCAGTCATGACTTCTTTTGCGGTATTTGTTTCTAGGACACATACAGCATTCATTTAAATGCCATTCTTCAACATATCGTTATATTCCCTTGCAAATCTCTAAAATAATCCTCCTGGCATTGCCTCACTTATTTCATACCAAATCACTTCATCATTCTTATTTTTAATCCATTAACTGTATTAATTTAATAAGCTCATGACTTTGGCATAAAGGTACCGTTTTCCCCAAAATAAGACATCCCCTGATAATAAGCCCAATTGCGTTTTGAGCGCATGGTGATAAGGCCAAGCACTTATTTCAGGGTTCAAAAAAATATAAGACAGGGTCTTATTTTCGGGAAAACATGGTAGAGTCAATTAATTCTAGATCATTAACTCCTCCTGTTTCATATATTGTATATAGTATATGCAGCCTAATGCACATTTATGTTTATTTGAGAGCAAACATTGTAGAACTTAATAAATAAAAGGAATGCTTGAAGATTACTAATGGGGTGGTTTTTATATCTAATGATGAGTGTTTAAATTGGATTGTAGTTCTAGTTCATATAATGTCTGAAAATTTGATTTTGCAATTCATCATTTTATATTTCAAGTTAAAAGGATTTTCTGTAGATTTCCTGTTGCACAGACACTGCCCTCTCAGAAAAAGCATTCTGTTTAAAAGCAACCTAGTTTGAAATCTAATAATAGAAGAGAATGTAATATAACAATTGCCATTGATGTGTATCTATGTACACATCTCTCTAAAGTAGAGAGATCCAGTTTGCCTGGTAATTATATAGCAACAACTTAAATGGTGCCAACAGCTAGTCATCTGTTAAATATAACCTTCAATGACTTTACCAAGTAGGGATTAATTATATAAACATCATAGATAATTTAGTTACAAAGTAAGTTGATAAGACTGTAGAGCTGCCTCACCGGATATCATTCATTTAAGCATGTTTTTTTAAAAAAATATTTTAAATTCAGAGACGGTTGGGGGAGCAGGTTGTTGCATGTTCTTCTAGCATTACTCAACATTACTGTGTATCCTAGGGATAAACTCCTCTTAACTCCAATACATCTAATTAATGTAACTCCAATTATTATATTATATTATGTGCATTCAATTTCGCCTGTCCCCTACAGCAGGAACAAATTTCTCAGCTCAAGCTGTGTTTTGTTATTCTAAATTATTACTATTTTGGTATTTAATATAGTAGAGGCTATCAATAACAGAATATTTGTAACTCCAATTTGAAATGAGATGTCCTTAGTGCTCTCTGATCTTGTTGCTTTCTTGTAGATGTTTCATTACCCAAACTAGGTGACTAGGTGGCACCTAGTCACCTAGTGACTAGGTGACTAGGTGCTAGTAAGGAATCCTTATCAGAAGAATTGCTTTTCTACTGTTCTTCTGATTCCTATACTTCCCGTTTCCTGAGGAATTCCAATGTCAAGGAATCCCTGCATTGATGGCTGATTTCATAAATTCTCGCCACTGATACCTCTGTCTGGATATATCCAGATGGTGAGCTTACCTCTGCATCCGAACTGCTTAATGATTTATCAATGAACCCAACTCCTTGAAGCTTGGAAGACATTTCCAATCTTCTAAGGATATCTCTATGGCCAAACATTTTGGCTTATATTAGATTTATATCAGACAGTGGATTGATATATAAACATAATTTCCCAAAATTGGCCCCTCTTTTGAATATAACACTAGAGATTTGGCATTGGTACATCCATCGATCCAGTCTGGAAATGACAGCCTTAGAAGTGACAAACCATTGCAAATCAGCTTAATTGTAACAAAAGAGCTGGTCATGGTAGAAAACTGCATTCACCAGCTACAATGTCATGTAATTGGGGTAAGACTAAACACAATCTCTGTTTTCTTGGAGTAAGGCAATGCCTGACTCTTTGCAGAGAGGATGAGATACCTTTCTCAGTTACATTTTTTTTTCTTAGAACAACCATTTTATCTGTATTCATAGATTTTCTTTCTGACCAGAGTCATGACAAAAATCAAAAAGACTCAGCCAATAGCTTCCTCATCACACCTTGGTGACCCCATAGCTATAGTTCATCCTGTTTCTTTAGTCCATCAAGGGTACTTTCACTTTCTGAGCTGAACCAGTTTTAGTCTCTTGGGGTTAAGTCTTCCATCTAGAGTAGACCATGTCTACTCTATGAGTGTTTGATTGCACAAGGTAGAGCAGATTGTTTTACTTTATTGAAGCTTTCACAAGAGTTTCCTAGAAATCCTTTGAAGCTTTTGCTCAGAAATAACTATTCAGTCCCGGCAATATTAGATCTGCCACGGTTTCATCTTTCACAAGCAAATCTTACACAGTACATCTTGTGTTCCCCTCTTCTTTTTATAACCATCTGATAAATATTTCTTGAAAGGCCTAGCAAATCTCTTTCCTCGACCATTCTGTCTACTTTCAGTCTGGAGTTTTTTCCCTCTATAAAATTAAAATCCTTGGAACCACAGTTTTGCCAGCACCGCAGCAGCTTTTGGAGGAGAATTTATACAGAGCAATTCTCATCCTCCCCTACCCCGCCATTACAAAATGTACTGTAATCTTTTGCTCCGGTTAAATATCAGAGCACTGCCTATAGACATAATGTTTCCACTGAGGAAACATGGAGCAAGCAAATGGGTAGATTGCTGAAAGGTTGATTGAATTACAAATCTTAACTAGGCTGATCTCTATGAATGCAAGAAGACAATGCATTTTTAAAACAATCAGAACAAGGAAGTCTTTTGTGCCTTTGCCTTGAACAGAGAAGAAAATAATGTTAAGATTTTTTGTCTTTATTTTAGTTAAGGTGTAGATAATCAGAACTTGCTGCAGTTAGGCAGCCAACTGTGAGCATCCTCCATCCTCCCAAGCCTTTGGTTATCCAAGTTAACTTTGCCTCCTGACTTAGATAGAAATCTTAAGTTTCCTGGTTTTATTAAAAACCGGTTGACAAAACTGAACAAGCGTTTCAGTACTAAAGTCATATATGTGAAATGAAATGTGTAATGAACAAAAGGAAGAAATATGCTCATAGCCTTCTTGTTTCACAGTGAAATAACAATGAGCACTTCCAGTAAATGTTAAGGCCCTTGTTTTAGTAAAAAAAGGAAACTAATCTGGTTTTAGATACACAGAAACTGTTGTTCACAATTGTCAACTTGATTAGTAATCAGGCAAGCCTTTTCAAAGCCAGCTCAGTGAGTTTGGGCCAGTCACTTCTCTCAGCCCAAACTATCTCAGAGTTGGTGTAGGGAAAATAGGAGTATTATGTATGTTTGCCACCTTTAGTTACTATACAGTAATAAAGGCAGGATAAAAAAATCTTTAAAAATGTACCTAGGATTTTGAAATTTCAATATCATTTGTGTTATTTGCGATGACACAATGCATATAACCATGATTCAAAATTCTAATTATAGAATAAATATAATTCTATAAATCTTTGTTGAAATGTTGTCTATTTGTCAAAGTGTTTTCAGGATTGCTGTGGCCACTTGATCAGCTACAAACTGTATGGACTTTGATCAAGCCATCTCCTGTCTGCAATTAACTGCAAGCCTTCCCCGCCCTAGTTAATTGCAGGTTAGCTTACCATATAAGCACGGACCTTTCTTATTGCTAGTTGGGCCTAGACACAGTTTTACGCCTAAATGCAGACCTGTGCTGAGGCAACTGGATGCAGACTTGGAAAAAAGGAGAACTCTGCTGCAAAGCCCCGACGCCTGCAGCAGAGATAGCAGCGGAGAAGAAGCTGTGTTACTCCCATGTAGTTATCTTGCAGCTGCGTGCCAAGATAGCTGGGAGCCTTTTGAAGTTTTTACCTTCGGCTTGCTTTTTGCTTTTGAAGCACGCAAGCCAACATTTGAACATTTGCTGCTACATCGGAGGGATACGCTGGACAGTTTCCCTGCCAGGAGCTTCAAGCCACGTTTGCTGTTTGGATTGCTTTTACAGGTGACTTTTACTTGAAGCCCATGCTGCTGCCCTTCTACCACCTCGATGATGTATCAACACCGAAGCCATTCAATGTCTTGTTAGTTTTTCCCAAGGACTGATTTCAGTATTGTGGAGAGGAATTTAGGGAGATGGCCTGGCTTTATTTAACCAGGATAAGACCTTGTTATTAATGTGCTTTTTTAAAGATAGTGTTTTTTAAAAGTTTTGTAGTAAAGTATATTTTTATACAAGACTCCTCTGCTAGTTTTATTTCAGTCCTAGTGTGTTTGCTTGTGTGCTGGTTCACGATTCGGGGGCAAACCTCCCCCCATCCCAACACTATTACTAAATGACATATATTTCGTCCCCCCTACCCGTAAGCTGAAGATTTTAAAAAGTGGGTTTCATTACTCATTACCCTATATATGGAGACACAATGGTGCTTAAAATTTGTGAACCTTTTTGAAATTTTCAGTGCTTCTTAAATATGACCTAAAATATATTGTTTTTCTACACAAGCCCTAAAGAAAACCCAATTAAACAAGTGAGTCAAAATTCTTCATTTCTTTACTGGTGAAAATGATTGAGCTACATGTACGATGTTTAATAATCTGCTTCTTGAATCACTGTCTGAAACATCTTTAACCAAAGTCCTTTGTGGTTTCAAAAATGTTTTAGTTCTGCTTTAGAATTCTGATCAAACTTCATTTTGGAATTAAAATGTATAAACAATATTATCCTGATGTAAATATCTGACATAGAGAGATATGTGAGATTGGGTGCACATTATAAAGATTATCCTGCATCATTCTATTTGAATGGGTTTTTTTTTAATGGAACAAAAAAATCTGTGGCCCTAGAATGCATTGAATATTTAATGGGACAGGATTGTTATTTTTAAATGTTATCTAAATTGTATTCTTAACCAGATCAACCTGCCAAGGGTAATTACATAGAAAACCATATTAGCTAACTTTCTAATTCAAGGTATACATTAGTGGCTTTTTTTAAACCATACGAAGTGAATTAAACTGCCTTACTTCAGGACACTTGCTTTATGAAATTTCATGTGACACCACAGGATACTCTAGTTTTCCTTGGTTATTTTTTAACGTTTAAATGTTTTATAGCCTGAAAACATTTATGAAAATCACACCCATCTCATTATCCTATATGGAGACAGAAACAATGGTGCCTGTCTCCTTATTCCTCCCATTTACAGAACCAGAGCTATGTGAAGTCTTTGCAATAGCTTTCCTTCTGCATGTTTAGATATGCAAAGAACTAATTTCACAGGTTTTGTCATACTAAATCGGTAGCCAGCTGAATTTGATCAGTTGATTTCAGTGAGTTTTGCCCCAGTTAAGCCTTCATAGGAATGTAGTCTTATGCAAAAATTCACGGGTTTTTTGCATTCAACATCACAATGTAATGAAGTTGTAAGAGTGTTCTAATGACTTTTTGTTGAAACACATCCTTTATTCCACTTTAGAAGAGTGTCCATGATGGATGACCTGGAGGCAATATATCAATTATATTTTGTGTTAACAAAATCTCAGGTCTTGCCAAAACTTTCAAAATTAAGCATGATCATCATGAAATCAGTGAAGTCAAAATACAACACATACTGCTTTCTATAAATCAGATTCAGCAATACAATTGCTAGTGCTATATATCAATCAAGATTGTGGTTCATTGAGTACTTAGATTTTCCCCGCTATTAAGCACTTTCTAGGTACATACTTAATTTGTAGAAAATATTTACTAATACTAATAATAACTATTAATTACTACCATAATAAATAATTCAATTCTGAGCAGCTCACACTCCAATAGCAGATGTAACAAAACAAGTCACATTTTGTCCCAATATTATTAAGACGGCGGGACAGCAATTCAGAAGGGATCAAGGCTTGGTTCTAAATCCTTCCAATATACGAGGTCAGCTTCTCCCATTCAGATGAACAGCCGTCTCCCGTGCCGTCACTTTCCTAGTTCTGTACAACTCTGGATCCTATCCAAGGTTTCCTTGCGAGATGAACAGAGGGACACTTTAATTGCCAGAAGCCTCTCGAGTGTCTCTGCACGAATTGCACGCCTCTCCAAAAGGGTAGCGGCGAGAACGCTTCAATGAAATTGAAATTTTAAAAAATAAAAAAACACCGACGTTTCTGTCTGACTCCAGATAAACGAATTCGAGGCGGCTAAAAGCCATAAAAAAAATATCCCTCCACCCCTAGTTAGTACAGTAAAGTTAGCACGCGCCCGTCACGTGAAAAGGCAGCAACGGAAACCAACCGCGCGTTAAACTAAGCGCGGGGCGACCGGAAACCGTTGCCTATATACACTCTCTGGAGCTTGCCCCGTTTTGCTTTGACGATATTCTCGCGAGGGCTTGATTCTCGCGCCTACCCTTCTTCCCCTCCCCCCTTTTTTAAATAAATAAATAACAAGGAGGCGTGGTCTTAATTGGAATCAGGTGACAGCGAGGTCAATAACGACGGAGGGGCGGGGGTGGGGCTGAAGTCCCGGGTCATGTGACCGCGCCCCTGGACGTTTTTTCAGCGCTCCGTTGGGTCTTGGCTCTCCCGCGTCCCGTGTGGTTGCTGGCAGCTTCGTTGCGGCGCTCCTCTTCTTTCGCGTCCTCCCTTCTCTCTCGGAGAAGCGCTCCGTCATGGCGGGCCGAAGTGTGGTGGGTTTCCTCTTGGCGGCTGCCCTGCTCGGTGAGTGTGACCGGGGGCGGTTTCTCCTCTTTCATCCCTCCCTCCCCCCCCCCCAGGGCGATGTGGGCCGTTCGTCTTCCCTCACGGCGAAGGCCCGCAGGGAAAGCCTCCCGGCTTCCTGCGCAACGCCGGACTCGCCTGGCCCTTCCCGTGAGGGAACTGGACGAAGTCCCTTCCTCCTCACCCCCCACCGTCCAACCGTACCCGAGGGTCGGTTTTAGCAGGGCGGCCAAAGGGAAAGGTAGGGCGGCTTCTCCTCAGTAGGTTGGCCGCCTCCTTGCTTGGCGAGGCGGTTCCGTTGGCTGCCTTCGGAGAAGGTGAAAGGATGGCGGAGAAAGCGGTTTCCTTTCCCTTCTTGCTCTCCCTCCCCGATCACACACATCCGCCGCTTCTGCTCAGCGTTGATCCGGGTTGATAAGAGCCTCCGAACCGGATCGGCTGTTTAAACTGCCCATTAAAGAATGCGTGAAAAAGACGGAGCGGCTGCTAGGCAGCCCCGGCCTCCTTTTTGCGCTCTGGTGTCCTTTCGTAATGCTTGGAGTAGTGAAATCAGTGCTTTTCCTTTCTTCCTCTTCTTCTTCGTGAAATGTATCCGAGCGCTTTGGATTTGCCTTTTCCCAGCCTCTAGTCAGCATTTGGAGGAAATGACTAACTGCTTTCTCCTTTTTTTTCTTCCTTTTTTCTTTTTATGCCCTTTTGGGGCACTGTAATGTAAAACAGGCTGCTCTTCCACCTTCCATTATGCTGGATAATCGGGAAATTTTAAAGCTGGAGGCCTCGGTTTTTTTGTTTTTTTTTTCCTTCCTTGGCCCAGTTGGTTGCTGTATTCTCCTCCCAATTATGTTCGGCTGCTGAGATGCTCTGCTCCAGTATTTGACTTACTCTGTACTACTTAGAACATAGAAGGTAGATTCTGGGCCATAGGTGTTAACTTATGCTGGCTCGGTGTTGTTCAAAGCTTGTACTAAGGAAAATAAGAGATGAGAATTGAAAAGATCAGCAGCGCTAAATCCTTCCCAACTATATTCAGAGAGAGAAAAAAATCTAGTTCATTTTACTCATTAGAGGGAATAATAGCTCAAGGCAGCAGTTTTGTACAAGAAGGCTGTAACTTCTCCCTACTCAAAGGGCAACAAGCTGTTGGTGTTATGCAAACTACTGCCAGGTTCACAGATTTATGTAGATGGTAAATATCTTATCCTTTAGAAAATTTCCTGTGGTTTTTCTTATGCATTTTCTAAGTAAAACAAACCATTTTAAAATATTTTGCTGTGTCATTTAACCATGGCTTATTTAGCATATGACAGCATAACTCTTGCTCCCCACAAAGAATGGTTGAAGTTTTTTTTTCCTCCTCTTTGAAGTTTCTGGATATATGCTTCTAAATGTTCCCTCTTTATGATCATGTAAAACACTTAAATTTTTCACATGGTTGATTATACAGATAAGAGTCAGTTGGTTCTATATCCAGGTATTCTTTACCCTTACTTTGTGAAAACTAGGTGTGATTCTTTGTAAAATAATGTAATCTGCTACCATTGATCCAAATTACAGGGTTTTTTATTTATTTTTCCCTATGTCAGTATTTGTTTCCGGTATACTTACTGTGATTCTACAATGTTTATGATAGGGTATGTTCCTATACAAACTTGAGTAAATATTATTGAACTGTATTTACACCAAAGATTCTCAGACTGTACAGTGTTGTGACCTTGGAAAATTATAAATCTGATACCCCCATATGAATAAAACTAATGAATTCATTTTGTTTACTTTTGTGAGAAATAAACCACATGCCTTTAATAAATTGTTAATCTAGAGGCCAATAAAACTGCACAATAAAATAAAATATTTTACCTGAAATAATAAAACACTATATTCAAAGCCTTCTTTAAATAAAGTTTTATTTTACAGAATTATTCAAATTTAGAGTGTATCTTTAAAACTCATTTCTTCTGTATTTGGGATTGAGATATGTATTCTTTTAGAGAAGCAATTGTAAATAATCCTGACCTTGTCAACTTGCCAGGGCAGAAGAGGAGCATGTAATGAAAACTATCCACACTTTAGCTTCACAAGCAATGAGAGCTTTGCTTTGACAAGTCAGTTATTGGCTTGTCTAGGCAAAACAAGTAGAGCTTCTGATGAAGCTTCTGCTTTGTGGGTGTAAGCCTTTAGACTTGTGTATATAAGGCCTGAGGCTTGACATATTGTACCGTAGCTGTGGTTGGCCAAACTGAAGAAAATTCTGTGGTAATCCAGCCTTATATGTTCTTCCTCAGCCTGGCCTACAATAGTCTAGATCAGTGATGGCTAACCTTTTTGCCATCACGTGCCAAAAGCGGAGGGAGTGTGGTGGGGTCACACGCATGCGTGCCCACATCCATAATTCTATGCGCCCCGCCCGCCTCCTCCCATGCTCCCTCCTGCTTTTGGCATGTGATGGCCTCCCCAGGCTCCAGAGCCTTTCTAGGAGCCTGGGGAGGGCAAAAATGGTCTCCCCCCCAAGAGATCCTCTGGAGGCCGGAAACAGTGTGTTTCCTGACTTCTGGTGAGCCCAGAAGGCCTGAAAATCAGCTAGCTGGCGCACACATGCATGTCGGAGCTGAGTTTGCATACCTACCGATATGGCTCTGTGTGCCACCTGTGGTACTCATGCCATAGGTTCACCATCACGGGTCTAGATAATACACAATTTCTTAGCTTGTAAGTAAAATATTAAAGAATACCCATAAAAACTATTGATTTAATAGTGGCTGATTTCATTGTGGTTCTGTAAATGAGATGGATTAAAAAAAAATTTTGAAAATTTGACACAGAGCAAATGTTACCTCATTGCTTTGAAAATATGTCTTATTTCATTGCTTATGATTTATGTTTTCATATTATGCAGGAAAAAAAATGGAGTCAATATCGTTTTGAGCTTAAGTATTTCATAAATATAGCTTTCCAGTACCAGCATACCTTTACTTTATCTGAGTTGAATCTATGAATAATTTGGTTTACAATGTTTTAGTGACATTGAAGCAGATTAGGAAAACAAAAGGACATTGTTTAATTAGTGAAGGCAGTCTTCCCTGTTTATCATCAGCAAAGATGAAAATGTTCTTGTTATCTATATGGTTAGGCATTGCAAAACTAGAATTTGAAAAGATAAACTCATAAATATGACTCTGAATTTGGTTTTGTATTTGATACTCTGTTTGAAAGCCAATTTGTTACCTATTATGCCTTATAGAAATAACATATTTCTATACCTTCTTTTAAAAGCATGCAAATAAAATTCTCTTTCAGAGTTGCTTTTGACTTTTAAAAAAGCTAATCCGGCATGAAAATTGAACTAGAACACTATTGGCTCAAAATTGCAATTTATTGCCATGATATGTGACTTTCATAGCCACAAAAGTTTCAAAAATAAACTACTAATCCAATGTTATTCTCTATAGAAATGTATTTATTAATTTATGCAGTTTACTTCCCAATCCAGTTGGATTCCAGGAAATATAACAATATTAATAATCAAACACAAAGATACAATAATACATTGTAGTCAGTTGCAATTTTTCCATATAATTGCTCTGTATACAACTAGGTAATGTTTTTTAAATTCTACTTTGAAAATGACACAGTTTTTATACGAGAAATAGTTGTTTGGTTGACCTGGGTTCAATTCCAGATTGCTAATAAATAATGGACTGGATTCTCCACCATTTGTAGTAAGGTCTTTGCATCTGCCTATGAGCTCAACTGATGAGGGCACTGTTGTAACTTAAAATGAGACATTGTGCTTTTAGAGATCAAATAGGACAGAAAGAATTGAAGGAATGAAGTGGCTTGATATTTAAGAAAACTATAGATTATACACAGGAAATGCCTATTTTTTGTTTTAACTTTTCCCTATGTTCTTGTGCTTACATGTGCTATTCTCAAGACACACTTGACCCCACAAAATACTCTGTTTTGACAGAACCAGGACAGAATTATATAGGCATGACAGTATAATACGATTATACGATTTACTTAGGAGTAGAACTAGATTACAACTTTACTCTTCGGCTCTTTCCTTTTGGGGACAATTACACAGTTGCTCCCTAATCATAATTTTCCAATACCTTTATAATATTAGTCCTATTAAGTAATGAAAATGGATGTTGTATCCCATTAAAGTGGCTTCAATTTTTCCAGTAAATGAAATAGGCTACTTTAAGATAAATATCACTTTTGTTTTTTTAAGGTTGCATACTCTAATGGGGTTGGGATCTACTTCAGCATTATATTTTATACTGCTTATGCTGAGAACTATGGGCTGGAAGATTGGATTTGGTCAATAGGCAGAATCTAGCTCACCACAGTGAACTAACTGAGGTCTGGAATTAGAGCTTATTTGATTTCATTTGAAACCTTATCCAGTACTGTAGTAATATAATTTTGCCTGGGCTTCATCTGGTATGCACCTTCCCTCAGTGAAAAAAGAGGTGACAAACTAGTAGCATTCAGAATTGCCATTCCCCCTTTATAGGAAGAAGTAAGTATGAGCAAGGAACAGAGCTTTGGTAGAAGGTAAGATGTGAATCAAAACTGCTTCATCCTGGTTTTTAATCCATGTTAGCATGCAAGATTGATACATTGATACTGGTTTGCCCTACACACCCTGTGTGGCTGACTATGAAGATGGAAGAGTTATCTCCATTTGATAATCCTAAATGTCAGGTTTCACTATTGTAAATATCTTGTCTCTAGGTCTTTTTAAAATCCCAAATCTAAGACAGAATACTCATTTTGTAAGAAACTATCCCTTCTTCCATTTTTCCTTCTTCCATTTTTAAATAGTGAACAAAATCATAACAGAAATCAACGTATTTGGCATATGCAGAAGATGCTGGGGTGCAATGTGTATCTCTTTTGATAGGAAGCAGTTGCTGCTACATAGAATGTCATTTTGAGTAGATGTAGATTTGATAATATGTATATCCAAAAGCAGAAGGAAGGGCAGAGGAGACAATACTTCTACTGTAATTTGGATCTAAATTGTGCACATTTTAACACTTACATGGGCTACATGCACTGGAATAAGTTGCATTCCAGTGTTGAGATACTACAAACCCAGTTAATTTGGACAAAGGGACAAGGGTATAATAAATAAGTAACAGGATTTAATTAATTCTGCGTATAATCTAATGTCAGACTTTTTTAATGTTAGGAAAATCTTATTCGGTAGCACTATAAAGTTATTTGTAGCCACTTTTTAAAAAAAGAAAAAAAGGGTGCTACATTATATGCAAATTTGTATAGTATCTAGAAGCTAGACCTGAAAAAAGAGAAGTACCAGTACAGATAATGCCAATTAAAATAGTTACTACTGATTTATAATTGTAAAATTAGATGCCTTTTTTTAAAAAAAATAACTATTATACCAACTTTTTTCCTCTTCATAAACTATATGTATATATGTTACCATAGCCCTTTTCAAGGGAAATAGCAAAATGGGGAAAATACAGAGAGGGATAAGGAATAGCTGGATAGAAAAAAGGAAGAAAGAAAACATGGCGAAAGGAGAAATAAAGCAGAAAGAAGAAGGGGGGGGATTGAGAAAATTGTGGAGCAAACCATCTGCCCACCTAGTATAGCATTTCATATCAGTAATCAATTTGATGCATTTGAGATATATGGATGAGTTGGTGATAGCATCCTTTCCTTATCATCAGGCAGTAAATACATCATGCTGCCTATGACGTAAATAAACAATATTAGTAGCTACTTGAGAGCCTTTTCTTCCACAAATATATCCAATCCATTTAGTCATCAAAATTGTCACCAATAATTTGCCGATATCAGATTTCAATTTAATTATACAGAATTTTTTTGCTGGGGTGGGGATAGGAGAACACCTGCATACAGAGAAACTCCAGTCCTTGGGGAGTGGGGGGGGATTTTCTTTGACAACATTATTTGTGCCATACATAAATGAATTGCTGTAGCCTGTTGTCATAGCAAATCTTCAACTCTCCATTTTGTTTTGACTTTTACTATAACTTTTCCAATTCTGTAATAACATCTTTAAAATTCATTGACCAGGATTGAGCGCAATACTCCAGATATAGTCTTACAATAAATTTACATATTACATTATAATTTACCAGTCAGATCTAATTAGGTCTAATGATTCAAGGCATGGAATATAGTTCTAACAGCAGCTGCAGAGAGTGCTGATATTGCCATCAAGCTCTCCAGTGTAAATCTATAGTCCTTTCCCTTTTCAGTCACTGTCAACAGTGCTCCCACTACATTTGTGATATTTTGTATGCCCAATATATTACTTAAGGTGTTTTATTACTCTGAATTTTATTTTTAAATTTGATGGCTACTCAAATAGGTTGGATCCTTTCGTGCTCTTACAGAATTTTTATTTTGTCACCCTGAACAATGTGATATCATGGCCACCTCACTGTTCATCCTGAACTCCAATTCACTTACAAACGTATTAACAATCTTAGGTCCCAGTGTCGATCTTTGAGTGGCCTACTATGGATATCTTCCAGTGTAACAACTGGTCTACCTATCCTCCTACTTCCTGGCCATTGAATTTGTCAGGAGCCTTTGTTGAGGTCTTTTATAAAACATCAGATATACGGTATTTCCCTTGTCAGCCTATCTTTTCTCACCTTCACCAAAGTCTAGGGCTCTAGGCAATTAATATTGTGGAAGCTATATTGGTTTCTTTTTAATCAAATTCACTATTCTACTTAAATCTTTAATTTTTTTCAACAATTTTCATTGGAACAGATATTAAACTAATTGGACTATGGTATTCTTTATCTCCACGCAATACTTTTCCAAATATTAGGGTCGCTTTAGCTATTTTTAAATCCTGGAAATGGATCCTAATTTTAAAGAACAGCTGCATTTTTTAAAAAGATTATCAATTTCATATTTAAGTTCTTGAAGAAAAATATTTAAATATTGTATGGGCCTGTGGATTTATTCCTTTTAATCTGTACACTTATGAATATTTTTTCTTCATCTACATTTGTTTCAGTTCATCTGCCATTCCCTCTGAAAAAAATCAGCTTTGGCAAAGAAATCTATCCTATGACCTCAGCAGTGAGAAGCAAAGCATTCAGTTTCTATGCTAGTTTTTTTCAGCACACATTGTCCTGAAGTTTTCTTTGCTCAAATTCCTATTTTGAAGAACTATTTTGTCTTAATGTTTTTAACCAGGTGCTTTTCTGCATCTTTTATTGACAGCTTGTGTTTATTTAGCCATGTTTATGAACAAGAGATATATTTTGTTGTAATCAGATCTCTGAATCTGGTGATTATTCACTTCAGTCTCCTCTTGAAACATAGTTAAGAAGTACTTCTTGACCTGAGATGCACATTCTGGCTAATATTCTATTATTATACTTTTAAATCTGAGCATTGTGGAGAAGACTGATCTTGACTCTACTCTAATTTTACCTTGGCTTTTTAACTTCTTCAGTAAGGCTTCATATACATGGATGCCCAAAGTTGTGCAATATTATGATTCCAAGTGGGAGAAGACGGAAGCCTTCTTTAGGCCTTATGCAATATTCACTAGGCACATCACCCCTTCTATTTTTTAAAATGAGACAATCCTCGCTTATAGTATCTGCACCATTCAGCACCTCAGCCTGCAATTATTTAAACCAGTGTATTGCTTTGTTTGCAATAGCCTCAGCTGTTCCTAGCTGGGAGTGTTAGAAAATTTCAGTTCACAACTGAATTATTTATAGAGAAGGAAATTTAATCAGGTAAATATTTTCCCCTCTCTCCCCAAGTACAGAGGTCAGACTGAGAAAACCATGCTGTATAATCCTAGTATTGAAGCTAGTACTGACCCCTGTAAAAACAACTGTGTGGTTATAGCTATTTGTAGGTAGTCTGAAGAGTTGATCTAGATGGCACGAGCAGATTAATTAATCTCCAAAAAAATCTTGTTTTAAACTACCAATTCTCCCTAGGGCAAAGCAGTTTTCAAAGGAAGATTTGTTAGTACCCTAAATGCTGAAAATGTACTTTTTTCTTCTTTTCGTAAATATAATCCATAGCCCCCCCCAATCCTAGTTCTCATGTTCATTAGATTTTCAGATTGAAAGAAATCTCACTAGAATATTAGAAACAATTTGTAAACAATTTGTAAAAAGCTATAAGGACAATAGTCCAAAAAAATCTACAATATTATAAAGTGCTGTATTGTTAGTAGCACCTATATCATCTGTTCTTGTTCCTGTTTGTACCCTTTCAAATAACTTGTGTTGATATTCATTATGTATCCTGTATGAAGCTTGGATAAAACACTGACACAAAAGAGCTTTTGCCACATTATTTATGTGTGTGTGTGTGTGTGTGTGTGTGTGTATGTAGGACTATTTCTCCAAGTAAGCTTGGATAAAATACTGACACAAAAGAGCTTTTGCCACATTATATATATATATGAAGGACTATTTCTCCAAGTAGGAATAGTGTTCACACAAGAAAAATGTGCAGCTGTATTATAATGGTAATGGCAATCTCATTTTGTCCTACCCTACACTCTACTGTAGAAAAATGCTAATAGATGTGTATGATTGTGTATACAAAATTACCGTATTTTCCTGCATTTAACACATGAAAATCTTATCAGAAGTTGGGGTCGTTTTATACGCCGGCTGGCCTCCTGTAACCAGGCAGACCATCCCAAAAGGCTCTGACGAGCCTTAAATGGCTTCACAAGCCAAGCTCTGACCATCCCAGCTGAGTTGCCTGCTAATCAGTAGCAAAAATACACTTGCCTTTCTTCGCTTGCCTGCAAGTCATTGCATCAGCAAGCAACTGAATTTCCCTGCCTGCAATCAAGCATGCAGGGAGTTGTGGACTTCAACTCCTAGAATTCCTCAGCCAGCAAAGCAAAGCTGGCTGAGGAATTCTGGGAGTTAAAGTCTACAAGTCTTAAAGTTGCCAAGGTTGGAGACCCCTGTTCTGTTGGGTAAGTTTTTTTCCCCCTTTGGGAGCTTTAAAAAAAATAGTTAATTGGGGTTTTTTTTTAGTTGTTCTTTTTTTAGACTAGCCATTTAAAGTTTAGGAAGTTTTAAATTTAGCTGCTTTTATATAAAAATAAAATAAAATAAAATAATATTTGTGCAGCTTTCTGAGATTTTGTGTGTTTCTGTAGTGTTTCACTCTAACTAAGGATTCCGTTGACAGTTGCAAAACAAAATGGCAGCTCGGAGCTGAAACTCTGAGGCTAAGAGGGAGATGTTTTGGCATTTTCAAGAGTGTGTGGGTCAATTAACCATCCAGAGACCCCCCTCCCAGCAAGCTGAGGCAATTTTGACTCAGTAGAGCCGTGGATGGAGCCCAAGGACAAAAGCCGAGCTGAGCCTGAATATCAGCTGTTCATCTGAGATAAGGATGAGGGCGGTGTGGTGGTTGTCTAAATTAAGGCCAGACTGTCACGTTCGAGATGGCTGGAGCCCATTGAAAAAACACATGTATCAGCTGTTCGTCGGAGTTGGGGCTGAGGGCAGCCCCGAGATCATCAATAACGTAGCCAAGCTATCACAATTGGGGTGGCTGACAAAATGGCTGGAAATACGATGGCAGCAGCGATGCAATGGAGATGGTGCTGACAGGGATACCAGGGCTGATGGGCATTGCAGGTGGCAACATGACAGCGAAGATGGCTACAGCAAGAGGCAGCAAGAAAGCCCTGGTTATTAGCAGAGAAGAGGGCAATGCTACAAAGGCTACAAATGGTAGGATCCCTTCAACCTCTAGGGATCTGGACACTCCCCTTTCTGAAACACTGGGGCTTATTCAACTAATGAACTAAATAGCCTGAGCAAGGTGGTGGGATAGGGACCTGGAATTACAATCTGGGGATGATGACTTCTCTCCCCCCTCAACTATCCCTCTCCCCTTTATTAGATCTAGTTCTATTATGACCACTCTGCATTACCTTGCAATCTTAGACCGATCTGCAGCTTCATTTAACCACCTATCCCCCAAGATTATCCTGTATATTCAATCCTAGGTACTTGTCCAGTGGCTCCACATTATTACTTCTAATCTAATCCTTGGCCATCGCTGATATCAGGACTGGAGGAGATACATACATCGAGAGTCTTGGATTATGGAGAGATAGACCACCTTCTCTTTGTCAACTGATTTAGTCGCTGTAAGAGGGCGACGCTTTGAGACCTCTACCCACCTCCTTTGGATGGTCTTACTACAATCACAAGACTTCCCATCGTCGTGAGAGGATGATGTTGTTCCCGATGTATTGACATTTGTAACATACTGGTCTTCCTTTAACAGCTATTCCCTCCCTATCTATATTACCTGTCTTAACCATCGCTTACACTCTTAGAAGAAAATGGTCCTTCATCTCCTTCACCTCGCCCCTAACTTCGATGTATTCAACTGCGGAGCTCCTTGCACTGCAAGATTCCCCCCTTTCGCATGTATGGCCCTCACAATTATCGAGGGCCGCCCTTGAGGACGGGTTTTGGAACCCCGACGGTTTTGGGGTTTTTTAGATAAATTTTTAAATTCTAATTTAAGGGGTCCTGGGAGGCATTGTGGGAATGGATCTGGGGGATCCATAAATCCACTGAATGGGGTAATGGGTCTGATGATCACAGCGCGGAGGACGGGGACAGAGATCTGACTAGGATGCAGGGGGATGAAATGATGGGCATTAGTATAGTAAATGGGAGGGGCAGATATGACGGCAGCAGGGGGCCATATGTCTCAGGAATGCGCACTCGATGTTTACGTGCGATTGCGCACTCCGACCCCCAATGCATCGCTTGTTTCCCGGGTTGTTCAGAGCCTCAGTCCCTGAGTCTACGGCTGATGCTGTGTAATGCCAGGTCAGTGGTAAATAAGGCTCCCCTCATTCACAATCTTATTGCGGAGAGGGGTACTGACCTGGCAGGGATCACAGAGACCTGGCTAGGCCAAGAGGGAGGAGTTCCCCTTGTGGAAATGTGCCCACCAGGTTTCCATGCATTTCATCAGCCAAGGCCTCAGGGAAGGGGTGGGGGAGTGGCAGCTATTATTAGAGAAAGTCTTTGCCCGAGGGAGGCCACTGTTCCTCAGATAGCTGGATGTGAGTCCCTCCTTGTGAAGTGGGGTCGGGGGATACAGATGGGCCTACTGATTACATACCTGGCTCCCTGCCATGTAACAGCGGCCCTGCCTGAGCTGCTCGATGTTATAGCCGGGGTGACGGTGGAAACCCCCAGACTTATTGTTATGGGGGATTTTAACCTTCCATCTGCTGGTGAAATGTCGGAGTCAGCTCGGGAGTTCATGGCTTCCATGGCGGCCATGGACCTGACCCAGGTAGTTAAAGGCCCCACTCACTTGGGAATCACACTCTGGACTTGATTTTTGTCTCGGACCAATGGCTGAATGATCTTAAATTAGGGGATATAGACATCAAGCCCTTGTCATGGTCTGATCATTCTCTCCTTCACATGGACTTTCAAGTCACTTCTACCCACTGCAGGGAGACGGAACCGACCAAATGGTTCCGTCCCAGGTGCCTGATGGACCCCGAGAGGTTCCTGACGGAGCTTGGGCCATTTCCTGAGACTCTGGCTCACGACTCGACTGAGGACCTAGTGGTTGCCTGGGACAGGGCGGCTACTGGGGCCTTGGACCGCGTCGTGCCTTTGCGGCCTCTGACCCGATGCCGATCTCGACTAGCTCCTTGGTTTTCCAAGGAGCTGAGAGAGATGAAGCATCAGAAAAGATGCCTGGAGAGCAATTGGAGGACAAGCTGATCTGAATCTGACCGAACACAGGTGAGATCCTATATTAAGACCTACCTAGTGGCGATAAAAGCGGCGAAGTCTAACTACTTCTCCGCTCTTATTGCATCTGCAGAGAACCGCCCAGCTGCACTGTTTAGGGTGACCCGTTCCCTACTTCAGGTGGGGACGCGGGAAGATCCCTTACAGGGACGAGCTGAGGATTTTGTGCAATTCTTGCATGATAAAGTTGCTCAGATTCGGGATGTCCTGGACTCCGATTGGGTAGATCCAGGGGAGGAGACGGGGGTAGGTCTTGAGAGCGTTATCTGGGAGGAGTTTGACTCTGTAGCTCCTGAGGACGTGGACAGGATTCTGGGAAAGCTTAACGCTGCCACATGTTTATTGGACCCATGTCCCTCCTGGTTGGTACTGGCCTCCCGGGAGGTTACACGAGGCTGGCTCCAGGGGATTATAAATGCTTCTCTGAGTGAGGGTTTCTTTCCCGCCGCCTTGAAAGAGGCGGTTGTGAAGCCCCTCCTCAAGAGGCCTTCCCTGGATCCGGCTTTATTATCAAACTATCGTCCAGTCTCCAATCTTCGCTTCGTTGCGAAGGTTGTTGAGAGTGTGGTGGCGCGACAACTACCCCGATACCTGGATGAAGATGTCTATCTGGATCCGTTCCAGTCAGGCTTCAGGTCACGATACAGCACAGAAACGACATTGGTCGCGCTGGTTGATGATCTCTGGAGGGCCCGGGACAGACGTTGCTCCTCTATCCTGGTCCTATTAGATCACTCAGCGGCTTTTGATACCATCAACCATGGTATCCTACTGCACCGGCTGGAGAGGTTAGGAATAGGGGGCACCGTGCTTTGGTGGTTCTCCTCCTTTCTCTCTGACCGTTTGCAGATTGTATTGGCAGGGGGGGCAGAGGTTGACCTCGAGGCACCTTATTTGTGGGGTGCCGCAAGGGTCAGTCCTCTCACCCCTTCTGTTCAACATTTATGTAAAACCGCTAGGCGAGATCATCCGTGGTTTCGGGGTGAATGTTCATCAGTATGCTGATGACACTCAGCTATACATCTCCACTCCAGACCACCCCAACGATGCCCTTACTGTGATGTCCCGTTGCCTGGAGGCCGTACGGATCTGGATGGGGAGAAACAAACTCAGACTCAACCCCTCCAAGACTGAGTGGCTGTGGCTTCCAGCATCCCGGTATAGTCAGCTGGTACCATCACTGACAATTGGGGATGAGACCTTGCTTCCCTCAGAGAGGGCCCGCAATTTGGGTGTCCTCCTGGACTCACGGCTATCTTTAGAAGACTATTTGACAGCTGTGGCCAGGGGGGCCTTTTATCAGGTTTGCCTGACCCGCCAGTTGTGTCCCTTTCTGGATCGGGATGCCTTGCGCACAGTCACTCATGCCCTAGTCACCTCCCATATGGACTGCTGCAATGCTCTCTATATGGGGCTCCCCTTGAAAAGCACCCGGAGGCTCCAACTGATCCAGAATGTAGCCGCGCGGGTGATTATGGGTGCATCTCGTTGCGCACATGTAAGACCTCTCCTATGTGAGCTGCACTGGCTCCCGGTGGTCTTCCGGGTGCGATTCAAGTTGTTATCACCTTTAAAGCGCTCCATGGCTTAGGGCCTGGGTACTTACGAGACCGTCTTTTGCCACCAATAGCCTCCCACCGACCAGTTCGTTCTCACAGGGAGGGACTACTCAGGGTACCATCAGTCAAATTGTGCCGACTGGCGACTCCCAGGGGGAGGGCCTTCTCTGTAAGGGCTCCAACCCTTTGGAATGAACTGCCCCCTGATATACGAAACATCGCTAATCTCCGTGCTTTCCACTGTGCCCTCAAGACCCTGATGTTGAATCAGGCAGGGCTAAGCACGTTAACTGGGAATGATTAAAATATTATATACTGTATTTTCCGGCGTATAAGACAACTGGGCGTATAAGACGACCCTCCTCAGAGCCATTTAAGGCTCATCAGAGCCTTATGGGCTGGTCTGCCTGGTTACAGGAGAATGAGACCCGGCGTATAAGACGACCCCCGACCTTTGAGAAGATTTTTGTGTGTTAGAAAGTAGTCTTATACGCAGGAAAATACAGTAATTCTGGGTTTTATTTATTTGGGCTAAACTATGCTATAATTTTACTTATCAATTTTATGATGTTTATGTATCTTTTATTTTTTCTTGACTGTACACCGCCTTGAGTCCTGCGGGAGAAAGGTGGTATAGAAATATAATAAATAAATAAATAAATAACTACACAAACACACAAAATCTCACAAAGCTGTATGTAGAATTTGTGTGTGTAAAGTGTGAAAGTTGGTTTTGGGGAGTTTTTGTGGCTGTGTGAGGTTCCTGCTTGTTGCAGGGGCCATTTTGGGTCTAGCACAGCTACTTTTACATTGTGGTTGAGCGTGTTGTGTTGTGTATGTGTATTTTTATTTATTTTATTTATTTATTTTATTTTATTTTATTTTTATTTGGTGTGCGTTGGAAGAGGGATAGTCTTATACGGCAAGTATAGCCCAAACCCTATATTTTAACAGGAAAAATCGGGGGTCATCTTATATGCCCAGTCGTCTTATACTCCAGAAAATACGGTACTAATTGTAAGTTTAAGGTAGGAAAATGATATTACAGGGACGTTGTCTCTTCAGAATTCAATGCACAAGGAGTACAACATTTTTAAAATGCAAGTCTTTGAAGAATTGTCATATACAAATTATGTTGTCACTGAGTAAATCATTAGCTCTTATGGGTGATAGTTTGTACAGTTGCTATTGACAACAGCTTGCACTGTAATAACAGGAATCCTGTTAGTGAAGTGTAGCTAAGAGATGAAGTTCGTATTACTTGCTTTTAAAACTTTGTCTTCTGCCAAGGCAGAATTAATATGCACAAGTTTGTAAAGTAGTGCTTTTGGCATCAAGAACCCGCCCCCCCTCAAGAATTAATGTTATCTCATCTTAAAAATCTGAAGGAACATTAACATGGGAGGAGGGAGAGGGAGAGGGAATAGTGTACCGGTATTAGTTGGGTAATTTTGAAATCGTATTTTAACCAGTATGTTAAGAGTTCTCCGTACAAATTATGCTGTAGAAACTTTGTTAACAAAAAGAAATCAACTACTCTCAAATTAATCATCCTGCTTTGATTCTTACTGCCTCTTCAGTATGTTTAATCTTTGTGAACCTGTTCCATATACAATAAAAGAAGTATAGATGAATATTGAACACAGATTGTTCTTAAATACTAGGCTTCATAAGGCAATTGTATGTAATCAGGGTAGGATGAATGCATTCATTCTTAAATCACTTTCTGTGATTTAAGAATGAATGCATTCATCTACGTAAATTAAAATCCTGACTAGGTTTTTCTTAAATAATAAAGGGTTTAGATCACTTGTACAAAGAACTTTATAAAGCATGAAGATCTTATGAATGTATTTGTATTACATTGAATCTCAAGTTACAGCTCTTTAAAATAATTGTAATCACTGCTTTGTTTCTCTTTTTTTATATATTTATAGGGTTTTTACAAACAGCAGCATCATTTCAAGTGAAAGATTCAGAGGGAAAACTATGCCTATCAGCCAATTTCTCCATGAGGTTCACAGTGGAGTTCGACACAAAGAGTAGTAAAAAACAGGTGAAACTACTGAAATTTAAAGGGATACTAACAATGCATGTCATTAGAGCACTCTGTCTCAGTACAGCTCTAACTTAAACCACAGATGGAGTGAAAGAGCTGCCTGCTGGAGGATTTCAGGTCTGATCCTGCAGCCTGCTGAAGGATTTCTCCCCTGCATGGAGGAGGAATCCTTCAGTGGACTTCAGAAATGGTCCTGCAGCCCATGAAAGGATTTCAGTTCCACTTCATGCACAGAGCTCCATGCATTCCTTTCTCAGTCCCATTGAATTTTTCAGCACCCTTCTGTCCCCTCCCCTTGCAGCCATCTCTTCCAGATTCCCCAATAACTTTTGGGGAAACTAGCAGAGAATAGCAAGTGGTGATCATATGATTACAGGGCAATGGGCAACTGGGGATGAATGTAAGCCAGTTGCCAAGTGCATAAAATGCGGTTGGGTGATTGTGACCTTCAGAAATGCTTTGCAAGCTATTTAAAAAAAAAAAACCTTTCTGAGGCTGTTGTAACTTTACAACATTAAATGATTGGTCATAAATGGAGGACTACCTGTACTAACCCTCTTCTGCTTTTTAGATTATATGATAGCAAACTTTGTGAAACATGTACTTTATGTGTGAAAACCAGTTTGATATAATAGTTGGGCCAACATCAACCAGTGACTTCATGTTTAGAGTGGACCTAGATCACCCCGTTTCTAGCCTGGTTCTTGTAGTCCCGCTTAAGCATGAAATCAGTTGGGTCAGGTTAGGCCAGTCATTCTTTTAGTCCTAGAAGAAGAATGCAGTGGCAAACTACTTCCAAAAATCCTGCCAGGAAAATTGCATGGTTTTCTTGAAGACAGATATCCACAGCTCCCTTTACATGCATATGTTCAGCCTATTTTGTGTTATATTTTAAATATTAAGTTAAAGAATTCAAAAAATAAATCACTGCTGAAAGGTAACATTATTACTTGCAGTGAATCAGTGCAGGTAATTCATACTGTATGCATGGTGTCAAACTGTAAAAAAAAAAAAAAGCTACATTAGTTACCATGGGCAACTAACCTGGGCAATTTAAGTGCCTTTGCAAAACAGCAAAGTAGGTTGTAATAAGAAACATACAGTATATACTTGAGTATAAGCCGAGTTTTTTCAGCACTTTTTATGCTGGAAACTCTCCCCCCCCTTTTCTTTTCTTTTTTTTTTTTCTGGCTTATACTCGAGTGAAAAATATGCAAAGGACGATATGGTCAAAATACTCACTTGCCTAATAATTGTGCACAAGGTATAGACATTTCTAATACGCACAGTCACTCAGGCCCTCGTCACTTCTCGCCTGGACTATTGCAATGTTCTCTACATGGGGCTCCCCTTGGGGTGCACCCGGAGGCTCCAACTGGTGCAGAATGCAGCTGCGCGGGGGATTATGGGAGCGACAGGGCGCTCCCATGTGACACCTCTCCTCCGAGAGCTGCATTGGCTACCGGTGGACTACCGGGTGCAGTTTCAAGGTGTTGGTAATCACCTTTAAAGCGCTCCATGGCTTAGGACCAGGGTACTTACGGGACCGCCTTCTGCCACCAATCGCCTCCCACCGGCCAGTTCGCTCCCACAGAGAGGGCCTCCTCAGGGTGCCGTCAGCCAGACAATGCCGGCTGGCGGCCCCCAGGGGGAGAACCTTCTCTGTGGTAGCTCCCACCCTCTAGAACGATCTTCCTCCAGAGTTGAGAACGATCCCTGACCTCTGGACTTTTCGTCGGGCCTTAAAAACACATTTCTTTCAGCTTGCGGGCCTGGCCTGATCCCTGTTAAATTTTTTAGAACTTTTAGTATTTTGATATTAATTTTAAATTGAACTGTTTTAATTATCAGCCAAATTCATATTTGTTGTTTTAAATTTTAACTTTTGTGTACCTTGTTTTTTAGTCCTGGCTGTTCACCGCCCTGAGTCCACAAGGAGAAGGGCGGTATATAAATCTAATCAAATCAAATCAAATCAAATTATTCCTTCTGCCCCTCCTAAGAATAGCTTTTTAGAGTATAAAATTAAATGATAAGGAGTGGTTGAAAAGTTTTGCTCACGAACCATCTGAATTCTGTATATACCTAGAATGGATGTATATGTCAAGGCTGCTCCAAATACATGGGCATATGTTAATCTTGAATGATCAAGGAATTATATGTTTGAAGTGATCATTATCAATACTGGGCATATAAAAATTATCAAACATTGATTTACTACTTTGATTGAGATTTGGCAGATTTGTGTATAAATCTATAATCCTTGATATTCTCACAAGATTGTTGTGGGGGAAAATAGGCGGGAAGTGTGGTAGATATGTTTGCCACCTTAAGTTATATGTAAAAATAATAAAGGTGGGATACAAAATAAATACATATTTGTTAGATTACCTTATATAAATTATTTGTGGTCTTTCCACTCAAATGAATATGTAATAATCTGTTATATACTCTTGTGGGCTTGTTGAAGGAAGCTAAAATCGGGGGATTGCATGTTAAATCTACAGATGTTAAATATAAATAATCTCTTATGTCTGTCAGAATGCAACCTTCATACTTCCATCCGAGGCTTATGCAAAAAATGTTAGCACCTGTGGCAACAAGGTAAAGCCTGAAGAAATTCTTGTAGTTGGATTTGGCAAAGGACATTCATTAAATATGACATTTGAGAAAAAAGAAACATCCCGCTACATGGCCAGTGCTTTGGGGTTCAAATTCAACTTGAATGATTCTTCACTTTTCCCCAATTCATCTGGTGTAGGTAAGTGAAGACATTTTATTTTTAAGGTTTTCAAAATCATCTGCACAGGGTAGTGTAATTGGTAAAGGTGTTGAATTAGGAACAGAAAGACTTGGGGTACTGATCCACCATGAGCTTCAAACACACTGGGTGGCATTGGGCTACTCTTTTGCAGTCTTGGCCCAGCCTCTCTGCATTATGGGTAGAAAAATAGGAGGAGAAAGCATTGTATATAGGGACTTGAGCCCCTGAGTGGAAAGTGGGGTATAATAAATAATAGTGTTGGGTTCCACTTGTATAGAATTCTCTGAAGAATCTTAAACTATTGTCTGTTTCTTGCTACAGAACTAACAGAAGTAATAAAGGGAACTGATATTCAAGCAGACTTAAATACAAAATACACGTGCCATAGCAACAAGTCAATAACTGGGGGAAAGGTGTCTGTTTTTCTTAGTAATGTTGCAATTGAGGCATACGTTACAAATGACACCCTCAGTAAAAAAGGTAAGTACTTCTAAAGAGTAACCACGCTAAGTTAAGTATTCCTATTTAGTCTAAGTCTAGCACTGAGTCTTACCTACTTTCCTCTGAAACTATTTGACAGTTTTGTAATTGTTTTTGAAAAGAATACATTGCAGGTTTATTAGAGTGTTTGATTTCACTGAACCATGTAACTTTAAAACATATTTTAAAAACTGTTAGTATTGTTGGGGCAGATGCACTTGGGGGTAATATGTGAGTGGCATATTTAGAGATGCATTTAAAGAAAAAAGGAGCAGATTCTCCCTTTCTGTCACATTTTTAAAATTCCAGTTTGGTAATTATTGTTGCAGGAGCTCTGTGGTTCCATCCATTGTTTTGGGGCATTCTGTTAATGTTTAAGTAGGCATTTCTCCTGGCTATTGGAAGTAAGCAAGGGGTTCATAATTTTTCAGTAAAGTGTTCCAGCCTTGTAATTTGTAATTGTTGCTTTTTAGAAACAATTTGTTCTGAAGACAAAAGTTCTACCATTAGTCCCGTAATCACTACTCAACTAACAACTCACATACCTTCAACTACTGTTGTTACAACTACCAGTGTACCACCCTCATTAAAACCAGAAGTTGGACAATACAGTGTAAATGGTTCATTTGGAATGTGTTTACTTGCTTCTATGGGTCTGCAACTTAATCTTACCTACAGTGCACAAAATAAGGTATATAACTTTTTAATATACTTTTATACTTTCCAGAAGATCAGATCATTGCAACTAGAGCATCTTTTTAAAGCCTCATCACTCTAAGTAGTAGTTTTAGCTCTATTCTGTACAGGTAGAACATTTTGCCGTAACTCATTTTCATTTATTTTTATTAAATTTAGAAACTTCCCATCTCATACTTCCCAACTTTGGGCGGTATACAAGTAAAATAATATTATTGCTTTATCTATATTTGTGTTACATATAGTATACCTTAATAAGATAGCTTTGAGAAATTTATTTTCAACTTTAAATCATATTACAAGGTTAGAATGGTTGAAACAATTGCTTTCAACTGTAAATATTATTAAAAAACTTTAATCAGACTACACTATGGTGCAAAATGCTGTACATAGTGTACTCTATTCGCCTTATATAAATAATTGTGAGACATATAACAGTTCTTTACTGTTTGGATAAATACAATTGAACTAAAAATAGTACATAACGATAATTGCTACTTTTTCTTCTGTGTGAAGCTCAAACTTTCTTTCACGGTGTTTTTTTTTTAAAGACTGTTCTTTCAAAAGTGTTGAATATTCCACCAAATGCAGTTTCTTCTGGGAAGTGTGATAACAACACAGTTACTTTAAACTTAACTTCTGGGAGCACCAAAATTTCTCTCAATTTTACACAGGTAAGCATAATTCAATGTACAGCACATTAAGTAAGCACATGACTTTAACTTACAACTTCCTGCCAGCTTCTGACAAAGTTAATGGGGAAGCTAGCAGGAAGTCATAACTCCTGGGAAGCTTGCAAGCAGACCAATGGACGAGTGATTTCCACTGAGTACAACTATATGGGAGATGTCTGCAGTAGTCTGGCATGCATAAGCACCACCAGGCCGGGGGCGGGGGGGGGTGCTGCAGAGGGAAACTACAGGAAAGTAGAGGGAGCAAATTCAACCTTCTCTGCCAGCTTCCCCATTGATTTTGCTTGTGGGAAACTGGCAAGGAAGATTGCAAATGATAATATAGGATGCTGCAATCATCACAAGTGTGAGCCAGTAGCTAAGCCCTTGGATTGTGATCATGTGATTGATTGAGGGTGCTGCAATGGCTGGTATTTGGAGGACCATTTTTAAGTACTGCTTATTCTGCATCATGATAACTTTGAACAGTCACTGAACAAGTGGACTTTTACAAAAGATTATCTGTAAAATAAAATTTAACATATGTCAACAGATAACTAGAGGTTCTTAATCTGCAGACTGTACTATATTTCTAAAAAGTTTTAACTACTGCTACTGCACATTTGAATATAATTTTTCAAACTTCTCATATTAGGTATGTTTCCTCTGAATTAAAAACTGCAAAGTATTTGAACTGCAAACATTTAGGTTGTTAAAGAAAAATGAAATTAATAAGTCATTAAATCTTTTTTTTTTTAAGAATTCAAGTATTGAGAAGTATTTCCTTCATGGCATCAGCATGACCGCAGATCTTCCTTCTGAAGCTACAGGTAAGAATTAAATTCTTTTATAAAATGTTATTATTCTAAAGGTTTAAAAAATACATAGTATGTTTTAAAAATTTAAACTTCTCAATTAAATTCCTTTCACATTTTCTAAATTAGCACTAATGTACATTATTCCTTTTCTCCAAATGATCTACCAAATTGTTTTTAAAAAAAGTATTTAAGACGTAGGGTCTTTGACCAAATTGTCAGTCATGATTTGATGATTTCTAACTAAATAAACAGACCACTTTTGAACTTATGGTTTGATAGAGGGCAGAGCTTCAGCAGCAATGGCTGACTGCTCACTTTTAGTTCAGTTCTACATCCTGCTCTCGCTAGTTTTTTAAACAAAGGTTACTTTTAATTTGGATTGTTTCTGTAAATCTTTTGCAGAAAAAAGTATCAGTGTTGCCAACAATAGCCTAAGTGCGCTAAAAGCTACAATTGGAAAATCTTACAAGTGTGTGGCAGAAGAGATAATTCAGGTTTCAGACAAAGCTTCTCTCAATATATACAATGTTCAAGTTCAGGCTTTCAAGATTGCAGGATACAAATTTGGAGCAGGTAAGGTCTATGAATACAGATTTAAAACATACTGTAGCTTATTGCAAATGCACATTCCTAAGAAGCAATTGAAATGTTTTGTTTAAATGTATTTTTAAGCAATTTAGGCCTATGTTCTTTCAAAACAGTGTTGAAAAAAAGCGTTCTAAGAGTCAACACTGCAATTCCCGTGGCATGTAGACAAATTCTACATTAAAAAAAATAAAACAAAATGGGGAATTGAAATTAATAGTCATTTGATTTTTCTCTTAAAAAATGGCACATGTTTGTGGTAAATAAAATATCTCTTTGCTATTTCAAACTGGTTTCTTCTGGAAGGTAGAATCTGGCCAGGCAGAAAACTTCAATTTTTGAAAATCAAAATAAATTATTTTATATGGCAGAACTGCCTAAAGCCAAGATAAGGACTTCTACCACTAGGATCATTAGAAATTATATATTTTATTTGATCATTGGCAAGTGATGTGTCAAATTACATTTCTTTAATTTGAATGGAGATGGGCTTTTTTCCAAACAGATAACTCCTAGGCTGGTTCTACACATTGTTTTAAGGCATACAATTTATTTGTCCTAATATTTTGGCAATACTGTTTTATTCAGTGATTATAACAAATCATATTCTAGTCTAGCCCAATATGAGAAGCCAGTCTATTTGTAATCTTAAAGCCAGTTCTCCATGTCAATCTATAGATTTTTACCATTGTATTCTAAGTGGTACAAATACAATTATCTCAGATGGTAATTTTTACATCTAGTGTAATAAATAGTATTTGTAGTTTGGGTTTAGTCAGATGCTTTGACGAATTATAATAATCCGTTAAAAGAATTACATTGTACTTGCCTTGCTCTTTTATCTGTTTAAAATTGAATTAATTTTTTTTTTTTTTTCAGTGGAAGAATGTCAGTTGGATGAAAATAATATGTTGATTCCTATTGTAGTTGGTGCAGCCCTTGCTGGACTTGTCCTCATAGTGTTGATTGCATATTTAATTGGCCGAAAGCGTAGCCATGCTGGTTATCAAACAATTTAATAATTTGCACTGAATTAAACCAGCATGGAAGGACAGCAGTTGCAAGAAGCAGAAAATTGATTCCCCTCCCCCATCTTCTCCTCAGTTAGATTTATGAGGGAGCACAATCTTTTCCTTACAACTGTTTCTTGCAGTGTCTGCTTTACTAAATGTGAAATCCATCTTGTGGCATTTAATGATGCACAAAGGATAACTTTAGTTCTGTTTAATTTTGCTAATGGGTTAAATATTTGCCCATCTAGAAACAGGCTGAAATTTTATGAATGCTTTTCTGAATTGGCATGGTTTATGTCAACTACTTAAATGAGGATGTTATAGTTACTTCATACTCCACTTAAATTCAGATTAATTGTATTTAACAAAGGGAAATTTCCACTTTCTGGTACTACCAACCTGTGCTGACCTACGTTTTACTGCATTTACAGTAATGATTGACCAACCAACCTCTGCTGTTCCCACTTTGCCTCTACCTAGGTGTGTATCATTAATCTTTAAATGCTAAGCTTGGTTTATGCAAAGTGTGAAAATAAAATGTGGCTAACTCTTGATATATTTTTGGTCTGTCAGCTTAGTAGGAGCTGGCCCTTTTTTACATGAAAATGGGTGTTACTTTATTTTTGGTAAAGTGAATTTCAGTCTCTTTTGTTGAAAGTTCAAAGGAGATCCTGTTTCTGCACATGTGTACAATAAATTTCAATCTGCTAATTCTTGCTTTGACTCTGGCTGGGACTGTACACTGCAAGGATCAGTTATGAATGCATTGCCTGTAACAATGCTAATAAAGACTTTTCTGTATGTTCTCAGTGTTCTTTTAAGCAGTTACAAAGCTGCTTTGATTTTGAAGTAAATTTGTAAAGTTTGGAGGGTAACTCTTTTACCTCAGATTCTTAGTTGTAAACTATAAGCCTAAAATATTAATCCATGTTTTGTATTTCAATAATCTTCCTTCAGTCCTTGCATAGTTGATTTTTTTTCCTTTGGAAAGGGTGTAAGGGTGGAAGAATTTACCATTAAACAAGTGGGTTTGTTTTTATGGAATTTCCTTGTCACACCTGGACCTGAGCTCTTGTGTTTGCTATAATTTATCCATAGAGATTCCCCCACAATGCCACAGCAAGCTAAAATGTTACAAAGTAGTAGGTTGAATAAGAAAAAAAAACACAACTTGGTTATTCCTTGATGGAATAACTTCCCATTAGCAGCACATGGGAGTACATAGAAGACTGCAGCTGCTGTACAATTGACAGTTCTGGGATGAAGCTGATTATTCAGGGCACAACTTCACATGAAGCATTTTGCTCACTACAGTTGCATGCAGAAAAATAGAAAGAAACATAAAAATATTGTTTTCTAATTTGCTGTTAAGGTGTAACTGCTGGGTTTTTTTTTTTTTGATTCTATCAAAGTTCACTATTCAGAACATAAGTGTGTGTGTGCATATAAATTAAATATTATTCTCATTTAGCAGAGCCAAACAATAGGAAAAGGTAAATATGCTGTTCTTAAAAGAGATTAAGTGGAGCACTCATTTTCTAAACAAGGATCTCTACTTAAAGTCCAGAGCCTTAACATGGTTGCAATTCAAAAAATGATAGCTTCAAATATACTTTATTATATAGTTTTGTATTCTGTTATTACAAAAATGTCTGAAAATATATAGTCCATTTGTTGAAAAGGGATTACATCTACATTACATTTTATTTACATAATAATTAAAGTGTTTGTGCTTTTTTTTTTTAAATAAAAAAAATCCCATTGAACACATGAAAGGCTGGGGCTAATTAGTGAAGTGTCAATGGCAGCCTGAGAAAAATTGTATCTGAGCAAGTGAAGGAATGTTCATTTATACTGAAGCAGTCAAATTTGCTCTACACGTATCTCGTAGTTTGTTTATTGTAGCCATTCGCAGACTTCCAGGTTCCGTAAATATTTTCTAGAATTGAAAATTAAAGTATTAACATACACAACAATGCAAAGAAATACCTGAGTGTGTGTTTCATGGGACAAAACGAGCAGAATCACACTGATCAGAAAGTACAATGAGTCAAATCCCTCTTTCTAGAATGGGATTCATCAATTATTAAATAATTATAAATTATTACATTTACAAATTTCCATCCAGATTATTACACATGAGCATTAAAAATACTAAAGATTCACTTGCAATATATTAGAACATGAAAACTAGTGGGTCTTGTACCAATTTGGTTAGATAGATATAGGGCTAATTTTCCTCCAAAGCTAAGTTTCCATGTTTAGACGCAGTCCACTTCTAAATGCCAGTTAAATTTATGCAGCAATTGTAACTTTCTAAAGGTAATCAGGCTGGCCAAAAATTAGATGGGTCTTAGAACTGATCCCATCAAAAATTTAGAGAATTTATATCTAATCTCAGAGATTTTTAGTTGACTCAAAATAAAGACTTGTGCTTAAGAATAATTGGAATATTATGTTACATTCAAAAATACTGAGTTTCCAAAAAAAAACCTATAAAGAAAACAAGTAAAGCATCAATCTTATGCCTGAAAACTCCTAGCTTTCAGAGTGAAAGTGGATAAAGATGACATTGTCAATATCCATAAAACCATATATGGTTTATATGGCATGTAGGAAGATACTTTTTTTCTCCTCAGAATGAATGACCTTGGATATCCACTAAAATTAAAGGGAGATTCAAGATTTAAAGACATTCATTTGCACAGCATATTGTTCAACTATTGAGCTTGCTGACATAAGTTGCAATGGCCATCAAAGATCATTGTAGGAGGGAAATTAGATAAATTTATACAAATCAGTCTATTGGTAATTACTAAACTGGATGATTGCATCTTGACTCAAAAGGCAGCATATTTTAAATACCAGCTGCTGGACAATAAGAAGACTGTTTCTCACTTGTTCTTGTTTGGAGATTTAATTTGCCAGAGTTAGATAGGATGGGGAACTAAAGGAATCTTACTCTAAGACTCTAAAGCTTGTAGAAAAGGAGAATATCTCTCAGGTTTCCAGAGATTTTTTATTATTCAGTATTTATTTATGAAACATGGGGCTGCTCATCTGTGAAATAAATTATATGGCTGTTCATATTGTGTGAAGCTAATTGAAACTAAGATGACACTTAACATCCCTAGAGGAAAATCATGAATGGTAGGCTTTACTGAAGCAAAGTGACTTTTCAAAAGTAAGGGCTCTTGTTGGGTTAAAAATAGTTCCAGAAGTTCCATAGAAAGAATACCAATAAAAGTGAAATGGGATCTATTATCTGTATATCCTTAGCTGTTTTGGTTATGCAGAGATGAGAGAAACGGTGACTCTACAATGCTATGGATCATTTCCAACATGATCTGTGCCCACTGGCAAGAGTTTGATCCTGATCAGCTCAAGATTGTCTCACTTTCCATCCTTTCAAAGTCAATAAAATGAAGATCCCAGATCCTTGGGAGCAATATGCTGACACACTAAACCGCTTAGAGTGATGTAAAGCACTAAAAAAGCAGTATATAAGACTTAGTGCTATTGCTAATTTTATTTGAGGCAGGGTGATAGTTGAACCCATTGGATGGAGCTGTTTTGTTTTCTGAGCAGCTCATGATCTCTTTTTTTTTTATTTGTTTGTTTTTAATTATGAGCCTCCCAGAGTTGTTGGGCATTGTGCAACCTACACATTGTATGACTAAATGCAACGTATTTTTAAAATGCTGAAACGTATGGCATAAAGCCGGCTTAAACAATCTTATGAACAACAATATCAATTTTTATAGCAGATTCATAGTTTTCTATGGTGGCACTCACCTGCATAAATATGTGACACTCAGTTACAAATGGTCCTGTAGTAATCTGTTTAAATTTTTCACAGATTTCAGGAAAATTTTTTGCTTCCAAAATGAAATCTTGATGTTGCTTAATTAATGTTAAGGCTACGCGAAAGATTATTTTTGATCCTTCATAAAACAAACAGTCCCAAATTCGAAGCACAGTCTGTAGAAGAATGAAATTAGTTACTGAGTGTATGAAACACATGCACTAGAATTTGGACAATTATATAAAAGGCAATTCAAGTTGGTGTCAGTTTTCACTTGCCTCTACTGGAAGAATGTCAATGAACAAACATATAAACCAACGGGATGCCACCAAAGTCCACAAGTTGCCATGTTTTTCCATTAATTCTGCCACAGCTGGATTCTTCATTTTCACAAGGTGTCCAAGAACATCTTGATCTATTTTCAGACCCATCATTTCAGGACTATAATAATCTTCAGAAATATAAAACAAAAACTTATGTTATCACAATACAATTTATTGTTTTAAATATATATATTCTGTAAGAGATATCTAGCAGTAAGAAGGATATCTCCAAAGCTAATTTGCATCTTGTCTGGTCCATGGGTCCTCCTGTGAAATTATGAAATTCTACTAGGACAGCTGAGAAATAGTATTACAAATTTTGACTGAGGACAATCTGCAGGAAAAATACCCCAATTTCCTTTGTTCATGGACATGGACAGAGAAGAATGGCTAGCAAGAATAGATGATACTGGAAATAGTTATTTTTTATTACCACTAGCTGGATCTCAAACAGCATGAAATGAATTTCCAGTCTGACAGATTTTGAAAAGTTATAGATATTGAGTTTCCATAAAACTACAATTTAACATCTTAAAGAAAGTATGTTCTATATTGAGGAATACACTGGCATGGCACATCTAGCTTCAAGGAGCACACACACAAAAATATTCCATTGTAAGTCATTTTTCTCCATACTGTTATGAGAAAGTAAAATGGTAACTCCAATTCTTAATAAAGACACCAGGTGGCACTACACTACTATGCAGTAAATTCCAGGTTTCCATAATCTTTCCAGGATCTGTTGAAAAAGAACAGCAGTTGCTGCTTTCAGTCTCCAAAAGCAGAGCACAAACCACAGACCAAAGCTCTGCATGAATAATGAGGCATTATTCCAAACTAGTAGAAATGCGACAAGATCAAGGTTAGACATGCCACTACTTTGCTTTCTTTATTGTACAATAAGCCAACTCAAAGAAGGAATTTTTTTTCTTTAAAACATGTATATAGCCCTCCATTTTCTAACTGATTCTGGATGGTTCCCAATCAAAAGTTAAAACAACTTATAAAATTGTGTTAAAATTATAAAACTAAACATATTAAAAACAACAAAAATCTGGTGCCAAGTCAAGCTTCTAATGTACAGTCATTGAAATATGATCTCAAGCGCTTGAGGGAAATGCTAGAGCTACAAAGCTTTATGAACTGCTCTGGAGGGTAGAGGCCTGTTCCACGGGGCAGGGGCAGCCTAGTTCCTATCAATATTCAGGGAAGGGATTAGAAGTTGACCTGGTAGAATGGGTAGCTGTCCCTCAGTCCCACAGATGTTCTGTGCCACATGGAGCTTTAAAGGTGATGACCAGCACCTTGAATTGTACCCAGAAAGAAACTGGAAGTCAATGCAGGGTATAAAACAGAGGTGGGCAAACCTGGGGGAGTCCATTACTCTGTGCGGTGCTGCAGTCTGGGGGGTCTTTAAAATTGAAAATTATAAAATGAAAACATTACAAGATTTCATTCTGCAATAATGTATGGCATTCCACTATATCACATACCTTATTACAAATGGAACATTGCCCGTGGGAAATATAAAAATCTACTGGAATACAGTGATGAAGCATTTCTGAATGCTTCAGTAACAAAATTTTCAAATACATAATTCTGGGTTGCATCCGTTTGCCATTCTCAAGTAATCTGCTGCAACAAAAATTCCATTTCAATATTTTACTGCACTTGCAGATTAGTATAAATAGCACAGAAGCACTGAGAATTACAACTAATAAAAGACTATCATTGAAAGTCATAGACTATAAAATAAATAAAGCCTTCTATCATTTATTAACTTTATACCCCACCTTTTGTTCAGAAGCCGAAGCAGCCTACACAGTGCACCATCCTCCTACTTAGTGTATCCCCATGACAGACATGCAGAGGTTAGATTAACAGAGAAAAATTGTTCCAAGGTTGCTTTCATGGCAGAAGGAAGACAAGAGCCACAGTTTGCTAATCCAGCACCAGGTCCACTATACAACATTAGCTCTCAATGCTTTCTCTTACTTTTAAACAGGCTGCAGGAAGTAATAGCATCCATATATGCTTCTGGCTGTTACCTTTCACTCAGGTACTACTTCAATTGCTATGTAAAACATACATCAAAAACCAAGTATCTAAAATAATGTATTCTAATGGTAACAGAAGCCTCAAGAAGCACTAAATCATTAAACCATTGAAAGCTAATTCAAACACATATTCACAATGCAAGAAAGAAAAAGTATTAGAATAATATTTAGCATTATTCTAATACTAAAAAATCAACATGAGTGTCAGGAAAAAAAGTTCCATAGCTGAGGAACCCCCCAACTTCTTAAGACTGGGTGGGTACTTATATCCAAGTACCCACACTAATGGATCAGCTCAATATGAATGTAGATTGTCTTAAAATGGTATATGTAGCACAATTTTTCCTGCAGTTCTATATAACCAGGGAAAAATATTAGTTCAAATGAAGCACAAACCAGAACTTAATTGCATTATCATAATACGGTATGAAATTCAGTTTTCTACTTATAATAATAAAATAGGTAAAGATAGATAATGATTGGTAGGAAAGTTTTTGCAACTAAGGCTTTTATAATCTCCTAAAGAAGCCTGTATTTTCAATTTCTTTTTATTAACATTATAGCTTATTATTGATCAAAGCCTAAAGTACCCACACTATCTTATTATTTTCTATATCTTTTGCATGAATAAATTCAAATCTTAAAACAGCTGAAAATTCTGACATGCAGAAAGGCGTTGGATCATTTTAGCTGAATAACCTGGAAAGTTTATTTCCATGCAAAACACACATGTATTTAAAACACTAAGGATGTTCCAGTCCTTGTATTTATACAAATAAATCCTATAGGATTTCACAATCTGATGAACTGTGGCAAGACCCATTTTGAAAGATGGGTCTTAAATTGCCACAAATACTGTAGTTCATCTACAAATAAAGGATTCAGTCTATATGAAAATCAATGAACTGCACTCTTCCTCTATTTTTGGCCATTCTTCTCAATCTATTCATGGTACAAAATAAGATTACATACGATGTATCCTCTTCATTCCTTATTTCCAAATCTTCAGTCCTTCATTTCCTTATTTAAAAAAATAAATCAGAGTTTTTTAGCAAAGCAAAATAACCCACTGCTTTGTTTCAATCTAGTAAATGGAAGGAAGGAGTCAATCTAGTAAATGGAAGGAGTTTTCAATGTTTTAAAATAGAGGTATAAACTGAAGAAAATGAAGGCAGAAATAATACTTTTCAGCTTCAGTACAAAGAGAAGAGTGGAAATAATCTGAGACAGTGAAATGTCACCGGTTATGGCAAACCTCCTTCCCAGGCTGAAGGAAATCAACAACTGGCAGATGACCTGAACGTGTTTTACTGCAGGTTTGAAAGGAAACTACAGCCATCTTTCTCCACAACCCACATCTCAGACATACTAACAACAGCCAAGCCTCCTACAACTGACCCATCCCATTGGGTTCACAACCCCTAGTGATCACAGAAAAGGAAGTGCAAGACCTATTTCACAGACAAAAGTCAGGAAAAGCTCCAGGCCCAGACAGATAACTCCTTGTTGCTTAAAATTCTGTGCTGACCAATTGGCCCCCATCTTCACCCGTATCTTCAATAAATCTCTAGAGATGTGCTATGTTCCTTCTTGCTTCAAACGCTCTGCTATCATACCAGTGTCAAAGAAGCCCACCATCAAGGAACTGAACAACTACAGACCAGTTGCTCTAACTTCTGTAGTTATGAAAACCTTTGAAAGGCTAGTGCTGTCTCACCTGAAAACCATCACAGATCCACTGTTAGACTCCCTGCAATTTGCATACTGAGGAAATAGATCAAGAGATGATGCTGTTAATATGGCTCTGTACTACATCCTACAACATCTTGAATCTCCAAACACTTACGCAAGAGTTCTCTTTGTAGTCTTTAGTTCAGCATTCAACACCATCATTCCAGACATTCTTCTAACTAAGCTAAACCAGCTAGCAGTACCTGAACACACTTGTAAATGGATCATAAGCTTCCTAACAGACAGGAAGCAGCAGGTGAAGCTAAGTAAAATCACATCAGATACCTGTACAATTAGCACAAGGGCCCCACAAGGCTGTGTCTCTCTCCACTTCTCTCTCTATACCAATGACTGCATCTCAAATGATTCATCTGTTAAACTGCTGAAGTTCGCAGATGACACAACAGTGATCGGTCTCATTCTAAACAATGATGAATCTGCATACAGGCTGGAAGTTGAACAACTAGCCTCGTGGTATGAACAATCTGGAACTGAACACACTCAAAACTGTAGAAATGGTGGTGGACTTTAGGAGAAACCCTCCCCTACTACCACCTCTTACAATACTAGACAACACAGTATTAACAGTAGAGACCTTCAAATTTCTAGGTTCTACCATATCTCATGACCTAAAATGGACACCCAACATCAAAAACGTCATCAAAAAAGCACAACAAAGAATGTTCTTTCTGCGCCAACTCAGAAAGCTCAAACTGCCCAAGGAGCTGCTGAAACAGTTCTACAGAGGAATTATTGAGTCTGTCATCTGCACCTCTATAACTGTTTGGTTTGGTTCTGCAACCCAACAAGACAGACACAGACTTCAGAGGATAATTAGAACTGCAGAAAAAACAATTACTACCAACCTGCCTTCCATTGAGGACCTGTATACAGCACAAGTTAAAAAGAGGGCTGTGAAAATATTTACAGACCCCTCGCATCCTGGACATAAGCTGTTTCAACTCCTACCCTCTAAACGATGCTATAGAGCACTGCACAACAGAACTAGACACAAGAACAGTTTTTTCCCAAACGCCATCACTCTGCTAAACAAATAATTCCCTCAACACTGTCAAACTAGTTACTATGCATTACTATTAATCTTCTCATCATTCCCATCACCCATCTCCTCCCATTTATGACTGTATGACTGTATGACTGTAACCTTGTTGCTGGTATCCTTACGATTTATATTGACTGTTTCCCTATGATTATCATTAAGTGTTGTACCTTATGATTCTTGACAAATGTATCTTTTCTTTTATGTACACTGAGAGCATATGCACCAAGACAAATTCCTTGGGTGTCCAATCACACTTGGCCAATGAAGAATTCTATTCTATTCTAAAAGGAGACACAAAGCAACAGTTGCATAAATTACATGCCACTTTGAAGACTAATACTGTTCCTTTGATGTTAAGACATTAGAGATTCCCAGTGTTTTCACTTCAGAGTGTCTTTAGTGTATTAGTAATTTTTTTAAAGCATCCCTAACTTCTAATTACACATGATCCTATAGATATCAAATATCACTGTGTTATTTCAGAACATCTCTATGTGTTGGCTGTGTAGCCCTACAATACTCAGCACAACCAGCAGTAGTAGTCTTTCCTTCTACTATGGGAAAGCTTCTTCAGATCTCCAATAATTTTTGTTTACTTTTGTCCTAATCTTTTCTAGCTCTGCCAAATTGTATTCTTCTTATGATGCAGTGACCAGAACTATGCACAATACTCTAAGTATGATCTCACCATAATTTGCAAATCTACTACATATTTAGGATAATGATAATGATAGTAACAACAACACTTGAACATCATTGGGATTGAAAAAATTATCATCAGTCAATTGCATAAGCAATTGAACAGTTTACATCCTGCAACAATTCCTTTAAGACCATTAACAACATCTGCCTATCCCATTAACAACAATTTCAAGGTTGATATTTTCATTGGACAATCAACAGTGACTCCCAGTCACCTTCATTAGCATTTATTACCAGCCCATATTCCATCAATGTATTAAAAATGGATTCTTTGGGTGTGCACCAACACGTACTGCTTTATTTATACTGACTGCATTTGCCATTTAGAAGGCCATTTAAGTTTGGAGATATCTTTTTAGAACTCTGCACAATTGCTTTTTGATTTTACCACCTTTTTTTAAAATTAGATTTAAATGCCGCCCTTCTCCAGAGACTCAGGGCGGCTTACAATGCGTTAAGCTTAAGCTTCATACTTTTGTATATTTTATACAAAGTCAGCTTATTGCCCCCACAAACTGGGTCCTCAATTTGCCTACCTTAGAAAGGATGGAAGGCTGAGTCGACCTTGAGCCTGGGGAGATTCGAACTTGCAATAATTGTAGACAGCTGAATGTTAATAACAGGCTTTTTAGTCTGTTGAGCTATCCAAACCTTGAATAGTTTGGTCTTATTAGCAAACATGAACACCTCACAGTCCAACAGGAGCTCCAGATTGTATAAAAATTGAAAACCACCACTTTCTGTATTATGTGCTTTTCCCCAGTATGAGAACCGAGAACCTTTTAATCCAGAGGTCTTCAAACTTGGCAGCTTTAAGACTTGTAGACTTCAACACCCAGAACTCTCCTTCTGGGAGTTGAAGTCTACAAGTCTTAAAGCTTCCAAGTTTGAAGATCTCTGTTTCCATTTTTAACAGATGCCAATCTGGAGAAGTATTTATTCCATGGCAACTCAGTTTGGTCAGAAGTCTTCAAAGAATTTTTATAATGGCTTTTTTAAACCCACATGAACAATATTAACTGGACAATCCTTATCTCCCTGAATTTTTATATCCTTCTAAATGTTTGAAAATTTAGTGAGACAAGACTTCTTGCAGAAGCCATAGTTTTGGCAAATATTTCTTCTGCATATTCACTTGCTTCTTCTATAATATTCCTTTCAGTTATTTTCCTTGAAACAGATGTTAAACTAATGGAATTATTTCCTTTACTGATCCTCAAAGACATACAAACTGGGTCACAACGGCTATTTATAAACCCTGAGAATGGAGGCTAATGTTAAATAAAAACTTTATATTTTTTTTAAAAGAACAGCAATTTCATTATTACGTTCTTGAAGAATTTCTGATTGGATATTATCTGCACCTGCATATTTATTTTTTATTTGTCCATTTAGTTTATGACTTTCTCATTGTTTTCATTTATCTCAATTCACCTGACATACATTCCAAAAAGTCAGCTTTGGTGCAGTGAAGCAGTAAAGATAAAGGAAATAAAGGATTCAATTTCAATTTTCCTATCCTCCTTTAATATATCCTGTTGTCAATTTCCTACTCTGAATATAGTTGGGGCCTTCTTCTTTTCTTTTTTAAAGAAAGTGCTTTTACAAATGAATACTGTCTACATAGGTTCAGATTTTCTCAAACTACAGAATCCCCACCCAATCCCTGCTATGCTGTCCTCATGGGTGGGTGAGGATATTCCTGGAACAGTTGAGTGAAGAGCACTAGGAATATTTGTCTGAAGTATATAATCCCAGCAGAGTCACCCAAGATCCAACTCTCCAATTCAAGCAAGCAGTACCTATATTGGGCTGCAGCAAAATAGGGAGATGCTGAGACAGGAGATGACTTCAGTGATAATGGCAAAGGTGTTATTTCATACTACATGGGAAAAGGAAATGCATTTCACAAGGAAAATCATATGAATTGACAATATAGTACCAGATGAAAGCAGTCAGATGGCACTCAACACATTACTGAAGAAAAACTCTTTCAGAATATGCATTTTTATGACATGATTATGTTAAAGCCCTTGGGTTTCTCCTTGTGGATGCTGCCATGCAGAAAAAGAAAAACCCAAGTTGCAAAGACAAAATTACAGTACAGGTAAGCCTCAATTTAAGATCATTCATTTAGAACCTGTTCAAAGTTATGATAAAGCTGAAAAAGGTGATACAAGTGGGTTCTCATATTTATGATCATCATAGTATCTCCATAGTCACAAGATCACAATTTAGATACTTGACAACCAGCATGTATTTACAAGGCTTGCAGCCTCCCAGGGGCACATGACCTTCAATTATGACCTTCCCAGAAATTCTGACAAGCGAAGTCAATGGAAGAAGCTGACTGCATAATGACTTCGCTTAACGTCCCCAACAAAAAAAGGTTGTAAAAAAGTTGTTCAGTGACTCACTGAACAACCTCATTGCTTAGTAAACTTAGGAAGTTCTGGTCCCAATAGTGATTGTAAGTCGAGTATTACCTGTAGAAACATGGAACGTAAGACGCATAAACATGGCAAAACTCAACACAGCAAAATGAATGAAATGAATCAGCGACAGGTTGATATCATAGACATCAGTGAATTGAAATGGACTGCAATTGGGCATTCTAGTCAGAAAAATCATACGACTACTCAAGACATGAAAAACAAAGAAAGAACAGATGCTATGACAAGAACAGATCTTGGCAATGGTACAATCCATGCCCAAATAACATCAATTAGATTTTCCAGACAATCCTTTAATTTGATATTCATCCAAGTTTGTACTTCAACCACAGATGCAGAAGAAAAAGTTTTCTTCACATGCAAGCAAAATAGTGCTATGGATCATCCAATGTAAATTAGAGCCCTACTTGCAATGAGAGTTACAGTTACAGGATAGGTTAAGAAAGGCTAACGAATTAAAAAAAATTATTCAAAACCAAAGGATATCAAAAATAAATTGATGGGTTCTTCATTGATTATAGAAAGTTATGCAGTTGTGTCAGTCATATCAGGTTGGGGAATGTACTTTAAAAAGTGAAAAGCCTAGAATCCCTCGTTGCCCTCATGCAAAACCCATACGAAGGTGAGGAAGCCACAGTCTAGCTCTGTGATGGTGAATCTATGGCACGCAGAGATGGCAGACAGAGCCCTCTCTGTGGGCATGCATGTTGTTGCCAGCTGCTCTTCTGGTTTCCAGCACGCACATACATACTGGCCAACTGATCTTTGTGTATGCCGGAGCCCTGGAAACTCAAAAATCAGCTGGCCAGTGTGTATGTGTGTGCCAGAAATCAGAAGACTAGGTGGCCGGCGCACACATGTACACCGGCCAGCTGGTCTCCGAGTTTCCTGGGCTCTGGCCCATGTGCATTCCGGTTTGGGCACTCGGTGCCAAAAAGGTTTGCCATCAGTGGTCTAGGTGGAACATAACAAAATGGAATGGATATTAACGGACACTGAATTGAAAGAAGCTGTGCATGGCTTAAAAAACTGGAGCAAGAAACATCAGTAAACGGTGCTATGCTAAAAATACTACCCCTTTAGCTGAAAATACAAATGCAAAGATAATAATGAAAGTCAAAGAGCAGAGTGAAAATGTGGTAGTAAGATAACCAAACTATAAAGACAACGAAATGTACAATAACAGGAAAAGTAATCAGACTTTGAATTGAAAATGAAAATATTGAAATGGTAGGCAGCTTCTCCCTTTCTAGGAACAATTATCAATTGTAAAGGAATAAGCAGTGAAGAAATATACCAGAGACCAAGAATCTCTTGAAAAAGATATTCAGATGCTGGGATGTGTCTGCACCAGGGATGGGTTCTAAAAATTTTTACTACTGGTTCTATGGACATGGCTTATTTTTTGGGCATGGCTTGGTGGGGGGTAATGTGACTGGGTGGGTGTGGCCAATTTTTACTTTTAAAAGCATTTTTTCTACAACCTTAAGAGCTTGCAGAAAAAAATGCTTTTAGAAACCTCTGATGATCAGGCAACTCACCTGGGATTGCCAGAGGCTTTTAAAGACATTTTAAAATGCTTTTAAAAGTTAAAAAAAAAAGCCTCTGATGAGGTGGGCAGGGTAAGCGAGCGGCGACCAGGCCGGGGACTGGTTCAGAGACATGGCCAGCCAATGTTATTACCGGTTCTCTGATCTACTACAAATTCTTACTAGCAGTTCTTGCGAACTGGTGCGAAACGGGAGCAACCCACTATTAGTTTGCACCTATGAAGATCAGAACTGTGGAGGAACTGGTTTTCCTTATAACTGTCTATGGAAGTGAATATTAAAGAAGCAGGGCATAAAAATTATTAATGTTTTTGAATATTGATGATGTAAAAGAATATCATGGACAATCAATAAAACAAATTCATGGATAACTGAACAAATATAGTACTCATTTAAGGCACAAATACCTGGTTGAATTTATAAAATTTTAGACACATTATGCAAAGACCTAATTCTTTTCTGAAGTCTATAATGCTAAGAAGACGGAAGGAAAGAGGGGTAGAAAGGATAACCCATAGCAAGGTGAATGGATTTCATTACAGAAGTGATTGACACACAGTTAGGAGACGTGACAGGCCAGGTTGGAGCCTGATCATCCTTAGTAGGATGTAGTTGCTAAGATTCATCATCAACAAGATGGCACATAATAAATCAAAAATAGTTATTCCTCAGTTTATGATTTTAGTCTACACATCCCCATGCTTGAAAGTGATTTCTGTTACTTTAACACATATGTACACTCTTCTCTCTAACCCAAGTACATACATATATACATATACATATACATATACGTATATGTATATGTATATGTATATATGTATGTACTTGGGTTAGAGAGAAGAGTGTACATATGTGTTAAAGTAACAGAAATCACTTTCAAGCATGGGGATGTGTAGACTAAAATCATAAACTGAGGAATAACTATTTTTGATTTATTATGTGCCATCTTGTTGATGATGAATCTTACACACACACACACACACACGTGTGTGTGTGTGTGTGTTTTCTGAGGTTTTTGCGGTGCTTGTATGTAGGTCTTTGGTTATTCGGGTTTTCTCCCGTGTAAAATTGGAAGTGTCTTGGCGACGTTTCGACGATGTCTCATTCGTCATCTTCAGGCTGGTGTTTTCTCCATCGTGTTTCTAGGAGCAAATACCATGCTGAAAACACCAGCCTGAAGATGACGAATGAGACACATGTATACATACACACACACACACACACACACACACACACACACACACACACACACACATATATATATGCATTTTTTTCTTCAGTCCTTTCTCAAGGAACTTATAGTTACAAACATGGACTAAACAGAGATTATAGGACATCTCCATGCAGGAGCTAAATAAACAAAATTAAATTATCCATTTTATGGAATGTTGGCATCAGTTCTAAATGACCATAATAAATATCAATTTGCTTTTATTAAGACTAGATTAAATATCCTATCACCACATGTGTTGGAATATAGATTTGAAAGGATTTTTATCCTACGAAGATTTAATTCTTTCAATATCAAAATTGGATCAATAGATCTCATTTCTAATAATCTATAATTTTTATGTAATAGTTCACAAGGATTTAATCTGGTTTATTTTAAAAATGTATCAAACAGATATAATTTCAAATATACATTTTTGCCACTGATATACAAGTGTGATTCTTGTGCTGGTCAAACTTCTAGTGGTAGCTTCTGAACGCAGCTAATGAATTAAATAGGAATAATGGAATTATTCTGGACACATAGTTAAAAGTTAACTGATGTTAAATGTTTTCCTTAATGTAATATAACCAGTCTAGTATAATAGTTCTGCAATATCTATATTCCATTTCATGTTTACTTTAACTGTAACAGATTTACAGTATATAGAAAAATAAACTCCATCTAATTTTTCACATTCGCTCCAAGCTTATTCATGCAAACACCTACCTCATGAACTTTATGAGTAGATTAGATTCTAAGGATGAAGTATAACATTCTGGCAGTGTATCATCCCTCATCCTGTTGAATGTGATATTTTTTTACTAAATAATTCATAAAAGATTTTATGTCTTCCATTTGAAAGACATCATATAACTTATCCAAATACTACTTTATGCTGCCATCCAAAAAAACTCCTCCTTACTTTGACAGTACTATGGAAATGAATTAGTAATAAGAAAAACAGCATCAGTTTGTCAGATATATACAAGCAGATTACGGAGCCAATGCTAACACCCTATAAAACTTTCTTATACTGTGTTTGAAAAAGATGTAATGTACAACAGTTTTCCCCAATCTTGGGCAACTTTTATGTATGTCAACTTCATAATTCCCAGCGGTGGCCAGGTTACCAAGAGAATTCTGGGAGTAAAATGCCCAGGTCTGATATAGAGCAACAAGGACTATTCCAAATTAGAAGACTTCAAGTCAAGCCAATGACATTCCTCAGGGCAAATGCTTTTATGCTCTTTGAGTAAACTATTTTGCAAATAGTCCAACATAATCAATCAAAATTGGCTATTTTAACAAACCATTGGCTTCCAATCACTGTTTTGAATCATTGAATTTGAATCATTTAGCAGTTAAGCTACTGTCATCACTATATTTAGAATGATCACCTAATGCATTATCTAACAGTCTGATATATGAAAAGCTATTTTAAAGTTACCAGATCTACTAAGACAGTGGTTCTCAACCTGTGAGTCGGGACCCCTTTGGGGGTCGAATGACCCTTTCACAGGGGTCGCCTAAGACCATAGGAAAACACATATTTTCAATGGTTTTAGGAATAATTTTATGGTTGGGGGTCACCACAACATGAGGAATTGTATTAAAGGGTCGCGGCATTAGGAAGATTGAGACCCACTGCACTAAGAGCTCCAACTGATCTATTTTAACAATTATACAAATGTCTACAAACATTTAGAAGAGCAGCTCTGGTTTAGCTCAGTTTTTTTCAAATCATTTCTCATAAAAATGGTAAAATATCAGCCAACAATAGACTGCAGATAAACCACGTAATCACCTAAACCTTTCTGCATAGACTCTGCACCCCATTTTCCTACATAGAGCAAAGTTACACTGGAAACAGTCTCCTTTTTTAAAAAAAATGATCACAAAATGCAAACAATGTCATTGTTATTTTATATATAGGTAAATATTAACTTAAGGAACACATGCAGTAATTTGCAGTTTCTAACATGAATGTGCTGTTTGTGTAAAATGAATAAATTGTCAACACATTACTGAGGGTACATCATAGACATTTAGACTTCTGGAATCCAAAATATGTCTACATGAACAGCAAAGTTAGTTCTATCTAGTGGGGGGCTGCTGCCAGTTGTAACAACCAATTCACCTAGAACAAAAAATGTGAGCATGCGCAGCATCAAAAAACCGGTGATTATATAGGACAGTGATAGTTTTTGGTGCCAAGTGCCCAAAGTACGCGAATGCACACATGAATGTGCGCATGCGTGCTGAAACCCCAAAATGCAATGCAAGAACACCCTGCATATGTGCCATGCCCTCTGCACATGCTCCATGCCTCCGTGCATGCATGTGCATCCCTGCACATGCGCCACGTCACCCCTTACCCATTTTTATCTTCCAGGTTGGTGCAGGAGGCTTTCCAGGTCCAAAATTGGATGTGGAGGAGGAATGTGCATGCGCGCAAACCCCCAAAATGCAATGCAAGTGCCCCACCCACACACATGCACGCATATGTCCCCTGTATGCACTCCACGCTCCACGTATGCACAGCAGAGACCCAAAGACCAGCTGGCCGGCGGGAGACATGCGCACATGCGCATGGAGCTGGACTGGGGTGACGGCTGGTGTGCCTGCAGAGTGGGCTCTGCGTTCCACCTTTAGCACGCATGCCATAGGTTTGCCATCATGAATATAGGACATGATAGCACCAGGGTGGGTGGGCAGGGCCAGCAGCTGGTCGGAACTACCAGTTCGCCTGAACCAGTCCGAACTGGCAGCAGCCCACCATTGATTCTATCTATTAAACACACTTAAAGGAAACAGGAGACCTAGGAAATGAATGGTGAGGTGAGAGATTCAGACATACCAGGTAATATTCGGCCGATGAGTGCATCTAATAACCAAAACGATTCCTCCTCATTCCTTGTAATAAGAATCAAGTATCCAGCTATGAAATTCATGCCCTGAAATAAATGTGCATTTCCTATTTATTTCATGTCAAAAGATGGAATCAAAATAATGAAATAAAGAGAAAAAAGCAAATCATTTTTATTTCCATGTTTAATGTCACTAGTTTCATTAGTTAAGCAGTACAGGAATTCTTTCTTTCTTCCTCTCACATATCCAACAGAAGCACTTTGTGGGGGGGGGCGGGTTACAAGGGTTTGATGCAAAATAGATTATGAGGTGGCTAATCTGACGTAACGATAGAGGAAACACATCTCTTTGGGAACAGGGTCAATTTAAAAAATGGCTCTGCTGTCAGTATAAAATTTGTCTTTGCCTTATTATGAGCTTATAGACTGGTGACTATACCAATAGATAGTTTCTATATACTTATGCATTTTTACAAGTCAAAAATTACTTTGCAACGAAGTTGAGTAATGCTGTAACTTTTTAAAGTGTTAAATGTCTGAGCTGTACATTTTAAAATATTCAGGAAGGGTAGTATCACTTGCATTCATTTAGACTTAATATTTAATGCATCTCCAGTTTCTCATTGTTTTTTTAATTCTCCTAGCTTTTATTTCACTAATTGTTCTTGATCTTTCCAGTCAATTGTAAAACAGAAAGATTATACTTTTCAAAAATTAATTTTATAAACAATGCCAGCTTAAATTCAAACAAGACAAAAAATAAATAAAAATGTCAATATTATTTTATGGAACATTTCAGCTCATTCAAACAGAATCAGCTGTTCTCCTAAGTTTCCAAGTTTCTTAATAATCATCTGTTGACATGACATTGGCGTTCTTCAAACAGTGCCTCCCTTCCCCCATCTCCTCTTTCTAATCTATGAAAAGCCAACAGCCAGTATAAAAACTGTTCCAGTTGTGCTGCTAGTTTGCTTGATAATAGCAACCATGGTGACTGTTTGGCATTTGGCTGCAGGAACTACTAAGGTCTACCCCTCAGAGGGTGTTTGAAGAGCAAGTGCATTTATTAACCATGCACACCAGTACAAAACTCTATTAGTACTGTTGCAGAAAACAGCAAACCAAGCTTGTCCAATTCTTTTAAAGGAATGCTCACTACAAGATTCCCTGAAATAGGTTAGCAGTCAGTCACATTAACATTCCTGTACTGGGAACTAATTAAAAATTCCTTAAACATAATCTTAAATTACACAGAATCACATACACTCTATTGCTTCTGAAAGATCTATGTACTTGGAACAATCGGCTGCCTGCAAAGTTCAATATATTTTATCCAGTTGAAAAAGCTTCAACTTCTCTAAAGCACAATAATTGTCCGAATTCCTCTAACTGATACACTGATTTGCCAAATACTTTAGAAAATAGTGGATATATTTTGCAGAATATAGTAACAGCGTGTTCCAAAGCTAAAGTCACCATCTACTGAAATTATATGATGGTTTTTCTAGGAGGGATAGTAGTTTTCTGTTAACAAGCCTGATTTGGACTACCAGACCAGCTCACCTGGGCAGTATGGCTTTAAGACAAATCCTTTCCTCTTATGAACACTCTTTTTTTTCATATTTTCTGCCTTTCCATTGACGAAAGTGCAAGGCAATCAAGAATTGTCAGTAATTCATGCAAGTATTCCATTTAAAATAGCTGTCAGCACTTTCTTAAGGGGGGAACATACAGGCCAACTAGTTACTTGGTGCGGAGAATTGCCTTCCTGTTGCATCCTAAACAGAGAAAATGTTTCATGCACAGAAAGTTGGTTCTCTACCTCAATTGGTTTTGTTAAGCCTCTACTGCAGGAGAGAACACAGATTGCCTCTCATGTCCTCCTTCAGGGAAAATGCATGTTAGTAGTGAGGCATTTTGGAAAAGAGGAAGATATTATTCCATTAAGCTTCACCAATGAGAGAAGTATGGCTCACCTAGGCAGGTGGAGAACCTAGATCTATCTTTTGCTTTACTGGTTTCTGTCAGATGAACTGATATTCCAACAGACAATACTGACTAGGAATTCTGGTTATCATAGCCCCAATTTACATGACTATGCTAAAGGGACGTCAGTTGGGAAAGGCTGCTCTAAAACTATTTTTAGCCAGATTCTTTTCTATTGTATCAACAAGGGAGCAACTCTACTGGTCATATTAGTCATGTGACTAGTCCCATTCAACGGACTTACAATCATCAAATGGTACAGCACAGGTCTCCCATGCTCTGCTCAATAATATTTATAAGTTCTTAAAATCCTTTTGATTGATTAACCCCAGTGGAAGAATCCTGTTTGTGGAATCTCAATTTTTAGAGAAGAAATAGGGATTTACTTGCTACACCAAAATGATTGTTCCTAATCTAAGATGCTGTTCAAATGCTGAGAACCATTCATTCATTCATATTCTGCATTTATTGTTTTCACAAATAAATCAAGGTGTCAAACATATCCAACACACCTTCCATCTTCTATTTTCTCCACAACAACCTTGTGAGGTGAGTTGGGCTGAGAGAAAGTTATTGGCACAAGGTCATCCAGCTGGTTTTCATAGCTAGGATAGGACTTGAACTCATGCTTTTGCTTTCTAGCCTGGTGCCTTAACATTATACCAAATTGGCTCTCATTTTAAAAAGTTTTGGATTAAATTTAAAGCCTAGTTTGCAATCTTGATGCGATAATATCCATTCCCTTTGAAATCTGTCAAATATATTTAATTATAATATGCTTGATCTGGTTTGTATTATCACATTATACACTTGATGTTTGTGGGTTAGTCAATCATGGTTTACTACTTAGGACAGAGTATGAACTTAACAAATAAGACTTGTTCCAAGTGATTGGAGTTTAGCTCAAATATGATCAAAAGTGGTAGGAAATAGGAGAAAAACTTAGAATACATTCTTAATGACATGCTGACAGTGCCCTTCTTTTTTGCACATTCCCACTTGTCCGCTATCATTTGTAACTGGTAGAGAGAGAGTTTATAGGTCCTGAGACATATGTGGCACAATACGTCTTCTTAAACCCACTTCCAATGCTGGCTGGCAGTCCTCAATCTCAAATGTGATTCCAAGGAGGTTGGAAAACAACTAGACTGCATGTCTTAAACCAGGTATATAGGAAACTGTCACAAAAAAGACATTCACTTTTCTCTCCCCTTTGCTTCTCTTCCCACGGATGGTAGGAGAAACCAGGAGGAGACAAATGGCAATGATGGTATCTCTGGTTCCAGTACTCCAAACACTGTTAAATTGGAAATCTGACATCAAGGGGCCTTTCATACCCTGTTTGTCTCCTCTCCTTGGTTCTTACACGGATAGCACTACATTCCATCTTTTTGTTGAGACAGAATCAGGGATGGAAGTGCTGCCAGCATGTTTTTCTATTGGCAAACCCTATGCTGGTCTCTGCCCTCAAGAATAGCACTTCAACACTGCTATGCAAAAGACCTCTCAGAATATGGCTTAGTTCAGGGGTCTGCAACCTGTGGCTCTGGAGCCGCATGTGGCTCTTTCAACCCTCTGCTGCGGCTCCCTGACACTCAAAATATGCATCACAACCCCTGTCTTAAGCTATTGATATTATTATAACCTATTTTTACATACCTGGCAATATCCCACAGATGGATTATGGTGCCCATATGCTACTAATACATTGTAGAGTGTTTTCTGTAAACAGGGAACGGCAGTTTTGCGGAACTTTATATTATCTGGAAATGTCCTATTTATGTCTATGAAAAAGGAGACATGTTAAAAATTAATCCATGGAAGCAAGTTTTGGGAATTGAATCAAACTGAGTCCCCAACTTATGCATGGATTTAGGATTAAACAAATGATAAGACAGATAATATTTTGCTCAAAAGTAAAAACCTACATCAAACATTTTAGAAAAATTCTAGTTGGCTTTGTTTTTCGTTTATTCTACAAAATCCATCAATTCTCGTCAGACTGCACTTCTAGATGCATCCTAATGAACAATTCTTGAATGCAATTTAACTTCAAATAAGAAAAAAGAATCATAGAATTATATTATAAAAATATACATTTCTCTCTACATTTTTTTTGGTAATTTAATTACATTTACTGCTGCACCTTAAATACCAAAATCAGCTAAAAATATATACATGAAATTAAAGAACTGAGAAACCTGCCTCTGTTAAACTGATATGTTTCTATGTCAAAGTCACTTAAAAACAATTTCCAATAAATTCAATAAAATTTACTTGTTTGCAATGACTCTAGCTTTAAGAAATGTATCAATCCTAAGAACTAAGAACTGAAGGGATAAAGGGACAGCTAAAATATAATTAATTTTGGCTCAAGTATCAAGAATCATGCTCTTCTTACTCCTTTCCGCATTTCTGGGAATGCCAATTCTTCCAGTAAAATAGTTTTGCTTCGAATATGACCAAATATGAGTCCTATTTAGTATTCTAATTCTCCCTTTAATAAAGACATGAAAATTTAAATTAGCAGGCACTGAAACTATCCAGAGCAGCCTGCAGGTTAGAGTAGGTATAGGAAGCAGTGGTGCTTGCAGAGACGTTTAAACAGTTGTATGTTACTACATACTTATGCAATGTTAGGGGTAGGATTTTACTTAGAACAGCCACAAAGCACTATAGAGGCAGTCCTTGATTTTTCATTTAGCGACTGTTCAAAGTTACAATGGCACTGGAAAAAGTGATTTATGAACAGTTCTCACATTTACGATGGTTGCAGCATCCCCATAGTCATGTAATTAAAATTTGGAAACTTGGTAACTGGCATGTATGTATGACGGCTGCCATATCCTGGGGTCCTGGGACTGTCATTTGCAACCTTCTTAGGGAGCATCTGATAAGCAGTCAATGGAAGAAGCCAAAGTTGCTTATAATTCGCTTAACAACTATAGTGATTCACTTAATAATGGTGACAAAAAAGGTTGTAAAATGGGGCATGACTCACTTAACAACTACCTTGCTTAGCAACAAACATTTTGGGCTCAAATGCGGTCATAAGTCAAGGACTACCTGTAAATGGCTGTATGGATAATGTTTTACACTATTTTTTCTCTGGAGCAACCCAGCATGGTCAAGTCTATACTGTTGGATAAGGAGTTATTCTGTTGGATAAGATTGCAAATAAAACATTATTTTATTACTGTAAAAGTTAGGTACAGGCAGTCCTCAACTTATGACTGATCATTTAGCAACCATTTAAAGCTATCATGGACCCAAACAAGGAACTTACAACCTGAATTCTAAGTTATAATGGCCACACACACACACACACACACGGTCATGTAATTGGCAACTAACCCACATTTGCAGCCATTTGCAGCATCCAAAGTCATAGAACTGCAATTTACAATATTTTTTGCCAGAAATAGGCATTTACTTCTCATTTCTGGCAAAAAACAAAACAAAAAACCCACTCATTTGGGACAATGTTGTTTAACAGCTGCAGATTTGCTTAATGACCATTGAAAAAAGTCATAAAATCATCAGTCACACAATGACCTCTTAATGACTGGCACAGTTTATGGTTGTAATTCCAGATTCAATTATGATCACAAGTCAAAGTCAAGGGCTACCTGTGTCCCTATAAATACATAAACCCAAACCAAAGTAAAATTCAGGTAGTTCTCGACTTACGACCTCAATTGAGCCCAAGATTTCTGTTGCTAAGCAAAACATTCGTTAAGTGAATTCTGCCCCATTTTACAATCTTTCTTGCCACAGTTGTTAAGTAAATCACTGCATTTGTTAAATTAGTAACAAATAAGTGAATCTGGCTTCCCCATTGACTTTGCTTGGGAGAAAGTCACAAAAATGGATCATCTAACCCTGGACACTGCAACCGTCATAAATATGAGTCAGTTGCCAAGCATCCCCATCTTGATCACATGACCTTGGGGATGCTGCAACGGTGGTGAGAAAAATGGTCATAAGTCACTTTTTTCAATGCCATTTTAACTTTGAATGGTCACTAAATGGACTGTTGTAACTCGAGAACTACCGGTAGTTCTTTTTCTTGCTTGTGAACCAGTTGGCACATTTCCAGGAAATTGATCTGTATCTCATACAGGCTGCATGTGACTATTTACATTCTAGACCATGACTTTCTGATAGCTCAGTTTTTGCCTGTAGTTCTTGTCCTTGTATATTTTTAACATTTTCTCAGCCTTGTTAGTTTCAGCCGCTTCAACAAATATTTACTCCAATGACACTATAAGATGCCAGATACAAAGGCCTTGGATAGTACTCTTAATTGTTTCTTCAGGATACTTGCTTTGTAAACAGAAAATATTTTTACATTACTACCATTGTATCAATTTGCTCATGCCAATTAACATTTATCACATTCAGAGAAAGATATTACCTTTTAACTCCAGTTGCTTTTTTCTTTCCTATGAATTCCTCCAAATTAATCTATCAGGATAATTCCAAAAACACTACTTGTTTTTTTTAAAAATGTAATTTAACTTCCAAGCTAAAGCAGCAGCAACATAAATAGAGTAAAATATTTTAGCATTCAAGTTTTAGTGTTTCCACAACCTGATGACCTTCAGAGCTTAAAACTTCTATCAGCTGAACTGGGTCAGAGGCTACAGCCCAAAATAGCCGTTGGCACAAGGTGGAGAAAGATTCACAATGCAAAGATATAAAGGCAGTTGTAGAAAAGCTTGTTCTAACAGTCTTGTTTAAAAACTTGTTTAAAGCAGTCTTCTCAAACATAGTGTTGTCTAGATGTGTTGGAATTTTACACTCTTCTACTGTGACTATTTTTAGAACTAAAATCCCAGCACAACTGTGAGACAGTTGGGAAAATCTAGTGTAGAACTGTTCAGTCATTATCTAGCTACCTCTAGGGCTATCTCTCATCTTCCCATAACTACTGTACTTTCAAAAAATTAAGTTGCAGCAAGTAAATGGAAGAGTTATCACAGAATTCTAAACTTGCAGGAACTAAAACTTATTATATTAGAATGAGTACTAGACTATTTTTCTGACAGATAGTGAGAGACAAGGAAAAATAATTCAGTGATTCTTAAGGTAATGTTTTAATTGGCATAAAAAGCATTGCTTCTGTCCAAAACAATAATTATCTATTTTATGCATCTCCATAATTCAAGGGGAATGTGGACAACAAAATCCTAATACATACATAAACAAAATAATGTATAGAGACATGCATTTTGAAGCTAACCTGTCATAATAGTTTCCACAAGTTTGCTGTCTTGGTCTCCTTCCAGTAATTTCTGGTAGTAGCCTGGGTTGTGATCCATGTAAGACCTAGCTCCACTCACTACCATCCAGACTTCAGCACGGTGCTCATTTGGAATGCCTTTTCTGATGTAGCGTTTAACTGCAATAAATTAATTAAAACACATATTTAAACATGTCAAAGGATGCCATAATGAAACCCAACAATTAAAGCTATAAATAATTAATATATTAAACATATTAACAGTGGAGATACACGACCATCTTGCACTGTCATATATCAAGGTGAATTCAATGATGTTTCATTTCCACATTACAATTTCATATTGTCCTTCAGGATGACACATACCAATAACCACAGTAATTCTGGAGTCACTTCAGGCCTCTTGCACTAACTGTAAGAAGATGCTAAAACCTGCCAGATGGAGAAGAGGATAAGCTTCCCATGAGACCAACTTGGAACACAGAAAGGATTTTGGCCAGGCTATCATAGTGTCTTGTCTACAGAAGTTAATCAGCTCAAACTACCAAGTTCTGCCATTTCACCCTATGTCTGAGTATACGGGCAGATTGCCAGTCTTTATCATAACATGCTTGTATGAAGAAGGAAACTCTTAACTGCTATGCTAGGTGTCCCAAGGAAAATGTCCCAGTGCATCATTTAAGGGATTTGTCAAGAAAAGATATTCCATTACTCTGATTTTTCCCTATTTTTCTGCTTCTCAGAAGAAGAGGAACCTAATTTCCACTATAAATTAAAACTCTTTTTCAGAGGGTTCCCTGGAAGGTTTGTAGTTTAATGTTTGCTATTCAGAAAATCATAAGTCTTTTAATAACATTTTGAGACTCATTACAATTTACAATCACCAAGACTATGTAATTATATGAATATACATATTTAAGGGAAGAACTTAAATAAGTAAATATGCTACAATCCCCATTTATGCAGAAAGAATATGACTAATGGCTCAATTCATTCAATATAACACTAAATTGAATTTTTTAAATAACAGCTTGTTAAGTAAACCACCATGACTGAATTATATAAAGCTAAATGGGGGAAAAAATGAAAGAAAAAACAAATGGCTTAGATGAACATCCAAACAGACCTCCTGTTTTAAAATGCACAAATTCAGATAGCAGTATATTCTCCTGCTACCTGATAAATTGGATTTTTTCTCTGGGATATTTATACCAAAAAGAAAATAGTACATCTGAATATGTTGGTCTTCTCTTTTTCTTTGTTCCTGACCCTTCCCTAGCACAGCTACTGATTCTGAAATAAGGTGCCATTCTGTAAAGAAGAACAGGGCAGGGGGGATTAGGGCCACATGCATACCCATTAACGCTGCTATCTTTTTGAAAGAGAGCCAAGATCTCAAATGAGAGAAAGCCGCTTTGAGTTTTTGAGACTATGAAACTATTTTTTTTTCTGCCTGAAGAATAAAATAAAGCTACCAATGGAGAATTTTACAACACAGTTAATTTCTGGAGTCACTAAAAATATATTGTTTTGTTTGACTGTAAATTAAAAGCTTGTCAAGAAAGAAATATCTCTGCATTTTCATAAGTATAGAGATTTTCAGCTTAAATGTTTAAATGTTAGTCAAGCTTGTTGAGAGAGAGAGAGAAAGAGGGAGGGAAAGAGAAAGAGAGAGAGAAGCAAAATAAAGAAAATTAGAAAAAAGGAAAAAAAGGAAAGGAAAACAAGAAGGCAATGACAAAAACAAAAGTGCGGCCCTCCCAGGCTCCATTTTTGGCCAAGACGGCCTCCTGCTGCAAAAATGGGTTGCAGGACGCCATCCAAGCCAATAATGGAGCTTGGGACCCCATTTTCTCTGGCAGAGAGTTTGGGCCGTAGACACGACATGAATGATGTCAAACTGGCACAGTCCAGACCCTGAGGTCAAACACAACCCTGATGTGGCCCTCAATGAAATTCAGTTTGACACCCTGATATAGAGTATGTTGGGACTCCTTCTCATAGATGTAGATGTATATAAAGTTTCAATAAAGACAACCATATTTGTGATCTTCCGTTCATAATCTGTCTCTAAGCAGCTCCTCCTTAATTTGCCAGAAAAAATTCTGTCTTCAATCCATTGAGAAATGGGGGCCATACTTACATTTATCTTTCTAGTGTTGAAGGATTACTCTATTAACCACAAGGAGGAGTCATCTGGATGCCCAGAATGTCTTTCTGGAATTCTGAAATCTGTGTATGGGCTTGGTTAAAATGTGCTGAATCAAATCTTATTTAAATATTAATTACACACATGCAGCTTAGTCCAACAAATCTAACTCCTTTCACCATAGTAATATTAGTAGTGTGGTGCAGCAATGTTATTCAGGAAAAGATTATACAGAGCACACAGGGATACACATGTGATAACTATCAGCATATACTTAAATGTGTCTTAATACTTAATAGGCAGCAGCCACAGTTCCAGAAAGAGGTGTAATATGTGTACTCCGTATGCGCTCCAAATCAGATCTTCACTTTCGATTCAGGATTTCTCTGTATAATCAGATGGCAGGTTTGGTCTAGCTAACATATGTTAAGGGCACCAATTTGAACAAAGGCCAAATATCACTTCCCTTTTGAACCCTACCAATTATCATTTGCTAATGTAATTGACAATCTCATCATCCCACCTATTGACCTTACTGCTTTTATAAAATACTGTTAATTTTATAATTGCACATTATCATTCAAATAGTATCCATAAAGCCAGTTAAGTAAATAATGTCACGTTGGATTTAAAATCTCATCTGTCAAAATATTTTAAACAGAGAAATGTCTTTTTCTTTATTTTTCTTCTTGCTTCATGTATATCGATAGGAGGCTGTTAAATACAGGTGTACATATTGTCTGCTGTTTAGATAGCTACTGTGTTTCCCCGAAAATAAGACCCCGTCTTATATTTTTTTGAACCTGAAATAAGTGCTTGGCCTTATTGCCATGCACTCAAAAGCCCAATTGGGCTTATTATTAGGGGATGTCTTATTTTTGGGGAAACAGAGTATGACAAATTAACCTCAGTTCTCAGAATGATCAAATCTTTGCCTGTACATCTTTAAATCTATGGACGTTTTAGCTTATTGGTTTAGACTTCATTTTCTGTGGAACAATTCAGATTGTAAAATTGTGTTTTCTCACTTTTCTTTTCTGCTGCATTTTTCAACAGTCTTTGAAAATCTACCAACAAGTATTAGGGAAATCTGGAATGGCACTGGATGTAATTTTGGGATCACTGCAGGGGTGAAATGCTATGGTTCGTACCGGTTTGGGCGAACTGGTAGTGATAAAAACTACCAGTTCGGGCAAACCGATAGTAAAAAAATGCTTTAAAATTTTTTAAAAAGGGTCAGATGATCATAGCTGTGCCACGTGATTGTCAGAAACTTTTTTTTTACTTTTTTAAAGCATTTTTTAACTACCGGTTCAGGAGAATAGGTAGTAAAAAATGTTTTAAAAAGTTAAAAAAACAAGTTGGCCAGACCCATCCAATCACGTCACCCCCCCCCACCAAGCCACACCCACCAAGCCACGCCCAGAGAAACAGTAGCAAAAAATTTTGCATTTCATCACTGGATCACTGCGGCAAAAACAAAAATTCAGGGAGTCTCTCTTGTGATTGCAGAAATAGAACTGATAGAAGCAAATATATGAAGAAGTTTGAAGTATGATTTGTTACCTAAAATATAATTATACTCTTTATGTATTTAATATTTATTGAATTTATTTGCCACCCGTCTCAAATGACTCTGGGTTATTCTTTAAAAACAAATTATATGCATCCATTCAGCATTTATGTTTGCCTGTTTAATAACTTGCATTTATAAATCTGCCTTTTAAAAAATGCTATGTATTAGAAAACTATGTGAGAAAAACTGCTTTTTGTCCACAGATGACAACTAATTGTTTCAGTTTTGCAACAAATAATTACTGTTAACAAATGTTTATACCAATAAACGGATTAACTTCTTGCAAGGACAGAATCTACACAGACCAATTTGTCAGTGATGAACCAGAGAACCTAGACATTATTGCACTTTTGTTAATTTATTTTTGTTTGTTTGGCAATTAATTGCCAAATTTCTACACAAGTTTCTGGGGAAATAATGACAAACAAGAACCCTGAACTAGGAAGCACATCCTCTCCCAAATGATGGTTCTACAATGTCATAAAATACCTTCTGAAAAAGATAAAACTTTGCAAGTTAAAATGAAAACTATTTGTCCCAATTTCATATTTAAACAAGTCTTACCTTTTATGTTTTTCTGCACCCTTGTGTTTCCCTTTAAAAGTTTGGACCACTTAATTGCTCTTCGAGTGAGTACCACTAAGTATCTAGAAAAGAATTCTTCATAGGTTGTATAGTCAAAGTCAGCTGGTCTTTCAAAACCATATGGATCCACACTATTTCAAAAGGAAGATTATTACAGAGACATAAAAAGCATGCAGTTAAGTGAGAATTATTCATTAACCCAAATTTAAAACAGAAGCAGAAAATATAGTACAAATATAGTGCCAAACAGATTTCATAAAGTTTCTCAATTGCAAGATATCTAGCTAATAGCAGATGTCTCTCAGGACAATGGAACCATTTCATAAAAACTACTAAAACAGCCAGAGACCACTGATACACTTCAGATCCCTGTTTCTGGATCTATCAAAAAAAGAAGGAGAAAAGATGCTTAAAAACTTCCATTTATGTGTCATTTGAACTAGAGGCTATTAACAAAAACTACAGTTATTTTAAACAAGCTGGTTTCAGAAACAATGATGCAAACAGAGCTCATTTTAGTTGACATTAACTACTTTATCAGACTGGATGATATCAAAAAACTAATGTTTATTGTATTCTATTGCTTTTATAATATATTAGTGAAGTTTTCAGCTGTATGCTGCCCTTTTATATTTATAAATCTAAAGTTGTTCATAATTGTTGTTGATTACACAGTCACAACTGGGCACATTTCTGGGAAACCATATGAAAAAAATGCTGTTGTCTTTTTATTATTTTTTTAAAAACTATCCAATCAATTCTACAATCCTGTTAGTCCCTGGTAATCTGACCAAATATAGTGAGTATAAAAAATGGCCTTGAAGATCAGCTACCAAGACAACAATAAGATAAATGAGGCTTGAGCCCAGACCAGCAAAGTGGTTTATGAAAAAAACCTCAGACAACCTCCCGCTTAATTCACAAGGCAATAAAAGACAGAGAAACAAAGCACATTCAGATCTGCTAGACTTTGTTACTATGGCTAATCTAATAAAAGTAGCTTTAAAACTGTAAAAAAAATCAAACTAAAAATATCTGAAATTTCTAAATTTCTCTCATGGGAGAATGAGAGAATGTCAAAGTTTGCAAGATATCACATGAGAAAATTAATATTTTATAACATTTTGAACAATTCAATTTTTAAGAATTTTTGAATGTTGAGGTTCTATGCATCTGGGAATCTTAAAGACAACTTGTCCCCCATGAATGCTGCACTGCCAATCCAGTGTCCTTGTACGATTTCCAGGAGATACAATGCAATGTATTGCTTCTTTCAAAGAACATGAGCATATTACAGGTGTCTTCATTTAATGACCATTCATTCAGTATTTGAACTTGAAATGGTGCTGAGTGAGTGGTATTTATGACCAGACCTTATATTTACAGACCCATGGTCATGTGACTGCAATTTGCAGCCTTCCTGCTGACCTCCCACAATCAAAGTCAAAAGGGAAGTCAGAAGACACAGTCCTGTGCAGTCCTCTCTTAACAACAGTAATCTGGAATTCTGGAACTGCAGTCACTAAGCAACACGGTCACGTGGTTAGCATTGTTACAACGAGGACTACCTGTAACATTAAAACTTATCCAGGTTACTAGATATTCCTTCATGCATTTCATGCAGTTGAAATAAGTTCTAAATGAAAGTTCATGTTATAGTTTCCACATTGTGTAAACGGTAATTATAATTTTGAAAGTAGCAGCATTGAAACAGAATAGGGGAAGAAACCAGCCATGCCACAAAAGGGTATTTAAATAAAACATTTTAAATTCAAATCTAATCTTGTATTATACAGCATTATAAACTCATCATCTTTCAGCTTATCCATTGTACTGCAGTGGTAATAAAACTAATCTACCTTCCAATGCTGCAGGAGGTAATCCTTGACTTACAACCACAATTCATAGCAGAATTTATGTTGGTAAGCAAGGCTCAGTGAGTCGTTTGTGGTATTATGACCTTTTCTGCCACAGTTATTAAGCAACTGCAGCTAAGTGAATTATGTAGTCATTAAGTGAATTTGGCTTCCCTCATTGATTTTACCTGTGAGATGCCAGGTGGGAAGGTTGCAAATGGCAATCCCATGATCCCAGGACAATGCAACCATTGCAAATATATGCTGGTTAAGTGTCAAAATTCTGATCACGTGACTGTGGGCCTGCTGTGATGGTCATAAGTACAAGGGCTGGGTGTAAGTTACTTTTTTCAGTGCCATTGTAATTTTGAATGCTCACTAAACAAATAATCGTATAAGTAGTTGTTGCTTAGAGACCATTTGAAGTTACAATCGACTCTTCCAAAATACATTTATGACCTTGTTCCAAAATTCTAACAGTAGCACCTTCCCTTCCAGTCCCATGACTGCGTTTTGGTTACTTGGTAACCAGTTCACCTTTAAGGCCAGTTGCAACATTCTGTGGTTATGTGACACTATTTAGGTTTTTTGCCAGAAACAGATAGTTTCGGATAGTTTCGGATAGTTTCTTTAGGATAGTTTCTGAAAGAAACACCAAAAGAAATGTATTGACCTAACCACCGCAATGTGCATTTAACAACTGGTCCAAAAATGTTTTTAAAATCAGATTGGTAGGTTTCTAGACTTAGAACCATCATAATTTACAACAGAAATTCTGAGTTCCATTATGGTCATACAAGGACTTCGCATAATTCAAGGACTACCCGAATAAAGGTGGATTTACTGAGATGTATCAATATTATTTTTTTTAAAAAGTCTGATGCATCATTTAACGTAAAAAAATGTGTAATTCCTGAAATAATGTATCAGGTAAGCCTCTAAACTAGTTATTAGAATTCCACTGCTCCATAAAATAAACAATTTATTTATACTATTGCTTCTCTGGCCATGCAAAAAAGTACATCAATCGAAAGTATTTTCTTCCTCCCCCTCTCCCTCCCTCCCTCCCTTCTCCCTCCCTCTCTCTCTCTCCCTCCACTCTCTCTCTCGCTCGCTCGCTCTCTCCCTTCCTCCCCCCCTCTCTCACCCACTATTCTTAACCATATAGTTGTTAAGGCCATCAGACTACAAATGGAACACTGTGAGTTCCAATCCCACGTTAGGCACAAAGCCAATTGAGTGATCTTGGGCCACTCAGCTCTCAGAAGCAAGTGATGGCAAACCTGGAAACTTTGCTAAGGAATGCAGGGACTTGTCCAGGTGAATTATGAGAACTGGACAGGATGGAATGAAAAGGGGGAAAAAACATGCAGAAAATTTCTTGAAGAAGAATACAAAGGAAGTTTAAGAAGCTCTAATTAGAACAATGTCTTCTCAAATTGATTTACACTACTTGCTTTGTATGGTATATTCCTTCTATATCATCATTCTACAAATAATGATTTTCAATTTATGCATGCATACAGAATAGTAAATTACTAAAACATTATCGTGAAAACTTCAACTATTCATGTTTTGCCTTTCAAGTTTGCTTGCAAGGAATGAGAAAAACATGCTAACATCTATTAGCAATCTGAAGGGCTGCCCCCAAAATGGGAGAACAAAAAACTAACTCCCTTTATCTGAAATCAGGCCTTTTCCCCCGTTTTGATGTGCAACAGAGGAATTAATAAGTGGACAGTGGACACTATTTTGTTCTGAAGAAAATATTAATCATTCCTGATATTAATCATCCCCTCTGTCAGTCTCATTCCGAAAACAAGTCTTTCCGCCTGCAGAAAACATAAGTAATTTACAACATTTAACCCAGGGGTGAAATGTAAAATTTGTTACTACTGGTTTTGTGGGTGTAGCTTGGTGGTGGTGGGGTAATGTGACTGGGTGGGCGTGGCCAACTTTTTTTTTTTTTTACTTTTCAAAGCATTTTTTCTAATGCTTTGAAAAGCCTCTGCCGATCAGGCAACTCAGCTGGGATCATCAGAGAGGCTTTTTAAAAAATGCTTTGAAAAGCCTCTCTGCTTATCAGGCAACTCAGCTGGGATCGTCAGAGACTTTTCAAAGCAATTTTTTACCACCTCTTTGGCCAAGAGGTTGCAGAAAAAAATGCTTTAAAAGCCTCTGACAACCCCAGCTGAGCCGCGTGATCATCAGAGGCTTTTTTTAAAACTTTTAAAAGCATTTTTTCATCAGAAGAGGTTGTAGAAAAAATGCTTTTAAAAGTAAAAAAAAAAGCCTCTAATGATCTGTGGGGCTCAGCTGGGCATGGTGGGGGGTGGGGCATAGGGATTTTTGCTACCAGTTCTCCGAACCACCCGCTGCCATCGCTACCGGATCGGGTGATCCGGTCCGAACTGGGAGCATTTCACCCCCGATTTAACCTCTTCATATTCTCCAGTAACTATTGTCTTCTGCATACTGTTTAATATATTCTTCTCTGAGTCTAGAGCTTTCCTTCAATTAAACCTTAAAATAATAAAATGAAATTGTTCAACATTCATTCAGGACAACTGTGAACAGTAGATTTGAGAAGAGCATCTACCTAAATATCTCATCACTTCATCCTGCTTTTTAAAAGCTCTTTATGCTAACTCCCAACAAAAGGAAGAGCATTTCCTGGAGCCTACATAAAGTAAAGTATTTCCAAAACAAGGACCGTTCACTTATTTCACTGTTTTATAAATTGAACTCTCCTACGGAAGGTAAAATAAGTTGTCATTATTTCTTCTCAAATAAACTAGAAAATGCTAGTATTAGATTATCCAAGGTTTTAAAAAAAGTCTTATCCTGAGGAAATCTGTATTCAGACAACAACAAAAATTGGATTAAAATATGGTTGCCTATTTGCGGTTGAGTATGTTGCGGAAATACAGCCACTAGCAATAAAAAAAATCCCTAAAAAGGAGGACTCGGCCAGGCAAACAACACCCTCGGTTGACCGAATATCAAAGCCAACTACACCTGGCTCTCCCAGGTAAACTTGTTGCCTTTAAAAGCGAGGCGCGCAGTCCTTGAATGACAGGTCAGCTGCTCAACACAGGCAAACACTTCAGAGAAGTTCAACCCCTCCTTGAAGGAAAAGGAGCTCGAGAATTCATCCCAAACATAGAGACTGCGCCCCCCCCCACCTTTTTTTCCCCCGCGATCCTACCCAAGCCCTTCTTCCTTCATTTCCTGTTACACCTGACGGGCCACACCGCGCACGCCAAGCAAAATCCCAGTTGACCTGCACGCCTCTTCCTCGAAACCCAACCCCGGCCGGAGAGGAGAGGAGAGGAGAGCGGCGCGCTCGGCGAGGTCGCGCCGTACCTATGGACGTTGCTTTCCCGGCTCCCTTGCTTCGCTCGCCGCACTTCCTCCCCCTCCATGGGAAGGGCTCTCTCGGGATTCCTCCAGCACTGAATGGTCGGAGGGCTCCCCCGCCTCTCCGCTGTGGCTGCAAGAACCCAAAGCCCACCGCGGCGTCAGCGGGGTGGCTGCTTTCGACGGCGTCGCTGGGCTCCTTCCCGGCTCCCAAGAACAGAGCGCCCGGCTGCTAGCAGCGAAGTATTGTTCAGGAGGCAAGACGGAGCCGGGGTGGCTAGGGAGCGCCGCAGCGATACTTCCACGTTGGAGGGACCAGCGGGCAGAAGACTACCCAGCTTCCAAGTTCAGCAGCAAGCTTGGTCCCTTCAGGTCCCTTCGCTTTTCTCCGCTCCCGAGAAAGATCAAAAAGCACGCAGCAGCGCCTTTCCCATAGCCCGCGATAGCCCTTCCTCTTCCCTACCTGCTTTTTAAACCCTACCTCCGCGAAGGGAGCTCCAAGTGGCGCCGCCTTAAGGACAAAGCCGGCGTAGCCGCTAGAGGTAAGAAAACGAATCGCTGAGGGAAGGAGCTCCCCTCACGCCCTGGGGGGCTCCCTCCCTCCTTCCCTCTCTCCCTCCCACCTGCCTCGGCAACTCTGAGGGTGCGCGCGCACCCTCGCATGGTGGAGCGGAGCACGCCCAAAGTGCGGGAGGGATGTTCACTGTCCCTTCCTCTGGGGCAGCCCCCTGAACCCGTTTTCGGGTCAAGTACAGGAATGAAGAACGTGCGCTTCGGCGGGGTCGTTTGTGGTCCCCTCGGCTTTGATTTACACACGATTAACTCAATTGCTTGAGGTTTGTGTCAAGACACCAAACCACAGGCTAACCACACTGGATGGATTCGCATTAGAAACCAAACCACACGTTTTAAGCTTTTTGCATGGTATCCTAGCACAGCTCATGTGCCTTCAGATCAGTGCTGCAGAATTTCCGGATGCCTGGATTCTTCTCGTTAGCAGTTTTTAGGTATCCTATGAATGTGCATTGAGGCAGAAAAGGGGCTGCTCCGATGCACTGTCCCAAATCCCACGGAGGAGATGGAGTGAGTGACGGAGAATCAGTTAAAGAAGGATCAATTTTAAGTAGCTTACGAATTTGCTTTTCCGAAATAGGTGACCTCCGGATAATGGCATCTTACTGAGGCCACAAGTAGTATTCTTAAACTGATGGGACATATTAAACCCTCAAACACTGTCGGCTTTTCTGAAAGTGCTTAAGACCTGACTTTTCCAAAGCAGAGAGGGTGGGGGGAGAAGGTTAGTTAAAACATAGATGAATTGACTGCTGGCCTTGGTTGCCATGCTATGCTCATTCTGTTCTTGATTATTGTTTTTCTCTTGCTTTTTTTTCTTAGCTTCCCAGAGTCAAATATGTGAGATAGGCAGCTGTATAAATTGATTTAAACAAATAACAGGGTTTATCTAGAATAACAGGAATTTTTTTTGTTTGTTATTGAAATGCAAAATGGAATTTTTAGAAAAAGTGAAGATTTCCCTCATACATATGTGTTAGTTGTTCCCGACTCTAGGGGGTGGTGCTCATCTCTGTTTCAAAGCCGAAGAGCCACTGCTGTCCCAAGACGTCTCCGTGGTCATGTGGCTGGCATGACTAAACACCAAAGGCGCACGGAACACTGTTACCTTCCCACCAAAGGTGGTCCCTATTTTTCTATTTGCATTTTTTATGTGCTTTCAAACTGCTAGGTTGGCAGAAGCTGGAACAAGTAACAGGAGCTCACCCCGTTACAATGGCACTAGGGATTCGACCCGCTGAACTGCCGACCTTTCAATCGACAAGCTTAGCATCTTAGCCACTGAGCCACCACATACCTTTTTTAGAAAAAGTACATGGGTATTATTTCCTTTGTCAAATAACCAAAGAATGTCAGTTACAAAAACTTGGTTATTACAGATTTCTAATTTCTTTCTTTCTTTCTTTCTTTTGTAAGAATCTCAGCTTGATGTAATTGTGAATGTAAATAAAAACTAGGTTTCAAATCATGCTTTTAAAATTCCTTGCCTCTCGGAAGAAAATTTGATCTGGAACAAACCTTAATAAAGTTGGTAGCAGTTACTTTCAATAAATATGCACAGGATAGCATATTGGATAGCTTTGAAAGAAAGTTTAAACACAGTCCTTTGGGTTCAGAAATAAATTTGTTTGTGAGTAAAATGCAGGCTTAAAAACTTCACTGTGTAAGTAAGGTATTATTATATAGATTTTCCTCATTTAGCAACTGTCTCATTTAGTGATTCTTTGCAGTAACAATGGTGGTTTAAAAAAAGCAACTTTACAACCAGTCCTTCCATTTATTTACAACCTTTGCAGGTCTGTAAAGCAAAGGAAAGTTCTGAAATAAGATCATAACCACGATTGTGGTTTCACTTATTGTTTGCTTTGTTTAACAATCAAGTTTCTCCAGCATTCTGTTTGACTAGACAAAATGAGCATCTTGAGAAGGCAGGTAAAATATGTAAGTGGGCTGGAACAATTGAGATGGAAAAGAATTTGCCTCTTAGAAATTACTCTCCAACAAATAAATATAATACACCATAACATTGAAAACAATTAAAAAATATATGATTTTAGAAATAGGATGATTTTCCTTTCTTTAACTTTTATGTGTTACTTATGCTGTTTTCTTATGCCTATAAAATAGTTGAGTACATTAAAAGCTGAGAAAAAATTGGTGTAGTTGTTAAAAGTACCAAGGAAGAAACCAAGAGACTGTGAGTTCAAGTTCTGTCTTAAACACAAACCCAGTTTGATGACTTTGTCCCTATCTCCCTAAGACAGGGATTTTCAAACTTGGCAACTTTAATTCTGGGACTTCAATTCCCCAACTAGCCAGCACTGCTCTAAGCTCTAAGAAGAAAACAGTAGCAAACCACTTCTGTTGCCAAAAATTTGAGGAGCATGTCCAGACAGTCTGTAGCGGTGAAAAATTTGAAGACACCTACGCATGCAACATAAAAGCATGAAAATATAAGGTAGGAGAGAAATACAGAGTTCAGAATGGTAGTAAGAGATTCTTGTCAAATAACAGTACACAGTAAACTCCTGCTGATATTATAAGCCTTATACAAGTAATTTCTCGCCTACCAACTGCCTTGTTTAGTGACTGTTCAAAGTTACAATCGTTGCAAACCATTCTCACATTTATGGCCATTGCAGCATTCTGCTATCCTATAATCACCGTTCAGGTGTTCATAACCAGTGCACATTTATGATCATTGCAGCATCCCGCAGTTGCATGGTCACCATTTGTGAACTTCACAACTGCTTTCCAACAAGCAGCGCTTGGAATGGATTTAATGGAGAATGTGGAAGAGAAATTGCTTTGTGTTGCAGAGGAAGAAAGTTGCTTTTGAGCAGGGGTGTTGCAACTGGCCCCCCAAGGTCAAACACAATCCTGATGCGGCCCTCAATGCAATCAGTTTGATACCCTTGCTTTTGAGAATCCAGTGCTTGTATTTACATGTTTTTATCTATAAGTAGCACAGTTAATCACCAGCTATCTTTTAAATTAGTTAATTACTAGAATGCCTCTTCAATGTTTAGTCATATCCTTTCTGTGATATTGTATATATGTACAGTAAGAATCTAGTTGCATTTAATTCCTGATGAGAAGTTTTAGCTTTACTCACACCTGCAATGTGACAAGTAACCCATGTATTATGGCACTAAGTCTCATAATTAAAAACGAAACCGGGCATAAAAATTCAAAGTAAACAAAACGAAGTCTACTTTGTGGCCTCCCTCAGCAGAATGGAAGTGGACAAAACTCTACTCATTTTGATCTTACTGGATCCTGAAAATGATTATTCCCTAGCTTCCATATTGTTTTATGTGTATATGTTAGACGTAAAAGAGTCGTCTTGATTGCAGTAGGACAAAATCTAATGAATATATATAAAATATATATTATGATGTTACATTATGCATTCATTGTATGATTTCAATAATTTCAATAATTATCTGTCCATTTATTGATACTGTCTATTTTTTTTAAAAAAAATACAAATAGTTCTCACTTAATAATGACAATTGGGGCCTGAATTTTCATCACTAAGTGATGCAGTCATAAAGGGTAACATCACATGAATGTTCCACTTGGCAACAGGAGTTCCAGCACTTCTGGTTGTTGTCATTAAATGAATCACCATGGGTACATTAAGCAAAGACAACGTATCACCATTTGTAACTGCTTGCAGACTTCCCCATTGACTGTGCTTGTAGGAACTTGGGAAAGAAGATTGCAAATGGTGATTGTGTGATCACACAGGATAGTTGTAAGTGCAATGGTTGTTAAGCAAGAACCATCTTTATTTACCTGCTTTAAGTACAAATTAGAAATGAGAAAACAAAGAAAAGAAAGTGCAATCAATAAAAAGATCCTGCAAAATCTTTCCCAGCTTAACACTGCAAAATGCTTGTTCACAATTTTTTAAATACACACTTAAAAATACACTTTTTAATTTATCAACTTTTTTTTTCATAACCTTTTTAGAGGTTATATGCGGTACCATATAGAAAATACAGAAGACAACAAATAAGAACATTCAAATGGCATTTGACTAGGCTATACATGCAAAGTGCAAACTGAGTGGAACTAGTGAGCATATGTAGTGATTGCAGCTCAATAAATTATTTTAGTATTGCACTTTGGAGGCCATGAAGTTAGACCCTGCATTAGAACTGCATTGCTCTGTTGTTATTCATTATCTTTAGGCTCTTGCAACAGCAACTAACACTGGTTAATCCAGTTGAGCAGCAGCAAACACTGCTTGAGGGAAGATTGCATCCTGGGTATCAGGATGTACAAAGGAGGTACAAGGTACACATAGGAACATCTAATTTGTAGGGAGTCAGTTTATAGAGATGCTTGAGCTGTTTATATTCCTTTACTTAATCTCTTGCTGTTTTGTATTCCTGCATACTTGCTGTGTGTGATGTACTTTTGTGATATTTATCATTTCCATGTATGTGCCTTGAAACATTCCATTCAGGATTGTACTGTGAACTTTGGTTCTTGTTTTCTTTTTTTTTTCTTTTAAGTTTAGAGTTGAACATTAAAAGTAGCTTTGCTGAATCAGGCTAAAGCATAACTCAGGCCAGTATTCTGGTTCTCACAGGGGCTAGTCAGGTCCATCTGGGATGCCCGCAAAGAAGTGGAGACATTTCCTGCCACTTACCCACCCCCACCACTGTTTCCCAGCAACTGGTATTTGGATCTCTGCTCAGTCTGGAGGTAAAATGGAATCTTTGAGACAGACAGGACTCGATAGATCACCCTCCAGGAATTTATCCAAGGTTAGATGTTTTTATCCACTCTGCAGGTATATTTCTGATGAAATCAATATTGCATGACCAATATCAAAGACAATAATAATGTAACTGAAATTAAAGAGTGGAAATGAATGGTCACAGATGGCAAATTTGGGGATTAAACAAAAATAAATAAATACAAGAGAATAAAAAGAATGTCATTCAGTATATCTAAAGAGTGCCAGAATAGAGTAGAATGGCATATATTTTAAAATTTACTTTTATTTATTAACTTATATTTCCCTCCCATCTCGCTCACAGAAGGACTACATTGATCTTGGATCCAGACCAATTTCTTCCCTTTTATTGTTTGGTTTTAAAGGAACAACCTTCTAATATTATGGGTCAGTGGTACAGTAATGAGCCATTTTGATGTAACAGTTAAGGTGCTAAGATCCAGGAGACAGTGAGTTCTAGTCCTGCCTTAGACACAAAAGCTAAATGGGTGACTTTGGGCCAGTTGCTCTCCCTCAGCCCAACCCACCTCACAGGGTTGTTGTTGGGAAAATAGGAGGAGGCTAATGTATTATGTATTTTTTCTGCCTTGAGTAACTTATAAAGTAATAAAGGCAGGATAAAAAATCAAATGCACACATAAATGATTCTGGTTTCATGGAGGATTCAAATCAAGAAATACACATTTTTGAATTCTGCCATTCCACATCCTGTAGCATTACAGCTTGTATCTAATGTGCTGTGTAGTCATCATACCTTTCACCACATTGCTCTTATCCAAGCATGGTAATTATTACTCTGACTGCCTGATCTCCAAGAAAATGTGGCTCCCATTTGAGAACTAGAAGGCTGACCTTTTGATAACAGAAGAAAGGGAAGTTGCTTGTGCCATTGCCAATAGGTACCATATGTAAAGAGAAGAAGGTGGGAAAACACCGCTATATATAAATTGTAGCAATATGTGAAGCATGGGAAAACCTTAAAACTCTCTTCATCAAGTGAGGTTGTCTGTGAACACAGTTGTGATCGGTTAGCACCAGACAACCACAAAAGGAAGGCGAGCATGTCCTATATATTCCCCTAAGATAATTATGTGTGCTACTTATTTCATTGACATTGCTGTCCTAAATTATCCTTGGCCCAATAACTGACTTTTACCTTTACTCGTTCAATAGGCCAGGGTTTCTTTTGTTGCAGCCAAAGCCAAGACATTGACCTTATGACTCATGAGAATCTTGGAATCCTTCAAGAATAGATCTGAGTACAGATAGATAGTCCTTGATTTATGAGATAAATAAACCCAGATTTCCATTGAAAGTCGCACCTGTGTGACTGAATTTACAGTCTTTTTTGTGGCAGTCATTAAATGAATGCTGCAATCATTAAGAGAGTTAATGAATTCATATGGTCATCTTTTGCAGGGAATTGGCCAAAAAGGCGAGTTTCTGGCAAAAAAGTCATAAAAAGTGTTACGTGATTGTGATGCTCCAACTGGCTGTAAAGATAAACCATGTGCCAAGCACCCAAAATGTGGGCTTGTGACCATGGGACGTTGCCACTGTTGGAACTATGGTACTGGAACCCATGAGTTCCTTTTGGGGATACGTCATAATTTCAACCTTTCTTCATCATTCAATAATATCTTGCAAGAAATGCTTCTGTATGTTGGCCCAGTGAGTTGCCTAGTACTAATATATAGATTATACACTGTTTATTTCTTCAGAGCCAATGAATTATGCTGCTTTTCAAAAACATCTCTTTTCTATAAGAAGCTCAGGACAACATCTACCAGTATAGTACTTCTTCATTTGATCATTGTGGCAGCTTTTCAAAGTGTTAGATTAAATGAAAGGCATCAGGTCAGACTCAACACCCTTCGGGGTGTGTGGGTGTGTTATGATTCAGTACAGTATGGGTTGAAATTTAATATAGTATTCACTGTAATGCATTATAGTATTTATATATTTAAAAAGATACACAGGTTCTCAGCCTCATTATGGTCACATTCGTATGAGTAATTAAATGCACATGACTATGTTCCGTTCGGTGTATGCCTCAGCAACATGAGATGCACAGACATTGCAGGACATCCTTTCTGCTTATACAAATCAATTCCATTTGACTTTTTGTTTGTTTCTCATCTAGAATTTCTGACTAAGGTTTTTTTTCCCCAAACACAACCAATTTAACTTTACGTTCTTACAGGACGTCTGATAGGAAGTAATAGGAGTACAGGTAGTCCTTGACTAGCGACCACAATTGAGCCCAAAATTTCTGTTGCGAAGCAAGACAATTGTTAAGTGAGTTTTGCCCCATTGTACAATCTTTCCACAGTTGTTAAGCGAATCACTGTAGTTATTAAGTTAGTAACACAGTTGCTTAGTGAATCTGGCTTCCCCATTGACTTTGCTTATCAGAAAGTTGCAAACGATGGCTCCATGATTCTGGAACACTGCAACTGTCATAAATACGAACCCAAGCATCTGAATTTTGATCACATGACCACGGGGATGCTACAATTTTTGTAAAAACACTTTTAGAGTGCTATTGTAGTTTTGAATGGTCACTAAACAAACTGTTGTAATTCGAGGGTTACCTCTAGAGTAGATACTTGTAGATGTATTTTTTTGCAAAATGGAAAATGTGCCACCTAAAGGCATAAAGTGGCACTGCAAGAAAGCAAGGCCCTCTCAAGTCAAATAATACTACCAGTAGTAGAGAATTAATTCTTCTCATTGATTCTCAAATCAAACAAGTTTATTCACACTTATAAAAAAACATTCAGGTGAATTGGTTTGGGTTTCAACTGGAGGCATCCATGATTGTTTCTGTGGAATAGAAATGTTACACCTGAATACTAAAAAAACCAGGGTGTTTTCAGTACAGAAACTGTCATGGGATGAAACAGTTTATGTAGTACATGGACAACATTCTTAATAGAATATGGTAATTTGATAAAGAACAATTACCTAGAGTGATGATGAGTTCCTTCTTTGCTGGAATTTGCCAATCAATAAAGTATGTATGTGCATATGTGTGTGTGTGTGTGTGTGTGTTTCCTTTAGCTATATAAGTCTCTTATATAGCTAAAGGAAAAACTATATAGCTATATAAGTCTCTCATGATGCAGCACAAAATTTGCTGGCTGCCAGAATGAAAAGAAGGAGAAAAGAAAACCCAGAAAGTAGTGAATGTGATTTCACTCAATTGTGGGTCCAGAAAAATCTTGGTTATGTAGGAAAAACCTGGCTTAAAGGAAAAACACACATAAAACCTATGAAAAGTAAGAAAATAGACATGTATGTATGTATGTATGTATGTATGTATGTATGTGTATATATATGTATATGTATATGTATATGTATATGTATATGTATATGTATATGTATATGTATACGTATACATATATTTATGTATGTATACAGATGTATGTACGTGTATATGTATATGTTATAGGTATGTATTGATGTCAGACATTTATGGGAATATATAATATGTAACCTTTGTCAACCTTTGTATAACCTTTTGTGGGGTTTTTTTTACCCTTTAGCTCACTTTTCTGACAGTTCAAGGTAGTTAAGGAAAATCTTAAAAGGTAAAAATACAACCATAAATGAAAAGCAAAGCAAGTATCAAGCAAAGCAAGTATAAAAATCACATTAAAAACTTGTTCTCCACATTAAAAACTTGTCTCTTCTATGGTACATATTCTTCCAAATCATAAAATGGATACCATGTGGAAATATAGGCAGTTTCAAATTGTTCATAATTGTTCTGGAGCTTCTATTTATCTTTATCCAACACACATTTCTAGTCAAACATTGGTCTATAGCTGCTCATCATTTTTATTTGTCAAAAATAATTTTCGGGGCTTAACAGCATTCATAAGGTAAGCCTTATGCTGGAGCCTGTGGTTTTCCTTTGCAGCATGCCATCTTTCAATTTCTTGTGTGTGTATATGAATGTATGTATATATAGAGTAAAATATCCTTGAATCCAGTAAGCATCAAGAGAGGAATCTCAAACCAGTGGACACACCCATGTAACTCTTCAGGATTTTAGTCATGCTTTGTATTTTGAGGATTGCAGATTGGCAGTGAACTCCATTCTGATAGTTGATTGTCTAGGGAAGCCTGCTGACAGATTAATTTTTTGTGTATAAGATATGTACGAACCCTGGTGGCACAGTGATTAGAATGCAGTATTGGAAGCCAACTCTCCTCACAGCCTGGAATTCAATCCTGATGGAGTTCAAGGTTGATTCAGCCTTCCGTATGAGGACCAAGATTGTTGGAGGTAATATGCTGAAGTTGTAAACCACTCAGAGAGTGCTGTAAAAGGCACTATAGGGTGGTATATAAATGTAAGTGCTATTGCTATATGTGCTGGGCTCAGTGGGAGATGCTTTTATACTAACATCACCTTCTAACTCATGTCTCCAGAAAAAAGTGAAATCAACATCTTAAATGTCCTTGGGAGCAATATGCCCTGCCTCATATTTTAGCTCTACCTAAGTAGTAATATATCTCATTGTTTTTCTAGTCTTTGATAAAGGGAGCATATAATCAAACTTCCATTCTTTAGATGCAATTGTAAAAAAAATACATTATGCATCCTGGAAAAAACAGAATCAAGAATCTTGAAAGTTAATTGGGTTATATATACATTGGCCAAAATGTGTGTAACAATATAATTAATGTGCTTCTACAGAACAATATTCTTAATTATCATGATAAACAGAAGTGAAATTAGTAATTTCACCTGTAATTACAGCAGAGACTTTAGAGATATTTTAAGAGAGGACATTCATTATTTGATCAGCAATTTTGACCTGTTCAGACATTTGTTAATTAAATATTTTCCTATGACATTTAGAACAAAACCAGTGCCTGCAATTACACCAGTTCGAAACTCCCCAGGCTCAAGGTCGACTCAGCCTTCCATCCTTTCTAAGGTGGGTAAATTGAGGATAAATTGGGGGCAATAAGCTGACTTTGTATAAATATACAAAAGTATGAAGGCTATTGCTTAACGCATTGTAAGCTGCTCTGAGTCTCCGGAGAAGGGCGGCATATAAATCAAATTTAAAAAAAAAAAAGGAAGAATAATGAATAGATAGTTACTGTATAACATGAAAGACCAGTTTTCACATAGTATCCAAGAAAATGTTTAGGTAAGAACTTTGCACTTCATGCATAGTTTAGTTTATTCTATTAGAGCTATGTTTTCAAATCTCAGCAACTTTAAGACTTGTGGACAAGATCATGTGAAGTACTAGAATGGTTATACAGACTTACTAAGTCCACACCTGGAATACCGCATCTAGTTTTGGTCAGCCCATTATATATAAAAGAAGTTGAGTCTTTGGAAAGAGTGCAGTTAAGAGAAACAAAAATGATTAGGGGCCTGGAGAAGTAATGGGTTTCAAATCCCTGTGTTACTGGTTCACTATCAGCAGCACACGGGCGCGCTTGCTTTGCTAGCATGCAGCACTTCTATGCATGCACAGAGTGTTTTTGATGACGTCTGAACAGGTGGGCAGAGCCTCCCACCACTGCCGCTACCGGTTTGCCTGAAGCAAGGCAAACCGGGAGCAACCCACCACTGATCTAGAAGCTAAAACGTACGAAGAATGGTTGAACTAGGAGTGACATGATAACAGTGTTACAATATTTGAGATGCTGCCACAAGAAGAGCTGGTCAATCTATTTTCCAAAGCATCTGAAGGCAAGATAAGAAATAATGGATGGAAATTAGTCAAGGAGAGATCCAACCTATAACTAATGAGAAATTTCCTGACAGAACAATCAACTAATGGAACTTCAGAAGTTGTGGGTGCTCCATCACTGGAGGCTTTTAAGAAGAAACTGGACAACTACTTGTCAAAAAAGGGTATAGAGTCTTCTACTTGAATAGGTAGTTGGACTAGAAAACCTACAAGGACTCCCTTCTAATTCTGTTACTTTGTTATTGACTTCAAGTCACAGAATTCCCCATTCTTAGCAGAATACTCTAATCCATCATTTACTATTTGGTTTTATGAATTGACTGTCCAGAGCAGCTTCCTGCAGCCAGCATGGCCATCACCAAAAATTGTGTAAGATGAAATATGCATATTTGAATGGTGCCCAAGTTGAAAATCTTGGAATAGAGACAGAACTTCAGAATTTCCATGTGAAGCAAGTGGTAGGAATTGTAAACTCATAGCTCCTTTATATGCAAGGAAAGGTCTGGGCATTAAGATGGGGGTTATGCTGAGAGACACAAATGTTAAACAGTAGATGGCTCTATTTCTTTACATACAGATCATCCCTGATTATCCCTGAGCCTCAGATAACTCAACAGGCTAGATAGCCTGTTATTAACACCCAGCTGTCTGCAATTGTGCAAGTTCGAGGCTCAAGGTTGACTCAGCCTTCCATCCTTTCTAAGGTAGGTAAATTGAGGACCCAGTTTGTGGGGGCAATAAGCTGACTTTGTATAAAAATATACAAGTGTATGAAGGCTATTGCTTAACGCATTGTAAGCCGCCCTGAGTCTCCGGAGAAGGGCGGCATATAAATCTAATTTTTTTAAAAAAGTGAAAACAGTTGTTTCCTTTCCTCCTTAATTCAAGAATTATGTGATAATATATTCTGTATTCTTCATCTCTGCTTCCTATATTACAGTAATAAAAGTGGATTTCTACTCGTCCTAATTCAGTACTCAACCACTATACCAGACAGTCTCTTTTTAGAATAATTTTAGCAAGTTAAATTTAAAAAAAAAAAAAAAATTAAATTTGATTTGCATGCCGCCCTTCTCCGAAGACTCAGGGCGGCTTACAATGCGTTAAGCAATAGCTTTCATACTTTTGTATATTTATACAAAGTCAGCTTATTGCCCCCACAAACTGGGTCCTCAATTTACCTACCTTAGAAAGGATGGAAGGCTTGAGCCTGGGGAGATTTGAACTGGTGTAATTGCAGACAGCTGGATGTTAATCAGGTTTTCTGCAGATGCTTCAGAAAAAAAAGTTGTTTGCTAAGCTTTCTCAGTGCAGTCATTCAGAAGAGAGAAAATTGCCTTGTAGAATTTTTAGTCTATATAAGATCTGAACTCAGGAGGATTGATTTGAGGTTTCCTGCAAGATATTGATCAGTTCATTCTTGGAGGTGCTGTCCTTTCCATTTTGTTTGGTTCTTGCCTGTTAATGACTGGTATTTTAATTTAAGCACCTAGTAGATGGTAGATAGTATCCAGCTCAATGAATCTCTTAGTAGCCCACTTGCTTGAGTAGCAGACTTCTAGGAAATCTCGGGGGAGAGGATTTTTTGGTTTATAGGGTCTATTTCAGTCTTCTAATCAACTGTATGATTATTTTTAACACTATGGTGGCAGTTAGATATTTACAATCCTGATTCTTTATTGCAGTTTTGTGTTTCATAATTCTTTGATGTGATGTATCCTATTTATCTAATATAATATGGTTTGCAACTTTGCATATGATTTTGTTTCCATGGTGGAGTGTGCAGACTTTAGGATTATACAATTTCTTCCTATTGCAGTTTTTTTCATAGTGCACCCTAGAGCCCAAGAAGAACCCAATCACAAGGCATGAATTATGGGATTATAACATCACACAAAATGCAAACTTCCTTGAAAACCAAAAAATATCACGATCAATTAATTTAACAGGATTGTGTTCTTAGTTATCTATCCATCTGTCTCACAGCAGTGTAAAATAATGATGATAAGAAGTAAATTCATACAACATTTACTAAAACATTCCCCTTGAAAATTGCTTAGAACTGTTAAACCATCAACCATGAACGAAGTTTTCAATTAACTTGTTCAAAAACTTTGTGATATCAGCTGGAAAAAAATTTCAGTGGCTTCAATCAACCCTGCCCTTCTTAATTAGTAAGAATAAACCTATTGGTGTAGCAAATTCATAAAAACACCTAGAAGTAACAAACACATTTGTTTGCCTTAGTAGACTACAAAAAACACATAAGGACTGTATTATAACAGCAATAGTTAAGTGTCAGTTACTGTATCTAATAAATCACATGCTTGCTTTAGTTAGAACAAACATAGAAATATATTCAAACAGATGCAAAATAAATACCAAGAAGACAGTAGTACAGGATGGTACATAGACTATGTTTTGCAGTTGTTCTTACTTCCTAGTATATAGGCTAAGATTAACCCTCTTAAATGTTTAGAAAAGAATGCAGGGACAGGTACAGTTGCAGGTTTTCCCAATTAATATTATTACAACATAATTAAGAGCATAGGTTCAGAAGTGGACTACAGTAGGGAACCTTTTCTTCCCTTGATGGGGAAAAACTGGAAGCTAATTATTTATCTGAAAAGAATTATTGAAAACAATGTATTAAGATACACAAGTCCAAAGAAAATCAGGCATTATGATAAATGCAAGTATTGTCCAAAGTAAATCTAAAAGCCATTATGACATGACACTTTGTCCCTTTTTAGGTCTGCAAAAATCTAGACAATTACTAAATGGCATTAGAGAGAAAGAGAACACTCTTGGCTGCTATGTCATAGTTCATTGAATCTTGGCAGCCATAGCCTGGAGGGGGGGGGGGGGTTCTGACAAAAGGTTGAGAATAATTCAGCCAAAGCGAAGGGCCTTTTAGTTCCATAGCTTTCGGAGGAGTTAAGAATACGTACAATTGATCCTTATGAAAATCTGTTTAGCCAAAGAAGTACTTACTATTTCTAGAGTAAGTTCAAAATTGTGAACAGCATAAACTGTATAGTTGTGTAAGATATAGACTAATGAAGCAGGTAAATAATTTATATGATATATGAAGGAAGGTGGCCTTTTATTACTAGCTGTAATGAATTTTTAATTCATAAAAATTAAGTGTTTTGTTTGCCTGTACATGTTTTATACACATACACACATGAATAGTTTATCCCATCATATTAACTGTTACTTACATGAGCTAAAATATATGTTTTCACTACAATTTGTTTCTTTCTTTTAAAATGGCAGAAGTGTTAAATATCAATTATGCCATCACTGTTTGAGAGGATCAAAGCAAACTGATTTTCTTCAGACAGGGTCTATGAATGTTTTGTTTAATTGTTCACAGTCACATTCTTTTAAGACAATTTCCTTGGTCGCCTGCATGGTAGACTTCATTTTTGAAAAGAGAATTTGGTTGCTATACTCTTGACTTAAAGATGACACTTAGTTCCTGTATTTGGATTTGCATTTTTTATGTATTCACATTATAGACATACTTGTGAGTAACTGGGTCCATGGTGCTCCAAAGTTACTTCATTCTCTCTTTGCTCCATAATTAACTCCTGAGATCTGATCACAATGTGCATTTAAAATTTCCACAAATGCTATAGTAATTTTCTCAATTTCTTCAAATTTCTGCAAAGTGAAACTCCACATCAAGCACATTTGATATTATTGGGCTTACCATTTTCAGAAGTGTTATGGATAATGGTCTTAACTCGGATGATATATGAAATTACAAAGCTAAAACACATATGCAAATATTAGATTCATAGAAGACATCAAACACAATATTTCCCAACATAGTAAAATAACAAATCTTCTGTCCAGATTTTATTGTGCCATTCTATAAAATAAATTTACACTGTATTTTTTACAAGATTTTCATTATTTGTTCTTTTGAAATTAATATAGAAATCCTGCATACGTTCTACAACATAATTTAATTTACAACTGTATGTTCATAATTTTACTACATAAAGTTCATAATTTACAACTGCATAAGTTTTACAATATAATATAATTTAATTTAATGATGATTTTTCATTAAAAGTTTTGGTTTTTTATATTCACAATATTGCTTCTACATTTTATTTAGTGTGACATTGGCAAGATTTCCCGGTCTATATAGTTTGCTCCAAAGTCCCAAGTCATTTTTCCATTTTATTAGAAGATATAAAGTTCAAATTAGAAGGATCACTAATATTTAGCCAGGAGAGGCAGTTTAGTTTTGTTGCAGCAAAGTTAGATTCTGCTGAAATATAATAAGGTTAAAAAGATACTACCGGTACCTCTTCATTCCACAATCATCAACAGGTTGTCCTTGTTTAACAACCAACTCATTTCATGACTATTTGCAGTTATAATAGTGTTGAAATAGTAACTTTGTGGACAGTTGTTGCATTTATGACCTTTGCAGGTCTATAAAGGAAAGGAAAGCTGAAATAAGATCATAAAAATAGTCATAGTTTTCACTTAGCGATCACTTTGCTATTGACCGAGTTTCCAGTCCAAATTGTGGTCACTAAACAGGACCTTCCTGTCATCTTACATTCAGTTTCCAAAAGTAAACATGCAGATGCCTGCAGAAAACTTACCAGGATAGCAAAGTCGCAATGACATTTTTTTCAGGGTTGAGGAATTTAGAGAATCTGCTTCAGTACACAGAGACTCCATTTAGCAATTTTGGCCAAAGGTAGTTGATAATTTGTAATGCTCTTCCCCCCCCCCCCCTCAGAAATAGGTCTTTCTTTCTTTCCCACTCCCATAAATACAATTCATATATTTTTAATCCACGTTTTTTAATTTCCAAGAATTAAAAAAAACCATCAGTTTTGTGGGATCATGAAAATTGGCACTTTTATCACAACATAAAGTTGGATTGTGGAAAGAAAAATGAGTCAGGGAAGTTACTGATAACAGAAATTATGAATGGGATATGATGTACTTTGAGGGATGACTGTTTTTATCAAAAGAAGGGGAAATGACTCTGTATAAGTGTGTGCTTCTGCTCACTTTGTTATGTGGAAGTTATCCCTGAGTGTTCTAGGAGAAATCTAAAAGTAAATTGGATGCATTGAATCGGTAAGATTAAAAAGAAAATGGGGTAAAACAAGATCAATAATCAAGAGGTGCTGAATGAGTGTGGAATACAGTTATCAATACAAAAGTATGTTGAGGTGATTTGGTCATACAGACAAAAGATACAATGATCGAATTCTAAAATAAATATATAAAGAAAAAATGAATGGGTCAGAAGGAAGGAGAAGAATGAGAAGGCAATGGTTGGATGGAGATAATGACATATTGAAAAAGAGAGAGGTGAAAAGTGTTTTTAATGAATTTTGGAACCTTATATGCCTTAAAGAGAAATGATGGCAGAAACTGGACAAGCTTCCATCAATGGAATATGAATCTGAAGTTATTTCAGTTGTCAAGCTTAATTGTATCAATTGCCCGAATGATCAGTGGCTTAAAAGATAATGGTATGGTTTCTTCACTGTAACTTTCTGCTGTGTATTTTTCTAATGTAGCTTCGGCCTCATCCATTGCTGCAGCCCCAATTTCTTTAGATTCTCCATATTTCAGCCCAGATAAGTAATTTGTAGCTGGTATTTGGTATTTGCTAGAGGAATGCTGTGTGTTCTTCTGTTTGGGTGGGTGGGTTTTGTTTGATATGCCTACTTTAGGGTCTTCAGTATGCTCACAGCTTGTTTTTTCCTTTGACGAAGTTTTATCATGACTCAATGTTGGATGTCTGTATTTGTCAAAGTTCTTGAAGGAAACCTTTTTTCCACGATCATTCTGCTCATGTGTTTCTGGACTGGAGGGCAGACATGATTTCTCCGATTGTTGATGTTTATACTTTTCAACTCCTATGTTAGATTTTGATCTGATATAATCTTTGGGGATTTGTATTTGCTGCAGTTCTTTCCCTCCTGCTACATTATCATCCTGCTGTTTATTCAGTGATGTCACATCTGATGAGAGTAGCTGATATTTCTTAGAATCTTGCTCATGCTTTTTGTCCTTAGCAATCAAGTGAGAGCCTCTAGGGTCATTTAAGGATGGCTTCTGTGTAATTGCAGCTGCCATATTTTTGGGGTCTGTGTTTAATTCTTTTGGTGACAATGATGTTTCATTTTTCTTAAAGGGATTCAGAATGGTCTCATCTGTTGCACTGTTCTTTTGGGTTTTCAAGCATTTGTGTTTGAAGGATAATTGGTTTGGGTTTGAATTACTACTATTATCTCTCATCTTTTCTTGATTACTTCCAGGCTTCATTTTGTTACCAGATAATGATATTTTCTCATTCTGAAGATTGTCCTGAGCATTACTTCCCCTTGTATTATCATCTTTCATTGATTTCTTGAGTAAAGGGAGCTTGGGTGTTACAGAGCTTTTATTTTGTGTTGTAACACCTTCCTCTTTTACTGTTTGCCTTGGTGGCATTTGGCATTCTGAATGTTTGACCATAATAGGCATAGAACTGTTGTCCTGTACTGTAATGCCTTCCTGTTTTGCTGGTTCCCTTGGTGGAATTTGGTATTTTGAGTGTTTGACTATCGAAGGTACAATAGTGTCATCTTGTGCTGTAACATCTTCATGGTTCAGTGGTTCCCTTTGTGGTGTTGGGTGTTTTGAAGTGGGGAGTATGGAGAGTACTATTCCTTTGTCACTGGGCTTAGATTTAAGTGGAGTTGACTGCTGAGTCTGAGAAACATTTGTTTCTGTTATACCACTACTATTCTTCGTAAACTCATTTTTTCTTAATTTCTGGGGAGTTTTGGAAGTATATGCCATTTTTGGTGCAGGATTTTTATCTTCTGTCTTATTCTTCTCTTCTTCCCTTTTGATGACTGATAAAGAACTCAAATGTGGTACTGTTTCGGGTAAAATCTTGTTCTCTGCATCTTTGGTTCCTAAATACATTACTTCATTTTGAGAAGGGAAATAGCTCTTCTCAAACTTTTCCTCTGGCATTGTTTTCATCTTTTGTTGCTTTCTAATGTTATTTCCCAAGGACATCGGTTGTGTTTCTTCATTGTGCTTGAGATGTGCAGGAGTATTTTCAGGCCTCCTAAGCTTCCTTTTTGAAGACAGTTGATGCTTCCCACTCTGATGACCAGTATCTTTGTCTTCTGCAACATTTTTTTCACTGTGTATTAAATCATTGCTCAAATTGTGCATTATTGTATCATCTGGCTTGGGTGTGTTCTTGGGCTTTAGAGAGTCACTAGGAAAAATGCTGGGGCATTTCTTAGGATGAGAACAAGATGTAATATCATTTTCATTCTTTGGTAATGAGGATGCGGCCGGCATTGAAAAGTTCCCCATTTTGCATAAAGGACTGTTGACTTCAGCAATATTGAGTGCTGCTTTTGCTGAATCTTCTAATGAAGATAAATGATATTTTTCAGAAGCAGCCCCAGGACTATCCATTACATTGTGGCTTTCATGGCGAAGCAGTTCTTTTGCGAGGCTTTGAGAGCTATGCCAGTCACTCAAGATCACCCTTTCCTTGTTAGTGTTGTTTTCTGAATGTGTATTTTCATCGACTGAGCTGGGTTTGGCTTTGCTATTTTCTATTGCTATGATAGATCTGGATTTCTTCATAGTATTGGGCAAGGAAGAATAATGTTTTTCAAATTCATTGCAAATATCATTTCCTTTTACAGTATTATCTCTGTCCTTTGAAGTGAGGGCTTGATCTGAGTTATTTGAAAAGTTTGGCCTACTGTTATCCTGGTAATTTTGTTGGCTCATAGGCTGCAGGGGCAAATTCTTACTTTCTAGCTGGCAATCAGACAAGTTTTGATCTCCTTGCTGTGCTTTATGATCATTATTTGTCATACATTTTGGAAATAGTTCTTTATCAGGCAGTTTTTCTCCATCCTGAATTCCATCAGAAAATCTGCTTCCAAAATCTTTTTTATTCTTCCAACCGAGAGACATTTTGTCTACAACTGCAGGTTCAACACTTGATTGTTGGTTTTTGATTGAGGGCTCGGTGTTACATGATGCCTGAGTTACAGGAGAGTGAAATGGTAGAGTATTTTCCAACACTTTCTGTTTAGAGAAACATTTTTGGCTGGCAAAGGGAGGAGGATCTTTTACAGATGCTGTTAATTCTATTTCTGTCTCTTTTGACCTACACAAGCCTTCTGGCATGGCAGAAATCTCATCTTCTTTAGTTTCCTGGTGGCCGAGTGCACCGATTTCTTTAGTAGGGTAGGTGATATTGGAGCAAAGAGTAGAAGAGTTTTCATTCTTAGCAGTTTGTGTTGCATCTTTGTTTGCAGAGCTCGAGAACATGCTATCTTTAGGTGATGAGGGTTTCTGGTTTTGGTCTAAAGGTAAAGTAAGCCTATGGCCAACAAGGGATACCTCTTCCATCGAAAGTGGAATGTTGCCTGTGTTAGGAACTGGGCTTTCAGAAGCTTCAGCCACATCTATTTTGTCTGCAGCCATCATAGTCATTTCATTAACTTTCCTTTGCAACTGTCTTTTCTGTTTCTTGTGTTCCAATATCCCATTTTCACCAGATTGAACGCTATTTTCTGAATCTTTTATTTTTTCCCCTGGGACATTATTGTCAGAAAGCTGAATGGTACGTTTGGTATTTGTTGCCCAACTGCAAGGATGATTAATTTCAACAGCAACATGAAATTTAGGTATAGGGACAGTTGTACAAACCAAAAGTTGTGGCTTATTGCTGTTGATATTTGTTGCTACTCTCAAATTATCCTTTAGTATTTTAGTTTCTGCTTTGCAAATAACTTTTTGCTGCAGAGGCTTTATGTCCTTTTTTGTCTTTTGTCTCCCCCTTGCATTGGGGGTAGCTATTCTCACATCAATAGCTGAACAAACATTACTGGTTTGCTCAAACTTTTCTTTCATTTTGGAGAAGACTGAATTTTTATTGATTATTTTCGGTAGGTTCTTTTTCAGATCTGACTGCTTCTCCTTAGTTTCTTTTTCCTCAGCAGCTATAAATTTCTTCAGAACATTTTTTACAGTATTCTTCCCACATAAGCTAATCCATTTGGTTTTTTCTTGACTTATTATTGTCTTTGGATTTTCTTCACCAGTTATTGAATTCCTGTCAAATTTGCTTATGATGGAATTTAGCCCATTTTTAGGGGGAGAATACTTTTCTTTAATAATCAACTTGCCCACCTCTCTTGGCTTCTTTCGGAAGGGTTCACGATGGTTGTTCATGAATCTTGATTGAAGAAGTTGAAATTTTGTAGGGCGAATGCCATTGTTTGTGCTTTGGCGTTCAGGCTTTGAGCTCATTTTTTTTCCTAAGCTTTCTAACCACTTGACTTTTTTGTTTTCAACTGGAAGGCTGTTAGAAACGAGGTCTGTGAGGTAAACCAACAGGCTGCTGAGAACAGCAAAAGCACCTAATTTGCTTGACATCTTATTGAGTTTCTTCTTCAGTGCCATGGGATCAATCTGCGCCTTATTGCTGCTTACCTTCATACCTTTACTTTTGCTGCACAGAAGAAAATGAATGCTTTGGAAAGAGGAACCATAAAGATGCATTGTACATTACATTGTATACTAAAGTTGCTCTTAAAACTACAAACATTGTACGTCTAATGTACACATTTATATAAAATACATTACCTTAGTCAAGACTATCATCAGCCTGTGATTATGGGTACCTATCTATGACTAGCTATTGTCAACTATTGTATTATCTGATATAAGCAGTAATATATTTCATTAACTTTGAAAAAAACTTGCATACTTGTTTCTTTCAGCCAACAGCTAAATAAAAGATATCACAAAAATATTACTAAGTAGTACTGAATATTGTACATTTTTAAGGAACTAAAAATATAATGCTGGCAAGTTTGCTCAATTTTTATAAAAAACTATTTCTGCAGTGTTCCATGTTTCACAAAGTATAAAATATAGGAGCTACAGTTTTGATAAATTTAGGTCCAAAGCCCAATTAGTTAAATTAAAACACAATTTCCAATTTTGTGGAAAATGGATTCTTAAAATATCTTTTATGAAAGTATTACTTCCACTTGAAAACCATTTCTGGACTTTGTGCTTGAGGTGGAAAAAAATGGAACTTTGATTTGAGGTTTTGCTGATTAGATAGGTTTGTTGTTATAGAAATGGCTAGTATATAGTATCATGCAAAAGTAAAAAGTTGAAGCTATTACCATATTCTATTACACTAAAATGAGTTGGAAGACAATACTTTTTAAATTTCCTTTTTACCCAATACTTTTTCCTTTTTCCTCCCCTACTTTCCCATTATTTTCATTTTTCTTTGTAATTTATATTTTGATTTTATATTGTATATTTTGATAAACTAAAAATTTAAAAACATTTCCCCTATAAAATTACAATGGCAAAGATAAAAGCTTTCTGTATGCAAAGCTATTTAGGATAAGATAAACTGGCCTCTGTATCATTTCAGTCATTAACATCGTTGTAAGAAGACTTTTGTTTGAAGAATTAGAATAGTGGCAGCTGCGGATTTAGGAAGTGCTTTAACCTGAGAGGATCTGTTACTATATAAAATAGTGAACTCAGTGTGAAAGCCAGAGTGACATCAATGGCAGTAGACTATTGCTTGGAACTGGGTGGGTGGGAAAATACACAGTGGTTTCAGCTTTTTAGTACCATAAAAATATTAGTTGGGTTAATTCATCAAGTAGTGAAATAGTACGTGAATGAGATTCATCTAACAGAATAAAACAGGATTAAGTTTTTATACCTCTTCATACAGTATATAAGCAGAAGCAGGACAACAATTGTTTTGGGATGAAATCCTGATAAGGTCAAGGACAAAGGAAATGATTGATTCCAATAACACAGGATTTCATCCTTAATACCACATAACAAGAACATGGCCAATCATATAACACATGTCTGATTCCAAGAAGCAATATGAGCTGGTGCTCCTATTAATTCTGCCATCCAGATTATTGTAAACACAGGCAACTATTTATTCCTTGTTCAGTAATAGTCACACATGATGACAAAAATATTTCTAGCTTTTATGTTCTGCAAACAGGACCAGGGCCAGATTTGGGAGGGGGGGGCACAAACTGTTTTAACAACATTTGTTGTAATCTCAGTTTCTCATAATCTGAAATTTAGATGGCTCCTAAAACAATCACAACTTTATTCTGATGGCTATGCCTCCCCCCCCCACTAAATATTCTTCCTGTTTCTGAAAATTAAAATGGCAGAATCAAGTATGCAGTGCTTCAATGCTGAACATACTGTAGGAACATTATTAGACTGAAACAATATTCTCATCATCACAGGTTCCTTTTATATAAAACTTAACTCTATTAAACAAAGACAACAGAGCAGGGGAAAAAAATAAGTTTGTTCATTGACCATCACTGAATGAAATAAGCAATTCAAAGCCAGTATTTGGTCAAATTATTATATCTTCCCGAAGAGAAAGTTTTCCTCCTACTCTTCACCTCTCCCCAGCACACACATGCACAACATTACACCTGTGACAACACTTTTATTATTAAAAGCAAGTTGTGCTAAGTCGTCTCCATGATAAATACATGGCAGAGGAAGGTATTGCTTTGAGGATTGTAACTCACATTTACTGAATCTGATCTCAGCATCAGAAACCTGTCCCTAGTTCTTTCCATTATGGAAACATGAGGTCAAGATGATTAAACTTCTTGATGAACATATCTTTTATTTTATGTACACTGAGATCATATGCACCAAGACAAATTCCTTGTGTGTTCAATCACACTTGGCCAATTAAAATTCTATTCTATTCTATTACAAGCATTTCAGATGTTTTTAAGCTTTGCTGCTTAACAAATGGGAACCTGTCATGACAAAAACTGTCCTCATTTCAGTTGCATCTGGGATTGTGAAATATTTACAGTATATACATATCAGAAATGAAATCTACTTATGTTCCCTACTAGTTTGGAAGTGCGTGTGCGACATTGTCACATCTAATTTTTGACCCTCCATGCATGTGCAAAGCCTTCTGTGCATTCGCAGAGGGTCAAAAATGGGTTACTTCCTTGTTAAAACCAGGAAGTAATGATGTCCGGGTGGGTGGACAGAGCCTCGCGCTGTCGCTGCTACCAGGTCACTGTACCATGCACTGCCGGCACTACCGGTTCATGCGAGCCAGACAGAACTGGAAGGATTTCATCACTGATACATATCCCATCTTGACTATTCTATTAGCTAACCAACATGTTATTCTCTGATACAGAAGGTAATTCTAAAAGCTTTGTAGTTGATGCTGGTTTCGCAACTGTACTTATTCAGGCAATCTAAATATCCAGAGCCAAATCCATACAGTGCACTTCTATATTATCTCTGTAATGTGGGAAAATGTTCTGTGGTATTATGGGTAAAGCAAAAATACTCCATTAATGTTAATTGTGTTTCTAATGCTTAAGGGCATAAAAAGCAGCTTAGTTTTATGAACCTGTTATGTAAGATAATTGCATTTTTATTATTTATTAATATTATATATTACCTTGGACTGTTGTATTTTTCCAGGTGATCTATATCAAGCAGGAAATTAATTATAATAAATATTATTTCAAATCCCAGGATAGGAATTATCCCACATAGGAAATTTTGGCAATAGTTCTTTCTCTGCAGCAACCTCCTGGAACCCATGACTAGGAAGTGGGTTAAGCAGGCAGCATGCTGGCTTGTTCCTACAACATATTTATCTGCATGTTACAATATGGGATTTTTCTAAAACATAGGAAATGTAGTATATAGTATTCAATTATTTACTCTAACTCCTTTAATAAAGAAGCAAGATACTTCTAACAGGAACCTTAGAAGGATGTAGGACAAGGATAGGTAATCTCCTCCTTTCCAGATATTGTATATTTCAATGTTTCTCAACCTTGGTGACTTTAAGCTGTGTGGGCTTCAAATCCCAGAATTCCCCAGCCAGCAAGGTAGTCAAAGTTGAGAAACACCGGACCCTGGGTTTCAATACCCTTCAGTCAACCAGCATCATCAGTAGGAAAGGGGTTGTGAGAACTAAACACTTAACATGTGTACAAAACACTTTGTTTGTAGGTACACATTTCCCTAATTCAGAGGTTGATTCACAAATACTTTCACCTTCTTCTTACAGTGGAGGTGTCAAAGAATCATGAAATGTAGCATATCTAAGCTGAAACTCAAGTTTTTGTTACCATTAATGACGTAGCAAATTAATATAATATTTTACCTAGTCAGTGCTAAATTAGTACCTGGTCAAAACATAAGGTTATAGTTTTATTTCAATGACTATTTTCTTCATATGAGCAGTTTTCAACCACTAAGAATAGCTTGTAGATGCTATATGCCTGGATAGGCATTCTTTGAAAAGTACAGGAAACTATACTATAGGGCGGAAATTAGGAATGGCTGTTTTAGGGCAGTATTAGTTATTTTAGTTATCCAATAAAGGACTGTGTAAACCAGTCCTAAGTTAATTGATGAAAGAGCAGCAGTGTCCATGGAATGGGAAGAGTCCAAATCTGCATGATGGGAATGAGATCATGATTAAGAATCCCACCCTTTTCTACATGTGACATTGATGCATGTATCAAAGTGGTTGGGCTTCAATCATGCAGATTTTGACACAGATGCCAAGAGAAAAACCAGGCCTCATTGGTATTTCTACCTAACTCCTTTGCCTCCTTGACTTTTATCATCTTTCTTCATAATATGTACAGGAAGGAAGATGTTTAAAGGGAAAGAAAAAAAGAGTGAATAGAACTGGGAAAAATGGGTGACTTTCCTTACTAGCCTCCAGTCCATTGATTCAGAATTGTTGGAGTAGAATTGATCATTCTTCCTTTACTCACACTTAGTCGTACTTAAATCCTATGGAAATAAGTGAAAATTAAGTAAGCCTTTCATCTTAATTTTAGTGAGACCAAGGTGTTCTCCTCTTGAAATCCTGCATGTATCTACTTGGATGTAAATCATAGCAATTTCAATTTATTCCCAGGTAAATATGCATGGACCTGAATCCTGACCAAATATATAAGTGGAAGGAATCAAAACTGAGGAAATTTCTGCCTACAAATAAATTACTTTAACCTTGACCTCTAGTGACATTTGCAAGCAAAAATTCCAGTGACAACATATGGAAACATGCAATAAGCAAAAGTGCAAAAATAAAGAACAATGCTTATGAAGAGGCATAATATTCATTTATTTACAAGAATTTTAGCCACCCAAATAATTACAAATTTTGTCTTTTAAAAAAACAGCATCAAAAAATCTGAAAGGAACCATTGTAGTTTTTTTGGGGTGGGGGGTTACATTGATTTGAATGATTTGGGTAATTATTTTCTGCCTTTTCTTGGATCGCTTCCTGGTGTTAGCTCTCCTTTAAAGGAATGGTGCTGTAAGTCTGACAAAAAAGTCATATTAAAAGGAAGTGACAGGAGTGTGGATTAAGAATTTCAGGGAAAATGAGTGCTCTGAAAAAGTAGCTATCCTCTTTTAGAAGGGTGATGAAAGCAGTCTCCAGTGTGTAGATAGCATTAGATTTTTATATGCAATGATAGCATAAGTGAAAATGAGCACACAGATGACAGGATGACATTATTAACAAGGTGAAGCAGAAATTCATGTCATATAAATATTTTTTTAGAGGACTTACTTTTTAAAAGGGATGCCAAAATTCTACCTTTGAAGAAATTTTCTTCAAAAATTTCTGGATAATTGTGGATAATTTTTAAAGGTATTCTAAAACATTGACTGCCAACAGTGCTTAAAAACTTCTAGGCAACAATCCCTAATATCCTGGGGGAAGATGAGCACATTGTTATTACTGAATAGTCTAAACTTAAACAAAAGGGGGCATCTAATTTTTTTTTCTCTCCTGCACATTTGTTTTCAAAAGTGATTACCGGTTTATTAAAACATAAAAAAATTAAAAGTATCTTTACTTTTCCTCTGAAGATCGTTGGAAAATAGTTTCCCCCAAGTATTCGAACCTCTCCCTTTGCTCAAGTTCCTGGTATAAGCCTTTAGGAACCTTGTTGAGGCCATAGAGTAGCCCATACAAGCAGCCAGCAATCGATCCTGTAGCTGCACTCTCACCTAGAAATCAAAAGCACAAATGAGAAGTTAGCTCCGTTCAGGAATTTTAACCATGGAGTGAAAGATAGACTATTGCCAAACAATGATTAAGAATGTATTTCTGACAGGTTTCTGGGTCTCTTTACGAATTGAATTTCTAAAATTTCCCCAGCATCTCCATCCTCAATTTTCATCAGCATGAACTGTTAAAAAAATCACATCGCAGAAGTTAAAATGACAACTTTGTGCCCCACTGCTGTAATGTTACAAGTTAATTGATGCATTTATTAATCATCTTTGAATGATTTATAAATCATTATAAATCTCTCATCCAAAATAAGAATTCTTTCTTTCTCTTCATATACAATCCTTCAATCAGCTGCATAGAAATCCATTGGATAGTCTATGTCAGTGATGGCTAACCTTTTTGCCATCGCGTGCCAGGAATGGGGTGGTGGTCATGCACGCGGTGCCCACACCCATAATTCTATGTGCCCTGCCCTCGCGCATGCACACATGACCTCCCCACGCTCCTGGCACATGATGGCATGGTAGGCCCGTTTTTTGCTCAGTGAGACTGGAAGTCGGCAAGTGGGCTGTTTCTGGCCTCCGGGGGCGGGGGAGCCATTTTCACCCTCCCGAGACTCCTAGAAAGGTTCTGGAGACTGCGGAGAGAGAAAAACAGGCCTTCCCCACCACCACCCCAAGGTCTTCCGGAGACAGGAAACAGACTGTTTCCCTACTTCTGGTGGGCCCAGAAGGCCCGAAAATCAGCTGGTGCTGAGCTCTGGTGCCCACCGATATGGCTATGCCCGCCACCTTTGGCACATTTGGTTCACCATCACAGGTCTATGTTACTATCACAAACTATTCCTCATTAGTATCAGTTGACATTTCAACTTATAATGGTATGTTTGAAATGATACATTTCAACTGTACCAAAATAGCATAGGGAAAAGCATTATATCACTGTAAGTTATTAGGTAGGAGGTGACCTAAGATGCATGTATATTTTTGAACTTTAATAGAAGGGACTCCTTAAAGGGCTGTCACTGATACCCACTTTATCTAAAGTTATCCTGCTTTCTGCAATGGAAAGTGAGTCCTGCAGTGAAAATGTGTGAACTGACAATGGTTGAGCAATTAGAACTTTCAATGACACACTGGCCAGACTGGCAGGAGTTATGTGACTTGGAGACCAATGCCTCTCGAAAACTTTTGGTTGATGAAAACTGCTGTGAACATGTTGCATTTTAATTTCTATAAGGATTGAATTATATAATTTCTATAAGGATTGAATTATATACAAAAAGCAGTATTTTACTCACCTCCATGGAACATTGAACGGTTACAAAGTTCTGTCCAGTCACCACCACATCCTAAGAGAGCATCATATGCAATCATGGGAGCATCATGACCTCGCCTTCCACCACGACCTTCAGAACTCCATCTCCGGTAAGTCTAAATGGATAACTAACAACTTTGACTGTGTGAATTTGATGAAATGCAAACCAGAACATGCATATATAAACCCCTCCGTTTGCATGTTTTAAAAACATAGATTGATTAAAAAAGATTAAACTATGGTTTATGCTTTCAAGTTCCTTGATTTATTTGCTTTTAATGCTTTGAGTAATATCTATCCATCGATCACTGATTCGCTATACATCAACAATCAACTTTTTTGTCAACTATTATTGTTTCTATCACTATTTCTCTTATAAATGACCAACTTAAACTTTATTCTGTAAAATATTCTATTTTTTGAGACACAACTTCTATTGTTTGGTTTTGTAATTACAGCATAGGATCCATTTTACCATCTAGCAGATGGTACAGGATAATAAAAACAAGGACAAATAGGCTGAAAAACAGCTTCTATCCCAGGGCAATAACCAAATTGAATTCTATGGTATAGTGCAATATTGGGTTTTAAATTTCAATTATATAGAATGTAAGGATGTATGTTTGTGTTTTTATTTTTATAGTTATAATGTACACTGAAGACGGCATTTAATTTTATTGTACCATGTGCAATGACAATCAACTAATAACTAATAAAAACTAATTTTTAATAAGAAAAGTATCAGTTCCTCCTCTCCCCAGACACACAGAGTTTAAACAGCTGTTTCTTGAAAAAATTACCTTTTCTCTTTCCTCAGCATCATAATTGTCAGGAAATTGGGGTTTATTCTGGTTTTCTTCATTGATCTCTCTCTCCTCCAAATAAAATTGCCATTTTGCTTCAAAGTAAAACCAGTGTTCCTGATATTCTGAATGGAAAATAAGGACATAATTATAACACATTTAATCTTGAAAAATTATTCCAATCAAGCATAGTCAAATTAGGCTGTTATAATACTGTTTATCATTAATAATAACCAATGTGCTGTATTGGTTATTGTAGAGAATAGGTTTGGAAGATTTTTACTTCCATAAAGGTAAAGAATTAGAATCAGCTAACACAAAATAGAGACTCCATTTAGTGTAGTGGTTAAAGCATCAGGTTAGAAGCCAAGAGACGGTGAGTTCTATTTTAGCCACAGAGCCAGCTTGAGTTAGTCATTTTTTTTCAACCCTAGGAAGGATGAATGGCAAACCATTTCTGAAAATCCCTTTCCAAGAAAACTGTAGGAGCTTGTCCAGAGAATCAGACATGATTGAACTGAAGAAAATAAACACAAAATATGAAATAAGCAGAATAGATCTGTTCTTCTGCACCATGAGTTTATGTGTGAATTTAGACTTGAGCCTGGAAATCTTTTAAGATGTTTTCTTACTGCTTAATGCATTTATGGAAGCCAAGTTTTGTTAGCAATCTGGCTGCAATAGGATTTATATTAGTTTCATTTTTAGGCCATTTTTAAGGGCTTTCTTTAATGCAATATGCTATAGTAACATAGCCAACTAAATAACTAAATGTGGTAACATAGTCACCAAAGATAACTAAAACCCAATCAGCTTTTGATACACAATCCGAACCCTGTAACATTTTTATTAATATAATTGAATTTCACATTTGAGCTCTATACTCAAATATTATGCAGGTGTTGTATGAATCCATGTGAAAGATACAAACTTTATTTTAGGGTAATTCTTTCCCCCCCCCTCAAGAAATAATTTTTGAGGAGACAAAAGGGTCCACTCACTATTATTTTTGAAATGTGCCCTGCTATTCTCTCTTAAATGTACTTCCTGGCACCATGTTGGAAAGAACATTTCTAAACATATTTTACGGTAGAGCTCCTTCTGTGTAGGAAATTGCCTTTGATTTCAGGGGGAAAAGTAATTTGTGAAATAGCTGCAGTGTATCAGCAATCTAAATAGTATTTATTTTCCTCATTATGTTTAGCTTAGTGCTACCATGTACAGCCATTTAGAGCTGTTGAGTAGGAAAGAAAGAAAGAAAGAAACTTTTATCATTGTTTAGCCAGCCAAATCTCTTGAAAAACAGGGTTCAGTTGTGTTTCAAGCAGGGATCTATTTTTTCAACCTCTGTCCCCGCTTTCTAAAATAGCACTGCTTTCCACAATGACGGGTTTACAAGCACATGCTTCAAAAGGCTTGCGTGTTTTGCTTAGAGATGACATTGCCCTGAGCAAATGCCAGCGTCCTCCTGTGAGAGACAGACTTATAAGTGTTAATCCTGCACCTGCTCTACTCTTAAGAAACAACAACAACAGTTTGGATAAAACTGGAAGAACTTCCATAAAAAAAAAAATATGGAGGGACTGTTAAAAGCACTTTGCTTATGCATGTGTTTCACTGGTCTAATGTTATTTTTAAATTAGTATTTTATTACATTTCTCACCCCTTACAATACCGTTTAAATTTAAATTCAAACTGAAAATGGCAAGTAAAATTAATTACAGTACTGGAAAGGATTGCAATAGCACTTAGACTTATATACCGCTTAATAGTGCTTTACAGACCCTTTCTAAGCAGTTTACAGAATCAGCATATTGCCCAGTGGTGGTATTCAGCCAGTTCTATCTGTTTTGGGCAAAACAATAGCTGCAGCGGTGGGAGGCTCCACCCACCCGCCTGGGGGACGTCCCACCCGCCTGGGGGACGTCCCACCCGCCTGGGGGACGTCACCACATCCCATTTTTGATGCTCTGCACATGTGCGACAAGTCCTGTGCATGCGCAGAGCTGGTGCGTGACCTTGCACTTGTGAACCAGTAGCATAGCTAAGTGAATACCACTCCTGATATTGCCGCCAACAATCTGGGTCCTCATTTGACCGATCTCAGAATGATGGAAGGCTGAGTCAACTTTGAGCCGGTGAGGATCGAACCCCTGCCAGTCTTAGAATTAGCCTGCAGTACTGATTGTAACCACTGTGCCACCATCGGTAACTAAACAAAGTTACTGAAAAATTTAAAAAGTTATATTATTTTTACATTTTATGAATTTGAACTGCCCCATTTACCTGCCATGTGCCTGATGGTCTTTTTGCAATATTCTTCAGCCATTGGAACAACTTTCATCATCTCTCTTCCCCATTGGACCAGTGGCTTTCCTTGGATTGCATACGAAGCAAACAGAGCTGCACAGAGGGATCCTAGGAAGCCTGAAATTAGCACATAAAGATGAATGTGTGTATGGTACAAAAAAGAGACAAATTTAATACTGACAATATTTTAAAAAAGGGGAATTTATGGACAGAATCATATCTATGTGTGCATAAGGAAATAAAAGTTTTAGTGTGCTCCCATGAGGAATCATTTTGTGAGGCTGAAGTAGCTATTTACTTTAAAGTCAGTTAAAATTTGCTTAATGCATTGTAAGCCGCCCTGAGTCTCCGGAGAAGGGTGGCATATAAATCAAATTAAAAAAAAAAATTACATCCGTTCAGATATATAACATAGAACATATAGCCTTTTGAAAAATTAAAGAAGCAACCATGAGATAATTTATTTGAATCCACATAATGCTTCATTTACTTAGTATTTAGGAGGTGCTGCTTTAAAGTAGTCCTTGAAGTACGACAACAGTTCATTTAGTGACTGGTCAAAGTTACAATGGCACTGAAAAAAGTGACTTAACAACTGTTTTTCACACCTACGACTGTTGCAGCATCCCCATGGTCACATTATCAAAATTCAGATGCTTGGCAACTGATTCATACTTACGATGGTTGCAGTGTCCCGGGTCACACGATCCCCTTTTTCAACCATCTGACAAACAAACTCAATGGGTAAACCAGATTTACTTAACAACAGTGTTATGCTTAGAGAGGGCTGTAAAGCACTGTGAAGTGGCATATAAGTCTAAGTGCTATTACTACTAATTTAACAACTGCAGCGATCCACTTAACAACTGTGGCAAGAAAAGTGGTAAAATGGGGCAAAATTCACTTAACAAATGTTTCACTTCGCAACAGAAATGTTGGCTCAATTGGGACCGTAAGTTGAAGACTGCCTGTATAAAGCATGCAGAGTTTTAAAAATGCACTTTGAAATCTTTATTTATTTATTTATTTTATCAAATTTATATATCGCCCTACTCCCCGAAGGGACTCAGGGCAGTGAACAGCCAAATAAAATACAGAACATACAAAAGTTAAAAATAGTTAAGATTAAATGATTAGGCTGAAAAATTTAAAATCCAATCATATAAAACATTTAAAAACCCATTATAAAGGGAAGGTTTAAGCCAGACCAGCCTGATGAAATAGGAATGTTTTTAAAGCACGGTGGAAGGTACGTAGGCCCTGTATCGTCCTTATCTCAGGGGGGAGCTCGTTCCAGATGGCCGGTGCCCCCACAGACAAGGCTCTCCCCCTGGGGGCCACCAGTCAACACTGTTTGGCTGATGGCACCCTGAGGAGCCCCTCTCTGTGGGAACGGACTGGTCGGTGAGAGGCTACTGGTGGCAGAAGGCGGTCCCGAAGACACCCTGGTCCTAAGCCATGGAGTGCTTTGAAGATAGTAACCAAAACCTTGAAGCGCACCCGGAAGACCACCAGAAGCCAGTGCAGCTCGCGCAGGAGGGGAGTCACATGGGAGCGCCACGTCGCTCCCATCACCACCCGCACGGCCGCATTATGGACCAGTTGGAGCCTCCGGGTGCTCCTCAAGGGGAGCCCCATATAGAGAGCATTACAGTAGTCCAGGTGTGAGGTGACGAGGGCGTGAGTGACCGTGCGTAATGAATCCCGATCCAGAAAGGGACGCAACTGGTGAATCAGGCAAACCTGATGAAAACTCCTCCCGGCCACGGCTGTCATATGCCCTTCTAAAGACAGCCCAAGGAGGACGCCCAAGTTGCGAACCCCATCCGTGGGGGAAATGTTAACAACCTCTGTTTTTTTTCATACAGATATTTCTTCTAACCAGCAACCCAATAATAGTTCTTTAAAGAACAAAATAAAAGATTATGCTATATCTAACAATGTTTTGTTTGACCATTTGGGGCTATTTAGAATTTTGAAATACTTTATGAACATGGCCAAAATATAATGCTAATGGTAGCATAATAAATACTTATGCTGTAAGGCTTAATTCATCGAACTTCAAGCTCTATATTAAACGTTTTTAAAAAAGGAAAATCAATGAACTGTTCTCCTTTCAAAGATGTTCATAATGTTTTTTGTACTACTGCCAACACATAATCATAACTATGGAACATTTCAGAGAATAGAGATGACCTGCTACTTATATCTGCCTTTAGGAGGTAGCTGGCTGGCATGTTTTCATGCTAACATTCCAGGATGGTGACTTATTTTATTTCTCTATGTAGTTCTGACCTCAGTGATTATGACAGGAGAATGGGATGCAGAAACTCTAAACAAACTTTTAATGATTCAAAGCACAACTAAAAAAATGAATTAATATCCTGTTGCATGTCACTGCTTGGAGAGAAGACTGATTTGATTTTTAGCTTACACATTTTTCTCTTCATTGGGGGCAATAATTGATTAACCCGTTTCATGGTTTTGCATATTTTATGGCAATTGCTCCTATACAATGTTGGTATACGCATGTTGGTTTCTAGAAAATATGATAGGCCTATTTTAAGGTTGCATTTCTGACACACATCAGGGCTGATTCTCATCTGATATTTAGTAGGAGGTCAGAAAAGAAGAAAGTTTGCCATTAATATGCATGCTGAGATCATAGTGTGTCTAATGCATGGGTCAGCAACCTTAAACACTCAAAGAGCCACAAAGTCCTAACAGGAAGCCCCCCATTCAATTCTGGAGCCGACCGGAAGTCCGGTTCCCCCACCACAGAGTCTCTTCCTAGCACGGCGTCCTTTTTCCTCTACCTGTCCTAACTGAAAGCCCTATCAATTGTAGAGCCAACCAGCAACAGGGAGCTGCAGCAGAGGGATGAAAGAGTCATATGCGGCTCCAGAGCCTTGGGTTGCTGACCCCTGGTCTAATGTATCTTTCCCTAACTAGGATTTTTCCAGATTTGTTGAATTCCCCAGTAAGCATACCTGTAAATTTACTATTGGTTCCTGGGGGTGCTTCTTCTGTTGCCCATCCATCTTACTTTAGTTACTTTTGGGCAATTGCCCCATTGACCCTATACCTCTGTAGGTTATACCTATGATCCCCATTTTTTCTCCCTAACGCCTTCCTGCTCCCTGAACCACAGCTGGGAAAACATATGTTAATTCAGAATGTGAACCTGTCATACTGCAACCAAATCACATTTTGGAATCCTTGGCCCTAGGATTCCACTTGGAATAAAAAATATAGCTTCTAAATCAAGGCATTTGGAAGTGAGTCCTTACAACAGATGGAACTTCTTAATGACTAAATAAAATAGGGTTACTGGCAAACATTTCTGCATGCCTGCATTAACATATTTAATCTTTTATATTTGTTTTTAATATTACAACCTTACATTTTATTATCTCAGCTCTTCCAGAAAATATCAAGCATCTTTCTTACAAATTGTTCCCATAATTATTCTCTTCTCATATTTGTGCATGTATGTGTAAATATCTGTTGGCTTGCAAGGTACTCTAGACAAGAAGCACAACCAGGAGAACTAAAGTTAAAGGTTCCCCTCGCAGATAGGTGCTAATGGTTTCCAACTCTACTGTGCAGTGCTCATCTCCATTTCAAAGCCAAAGGGCCAGCACTGTCCAAAGACGTCTCCATGGTCATGTGGCTGGCATGACTAAATGCCAAAGGCACACAGAACACTGTTATCTTTCCATCAAAGATGGTCCCTATTTTTCTACTTGTATTTTTTACGTGCTTTTGAACTGCTAGGTTGGCAGAAGCTGGGACAAATAATGGGAGCTCACCCCATTACGCGACACTTGGGATTCGAACCGCCGAACTGTCAACCTTTCGATCGACAAGCTCAGCATCTTAATCACTGAGCCACGATGTCCCACTCTATCTTTATTCTATCTTTATTCTAAGGTCACACTAACAGAATCTTGCAAGTGTGAAAGTAGCCTTCTCTTCCTTCACTTTACTCTTCTGAAAACTAGGGAGGGGTCCTTCTGAGATGCTTTTGTTACACCTCCTCATTTGGATTCAAATTTAGTTTATTAAACCGTTGTCTAGATTGTGGCTCTTTTTCCTGTCTCCCAAGGTATTCCCACATACCAATATGGTATCCTCTAGGTCAGGGGTCTCCAACCTTAGCAACTTGTGGACTTGTGGACTTCAACTGGCTAAGGAATTCTGGGAGTTGAAGTCCACAAGTCTTAAAGTTGCCAGGGTTGGAGATCCCTGCTCTAGGTCTTTTCAGGGGGAGTTTAATAGGTAGGAACATATAAGTGTTCCTCTTCACCCCCAATTTTCCCCCATACTTCAGTGTTTGTCTTCATATGATTAATGAACCTTAACCTTAAGAGAGCTAGTATATTAGAACATATATTCAGTGGACTAGAACATATGCCTTTAATTGTACAGATGTCAAATAAAACATATGGTACCCCATCATCCAGGATATGTATTATTGTACTCAGTCATTTGCTAATGACAATGTTTTATATAGGACAACCAAGTGTGCTAATTTTCTTGGACATTACCTGTAGGATGGTTATGAGTCATTCGTCCAACTTCAATGCTCACTTCAATGAGAGTTTCCAGCCTTTCGGGCTTCCAGTATTTCATCCCTAAACACATGGCTTTTGTAGCTGCACCAAACCCTGAGCCTATATGACAAACGACAACATGTAAATTAATAAAGAAAGTTCTGCTGTTTTTAAAATGATTGCATGAACAATTTAATTAAATATAAAGAAATCCATAGAGATAGTATAGTATAAATTCTATAGCGCAGAGTTGTCAAACTCATAGCCTGCGGGCCGGATGCATCATGTCCTGGCCACGCCCCGCCTAATGAAGGGGAAAAAAGTCACAATATGTCACATGACACTGCTGTTACAATGCAAGTTTGACACCTGTGCTATAACATATAAATGTAATAAATAATAATAATTCACTATCAGTCAATTGCCAAAGGTGGCTTTAGTTGGAACAGCATATATCTTGCAACAATGCCTTTAACACCATCAACAACAAGATCTGCCTATCTCATGTCCTTGGAAAGGAATCTATAGGTGGATAAAAATGCCAAATCCAATTTAAACATCTGGCTGACTATGTGATCAACCATAATAAATAAACTTTTAAAAAAACAAACTAAACCAGGAACAAGTTTTTAAAGAAACAAATAACAATTTGGAATACACACAACATATACAGAAGCAGTTTTGAAGAGAAATTTTGATATTTTCTTTGTTTATTAAATTTGATAAGACCACCCATTTCGAAAAAGGCTCTGAGCAGCTTACAATGTATTCAGTGCTTAAGAACAACACAAAAAAACCCTATAGAAGACTCCACATCAGAGGCTCCACAGACACACTAATCCCAGGCATAAGCTTTACACACCCTCCTCCCTCCCCACACACAAACTTTCTACATAAAATTATATTTCAACAGATAAGGGCAATATATTAGAAAAATCACAATCAAGCTGGATTTGTCCCTCATGAAAAAGTTCTTTGGTGTGTGTGTGTGTGTGTGTGTGTGTGTGTGTGTGTGTTATGCCTGGGTTTAGGGTTTCTATGGAACCTCTGATGACTTAGAGTATTGTATTAATTTTTCACGCCAAGTAATTTCTCCTCACTTCTTAAATACTATTGATCGAACAAAGGTGCATTTTAGTTCTGTAATGTTTAGTAATAACAAATTTTTGGTCATTAATTGGGTGTATTTATGTACAGATAGTCCTCGGCATACAACAGTACAAAGTTACAACAGCATTGAAAAAGTGACTTAGGCTGTTTTTCACACTTACGACCATTCCAGCATCCTCATGGTTACATGATCAAAATTCAGGAGCTTGGCAACTGACTCATATTTATGACGGATGCAGTGATCACCTTTTGTGGCCTTCTGACCAGCAAAGTCAATGTGGAGGAGAGACACTTAATAACCTTGTCACTAATTTAACAAATGCAGTGATTCACTTAACAACTGTGGCAAGCAAGATTATAAAATGGGGCAAAATTCACTTAACAAATGTCTTGCTTAGCAGCAGAAATTTTGGGTTCAATTGTGGATGTAAGTTGAGGAATACCTTTATCTCTTTCTTACATAATAACTCTGCTTTTATTATATATATGTTTATCCCAAGATTTTGATTTCTGGGCCTCTTCCTTCCCCATTTCATGTCATCAATGAACCAAGATTTGTTTCTTCGCCTTGAGTATTTCTGGTGCCCATCACTTGTTTACAAAATGTCTTTCACTGTCACAGGAATCAAAACCTCCAGCTTCATCAGCTTCAAGCCCAGACACTTACTATCATAGATCACTGACCTGTACTAAATAATATTAGGAAGATAGTAGACTCAGTCTTATTGTTGAATGACTAATTGGGAATTTTCCAAGTTACATAAAGTGGAAAAAATAGCATGTTCCCATGAGTGGGTGTTACTTATTTTTTTACTCATGGTTTATAGTTCTGGTATTACTGACACCTTCTCAAGTGTCCTCTCAGAATGATAGAGTAGTATGAGACAGATAGATTCCTCTATGTCATGACAACTTGTTACTCTCCAGTTGGCTGAACCACAGAATGGATCAGATGGAGACACAGAGCATTAGTGGGAAACTATAGCCCAAGACTGGCCTAGTTTTATTTTATTTCTTCTTCTTCTGGAGAGTGAGGAGGGGCAGCTGTTTTGACATCAGTGGTATATTGCAGTGCCAGGGACAAAAATAATTGCTATAGTATGTTGCAATGTTTATGCCATGATGCTGCCTTAGAGGATGATGCTCCAATTCAGTACCCTTATGTCCCAATGAAACAGTGTCATATTAACCCACTGCTGGATCTGGAATCTGCATCATCCAGTGGAAGCTGGGCTTTTGCCCATGAAATATGACCCCTTAAACTTGCCAGCATTCAGACTATAGAACAGGTTCTGCAGTTTGCATATGTGGGAGTTAGGTTTCACCAGGAAGGAAGGAAAGTGAAGTCACTGGAGAAATCAAACTGGCAATCAACATTTTGTCTTTAGTTCTACACTCAGAGGCATCATGTGTATGCAGTTGGATTGTCCCAGTAGTCTGATTTCAATAAATGAAACTAGTAAAATGCAGTGGTGGGTTTCAAAATTTTTTACTACCGGTTCTGTGGGTGTGGCTTGATGGGTGTGGCATGACTTGGTAGCCGTGGCTTGGTGGGCATAGCAGGGAAAGGATACTGTAAAATCTCCATTCCCTTCCCAATCGAGGGGAAGGTTACGGCAAAATCCCCATTTTCTTTCAAGTCCAGCTGGGACTTGGGAGGCAGAGAATAAATGGGGGCAGGGCCAGTCAGAATTTTTACTACCGGTTCTCTGAACTACTCAAAAATTCCGCTACCAGTTCTCCAGAACTGGTCAGGACCTGCTGAAACCCATCTCTGGTAAAATGTCTAATAAATGCACAGCTCCAGATGAAACATGAACAACTGCATTCCAGGAAATGAATACAAAATTCCAGGTCAAAAACCTGGAATTAGAAAGCATCATGCCAAGAACAAAGACTCTAGAAATAGATATTGAGCTATTTGTAAGCCGAGATAATTTACAAAAGGACACTGAGCTGAGCCCTCCCCAAGGAATTCTTGGCAGCTGACTATGTTTCTCCAGGCACATATAGAATTGCTGCTCTGCTATACAGCAGACCACTATTCTTTCCCACATGTCAGAGGAGAGCATACTTGTTATTGTAAAAAGAGAAAAAAATATCACATCTATGTTTACAGGATCAACCTATGAAACTTTTCATTTTTTATGAAGCATAAAAGAAACCTGAATGATTAAGCTCTTTAAGTATACCCTACAATACATGAAAAACTCTGTAATCTGCAATGATTTCTCACTGGTTAATTGAGGTGGCAGTCAAGTGCCAAGTATTTAGGATTTTGAAATGCACACACCAAACAAGACCAATCCTGTTTATATTCACGTAAAGTTAGTTCAATATTGTATATGAATGTGTATGTCTCTGTGTGTAAATATAAATATCAAGGTCTTCGGTGCAATTTACCAACAATTGAATATATGAAAATGCAGCTAAAATGTCAAAACACTGAAATAGTAATAGCAGTAACAAGAGCACTCAGAATAATATACCGCTGCACAGTGCTTTACAGCACTCTCTAAGCAGTTTACAAATTTCAGCATATTGCCCCCAACAATTTGGGTCCTGATTTTACCGACCTCGAAGGGATAGAATGGTGAGTCAATCCTGAGCCAGTCAGGATCAAACTCCTGACTGCAATACTGTATTCTAACTACTGCACCACCATGGATCCTAAATATATTCAAAATGATTGTAACTGTACAGGGCTATTAGCCTAGTCCCCAAAACTTTAACCTTAGACTGTCTACTGTAGACCTCACCCCATTCCTAAGAGGTCTGTAAGGGGCACGCATAAGCGCACCAGCGTGCCTACCATCCCTGTCCTAATGTTTTCCTTTTCCTAATTTGTATCCTTTTCATGTATTTATAATTATGTTTACACTTGTATCTGTCATGAAATACATGCTTGACCAAAAGAAAAAAAATTAAAAAATTTTTGAAACAGGGCAGGGAATCCACATCCAAATCAGAGGTGAATGCTACTGGTTCGCTCTGGTTTGGGCAAACTGGTAGTGATAAAAACTACTGGTTTGGGTGAACCGGTAGTAAAAAAAAAGCTACCGGTTCAGTTGAAACGGTAGTTTAAAAAAGCTACAATCCGATGATCACCTATGCCGCGCGGTTTAGCTTTGCTAGAAAGCAGGATTTCCCGCTTTCATGCTACAGCTGATCCCCCCATCGCTGTTCTACTTACCTTCCTAAGCCTCCTTTTGGCGTGTGCTGCGTGTGTGTGCGCAGTATTTGCCAAAAGGAGGCTTGGGAAGATAAGTAGAACAGTGAGGGGGAATCAGCTGTGGCGCTCAGTTTAACTTCCCTAGAAAGCAGGAAATCCTGCTTTCTAGCAAAGCTAAGCCGTGCAGCACAGGTGATCGTCAGATCGTAGCTTTTTTTGACTACCAATTCAGTGGAACCGGTAGCTTTTTAAACATGCAGCGTGCATTTGTTGCACACAGCACATATTTGGTGTGCATGCATGTGCACAGCGAACCGGTAGCAAACTGGTTCAGATTTCATCACTGATCCAAAGCTTCAAACTTTATGCAGTCCTTGAGACCTTTAAGTACAGTTCCCAACTGTGGCTTTTAATAGATCAGACAAAAGAAAAGTATTGAATAAATGGGCAGACGTTTCTTTTAATTCAGATTAGTTTATAGTGAATTTAGATTCAACACAATAACAGTATATTTGGTTTTGTCCTAGAACTTTGAGGTGTCAAAAGAATATGGCCTTTGATCCAACAACGGTCTGCAACTTTTTTTCTGAATGGACAAGAGTGTAATATGGCTTTTGTGAAAAAAACGTTAGCCTACCTTTCTCATTGAAGGGTGTATGCCAAGCAAGGAGGTAATTATCTGGCTTCAATTGGGAGCAGCCTTCAATAGTAGCAGGATCTGAGGTTCTCTCAGGAAGTTTTTCAACAGCATCAACATAGCGTTTAACAAGTTCGCGATACAGATCTTCTAAGCACCAATAATCTATGCAGGCAAAAAATAAAATACATTTGCATACAGCAGGAAATGTTAAAAAAGAAAGAAGAACATGAATGATGGCAATTATTTCTTGTCAGTCATTTAACATGTTACATCATTACAGTCTTGGCGTACATGAATGGCAATGATAAATAGAGCAGCTATGCATGGTTATCAACAAGTTAGTCTCATTACATTCAGTCTGGCTTATTCCTATCTCTGCTGAGTGACTTTATAATGCTATGGGATTACAGTTTTGGCTGCAAACATTTGGATAAGCACTAAATGGTAGCAAAGTATAAATTCATGAGAAATGTAAATTATTATTATTATTATTATTATTATTATTATTAATTAGATTTCTATACCGCCCTTCTCCTAGCGGACTCAGGGCGGTGAACAGCCAATTAAAAAACCAGTACACAAACGTTAAAAACATACTAAAACCAATATAAATTAGGCTGAAAGTATAAAACCGAATAAAAACTCTAAAAAGTTAAAATTTACAAAATATTTAAAAAATAGAAGGGATCAGGCAAGTCCGGCAAGTTGAAAGAGATGAGTCTTCAGAGCCCGACGAAACGTCCGGAGGTCAGCAATTGTTCTCAGTTCTGGAGGAAGATCGTTCCAGAGGGTGGGGGCTACCACAGAGAACGCTCTCCCCCTGGGGGTCGCCAGCCGGCATTGTCTGGCTGACGGCACCCTGAGGAGGCCCTCTCTGTGGGAGTGAACCGGCCGGTGGGAGGCAATTGGTGGCAGAAGGCGGTCCCGTAAGTACTCTGGTCCTAAGCCATGGAGTGCTTTAAAGGTGATTACCAACACCTTGAAACGCACCCGGAAGTCAACCGGCAACCAATGCAGCTCACGCAGGAGAGGTGTCACATGGGAGCACCCCGTCGCTCCCATAATCCCCCGCGCGGCCGCATTCTGCACCAGCTGAAGCCTCCGGGTGCATCCCAAGGGGAGCCCCATGTAGAGAGCATTACAGTAGTCCAAGCGAGACGTGATGAGCGCCTGAGTGACTGTGCGTAGGGAGTCCCGATCTAGAAAGGGCCACAACTGGCGTATCAGGCGAACCTGATAGAAAGCCCCCCTGGCCACGGCTGTCGTATGATCCTCTAAAGACAGCCGTGGGTCCAGGAGGACGCCCAAGTTGCGCACCCTTTCCGTGGGGGCCAATGATTCGCCCCCAATAACCAACGATGGAGTCAGTTGGCTATATCGGGACGCCGGCAGCCACAGCCACTCGGTCTTGGAGGGGTTGAGTCGAAGCCTGTTTCTCCCCATCCAGACCCGCACAGCTTCAAGGCACTGGGACATCACTTCCACGGCATCGTTGGGGTGGTCTGGTGTGGAAATGTACAGCTGAGTGTCATCAGCGTACTGATGGAATTCCACCCCAAAACCACGGATGATCTCACCCAGCGGCTTTACATAAATGTTGAACAGAAGGGGCGAGAGGACCGACCCTTGTGGCACCCCACACACTAGGCGCCTCGGGGTCGACCGCTGCCCCTCTGTCAACACAGATTGCGACCGGTCGGAGAGGTAGGAGGAGAACCACCGTAGAACGGTGCCCGCCACCCCCAATCCCTCCAACCGGCGCAACATGATACCATGGTCGATGGTATCAAAAGCCACTGAGAGGTCTAACAGCACCAGGATAGAGGAGTACCCCCTACCCCGGGCCCTCCAGAGATCATCCACCAACGCGACCAATGCCGTTTCGGTGCTGTAACCAGACCTGAAGCCGGACTGGAGCGGATCTAAATAGACAGCTTCATCCAGGTACCGGGGGAGCTGCCACGCCACCACACTCTCAACAACCTTCGCTAGAAAGGGAAGGTTGGAGACTGGACGGTAATTTGCCAAAACAGCTGGGTCCAGGGAGGGCTTCTTGAGGAGGGGCCTCACCACCGCCTCCTTCAAAGCGGTCGGAAGGGCACCCTCACTCAAAGAAGCGTTTATGATCTCCTGGAGCCAGCCTCATGTAACCTCCCGGGAGGCCAGCACCAACCAGGAGGGACACGGGTCCAATAAACATGTGGTAGCATTCAGTCTTCCCAGGATCCTGTCCACGTCCTCGCGAGCCACAGGATCGAACTCAGCCCAGATAACACTCTCAAGGCCGGGCTCAGTCACCTCGCCCGAACTAACCCAGTCGGCGGCCAAATCATCCCGAATCTGAGTTATTTTATCATCCAGATATTGAACAAAATCCTCAGCATGTCCCTGCAAGGGATCCTCCCGCGCTCCCAGATGAAGGAGGGAGCGGGTCACCCTAAACAGGGCGGCTGGGCGATTATCTGATGACGCGATAAGAGCGGCAAAATAATTAGATTTCGCCGCTTTTATTGCCACTAAGTAAGTCTTAATATGAGCTCTTACTAGTGTCAAGTCAGATTCAGAGCGACTGGCCCTCCAACCGCTCTCTAGGTGTCTTTTCCGGCGCTTCATCTCCCTCAGCTCCTCGGTAAACCAAGGAGATAAGTGAGTTCGGTGCCGGGTCAGAGGCCGCAAAGGCACGACACGGTCCAAGGCCCCACCGGCCGCCCTATCCCAGGCAGCCACCAGGTCCTCAGCCGAGTCGCATGTCAGTGTCTCAGGAAATGGCCCAAGCTCCGTCTGGAACCTATCAGGATCCGTCAGGCGCCTGGGGCAGAACCACCTAATTGGTTCTGCCTCCCTGCGGTGGGGTGCAGCGGTCAGAAAGTCGAGTCGGAGGAGCGAGTGGTCAGTCCATGACAAGGGTTCCACGCCTATATCCCCAGTATCAAGACCACTCAACCACTGACCAGAGACAAAAACTAGGTCCAGGGTGTGTCCACCAACGTGAGTCGGGCCCTGAATTACCTGGGTCAGGTCCATGGCCGTCATGGAAGCCATGAACTCCCGAGCCATCTCAGATGTTTCACCGATAGATGGCAGGTTGAAATCCCCCATGACTATAAGCCTGGGAGTATCAACCGCCACCTCGGCTATAACATTGAGAAGCTCGGGCAGGGTTGTTGCCACGTGGCAGGGAGCCAGGTACGTGACTAACAGACCCATCTGCCCACCAGGACCCCACCTCACATAGATGGACTCACACCCGGCTATCTGAGGTACAGTGGCCTCCCTCGGACCCAGACCTTCCTTAATAATGACCGTTACTCCCCCACCCCTGCCCTGGGCTCTTGGCTGGTGGAATGCAAGGAAACCCAGTGGGCACATCCCCATGAGGGGAACCCCCCCCCTCGTGGCCCAGCCAGGTCTCGGTAATACCAGCCAGGTCCGCACCCCCCTCTTGAAGAAGATCACATATGAGGGGAGCCTTATTTACAATGGACCTCGCATTGCACAACAGCAGCCGGAGCCTCGGGTCCTGAGACTCTAGACAACCCGGGGAACAGGAATAGCTCAGGGGACCGGGGCAAGCAATCGCTCGAAGATAGCGAGTGCGTGCCCCCACCACACGATATGGTCCCCTGCTCTCGCCATATCATATCATATCAATTATACCACATCTACTTTGAGAGATAAAGTAAGTGAGGCCCATAGATATTAGTGAACTATAGTTTTCAGTAGTCCCAACCAGCAAGGTTGACACATGAAGTTCAATTCTTAACCGTCACAGATCTTCTATTTGTGAACAATTAGAAAGGTAGAAAGATGGCAATGGACTTCTCTGTGTCACATGGAAAACATGAATATAATTGTTTGGCGGTAATGTAATTTACTGGATTCCCAGAATGGATTGCCCTTGCAACTATGTGGGACAGATGAATAGGAAGCTAGTCACCAGATTGCAGGAAAACAAATGAATGGTTACTCATTGGTAGCATCACATTGCGATGACTAATTCAATTTTGCAGCTACAATTATTGTTGGCTGAGCAGGACAAAAATAGCCAGAGAAACATTGAAGCCGGGGAAATGGTCCCATTGTCAGTTAATAGAAGTGCTGATTTACCATGAGCCTATCAGGTACCAAGGACACATTGGCACAACTAACGACTTAGTAGCCAGTTATCAACACCCTAATTAACAACTAAAAGCTACACACAACCAGATATATATGCACATATTCTGAAGACAGAGAAGTTTCCCGATGATGAGCTCCAGGATGAGCCTAAAAGCATGGAAGAATAAATCTTTGTTCCTGATGATTGCATCCTGCAACATTATCTTGGAATGGGACATGTATATTTACCTTCATTGATGTGAATATGAGTTCAATATTGAAATAAAAAATAAGGTGGAAAGTTCTTTATACATGCAGGAGTTCTTTTTGCTTTACCACAGAGTTAAGAACATTGTTTTATCTCCATCATATAATTTTATTAGAACCAAAAGACCTTGTATTCTGTAACATGATTTGGCCAAACATGTGTTTAGAAAGTTCACAAACAGAAGATAAATGTCTCCTACCAACATGTAGCAGATAATCATTCAAAATTTGCTGCCTATGATTCAGATGTAGCATCAGAAGTCCCTGATAGCCCAGCTCTTTATGAATATGTATATTTTTCCTTAAAAAATTCTAAACAATAGGAAATGCTATTGTTAAGTCTGTGGAATGTAAACAATCTCTTGCTGTATTATTTGCAATTACTTCTTGATTTTTAAAGCATCAACCAATTTCTTTTGTATGTCCAATAAAACATCTTTTTGCATGTCATTCTTATAGCCTGTCATTAGAATATCCACTTTTAGTGTCAGTTCTGTCTCTGTCTTGTCAGATAAAACTTGTTCCTCTTCTACCATTTATTCCATAACATCTTTTGGACATAGTCTACCAATAGAAACAAACATCACTATTGACATTATTGATATTAACGTCTGATGCCATATTTCAAAATGGTCCTTCAATATTTCCAATATTATATTTTGTATCATTCTGTAGCTGTTAATTAGGGTTTTGTATTCGTCTTTAATTAAAATGTGTAGTTCCTTTAGCACCTGATTCTTATTCTGCTTATTTTCATTGTCTCTTAGAAAAAATTCAAAACAAATCCACTTTCCAACAACTTATTCATGTGATCAACGATCTCCAGTTAGCTCATCTCAGGAGAGCCAAGAAACTTCAGGTCCCTTATATGAAACAGTGCCTCCTGGCAGGATCTAAAAGGTGTGCCTTCTTTGTTACAGTGCCTGCCCTATAGAATAGAATTCTACCCAAGATTTGGATGGCTCCAACCCTGCTGATCTTCCATAAACCTAGTTTATCCCCTGGGCATTGGGTCAGCTTAAGGAATAAGATCATCCAGAATTGAAAAGATAGTATAGCTGTTGTTGGCCTCATATATTTTGTTTTGGGTGTTTGTTGTGGTTTGGTTTCTGATTCTTTTTTTTTTATTGTGTTTCTAACCATTTATAAGCCACCCAGAGTCACTTTTGTAAATTGGGCAGCTGTGCAAATCAAATAGAGATAGCAATTTAGGGTTTTTCTGAACACCTTGCCAATTGTAGAAGTGCAGCAATAGTACTTGGAGGACATAAATGATCAATTCATGACTTTCAAAACATCCCTGATCCATCACCAGAGAACCAATAAACATTAATGTGTAATGTGTGATGTGGTAGCAGATCCTAAGGTTGCCAGGACTTAATTGGATGGCAAGCCAAGAGTAGGACTCCAGGATAAAGATCTGCCACCTTCAGGGAGCTGCTGTGTTTGCTGTGCTCATCCAGCCCTGGCACACCATCTGAACAGTGGGGCTGGGTAGCTGCCATTTTTGACATGCATCCAGAAGTCTTACCACATGTGAGTGGCAATTGAAGAGTTGCTTACCCCCACTTGGAGTTTAAGTGGCTCCAGCCATCACTTCCATGTGATAATGCAGAGGTGGGAAGGGGAGGCTGATCTTGGTACATGGAAAACTGTCACAAAAAAGACATTCACTTTTCTTTCCCCTTTGCTTCTCTTCCCACGGATGGTAGGAGAAACCAGGAGGAGACAAATGGCAATGATGGTATCTCTGGTTCCAGTTCTCCAAACAGTGTTAAATTGGAAATCTGACATCAAGGGGCCTTTCATACCCTGTTTGTCTCCTCTCCTTGATTCTTACACGGATAGCACTACATTCCATCTTTTTGTTGAGACAGAATCAGGGATGGAAGTGCTGCCAGCATGTTTTTCTATTGGCAAACCCTATGCTGGTCTCTGCCCTCAAGAATAGCACTTCAACACTGCTATGCAAAAGACCTCTCAGAATATGGCTTAGTTCAGGGGTCTGCAACCTGTGGCTCTGGAGCCGCATGTGGCTCTTTCAACCCTCTGCTGCGGCTCCGTGACACTCAAAATGTGCATCAGAATATGGCTTAGTTCATGATGAATGGCAGCACTACTGATCCATGAAGGAACAAGCCAATGTACCTGTTCTTTCTGGCTGAGAACCATTGTATTTGACCGGTGGCTGTCATGTATTTATTCACTGCCCTAGATAAGAGACCCTTACCCTTTTATAAAATAGGGTATTTTAATTTTTTATAAAATTATATTGGTATAATAAACAAGACTGCTGTAAAAGTGTCATTAGCTGCTTTTGGAATAATTAAATTGAGATTCTAATAAAATGAAATGGCCAAATGTACCTTTCTTCTTGTATTTTATTAAGTGCTTGAAAACAGAACTACTCAGAAAGCCACTTGAGGATGAAGTGGATTTCTGTTTATTGGTTGCCTATTTAATTATATATTAATTGCATCTGGCTTAATTTGAATTAATTGTTTGTTTCAGAATTTAGTTTCATGGCTGTGGTTTTTGTACTGATCATTGTTATGTTTGTGAGAATAATTGCACATCAGCAGGAGTCATTGTTAGATATTGCAACATAGAAAAAGAGAGAATAATAAATGTCAAAATGGATATTTTACTACTATGTCTGCAAGATCCACTGCGCTTGTAACTAACATTTCTAACAAACTTTTTACATTTCTAACAGGTATTTTTAAGTGTGGCAATTGAATTATCACAATACAAAAGCAGAAAATGGATTTGTATCTATTTTCATCTTTCTAGAAAGGTAGCATGGTTAGTTTCCAGATACCATGGTTATTTCCAACTTATCCTTTGTCAAATGCCTTTTTTTCTGTCAACTAGTAGATTACAGTAAACTATCAACATCTATATCTTGTTGTTATAAAATGGCTTTTATCCATATAAGTTAATTTTAAAGGTTATCAAGTAATGCTTTATACCTATTTCCCTATTTAGGTTAAAAACACAAATACACTGAATAGCTGGTGTCTGTAAATACAGTTGATAAAATCAAGGTCAAGGTGTATCCTGACAAGTGGTGTCATGTTATATATTGAGAGAAATATGACCTTGCTAATTTGGATCTACTGTATCTAAAAATGGTTGCAGAGCTGGCTGATAAGGCTTGCAGATAGCCTTTATGCTCAGAGGTCAAGAAGCAAGGGACATGTGACGTGTATTTAATCATTGACTATATTCAGAAGTATGCTAGTCATCCTTTGCTTTGATAGGTTGACATCTTGCCGTTATCTTTAGGGTGTTAGTTCTATCTCACTTCATTGGCTAACTAGTAGCTAGATAAGAAACACACAAGATTCTGGTCAACAGATCAGTGGCAGCTAATTTTAGAACAGCAGTCAGATAAAGGGATTTAAATGAATCTCATTGACGTTGACATATCTGATTCTACAATACACACAAAAAATAAGAGAGCAATACAGTTTAGGAAATGCTTTTGTCTTTACCAAAGATGCATATATTATATCTGTCCCCCTGAATGTGCATGATAAACTGGGTACAAAATACAGTTGTGTGAACCATATGTCATTTTTTGTTGTTGCAGGAGACTGATTTTTGCTACACCAAAGAGCTGCTTATCTATAGGGCAGAACTGGCATTTGAGATTAGTTTTTCTTTCCATACTTGTGAAAATTCACTCAGTGAATCATGCAATCTTAATGTATTCCTTTGAACCAAATTTATACAACCAAAATGAGCTAATGTATAACCTTGCTAACTGGAATTCAGATTGATGCACAAATAAAATAGAGTTAATTTTGCATTTTAAATAATTATTTAATTTTTTACTAGGAATAAATTATTTATTTCTAGTATTATTCATAAAATATTTTATGACAGACAAGTATGATATTTCAAATATTGCAGATAAGCAGATATACATGGTGCCTCACTACAGGTGACTTTATGAATTCATGGTTGAGGTGGCATTTGAGTCATAAACTTCCTTCCTTTTCTACACTCTTTTTCACCTTATTTAAGTTTAGGGCAAACACATGGCCTATTCACTAAAGGTAGCATTAGCTCACTGCTCAGCTAGTAAACATGATTATAACAGCTCTTCTCCTGTTCTCTTCCTACCCTCCAGTCTGCATCCAGATAACAATGTTTTTTTCCTCCTACCTGTGATGAGAGCTTCAGCTGTCGCCATGTGCATCAGAGTATTGTCACTTACTGGCCATTTGTCAGAGGACAAGACCAGGTTCCCGAGTCCTCCAATTTCTTTCAATTCCTCTTGGATCTTTGCACCTAAAGCATTGTTTTCGTGAATAAAATTTCGATAGCCCAAAGCATCTCCTACCCCTGCTAGTAAAAAAGCAGCCTTAAATTTCTCCATCATTAAGTGATTTGCTTTTTCAGTTCTCTTTGGTCTCAAACAGGCACTTGGTGTTTCTTTGTTCGTTTGCCTTCTAGCGTAGATTAAGCAACACTTTATATTGGAGCCATTGTGTCATTGCAAAGAACTGTCCGTATAAGGGAAGCCTGGCCTTTCCTGGCATGCATATATGCCACTGCTTCTCTGATAGCCAATGGTCAAGATAAAACTGTAAGTCCAAATATTTTCCAACTTATTTTTAAGCTGCAAGGTTAGAAAGTGTGCAGAACACAAATAAGTGTAGTTGTAAAACTCAGAAGCCCTAAGGACAAAGCAAGCCAAGAAATATTTGATCTCTCCGGTTTACGTAACTCTATCCCTTGAAAAACACATGTTGAATTATTATTTCTTATTTTTATAGGTGTTCAAATTGGTACATTTCTCCCATTTTGGAATCATTGCCTTGTGTTTCCTTAAAGAACACAGAAACACATTGATTTTATGGACACTACACTCAGAAGATTAAAACATTATTGAGGAAGTAATTCAAAAAATGTACTGAAACAAAGCTCCTCAATCCCTACATTTAACTAAGCAGCCATAGATTTGTCTCCATAGTATCATCTTCAAATGATGTCTTGTTGCAAATACTATTATATACATAAAGAATTGGAACTGATTTTCCTGCTCAGCATTTGTGCATTAGAATCAGTTTGTTGTGCACTTACTTAGATGAATTATTCTGCACTTCTCAGAAAAAAATTCATTGACTTTTTTATTTCCATCATCTTATCTTTTTTCCTTGTTAAAACCTGATGTTTGTGTGAAATAGAAATAACTAGGTAAGTTTTATATTACATCACAATGAAAAGATAGAAGTTGTAATGATTAATTTAAAATTGATAAGTTTAAATGTAAATTGTAAACTGACAAACCAACTAGACACAAGGACAGTTTTTCCTTCCATGCCACATCACTCTGCTAAAGTAATTCCCACAAAGCTATCTAAAAAGGCAGTATTACCCTCGTTATTTTCATCTTCCCTATTACCTATCTCATCTAATGACTATAATTTTGTTGCTTGTCTCTTACAATTTATATTGTTTACTTAGTACCCTAGTGTGATTTATGTTGATTGCTTATTTAGTATCCATGACTACCACTAAGTGTTGTATCTAATGTTTTATGATGAATGTATTTTACAATGACTATGTTAATCATCTATCACTATTGTTGTATTTACATTGAGAGCTTATGCACCAGAAACCAATTTCTTGTCTATCTAATCACACTTGTCTATTCTATTCTATTCTATTCTATTCTATTCTATTCTATTCTAATTCTATTCTATTCTATTCTATTCTATTCTATTCTATTCTATTCTATTCTATTCTATTCTTTGTAGATGTGTGAGGATATTTACAAAGCAAGTTACAAAATAATAAAAATTATCATGTAGCCGTATTAGTAGTTTTAGCATTCTTGATGTCAGCGTTCCACAAAAACCCCAACTCCAAGTAAAGACATGGAAGCAAACATTTTCCAAAACTCTCTTTACTAGAATAGGCAAACTGGCACATCTGGCAAAACCCAAATCTGAAAAGCTCAGGTTTTCCTTCAGTAAGTCAAAGCTCCCAAAACCATCCCCGTTTCCCCCCAGTTGGTCACATGTTCCAATCAACGTCTGCTCCATCTCGATCCAGCCCCCTGACCACTCCTTCCCCAGATGCTGGCTTGCCTTGACCTTGACCGACAGGAAGAATGTTATTATGTCTACTAACAACCCCTCTTCTTAATTCCCCCTCCTACTTTCCCACACATGAGAAGGTAGCAGCATTGGAGTTTCCGGCCTAATATGGTTTCCAAGGCTGACACTTGAATGATTTCCTATTATAATAATGCAAACATTATTTTAGAAGCAAAATTATTTTATTATTAACTGTGACTGGGAAGATGCAGCTTACAAATACAAACTTACTATCATTTCAGTAAATGTTTCAATTTCTTTCAGTGATAAATGCTGGGAAAAAGATAAAGCATTTTAACTGTTGCAAAATAGTTCCAATCTTTATTCCAAGTCATATCTCTTTGGTATAGAATTTAACAGGGTTGGGCAGTGTCTTCCAAAGAGGCACTTTTTACAATAAGCTGTGCCTAAGGAAGTGAAGTAGCTGGGTGCTTTATGTAGTATATGTCTGTAAACAGCCATGAGAGCCTGAAAGAGATATGGTTGCTTTAACAACCTCAGAGATTGTGAAGGATCTCCTTCAGACTTGGAATTTAATTTTCAAAAGACAAAACTTAACTGATGCTTACTATGGTCAGCCCCATCATCCTGTGCTGGCATTTCCATTGTTGTTACAATCCCTGCACTATGAAGTCACATAGTTATCATGCAATCACTGGATAAATCCTGTGTGCTACAGAAAAAACATGCTGGGTTTGTCCTAAAGGGCAAAAATCCAAATGACTGTGTTATACTGTATTGGATTAGAGTTTTACTCTTTCAACCTGTATTAAACTGAAATTTTGATCTGTTTCATGGAATTTTGTGAACAACACATTAAGACAACTTATTACATTTCATACTAGTGATCTTAAAGATACCGTCTTCCAATTCGAATTAACTTTGATTTAAAAACATGAACTGATTGAAGAGTATAAAATCTTATAAAGGGTAAATGAACATATTCCACTAGTAATAAGTGAATGCACAGTGCACACGCCTTGTTTCAGATAAACAGTTCCAACAAACCTCATAATATTTATGCTGCAACAAGGTAAGCAGTTGAATTCACATCAGTTTTCTAGGCTGTGTATGAGTATCAGTAACCACCTTTGCTCAATCTTGGTTTTTCATTTCCTACAAGCACAGAAACCTCTCATCGTATCAATGATAGGTGGAAATATTTAGCTTATCTTCATTTTAGCTACTGTTATATTTTAGAATATCGCTCATTGTAGGAAAGTTGAAGAGTATCCATTTCTTAAAACTCCCAATATGAATAGTTTCATATTGTCATAAGAGGACTGCAAGAGAAAATAAATTAACTCTATTAAAAAATGGTAATGTCTGGAATAAGTGTTTGTTTCCCTAACTCTTGAGTTAAAAGAATAAACTGTAAATATGACTGTTAGAAAATATTAAGACTACATTTTAAACATGTTTAACATCACTTATGTTTAATGAGTTTGTAAGCCAAAGCTTTGCAAAGCTTTCCTTCTTTCTTTTAATTCATTTGAAGAAATTCAGTGAAGGATACTGTTGTATTTGAGGATACAACAAAGTAGTGCAGTAGTCTTTAGTATAGTTATATTTGTCTTGAGACAAGAAAATGAAAAAATAACAACTGAGTTACTGGCATCTAGTGGTGGAATGAGACACAACCCATTTCTCACATTTCTGCCACTAATGTTCTCAACCCCCGAAATAAAGTGATTGCTTTTATGTTGCAGTTTATGTTGTTCCATACTGAAGTTTTTTAATTCATGCAGAATTCCACTTTGAATTTAGCATATATGTTTTCTGTGTCTGTTTTCACAATGACCAATTACACAATGAAGAGCAGAGTTAGTTTTAACAATCATGTGGAAGACAGAATTTAAGAAAGCATGCAGGATCCCAAAATATGTCTATTTTTCAAACTATGCTATACAGGAGGCACAACAGCCACTTTTTACATTTGCCATTCCTTTTATTGTTTTATTTGAAGGCAGACAAAAAGAAAGCAACAGAACTAGCACAGAAGCAACTCACTTTCGGTCAGGATCCAACTGAGAGTCAATAACCACTAGCAGGCAACGCACTATTTCTTTCTGACTAGTCCTTTAGAAATTGCTCACCACCCTGAGAATATTTTAATACAAAACACAAGATACTCTTTTGCACCCTTATTTCTGCCAAGTGCTTTTAAATAGCTTCAATTTCGGTTGAAAATTAAACAGTCAGTGATAGTAGCAGAATTTATCTTGAGCTAAAATGTGCCTGCAATTCACTCAGAATATTTAAAATAATCAAGGCTTCTTTATTATTAAATACATGGCAAGGTTACTGATACTTAAAGCCACATTGCTACAGTCACCTTTTAAAGGAGCTGTCTATAGTCAATTTTGGGTATAACAGTTATTATAATCCAGACAGCATCCCAAAATATTAGTTTCTGGGAAGGCTGTCTGAACAGTAGGGCATGTTTTCTCAAGAAAGTACTACCGAAGTTTCAGACATGAGTAAGCGGCATCTCTAAATCCCTCTTATAACTCTCTTACTTTTTCAGTAAGAGGAAAGGAATGAAAGTGCTGATTTGATAGGCAAATCAGGGGAACCGTAAGTAATGAGTTGAGGGAAGCAAGAAAGCTGCTAGGAAGATGGCCTGAGTAGGCAGTGGCTGAGAGAGGTAGGTAGCAGAAAGCCCATCATGTGGGTCACTATGGTATGGAGTAGGACAGCAGATGGAAAAGCAGGAGACTCTGGCTTGCAGCCCCAACAATACTTCCTTGCTGAGAGCAGTTAGAGAAGCAGGACTGATAAAACTTTCTTACGTCTGGCAAAAAAAATGGTGTTCCTTAGAGAATTGTCATCAAAAGCTTGTTTCTTGAAAAAGAGTTTTTTCATTGTAATTGACCTCCAGGAAGGGAACAAAGAGAGAGAGATAGAAGCGTCTGGGTGTGATGAAAATTGCTTTCCACAAACAAACCATTAAATTGTGTGAATAAGAAGTACAAACTTCATTTGGCATTGGAATGAGGAAAACATTTTTTAAAAAATGGAGGTTGTAATAAAAAGATTTAGAAACACAGAGTACTGCATCAGAAAAATAAATCAATAAATATTGCACTGTATTCTCTCAACGTATTTTAGAGATGTAGAAAAATACCACATACCACATATTTTATTTAGAGATTTAATTTATATATCACAAATACTGCTTTTAATATAAGTACAATATAATACAGTTGTATTTATGTAACTGCTGGTGTTCACCCTGTATTATGAACTGAATGGCATGCTGTGCTGTCAAAATTTTACTAAAATGGCCTCTAGTTAAACTTTTCCAAAGTATAAAATCATGCAAAATCTACATCCTATATAATACAACCAGTACAGTAATTGAAGCCAGTATCCTACAGATAGCCTGGGCTATCTTTTGAATTTCTTCTTGCAGTGTCCATGAGTCAGCCATCATTTTCTTGCAGAAGTAGCGATTTCTGTTTTGTCAGTGGCATCCCACCTTAACTTTTGAAATCGGTGACAGTGTGCACAGTTATTGGCCAAAAGTCTTCATTACCCGATGCAGTTCAGACTGCAGAGTTAGTCCACTGAGAAGTCATGGTTAGGAAGCTTTACGTTTTCCTCCTGTGACTACTGGTCTTGCGTATTCCACAAAATCATCTATTAGGACTGGCCATGCTCCTGAAGAGGAATTAAACAATTCTGAATAAAGGCTCTGACAATCTGACCTTATAGTAATCTGTACCTCTTGGAGGAGGAGGTGGTGGTGGTGATATGTCTTAACCTAAAGTTATTAGTCAATTACTCCCCATTTCTATTCTTCCCAAAGCAGGTGAATCCAGTCAACAGGAATAGGGGAAGAGAATGGCTGACGGGTCAGTCCTCTTCTTCTCATTATTTAGCAACTACATAAAAGTGCTAGAAGTCATTTGTTAGTTGTGGACACATACCATCAAAATCCTAGTGAACACAAATATACATCTCTCAGATGGATTATATAAGAGATGCAGTAGATGTCTTGTCCTGGTACTGAAGGCTGGTCAAAAAAGGATCAAGCTGAATCCCAGTAAGGTAGAATCACTATTCAGAAATTATAAACCTTTTTAAAAGCTCCAACTTTGGCTCTGGATAAGGTGACTCTCCCCTTAAAAGAGCAGGCCCTGATTTAAAGGTCCTCTTAAATTTGTAGCTATGTTCTGTCACAGTGTCTGCCCTTTAGAATATCAGACCCCCAAGATTAAATTGATCCCAACCCTGTTGACGTTCCATAAAGCATGAGACTTTGACTCCCCATTCCTATGCATAGGGAATCAAGAAATTATCTGGAGCTCTTGAGATATTCTTATTGTATTAGATTTGTTTTTAACTTAATGTTCATTATGATTTTTTTTTGTTTGCATGGTATTTTTATTTATTGCTAGCTCCCTAGTCACTATGGCAAGATGGACAGCTCTATAAATCTAAATCTATAAAATTAAAGCATCTTGTTCATGGGAAAATATTAATAATAATCTGACAGAAAGACTTTTAACACCTAATTTAAATACAGTGTACTTAGCTACATTTTAGAATCACAATTCTTTGCAGTACGTACATATATCCATACATACAATAAATAAGAAAATATTGGTTAAGAAATGGAAATTTAACTCATATTCACCAAGTCACTAAAATCAATGGAACCCAAATTAATCTCACTGTTTATAATGTGAGGGTTAGCAATGGCAAGATGTGGCCTATCACCCACAGTCATCTGGCCCAGTGTTCCAAAAAGAAATGTATTTACCTGACCTGCAACAGAGGAGGGAGCATTTGCCACCTCTTGAACAGCCATTTTGGTGAAACCTTCACCAGCCACCTCAGCACAGGAGGAACAGTGAAAGTAGCAATGGAGAAGATGCCAATCCCTTTAATAGTTACATTCCAAATATTGCTAATAGTTAAAGGTAGAATATTTAAAGACAATATTTCAAAATAATTATATTTAAACTTCCATATCTACATGTCTTACCTTCTTCATCATAGTTGGACATATCATCTGCAATCATATTTCCAAAGTCTAAAAGAAGGTTCCAAGTATCCTTAGGGATTGATCTTTTATGATGCTCCTATGTAAGAAAAAGAATCTAATATGAATTCAATTTATATTTTCATAGATTTAGTAAAATCTTTACTGAGAAGATACTGACTAAAATTATTAGAGTAGGAAACTGAAATAAATCAAGATGTAGTAATTGAACAAATTACTGTAAAACACCAACTTTATGGATCCCAATCAAAGGAATTTTGTGATAGACAAAATCTATTATTAGACATTATTTTTGAAATTTACCCATAATAGAAAAAATATGAAGTTTTCAAAGCAGCTTACACAATTGATGCAAATAATCTTAATTATGTAATTACATAAACATCACATTGATGAGTTGCCCCCAATTTGCTGTCAATAAGCTCCAATGCACAAACCTTCTTCCCATATGGCCTGTTAAACTGAATTTATTATACTCCTATTCAGAACTTGCAAACACACGTGGAATAATCCTGTATGGTACTTACCAATAAAAATTTATTCCAAAGATCTAAAAATTTAAATCTTCCTGATAACACTAAATTCCAATATGCAATGGCCATTTCTAGATCTGAAAGACATAAATGTAATTTACAATCCACATTAGTTGTTATTACAGTTATTACATCCCCACCTACGAAAGAAAATATTTATGTTATATGTGGCTCTTGACTTACAATCACTGTTGAGCCCAAAATTTATGATGCTAAGCGAGACAGTTGTTAAGTGAGTCACTGAAGATGTTAAATTAGTAACACTTGCAGTGAATCTGGCTTCCCTATTGATTTTGCTTGTCAGAAGGTCACAAAACATGATTGCATGACCCTAGGATATTGCAATCGTCATAAATACAAACTAGTTGCCATCCAAATTTTGATCACATGACCATGGAGATGCTGTACAGTTGTAAGTGTGAAAAATTGTCATAAATCATATTTTTAGTGCTATGTAAAATATTACTAAGTCACCAAGCAAATGGTTGTAAGTCAAGGTCTACCTGTAATTCTATAGATTTTAAGGTACATTTTTAAAAAACACAGTTTGTGCCTGTACAAATTCTAAGCCATTTTAAAGTTTAAAAATAAATACTTACACATAAGGCCTCTAAATACGGAATGGATCTAATGAGGTCTAAGGCCTCGCTTGTCCAACCATGCTGTACATTAGACATATGATATACAAAATGCCACTCTTCCTTGTTATTATGCTATGACATTGTAGCTTAAACAACATTTCACTTTAACCATGCAAATTATCAACACTTTTACTATAGCCAAAAGTTAGCTCCCAAATTGTAATGTTGAGTGTGACAGAAAGAGAAATTATTAAATTCATGGAAAATAAACACATTCATTTCAACTATCACAGAATAGTTTTTCTCCTGTCTTACCTCATTTTTCAGAATGCATCCCCAACTATTCTACTATAAACATCCTTTTTTACACAATAGTCCAATGCATGTTTACTCAGAAGAATGTAAATAAGAGTACACAGAGTTCTAGTATTATTTTGAAATATCTCAGAAGTACCATATTTTTTGCACTGTAAGACTCTCCGGACCATAAGACGCACCTAGCTTTTGGGTAGGAAAACAAGAAAAAAAAATCTGCCTCTGCCTCCCAGCAATTTGCCTCCTTGCAGCAAACAGCCTGGTCAGTCAGTTTCAGCACTGCCTGATTTAGCACGAGCAGCTGATTGGCGGTTGGATCAGCCTCCTGGAATACAGGCGATCAGCTGTTCCAGGTTGTGGGGATCACCACCGCCCATCACTGCTGCCGCCTCCATACGGCCCATTTTTGACCCATTTCAGGCGGCGGGGATGTGCAGAGGCTGAAAATGGGACGTGCGGACACGGCGGCAGTGATGGGTGGTGGTGATCCCTGCAGCCTGGACCAGTTGATTGTTGGTATTCCAGGAGGCTGATCCAACCGCCAATCAGTTGCTCATGCTAAATCAGGCGATGCTGAAGCTGATCAGGCTGTTTGCTGCAAGGAGGCAAATTGCTGGGAGATAGAGGCCGAAGAGTGGGGGCTGGAAGGTGGGCAGGGCTTCGACAACATTTGCTCTATAAGATGCAGACATTTCCATCCACTTTTTTGGGAGGGGGGAAGGGTGTCTTATAGACCGAATAATACGGTATTTGTTAGAGGATACCATTGATACAAGTGCACTGCTCATTATTGTGAACTATCTCTATTGTAAACAAACTGAAATCTGGAGAGAGATTACCAAAACAATGCATATTTTTACAAATGCTAATTTTTATTTATTCTGCATGTACCTTCATGAATTAACCAGATCATTTTTTATTATTTTCAAGATTAAAATAATTTTATGGAAATAGAATTTGGCTCTGTCAATATGAATGAGACAAATATTTTCATATTTATGCTAATGTTTTCCCTAAATGCATATATTGCAGTGAAGCTTACTTGAAAATACATTTTTAATTTCTATTAATGATTTTAAATGCAATAGAAAAAACAATTACAAATTAAACTTATAAAAATAAAAATAAAATGTGAATAAAAGAAAGAAGTAAAATAATAATAAAAAAAGAAATATGTGAAAAAGTGACTTCCAATCTTCATTAGAAGGAAAAATAAATTTAATAATTCATGACCCTTTATAAATTTACAAATATGTATTTCTTCTTCCTATAATCCATCCCTTCTATATACAAAACCATACAAACATCAACTTTTTAGTTCTGATGTCAGCAAAAAGTCCATTACAGTTTTACCAGAAATTTAAAAAAATAAATCAGAGCTTTATTTTAATCTTGATCAAACAAATCAGCTTTATATTCCTCTCTTTTACTTCTAATAATCTTGATCTTTGATTCATTCAGATGTCGTATGTCTTTTCCCTATCACAAAGACTTTTTCCAGGCTTTCACAGATCTGTTTGTAAATCCAGTGGAAAGTCATTATCCAGGGTCATTGTCTTGGTTTGTCTTTTGTATTTCTCTTTTGATTTTTCAAAGCCTTAACTAGCTTCTTTTGAAGATCTAATAAAAAGTATTATCAGGGTTGTTCTCATGGCTTATTGCTATTTTATAATCCACACTTTTCCTATCATTTGTATTTCCAATTTGCATTTCTTGTCTGTTTTGTATTCCACACTTTTTAAATCCACTATTTCTGATTCCACTATTACTCATCAATTTTTTTCACGTGTCATTACTTCATCAATATCTTTTAGACAAACTCAATCCTTAGAAGCAGACTTTATTAACTTCTATTGTCGCTACTAATTTTTGGCCCATATTTCAAATATCTCCTTTAATTATTACAGTATTTTGTATCATTTTGTAAATCACAATCTTAAAGGCAACTTTTTTCTTTTTTTTTTTTCTGAACTTTTATCCCGTCTGATATCTAATTTAAATCAAAAGGTCTTTTATCTTTGTTATGACTGGAAGTAGTTGAAATAATTCAGGTTCTCTTGAAAATCCATTTATTTCAAATTGTTTAGATTCTCAACTTGAGTTAACTTTTCTTTTGTTTAGAAATAAACTCACCAGGTGACTTTTTAAACTGAAAATCTCTTAAAACATTTCAATAAGCAATTTCCAAATGTGACTAGAAGCAAGGTTAGCAAATTTAATGTCCTTAAGGGTGCCAGCTGTGCTTGTGAGCTTGATGATCAATTCCTTCGTTTCCTGGCAATCAGACCCATTAGAGACCACTATCTTGCAGTCTCCTCATAAGGACAAACCATCCAAATCACATATGAGTGATCTCCAGTCTTCTTATCTGGACAGGTTCCAAAGAACTGGTCTACTCACCGGTTCTTTGGTCTTTGCCGTGGTTGTTATCTTCACTCTCCACAGAGATGTATTTAGCTTGCCATGCCTCCACTGGAAGTTGACAATATATAATCCTTCATTAAAAAAATAAAATAAAACTACACCTATTGAGACAGCTTTTTGTCCCCAACTCTATCAATGGAAAGTATACACAAAACTGAATAGGCATTCAAGTACAAATATCTGTGTCTCTGAATAGAAATTATATTGACAATAAGCACCTGAGTGAAAGACGGAATATAAATTTAATTAATAAATAAATGATTTTAATTTAATTAAATTAATTCAATTTATATGCCGCCCCTTCCAAAGACTCAGAGCGGCTCACAATACATTTTTAAAAATCATTATAAAAAACATTTAAACATTAAAAACATTAAAAACATTAAAAACTCATTCACGCCATTCATGGCTGGATCTCGTCAAATCACAAGAGCAAGATCAACGGCCCCAGGCCTGCTGGAAGATCCAGGTCTTCACCGCTTTGCAGAAGGCCAATAGGGTGGGGATGGTCCGGACCTCAGGAGGTAACTAGTTCCAGAGAGCTGGGGCAGCCACAGAGAAGGCCCTCCCCCCGGGCCCGCCAGCTGGCATTGTTTAGCTGACGGGACCCGGAGAAGACCAACTCTGTGGGATCTTACCGGTTGCTGGGAGCTATGCAGCAGAAGGCAGTCTCGAAGATAACCTGGCCCTGAGCCATGTAGGGCTTTAAAGGTAATAATCAACATCTTGAATTGTGACCGGAGACCAATAGGGAGCCAGTGCAGCTCGCGGAGAATTGGTGTAATGTGGGTGTACCTAGGTGCACCCACGACAGCTTGCGCAGCTGCGTTCTGGACCATCTGTAGTCTCCGAACCCTTTTCAAGGGTAGCTCCATGTAGAGTGCGTTGCAATAATCTAACTGTGAGGTAACAAGGGCATGAGTGACTGTGAGGAGAGCCTCCCGATCCAAGTAGGCTTGCAATTGGTGCACCAGGAGAACCTGTGCAAAGGTCCCCCTAGCCACAACTGACAGATGTTGCTCTAATCTTAGCTGTGAGTCTAGGAGGACACCCAAATTGCGAGCCTGTTCTGAGAGGGACAATTTCTCCCCACCCCAAATCAAGGATGGACAATCAACATTGTCTTTAGGAGGCAATACCCACAGCCACTCGGTCTTGTCTGGGTTAAGTCTGAGCCTGTTGACTCCCATACAGAGCCTCACAGCCTCCAGGCACTAGCACATCACATCCACATCACTGAATTGACGCGGGGTAGAGATATACAGCTGGGTATCATCCGCGTATGGCTGATACCTCACCCCGTGTCATCGGATGATCCCACCCAGCAGCTTCATGTAGATGTTAAATAGGAGGGGAAAGAGGACTGAGCCCTGAGGCACCCCACAAATGAGGGGCCTAGGAGTCGACCTCTGTCCTCCTACCAACACCGACTGTGACCGACCAGACAGACAGAAGGAGAACCACCATAACACGAGGCCTTCCACTCCCAGCTCCCTTAGTCGTCCCAGAAGGATACCATAGTCAATGGTATTGAAAGCCGCTGAGAGGTCAAGTAGCACCAAAATGGAGGAATGACCCCCATCTCAGGCTTGCCAGAGATCATCCATCAACGTGACCAAAGCAGTTTCCATGCTGTAGCCAGGCCTGAAGCCAGACTGAAAAGGGTCTAGATAATCCATTTCCTCCAATGACTGCAGGAGCTGAAGTGCAACCACTTTCTCTACAAGCTTTCCCACAAAGGGTAGCTTGGAGACTGGATGAAAGTTCTTTAATTCTGCTGGATCCAGGGAAGGCGTCTTAAGGAGGATCCTTACAACCACTTCCTTTAATGGTTGCAGGAAGGCCCCTTCCCTCAAGGATGCGTGAACTAAAGCCTGGAGCCAGCCTCATGTCACCTCCCTGCTGGCCAAAACCAGCCAGGAGGGGCACGGGTCCAACAAACAAGTGGAGGAACTCATTGCTCCTACAGTTCTGTCCACTTTCTCATGAGTCACAGGCTCAAACTCATTCCACACAATGGGACTAAGATCTGCCCCCATCATCTCAGTCGGAATTGCCCAATCAGAGTCCAGGTCCATCCGAATCTGAGCGACTTTATCCAACAGAAACTGCACAAACTCCTCATCTCTACCCTGCAAGGGCTCCTCCACTCCCTCTACATTAAGGAGGGAGCGAATCACCCTAAATAGGGTGCCTGGGCGCAAATCAGTGGATGCAATAAGTGCAGAAAAATGTGAACATTTTCCCTCCCATATCGCCACTAAATAAGTTCTAATAAAGGCTCTTAAGAGTGTTCGGTCAGATTCTGCTATGATAGATAGCCCATACCAATAAAAACAAATCAGTGGAACATCTGAAAATCTTAAGAGTAAATATTTGCTTGAATATGATTTAAAAAACAAAACAAAAAACTAAACGCATTATCAAATAACATGCCAACCAAAGACAGGACAAATTTGAGGATTCCGTTTTAATAAATTATAGTGTACAGTGAATAAGCATGGAGCCTTACACAGGTATGCCCATCTTTTCTCCATATTTTGATACTTTAAATATCTCAGACAAAAAATAAGTTCAATTTGCACATTTATTCCAAACGTAAATCATTAAACAGCTACATAAATCTTCAGTTTAAGGAAACAAAAAGTATCAAAATGCACAGCCAAAGAGATATGACAACACTGACTTAAAACATGGCATATTAAAGCAGAAGTTTTAAATCTGAATCAAGTCTACAATGAAAAATACACATAACATGAATAACTGTTTCCTTTACATATACTGGACAGTATTTTTTTGTTTTGTTTATAAAAGTGGGAAAAATAGTTTTGGCAATCAGCACTATGCAACTGTCTGCATAAATTTCTAAGGCTCACTCAGTCCCTAAAATAGGCTGTAGATTTGTTCCAGTTATAAAATATATAATACTAATGTCCATGCCATTAGTATGGTCAAAGCTTAATGGCATCTATGGTACAATATTAGATATGTACTGAGGTACCACACTAAGGAAATACCTTCAATTATACTATAACATTGTAACCATTTGTCTTGTAAATCTACAAATGATTACCCTCCTAGAAGATTCTCCATGCATAATGATAACTATTCTGTACTCACTTCACCTGATATATCATTTCTTCACAAGGTAAACAATAGTAGTTACAATATTATATATAATGTTATATGCTTTCCTTTAATCAATGAATTCCAAAAGCTCTAAGCAACTTCTAAATTCGAGACCTTTCCTGTAGAAATCTACAAAGTGATACGCCAAATCAATTTTAATTTTAACTAAGTTTACTGTAAGTAATTTGTGGAATAAAACAATGAGAATGAATCGAAAAACTATGTTCATTTGCCATGGGTGACAATTCTTCCTAATTTACCAAGTCAACTGCAAGCAGCTAAAAAAACCCCAAAATAAGATTACAAAAACAGATTACAAAAATACCTAATTATAGTCTTTCCTATTATCACATTTTGTTGTGAAACAATATGACAACAATACTGTAATTTGTTTTGTATATACACGTATGTTCAGTGTAAAATTGAAGTATTTCCTTCCCAAAATAGCTTGTGCTATCTTCCTATACCTTTTGCGTTGCATTCACAACCCGTATATGTCTCTAAAAGATAAGGCTAGCATTCCTTTGGTGCATTAGATTATTTTAAAACAAGATCTGAGTTTGGAAAGTTAGCTCCAATTTCTGTCATAGCTACTGTTCCTAATGCAATGTTTGCACACATTAAATAAAAGCAGAACCAGACTAGCTTTATCCTTGTCAGTCATAGTGGATTCCAACTTTGCTTCATCTGTCTATGATATATTTCTTTTATTAAGTATAACCATTTACATATAATACTATATAGAACATAGCTGCCTTAACACAGGACTGGACAGTTCAAGGACTTGAAAACGGAAACATTTAACACAGCGTCTGAACTTTTAACATTTAAACACATTTAATTCATAAATGTGTGAAGAAAAGATAAAAATTAAACTATTCCGACCATATGGCATCACAGGGAAGCATATAAACCAACTAAAACCCTCCAAAACACCTAAGTAAACCAAAAAAACCAGCAGCTCCAGAAGAAAAAGGAGTAAGTTACAACCCACAATGCAAGGGCTATGTAGGACAAATAGGCGGAAATCTAGCAGAGCTCATCCAGTAACACCAACTAGCAATTAGAAGACATAATAAAAACTCCTTAATTTCACAATATATGATCAGACGTAATCATAATTTCATTTGGAAAACTATGAACATCTAGACCAGGGGTGTCAAACAAGGCCTGGGGGCTTGCAGGACTGCCTAGGAAATAGCAAAGGTCTGGCCTGCGGTGCCTCTGCCAGCAAAAATGAAGCTCAGGAGGGCCGTGTGCTGCTCTTCCAAGCTCCGTTTCGCTGGCAGAGGTTTGCAGGAGACAGTCACAGCCGAAAATGGAGCTTGGAAGCCTGTTTTCAATGGCAGGGTGCTCGGGCCACCATAGGTGCCCCTACACAAGTAACATCAAGCTGGCCATGCCCACTCCGGCCCCCCAAGGTCAAATACAACCCTGCTACGGCCCTCAATGAAATTGAGTTTGACACCCCTGATCTAGACCAAATCAAGTCCAAAAATGCCAAAGAGTTCCTGAAGTTTGGTACACAGAAAATCAGCCATAGAAATAAACATCTAAAAGAATATTCCAAAGAATATTCCAAAGAATCAAGGAAACAAAAAGGCCTAAACACCTCATCAGCAATCAACACCAGATCAGCAAAAATTAACACCAAGATTAATATTAGACTAACCATCAAGAAGCAAACAATATCCCAATCCAGAAATTACCAACTCAGACAAACAAGATAACTGTAAATAATAGCCTAAACAAGGAATTACCAAGACTGCTCCCACTAACACTGACAGGACAAGTTTTTATAAAATAAGAGCAAACTCACTCTCTTCTAGCACAGATGATTGTTATCTAATTTGATAATGAAATGTCTGCAAGAAAACAACCAAGCTCAGAGAGCACTAAGGACCCTATAGACTATAAAAAGCTAGCCATCCTTGCCTTAGCCAAAGGGGCCAATGAAACAAAAACTGAAACAAACACTTTTATATTGGAAAAACTGTGGAAGAGACGAAGAAAAGTCATCAGAAACTGCTGAAATGGACAAACATATCCTTTGAGGCGTAGCAACTCAGATTTATATACAACATGCATGCTAATTTAGCATGAGAGACCAGGAAGAGAAAGAATATGTAAAAGAAACTCATTCTGGAACAAAACATCATCAAAGTTCACATTCTGGTTGAACATCCTCAATTCTACTTGATAGAATTGCCAAAAGAACTGAGATTTTAAAAACTATTGTAAAAATGATGGCTAACATATTGATTTCTACTTAAGAATAAACTGTAATGTACTATCCCATTATCAAGATATTTTGTCATATTTTTCAAATAATAATGTGACATCTGTTATTCAAAACATGCAAGCTAAACCATTCACTTAGCTATGGATTATAATAATCTTCCCTGCCAATCTGAATATCTCACTTAAAAATCTACTAGTGAGTCTCACCTAAGCTTTCATTTTGTTAAAAGGCTATTATAAAATCTCTTATTATTGAAAACACAATAACTTTAAAAAACTCACCTAAACCTTTTTGCCCAGGGTTTTTAGCAAAGTTAAAAGTAAACTGATAAAAATCTTTAAACTTCATTGGATCCTTTAATTCTTGTTCCAGTCTTGGCAAAAGAGATTTTAGCTTGTCTGTGGTATCACACCTGGTAAAAAGATGCTACTTTTCAGTTTATCCAGTATTAATTGTATTGTTTTAGAATTTTGAAATATAAATATAAAACTTATAAAATATTTATTCAAAAAATGGGAAATTGCAATATACAAGAAATAGTTCCATTTTAAGACTAATTCAGTCGATGTTAACGTAGCAAACATATTATTCCATAATATTTCATTCAGCTGGTGCTACAGAAATAAATATATAAAGTACATATTCATTTTGTATTGCATATAGAGCGATTTTGCAAATAATAGACAGCTATAATCAGTGCAGTAAAGGCCTTTTACCCTAACAGGGTTAAAATATGGTGTAAGAGCATTTATTTGAGAACAATAAATATGATAAAGGTGTAGCACTCTCTTCAGCTAACTTATTTGTCTACAATCTCATTTCCTGTAATTTAACTTGAACTATTGTGTTATGCTATTTTATGTATCTATTCTGTCAATAGATACATAAAGTAGATTAATTATCTATGTAAAATGGAAAACAGTAATTCTTAACTAAGAAATCATCATCATACAACAAAATCACCACAGGCATCTGTTGATAAAATGTACTATCCATTCTCCACTTACTGTACTTCTGATAAAGTCCAATTTCAATCAGCAGAAAACAAGAAAATGCTACTGACTTTCTAGTAAGAAATGTGGGCAAAAATCACATCCTTATGATCATCATTAATATTATTTAAATTTAATAACTAGTATATTTTATTGAAGGGGATGTGGTTGCTCAGTGGCTAAGATGCTGAGCTTGTCGATTGAAAGGTCGGCAGTTCAGCGGTTCGAATCCCTAGTGCCGCGTAACAGGTGGGCTCCTGTTACTTGTACCACCTTCTGCCAATCTAGCAGTTCGAAAGCATATAAAAAATGCAAGTAGAAAAATAGGGACCGTCTTTGGTGGGAAGGTAACAGTGTTCCGTGCGCCTCTGGCATTTAGTCATGCCGGCCACATGACCACGGAGATGTCTTTGGACAGCGCTGGCTCTTTGGCTTTGAAATGGAGATGAGCACCGCCCCCTAGACTTGGGAACGACTAGAACATATGAGGGAACTTTTACCTTACCTATACTTTATTTTTAGGTGCACAAGCAAGTCATATTGGAGTTTTATAATATTTGTTCGGTATTGTCTTATACAGGTACTTCTCAACTTACAACCATTCCATTCAAGTGACTGTTCAAGTTAAAGTTAAAACAGCCCTGAAAAATGGCTTACAACCCATCCTAGCAGTTACAACCATTGCAGGATCCCCATGGTCCCATGATCAAAATTCTGGTGCTTGGCAAGTATTTATGACAGTTGCAGTGTCTCAGGGCTGTGGGATCACCATTTGTGACCTTTCCAATTGGCTTCTGATAAGCAAAGTCAACAGGGGAATCATGATTCGCTTAACAATCACATGAATCAATTAACAACCACTGTGATTCACTTAACAATTGTGGCTAAAAGGATGTAAAATTTGGTACGACTCGCTTAACAACGGTCTTACTTCGCAACATAAATTTTGGTTCTAATTGTGGTCATAAATTGAAGATGAGATATTTGATCTGTATATGAACTGCTTGTCCTTCTAGGATTGTAACTGAATTGCAGCTTTTTGCACAGGTATAAGATAACAATTAAGCATTTGCCGGGAAAATTAAATCAGCTCTGATTTTATTTAAACACAATTGGTAAGTATAACCACTTGGTTAGATGACATCAGCATAGGTACAATCTATGGTGACTATGAAAAAACACCTGCCATCACAATCTGTGAGGATCTTTAGGTCTTTTAAGGCATTCCTATTTCTTCATGACATTTATTGTTCCTTTCTGCTATTTTGCTCAACCTTCTCAGTCACAGTTGTTTTTACTAGTTTATTGACATGACATTCCAAGTATGTAAGATTTTGTTTAGTGAGCATTGTTTAATGGAGAGCCTTTGTTGAGTCCACTGGATGCCATTTCCTTTGTCTTCTTAAAATTTAACATTTAGCCATTTTTTTCACTTTCGCTAGTGAAAGTTCCCTAGAAACTAATGTTATCTTTCAAACTGTTAAATGTTTCAACTTACAACTTTAATTGCTTGTCTCATCCCTTCCAATCTTGCCATTCATATATTTCCTGTGTAAGTTAAACACATTACGTTCACTTTATCTTCATATTCATCTGAATAATGTTGATATTTGAAATGATAACTTCAACAAATACTTGTATTTCATCTAGTATTTTGCTATAGTACTGCAGTGTGGTGAATGTATTTTTGTAAATCCATCTTTCCATCCTGAGTGGGCATGTTTAACTGTAGTGCTACACTTTTTGTGTTCAACCACTGTCTGGTAAATGTTTAATGACCCTTGTCCATTTTTATTTCAATTTAATGCCTTTTTTATGACTAAAGTTAGAGCATTGCACCAATTAAACAGATATAGGATCGATATTTCTATGTCATTTCTTCTTGTTTTTGGATAATTCTACTTCCCCAAATTTAGATTTTTATTGTAGCTTCTTATTTTGTGAACAAGGAACTGCGAAGATTCCTTGGAAGAATGATAGAATATTCTGTCAGAGTTATTAACCTTAATATTGTGCACATTCTGCACAAAGGGCTCATTATATTCAATAAAACACAGGTAAAGCTTATAAATTTGCTTGCTCTCCTTATTTACACTGTATATGATCTTACATCCCTCTGCCTCTTTAGACCTAGAAAGGTGATTGGAACTATGAAGTTGGAGGAGCTGTTCCCTTGCCATGGTAGAACCACTTCCCATTGAAATTTAGAGTTTCTCTGGGGAAACTCTAGGATAGTCCTCCTTGGAATGAATAGATCCCAACTGATTCCAGAAAACTCTAGCTCTTTTAGCTAATAAGATGGATGCTCCCGACAAAGGTCTTGATTATTATGTAAAATGTAGATGTGACTTGAGCGGTTGACACAATAAGCAATTTGGAAGGCAGTTATAATATAGATTACAACTGCCTTCCAAATAGTGAAAAAAAAATCAAAATCTGATTAAATACTACTAAGAGCTCATTATTAAAACCTACTATATGGCAGGGAGGGAAGTGAAGAACCTGAATTTCTCTGAGTGGTTTGGGTATTACTAACAATAGCCTAGCATAAAGTTGCATAGAATCCTTGGTAATACATTATGGTATGTTGGCTTTGAGGATAAAATCAATTATCTTATACTTAAGACTCAGCATTTCTGGTAGTTCAATTTGTAAAAGTCTTTTTTATTATTTTCATTTGTTAAATTCTGGTGACAAAATGATTGATAGAGATTGACCTCTCACTTGATTTTAGTTATTACAGCTTATTGTATTTGGCAGGATGGGAGTGTTTGGGTGAAAGGTATAAGCTACTTAAGATATGTCAAATATTTTTTCATACTGTAGGGTATTTGCATTTTAGAAGTAACATTTGTCTGATACTTTTCACTCTGCATCTCCTTTTATGTTTTTGTCTTTTTTAAAAAAAAAATAATAAAGTTGAATTTCACCAATGAAGAAGTGGGCCTTCATTCATAAAGACTATGATGAAAAAATTCAGATCCAGATCTGAATAAGTATAGCCTTCTCAATTCCCTTTTATCTTCCCTAAGGTTTAACATCTGCATTAATCTGTTCAGCAAGGTCATTCAGAAATTTAGAGTAAAATATTATGTTGCTTACATACAACCCTCTTTTTTTTCATAAAATCCAGTGAAAAAACAAAATGTTGTGCTTCGCCAAAGTAAATGAATTAGATGACAGTCAAGAAAGTTCAATACAGATATAGAGATGCTAGTGATAGGTGGTTTATTTGTCTAGATAATTATGTACAACCTATTCCAAGAGCTTGCAAATCTTCCTAATTTGAAAGAAGTCTATATCAATCTTTGTCATTAAAGGCATAAATGTCATCTGTGAATGGAGTATCTTTTCTTGGATTAGGTTACTGGGTGAGTTATAATGATATTTTGTCACAGATAGTTACCCTGTGCTAATTTATGCCCTGATCATTTTTATGTAAATTACTACAATGTGTTTTATACGAGGCTAATCTTCAAGATGGGCCAATAACTACAGTTAGTATTAAATAATTCAGCAACAGTATAAATTGGAACTAGCACTACAGATAGTACACTTATCTTACATGGTTATTGGCGGCTCCAGTTTGCTCATAATTCAAGGTATTAGTAAAAATTTGTATAACTTTTCATAGTTTGGCACCATAATGCCTGAAATAATAGTATTAATTATATGTTCCCATTCATCATTGAGATCATCTTCAGGGATTCTGCTCTAGATGGGTCACTGCAGATGGCCATACAGTTAAACCGGCTGTCAAGTGCCCAAAATGTGATCCCATGACCACTTTGGAAGTGGGCATAATTTCAAAAACGTGTTGCAATTACCTCTGGGAGCATCCATTGTAAACTGAGATTATCTGTACAGGTAGTCCTCGATTTAAGACACCCGAGCCCAACATTTCTGTTGTTAAATGAGACATTTGTTAAGTGAACTTTGCCCCATTTTGATACATTTCTTACCACAGTTGTCTTCATTTTTTGCTTCCTCATTGACTTTGCTAGTCAGAAGGTTGCAAAAGGTGATCACATGACCTTGGGACACAGCAACGGTCATCAATATGAACAGTTGCCAAGTATCTGAATTTTGATCACATGATCATGGGGACACTGCAAAGCTTGTAACTGAGAAAAATGGTCCTAAGTCATTTTTTTCAGTGGCATTGTAACTTTGACGGTCACTAAATGAGCTGCTGTATTTCGAGGACTACCTGTACTCGGTTGTCATTGAAATCAATTAAACTTATATTAATAGTGTATTCCACAATATTTGTCTTTTAATCTCATCAAATAGCAAGATTGCTGCTTTCAGAACTGTCTGCCTTCAGCAAGACCACTTAAAAAAATAACTTTCAGTTGAAAGAAATAGTGAGTTAATTACTTAGAAAGCACTCCAATTGAATGCAAAATATGATTTGTGGGTGGGAATAAATAAATTCAGAACTGAGGAACTGGATTATTCTTTACCTATTTTAAGATGTTTATGTACTCTTAATAAACCATAGGGTTATGTCAAAACTTTTTACAGTCCTTGCATAATTAATTAGGCAAGTTACTGTTACATTTTAATACCACATGCATGCGTTAGATACCTGCATAATTCTTTGTATATTTCATATAATTGAATTTTTCACCAATTTGACAAAATCAGTTTTGATATAAACTTTTTTGAAAAAATGGAATTCTGATAAAAACTGTTATACTCACCCCAGCTCTGTCATGCCATCTACAAATTCTTTTTTACTGAATTCACACTGAGTCGCTGCCCGGAATTTCCATGCTATGACCAAAACACTGATACTAGCAGGGTCCAGATTTAAATCATCACAAAATTGCTGAATTCCATCAATGCCAATTTTATTGTCATCCTGTGGGTCTGTATTTGAAAACAAAACAGGGTATTATATTTTACATTAAAGATGTGTAATTTTTTCCATAATCATACAATGTTATTCTGATTTTTAAAACTAAACCTTTATAGTTTCAACTCTTACTACCTAAAAAATATAATCATATAAATCAGGTCAAAAAAGGAGTTAGTGGTGATATGTATACATAGAAAGGTTCATTTCATTTAAAATTGTAGTAATTATAGCAACAGTATTGATATTTAAAGCACAATGTAAAAACCTAAGGGACCATCGTGGTTTTCTTCAAATATGAGCAAGTAAATTTAGATGAGAAATATATATTACATTTTGCTGAGATGAAAAGCAAAAAATTTGAGACTAATTAGGGTTTAGAATCACAGTTGTTGAAATTCTAACACCCTATTATTTCAATAAAAAGTTCCTGCTATTTTAAGCAACATAGGTCTCAAGGGGGTTGATAGGCAGACTTCTGTTCCTCCATGTCACATCATCATTCTTTAGACACCAGCAGCTAAAAAAAGGCACCTCTTTGCACATGCTACACTTCTAAAATATTTTTTGTTTATCCCAAGTAGAGCCTTATATTGAACGCGCTACAGATTGTCAAATCAATTTCCCCACTAAAAACAAAAATAAAAGTTCTACTCTCCCAGAGAAAATAGCTAAACGTTTAGAAAGTAGGAACGTTTAGAAACGTTCCTACTTTGGTTCACATATTTTGCCTTCCTCCTTTTATGTGGCAAATAGGTAAAAAAGGCGATACTTGTTTTTTCAGCACATATCACTGCATGCTTAACCTAACTACAGGTAGTCCTCAACGTACAATTCTTGTACGACCAAAGTTACGACACGCTGAAAAAAGTGAATTATGAGAGTTTTTCACATTTACGACCACTTTAAATGTCATACATGATCAAAATTTGGATGTTTGGCAACTGGTTCATATGACGACTGAAGTGTCCCAGGGTCATGTGATCAGTTTTTGTGAGCTTCTGACAAGCAAAGTCAATGGGGAAACTAGATTCATTTAACAACCATGTTACTAATTTAATAATTGCGGTGATTCACTTAACAACTGTGACAAGAAAGTTCATAAAATGTGTCAAAACTCACTTAACAACTATCTCACTTAGCACCAGAAATTTTGGGCTCAATTGTGGTTGTAAGTTGAGTGCTAGCTGTACTGCAGCTGAAATTAGCAAGAAGAATTGTCAAATTATATGATAGCTATTCCAATATCAATTGTTGTAATTATTTTAACTATTTCATATAAGCATCTTTGGGGGTAGCCATTTCCATCACCACTAATCACTTGCACTTTCCTCTCTGCGCTTGAAGTGCTGATGTATGTAAAGCCTCAAAATATTACTTATTTGGGGCAAAGGAAATAAAGCATTACATTAAACGTTAGATATCTGGGTAAGGCAGAATGTGCCTGACTACCTTTTGTCTTAAAACAATCAGAGTAGCCATGTGCTTATACGAAAAGGTCTTAACAACATTTTCAAGTATTCTACTCCCATGCTAATCAACAAGGAATGAAATTTCATGGCACTGAAGTTTTAAAGAATAGCAAATTGCAAGATGTAATTGGCAGGAGATGGCTTAAAATGCAAAGAAAACCATTTGCAATTCTCTGAGAAATTAGTTTTGTTAAAATAATACATAAACAATTACACCAAAGCATTAGATAAGGGTAAACATCGACATATTATTTCATTATGCTCAATGACCTGCAAGATAGAAGCAGACCAAGTGTAGCAAATGCAATGTGTCAATCATATGTGACCTAAAAAGTTACGATGTGAAAAAGGTTAACAAAGTGGATTAAGTAAAAAAGTTAATATAATGTAAAATTTGAGAATAAACTAAACTAAAATATATAATTTAGTAATGCCACTACTCCAAATTTAGGCCATTTTACGCCTTTTTACAAAAACTGCTGTAGGTAACTTAGTAATTCTATTGATGATAGAAACATTCTGATCTGAGAATAAGAAAGGAACCATCTCTCCTTCATAACAGATTTCATTTTTGTTAGGGTATGTTAAAGATGTATCTGTAGCCAAATTACTGTAGAAATAGGAAAAGAAAATTCTATGACTTAGGGTCTCAGGTTCAGTCAGACCACAAAGACAGTTTCTTTTGCTGAATGGAATCCTGCTGTATACTTCTGACCTGGTACTATAGAGGGTAAAGTGTTGAAATGAGGCAAAGAAAAAACCGTACATCTTATTGGTGAAGCAAGATTGAATAAACAGGTTGTGTTGGAACCAGCACTGAGAATTGGCTACAATTGGCTAAATCAAATTTAAAAAAAAATTAATACCCAACTCCTCTTGCCATGCAATGTCAAAAATTCCTTTACAGGATTGAAATTTAGCTCCAAATCTAGGAAAAGCAAAGAAAAAAGAGAAAGGCTGTACCAACTACAATTTTTATTTTCTACCTTGATAAATGTTTTCAAACAGAATTAATAGGGCCAACGAATCAGTGCTAAACAAAACTTTAAGCTAGTAGGAGAGTGAGCAAATGTGCCTCTAATGAGAACATAACAGCTTCGGGTGAGGAGTAAAGTACTTGAGACATAACAAGGGATTTTGGAGAAACTTACATTGGACTATGTCAAAGGGCCTTGAATCATTAAAGACGCATATCTGTGTAGCACATGATATTTAAGATAGAGTTTTAGTTTTAAAAAGAAAGTGTACATCTAACCATTTATTTATTTGACTTTTATCCTGCCTTTATTACCCTATAAATAACTCAAGGTGGTGGAATATACATAATACTCTATTGTCTTCCTATTTTCTCCACAAAAGACTGTGAAGTAGGTTGGATCAAAAAGGAGCAACTAGCCCCAAATCACCCAGCTGGCTTTCGTGCCTAAGGTGAGACTAGAACTCGCAGTCTCTTGATGTCTAGGCCAGTACCTTAACTATTACAATAAACTGGGGAAAAACCAGGATTGCTTTGACAGGATTGTTAGCTTTGGCAGACACTGAGTCTAATTTGTTTTCATTTTCTGTTCACAGAATTCACCTATTAGCACAACTTTCCTACAGTCCATCGGTGTCCTTTCCAATCCTCCACCATCAAACACAGACATATATATCAAGTGCTTTTATGAAGTTTGTTATTAATGCTTTTTTAAAAAAATATATCTTACTAAACTAAATTTAATAATACTAATGAACACATTCTCATTACTTTTATCTTCTTATTGGAGTTTTAAGATAGTAATTTACCCACCAGTACAAAGTAATATTCATCCCTTCCCACTTATTCCATCTCCAAATCCATTTCAGACTAACAGGACTTTCCAGAGCAGATATAATACACACGGAAGGAAAGGCAGAGGAAGGAAAGCCAAAAGCTTGTTCTTAGATATATGATAAAAATTAAGTAAAATACAGCCTTTATGATTTATTTTCTCAGAAATATGCTTGAAAATTCAATCTAATTGAAAAGAGGTAGAATCACAAACAAGGATTATGACTAATTCAAAAAGATAACTGTAGGTGTGTAACATACAGTAGGGTTTTTTCCCCACTTTTTATATACAGGTAGTCCTCAATTTACGACAATTGAGGCCCAAATTTCTGTTGCTAAGACACATTTGTTAAAGTGAATTTTGCCCCATTTTATGACCCTTCTCACCACAGTTGTTAAATGAATCACTGCAGTTAGGTTAGTTACATGGTTGTTAAATCAATCTGGCTTCCCTATCGACTTTGATTGTCAGAAGACTGCAAAATATGATCACATGATCCTGGGATGCTGCAATCATGACAAATATAAGTCAGTTGCCAAGCATCTGAATTTTGATCATGTGACCTTAGGGATGCTGCAATGGTCTTAAGTATAAAAAATGGTCATGTCACTTTTTTTCCAGTGCTATGGAACTTTAAATGGTCCCTAAATGAACAGTTGTAAGTCAAGGACTACCTGTACCTCCTCCCCCATTTGAATATGAAAAATACTGATAGGACTAAAAATAGAGAACTCATAATTGATGATTTATGCACAGCAGTCATACAAGGATTAAAAAATAAACATAATAAAATTATTATTTTGTGTCACAAAATGTATAGCTCAAAAACTGAGGGATATTCCAGAATGGAGTAAAATAATCATTAATTTAATAACCCCGCAGCAACCTGAGGCTGCGGTGCAACTGAAAAAGTAAGGCATTTTCTTGTTTACTGACTTGCAATAGAACACCCCCCCCCTCCAAAATAAATTAAAGGAGAGGAAATAAAGAACTAGCTATAAATATTCCATTATACAGGTACAGCTTTGATAATAGTAAATAAATCACACCTTCTCTGTTTTTTTTAACAAATACCCCTGTTGAATAAAGAAAATTTGTTTAGCACAGAAACTGATCAAGCACAAGGGAAGAAATAAACAATATTTGGAAACAATCGTATTTGTGGATTTGATTTTTTTTAATGCGGCAAGGAAACAAGGGAATATATTCAGGAATTAAGATATTGTAACAGCAGTGACATCTGTTAGGTATGAAGACCTCTGTATGCAGCATCACGGGCAAAGTACAAACAAGAACTTCTTAATTAAAAAGACAGAATCTTTTTTTTTAGAAAGTTAGGTATTTGCATAGTTATCCAGAAATATGCCTGTGCAATAATATACAACAGAACTGAAAGAGTATTCAAAGTATTTCATTATTTATTCATTTTATTTATAATCTGTTTCTCTTCATGGAGCTTAGAATCCTATGTATGGTTACCTCTCATTTTATTGTCACAAACTTGTGAAATAGACAGGACAGAAAAAAACTGCTCTATAATTACCCCATCAATCCAATAATTTATAGTTCATGATCAACACATATTAAATATATATATAAATTCCATTTATGATTTATTCCTTGTAACCACTTTACTGTCTCTGAGATAGATTGTTTTCTAAAATGTTTGTAGCGATATGAATTCAAAAGCAGAATTAACAAAGGAGTTTCAATAAAGTTTCCAACCTCAGAGTCATTTTTATAGTCAAACATAATTCCTTATTTCAGAACATCCATAAAAGAAATTATTCATTTTTTTACCTGGACTAGATCTTTAAAAGAGAATACTTATTAACACACAAATTTATCTTTACCTAAATTAAGAAAAATTATAAATAGATCCTTGCTGGATCCAGTCTGGTAGAATGGGGGACATTAACTCTTTCAGCAATGTTTTCAGTGGAACATACTACTCAATCTTAATAATAATGCATATATGGACATTACATCTTTGGGAATATTCAATAAAAACAGGTTAACAAGTTTAAGCTGCATTCATATTTTCAGGAGAATCCAATTTAAGCTTGTAGAATAAGCAGGGGGTCTAGAACAGGAGACGGAATACAATAATATAATTTAATTATACCACAGTGATAATGCAGATCTACATAGAATAGTTCACATCTACCCAACACATATGGTTAGTCTGCTCTCCTTAATGTATAGATAGTTCTCGATTCACAACAGTTCAATTAATAATTGTTTGAAGTTACCATGGCATTGAAAAGTGATTTAGGATTGTTTTTCACACGACTGTTGCAGCATCCCTATTGTCACATGATCAAAATTCAGAAGCTTGGCAACTGGCTCATATTTATAATGGTCACAATGTTTTGGGGTCATATGATCTCCTTATGCAACCTTCTGCCAAGCAAACTCAATGGTGAAGCCAGATTCACTAAATAATTGTGTGACTAACTTAACTGCTGTTATTCGCCTAACATCTATGGGAAGAAAGGTTGTAAAATGGGGCAAAACCCACTTTGCAACAGAATTTTTGGTTTCAAACGTAGTTGTAAGTCGAGGACTACCTATATGAGTGCCCAGATGTTTATATATTTTAAATTAAAACTTCTTTATGTATATTTTCTTTAAAAAGAGAAACAGCTTTGCATTTAATAAATTATACTGTCTAAACACACATACACACACTTACATATACAACGAGTAGTATCACTATACTCATGTTTATAGTTTGATACTATTCATGCGTACCTAGAACTAAGTCCCACTATGTTCAGTAGGGCTTACTTCTTAGAAAATATACTAGAACTGTAGCTTCTTTTCCCCTGAATGTGTAAACTGAAGTGGAAATCAAGCTCAAAGGAAAAAGTGAAGAAATAGACCTTACCTTTGTACCTGTTATACAAGTGCTCTAATTTCTTTCTGTCTATTGAAATTTTCATGGATTCTTTGTAGTACAAGTCTGGATTCTGGAAGTAGTTGTCTGTTGCCACTTCTAGTTTCCATTCATTCTGCATTAAGCAGTATATAGCAGTCCTTTCACCAGCCTGGGTAACTGCCATAAACTGGCGGACCTTGTCCTTCTGAGCCGATTTAAGCTTATGCTTTGGGATGCAAAAGAAGCAGGAAAGCCAATGAAGCTAATCCAGATGGTTTTTTTCCCAGAATTTTACTAAAACTGCCTGTCTTTAAAAAAATATTGTATTCTTTTTTTTTTTGAGTAATAACATTTCATTCCAGAAAAAACAAATATATTTTATTTCATTATAGTAAAAGACATACTTTTCTTCTGAAAACTGAAAAAATAACTGAACACATATATTTTTAACACAAAAATTAAAAATCTGAGGGCAATTCATTTCAGTCTTAACTTTATGCCTCTAGATTTCCATGTAAAAAGACACAACTTTTTTACACAGTGGCTTTCCATTAAATGCATAAAACATTAAGTGAAAGAATCTTTATAATGATAGCCCTATGATAAATAACCAATAGTATCTCATTCTTAATATAATATGAATATGTGATTATACTGTGACAGATTCAGAAGTTTAAATCTGGAAATGTATACACAATTACTTGTGCCTTATTCTGAGGAGTACACATTAGTTGCCATATAAGTGGTCCTGCCAGTAAAAAAAAGCTATTTCAGGAGTAAGTCCTTCATAAATATTGCTTTACATTATTAAATGTAACAACTTCAGTGTAGGTTTTGATGGCATTTCTGAACAGTAGGGCCCTAAACTATCCCTTAGTAAGATTATTACACACTTTAAGAAGATCCTTTAGCAAAGAATGTCTCTCTACAAACAAATCATTTTAGAACTAAGAAAATGAACAAGTTTCAAGCATAACTTGGCCTACACAACTATACATGATTCTTCAAATCAAACCTTTATTGTCAATGCACAACATGTGTAGACTGAAATTTAGAAATGAATTTAGAAATGAATTTAGACTTCATTTCTGAGTGTAAATAAATTGCATAAAAGAAGCAGTCTTAACACAGGTATGTTAAAAAAAGACATCCTAATAAAACAAAGGTCCCAATTTCTGTATTTGCCATGCAAACATAAGATTTCTTTTTAAGTTCTATTTTCGCTTAGCTTTAAGAATGCATGTTTTCTTCTTCCTCTAGCTTTCCTAATTCTCTTTAAGAGTGAAAAGGAAGGGGAAGAATCAAGACATCTGAATGTTAAGTTTAAAAAGAAGGAGGAGGAGGAGTTGCAATTCCAGGTGTTAAAATGAGGCTTTGCTCCCAAATAGGGATCTTCTTTTCAATTTTGTTCTCCATCAAAGAGGCCACTCACCTAAAGGGATGTCAGGGAAAGAAAAGTGGCGGAGGGGGGGCAAGGAGAAGGCTGGGGACTACAATAGCGAAGATCCTATTTCACCGTGTGGAAAGGAAAAGGGAAAATGCAACGAAATAACCCGAGAGAGAGAGAGAGAAAGAGAGAGAGAGATGGGGGGCGGTGAGGGCTCCTTCCTCCCTTGGCGTGGGGGGGGGGGGAGCTTTCCACGGGCCTATATAGGCTTTCCTTTTAAGCCAGCTCCTGAGAGAACAGGTGAGGATCCCTGGGGCATCCACGGGGTAGGAGGCTCGGACGGTCTATAAAGAGCGAAAGGAAGACAAAAGCCTGAGCCAGGGGAATCGAGAGCAAGGCCGGCCGCCACCTGCCACCTTCTCCCCTGCCCAAAAAAGGGAAAGGTACGTGGCGAGGGTGGCTGTGCCTTCCCTGCTCAGCCCGGTGCTCCTTCCCCACGCAGCCGCGGAGCCCTCCCGTCCCTGCCGCCGCGACTCCCTGCGCAACTCCCACAGCCCTGCGCGCCCGTTGCCCACTCACTCCCTCTCCCTCCCTCCCTCCCTCCCTCGCGAGCTCCCCATGACGCGGGCGGGCGGGGGTCGTCCGGAGTAGAAGGGCGCCCGCCGCTCTGCCCTTTGCTGGCGGGCGGAGGCGACTCTGCTCATCCCGCGGGAGGAGCCTGCCTCGCCGCCTCCTCCACGAGCGCGCGCGCTGGGGTGGGTGGGGGGTCGTTCCAGGCGGGGAAATCCACCCGACCCCCCCCCCACCTACCATTTTATCAGCAGGGCTTTCACCCAACTTCACTCGCCAGCGCGGCCGCTGCCGCCGCTGTTACCACCGCCGCCGCCAGTACAGCTTCTTTCTGCGCACGCGCGGGTCTTCTTTCCCTTTACCCTTCTCTTTCTCTCCTCCTCCTCCTCGTCCTCGAGTTCGCGGGCTTCAACTGCCGGGCATCGTCCGCACGGTACGGTTCAAGAAACCCCACTGCCCCCCCTCCCCCGCTCCTCTTTTTACTCTCGCTCCCGCTTCACTACTACTTCGATCTGGAGGATGCGAAGGAGCTCATCCAGAGCTAGAACTACGTTACCCAGGAGGCCCTTGGCCTAACCATCTGGTCGCATAGATTTATGGATAGACTTGTGCTCAGCCTGCAGCTTCCGATTTAATTTTATATAATTGTAGGGCAGAAAACGGAAAAGTCAGCAGTTTAATTCAGTTGTGTCTGGATAGAAATACATGCTTTCTTCACTCCCAAGTCTATTGGTTGTGGTGACTCCTCCTCGCCTCCTCTGGATTCCGTTCAGCGCTAGAATTAGGCTGGCCGAGGATGTTTCGAAGGACTTATATGGAAACTGCATATAAGGTTGTCTAATCTTTTTTGCTGCTACTTGGATGAAAGCAAGATTTACATTTTGGAATTCTCCCTCGTTTTTAAGGGCAATTTTCTCTTTTCCGTGCGCCAGCGAAACCTGAAAAACAAAAATCTCCCCTCTAACTTTCCTACTTCTATAATACCGGGGAAATGGTGTCGCTTCCCACACTTTCCCCTTCACTACAATTCCCACCGCGCACCGCAGCCAGAGGCCAGGAAACTACAACTCCCAGAAGGCGCAAAAGCCGGGTAAGCGAGGCAGACGGCGGGCTAGGGCGGGCCGGAGTTGTGCCCCCTCCCCCGCCCGTCTCGCGGGGCCCTCAGGAGCTCGCAGGGCCGCTAAGCGAGGGCTTGGCTGTGAAGGGCGGCGCCCTTGAACCGCCGTCCGCTCCGATGGGGGAGGGCTGAGGGAGCACCATTGGGCACCTGAGAGAGGCAGGAGGAAGGGCGGGGAGCGGGCTTGGCGATGGGGACGTGGCTCGGACTCTCCTGGCTGAGGCGAGGCCACCCGTCCGTCGGCGGAGCCGGGGGAAGGAGGAGGAGAGGGGCGAATAGGTAGGTCGGATTGGAGGGGTGAAGAAAGGTGAGGGGCGGTGACACCGTCAGGGTGTTTCTAGGGCAGGGAGAGGTCGGAGTGGGTTTTTACTCTGGTTTTAATTGGGAGAGTGGAAACAGGCCTAGGAACGCTTAAACCAGGGGTCTCCAACCTTGGCAACTGTAAGCCTTGGAGGACTTCAAAGCTGGCTGGAGAATTCTGGGAGTTGAAGTCCTCCAGGCTTATAGTGGCTAAGGTTGGAGACCCCTGTCTTAAACGACCCACTCTTTTCCTTCTTCTCTATTTTTCGGTAGAAATTGACAAAGAGTGTGTCTGCAGCTGCCGTTTCTTTTCCTCCCCTTCAAATATGCCCTGGAAAGGAAAAGGATGCTTTTCTAACCTGGATTTTGTTTGAACCTGGACCTACCAGGAGGCTGGTGATAAGCCTACCTTCAAATAATATGATGGGGGTTTCATTGCAGCACCTTCGCTCCCATTCAGCGCACTTGGGAGGAGGTGGGACGAATGCCTCCTGAGCAGCCTTTTTCTCCCTGTGGTGTTTTTCAGGTATGTGAGTCAAACAGTGATTATCCTCCTCAACTCTGCTGCAGGGGTGGGTTCTACTCACCTTTACTACCGGTTCGCAACGGGATCGTGCGCGTCTTGCTTCTGTGCATGCGCAGATTGCTGATGGTGACATCTGGGATGGTGGGCGGGTCCTCCCGCTGCTTTTACTACCGGTTCTTGCGAATCGGTCCGAACCGGGGGCAACCCACCACTGCTCTGCTGGCTTTGGGGGTGGAAGCCCACTAAAAAGTACCAGGATGGGAGAGGCTGGTTTTAGGTCTTACCCATGCTTCTGCCCTATTGTCCTTTGCATAAATTCTTTCTTATATAGGCAATCAATATTAAAAAGACAAGTTGGTAACCTTAAATGATTCTTGAAATGAGCTATATAGAAATGTATAATTCCTCTCTGTTTGCTTTAACTCAGTGGTTCCCAACCTTTTTTTGGCCATGCCCTACCTAAGCATCTCTAAAATCCTGATTCCACCCCCCTCCCCATAATTCTTACTATTCAAAAAGTGAAATCCTACTCACGGAGGAAGCCTAAAAGGCCATTACCTTGGTTTAAACAAGGTTCCAATTGTCCCCATTAAAAATCAAATTGCCCCCCTGTGGAGTGTTGGAACTACTGCTTTAACTGGTGTTCTAATTAAGATTTCAAAAATGTTGTTTGTAATATAATGGATTTACTGCTTCAACATCTATAGTAGCACCTTAAACTTAGATCCAGACTCTGTTACGCAAATAACTACGCAAGCAGCTATCAAAGTTAATCAACAGCATCTGGCAATTCATAATTTTGATAAGTCACAGCCCAGTTTACTTTTTTCCCCAGGCTTTGCAAAATTAGTAGTGAGGATGTTTAAGAATTGTCATCTTGTCATTGTCATCTGAAGATGGTCTTTTCTGTCAACATTGAAAATGCATTACAGGAGTATATATAATGTATAATTGGTTATGAACTAAAAAAAATAACCTAGCTATGAACTAAAAGGCTAACAAATGTGTATTCTAGAAGTACCAAAAGTAGCTGGAATATACACATTTACTGTCACTATGGGAACAGGATAGTAGATGGGCAGAAGGCAACATCAGCAATAGTAGAGGATAAAATTTGGATTGCACATTGTAGTTATGCTACTGAAGATTGTAGGATGAAAACAGGCTAAAAATGCTGTGGAACAAGAAGATCTTGAAGGCATTGTCTCTGGTTTGACAAATATAAAGAAGGAAACTGTTAAGCAGAAATGTGAACTGTTCTAGTAAAAAACCCGCCCAACTGATGAAGGCAAGAACAGGATAAGAAAAAGAAATATGACAAGTTAATATGGTATAGTTGGATAGAATAAGAACATGATAGGATAATGGCTATAGGGAATTTAAATACAAGAACTATACAATTTAAATTAGAGTGTATATGTGTATTGATCTTCAATATTTTACATATGGGGATTGGAGTACTTTTGGAATTCTGAGATTATGCTGTGCATTCATAATGAGGAATTATGAATCTTGCCTATTAACTTTATGGGTATAATAATGAACATTTCCCATGATGAGGTTGCTTCACACTGTATCCTACCCACCAGCCTAAAGATAGTCCTTATCATTCCATTTCACTTATGTTTTGCTCACAGATCTGGGCTGGTAGGCACACTTCTGAACAAAGCTGAGTAATCCATCGTTTTTGATTTTCCAAGCAAGCCTGTGGGCTTAGAAGCATTTTAATAAATACGATATTAAAGCCCGGTGATCTGCTTTGTAGTATGCCAATTTTTCATTTAATTTTATTTCAATAAAGGTTTTTTAAAAAAAATATCAAGAGAAATGAGGTAGTGGGGGGAGATGTATACAGGTATTATAGAGGGTTGCTTAGAGAGGCTGTAAAAGCACTATGAAGCAGTATATAAGTCTAAGTGCTATTGCTAGTGCTATTATGTATGTATGGTACTCTAAAATAATGTGAGGGCAGAATAAGATTTGGAAAAAAAAATCAGGAAGAGCTTATTCTAGAAGCCCAGGAATGGGGAAATACTGTTTTTAGATATCAAGATCTATGTTCATTTGTGTAATCAGCAGCCAGCATAGTGGGTAAGACTAGAGCCAAAATTCATTGTGACTGGATCCAGAAGCGGCAACACCCTTTTTTGTTTGTTTTAGCTCTTATACTTAGTTTGCAAAACAACATTTATAGTTGGAAAAGATATATTGGAAAGTGGAAGTGAAGGAAAAACAATATGAGAGAAACAGAAAAGGAGAAATGAGAGCCCTGTGGGATATGTGTTTGAATGGCAGAAAGAAGTGAGGAGGGAATCTTATATAGGAGGATAGATTTTTAGTAAAGAACATATATGTAAAGGAATATTCTCCCTTTTTAAATAAAACTTTGAATTTTAATTATTGTAAAAAATAACCATTTTACTTTTATTGTTTTAAAATACAGCGCTGGTACTGTCAATTATCTACATAAGAAGAAGCAACCATATCTAGGGGAAAAGAGATTAGGATATTCTTCAGTTCAGTTCAACCTTGCAGTTTTGAAAGATGTTAACAGGTGTTATGTTTTGGACCAAAACCAGGCAAAGAAAGAAGGTATTTCCAGTGCAAAGGAATTTAAATGTGAACAAAGAAGAACCTAACCTAATTTATCCTCATGTTTGCCAACATTTGAATTCATATTTAATTCAGAGGTCCTACAGCATGTTATAGAGAAACACTCATTAAGTGGTCTTAGTGTATGCATATTTGAAATGCAAAAGACTTACGACAGAAAGTTTGGCATATTTTCTAAGTGGCATTCCACAGCCTGTAATAAAAACTGGACAATGAGTATAACTGGATTTATTTCACTATTGGTACTGGCCTTACTGCTTTGCTGCCAACTAATAACCCCTGCAGAACATGAGGATATAGTGAAACATGCAATAAAGCTGCATCGTGGAAGAGGAGTTGCTATTACTCAAAAGAAACAGTGGCTTATAGAAAACTGCAGAAAATTATCTGGACTTTTACATCAGAAGAACGTAGTTCTCAACAAACTGAAAAGCGCAATAAGAGCAGTGGAAAAGGATTCAGGATTGTCATTGGAAGAGAGGACTTTTCAGGTCCACACATTTGAAATTTTTCAAAAAGAACTAAATGAAAGTGAAAATTCAGTCTTTCAAGCAATCTATGGGCTCCAAAGAGCTCTGCAAGGTGATTATAAAGATGTTGTAAACATGAAGGAAAGCAGTCGTCAACGGCTGGAAGCTTTGAGAGAGGCCGCAATAAAGGTAAGATCTTTGGGATCTTCAAAGTCTAATGTTTTACAAAGATGAAGCATGAACAAATAGCTAAACCCAAAGCTGAAGATATTACTCTTTTGCATACCCAACATTCAACATTGCTTTCCTTTTACAAAGGATGTGTAGAGTCGAATGATTATAGAAGCCTTTTAGTTCTGCTGTCTGAAAGAACTTCAGCTAGAATAACCCAATACACCCTTTATTTTGTCCTTTCTGCCTGGGCAGAGGAAGGAAGCATCTTCCTCTCACATTCATGTGCATGCTTTTCTCACATTAAACTACAGCATAATATGATGGTTTGCTAGGCTACTTGTCTTGTCTCCCACAACTTTATACAACTCAATAAAAGTATGCAAGCCAAGCTGAGCTGCTTTGTGGGGAAAACAGTACAATACAAATATAATACATACAGTTGTAACAGTAGAAATAATACATGTTTTTGTGTTTTTTTTCTATTCTAAATTAGCTCTTTCTCATCTTCAAAACAATATTTTAGAAATGTAAGGTATCACCCAATTTTATTGAGTAGCTTGCTGCTACTAATAGCTGAAGGCACAGAAAAAGCTTTCCTTGGATTTTTCAGAAGTCAAAATTTTTCATTAAAGTCAAAATTTGACAAACCATTTTGAGTTTTGAGTAACCATTCACCTTTTAATATATTTTGACAGGAGGAAACAGAATATGTTGAACTTTTAGCAGCAGAGAAGCATCAAGCTGAAGCCCTGAAAAACATGCAACATCAGAATAAAAGTCTTTCTATTCTTGATGAGATTCTTGAAGATGTAAGAAAAGCAGCTGATAGACTAGAAGAGGAAATAGGAGAACATGCCTTTGATGACAACAAGTCAGTAAGTTTATTTAGAAACTGTCTTTCTAGCTGTAAATGAGATAATTTATGTTTTATTTTCTCATATTTTCCCAAAAAACAAGTTTCTGAAAGAAAACAAAAAGCAATTGTTCTACTCCTTGTTGGAATGTACTTTAAAGACTATGAAGTGTGGAAGAATACAAAAAATCAAAATATATTTCAGCACTATGAGGAAATAGGCAAGTAGTAAAAAGTAGCATAGCTGCGCTATTCTGTGTAGCTATAAAAAAATAGCAGTTACGTATCCTGAGGTTGAAAATATGAACAGTAAAATAATAGATATTTAAGTATAATGTATGAAATTTTATATTGAATATATGATAAAGCAATGTAAACTGAAAATATCTGCAGTAACTGTGCTTACCAGTATATATACTTGAAAATTATTGCATCCAAAAGCAATAGATGTATAGTCTGCATACTTTAATAGTTTTCATTGTTTTCCTTTTTTAAAAAAATCTCAAAGACAATGTGATAAAGGGATTAAAAAAAAAGAATTTATCTTCCATATTCAGCAAAAGGCTTCTGATGTTTTTTTCTTTCTCAGTAGGCTCTCTGAATCGGCAAAAATCTGCTCAGTCAGTTCTTTGTGGGAGGATGGAAGGGAGCAGAAGTCCTCAGTCTCAGGACACTGAGTTTTGCCTTAAATAAATGAAACATTAGAATTTTATTTCATTGGCAGGTGAGAGGAGTTAACTTTGAAGCTGTTTTAAGAGTGGAAGAGGATGAAGCGGATAGCAAAAGAAATATTTCAAAAAGAGAAGTGGAAGATGATTTGGGTTTAAGTATGCTTATTGATTCACAAAACAATCAGTACATTCTTAGAAAGCCCAGAGACTCAACCATTCCTCGTGCTGACCATCATTTTATAAAGGTAAATTGCTATAAAGGGAAGGAAAAAATATTAAAAATCTATCATTGTCTATACATTTCTCTTTGAATGATACAATACTAGAAGTTTCAACAGAAGAAAACTGATTCAACCATGGTAAAAATTTTTGGTGAATCGAGAATTTCAATTAAGATTACTGAATTCATCTCATTACTATCTTCATTGATGTGCATTGTTATTTTAAGAGAAATGTAAGAGAAATAAGCAATAAAATATTGTCTAAGTTTTGGCTGGATATGAACTTAGTCTGTTTCTTTGACAGTCCAGTAATATTATTTATATAAGTTGCCATTATATAACTGCATTTATATGCAGTCATAATTCTTCTGGACTCAGCTTGATCATTCACTTGGGAGGCATCGTTAGTAAGAAACCTGGATTTAGCTATCAAAATATATTTGCAAGAAGATGTGGATGTGACAAGCAGCTGCACTTGATGCATTTGAATATCCACTTGAATAATTTGGATTATATGTAATGTAAAGAAACATAACTTTACTGTTAAATGTATTATTGATCCCATTGGATAGGAAATTTGATATATAGTATTAAACTACAAAAAAGAATTTAGAATCTGATATTTGCTTTAATAAAGGCAGCATTTTGATTTTTAGTCTCAAAAATTATGTTTACTTTTAAGGTAGGAAAATGCACTTTAAGTTGCCTTTGATACACTGTAGATTGGTCAACAAGTCTTAGTTTTCATATAAATTTTTGTAGATAATAATCCTCATCTGTATCTAAGAAAATAATCTATGACATCCTTTGTTGATGATCTTCTTAATGCTCCTATTAAAACATGTACAAGATAAGAGCCACTTTGTTCAGCATTCACAGAAGAGGCCTAGGAAAAGCAGAAGCTACCAAATATTTCTTCAGAGGTCATGTCAGTCAATCCTTGGCTGAGCCCCTTCCTAAGTGCACTTCTTTCTCATTTTGGAAAAACCATCACTAAGTGAAGCATATTTTTATGCAAAAGAATAAAAGGAGAATTTGTTTTCCATGTTGTCCTGTATGATGAATCTAATGGCATCAGGATGGTGCTTAAATTATTACGTAATGCTTTCAGATAAACCTTGTCCCCTAACATCATTGACCTTGGTGAAGTAGAGAACTAAGTTTATATTGTAATAAATCATCAAAGTATGACCCAAATCACTTCATTTCAAAATCATTCATCTAGTTTTACAAATAGCAAGAAATGATAGGCTGGAGTTTCTAGATACTTACTTTAGAACCATGTTCTGCAATCTTCATATCTTCCAGATTCCCCAGATTCTCTTTAATTATCATTGCTGGCTGAAGAGGTCTAGGAATTGACATCCAGCTATCTGGAAAATGTCAAGTTTGGGAAAGATTGCTTTAAAATAAATCCTATTAAGATATTTCCTGCGGAAAAACACATCCAAAATTCACTCCTGTATTTATTAAAATTGTCCAATTTAATTGTTTGTAACCTTTAATTGGGTGAAATTGGGTGAAATGGTGCATCATAGGTCAACATTTTAAAATCTACATAGAACAAATGAGCTAATTTATAGAATAAATCCAAAATCAGGACCAATGAGTCGCATGGATTGAAATTTGACAAAGTTTTGGCCACTTTAGTGCTGCTACATTGCTATGTTACTGCAGTCAGCTGCAGTCACATGATTGTCATTTGCAACACTCCCTGTCAGTTTCCTACAAGAAACGTCAATGGGGAAGCTGGCAGGAAATTCCCATTGCTTTTTAACCCATCCATGATCATTCTGTTAGGTAAGGATATGTCTTCAAAATAATGACTCAAAAGGTCACAGGTTGCCTAGTTTCAATTAAAGTCTCAGGAATGACATAACACTAGAACACGATCAATAATAGATGGTGAACAATGATGAATTGTTAGTGAATTACTTTGTTCCAGGATGGGTTGCGTTGATTGCCTGGATCTTTTCATCAGTGGTGCATTTTTATTTTATTCATTAGGATATTGTCACAATAGGAATGCTGTCTTTGCCTTGTGGTTGGCTATGCACAACAATAGGATTGCCAACAATGTTTGGCTATATTATCTGTGGAGTACTTTTGGGGCCATCAGGTTTAAACAGTATAAAGGTAAGAGTATATTGGGGGGTGGTATTGTTCTTAAGATAAGTATCAGAATGCATCTTGAAAAATATATTTGTAAGAAATAAGCTACTTAGAAATTTAAATGGGATATTCTGTGTGACAACATTTGAAAATAAACTTTTTCTGTTTCAAGGAATAAAAGTTGAATTAGATGAAATTGAATGTTTGATTATAGATAGTCCTTGACTTAAACCATTTGTTTAGTGACCATTTAAAGTTACCACGGCACTGAAAAAAGTAATTTATGACTGCTTTTCAAACTTATGACATTGCAGCATCCCCATGGTCATAGGATCAGAATTTGGAAGCTTCCATATTTATGATGGTTGCAGTATCCCAAGGTCATGTGATCACATTTTGCGACCTTCTGACAAGCCAAGTCAATGGGGAAGCCAGGTTCACTTCACAACTATGCTCCTAACTTAACAACAGCAGTGATTCACTTAACTGTGGCAAGAAAGGTCATAAAATGAGGCAGAATTCACTTAACAACTATCTTATTTAGCAACAGAAATTTTGGGCTCAATTGTGGTTGTAAATCGAGGTCTACCTGCAATATATATTTATTATTTGAATATTAGGAGTTAGGCAATATTCATCCAAAATTGAAAAGGAAATTATTTTAAGCAATGATTTTTTTTTATTCCAAAAAAAGGATTTTTTGAAATAAAAATTTAATCACTATAATTTCAGTAAGCATATAAAAAGTCTGAATTTTAAAAAATGTTTTATTTAATGTAATTTTCTTGTTTAATTCCAAGGTACATTATTCCATTTTAAAGAATATGTCCTGTTAATAGTAAGCACTAGCAAATAAAGTAATATATTTGGCCACTACATAGATTTTTTAAAATTTATTACAGAATATAGGTAGTCCTTGACTTTCAACCATTTGTTTAGTGACTGTTTGAATTACAATAGCACTGAAAAAAGTGACTTATGACCAGTTTTCACATTTACGACTCCCAATGATCAAAATTTGAGCACTGGCATATATTTATGACAGTTGCACTATCCTGGAGTCATGTGATTACCATGTGACCTTCCCCACTGACTTCCGACAAGCAAAGTCAATTTGAGGAAGCCAGATTCCTTTAATGGCTGCGTGATTCATTTAACAACTGCAGACATTTGCTTAAAAACTGGCAAAAAAGATTCTAAAATGGGGCACTTAAAAACTGTCTTGCTTAGCAATGGAAATATTGGGCTCAACTGTGATTGTAAGTTGAGGACTAACACTAATATTAGATGCAAAGAAATATGGTTATTGTGATTAGATTTTTGTTTGTTTGTTTGTTGTTGTTTTTTGGAATTCAGTCCAGTTGAAAATTTTAAGCAACTGTTATAATAAGATTGTAGCATACTGAATAGAATGTTTCTCAGTCAATTGTGCAGGTAGAGACATTGGGAGAATTTGGTGTATTCTTCACATTGTTCCTGGTTGGTCTGGAATTTTCTCCTGAAAGGCTAAGAAAGGTATTGTTCCATCAAACTTATGTACATTAGTACTATAAATTATTTTTAGATATGGAACCTAGCATATCTGGAAGAGCATTAGACTCTGCTTGATACCTGATTTTTCAAAATGAAGGAATTGTTTTGCATTGTCATATATACAGTATACAGTAGCACAGTTAAACAGTTCTTGTCAAATTAGTAAGAACTTAGCAAAAGAGAAAGCTTAAGACAATTAAAACTGACAGTAAAAAGTAGATTGGATTTAATTAGAAGAATCTGCAAACAGAAGGGTACTTTCTACATACTGCAAGGATATGATTTGTCATAAATGGAACTCCCTTTGTGCAGAGGTGAGATCTGATTTTTGAAGCACAATTAGAAGTGATTTTGGGAGGGTTTTTTTAGGGGAAAAAACAGCAGAAGTTCTTTTCACTAATCTCACCTTCCTCAACTGTAAACCACTGAGATTTTTTAATGGAAATTTGGCAATGTATAAATAAATACATAAATGTTTGCCCTCTGAACATGTAGCTCCTAGTTCCCAGATTTCCTCAGGTCATTGTCAAGAATTATAGCAATTATGTCCACTTATCTAGAAGACATCAAGGTTGCTCATCAGTTTGGATTGGATTTCATAAATTTTGATTGTACGTTTGCTATCATTTTGCAAGAAATATTACTGATTAACAAAATAACATGTTTTGTCATTTATATTTTAAGTGCTCCTACATGTGCCACATATTACAGCATTGCTATTATTCCAAAATTTCAGGATCCAAATATTGGACCCAAATATAGCAGTATTTGAGACAGAGATATAATGATGATAGTAATAATTAGAAGGTTTGAATACAGATTATTACCAAAATGGGCTGCTATGTTTAAGGCTATGACTAGAAGAATTTTTTTTTTAACATCGTAGCCTTGTTTTCTTTTGGTAATAATAGATTCTTTGAACCTTTCTATTAACTTAAAATCTTTGAGTTTTCACTGAAATACAGATACTCAAACTTTGTATCAGTGAAGAAAAAAGGTGTTGGACTTTATGCTGTTTGGTATTTTGAACGTCTACAATCATTGGCAATAAAAATAATTTTGAAACTCAAAAGAACTTTTAGGTCAAACTCAAAAGAACTTAAATAGTTGCACACTTTTTTACCAGGCTTTCGTATTCCATTGAAAATAATATTGGAAAATGTTAAAATTCAATTCTATGTTACAATTATTCTTAAAGGTATGGAAAATATCTTTGCAAGGACCTTGCTACATGACGCTCCTGATGATTACATTTGGCTTACTCTGGGGGCATTTGCTACAAATCAGAGCAACTCAGAGTGTTTTCATTGCTACTTGTTTATCATTATCAAGCACACCATTGGTATCTAGATTCCTTGCAGGGAGTGCTCGCGGAGATAAAGAAGGTAAGTCCAGTGCAACTTTTTCATTAGAATACAAACATAGGCACATATAAGAATTTTAAAAAGGGATGTAAATAGTATTTTTGATTTTTTTTTTGCTGCGTAAAAGTGCTTTTAATTGACAGTTACCTTTGAAATATGACAATTTTGAACATGAATGCTCTTACTTATTCCAATCACATATATTTCTTTATACAATCTATCAGTTGATCACATTTTATGTGATGAACACTTTGCGTTAATGTTTGGTGACACCAAATCTCTGTGTTGCTGTTAATGATTGAGATCAGTAACTCATGTTATGAGTTAATATATATTCCTTATATATGGCAAACATATTTCTTAATGCTGTCTTGTACTAAATATTGTCAGCAGTTGTGGAATTGAAGCTTTGTATTTCAAATAGTACCAGGCTTGATAATTTTGCAAATATATGATGTAAATAATCTTCATAAACTCAACTTAATGTAACAATGCATATAATTTTATATTTAGTGAATCTTTGTTTTTTTCTCTGGCATTGGCAAAAGTTTAAAGTAATAATGAAACTAAATTCTGGGTCATAGATATGACTGAAAAAGGGTTCTTCACTTCTTCTCTAGTACAGAAAGCTGGAGTCATTCAATTAAGGTGAATGATGAAAAAGCTAATTCAGTCCAGTACATATACTCACTTTCTTCAAATACATATGGTTGAACTTTATGTATTTTCCATGAGAAGAAACTGGAAATGGCTACATTGAAATAGTTCTGTAGTCATCTTCTGTGTCTCTCATATCTTGTCAAGAAGTGTCAGTTTACTTTTTGAAGACTTAAGTTTCCTCCTATCTATTGAAGTCTCTATAGATGCAGAAAGAATTACATAATTTCATGTATTTTGTAAAATTACACATGAAGCTTTTGGCTTGGCACAGAAACCTTATGAAAGAGTAGTTAGATAGCAGAGAAGCGGATATCTATTCTTTCTGAAGAGGCCAGCAAGCTACTTTTTTGCATGTTCAAGTCTGCACTGCTACTATAGATGTAAGAGAAGTTTTTGTTCCCCTTCTTTAGGAAAAAGGAATAGAAAACTGAAGTGTGACAAATTAATTACTCCTTATTTGTCATGTATATTTATCTTTGTTCTTGCTTTATTTATCAAATATCTTTGAGAAATCACAGAAAAATATACAGCATAAGATCGTTTTTGGAAACATTAACTGATTGCAGCATATAAAATGGAATAGAAATAGGACTTGAAATCTGAGGAATGGAAGCAGGCATCTCCTTTTACTGTATTTCTGCATCCTGAAAGAGGATGCAGAAACCCAGACCAGCATTTTAAATAAATGAAATAAAAGAGGCTTTTAAACTTGTACATAATATTAAAACTCTACTTGCTTGAGGGCAAGAGAATAAAAGATAATTGGTTTTTGGATACTGAAAGTCACACATACTAAATACAGATATTTACATTATCAGTTAATTTTGAAAGTAGACAATTTTTATTAAGTTTCACATTACAGTGAGTGTTTCTTGCCTAACAGGTGAAATTGATTATAGCAGTGTTCTCCTTGCAATGTTGGTGATGCAGGATGTACAGCTTGGTTTATTCATAGCTGTCATGCCAACTTTTATTCAAGCCGGATTTGGCACACATTCCAGGTAATAAAGCTAAACTGTTACGTTGTTCATTACATTTTTATCTTGACATTTTGCAAAAAACCTTGGGTAATATATATGGAGCATTTAATTTGTTATATCCATTACTTCACATTAAGTAATCAATTTGCTATAGATCTTCAGATCCCATGAGACCAACTCTTGGGGGAGCTTATGATACTGTTATTTCTGCAAAAAGGTAAAAAGGGGGAGGAATGAAACTAAGAATAATCAATAGTAAAAGTGAAGAGGGTCATTGCAAGAATGACAGAAACTAGTTTACCTAGGAGAAAGAATTTCCAAATCTAGAAAAAAAAGTGTTGCTAAAAAAATAGTTGATATTATGGAAACATTTATATAAACTGACATACCAGACATGTATGTCCTGAGTGGACTGTTGTAATACGCTGTACATGGGGCTGCCTTGAAGAATATCCAGAAGCTCAGCTGATGCCGAATTACACATCTGCCCTGTAAGCTCATTTGCCAGTTTGCTTCCAGGTCCAGATCATGGTGCATGGGCCAGATTATTTGAGGTGCCCCCTCTCCCAAATTACATCTCTCCATCCTATTAGATACAACAGAAGAGGTATGTTGTGGATCCCGTCTACTAAGAAGTTACATCTGACAAGACCCATGAGTTGGGTCTTTTCTGTTGTGGCACTCACCCTTGTAATGTCATTTATCCCCCTCCCTCAAGTGAAATTGGCCCTTTCTCCCATCTTGGAAATCTCTCAAAACCTAACTGTCATCAGCCCTGAGGATCTGAAGAAAATGATGATCCTAAGGTGGATTCACTATTCATAGTATACAATGTTCTTACCTAGCCTTTTAAAATAATATCAATGTTTTTAATGATAAGAGTGTTTTAATATTGTTACTTTATGATTGTATTGTATGCCACAAACAGCCATAGAAGACCATATAAATGTGATTGATGGGTAGGTTTATAGTTAAAGTAATGTTCTCTTGACTGATCAAGTTTTTGCTCCTGTTAATTAATCCCAAATTAGTATTTGTTTTTAACTGCATCTCTACTGGCTCTAGTTTCTGTTCATAAGGAGACCTGGATCCTTTGTACATATACTATTACCAAGGCAGGAATTCACAGTCTTGTCATTGTACCTTACATATTTTTTCCACACAAATGCAGAACCTTACATTTCTCCGTGTTAAATTCCATCCTATTCATTTCAGTTCATTCCTCAAATATATCAAGATCTTTTTTGAAATCCTCTTTCTTTCATCTAAAGTATTAGGTACCCTTCTGAAATTTGTGTCATCTGAATTTTTTTGTAATTATCCCATCCAAGTCATTCATGAAAGTGATAAACAGCACATGACCCAGGATAGAATATTGGGGCGTATAGTCAGTATTTCCTTTCAATCTGAAGTGGAGCCTTTAATGAGAATTTATTTGGGGTATGGTGAACTTTATTTGTTAAAGTTAAAAGAAGTAGAAAGGGAAGGCAATATTTGGGCTAGATGTATATATCAAGAAGATTACAGGACTATCTCAAGAAAAGCTACAGGTTATTCCTGGAGACAGGAATCGTTGGTTGGTATGTATTTGTATTAACTATTATTTTTAAATGTCAAATCCAACTCAGAAACGTTTATTCTTTGATAAAAGTACAACATAAAACAGTGTCATCTTAAACTCTTCTCTGAAATCAATGTTTTTCTTTTAGAGTAAAATTACAATATATATATTTTTGATAATACATTTGTAATAAGAAATAAATTTAGCAATTTAGAAGCATGATATTGATACTGGCTTTTTTCTCCTAGCATTATCAAAGAAATACTAAGAATATTGATGCTAATTGGACAAATCCTCTTCTCCCTGGCTGCTGTCCTGCTTATATGTCTTGTTTTAAAGACTTACCTGATAGGACCTTACTACCGCAAGTTGCATATAGAAAGCAAAGGAAACAAAGAAATTCTAGTTCTAGGGATATCTGCTTTTATATTTCTTATGTTAATGGTAATTTTTACAAATATTTATATTTTTTGATGTGCTGCTTATATACCATAATTTATTATACTTGAAAACTTATAAATAATTGTAGATGAAAATATAGCTTTCAGTCATAGAAGTTAAATCTATAGGAGGATAAAAACTGTTGACATATATTTGGCATCTAATAATTTCCAGTTTGATTATATTAATGCATCATATAAATGTGAATTCTTATAAATTGGATCTGATAAGCCCAAGTTGGTAATACCTTGCTCGTCTTGAAAAGCTAAGCAAGGTTAACCTGGCTAGAATTTAGATGGGAAATCAGCAGAAAATAAGCTGTGGGAATTAACAGGAGTTAAACTGGGCTAAGAGGACACCTGGATTTCTTCAAATCAGAAATAGGTAGTCCTCAACTTACAATGGGTCACTTAGTGACCATTCAAAGTTACAACAGCACTGAAAAAAGTGACTTATGACTGTTTTTTACAGCCAGAAAAGGATATTATATCTATATACTCTTTGCAGGAATACTTATCTGATTTGTCATTTCAAAAAATGGATATTACACTCTTAAATTTAAAATGGAGATTAGGTCTCTTGAGGCCATAAGATTTTGCATAAGTCATTGTCGTGTTGAAGTTAAGTTCCTATAGATTTTCAGTCATGTAATTGTGTGTAGAATGTAGTCATCTATTGGGTTATGTGCAACATTTTAATTGTAATCTTAATTATATAATCTGATATAATATGAATAAAAGTGTACACTAAACGTACATTATCTCTGTAAAAATAAGTTAACATTCAGATTAATCTTATATATTTCCATCTTCCTAACAGCTCACAGAGCTATTGGATGTTTCAATGGAATTGGGATGTTTCCTGGCAGGAGCACTTATTTCTTCTCAGGGTCACATGGTTACTGAGGAGGTTATATCCTGTATTGAACCAATACGTGACTTTCTTGCTATCATATTCTTTGCATCTATAGGTAATTTATTACAGAATCATATAAATGAAATTTAACAAATTATATTATTTATTAAGCATGAAGCATAATACAAGATTTCTAAATCTAGGAAAAATTTTGATGCTTTTCTGGAATTAGAAATGGCTCATGTAGAAGAGAAAGAGTAAGAGAAACTGATAAATAAAAGTATATGGACTACTTATTGCAATATTCAATTTCCACCTTTTTTGGAAAAAAGTTTTTTTTAATGTAAATAATGGACCTAGAGGATAAATGGTACCAGCCACCATTACCTCTTGTTCTTTTCTGCATTTATTGGAACCATGTTGACACCTTACTGATACTTTCTAAATTATATTTTAAACAATTATTAAACCTAACCACTATTAAAACCTTAGAAAATGACTTAAAACCAGGCATTCAGAAATGTGATTATCAATTAGCTAGGTCTAGGACAATTTTGCTAAAAAAAGCTAAAGCAAAAAAAAATCAGTAATAAATTAGAGAGACAATAATCATGAACATACCCTCTCCCTCCCCCCTTCCCCAAGGATTACAGATGAGGGCATTTTCAGAAAATATTTCTTCCACAAGAGTGTCATACTTAAGACCAAATATTGATGATATATTGTCTTTCAAAGTTTTGGAAGTGAAGATCACATATTTTTCCATTTCAGACTTGGAAAAAGCCTGATAATATTGTCAGGAAAAGTAATGAGAAGCATTCCTTTTATTATTATTTTTTCTTTTGCAGGTCTTCATGTATTTCCCACTTTTGTAATATATGAACTCACAGTCCTGCTGTTTCTTACACTTTCAGTGGTGATAATGAAGGTATTAATATTTTCTAATAGGACTTGCTGTTAAATGTAGATTTATACTGTGTATGATTCTCCCCCTCTCATGTGTGCCACGGATATTATATATAGCAGACAACTGGCAAAAATAACCAAACTTACTAGTATATTGGTATACAATGGATGTCTTTTCAGAAATCCTTGAAGAAATAGAGGACTGGCATACAATTTAATACTCTGTTTTCATTAATGCTATTTTAATAATTTAATGTTTATTAAAGTATCAGTTGTGGGTACTAAAGTACAGGATTGTGTTTTACCTCTGTTGGTAGGTGTTGAAAGTATGTATCAGGTATATGTTAGAGATATTTATAGATTTATATATTATATAATTATATAGTATAATTATGTAATATAAGAAATTTATAATGAATGCACTGTTTTGTTCATTCTTTCTCTAGCACAGGGGTATCAAACTTGTGGCCTATGGGCCAGATATATCACATGCTGGCTCCGCCTCTGCCCTGTTTAGAAGGGGAAAAAAGTCCTGATATGTCATGTGATGACGCTGTGATGATGCGGGTTTGACACCCCTGCTCTAGCATGTCTCAATACAATCAAAAATATGAGTTAATTGAGAGAGAATTGGCTGTTGAGTATTTCACTATTTCTTGCCAGTTTTTTTTTTTTAGCTGTAAACATACAGCTTAAATCCTATGTCCCCTGAAGCTGGTAATGAATGGTTAGGAATGGTTCCAAACATTTTTGCAGATAGCACTCAAAACAAAATGCCCTAACAGACCGAGATGTCAATAGGGAAACTTGATTTGTGCAAGCTAAACTTCAGGAGGCTATGTCTGCCTGATTTTAATCCATATTTTACCATCCTGTTCTGTAATACAATCTAGAACTTAGTTCAAGGTTGCTCTTTCTCTTTCTTTATGAAGACATCTGGAGATAGAAGACTACAGTACATACTGACTTATATAAGAGATCACAAAATGCCGTTTGTGCCAATACTAGCCCCTTTAATATGTGTCAACACATTAAATATGTGTCAACACGTGTAAAAAAGAAGTGGGACTTGGAACATGCAGTTATGCACAACTTCTTGACTTTTTTTAACACTCCCAGATGGCTCTGGAATTACTTGAATTAGGTTTTATCATTGAACTCTTCATATCAATATAGTTCATTTATGACCTCTTCATTTTGGCTTTTTAAAATTTTTCACTGTTTTTTTTTTAAAAGATAAGCTTGTTTGTTCCACTGTTTTTTTCTAAAAACTTTCTCTCTTAAGTTTTTCCTGGCAGTACTTGTCCTTTCTATGATTCTTCCAAAGAACAGCCAGTATATCAAATGGATTGTATCAGCAGGCTTGGCTCAAGTCAGCGAGTTTTCCTTTGTCTTGGGAAGTAGAGCACGCAGAGCTGGTATAATTTCTCGAGAGGTAAGCTATGATTGGCAGGGTTTTTTACAATTTGAAGGATGTAATAAAATGCTAAACTAGACATTATATAGTTTCTTCTGTCACTTTATTTTCAAGGAACAGCAACAAACCGACAAGGACAGTTGATTAATCCTTTTCTTGCAAACTAGTAGTGGCGGTAGTTTTCCACTAAAAATATTCTCCATGAAAGACTGGATGCAAAAAAAAAAAGGGTGGGGGGGGTAGAATCTTTAAAAATGGGGGGAAATCTGTCATAAAACCTACTCGTGGGAAGGGAGTCTTAAAAAAGCTTATAGTCACCTTGTTGCAGTTTGCAATTTCTCAGGACAGTATTTAGTTTTTCTACAAGTTTTAAGTTTTCAGTCTATTAGTTTCCCTAGTCATATATATGACTTCTCAAAACTAGCACACATCTGCTTCCAAGTTCTGAACAGTGTATTGAGAAATAATAAAACTCTTAGCAAAGTACTAGAAGTAGACTTCAATTTCCATAAATAAAGTTTGTAATTTGGAAAAGTGGTGTGGAGGATTGCAGTTCCAGATGGGGAGACACTTAAGTGATTTTTATCTTCCCACTACATTCCTCTGGACTTCTATAGGTATTCCTCAACTTACAACAGTTCATTTAGTGACTGTTCAAAGTTACAATGGCACTGAAAAAAGTGACCTATGACCAGTTTTCACACTTACAGCCATTGCAGCATCACCATGGTTGTGTGGTGGTTAAATTCAGATGCTTGGCAACTGGTTCAGATTTATAATAGTTGCAGTGTCCTGGGATCACGTGATCCCTTTTTGTGACCTTCTAACAAGCAAAGTCAAAGTTGAAGCTAGAATCACTTAACAACCCGTGTTAACTAACTTAGCAACTGCAGTGATTCACTTAACTGTGGCAAGAAAGGTTGTAAAATAAGGCAAAACTCACTTAACAAATGTCTCACTTAGCAGCAAAAATTTTGGGCTCAATCGTGATCATACATTGAGGACTGCCTATATTGACATTGTTCCAGAGGATGCAAGACATTCAGGGGGAATAAGTGAAAGCTGCCCCTACATTTTTCACTGGCATGAGTCAAGAAGGGCAAAAATCACGTGTGGTTTCTTAATGTAGCTTAAGTTTTCATTGTCGTATTTTCTGCTCTGAGCAGGAACATCATCTTTAATATTCTTAAGTAGTTGCCTGGTTATATATCATAACATAACAGGCTTTGGGCGTTACTCTGCCTAGAACAGATTAGTAGATTTGGGGTTGGGGATGGTGGGGGGGCAGGGAGGCTGAATGCTGTTCCTTAGCTGTTCTCATGACACAGCATCAGCAGCTCTTTAAATTATCTGATATTTGAATCTTAGTCTTAAAACCATGGTAAGATAGAATTGCCGACATTTTAATGATGTGAAGTCTATGAGAAGTGGAAAATTAAATGACATGAATACACTCTGAAGGCTAATACTGAAGTAATGGAGCACTTCTGGAGTCTTTGAATAAAAATAAATAGGATTGGCTAATAGATTAGGACTGTCTGAAGGAGTTTATAATCAAGCTGTCCAGAGTCATTGACTGATATGGGTGGCCATAGAAAAATGAATGAATGAATGAATGAAATTATGAGGAAGCTAGGAAAGGAATGGAACACAGATCGATCCATTCAACTTTTATATAATTTTTATTCAAATTTACAAATACAAAGATAAAAAATACACTCTAAAGAATTTTAAAAGAAAAATTACATTAAAAAGTGCAAGAAGGCCAAGGAAAAAATATATAGAAAAAAGAAATGGCTTCCCACTTCATGAAGACAATTACAAACAATTTTAATAACTTATCACTTTCTCTGATACTATAACAAAAGATCTTATTCCTTCTTGTTCATTATCAACAAATTCTTAAAGCCCACTCATTCAATCCTAATCAAGAAAAGTCCATTAAATATTTTGTTCCATTTTGTATCAATGGCTCTCTTCTTTAATTATAATTGTTAGTGTCCATTTAAAGAATATGAACCAAGATTTCTCTAAACAGTCTCCTTATGGGGAACGTGTGGGTAATCCTGAGTTCTCCTTCTTGTCCATTTGTTGGCTTTTCATTCTGCTCCAGTTGTTGGCTCCACTGTATGTGGAGCCATCTTCAGTTTGCTATTGCTTCCCCAGAAGGCCATTCAAATAAAGAAATGTAACATAGAAAATAATTTCGCATTATGTCCTTGTCCCATCAGCAAGTCATAATTGCATGCTGACATCTCCTGTCTTGGGTGGTCATTGCCAGGACATACTAGAATACAAAATCTTAAGTATTCAAGCTGAACAGGTTGTCCAGATGTAGCACAATTTCATTATTTTTAACAATGTCAGTTAAGTTTAATGTGCTCCTGACTTAATGTTAACTTTATAATGTGCTCCTGACTTAAAATGTAAATAAAAAATGTAAATAACATTTTATTTTCCAATTTCTAGGTCTACCTCCTTATACTGAGTGTGACTACTCTAAGTCAGTTGCTTGCACCAGCACTGTGGAGAGCTGCAATTATGAAATGTGTACCAAGATCTGAAAGACGATTATATTCCTGAAAATCTTTAGTTCACGTGCTCCAGAGAAGGAAGTCTCTTTAGATAATACATTTCATATATGTTATTTAGCTTACTACAAGCCTTATACTGGTTTCAGTTCATGAAACAAAAATGTAACGTTTTTCATAATACATTTTGATTTTTAGAATACTGAATATCTGTTAAATAGATTTTTCCAAAATTTGTTTTATTTTTTAAAAAATCTATGAATCCAATAATTAATGTGCCTTTTAAAGGATTATTTTCCAGTCCATGCAGCAAATTAACAATTATAGTGCCTGTGGTACTGTTAAAGAAAACCACCCAATTAGTATCTAGTCAAACATTTCACAAAAGTTTTTTTCAAAGCAATATAAGTTTTTCATTCAGATATAGGTTTTAAAACTGCTCTGAGAACTGTAAATTATATCCCTAAGAATATCTCACTGCATTATTTTTAAAAAGAATTGCCTGTAATAATGATTTATTATTATAATGATTTGTGGTCTGAAACATGGTTAATAGTGATCAGAAAAATTTCTAGTATGACTACTTACATCTTTTTGTACTGATAACTGTTAATTAAAAGTATTCTTGGGGGATATTTAAGTTTGTAGTTCTATTCATTGGATATATAGCAGAATTAGAATTTGCTGTCATGAACTGGCCTTTCATTATAAATAAATGATTAACTACTACACATTTTCTTAAAATGAAAAAAAAATCCTTAAATTATATTGCTCCATAGTATACTGCAGTGTTACTTATTAGAAATAAATGTGCTGGTTATTCACTGAACTCAGCTAAATTTTAAAAAAATTGGCACCCTAAGAATGAATTGATAATTCTGCACATTCTTCACTATAAGAATTTATTTATTAAAACTGTTTCCAAAATATAGGTTAAGTATTACTTTCTACAGTTACAGAAGGTATCTGTAAAAATTGCAAAGTGAAATATTATTTCGGGATGAAACATTGGAAGTGAGAAACCTGGAGAATATAGGTAGCTCCTGTTTAGCAAACACAATTCGAACTGGCAACTCAGTCATTAAGTGAAACTGCAACTGTCTTTAAGATGTTACTGAGCTTTCCAGACTAGTGAAACATGTAAATACAAAGGTTAGTTTTTTAATCACCTTCATAACAGTGAACAGCCACTAAACTACCAGTACAAGTAGTCCTCGACTTATGACAATCAAGCCCAAAATTTGTTAAGTGAGACATTTGTTAAGTGAATTTTGCCCCATTTTATGACGTCTTGCCATATTTGTTAAGTGAATCACCACAGTTGATAAATTAGTAATCTGGTGGTTAAGTGAATCTGGCTTTCCCATTGAGTTTTCTTCTGAGGTCGCAAAACATGACCTTGGGACACAATGATCATAAATATGAACCAGTTGCTAAGCATCTGAATTTTGATCACATGACCATGGGGATGCTGCAAAGGTCATAACTGAAAAAGTCATGTCATTTTTCAGTACCACTGTAACTTTGGTCACTAAATGAATTGTTTTAAGCTGAGAACCACCTGTATTACCTTTTCTCTAACTTAAAATTTGGACAGAACATTTGTGTTGTAATATTCCTATTCAAGAATTCAGTGGCTGACATGCATAGCGTATCCAGTCAAATACTCTTCTATTTTAAATATTAACATTTTTGTATGCTTTTCTGATCTGGGGCAAAGAAGAAATATTGTTTTAAAAGTATGTAACTTTCTCAACACCCTCAGATTCAAATAGTGCAAGGAAACTGCCTTTACAATAATATGAATCGGTTAAGCAGGAACAAATTAAACTGTGACCTTGTTTATCAACCTTCCTTTGGTTAAACTACCTTTTGCTAAATTATGTCCTTAAGAAATGTGCTCAAGCCCATTGTGCAAATATAGATAAGGACATTTTAAGAGACAGTTTGTTAATTCAAAAGCCCACTCCTCATCTCCATTTAAAGATGAGCCAGTATACAGTATACATATGGAATGAACAAATAATTACTGTAAATGATATATATATATATATATGAGCAGGGGATATTTTAAATGTGCAGGGAAAACAAGTTGAATGTTTGGGCTTCCACCTCCGGTATCCATAGGGTCTCCTCCTGAATTAGTACCATCTCTCTCCTCCCTAAATGGTTTTGTGCGTCTTCTTACTTTGGAATCGGCTTGTCCACAAAGATCATGAATGGTTGCTTCTGGAAAACGACCGCTAATGCATCTCTAATAGCTCACAACTATGCAATACAATATGCACGTTCGGTTGCACTTCGACAGCTACTTCTTGGCTTTGGCAACATTTGCGAATTTCATGAGGCCACCGATAACCTACTTTTACCAATGAGCTGAAGCCGCTGCGCTCCCGCCTGCAGGCTAAAAAGGGAGGGCGGGCGGGCGTGGGGGTGGAAACATCACTGCAGCGGTCCTGATCAATCACGCCCCCTCCAGTGGGCGGGGCGCCCTCCCCCCCTCGACAGAGCCTTCCATTTCGCGAGGGCGGGGCTTTCCGCGGGGTGGGGGCCAGCAAGCGGATTCCGAAGCCAACAGCAACCGCTCTAGCGCATTTGGTCTCCGGGAGCAAAAAGGCGTGTTGGAATCCCGAAGGCGCGAAAACCTGACGCATGCGCGCGGTTTTTTCTGCACCGCCCCAGTAGGCTTGGCTAAACAAACGTCTGGCGTGAAGAGGCGGGAGAGGGCGTAACGAGCTCCTCGCGTTTGTCTATGTGGGGCACGTTTTCCCTCCGTGACGTCAGCTCCAGCGCGCAGCGTCACGCCGGAGGGACGCACGAAAGTGTAAGTTTCAATTTTTTCTTCCCTTCTTCCTGCCAACCGCCAAGAAACTCATCCTTGCGGGATCGCGGCGGGAGAGGAAGCGGGGGGCAGCGGCGCCCCTCGGTCGTCGTCGGCCGCCTCCTCTGCAGGAAGCGCGAACAGGTGTGAGGGGCAGCTACGGGGCGTCAAGGACGGCAGCCCGCCGAGCTCGGAGGAGCCTCGGGGCCAGGAAGGAGAGCCGCGACCTGGCAGGGCAGGGGGTAATAGCGTTTCTTCGGAGAGAGGCGACGGCCGGCTCTGCCGCCGCATTCTGTTCACGCGTCCCGGAAAGCAGCTCCCCCGCCGCCTGGCAAGGCTCACTTCCTTGGAAGTCCGCATCGAATGGGGAACTCTGGATTCTAATTGGACTCAAGCGGGATGGAAATAAGACCGACTGGTTTTAAGGGGCATTGACTCCTGAGGCGGCGCATTCAGGTTTAGGCAGCCGGTCTCTTCCCTCCATCGATCCTTTGCACGCGGAGTTGGCGTGCAACAGTCACCGAGGATCCTTGCTCGCAAGCCAACGTGCAGAGGCTGCACCCTCGAGGGCTGCAAGACAGTTAAGGGGGACTTGCGACTGCGTGCTGAAGCCGTCCACCCTTCACCCCCACTCTGCCCGCCCACCCGGGCCCTTGTTTAAGGAAGGTCTCCCGTCACCGCGCCCCCAAAGGAACCCGGCGAGTTGGATGGCAACGCTGCGAGAAACGGCGACTAAAAAAAAAAACCCGCGTTGCCTTCCTCCCGCTTTGTCGTGACTGCGGGATAGTTTGCGTTTCCACTTGGCAACTGGTGCAACGGGGGTGGGAAGGCGGTGGGGTGGGTGGGTGGTTTGAAGCGCCCCTCCAAACGGCTCCTGCCGGCGAGGGCGCCCGCTGGGTCTCCCGCCCCCCTCCGGGGGGGATTTTTTAGGAGGGCCGCGCATTGCACATGTGCAGTTGGCATCTCTGGCTCCTGTGAGAGCGCGGCGGCGGCGCTGTGGGTGGGGGAATTGCTCGGGAGTGCGTGGTGGGGGATGGAGTTGGCTCTCGGCTGCTCCTCGCCCGCGCTTCAGGTACTCTGGGCGGGGGGGGGTGCATCGCGAGGACAGGTAGCAGGCAAAGAGGAAGCGACAGCCGGGTATCGCCTCTGCCGCTGCTTCTGTGGCGGAGCATTTAGGCGGGATGGTTTAACATGAGGAAGAGACCCTCTTCTTCTCTCCCCTTCGCCCCCCCCTCCTTCCCTCCTCAGGCCGGTGACCCAGGAACGAGGGGGAGAGTGGTACCTGGGTGGCCCGCCGTCCCTCTCTCTCAGGGAGGCAGTTGGTGTGGCGAAGCTAGACTTCCAGTGCTCTGGCCGGGCTTCTGAGGCCCTGGAGAGGGGCGGGTAGGTGCAGGAGGCGGGGGCTGGCGAGACTTGTTCTCTGAAGCACAGATGCTGCTGCTTGCTTGATTTCCACCGGGGGCTGAGGGCCCGCTCCCCCTCCTCCTCGTGGAAACATTACATAAATTGCCTCGGCCTGCTTGGCTATTTGCACAGAGGAAGCGGCGTGCGTTTTGTTTGGGATTGGGAAAGAGAGTATTGGGGGTTGGGCCCCGAGGCCTAGCAATTATAATACAGGGAATGGGGCAGGCATTACTCGCTTAGGTTGTACATATCTTTGTTTATGAAGCATAATTATTCCCAGAAACTCGGTGCACGGTCGGATAAGACCTTATCTTGCTCACCCCACCCACCGTGTTTCTCGGTTTAGATTGTTTTTAATTTTTCTCATAAGAAAGAAACTTAAATTCCTTGAGGACTAAACTGCCCCATATGGGAGGGAGAGCTTTTGCAAATCTTAACTAAAAATATCTGAGCACTATTGGTATTCAATATGAAATGTGTGAGAGTTTACACTTAATTTATATTCTCCTCTTTCTTTTTCAGAATATAGTACAACTGTTTCTACTCTTCCCGTGGTGATCAGAAATAAACATTTTGTTTTTGGACTTGGTAACATGGCAAAAGATGTAAGTATATTTGTAAATAATTATAGAGATTTATTGCTAAGATTAATGAATAATAGAATTGACTACCGTTGATAAAATGGCCTCTTATAGCAGTTTAGGGAAGCAAATATTTTTTATTGAATAATAACTATCAGTGGAACTATTACTATATTCTACGAATATATAGTTGCACCCTCCCTCAGCATAGCTAAACTACCTTTAGTATATCACAAACTTCATCATATACAAACAACACAAATCATATCATACAGTAGCTTATTAGACAGCTGCTGTGGTTTTAACAATATCAAAATATGGCATATTTATCAAAATAAAATACCAGTGCAAACCTATTTATCTTAGTACTATTCACTATAAGTACATTTTTATTCTTTTTTCTTTAGGAAAAAAAACAATTATCAACACTTGATTGATCTGAAGCAGTTTTATTTGGATCACCAGTAGATCGCCTATTTTTAGAGAAAGCATCATTACATTTTTCCTACCTTTGTATTTTTCAAAAAATTGATTTCTTTAGAATGTTGTTTTGCTAACTCTCTGAATCATACAAGAGGTTTCCTAATGATTTGTTTTCATCTTTTGATAGTTTTTAATATTACAAGAAGCTTTAAATTTGAAAACTTAGAGATGGCTGACTTTGTTTCATGATTATTTGTGTCATAGATATAATATTTTGTAATCATTACCTAATGATCTATAGGTATATTTTTAAACTTCTCCTAATACAAACTTATTGTACCTGAATGTGTTTAAACAGTATTAGCTTTAATTACATTTTTGATTACTCAAATCATCAGAAATTTTGCTTGAAGTTTTAAATCAGTTTCTTAATTATACTTTTCTTCAGAGTTAAAAACAATTAGTTCACTTTAATCCACACATATGTTCCTATACAAGCAGAAATTTAATTGGTTGGATAACCATTTGATACATATTTCTAAATCTTGTGATCCATCAAGCCTTCATTCCCTCCAAAAATCAGTTTCTGATCTACCAAGGCATTGATTGGTCAGTTGTTTGTTTGTTTGAATTGTTTACTTATGAAGCTCAAGAAGTAGACTATCGTTTTCAGCAATCCACAACTTTATTTTAAACTCAAACTATTTAAACTTATATTTAAATCAAACCATTTTAAACTGTTCATTATTTTAAGTCACCTTTTATTTCAAACTATTTCTGAGCAAACTTTCATAGATATCAGTTACCATAACAGTTTGATTTGCCACCTGTTGCATATGCTAAATATTAACCGAATCAATTGCATCCAACAGCCTATAGTTACTACTACATTATTACAGATTAGATACAAGATTAGATAATAACATGGAAGGTTAGTTAGAAGCTTAAACAATAATTGTATATATACATTCCATTAAAACTCAGAACAAGGCAATGATATATACCATTTTCCTATTGTTGCGAGATGATGTCCATTAAGTTCATCATTGAAGTTTGACTCACAGAAGACTTTAATAATTATCTTTAAACAAAGCATGCAACTATGTTTGAACATGCTAAGGGTTGGATGTAAGCATACATAATTTTCTACATAAAGATGATGTATTTCTTCATAGAATGAGAAATAAATGTTCATATTGTTTGCTTGCTAAAATCATAAATAGAATGTTGCGGACTTCATGTAGTGGAGAATCTGAAGTAGGAATATGAGCTCTGCATAAGCCGGAGATGATTTGTGTCCTGGGATCCTGAAAATTTTTCTATAATATCTTGACTATAATGACTTAAACCTTTCAGTATCAAAAATCATATTGCCTTTTTTTATTAAATGCATTTAACCTGTATTGTCCAATGACCTTGTAGTTCATTTTCAAGTTCAAACTGTCTAGATCAGCGTTTGAAATAATTGTTCTGACATTACCAAATGTATTCCAGTACTATTTCAAACTTGGAACACTTCTGCAATAGTTGGAATATTTCAGTAAACACTTTCAAACTCAACATGTTAACTTCATAATATCAGCAAAGCTTAGTACCAGAAAATAACATCTTTTTCTGGATATTACTTTATGCACATTCTTGCAGAGTATGCTTGTTTTGTATATGGCAGCCTAAAAGCTCAATAATATAATAGTGCTGGTAATCCTCGATTTACAACAGTTCATTTAATGTCTGACTGAAGTTACAACAGCACTGAAAAATGTCATGACCATTTTTCACACTTATGACCATTGTAATGTATATGTAAAACACACATTTTGCATTTGGCAAATTGTCTGAAAAATAACTGACAACTCATGAGCACTGACTTTCCAGTAATAAACAGACAAATAACAATATTTTATTATCCAGAATATTCTTAATAAACATGTCCTTAACTAAGAATCTAAATTTCCCTACTCCTTCAAGTTAGTGGTTATTAGGATTATTCTCCAAAGTCAGCATGGTTTGGAGAATTTGTTTTTTAAGTCAATACTGTGATATTGATCACACAAAACCCTGTGGAATGATCTGCCTGGTTTTGTCTTGAATTTGAGACAGAATTTAGGAGCACTATATTCTCAGTTGGGAACACTTGAAACTTTTGGATGTTTTACACATCATAATAAAATAACTCTTGTTTATTTTTTTCAATAATGTTTACCTTATTAGGAGCCTTTGGACATTACATACTCTTGGTAATCAGTTTCAAAATACGTCATTCTCTGCTAAATAAGATGCATCCCTCACATAAACTTTGATTTTAAAATCGACAGACCTAATTTAATAACATTAAATGATGATGTATTTTTTCCAGGAAAGGAATCAAAGATGTCTTTAGAAAGAACTATAAAATTGAAAAGGAATGTCTGTTACATATTAAGTGCTTGATGATAACATTTCCCTTTGCATTTAAGTGCCTGTCTAGCATATGACCTTGTAAGAAAGGATTTTGTGTGGGAAAGCATTGATTTCCATAGCATGTTGTCTGTTTCTTTCATACATCTACATTGTATGTATGCAGCTAAAAGTAATCTAGGAAGTTCAAGCTCTCTTTAAATCATTTTTACTTTGTGTGTTTTGTAAAGGAAAACTACAAAGATGAGTTAGTTGGAAATGATTTGGAACTTCATTTTGACTTGTTTAGTTAATCAAATTTATTTTGATTAAATCGGCAATGGAGATTATATTTGGTATTTTTCAAGTATAACTGTTTTGAACTATTCATTTTGATGAAACAGCTATGAACCTAAAAATTAACTCCTTAAAAAATATGTGGACTATGGACTGCTTGCATACTCTACTCAGAAAGTAATCATGAAAAGAAAAGATTTAGAGGCTAATTCAAAATAAAATAAAAATTATTTTGTACACAAGTAGTTTATCAGAAAATAATTTAAAGATTCGAAATCAAAATCACATCTTCAAGTTTGATGTTCCAAAATCATATAAATGACTTGATGGTTTAATCTCTGATAAGTTTAAGAGATGGTTTAATCTCTGATAAGTTCTAATATGAACATAAACTACAATTTAATTATTTTATGGCTTTATTTATTTCTACATGTTAGTTACCATCATTCTACCTGAAATTGTTTGGATATGTCATCAAGGGATGACCTTGTTTATATTGTTACAGATACATAGCATGCAGTAGTAATAATCTTGGTATCTTTCTTGACTACTTGGTGGGAAATGTATTTGATTTAAACATTCGTCTATGAGAAGAGAAGTCATATCTTATGTAATCAATACCATAGCTTTTTATATTCTTGTTTCAACAGTATCTGCAGTAAGATTTGTTGAAGTTGGCATAATACTAGTTTATTGCAATATTTGATGTTTTTTGTAATGAGTGCTGCATATATAATTCACAAATATATTTTGGGAAGAAAAGGATCTTCAATGCTTTGTTTTTAAAAAGTATTCTCTGAAATTTCATTGCAAACTTTTTTTGCATATATAAAAAAAGGTTTTTCCCCCATTATATTTGAGGAGAAGTGTGCCAAATGTGTTCATTACATGGACAGAGCAGTTGTTAGGCTGGTGAATCATAGTTGGAAGGCACTTTAGGGGTCACCTAGTCCATTCCCCTGCGTAGGGCAGGAATCTGTTTGATATAACAATCCTGATATTTTAAGACTGTTACTGAATTTAAACATACCCTAGACTTTACTGTTTGACATGGGACTTAATTTCCAACTCTAATTATCTTAAACTCTAAAGCTGTTCCAATTTGCCATTATGCTTTTTGTATTGACATTATTTGGATGAAGTCTCCAAATGCATTCAGGTCAAGGCAGAGTGCAATGATTTTCTTATTAACAAATTTTGGAATTGTGATGAGATAGAAGGAACATTTTATCATATGTGGTAGAAAAAATAGTCAAAAATATTGGATAGAAATTCGTAGAAGTATTCAAGGAATTTTAGAAATCAAATTTAAGATGAAACCGTTTTGCTAGGCGTAATTCCAAAGATATTACTAAAAAGTATCACATCTTACATGTCTATGGCAGAAAATATAAATTTAGGACAACATTATAAAAGAGATATGTTACCAAAAAAAATCAGACTGGAAGTTTAAACATAACAAACATGGCAAAATTAACAACATATATTAAGAGTACAAGCAAATTTAAGCAAGATTCACATCCTTGCATATATAAAATGCAGCAAGGCAAATAAAATTATTCATAGTTTTTAAGGGGAAAAAATTAACTAAAATTGAAATTAAAGATAAGCACAAAAAATTAAAATTAAATGTCTGTAAATATTGCACATTAGTTGGAGTACAGAGGAAGTTAGAAAACCAATTTTATTGTGTTTTTAGTCTTTCTTTTCTCACTTTTGTATTCATATACAATATAATATACAATAATGAAGATTTTAGCATTTAGTTCAGAGATTTAAACTTTCTTAAACAACAATCTACTTAAATATAATTTAATTTTATTATGGTTAATTTCCAATCAAAGATATACTGAGCACTAACAGTATAATCTTGTTTATTTCTTTGTCCAGTTATAGATATATTTCTGCATCAATTTTTTCTCCTGCTTATTTCTTATTTTTTTTTATGAAAACTGTTAAATAAATTTCCTATGGCCTACATTTTATGTTCCTACCAATGCATCCCAAAATAGCATTTTAGCCTTTTTAGCAGCTGTGTCATACTGCTGGTTCAAAACCTTTTCCATGTATTACTGCCAAGCCAGATCTTCCACATGCTAAACTTGTGCCTTTTACTTTTCTCTCCTGGTATAAGAAATGTACATTTCTTTCTCTTAATTTCATAGCTCAAACCTAAATATTTTGAATCTTAAAAGTATTAGCTGTCATTTGCCTTACCTTTATGACACTTGCAGACTTCAGGCTCAGGACAGGACCTTGATGCAGTATACAGTCCATCTCTACAAGCTGAAGTGGAGCCATTAAAAATACTCATTAAAGTCAACAGTGAGGCCATCAAAAGTACTGGCTGGCCCAGAATTTTTTAGATGTTCTGCAGGATTCTTGATGGAGTGACGAAAGATTAAGCTCTCTGTCCTTTCCCCCCCCAAAATGCATTCAAACACAACGATTTTGTATCATCAGTGCTTTGTTCATTAGGGATTGTAGGATTTTTTTTAACCAAGTAAAAGGAATGGTCTAATTTTTCTATGGTTTGAAAAAATTTGAGAACTACTGATCTGCCTGATAATTTGCATATTTATAGCAAGCTTAGCCAAATATTCAATAAGCATGCTGTTAGATGTTTGCCCTGGTACAGATATCAAACAAACAAGTTTGCATTTTCCAGAGTCCTTCCTCTTGGAATATGGGAATAAATAATATTTACTCTCCCTTCTATCTTCTGGGAATGCTTATTGTTTTCCACTTATCAAAGATTACAAGAACAGTTCTGCAATCACCTCTCCTAGTTTTTCAGTGTAGTTTAATTTAGGATATTGATACTGTTGATATAATATTATTCTTTCCAAAATGGTTCAGATAATATATGTACGACAGTTTTTCATATTTATTTTTTATGGCTGTACGTAAATGGACAATATATTTCTGTCTTTAAAAAGTTGTGTTAAACCAAAAGAGTAAAGATTCATTCAAGGCCATAAAATCAAGTGTCATAACACAAATGTTTTTTTTCTATTATAAAAATTGATAGCAGAATATAATTTGTTTATAGATTATTTTTCATGGGTTATTTTTTCTTTCATAGGCTGGTCTCATTGAAGCTAATGGAGAGTTAAAGGTTTTTATAGATCAAAATCTTAGTCCAGGAAAAGGTAACTCTTTTTTTTTTTTTTTGTCATTTGTGTTGAAGAAATGACACTGTATAGGTCTGAAGATTTCTGTTAAATGCAAAGGCTACTGGAGGAGAGCAGCAGCCTTTTTTTTTTCCCATTCAGCAGAAAAATGCACATAGCTGTTGTAGAAAAATGGAACTGTCCATTCTTTCTCTACTACTCCTCAACACAGGTAGTCCTAGACTTAACAATATTTCACTTAGTGACCGTTAGATACAACGGACTGAAAAAAGTGATTTATGATAATTTTTCACACTTATGACCATTGCAGCAACCCCGTGGTCATGTGATTTACATTTGGATGCCTGACAACTGACTCCCATTTATGACAGCGACAGTGTCTCGGGTTCATGTGATCAACTTTTGTGATCTTCTGACAAGCAAAGTCAGTGGGGAAACTAGATTCATTTAACATTGGTGTTACTAATTTAACAATTGCAGTGATTCGCTTAGAAATGTGCCAAGAAAAGTCCTAAAATGGGGCAAAGTGCACTTAACAAATTTCACACTTAGCAACATTAAATTTTGGACTCAATTGTGATTGTAAATTGAGGACTACCTGTAATCTAATGAATAATTCTTTTGAGGGGGTGGAGTTTGAAAGGGGGAGAATAATGCATTGAATTCATCTACAATTGGAAAGTTAAACGTGAAGGGCAAATCAAACAATGTATAAGATTTTAATATTCAAATAGATGGATTTTCATGAATAAGGGAAGCACGCACTGTCTGATATGTTTGTTTCATTGTTTTCCACTGAAATTCAGCATTTCCTTGAAAAGTTACATTTATTCCCTAAATTGAATATGTGCTTACCAGTTTGCATTTGAGCAGTTGTTTGTCTGTTAAAATTTATGTTGACAGTGACATACGTACTTTTATAGCTGAATTTTGAGTAAGTGCTAATACGAAAAATACATGTTATAAGAATTTATTCTGCTTGAAGGTGTGAATATTAAGTATAGGTTTTTTGCGTCATGTTTTTTAATCACTGTTTACAAATGTTTTAGTTAAATGTTATCAAACAATGGGGTCATAAATGTTAAATTAATTAAATGAGAGTTACTGCTAATGATGCAAAGTTAATGACAGGATGTCACTTCCTAATGATTAATAACTACATAGAGGAGATAATGTTTTCTCATATTATTTGATGTGGATTTTCATATTCTTTATCTTTGAATGTAATCGATTATAATTCAGGTTATGCCTAAAATTATGATCTTTTTCATTCTCTGTTCCTCAGTGTCCATATTGGAGGTGGTTTATATTTTGCTAAGTGAATTTGTTATATTTTTTTTTAGGGATTTGATTAGATACGTTATTTTTTTAAAAAAATTTGACCACAAGGTGGCAGTATTTGTGCATATACATTGGATGCTCAAAATTCAAGCTTCCAAGTTAAATTGGAAAATACAATAAAAGTGCAACTTTCTTTAGTAGGATTGGAAAGTTTTAACACTGAAGTGTTAGCAAAACAGAAAATTTGCTAAATTGTAAATATAGAGATTCTCATCCATTCTCATTTAATCTTAGTATGAAGTTGAAGCAAAGTTAGAGATTTGTGTTGGTCATTTAGAGAGATTGTTTAAGTGTTAACTTCTGATTTCAAAGAGTGAAGTAATAGCCAGCTTGATCTTAAGTATTTGAGGTGAACTCTTAATTTCATATTTCCTGGGCATAAGTTTTCAAAATTGTAGTGGCTGATGATCCCTTTTCCTAGGTGTACAAAATCTACTCTAACTCTCCGGAATAGTTGAAAAACTTAAAAAGATTGCAAGGACAAGATAAGTAAGAGGGAAACCTTGTTATGTATATAATTATCCATTTACATAACATTGGGTTCCATATCTTATCCTAGGCTTTTACATAATAAATAAATCCCTGCAAGCATCAAAAATATTAAAACTGTTGAACTTGGAAGGATATATGGAAGTATATATTGGAACAAGATCTGAAACTGGATCAATATTAAAACAGATTAACACTGAATAAAATATATGTACAATACAAACAGATACTTGCATCTGTATTGTACACATATTTTATTCAGTGTTAAAGTAGGAGGTTATATGTATTATCAATTGTTAATTCTTTTTTAACTTTTTATATGGACATTTAGGTGTTGTTTCATTAGTAGCTGTTCATCCCTCAACACTTGGCAAACAGCTTTTGCCGAAAACATTTGGCCCGTCGAATGTCAACATTGCACAACAAGTGGTAAGAGGCCTGTCAGAGAAATCTACAAATCAAATTGTAATGATAATTTTTAACACATACACAAGAATATGCACACACCTGCTTATAGGAAAAGTGTTAGGCATGTGAGACATAAGGATATTTATTTCAAAGTTGTAGAAAAAGCATTTGCATTGTCAAGGCAAAATGAATGCCCTTCCAGTTAGTTCTTGTTTATTTTATTTATGCCTGAACATACGGTTAAGTTGGTATAATAAAATCCAATCTCCTGTTTATACTAGGATTATAGTATAGATAATATATACTATAGTATACTATAGATTATAGTATAATCCTAGTTTTCTTCATAGTATGTTGTATTGTAGATACAAGACAGATTACTTAAAGTAATATCTGAAATTGTATTTAATAACCATCAGTGACCAGCAAAGTAGCTATAGTGTTAAAAAGACATCACATACAAACAGGCTCAAATAATTAAAAGGAATAAAATCACCCTATACATTTGCTGAAACAGAAGACAACCAAGCAAGAGAAAACAAAAGAGATAAAATAAAATTAAGATAAAAGAACTTCCTGTCAACTTTATTCCAGGATTCAGACATCTTGAGTTTTTTTTATGGCAGTAGTTGCTAATAAAAACCTGGCTAGTCCTTTCCTAAAAGTAGGAAATAAACCACCTTTTTCTCGTTGATTTTTTTAAAAAATTATTTTTATAGCTTTAATAACAAAAACAAACAAAAAGGAACAAACCACAAAGTTACACACTGTAAAACAATACAAAGTGAAAAAAATATAGGTTGCTACAGTATACAATTAGAATTCTATATGTATCTAGTGCAAACATTACACAAGTATATATTAATTCTAAAACACAACTATCATGCTTTTTCAACGTACTGTATTTTGTACAAATGAATCCTATATTTCATTATACTTATTCATACAAAGTCTATGGCTATAATTCCTCATAGGTAGTAAGTGTATTCAGATCTTCAATCCATTAAGTAAATGGAGACATTCAGTATATTTTATCTATCCAATGCTGCAATGTCAGACTTTTAGCCATAATAACATGTTTTTAAAAAACATTGTCCTTATTGAATCTCCAACAAAATGCCTTTTTGACAGTCCTTCCCTACATAAAACATAATGGAACCCAATAAATTTTAAATATTTTAAATATTTTGTTGTATGTAATAATATGAGATCTATTGACATTCTAGTATGGTAGTTAAGACATTCCCATTGTCTAGGCCAGGGGTGTCAAACTTGTGTCACAGTGTCATCATGTGACATATCGAGACTTTCCCCCCTTTGCTAAACCGGGTGGGAGCGAGGCCAACACATGACATATCCGGACCACCAGTTTGACACTCCTGGTCTAGGCAATATAGAAATCTCTAATTATTCCACTCAGTTCACAGCATCTGCATATCAAACTGATTTATTGAAAATAAATATCAAAATTATATGTTTTTAATTTTCAAGAATTTAACAATTTTTTCTAGTATCTCAGAATCTCTAATTGAAAACTTGATTTGTACCAAAGTAATGCAGGTATACTTAAAGTAACATTTTGTATCGCAGAGGAGACCTAGTGAAGGAGTTGTTATTATTATTATTATCATCATTATTATGCATGAGTTACAATACTGATAAGTATATTGAAGGAGAAGAATAATAAGCATATTTTAAGATTGTGTTCCTGTAGGTAGACATACAGGTGAAACTCGAAAAATTAGAATATTGTGCAAAAGTTCATTTATTTCAGTAATGCAACTTAAAAGGTGAAACTAATATATGAGATAGACTCATTACATGCAAAGCGAGATACTTCAAGCCTTGATTTGTCATAATTTTGATGATTATGGCTTACAGCTCATGAAAACCCCAAATTCACAATCTCAGAAAATTAGAATATTGTGAAAAGGTTCAATATTCTAGGCTCAAAGTGTCCCACTCTAATCAGCTAATTAAGCCAAAACACCTGCAAAGAGTTCCTGAGCCTTTAAATGGTCTCTCAGTCTGGTTCAGTAAGAATCACAATCATGGGAAAGACTGCTGACCTGACAGTTGTGCAGAATACCATCATTGACACCCTCCATAAGGAGGGAAAGCCTCAAAGGGTAATTGCAAAAAATGTTGGATGTTCCCAAAGTGCTGTATCAAAGCACATTAATAGAAAGTTATGGGAAAGAGAAAAGTGTGGGGGAAAAAGGTGCACAAGCAGCAGGGATGACCGCAACCTGGAGAGGATTGTCAGGAAAAGGCCATTCAAAAGTGTTGGGGACTTTCACAAGGAGTGGACTGAGGCTGGAGTCAGTACATCAAGAGCCACCACACACAGCCCTGGATCCTGGACATGGGCTTCAAATGTCGTATTCCTCTTGTCACGCCACTCCTGAACAATGTCAGAAGCGTCTTACCTGGGCTAAAGACAAAAAGAACTGGTCTGTTGCTTAGTGGTCCAAAGTCCTCTTTTCTGATGAGAGCAACTTTTGCATCTCTTTGGAAACCAAGGACCCACAGTCTGGAGGAAGAATGGAGAGGCACACATTGCAAGATGCTTGAAGTCCAGTGTGAAGTTTACACAGTCTGTGTTGGTTTGGGAAGCCATGTCATCTGCTGGTGTTGGTCCACTGTGCTTCATTAAGTCCAGGGTCAATGCAGCCATCTACCAGGAGATTTTGGAGCACTTCATGCTTCCTTCCTCAGATGAGCTTTATGGAGATGCTGGCTTAATTTTCCAGCAGGACTTGGCACCTGCCCACACTACCAAAAGTACCAAAACCTGGTTCAATGACCATGGGATTACTGTTTTTGATTGGCCAGCAAACTCGCCTGACCTGAACCCCATAGAGAATCTATTGGGCATTGTCAAGAGAAAGATGAGAGACATGAGACTGAACAGTGCAGAAGAGCTGAAGGCCGCTATTGAAGCATCCTGGTCTTCCATAACACCTCAGCAGTGCCACAGGCTGATAGCATCCATGCCACGCCGCATTGAGGCAGTAATTGATGCAAAAGGGGCCCAAATCAAGTACTGAGTACATATGCATGCTTATACTTTTCAGAGGTCCGATATTGTTCTATGTACAATCCTTGTTTTATTGATTTCATGTAATATTCTAATTTTCTGAGATTGTGAATTTGGGGTTTTCATGAGCTGTAAGCCATAATCATCAAAATTATGACAAATCAAGGCTTAAACTATTTCGCTTTGCATGTATTGAGTCTATCTCATATATTAATTTCACCTTTTAAGTTGCGTTACTGAAATAAATGAACTTTTGCATGATATTCTAATTTTTTGAGTTTCACCTGAATTTAATTTGGCCAATTTTTTAAGTTGCAATCATTTTTTTAAAGGAAGCTAATATCACAATAGTGAATAATTATTTCTTTCTAATAGTTTTCTATTAATTGCAGGTTATTGGTACACCACAGAGACCATCAGCCCCAAATACTATTTTAGTAGGAAGTCCACATACTCCCAATACACACTTTGTATCACAGAATCAGACTGCAGATTCTTCACCTTGGTCTGCTGGGTAAGTAACATTCCGTTAAATTAGAACTAGAATTATAGTTTGTAGGAATACAAAAACATATGCATCAAAAATAGGCAGTTTAACTCTTGACATCAAACTTTTAATCAATCTGGCATTTGCTAAATAATCTTTCAAATAGCAGTTATTCTTTTCCCTAGTATATTGTGGTACAGTTTGTTGATAAATACTTCTTTAGTTCAGAATATAGATTTTTTTTTCCCTATAAAAGCGTGTTATGTTTTGAGTCATAAAATAAATTTATTTTCTTTGATTCTTTTTTATCTGTAGATGTGTTTGGTCGTGATTGTGTAAATAAACTGGTCACGTACACTGACACTAAATGAAGCGAGTAGTTCAGGACCTGTTTAAAAAGTAAAATATGTAATTCTTATGTAAATGGGTTAGGGAGCTGTGTACCTATTACTAATTGTATTTTTGTAGGAAACGAAACAAAAAGGGAGAGAAGAATGGCAAGGGTTTACGACACTTCTCTATGAAGGTTTGTGAGAAGGTTCAGAGGAAAGGAACTACCTCATACAATGAGGTAGCAGATGAGTTAGTTGCAGAATTCAGTACTGCAGATGCTCACATCTCACCAAATGAATCAGTAAGTATATTTGTATTCTAAATTAATTTTTTAATGAATTATATAGACTTCCCATAAAAACTCCCTTTTTACTTAATAAAGATACCCATTTATTGCTCTCTTAGGTATCCTCAGTTGGACTAACTGATGATAGCAATGTCTAATTGTCTAATCTGCTACCTTATATTGCTAAGTAGTATAAGTGCAAGTATTTTGATACTTTTAATTTATGATGTTTACAGCAGGCTTATGATCAGAAAAATATAAGGCGACGGGTCTATGATGCCTTAAATGTTCTTATGGCCATGAACATTATTTCCAAGGAAAAGAAAGAAATCAAATGGATTGGCCTACCTACTAATTCAGCTCAGGAATGCCAGAATTTAGAGGTAAAATTTGCTGAAAATACATCATTTGTAATATTTTCTTAATGGATTTTCTCATTAAATCTAATGATCACTTAGGTTCTTAAACTTCCATCTAAGTTATGGATTTTGCTTTAATTTCATATGGTTGATTTCATGTTTGAAGTAGTATTTTGTGATTTCATTGCTTTCATAATTGTATTTTTGCAAATAAACTAAAGAAAAACAATTCAATTTGCTTAAAAATCTAAAAATATGGAAGAAACTGTTAAAAGGACTCTTAATGTATTGGAAATTAACACAGGATAAAAACAAGTACTGATTTATAGGTTTGTGTTTTTTTCCCTCAGAATATATTTGAAAAGTAGGATAAAATACAGTAGAAATAGTTGATATATTCTAGTTAATACTATTAAATTATGTGAATGGGCTAATTATATAATAGGTATTTTGCCTGATTCAGTTATATATAATGTAATTAATTTTAAATACCTTTTGGATTTCATTGATAGTAATATAGTGCTGAATGTGCAAATGGTTCAGAATTTGAGATACAGTTAATCCTTGCTTAACAACCATTCAGTAACCTTCCAACTGCATTAAGTAGTAATTATGGCCTGTACTCAAAGTTACTGCCATTGCAGCATCTCATAATAACATGATCAAAATTTGAGTTGGTCACATGATCAAAATTCAGACGCCTGTCAACATTTATGATGACATTATGCACTTCATCTCCCACCACCCATTGGTCTCCCTGCCTTTTTGCCCTGCCCTGCACCCTACTACTCCCACCTGCACTAGTTGACCTTCCAACTGTTGAAGCATACTTGGCCGAGGCAGCTTTGCAAGGCCCTCTCAAGGCTGTGCAGACACCTCGCAATAGGAGGAGGAAGATAATGAAGGTCAACTGGGCAGGAATTAGTACGCCACGGAGTGCAGAAATGGATGGGTAGGCAGGTGGTGGAAGTTGAAGTAGAGATACGTGCAGAAGGGCAGGGAAGTGTGATTAAATGTTCCTGGCCTAACAGCTAGAACTTCTGTCCCTAAGAAGTGCAGTTACATGATGTTTCGTCTAATAATTACATTGCTTAGCAACAGAAATTAGGGTCATTAAGTGAACACTAACACTCCGCTTTTTTTATTTTTTATTTTATTTTTTATTTTATTGGAAATAACTGTCCATGCCAAGAAAATTGTTGACTCTTAGTCTGAATGGGTAACATTTTACGAAACTGTTTCATCATAATTAAAATATTGGATATTTTATTTCTGCGCAGCTAGTTTGAAACAGCTCTTGGAAAAAATGTGCTTTTGGAGTTGTTTGATATTCTGATTCTATTATTTTAGAACAATGACAAATTTTATTACACATGCAAAACTAGTTTCATGCTGCTTTAGTTGCTCATTGGTGAGTAAAACCTTTAAAGTAGCTCCTAGTATATACTACTGAGTATACATCTTTGATTAATTCAATATGGTATTACAGTATTTTTCTTTTTGTTAAGGTGGAGAGGCAGAGAAGACTTGAAAGAATAAAGCAAAAACAGTCACAACTACAAGAATTAATTCTCCAGGTATCATCGTAGAGCAGTAGCATACTTTTTCTTCCTGTTAGTCTGATGTTAGGTGCAACATTGAAAATTTGAATTCAGGTTTTCTCTTCTTTAAATCAGTTTAAATGTAATGTCAAATCTGTCATGATTTCAACAATTCTCAAGTTTATATGGGTGCCTCATATTTTTTTAAAAAGGAATCTGATGAATGAGTGGTATACAAGTGACTATAATAAAAATGCCCGGGTTGATTTCATCTCAGTGATAACTTAAATTTGAGCTATACTTTTGGCATGGCAGAAATGGTTTGCCATTGCTATCTTTTAGGATTCCTTATTTTTCAACTCCCCCATCTAAGCAACAAGCTTGAAATGTTCAGTTGTTCCCTATCTAATACTGTCCAGGACCAGACTTTCCTAACTTCTGAGATCACCAAGGTCAATTAGGTATTGTCACCTGCTAAGTGAAATGAATGCAAATTGACATGAAGTGACATGAATAATGCAAATTGTTTCCCAAATCTTAAAAAACCAAACTTTGTGTGCTTAAATCCTTTAACAGCAAATTGCCTTCAAAAATCTTGTTCAGCGAAATCGTCATGCACAGCAGCAAGCAAATAGATCACCAACTTCTAATTCTGTCATTCACTTGCCATTTATCATAGTGAACACCAGCAAGAAAACTGTAATTGATTGCAGTATTTCTAATGACAAGTAAGTTACTAATACCCAGAAAAATGGGTACTGTATTATAGATACGATTCAAATGAAACTAAACAAAATGTTAAAAAGTGATGATATTTATGTAGTTATTTACCAAGCACATCTAAATTATATTAACAAATATCATTACAATCCCCAAGGCATGTCACAACTTTTGAGCACCCCTGCTGTTTGGAAATTGAAAGTTGAAAAATTTGACATGTCCTAATTATCAGTAAAGGTTTATATTGCACTAAAAGGTACTAAAAGGCCATTAAAAATAATATTTTGTAAAATAAAAGCATTTAAGCAACATAACACTAAGCATGCTAAATTTTCAAATTTTATATTTTAATGAAAGGGAGCACTTTAGAAGAAAAAGATTGAGACTCGTATATGACATATTGAGCAACTTTTGTTTCTTTTAGGTTTGAATATCTATTTAATTTTGATAACGCATTTGAAATACACGATGATATTGAAGTATTGAAGCGAATGGGAATGGCATTTGGACTAGAATCTGGAAGTTGCTCAGCAGAAGATCTAAAAAACGCAAGGAGCTTGGTTCCTAAAGCTCTTGAACCATATGTGACAGGTAAAGTTAAATTTTTAACGTTTTGAAATAAAACTTGAGAACAAAATAAGATGCTATTGGAACTTAACAGAACTGTGATAAACAATGCAATATAATGTAAACATCCGCTTTGCTGTTAACAAAATACCTTCAGTTGTAGCTGTGCCATATTAATAGCTGAGACGGTGTAAACTTTGACAGCCACAGGACACATAATACAAATTTTATCTTCTGCTTTGCTAGCCATAATAATTCTGTAACATAATGGTAATGTTTAGTTCAGAAAATATTGCAATATACTAAATAATCAATACATTTAATTTGCATTAGTATAACACCGTTTCATCTGGTGCTCGCTGTACTTAAATAGTGTAAATTATTTTTTTTATTAATTTATTTCCTTTATCAACAAGAATAAAATGCAAAACAGATAAACAGAAAAATGAACATCCAACACTAACAGTGGTGGGGGTGGTTCTTGTGTAGAGAAAAAAAACCCCCAAATGTCCAATATATATAATATCGAATATAAAAAATTCATCCTGGCTGGATGCTGAAAAGTAAATTAAAAAATTGTATAGGTTATTCCCTGACATAATGGGTTTACAAATAGTTATAAGCTTTCCCATCTTTATTTCACAAAAATACTATGTTAAATAAAATTTCAAAAAGACTGTCTATTTGGTTCTATCAAGCTAGAACCCAGCAGTTGATGAGACATTTAATATGAAAGTTTGAAATGCTATATATGTAAATTATATTTAGTGGCAGTTTTATTGAATTGCAGATACATATGCTATAGAGTGATTGCTATCTAATTACTGATGTTATTTTGTCTTATAGAAATGGCTCAGGGATCAATCAGCAATGTGTATGTCTCATCCTCATCAGGTTCAGCTTCAAATGGGACAAGATTTTCCAACAGGTTAGATAAGATTGAGTTGTATGTTTAAAAACTAGTTCGTAGACACAGTAGCATCTAAATAGTAAAACTACATTATTTCATTTTAATTGTTAATCATTAAATTGAATTTTTATTTAATTAAAAAGTGATCTTAGTAGATATCTAGGAAACTTTTTAATATACCTGCTTATCAATAGGCATCATAAGAAATTTTCCTTTTCGGTTGCCAAAATTGACCATTTTGCCACTGAATTTCTATAGTACTATTTGGAAGCGCCAAAGGAGCTGGGAATCAGATGAGGGCCAGACTGCCAACTCCTGTCTTAAAGCTTCAGACAGGAAAACTATTAAAGAACTTCAAATATGTATATAAAATGAAGCTAGGATAATCTTATTGGGGTCCATTGAATGGATTATCCGCCAGTAAGTGAAAATAGTTGTTGAGTGGCTGTATATGGAGTTAATACAAGTTTTTCCTCTGACTATGGGGCTAGCACATGTCAATTCTCCATGTGCTTCTTAAAAAATGGGTCTGAACTTGCTCATGTGAAGTAATAGAAATAATTTCTATTATTTCTATAAAACTCAAGTTCAGACCCACAGTTCCATGCCAAAGATCAGCATTGGGACTATTTTTGCACTAAACTCTTTCAGCTAAGGTGTCAAGGTATCTAGGTAATTGTAATTAGAACATAAAACTTAGAATAAGAGTTGGAAGGGATCTTGGAGGTCGTCTTGTCCAACTCCCTGCATAAGCAGGAGAGTCCATACCATTTTAGACAAGTGGCTGTCCAGTCTCTTGAAAACCTCCTGTGATGGGACATCAACAGCTTCTGAAGGCAAGACATTCCACTGGTTGATTGTTCTCACCGTTAGGAAATTTCTCCTTAGTTGTAGGATGCTTCTCTCTTTGATTAGTTTCCATTCATTGGTTCTTGTATTGCCTTCTGCTGCTTTGGTAGTTTGTTCCCGTCATCTTTGTGACAGTCCTTCGAGTATTGGAACTCGGCTCTCATATCTCCCATAGCCCTTCTTTTCACTAGACTAATCATACCCAATTGCTGCAATTGGTCAGTCCCCAGCTCCCTAATCATCTTTGTTGCTCTTTTCCGCACTCGTTCCAGATTCTCAATCTCTTTTTTATATTTTGTGGCAACCAAAACTGGATGCAGTATTCAAAGCATGGCTGTACAAAGACTTTGTAAAGCAGTACTAATACTTCACGTGATCTTGATTTCTCTATTAATGCAGTTCAGGATTGCATTGGCTTTTTTGGCTGCTGTCTCACACTGTTGGTTCATATTTAAGTGATTGTCCACTAGGACTCGAAGATCCCTTTCCCAGTTGCTGGCATTAAGCCAGGTTTGACCTAGTCTACCTGTACAGTTGCCTAAGCATAAAACCTTACTTTTACTTACATTGAATTCCATTAATTTATGATTCATTTAATAATAATTCATTGATTTATAATTGGTTTATATACAATATTTTTTGTATTTGGCCTTAGGAGTCTGCAGTTATCCCATTCATGGCTAAACTTATTAATTGGGATGGAAGGTAGAATTGAAAGATTAATGCACTTTGCTCATTTTGCAGTGACTACTCAAATGGAGGAGATGGAATGTTGGCTACAAGTTCCAATGGATCTCAATACAGCGGCTCCAGAGTAGAGACACCAGTGTCTTATGTTGGCGATGATGACGATGACGATGATGACGAATTTAATGAAAATGATGATGATGACTGATACTTTTTGCCTGTAGACTTTTTTATTTTTAAAATTCAGCAAGCGGCAGGAATAAATTCTAGGAAGAGATTGTCAAAAATTGTCCCATCAAGGAGATACTGGTAAGAGTCTGAATTTAGAAAATTGCACCTCCAATAAAGGAAAGATTGTTTGTTTTTTATGTAGATTTTTTTACATGTGATGAGGATGTGTGTGTTAATACCAGTGTGTTAATGCAGAACTTTTATTTACTTTTGCTTAGGATTTTTAACTTGAAGGAAAATGCATTTTGCCCCTAAATGTTGTCACAAAGTTTGAAATGTAGCCACATTTAATGGAAAATAAAATCTGTCCACCTGTCAAAATGCATACATGAATGGCATTTTATTTAGATTGCATTTAGGTGACATCGTACTGATGCATAGTAATCAAATGTTATACTATATTTTGCTGATCATGCCATGCCCAAAGAATCAAACAAAAAAGGATCTTTTAAAATGTTAGTTTGCAGAAATTGTATGAATTAATTTCCCTTTTTAAAATTATACTGATCATTGTAAGCCCATCAAATTCTATATATTATGTTTGCTGAAGTTAGAAATATGAGTTATAATTTGGGGGCAAATGTTTACTGCCAGGCTGGTATAGCTGTGTAAATGTTTTGAAAGTTTAGAATGAGTTTTGCTTATGATAAAAATTTGTCTGATTTCTTACAGGCAGATTTTGAAAACAATTTGTTACATAGTTGTTTACATACTTAGAAAGTCTATGGTATAAAAGACATGTACGGAAACAAATGGTTTATATTTGTTTCATAAACATCTTCCAGTAATCTATTATAAAGTTGAAATTAAATATAGAGAATGTTTTATGTTTAACTCAAAACTTGTCAATCACTTTTAATACTTCATTTTTTATAAAAAAAAATCAGGACAGGTGGTCTTTTTAAATTTATTCACACAGAATTAACTGCACAAATACTGTCAGCTGCCTGTTCTAAGACAGTAGTCTTTTTACTGAAACACAAATAAACTTTCTGTAATATTTTATGGCATATAAGCAGTTTGTTTTACTTGTTTAATTGTGGCACTATTAGTTTTTATTAATAAAACACGCGTGGGCATTTTTAACAAATACTTTGTTTCTCTAATCAAGATTATTTTCACCTTCTGCTTTGTTGTGTTTGACTTATCATCTGGTTCTTCAGTATGGAAGAGTCTCAGAGCTCTTTTAAAGGGTAAGTAGGGAGTTATTTATACTTATATCTAGATGATGGGAGGCAACAGCATGCACTGATGATTGCTAAATTCTTGGGAGACTACATTCACCCTACAAATATGTAAGTTTATTAAATCAGGATTCTCCTGGGAATATCTGTCATTATGTGACCAGTCATAAAAAATGCACTTTTATACAAATAAAACTGATAGGTTGTTCCAAAATGACTCTTTCAGTTTCCCAGTTCTCCATCTTAATTTACTTCTTGTTTTTTTTTTTCCTTTCTTATGTCACAGAAGAGGCACAAATACTCTGTTTCAAGAGTTCCTCTTTGTATATATTTTATTTCTTGAGAATAAATATTCAGCTTGAGGTTGGTGCTTTGTGGCATGCTAGTTTGCCATTACATTTTTAAATTTAAAAAACTTCATTCTTTACTTGGAACTAAAAAAATAAAAGCAGATAATACTGAAGCCTGCTAGCTACCAAGGGAGGTGTCTATGGGCACATTGATACAGTCAGTGTTGGGGATTAAGAATTGAATAAGAAAAATAATGTGGGACTTGTATATTCTATCAGTATAAAATACTTCATTTTATGTCTGAAATGTTAGCTATTCTAAGTACTGTATGTACTTAGATGTACTGTATGTACATCAGATAAGCCTTCACTTTCTTATTTTGGGATTTGTTCAAGAAGTAAATATTTACTCAATCCAATGATTTGAAATCCTTATGTACAGCAGGAATTGAGTCTCTAATGATACACAGAACTACATCACAAACCCTTCTCCCCATTGTACCATTTTCTGTTATTCTTCCCACTATGAGCCTTAGAAGATTCTCAAGTTCATTATTAAAGTATGCAAAGAACTGATTCCCCTACATGCATCAACATGCTTTACATTTGCATATGAAATTTTACTGATACTTGAGTGCCTCTCCAGTGTAGGAAACATTTTACTAAGCTAGTAATTTAAAAGCATGTTAAATGCAAATATCAATCTCTAAATCCCTTTTTATATTCTCCTGTTATACGTTGATATGATAGAGTGGTATTATCCCCATGGTGTAAAAGCAAGAGGCAGATGCATCAACAAAATTTTGATGGACATCTTCAGTACAGAATGTCACAGATGGTTGCAACATCCTGGGCTTTCCCTTATGGCACCAATTCTGGTGTTACTCTATTCCTTCTCATCCTTAATTCATTTCAATAACTTCTTTTTAATACCCATAAACACTGCTTCCACTTACCTATCTATCACCATCATGCAGATACTAAATTTGTTGAAGATTCATTATGAAGATGATCTGTCTCAATACTTGTACTTTATATATACAGATGTTTCTGTGTGTGTGTGTTTCAATTATTAAAATGTCTTCATATTAAGATAATCTAGATGCTTTGAAGAAACTTATCCAAAACAATTGCATCAAGTCCATTTTAAAATATGCTAACACATTCAATTTAAAATTAAGTTTCCACTGAGGTCTCTTAAAGCAAATCAGTAATTTCTAAAATAATACTAGTAATACAATAAAACAACAGTAAAAAAATACATGATAGTTTTAGATCAGAGTATGCAACCTTTTCACATTTAAGGTCTGTGATTTTATTTTGTTTGGATTACTAAATTGTTGCTGGCACTATGGCACTGAAGCATTGTAGATTTTTTTCCAAAGTATCCTAATACTGTCAAGTGAATTAATTAGTTTTGTTTTCCAATCAATAAGATCATCCTTCCCAGGTTTAGTTTACTGCCCAAATTTATCAACGTTGTTTTGGAGTTTCTAGAGTCACAAAGAAAGAGGCTCAGGAGCTATATTTGATTCACCAGCTTTTGTTTATATGTTTCTTTCATACAATAGGTCTTATTTTCCTCTTGAAATATGTTGAGATGCAGAGCAGTGTTTTTCTTCCTGGCCAATTTATTCCAGAAGTAATTTATTATGTTTAATATTTTTCAATATATAAATAGTAGTGTATTATACTTTACATACATTCAGTGAAATCATATTCCATTGCCAAATATGTAATAAACCAAGTATATATTTGGTATTCTCAGGTGTGGAAAAATCCAATTAACTTTTTTAATAAAGCATACTAGATAATGAAAAGAAACTTTATACAGTTGATTGTTGTGACTAATTTTGTTATAAACTGTACACTTACTCAAATTGAAATCATACAAATAATAATACAAAGCTACATAACACATACATTCTCAATACAATTTTTATAAACCTTAATTAATTTTGTATCCGAAGTTTGAATTCTACTTTTCCTTCATATGGATCATGTGGGTTATCTGAAGTAATTCCAACGCCAACAACTCTGCATTTTATGTGTAGTATTTTATTGTAAGTAAAGTTGAGAAGTTTCACTGCTACCAGTGGATTAGTGTAATTAGGCTGAGATGGAAAAATATATGACAAATGTTAATAAAGTTAAAATATATGCAACAAGCCTATCAAAACAAAGCAAGTTGAAGGGGAAAAAAACATACCTGTGCCTTGAGTCCATAGTAAGGGAAGTAGTGAAGGCTAAAAGTTCCATTTGCGGGATAATATGCTACCTCAAATGAGCTGTCATCCTTCAGTTGATCATAAATAAGGTAAGTATTAGTGTTAGTATCAGATAACTGACATTCAATGTATATTATCACATAATATGTAAATGTACCATATAGGAATATAGTCATATTTTCCCTTAAATGTGTGAGTTTAATTGCTCTTATCTGGAAATTTAATTATTTAAAAGTGAACCTGTCTTAATAGTGTATCGGTGAAATGTCATCTGCATAATACATGTCATCGTACAATTTCTGCAAACCTCGGGGCAAGATTCGTTTCACATACCAATTTAAGTATGTGATTATTAATTGAGTTTGCATTATTTTAATAATTTTGTGGAGGTGCATGAAAGGTTTCAAAATAACCATTGAAACGTCCTTGATGGGTGATAACTATGGAGCAAAGGCAGAAGATGAAAAATGTGGGCTGCCTAAAAGATTTGAACATTGCAATACATACTTACAGTAGTTGTGCAGTTCACTTTTGGGGCAGTCCCATTGCCAGGAAGAAAATTGATAATCTGCAATATAATTTCCTTATTAAGAGTTTTATAAGTTAATGTTAATAAACCAATGTAGGAATTAGGTGGCTATAGAAATTAAATGTTTATGTCCATCAAAGAGAAGATTTTTGTAATCCATCTTTTTGTGACTGCTGCAACTAATCTCAGTACTTCGCTTTTTCTATGCATTTGACTCCAACATTTATTTTCCTGTCTTGGGTATCAGGATAATTAATAATTAAAGTTGAGGATATTCAACCTTTCTTCATTTGCAGGTTCATGTTCTAACAGTATTTTTGTAATCCTTTGTAGAACACAGTGCAGAAAATAATAAAATCTGTCAGCAAAATTTTCTTTCCTATTAAATTGGTATTAAACTATGGTTTTAACATCTAGTATTATACTTACTCTGTTCATCTTTATTATTAAGCATGGCCTCCCTTCAGGAAAACCAAAAGTGGAATCCGTCAAACCAGAACAGTTTTCAAGCATATCTTTTGTAAATTTGCAAAAGTATTTTTCATTATTTGGAGCATCAAATGTCTTTTGGTAGTAATAGCGTTCCTCACTACAGTGTTTGTTGCCTTCTTGCATAGTTTCATTGTATGCTAAAGTGAGAAAGTAGAAGAAAAATAAACATTTTCTATTGTAGGTAGAAAGAAATAATAAATAGTTTCTACTAAATTCAAAAAGTATTTGTTCTTGCCTTTTAATGTTCTCTAACCTTTCAGTTGTATGCAACATTACGTCTTTCCTGATGGGAAAGCTAAATCAGATTGAAAACAGCTGCCAAGTATTTCTTGTGTCCCAACTAAATCAGAATGGCCAGGCTCAAGTGTAATGCTGAACAAGCCATAATAATCTTGTTTGTATGATGCTAAATCATAATTGCTTCTCATATCACTCTTAACCAAATGAAATGTCTCTTAAATAAGCTCAAAGGCACTGTATATTGGAGAGGTGAAATCTATCTTGAGATATACATTCTCCTTGCAGTAAATTTGATGTGAAGGGAAACTTTGAAAATGCTGGTTAAAGATAATGCCCAAAGACCATTATACTCCACTGCAGTTTTCCAAACTCTGCTCTCCAGATGTCTGGGATTACAATTTGGTATTCCTTGCCTAGCATAGTAATCTTAATACAATATTTCCAGATAATAGAATGTTACATTATGCTGCTATTTATTATTTTTGAATTGTACATTTTTATTCTACTGGTAGCTTTGTACTTTGTGAATTATTGTGGAATTTTCAGAATATTTATGAGTCCAACACAAATACAGAACATTTGTTTAGGACAAATAAAAGGAAGAAAAATGGGAATTTTTCAATGTAATCAGAACCAACTGTAAAAAAAATTAGTGTTTTTCCTCTGCCATGCACTTTGATAAAGAAATCTGCGTAGGCAGAAGACGTCAATATTTAAAATTGTATGAGCACTCACGCTTGTATGACACGTGTTTTCCTCCTGAAATGACCCAATGTGCATAGAACTTATGATGAAGTTATAACACAAAGTTGACATTTCACTTGCAGATAATATATGATCATAAGCTAGTAAAATGTAAGCTGAAAATTGATTTTCTAGTTTATGAAAGAATTTTTATCTTTAAACTGCAATTTAAAGTAATTCTTTAAATTGCAGTTGTTTACCCTTTTTTGTGCTAAAAATGTTTTCTCTACCGAAGTGCCACTATGTCAAAAGATGAAGACCTAACATTCTGCTCCTTTGTTTTAGTAGAAATCTTAGATAAAAGTTTTAACATCAAATACTTTGTTAATTGGAATTCAACTTAACCTGTATTCCATTTTCAAGTTTGTTTTCCTTTTCTTTGTAACCTTCAGTTTTTCAATATAACTTCTTCACTCTCCTAAATTATTTGCCTACCACTGTTCCACGTTTACCTGAAAGAAATGTTTGAAGTCTCACAACATAACGATTCCAGGAGGAATTCTGAGAAATGTTATAATAAATTTCTATTCCTTTTTCTCCATATATATCTGGTCGTAATGTCACTCCTTTAAAGATAAATCAAAAATAGAAGAACAAAAATTAGTTTATTTATCAAGTATTTTTCACCAAATCTAGCATAAAGTAAAATTTAAATGTAAAATATATTGTAGCAGTGTAGTCTTTAGATGTCGATAAATCTATATTCTCAAATTAGATGTATTTAGCTGTGAACCACCTGTTTTTTTCCTTTGAGCGAAGTAGTCTAAAGGAATATAAGGCTTAGTTTAATTAATAAAAATAGCCATTTTTATTTAATTATAGTTTATCCACCATTACATATGATAGCATTAACTTTCATCTATATAAAATTCAGTATTTGCAACTTTTAATGCCAAACAACTCATACATTGGTCAAAGTGGTAGAAATGCAGCTTTTTTCTTGCTGTTTTTTCTCCCTGTATTTAAACTGTTGATTTTATTATTCTATAATGTGGTCCATTTATTCCTGTCATAGCCATTTTAGAATGAATAGTAGACTAAATACTTTTTATAAACAATTATACAAGATATTTGATGGAACTATTTCTCTTATATACATTTCTGCTCAGGAGCAAGATTATTTGAGATCAAGCTGGATCTACAGTACATAGATCCATCGGATTTTAACCATCAATTGACAATGCTTTGAAGAGTAATTTTGAATTTACCTGTTTCATAGTATTCTCTCCCATAAATTTGGATAAGTTTATAAAATAATTTTGGATTATATGGGTTTAATAACAATGAGAAGAAATGTAAAAAAAAAAAAATACCTGGTGATTTTAATCGATCTTGATAGTCTGGTGTATAAGGATTAATTGTCTTCATTAAAGAATAGATAGAAAGTGTGAATAGTCCAGTCAATACCACATAGAATGCAACATAATAAAGACTAATCCATACTGTAAGAAAGAAAAATAGATTTTAAAAATAAAAAAGTCAAACTGGTACAATAATTTAATTCAAACAAATTACTGCATGTCATCAAATGTTGAAATTGTACTGTTCAAAATTCTCTCAGCACTGGAATTCCTGCGGCTAAATTCGAGTGGGAAGGATGTGAATGCTAGAACATATGGGCTACTTTGCTTTCTGGTCTTGGGATGACCAAACAGGGTGATCAGAACCATGCTGTATAATTGGAAGTTTGGGGTTCAGTTCCTTTCAACACTTTTTAAGTTTTGAAAATTTCCAGATTTCAAGCTATAGTTTGATCATGTTCATTAGTTAATCCTTATTCTGGAAATTAATTAATACATTTTAAAATGTGACCGCTGTTGAATTCTAAAGGGAAAGAAATTCTACAGCAACAGGTGCATAACAGTTTATACATATAGGTACATTATCAAATAGTGCTCAATAACCTGCTGAGGCTTCTCAAACCAATTAAATGTCTCCTTCAGGAATAATATATTGGTGAATAAAGTGTAAAAAAAATTGGACTAAGTGGAAGTCAAAAGGACAGGTCTAAGCAACTAGAAGCAAGCACAAAAATATTTCAATACTATGCAAACTATTTTGAGATTAGATCAGCCATTCTAACTTTGACGCAGTCTTAGCTAGTTTTTCCCTACATAGGTACACACAAACACATACCTTCCATTCCTAGTACATATTTCTAAATCGACCAAAAAGAAAAAAATGTGTTTCTTTCTACTCTGATCCTTTTAGAATAATATTTCATTATGCTCTGGTTTTACAAAGCCAGTTGTCTATAATCTTCAAGGAAGCAGCTGTGTAGTTTCTGTGGATATTTGGAGCCATAAAATGTATTAAGAGTTTTGAAGATGAGCATAAATCAGATTGGGAATTTCTTACATAAAGACTGAAAAAGGGCAAGTTGGAAACCCAGAAGGACAGAGCTGAGGATACAGTGAGTCCTCACCTTGGCCCTTGCAACATAATTTCAAAGTATGTATAATGTAAATTAGATTTAAAAGCCAGTCTGATAGAGGAGACATCTGGAATCATCCCAATTCTATTGCTCTTTATAAGCAATTTATATATCAATTGGGATGCTAGCATGGACTCAGAATTCTTTAATAATAAATACCATTAATAATACTAACAAGTAATATTTGGATAATTGACTTCAATGTTCTGTAAAGTAGCTTTCAGGACTAATTTTTGGTCTTGGAACAAGTCGCAAAAGTTCTAAAATCAGACTTCTTTTAAAAAAAGTTTGTTGCCACATACCCCAGTTAATCAACGTTCTTCCCATCAACTGTCCTGTGTCTGGATTCCATACAAAACGTCGGAAATTTTCCATTCTTTGGCTGCAGGTCTTCTTTTCATTTAAAGTTGCCATTTTCCACCTTGAGATTTAGGAGCTGAAAAACCAAACTCTTCCACTGGTGCACAAGGATTTGGCAACATTTTTGGTTTTATACCTTTTCCTTCTGAAGGTCATACAGATTACATCCATCAACAGCAAAAGTTGATAACAGCCCATACTTGCCCACAATCACTTTTTTTTAAAAAAAAATTGATAAGCATTTTATTGGTTAATTGAAAGCTAATAGCCATCAAATGTTCTTTTCTCTTGATGTTACTTATTTTTCAGAACTTGTGATACTTTCAACACAATAGGTGTTAATCAAAACAGATACAATATAAACAGCTTCCCTTGATAAGCTGCATACATTGTATGTACGTAGTTTTAAGTGTTCCTGTCAACACACATTCAAGTGGAGACTTCTCTGGAACATTCCAATTACAATTCATAACTCCTCAGAGCAGACAAGTTGCATTTGATTTTTAACTAAAATGTTTGAACAAGTGGTATTCTGCTGATGCTGTCTTTTTGAGGCATAGACATGTTAAAGCCTTAAACATGGACGTGTCTGAAGAACTGAAAAGTTATACTGTATAGAAGCCAAAACAAGTAAAACTCCTAGTATTAAAACCTTATTTTTGCTATACTCAATAGCACTTAATTTTGATCAGGCATACATAGTATAATGCTTAAGATCTTATTTAAATGTATCTTTGATGAGCAATTGAGTATACATGATTAGCAGACATCAAAGATAAAATGGTTTAAAATTTATGTGTTCAAATTCACTGCAAGCCAGCATGGTGTAGGGGGTAAAGTGTTGGGTTGTGTGACAAAATCCAGGTTCTAGTCTTCTGAGGCACAGAGCTGGGTGACCTTGAACCAGGCACTTTCCTCCAAAACAACCTCAGGCTTGTGGCAAGCCAGCTGTAGAAATCCCCAAAGATCAATGCATGATGCGAAGGGAACCAGGTCCAGTACAGTACAAACAAGGACATCTTGCAACCAAGTGGACAGAGTTAGGAAAAAATAATTATTCAAATGATTTTTGCGGGGTGATCAAGTATAACTGCAATTCATATGTTTGAAGGAGAGGTGGGGCGGACTACATTGAAGTTTAATAATACATGAATAAAATTCCTCCTCTTAGAATACATGCTGTGATTTTTTTTAAAAAATGTCATTGTCTTAAGGTATTCTGCTCTGTTTCAAAGTCTGTGTAAGGTGAGAGCACCCATTCTTTTGATGACAGACTTTAATATCTGAGAGATGAGAGCTGGAAAGTGAATAGAGCCCTTTCACGGATGAGTTTTCTGAAGGGAATTGGGAATATATTTTTATAACTACCATTTCCCACTTCAAATGGGTTGAAACTTTGCAGTCGTTTTTTTGTCAACATGGTCAAAGAGAGCACTAGGGTTTTCTAGAGTGTTTTGTAATCTTGGGGTGGCAAATTGGCTGTCCCTGACTTACGTAGAATGAAAGACAAAACATCTCCAGCACCATTTTATTAGAATGGAAATGAATTCATCATAGCCATTTTTAAAATTCCACTATTATTCTGTATTATGTTTAGAAATAGTCCAATATTCTGGGTATTTTATTATGAACCATATTCTGGGCAGTTCATAAAAAAACATCTTGAGAAGCATAATAAAACCTGGGATTCCTGATAAGAAGTGTGTTTAGTTCTCTATTTTTATTAAAATTTAATTTTGAGAAGTCTATGCTTTTCACTTCTGTGTGTAATGAGGTATATCGTACGGTATATACTTGTGATGGCGAACCTATGGCATGTGTGCCACAGGTGGCACACATAGCCCTCTCTGTAGGTATGCCAGCTGTCGCCCCAACCCAGCTACACTGCATGTGTGTGCACACCTCCCACTGGCCAGCTGATCTTCAGATCTCTACCATGCATGCGTGGGTGGCCGGGTGCATGCACAGGGGTGCTCACATTGCATTTTGGGGGTTTGCATGCACCCTCCTCATGCCCCATTTTGGAAGGCCTGCACGAACCTGGAAGCCAAAATGGGGGACTGGGTGCCATGTGAGGTCCCCCCTGCACCCCATTTTGGACCTGGAAAGCCACCTGCACCAACCTGAAAGCCAAAACGGGGCACGGGGGGGTCTTGTGCAGCACCTAGTGCCCAAAATGAGCATGGGGTGTATGGCATATGTGTGGGGGGGTCATGGTGCATGCGTGGGGGGCGCTCACATTGCATTTTGGGGGTTCGGGCATCACACGTCGGTTCGTGCGCATGCTTTGGGCACTTGGCACCAAAAAGGTTAATCATCACTGCTATATACCGTACTTTAATCCTGTAATTTTGATTGCTTCTTGAGATGGTGAAATCCTGAAAAATATTTGTGGAATATTCTTGCATTGGTCCACAAGAAATATTTGCATATAAGTTGGTTCATGTTTTTCCATAGTAAAAATAATTTGAAATATGTACATTTATTGTATTGCTTTCACTTGACCTTGGTATTTTCAAATATTAGCCTATATTCAAGATAATTAGTCTCACTAATTCAGTATTGTATGTTCAACTTAAAACCTTAATTTTCTTTTTTTTTTTTTTTGTCTCTTATGTAAGAGTATTATATCAGCTGCTTACTTAAGAAATATCTAGCTCCGCATGTACAAGGAAATTTTCAATGGCCCTTGGGAAACGTTTTCCATGTAATATTTCTTTGTTGTACTTTGCCCTGTATCTGAATGTACTGATTACATTTCATTTGTTGCCCTTGAGTTCACTAGTGACACAAAGGACAGCCAAACTTTCACATGAAGGTTACAGGAGAAATTATATGAGAAAGTTTTTAAAAATAGGTAAAATAACTAATTCCAAATAGCTTGTTCAATATTTGCTTCATTTAATGCTACATAATTTTAAAAATGGATCCAGCTAAGGACATTATTATACAGTATGCTTTGAATTTTCAGGATTTTGCCTTACTGTAGTGTTAATTTGATTAGATATACCCTTTGTAATAGAAGTGGTTCATACAAATTAAAAGCTGTGGCTTATAAAATAAATAACAAATGTCTAGGTTCATGCATTACATTAAGCCACAAGCCATGATTAATGAATTGCAGTCGCTAGGTTTTTACAATATTCTAAGCCAAAGCAAATAGCGAGTCTTTTGAAGTCTCCATTCCAAATCTTATTGAAATATACCAAGCTTTTAAAAAACTAATTCTCATATAATTTTGCTAAAATATAGCCATTAAAAACATAGGAAGAATGAGAAAAATCTCATAAGGCTTAGGCAATGATTTGGGAAGATTTGGGAAAAGGCCCTTCTCTCCATGCAGCCTTACTCAGAATTGGCTGACAGATTAGTCTGATTGTGTTGCTCATGGGAAGTCTGTCTTCAATCCAGAGAAAAAATCGCTGGACCTCCAATGCATTTATAGTTCAAATTTGTTGCCTTATAGTAGCCTTCCAGGTTCTGGATGGCCAGCATTCAGGAGACTGAGAATATGTTTTGAGCCTAAGATCCATAACTCACCTTTAATAAAGCCTTCTTATCTAACACCTCACCACTTAACTTTCATTTTCAAAAACTAGCACCATCATGGTGACTTAAAAGCAAACCAACCAAAAAATTGTGTGAAGATTTCTTTGGTATATGGGTTCTTTGATGTTGAAGTGGTATGATCAGCTGAGAGGAATGCTGTAGTGTCTATTTGCAAAAGATTTTCTACAGGGAGATTTTGCTACTGGAACTGAGACACCAAATACAGATATTTCTATTTTCCATTGCTGTTCACCTTCAATAAAACTACATATATGTGCACATGCATATGAGAGAATATCTCTATTATGACTGATTTCAGTAACAATTTTCATACTGTTTTAATTGTACTGTTAGCATCTTAAGGAAGTCTGGGAGTTTGTGAGTAAGGGATAAATGCTTTAAATATATCTGCAGTTTTGAAGCCCACAGTTTTTATTTATAGATATTCTTGTGACGCATGGATGTGGTGAATTCCAAACTGCTGGTTCCACTTTTGAAGAGCCATTTGGGGACTTTGCTGCTTCTAAGTCAAGGGGCTAAAAACATTCTGCAGCTCTATTTTTGCTAAACAATATATAGCCAACAAAACAAACTGATGGATCATTGAACAACTCAACCTAGAGTTCTTAGTCAAGAAAACAAATAATCAGCCTCATGTTATCCTGCTTGAGGATAGGAAAAGTGGAAGGAAAGAAGGGGATGACTAGCAACAAGGTGAATAGACTTAGTTATAGTGGTGGAATTTCTGTCAATAAATGAAGGGGTCATTGGCTGAAACATGTGATCACACCATTTAGCAACAGCCATTCCTGTACTTCTATTGTGGTCATTATAACTTACACTTCTGCCACCTTGCCACACTTTCCTCCACTTCAGTTTCCCCCACCCACTTATCTCCCACTCCATCTCTGCCCCTTAAGCTACCCTGAATTCTGGAGCCATCTTCACCTGTCACCTTCCCCCCACTGTTCTCAGCTGACTGCAGTCTTCTTCTACTGTCCTGACTGTAATGGGACATTTAGGCACTGGCCACTGGCCATGCCCACTTTGCCACCCATCTCAGCCAATTCAAAGTCAGCTGTCCTCCTAAGCTGGCCCTCCCCCAGCCATTGTGCACTGCCAATGGTCCCCTGGCCCTATGCTCCCGCTCTTCATCCCTGCCCGTTCACCTAGGCACTTTTTGTCCCGGGGAATTTTGTTTCATGGGACAAATAGCCCCCATCTAATCAGTGGTGGGCAGAAACAATGCTTCTGCAGGGGCAGCATGCGATTGGCGGTGGGAGGGATGATCATAGGGCCTGTGGGGGGGGGGGGCAGCATGTGATACAAATTTGTTAAACAGAGTAGTCAATGCCTGGAATGCACCACCTGACACTGTGGTTTCATCCCCAAACCGGGGGTGAAATGCTACCGGTTTGGACTGGTTCGGCCAAACCGGTAGTAAAGAATGCTACCGGTTCACAGAACCAGTAGTAAAAAATATGTTCTGACGATCAGCTGAGCGACGCGCGATCATCGGAACTTTTTTTAGAAAAACTTTTTAGGCATTTTTTTACTATCTATTCGCCCGAGCTGGTAGTAAAAAAATGCTTTTAAAAGGTAAAAAAAAAGATTCTGATGATCGTGCAGCACAGCTGTGATAGTCAGAGCCTTTTTTAAACTTTTTTAAAGCATTTTTTTGCTACCTATTCACTCGAGCGGGTAGTAAAAAATGCTTTTAAAAAGTTTTTTAAAATGCTCCCATGTGCGCCACAGCTGATCATCCCCCCCCATGCTGTTCTACTTACCTTCCCAAGCCGCCTTTTGGTGCGCACTGTGTGTGCACATGTGCAGTGTGTTTGGTGCAAACTGTGTATGCGCATGGACAGGTTGCGTTTAGCGCATGGCACATATGCACAGCCAGCGAACTGGTAGTAAACTGGCTCAGATTTCACCACTGCTCCAAACGCCCACAACTTTAACTTTAGAGTGTCTACTGTTGACCTCAACCTGTTTCTAAGAGGTCTGTAAGGGCCGTGCATAAGCACACCAATGTCCTACCGTCCCTGTCCTACCATCCCCATTTATTCATATCCATTTCATGTATTCATAATCATGTTTATACTTACATCTGTTATCTTATACATGCTTGACAAAATAAATAAATAAAATCCTTGAGGTTGCTCCCCAAGTTTTGTTTTAAAGGGGCTGCATTTTCAGACCGATTGGATAGCTCCAGAGCTGTGGTTCTGACAGGTCATGCAGAGGGGGGACTGGCCCAAGTTATAAAAAGACGGTGTCAGAAAAGGCAAAGCTGCAGCACAAAAGCAACCCCCTGCTCCTGACTGCAAGGATCTGTGGGAGAAGAAAGCGTGTTCTGGAGAAAGGGAAGAATGGAATGGAAATTGTGCATGTGGGGCATGTGTGCTTACATGTGTTAAACCAATGCAATATTTACTTAGTGTTACCTACATGTTACCTGCACTCTTCTAATAGACTTTGGACCATTACTTTTATCTCAACCACATTGTTTCATAAGGGAGATTTGAGTGGAAAAAATAATATTCCTAGAGGATGGAGGGTGATTTACATTGCACTTGTGCAAAAGAGTTACTGTATATACCTACAAATAATGCATCCGGCAAACCAGTCACTTCTCCCTCTGAACCAACCAACCAGTGCAGATAATCAAGGATATGCCCTGATTGGGTTCTGACCTTGCTTTCTGCCGTGAAGAACATGAATTTCCTTGCCCCTTTCCATACCAAAGGGAAAGAAAACAGATTGCTAGTGAAACCTTAATCTGTCTTTTCAGCACATATTGGGTATATTAGGCTAATTGTTTGCAATTTTTTTTTTGCATAATAATAATAAACCAAATTTTATTATTACACTCACTGATCAATATTACAAGTATTAATAGTAATGGATCTAGAAGTATATGGGTACAAAAAGTAAAGTAGCATAAGATAGGGAACAAATAACCATAGAGTCAGATATAGAGAATTTGGCTACATAGATATACATCGGAAAGAGAAACAATCACCCCCAAACCTTAGTCAGATATTCTGCTTGCTCTTACAAAAAAATTGGCTGCAGAAATTTACCAGTGACTTGGCTAAAGAAAAGATGAAGGATGTAATATCCTTTTTGATTGAATAAGTAAACCGTTGCTGAGGCATTGTTATTACAGGTATTTATGTTCTATAAAAAGTCCCCCTCTACTGTATATAATAAAACATACAGCAAAGTTGCTGTTCCAAAATCACAAAGGCCTAATATTTTCTGCATACCAAGGATGAAATCTGCTCTCAGGAACTGCTGAGGTATTGTATTTGAAAGGGAAAGCATGAAAATTTCAATCTTTAAGTAAAGTAAGTTGATTAACTAGCTGGTTGTAAACTATTCAGTGTGTTTGGGTATTCTTCCTCATTCTATTTGCAATTTATTTTGGAATCTTTTGAACATGGCACTAGGCCAGAGGTGGAATTCAAAATTTTTTACTACTGGTTCTGTGGGTGTGGTTTGGTGGGCATGGCAGGGGAAGGATATGCAAAATCTCCATTCCCACCCCACTTTGGGGCCGGTTCTCTGAACTACTCAAAATTTCCACTACCGGTTCTCCAGAACCTGTCAGAACCTGCTGAATAGCACCCCTGCACTAGGCTGATTGAAGCTCAAGGTCAATGGCACTTCAGGGGAGCAATTTATCCTAAATTGCCCATGTTTATATCAAGGGTTAGTAGCTTACCCTTGCATAGGGAATAATAGTTTTAATCCAGAATTGAAATAAGACGGACCCTAGCCTCAACCATGTTTAAAAGCACTTTGACACAGAGACCTGATTAGGTACACAATGACTTACCTGCCTGGTTTCCTAGACATGCATGTGGAACGACCTTGTATGTGGTATAACTGAGGGCCAGGCTTAACTAAATTCCATATAAAAAGTATGGTGGCATCAAATTGCTTAATTGTAATTAGCATATGTTATACTTCTGGGAAGGAGAATGAAAAAAATTAACTCTTCTACCCCTTCAGGCCTTCTGCCTAATATCAAAATATAAGGATACTGTATCTTCCTGCAATGTGAAAAAAGAAACCTGCTAGTATTTGAAATATATCATTTACCCAATACTGTATCCATCAATATTTCGAACTATATTTAGGCTTTCCACAAAGATTATAATCTTCATCAAGATAAACTACAGCAAGAAGATCAAAACTTTTAATAGCTTTTTAACCCTTTTGGTGATAGCAGAATAGCATCCAGAAGCATTGTTAGAGGTTTCTCCTCTAATTTGTGGGCAGTGAATGATGCTCCACTTTAATGTTCCACTACAGAACTGATCCAGAAATTGATTCTTGTCATGACAGAGTAAAAGCCTCGCCATAAAATGAAATGTGAAGATTTTTGGCAGAGTTTGATGGACATGTGGTATCTTCTGCCCCCTTGTGCTAAGCTCTGGGATAACTGCAGGCCCGAAATCAGCGAAGTACAGGTAATTTTTATGTTGTTCAGTGCTCAAATAAATAAAAAAAGTACAGAAAGAGACAAATAGAAATATTAAGATTACATAAAACAAAAGCAAATTGAAACCAAAACTATTACATGATAGTTCCTAACACTAATAGAATCTTAGCACTATAATATTACTCTGTGATAACTTCAGCATTATTGATCTGCAAAAGAGATTTTTTTTAAAAAAATCACTCCTGGACCAATTTTTTCCTTCTTTCCATTGTGGCAACTAAAAACTACTGAGCAGATGATGGAAGGTTTCAAATCTTTTAAAAGAAACCTCTTTTAAAGGTGCTTGTCTGATTTTCCAGCATGTTTGCAGAAAATAGGTAAATAGGATTAGCTGGAATGATCCTGTAAAATGTATAATTTAGTAAAAACATGGGTGATTGTTTTTATCTCATTAATGCCACATGAACATATATGCTCAGTTAATGAAATTTTAGCATACCTGTCCTGCAGCACTGCAAAGGGAATGATACTACTCTAGTTTTAAAGAATGTTTTCTTTAGCTTGGAAAAAATGGGCTGGTTTCTATTTGATAACCCTGGTTCTGTTATTTTGGGACAGCCTGTTTCCTTAATCTCATGTTCCATATCATTCACTCTTTGGATGATCATTTTTTTAGTCTGGTTGTATCCCAATGACATTAAAAATGATGCTGAGGTTTCTTGTTTAGCACACATGAATCGCCTCCCGATTATAAAGGTAAAATATTATTTCATGAAACTGAGACCACTGTTCCTAATTTTGACTTAATACCATCAAGGTTGCTTATTTTATTTCTTTTTTCTTCTGAAAAGGATGAAAAGGATCCATAACAAGTCACTTTTTTTCTCCTTGAAAGTCTTAGAGGTTATTCATTCTTGACTTATTACATGGGGCAGCCTTAGCAAGTGGGGGCATTATTTCACACTCCCGCTCCATCTGGCATTCTTCCCAAGGTTTAGCAAAGGGCAAATCCAGCTATCTTAACAGAGTTTGTTTGTCATGATGAGAAAGATGTGAAAATCAGTAGAAGCTGTCTGAGTCTTAAGAGCATTTGAGGCACAACCCCAATTGTTGAAAAGAGAGTATTAGACTCTTAAAGCCATGGAGAATAGGGGGCCCTATTATCACAGTTGTTTCACTTGCATTTGTTTATTCATAATAAAGAGATGTAATATTGTCAATATAAGTATTTATTTTATCTTATATGCCACACTAGTTGTCTTGCTGTCCTTTTCAGAGCTAGATATTTTTTTTCCGTTAAGGTTTTTAATTCCTCTGGCTTTCTTTTGGCACCTCATGCAAAAATAGTAATTTCTGTGTGGGCAGAAAGCAAGTTTTTTTGTTTTAATTTGCAACCAAGGACAAATCTGTACAGCATTCTGACCAGCTACTGGCTGCTTCATCTTTTCCATTCTCGATTTCTATTCCAATTTTTTTCCCTTCACTTCCCTTGATGATAGAAAGTTGTCAGTGTCCCAGGTTAGTAACTAATACTATTTATTAACTATAAATATAACAGGCAATAGAAACAAACTTTTCCCTTAGTATTCAAGGAGTGTTGCATTTTTGGATGCTTATCAATTTTCTTTGGTTTGGAATTCGTTTTGTGGTGTTTCTTAAATATCTTCCAGGAATAGTCTTTCTCATGTTGTGAGTCTTAAGCACAATAATTTTAACAATAATTTTATGGCTGACTGTGCTTCCCATTCATTTTGCAATTTTCAGAAATTTCTGCACTCACTCTGCTCCTTAATTAAAACTTGGGGAGCTTGGATTGAAGTTTAGATTTCACAATAAATATCTCCCATAGGACAGCATTCTTAACAAATTAGAAGAAAGTGAGAACAGAGTAGGAAAAGCAGCAAATACAACTGGGCGGTTATTTTAGTTAGATGAGGGTTCTTGAGGAACTTGACTGAAACGCTGCCTTTCCTTCTCCACCCTCCCAAAAAAAGCAAACACGCTTAGTTATCGAATAAAACATGATGTTGTGCTTTTACAAAAAACTTAATTGCTGAAGGATATAATATGAAATAATTAACAGTCAATTTCCATGCAGAAACTTTGAGCTAAGGAAGGTCACTTCTTATCTTCAACCAATTTCATATATTCACTCACAGTTTAAGGCAATGTACACAGCTTTCCTTTCTCCTAGGTATGCCATAAGAGCAACCCTGTAAGGTAGGGCTGGACTGGTTGAGTTTAGGACCAGGACTGAGGATGGACTAGTTCCATTCAAGAGGTTTGCATTGACAGTGCATTGACAATGTAAACATTGCTATGTTTTGCTCTCCATGCCAATCAGCATTAATAGGTTTTGTCAAGAGTTTACCTGCATATGTCTGTAATTTTCAGTGGGGATTTTCATGCTTGAGGAAGACCAACAGATAATTCTTTGTCTACAATTCAAGATCGGGAAGACTTATTTTTTTCTGGACGATTAGCATGGACTACAATTATGTGCCATTGGTATTTCTTGTCTTATGTTTTGGAACGGCTATGTTTGATTCAAATTTGACATGAATTGGTATTGAACATCACTTTATTATAATTTTATATAATAATGTTATAAGTTGCTGTGGATCTAGAAGATGTGGCAGCATACTAAATGAACCAACAAATATTCAAGTAGTTTCCTTCAGATAACAGTGAAATTACTTCCTTGGTAGTCCAGCAGTCCCAAAATACAAAAATATAACTATTGAGGGGCAGTGGTGGGATTCAAATAATTTAACAACAAGTTCTCTGCCCTAATGACCTGCTGGGTGAGCGTGGACAGGTGGATGTGGCCAGGGGGCAGGACAGCACTCAGCCTCCTGCAGCACTCTGCCAGTCAAAACAAGGTGAGGGGCACTGTGCGACACCCTCTCTTGCCCCATTTTGGGCCTGGGCGGCCTTCTGCACCACCCCAGAAGCCAAAACGGGTTGTAGGGGGGACTCCTGGGAGGGGCAGGGGGGAGGGGGGCAGCCAGAGGTGGGATTAGCCAGTTCACTGAGGAAAAAGTTAAAAACTAGTTCACTCAAACTGGCTGAAGCCCACCTTCGTTCAGGGATCTCTTTGATACAATAGTTTACAATCAAGAAGTTTGTATTTTAAATGGTGCAGCTAGTATGGCTTCATTTGGGGCAGTTACACATCGGATAAGGACTAATCTGAGTGCTGCAAACCGACATAGCATATCTTGTTTCTTATTGAACTCAGTGCTCAGGTTCATAGTTGAGAGCTGTTAAAGTATTAGCCAGATACAAATTGAATGGACATTGAGAACTATTTTTCAGAAATTACTTCTGTAGCTTCTAGTTTGATCAAACTTAAAAGCCAAAATCAATCCTCATTAATATGCTCCTGCGAGTATAACTTTCATTTCCGTGGATTAAAATTCTGGTTTGACGACTGGTAGGAAAGGAAAGGAAGGGAAGGGAAGGGAAAATAGAACGTTTCGGGGAGTTCCAGAACATTCTGCTTTTTCTCTAGAACATTCCAAGCAGATATGGTTTGGTAGTTTTCCAAAATGTATCTTTTGCTACAAAAAGTGGTTGTTGATAATGTGAAAGCTAAACCATTCCCAGAATGGTTACATCAACATGTTCTGGTGGAAGAACATTCCTAAAACAGAATATTTTGCACAAGCCACATGGTAGCAAATGATAACCTCAGTGTGAGAAAGCAATACTGCAGTTTTCTGGAGACTAACTTCAGTGCAACTGAATACTGAGATATTTTGAGCAGCATGCCTTATATCACCATCTTGAGAAGATAACTTCCATAATGTCAAAGAATGTCATGGTGTCCTTATCTCATTGATCTACTGTCTTCGTTATAGGGTCATCCTAAGATAGTGATAGTGAATCTAAGACACATATGTCAAAGATGATGTACCACAACATTTTAGGTGACATGGCAGAATTCATCAACACTGGACAATTACTTTCAGAGGCTGCAGAGTCAGTGCAAGAATAGCACATGCTCTCACAGAGTATCTGGAAATTATGCAAAAGTGCTGTGCTTTCACACAGCTTCTGAAGCCTCTGAAAATTGTGCAAGAATAGGGTGTAATTTTGCAGATTTTCAGAGGTCACGGAAGAGCATTCTCTGAAGCAGTCCAAGAATGAAGTCCTCATTGGACTCAGAGGAGCTTCTGTTAGGCCACAGGAGCCTATCAACAGAAAGAGAACACCACCTGATTGCAAGTGGTATGCAGCAGAACACACACATAATTTGACTATATATTTTAAAATAAATTTATATGTAAATTTGTTCTCCTACCCATCCACCCCCAGCTGCAGGATCAACTTAGGCATTTTTTAAATTTTTGATACATCAAGCCCAAAAGGTTTACCATCATTGTCCTAAGATCTCAGCCAGCTAATAGCAATAGCACTTAGACTTATATGCCACTTTATAATGCTTTAAAGCCCTCTCTAAGTTTTACAGAGTCAGCATATTGTCCCCAACAATCTGGGTCGTCATTTTACCCACCTTGGAAGAATGGAAGGCTGGGTCAACCTTGACCCTGGTGGGATTTGAAGTGCCAAATTGCTGGCAGCTGGTAGTCAGCAGAAGTGGCCTGCAGTACTGCACTCTAACCACTGCGCCACCAAGGCACCCAAAGCTAAGGGATGAAAAGACATTTGTCTAGGACAGGGGTCAGCAACCTGTGGCTCTGGAGCTGCATATGGTTCTTTCACCCCTCTTCTGTCACTCAAAATATGTGTCACAACTGCCAATGTGTGTCACCCACAGGCATGCAATTTATTGAGCTTTTCAACCCCTGGTAGGCCAACCATGAATAAATCCAAGAAAAGAAATTTTTCAGAATAAAACAGAACGTTTAATTCAACTACATATGCTAGTTTTGTGGCCGCTCAAGAAATAATCAGGCATGGGAAGGGTTTTGTGGCTCGCGGTGTTTTCTTTTCTGTGGGAAATGGGTCCAAATGGCTCTTTGAGTGTTTAAGGTTGCAGACCCCTGGTCTAGGAGTCATTGAGTTCACTTAAGAATAAACTGGACTGGTGAGGTCCAATATCAGTTTCAACTTCCATTTACAGGTCTACTTGCATTCTTAAAACTGGGATTTGGCACATTATAATCCCTACCTTTAAGGAGAAGAAAGATCATAAATCAGTCTCTTAAACAGAAGTAGTGAGTATCTGTACTGGAAATAGCAGGATGGGTGGATTTAGAAACCATCCTGGCAAATAATCAGAATGGTTTTAGGGCGAAATGATCAACAATGTTTGGTATTACATTAGTTTGTGGAAAAATACACCCATAAATCAAAGTCAATCCCATTTCTATCGTTTGTAGATTTCAAATGAGCCTTTGAATTAGTCTCCACGAAGACTGACACTAGCTTAAAATCTCTTTGATAAAATATTGTCTACACAAATATACACATACCATAAATGCAGGACAATAGAACTCTGAGAGTAAGACCCAGCACAGAAGAATACTTGTTGGTAGTGATATTAACTAAGGCATGAAAGTATTCTTGTTCAACAACTATTTATAAGCAACTCCCAGGAACTGTTACTGAGTTACTGTGAGAAGTGCCTTATTTCAGAAATGTTGGCATACTGTCCTTTCAGCTTCACACATGCAGTGACTTTGAAATAGCCTTTGGAGAAGAATACTTCCATGCTTTACCTCATATTCCATACTACAGTTAATAAGTCTTAATCATGTTGATTTTTTTTCCTCTGGTGGTGGGGGAAGTGCAGTGTAATCGGGATTAACTTGTGCCATGCTGACTGTATACAGATTTTTAAGCTCTTCTAGAGCAGCATGGATAAAACTGATGTAAGCTCTGTGTTGTCCCCCTCCTTCCTTTTTATAGCTGGGGACCAGCTGCCTGCAACATTAGGCTGCATTTTCCCTAAAACAAGAGGATAAAGTGCCATCTTGTGGGAAGTAGGATTTTAAAAAACAGAACATGTCATTGTAATATTTATATTTATTTCTGTGCTGCCAGAATCCAAAGACTTCTGGCACTGAGCACATTAAACTTGCATGTCAACCAGTGAAAAAATAAGTAATTGAGATATACTAGCTCAGATGACATGTTCCATGTTTGGTTGTTAGTTATTACTAATGCAGATAAAGAGTGATGATCACACCCTTTGATTTGAAATCAAGTGTGCAGTATATAATTACAGTCCACCGTGATCTGCATACCAACACTCCAACATCGCCATACCCAGTACTTTAATTAAATTTACATTAAACAAGCAAACAGATATGAACATTGACAGGGTTGAATTTCTATTCCGCAATATTAAGAGGAGACTTTTTGGTCTGGTATTTTCACAGTGGGTATATGTTCAGCATGCTACAATAATAATTTGGCAGATGACAATTCAAGATATTTGCATTTAGTTTTGTTGAGAGCACTGGTTTCTGATTAATGACCATAAAATGGTAGAACAATTTCAGGCATTTGTTTTTCATCTGAGGGTACTGAATCTGGGCCCTGGATTTAGAAACTTGTCCATGTAGCACCACAAAGGTTTATCTTAAATGAGTTGTCATGCAAAGTTACAAACTCTATGTAAACTTTCCTGCCCCATAGGTTTTGAGTTGACCAAGCAAGTTTTATATGTAGGCTGCACATGAAATTGGTTTCATTCAAAAAGCCATCATACCCACATCTTGAGATTTTGATCTGGTTCCCCCTATATAGAAAAATGTTATCGTTACTTACAGGATTGTCTTCCTTCACAAGTAAAGGTAGTCTTTGACTTATAATCAGTTGTTTAGTGACTGTTTGAAGTTACAACAGCACTGAAAAAAGTGACTTATGACTAGTCCTCACACTTACAACCATCACATTATCCCCATAGTCTTGTGATCAAAATTCAGGTTTTTGGCAACTGGCATGGATTTATAATGTCTGCAGCATCGCAACATCATCTTTGAGGCTGTGGTGATTGGCATTTGTGCCAGCATCTGACAAGCAAGGTGAAAGAGGTGTATTTGCCTAACAGCTGCAGGATTCACTTAACAACTGCAGTGATTCATTTAACAACCATGGCAAAAAGGTTGTAAAATCATGCATGACTCACTTAACAATGGTCTTGCTTAGCAACAGAAATTTGATCCAATTGTCGCTGTCGCTTGAGGACTACCTGTAATGTAAATCAGCTCAATATTTGCTTTTGCTTATATACTGTTACTTTTCTCCTACTCTTGCTAACCCTGACATAAAGTGAGAACGGGGGATTTCACCGTGATGGCAAAATAAGGCTTCGTCTATTGTAAACATTTGCAGGAGGCTAAATTCAGAGTTAAGTATTATTCAGACCATTGCTTTTATAGCAAGATGAATTTGTTTCCAATGGCTGCTTCTAGGACATTCTTATTTGGCAGGAGACTCAGAGACACCAACTTCTGCATTTGATTTACAAGTCATAAAAGAGAAGGTTGAACTTCTCTAATGTGATCATGTTTGCCTGACCTATCCCGTGAAAGGGTATTGGCTTCCCAGTGAATTATGGTTTTATTATATTCAGCTACAGAAAGCCACCCAGTGACATAGTTTATTTGTGTTCCTCTAGGCTGCAGTATCATAATTAAGTAACTGATGGGCTGTCAGAATTTCAGTGAGCTTCACAAAGTCCCATCTCCCACACTGGAGCTCCTCTCTTCTAAGATTATATTTGCTTGCCGTTAGAAACATGAATCAGACTAATCTGTCTACGTTTACTTCCTATTGACCAAACCTCCTTATTCTGACATGAATTAGGCAGACTGTGATTCATTGCCCACAGATTATTTCAATTTATTACACCTCTGAAGATGGATCAGAAATGCTAGTTAGAACAAAAGACAGCCATGAGATGAGTTTGGCAAATATGAACCCAAGTGGTCAGTACTTTGTCAGCTGCCCAGGATGGGACCCATTCAGTTTGGGGGGGGGGGCTGCTTATTAGTAGTTTGGGTCAGAATCTGCAAAAGAAATGTTTCCCAGATGGACCTGCTGGTCCCATTTGGTTATCCATGAAAGCCCTCTCCTAAGCGAAATTCAGTAATAGCTACTAAGAAAACAAACTTCTGCAGAGATAAATTTTAGTTGTCCAACTAATGTTTTCTTGTTTTTCCTGATTGATTCCATTTTTCCACAAAAAATTTTGCAGTTAGTTCTGAGTTTTAAATCCCTGCATTCTAATAATCCTTTAAATATACTGTATGTTTTAATATGTTTAATATAATACATATTAATATAATATGTTTATCCCATGGAATATCTTAATATACTCTAGTGTTCCAGAAGGGTTGGACTGTCTTCCCCAAGCTAGTGCCCTCAGAGGTATTGAATTTGGCTTTATTTCTTTTCATCCACATGGTCAATATATAACTAATATAGTCTTTTTGCTGGAGTCTGAAACTCATCCAACTTGAGTTTTAAAGAATATATAAGGGAAGAAAGATTAGGAAAACATGTAAAGAACTACAGTGTCGGTTCTGGTAGATTTTACTTTTCTTTTCCCCCCTCCCTGCCTTGACTTCAACCCAAAGGCAAGGTACTGTAAGTATCAGCAACTATGAGGATCTTTTTAGTAGAGGAGTCCCTGTCCTCTTTTAGCTAGTTAATCTGTCCCTTTACTCCCCTCCATTTAGCTTTCTCCCAAGATTCAAATACTATAAAATAAAGATACAGGAAGAGCATTAATAATCCTAGGTAGGTAGGAAACAGATCAGAGGTGGGTTTCAGCAGGTTCTGACCAGTTTTGGAGAACTGGTAGTGGAAATTTTGACTAGTTCGGTGAACCGGTAGTAAAAATTCTGACTGGCGCCGCCTCTATCTATTCTCTGGCTCCCAAGTCCCGGCTGATCGGGGGGAAATGGGGATTTTGCAGTAACCTTCCCCTGGATTGGGGAGGGAATGGATATTTTATAGTATCCTTCCCGTCACGCCCACCAAGCCATGCCACGCCCACCAAGCCACGCTCACAAAGCCATCGTAAAATTTTTTGAAACCCACCACTGAAACAGATCCTGCCATTATTGTGCAACGAGCTATTGTAGAACTTCTCGCAGCACAGAATTGAAACTGACTAGCTGCTGGCAAGTGGCTTTTTGAGGTTGTCTGTATGAGTGAAACCAAAGAAATACAGAGAAATTATAAATAAGCATAGGCATTTCCTTTCCCCTTCCAATATGAAATAGTGGAATTTTGCTCTTTTCTGCTCTTCTCTGCCTTGTTAAGGACATTAATAGAAGTTATTGTGGAGAATACAGTGGGGAGAAGTAACAGGCCTGGCAAGAACATTGGAAATAAAATACAAAATCTGGGAATGAAAAGTGCAAAATGAATAAGACCAGAGGTGGTATGTCTGGGCTTCCTACAGTCCCCAAATCTTTATCACACATTCAGCAGGTCACCTGATTTTGTCTCCCAGATAATGAGTGGCAAAGCATAACAAATTGCATACACCTTGAGGTTGTCCTTGGATGATGTAAGAATAAAGGGAGAACGTTAGCTTTATACTATTGTAGTTAATGACGATCTAAACATATCCCATTTGCTTTATCAAAGTGTGAGTGTGCTATGATTAAATGCAAGAGACAAAAGCCCTATATTTCTTATATACTTATGCTTTCATAGCTGCAATAAAGCATAAAGTTTCAGGTCAAAAGATAAATATGTAGTTTTAGTACTGGAGAGCATATAGCAATTTAGATTTGATTATAAGATATATAATTTTCAGTTCTCTGAATTTTAAGAGATACCTAACTTGTGTGAAGCCATAGAATGAGTCCTCAATAGTCAGAAATACCCGGATGGAATTTCATTTTACTGATTTCAGAATCTAATTGGAAAAATAATTAAAATAATCTTGCTTGCTTGTAGGATTTTTGCTTATATTCAGTACTAATGAAGAAGCAGAAGTGCTAAAGCAGTACTAGTGATGATTTTCCTGAATGCTGTGCATTCAAAACTCATTTTCTAAGTATCAAGAGTACAGTTTATATGCATATGGATTGTTCTTTCAACTGAATAAAAATAGCTGTTATTTCTTAGGATAAGTTCTCCTCTCTCACCACACGTCTCTAGGTGAATTGGAGATCAGACTTCATTGTGCCTATCTTGCTAAACCAGCCAGAAGCATCTATGAAAAATTAGAGCCATAGGAAAGGTCAAGCCACAGAACTATGAGGGTGAAATTCTTCTGTTACCTTCCAAATATACTGGACAATGCCCCTTCATGATTGTGGAGATTAGAGAAATAGCAATAACATATTTTTTTTTAGGTTTTTATTTTACTCTTTTGTTCGCTTGCTTGCTTGTTTCTATCTTGCCTTTATTATTTTTATAAATAACTCAAGGTAGCAAATAGTCACAACATTCCTTGATATTGTAGATACTACCATATCACTAGATTGCATAGATTTTTGTACAGGTAGTCTTCGATTTATAACAGTTCACTTAGTGACTGTTTGAAGTTACAACAGCTCTGAAAAAAGTGACTTATGGCCATTTTTCACACTTATGACCATTGCAACATTTCCATGGTCATGTGATCGAAACTTGGCCACTTGAAAACTGACTCATAGTGATACTGACAGTTGCAGTATCCTGGGGTCATATGTTACCTTTTGAAATCTTCTGACAAGCAAAGTCAATGGGGAATCCAGTTTATTTAATAATCAGGTTACTAAATTAATAACTGCAGTGATTCCCTTGACAACTGTGACAAGAAAAGTTGTAAACTTTTGGAGCAAAATTCATTGAGCAAATGTTTCACTTAGCAACAGAAATTTGTGGTCATAAATTGAGGCTACCTGTACTACTTTATGATTATGATTGTTTGCCATCAACTCAATATCTGTTCCTAGCTTCCACATAAATAGACTTTCTCTAGGTTGATGTCCTCAAACTGGCCTTTCAATTTATTTTAATGATGCATTACCCATCCTATCTGCTGCCAGTCATCATCTTACCTTCCACCTTTCTAGCATCATAGACTTCTCAATGGTGCTTGGTCTTATGTGTCTGAAGTAGGATAATTTGAATTTTGTCATTTGTGCTTCAAGTGAGAACTCTGAGTTGATTTGTTCAATGATCCATCAATTCATTTTTTAGCTCTTTCTGCATTCTCAGATGTCTTCTCCAATATTCAAAAGTGTTTCAATCCTATTCTCAAGTTGATTAGTGTTGTAAAGAAAGGGCAACCAGTGACCACATTCAACAGCATTTGGACGAATCCCAAGATATCTGCAAAAAGAATTGGAGTAGGCAAAATAGGGTCTCTCCAGATAATAAAAACAATAGGAAGCAAGGCCCACATTTTTGTTCCTTTTTTGTTGACAGAAGCAGCAGAAAACCTGTAATGCATTATTTGACACACACAATCAGCTGTACTGGGGAAAAGACCCCAGTAAAAGTGGCCAACAATCCTTCTTTTGCAAACAGGTCTACCAAATTTCAAAGATACATGCATACATGATTATTCAGTGGGCTAGTGATCTTCCAGAAGCAGTAGAGTGTAGCAGTGTATTTAAAGAGTCTTATAATACCTGAGTGCCATTTTGGCACTGTGGGCAGATGCTTCTGTAGCCACCAGGTTGTGGTCTCTCCTGCAATTCAAGCCAAAATTGCCACTGAGGGCACTGTCAAGTGATAGAGGAAGGAGGAGTGCCTGAAACAGATTCAGCCTACCAACAGATGTTTAACAGATGCCAGACTGTGGCATCACCAAAATTATGAATGAACCATTGTACCTTTTATACCAAGATTTGTATCTAAGAAAGAGAAAACTTTGGAAATACTGTACAGAACTGGAAAAGCTAAATACAAATTTCTTTCTTTCTTTGTATATGGCCTTACTGCGTAATATGGTTCTCATGGTGATGTATAATAGAAACCAGAATAATCATAAAAGAAAAACAGAATAATAAAGAATTTAGGCTGCTTCCACAGTGAGTAGAGGATGAGATAAAGCAGACACTATGAAGATGTGTCCTATAATGGGGAGTTTTGTGATATGATCAGTGGGATATGAGAATGAACCCATAATATACCATTGAAGAATAGCCACAGTCTTCTTTAAGAGATGTTGCATCTAGATATCTTATCAAAATTCTGCTGCTCAAATTCTTTTCTGAGATTTTCCCCTGCTATCTTAAAGCTGTAACATGTTTTCTAAACTCCTGCAATTTGAATTTTGCTTATCAAGTTGTAACAGAAAACAGAGCACAATAAAATAAAATAAACTCTGTTGAAACTAATTTAGAAAGGAAACAAGACATTTTTCATCATTTGATCAATAACTTGGTTATCACAGTAAGCTTTTATAATGTAATGAAGACATTTTCTTCTTGGAAAAATATTTCTTATTACTTTATGTTTTACAATATAAGTAAAATGATAAAGTCTTATTTTGAAAATCTGTTCCAGAAGATGCACACTGTAGTGCAAACTTGCACAGCATTATATAATGTTATTCCAAAGAAAATCACCTGTTACATTCGGTGGAATTTACATGTGCTACTGAAAACTTCATTGAAACTCAATGGTAACACATGCTGCCCATTTCAATCAATGAAAGAAAATGTTAAGGACTCAGCATTATTCCAAGTTTGGGCAGCACTGAAAGAAAGCCGCTGGAGATTTATGTTGTATTTGCTTTTAATTACAAATATTCCGGTAACTATTGCTAGAAGTACAGCTGAAACATTCTACCTAAATTCTCTGCCTTGTGTAAGATCTTTAGAGAAAATCAGCTCTTTACTCAATGGATTGGAATGAATTTCAGATATACATACATTTGAATTTCAAACAAACAGATAGTTTAGTGAAGGCATTACTCTGTTCTCTTGGTGCTGCTAAAATGTATGATCTGATGTTGTATATACAGAGATGAGAACTTCCATGTTTATGCAGAACAGGGAAATAGCCTGTCTCCCAGCTCCAAAGAAATGTTCTTAAATTGTAAATTATCACCTTACATGTTTCTTCTCATGGAAGACTCACCTGAGGTTCCTTCCAACATTTATGGTCAATACAAGAATGGGACCTCTTTAGACACTCCATCTGTGTAGTTTTCATATTCTGTGATCATATCTGAAGAAGAAAAATGCTATAGAAATATCTGGAGTGAGAACTACCCATGGAGCCTGTCTGCATTAATATTAGCTTTGATTACATGACCACAAACTTTCTATCTCCTCCGAAGAGAAAGAAAGAAAGAAGTTATGGACTATTAGCCTTCTTAGCAGACAAAAAATATGACCCCAAATCCCAGATTCTGTACTATCAACCAAGTAGTAGGAGTTGAGTCATTTTCATGTTCAAACGGGATATGAATGCCTTAGATTAATAATAGTAAAGGACTTCCATCCGATGTCACAGATTGGATTTGAGGAGTGGGTCTCTGTGCTCCCACACTGAGTTCTTGCTGTTGGAGGGCTCCAAAAGGAGTTAAAGCCACCCTGTAGGGATGGTGAAGAAAAGAAGGGCACCCTGTACATCACAGTGAGCAGCAAATCTGCTTGACCCAGGGCTTCTTCCTTCTCATCCATGACGAGGAGAAGAGGCAGCCAACATGGATGCCATGAAGCTGGGACAGCCAAGGCAACAAAGAAATGTGCAGGAGCAGTGTAAATGAACAGGGACTGAAACTGGGTGAGAAGATACCTTTTTTATTTAGACCCTAACCTTAAAAGAAAAAAAAAGAGGAAAATCCAGGAAAAGAGAGTCTTAGAACTATTTCTCAAAGCAGTGAACAACCATAGAGAGAAAAATCCTAGACCCAAAAGAAAGGAACTAAGGGGAGAAAAGCTAAAGACCTTTTAAAACATAGAAAAATGGATTTTTAAACTGGGTAAGCATTATTTTGGAAAGGCATTATAAAATGTTGGAACTATCAACTTGAATCTACTTGAACAGCCAACTTTGCTTCCATAAATTGAACTAAATTTGGATTAATCAATTTATCAGATTTGAAACAATGCTGAAACCTAAGCTGAGGGCGCCATCTACTGGTGAATGGAAAATATACCATACCCCTACAAAACTAGGAAAATTCTTGATAAGAGAAACATTTATGTGGAGGACTCTGATGATACTTACTATTCTATAACTATCTATTTTATGATTACTGGAGACTCTATTGTGAGAATAAGGAAGACTCTTAAGTAAAGTGACTTGATTTGTGGAAACTGCTTGGACTACTTAAATGGAAATGATTAATAATCCTGAAATGTAAAGAACTATGATTATTGAACTTTCTGAGGAGCAAAATTGGACTTGAATATATTGTTTTTGGACTTGAGTAAGAGTGGGACTTATTAAAATAAGACAAGATGCTCCATCAGGGTGAAATGAGTGAGATTTCAAGAGAAATGGCATTGATGTTTCAAAGCATTAAGGATGCTATGACAAAGAACCACATAGAAATAAAGAACCTAATGCAAGACATAAATGGGAAAATAGAAAATATGCTACAACTGATAATGAATGAAGATCAAAGAGCCCAGGAAAGAGAGGAGACAGCAGAGAGAATGGAGGAAAAGATAGAACAGACAAACCAGCAAACAAAGCAAGAAGACAAGAAGGAGAAGACGATAAAGATAATAATGACTGATTAAATAAACCAAGGGAAAAGGACTTTAAGAGATTTAAAAATGGAATCGGATACTTTTGAAAAGGAGATAGGGGTTTGGGTGGATACTTTGGAGACCTGGCATCTTAGGAGGATAGAGATGGGAGAAATATTCAGACTGAATGGTGAAGACACAGATGCTGATAGAGACAAAGATCCAAGAGAGGAGTATGGGAGGCAAGCCAAAAAAAGAATAAAAATTTAAGTATGAAAACGGGCAAGAAATGATGGATAGAAAGGAATTATTATTACTTTTCTTTTTCTTTTTTCTAATATAATGATGGGATGATTAAAAGCTAGAATAGAGGTAGATATAAGAATATGCACCTTTATATAAAGCAATAGTTAGATGGAAAGATTGGAGATTGAAAGATGATATTATTAGATATGTTTAAATAATAGGATGACTAGTACTTGAATGGCGTATTGTGACTTTGAACAACCAAATAATGAAGGATTATGTCTTAATATAAACAAGTGTATTAACATTAGGATTAGTAATGGTGGCCTGACTAGAAATTAGACTAGAGGGAGAAATAAGAAATAGGGGGAATATTAGCAGATATAATTTTTACATAATAGAATATAAGTAATAAGTAATAAGTAATTAATTACCGTATTTTCTGGCATATAAGATGACTGGACGTATAAGACGACCCTCCTCAGAGCCATTTAAGGCTCATCAGAGCCTTATGGGCTGCTCTGCCTGGTTACAGGAGAATGAGACCCGGCATATAAGACGACCCCTGACTTTTGAGAAGATTTTTGTGTGTTAGAAAGTAGTCTTATACGCAGGAAAATACAGTAGATGGAAAGATTAGAGATTACTACTGTGTTTCCCCAAAAAGAAGACCCTGTCTTATATTTTTGAACCCCGAAATAAGTGCTTAGCCTTATATTCAGGAAGATCTTATTATTTTTGGGGTGCATGGAGCAAGACAGGGCTCCTCTTGCCGTCTTACCTGATTTCCAGCTCTGTCTCCCTAACCCTAACCAGACAGGCTGTGCATGCATTTAAATATTTTCGGGGAGGGCTTATTTTCTGGGGAGGGCTTATTTTCGGGAAAACATGGTATGTATGCTTAATAATATCATTGACATTAAAATGGGACATTGAAATATTGAATAACTACTCTAAAACAATCATGTATAGCAATACTAGGATTATATAAGTCTGATTAATATAACTATTATTATTATTATTATTATTATTATTATTATTATTATTACTGCTGTTTGTAGTGAATTATACCCAGAGGCCACACTGTTCATGTATTGATATTGATGTATATTTAAAAATAAAAATCCAATAAAACTTTTTTAAAAATTGTAAAGAGTTACAACACAGTTTACTAAATGGTTGCATGAGAGTTTTCCCCCCAAACAAAATTGGCCAGTTGAAGATTTTAACAGAGTATAACAAATCTCCCCAAAAGAGGAATTGGAGGTGGCAAGAATACTTGCTCTATCTTACATGGAGGTGTTTCAGGAAGAAACTAAGGCAAAACAACCTCCTTTCCTCTTCTCTAGAGTCATCATTCCTGCAAGCATGAGATGCTCACAGTGTGGGGAGCAGCCAGTTCTAATATTAGTTAATATGGGAAAGTGATTGGCAAGTGCTAGATAGGGAAAAAAAAACCTTTTGTTTTCCCTCTTCCAATTTGGCCCTTACTGCCTCATCTCCCTGAGCAGACTGTCCTGATTATGACTAGGCCACTCTTCAGTCGTTGGTTACAGGCTTCACCTGTATATTCCTCTCTAGATTTAGATCTCAGAAATGCCTAGGGAGATAAAATTGCGACTGAACAAATTGTACAGAAAAGGCAAGCTTTTTAACAGTAAGATTAAGATACATGCTACTAAAATACCAAGGAGAAATGAAAGGGCAGGAATAATTCAATTTTTAAGTCATTGGCAGACAACCATGGCAAATGTCTTTATTTAACCTGCAAAAGAAAAAATAGGAAAGAAAGGCCTTATAAATCCCCATTATACGACCGATAAATGTAATGGCTCTAATTCTTTATAAAGTTGTCTATTACTCTACTCAGTTCAATTTTAAGTGGGGATGCTAAGAAAGATGGCAAGAGTCACCTTTGTAATTTTAGTGGTATTCAAAGTCTGCTTTGGCCTTTGTCTATGTATGTCATGCCATATGCCATCTCAAATGTATATCGAAGTCCAGCAATTTGCCTGACTCTGAGAATAAGACCAATTATTGATTCTGATTGGCTGGAATTGTCTATTTTTGAAACCCGATGAACAAATTAGGAATTGCTCCTGCAGAAGTCTTCTGCATCCAAAGCATGTTCTAGATCACTGAGCCACAGCGGTCTACTGTATTTCATCTATACATGTCTGAACAGAGTTCTTATACATACAACTACAAATTAATTCATGGGAACTTAATACAAAGCCATCTTATCTTTTTTTCCTCTTTATTGGTGTCATATGAGTGGCCACCTTTTATTCTGCTATAATCAATAGCAGAATAGAAAATGCCTAGGGAGCTCCTCTCACACGTGGACCAGTTACTTGTTTGGATGTAAAAGTATTACATATACTTAGAGCAGTACTTCATTTTCCAAAAGGTGTTGCAGAACATGTCAGTGGGCAGGCATAACATCTGTGTGAAACACGTCAGAATAGCTGTATCCCATGTGCTCTAAAAGATCTTTTGGGGATTGAATCCAGGGGACTGCATAACCTCCATGTTAAGTAGGTTGTCACAGGAAGTAGTGGACTCTCCTTTGCTGGAGGTATTTAAAGGTGGCTGGATGGCCAGCTACTGTGGATACTATAGGAACAGAATATTGCTCTGGGCAGAGGATTGGATTAGATCAACTTTAAGAAACTTTGAAATGTTTTTTTTATTCTAAATATATTGATACATGGATTCAATGCTCAAGTGAACTGATCTGGAATACCAATAGTTTACACGCAATCAAATTGGATCTGTACTTTTTGACTCTATGAACAAGAGATCACTATCTGAAACGGTCACTGGTGATTATTATAGCATTTATTTACATGTGTCTCCATTTTTCTTTTCCTCCATAGCAAAATTTATTCTGCTTCATTTGTGCTGCATGATTCTGTTTATATTAACAGAAGACTAAGTTATATTAACAGAAGATTAAGTTCAGCAAATTAATTATTTCTGTATAGGACTTGCTGTAAGATAATATTTCTCAATCTCAGCAATTTAAAGATGCATGGATTTCAGCTTCCAGAATTCCCCAGTAAGCTGGCTAGGGAATTCTGGGAGTTGAAGCCCACATATCAAAATTGCTCAGGTTGAGAAACGCTGACATAAGATATAATATTGGATTTTGCCAAAAAGTTTTTTGAAAAGAATAGAAAGCTAGGATGACTTCCTCTGTGTTTACTTTCTCATTATCTCATCTCTTGAATATAGCATTTATATTTTCTGATATATTAAGTAAAGCCATACCAGATCCTTGCCCCTCTAAGAATTTGTTACAATTAATTTTTCTCAACCTCAGTCAAAGTAACTGCAGAAAACTAACTTCCACTTTATTTCCAATTTCTCTAGCAATTTTAGAAATTTAAGTTCACTCTTACTATGCCCCAGCTGAAAAATATTATTTGGAGTAAACCTTCTAATTAACCTTCTCTCCTTCCTGTGCTGGCACAAAGAATTCTACATCTGTTAATACGATTTCATCTTTCTCTGCAGCGTGAACCACTTTATCTAAATAGTATCACAATTGGGGTGGAAATTTTCTTTTAACTAAACATGGTAGGGAAAGCATGAGGAACCTAATTATTTCCAATTTCTTAAACACAGTTTCTCTCCATGACTAAAGGAAGAAGCTTAGAATGGAGTAGCTGGGAGCATTTTGTGATGTAGACCAACTGCTTCTTGATGCGTATATACTGAGGGATCTTTTTGCTAGATATTTGTTTCCCTTTATCCCATTGGATGTGGCCTATTTTTTAAACTCAATTTTTCTGTTTCTTTCCTTCTTTTCCTACACAAAATTTGATCCCATTCTTTTCTCTTTTGGAAGAGACAGATGGTCAACATGCCAAGCTCCTTAAGATAATTTCTGTCAACATTCTGTTGGGTTGGAAATATTTTTTAAAAAAATATAATTTATATTTACTGTGCACTTATCATGCATCTTTATTGCCAAAGGATTGCCTGAGTTCTCCTCCAAAAACTGAAAGAGAAATGCCCCAAGTTAATATATGTCACAAGACAGAAGGAAGCAACTTCCGCTGGCGCCGCAGGCATCGCTGACGGTCTTCCTTTAGACCGCCAACTCCGAAACTCCGTGAAGCCGCCCTGACAGTGCAAAACAGCTGTCTGACAGCTTCGTAGCTTCCTCTTCGGGAGAAGAAGAGTAGTTTCCTGAGGGTAGAGCCGCCAAAAAGCCCCTGGGATTAATTCCAGGGGCTGGAAAAGTGGGCTCCCCATTCAGGGAAACGGAACTCTGGATTCGGAGCACTGCTGCAAGTGCAGAAATAAGTGCTGCGACCGGCTCTGCAGGCAAACTGAAAGCTTTAATGAATCCAAAGGCAGATAGAGTGAGAGCAGAAGTACTGGCAAGAAGGTTTCAAAGCTTAACTCCGGATTACTTTGTTGTTAATGAAGTCAATTGAGAGAGGAAGTGATCAATCAAGAGCATCCTTGTTGTGACTCTGAGAAGTGAAAGTGAGTACTGAAAAAGTTTGCTGAGATTTTTTTTTTTTTTTTTGCGTTTTAAATTGGAAACAAGCTGCTGGAAAAAGGGAAATGGGGAAAAAGATTATTTTTGCTTTAAAAGTAGCAAATTAAACTTGTTGAGAGCTGGTTTTAGTGACTTTTGAGACTTGATATTTGCAAAGGGAGTGAAGAGGAAAAAAAAGATCTTTTTGAAACAAAGGAATTAAAATGACTTCTAAGCAGACTAAACCAGCAGTTCCAAAAATAGGAGGGGGTTCTCCTACAGTTTCCATTGTGACACAAAAGGCTCAACTTCCGGTTGAATCACAAAATAAGGAGAATTCCATGAAAGAACTTAAAGACTTTATAAAACAAGCTATGAGTACCCAAACAACGATGATAGAGGAAAAATTAGGGAAATTTGGGGATGAAACAAAAGAAATTAGGGATGTTGTTGCAAAAAGCATGATGATATAAGAGAAGACATTCTGCTGGCTGTTTCAGGCTTGTCTAAACATCTTGTTCAGCTTGATGAAAGAGTGGAAGAAATTAATGAGGCTAATCTAAACCTAGAGTCTAAAATGGGTGAAATTATAACTAAATCTGAGAGGCTGGAAAATGAAATGACTATGATGCAGTATAGATCCATGGAGTTTGCCTTGAGAATGAGAGGACTGAAAGAGAATGGTCGGGAAAATTTAAGAGACAGATGTGCAGAAGTTATTGCATCAGTGGCTGCATTAAAAAAGGAGGACATAATTAATCAAATTGACAAAACTTACAAGTTAATTCATGGATTGCAAAAAATAAAAATTTGCCAAGAGATGTGGTGATTTATTTCATAGACAGAAGAATTAGAAATGATGTTTTGCAAGCCTCCTATAACAACAAGGTACAGGTGTCTGGACAAGATATTAAGATTCTGAAAGAGATTCCTCCCAAAATGTTAAGAATAGAAAGGACTTTGGTTTCCTAGTGGATGAACTGAGAAGATAACAAATAATGTACAGGTGGGATGCACCAACAGGCATAATAGTGACTTATGGTGGGGAAAGATACCGTCTGAATACTGTTTGGAAAGCAAGAGATTTCTATTATAATATAGTAAAGGCTGGACACCCACCAGAGGGGAGTAAAAAGGGAATTGAAAAAGGAAAGCAGCAGATGCAAACATATGCAGAGGCAGTAGCTGGAGAACCTAAGATGCAAGATGACCCTGTTCAATTGGACCCAGCCTCACTTCCTTTTCCTCTTAGGAAATTAGAGGGAGCAGCGTTTGATCCATCAAAGACGGAGGAACCAAGAGAACAACAAGAACAACACGTGACAAGATCAACTTTTAAACAACAACACACCTGACTCAAAAAACAGAAACAGTGGGACGGGGGCAAGGCCGAAGACTAAGGTGAAGGAGGATCTTCAGCAAATGCTCTTTAAGCTTCAAGGCAGCAAAAATGCCTTGGCAGGATAAAAACTAAATTCTTATCCTGGAATGTCAATGGTTTAAATGATTTAAATTCACCATTTAAAGAAAATATATCATTATCTGAAACAATTTAAGAATGACATTATTAGAGACACATATTAGATCAACTGATCAGAAATATCTAATCAACTCAAAGTTAGGGACTCACTTTGTGGCATCATCTCCAGAGAAAAGGAATGGAATAGTTGTTTATATAAAGAAGGGACTAACAGCAAATTTAATTGAGGCAGATGATCAAGGAAGATATATAGCAATTGAACTACAAACTCAAAATGGAAAAATGCTCTTAATTGGGATTTATGCGCCGAATCAGCAACAAGAAAATTTTTATAAACTTTTCCATTCTAAAATAACACAATGGAATTACAAATCAATTATCCTAATGGGTGATGGAATGGAGTAACTGATATTTTAAAAGACAAGAAAACTACATCTAAAATTTCTTCACATGCAAAACTACCTAAACCTTTTTTTGAAATCATGGAAGTGAGAGATGTCTGGAGGGAATGGAATGCTGATGAAAAAGATTTTACTTTTTTCTCTGACAGACATCAATCTTTTTCCAGGATTCACTTTATATTATTAACAAATGATTTTCTTTCCAGGGTGAAGAAGGTCAAGATATTTCCAAGGACTTTAGCTGATCATAGCCCGGTTTGGTTAGAACTGGAACAGGAGAAGGGGGAAAGGAGGTCTTGGAGATTAAATGAAAATTTATTTAGATATGAAAAAAATGTGAATGAACTTAAAAAACAAATGAAAGAATTTTTTTTAATAATATGTATAAGGGTACCTCCATGGAAATGGTATGGGATGCAAGTAAGGCCTATATGAGAGGAGTTTTAATATATATGAATAATAGACATAGATTAAAACAAACAAAGAGGCGAAAAGATATTGAAGAGGAAATAAAAAAGAAGGTACAATTATTAATTGGTAATCCAGGAGATAAAAAAGTAAAAGAGGCAATAAATATATTATGAGAGCAATTTAATATGTTAATGGCTGATCAAGTGGCAACCACTTTGCAATATGCTAAACATAATACATTTTGTAATGCTAACAAGCCAGATAGATGGTTGGCTTATGTATTAAGGAAGAAGCAAAAATCACGAGTTATCAGTAAGATAGAATTTAAAGGTAAAGAAGTTTATCAACAAAATGTGATCAGGAAAGCTTTTTAAGAATATTATACGAAATTATACGCAGGAGATTTGATACAAGGTATAGATATTGATAGATATCTTAAGGAGGTTGATACTCATGAGTTAACTTTAGAACAAAGGGAAGGTTTGAATCAACCAATAACTTCAGAAGAGATTATGGTAGCAATTAAACAGTTAAGAGTAGGTAAGACACCAGGAATGGATGGATTGACAGCTATCTATTATAAGAACTTGCAGTTGGAAATGGTAGAACCACTTAGGATGTTATTTAGCAAGATCCAATCAGGGGGAGCAATCCCACCCTCATGGAGGACAGCTTTTATTTCATTGATCCCAAAAAAAGATCAGAATTGTGTTAAGCCTAAGAACTTTAGACCAATGTTACTTTTGAACACTGATTATAAGATTTTTGCCAAGGTGTTAGCAAATAGACTAATGCCAATTATGTAACAAATAATTCATAATGATCAATCAGGATTTATAAAAGGGAGATATATGAAATACAATTTGAGACAAATTATAAACTTGGTGGAATACTTGGAAAAAACAACCAGATCTCTGCTGCTTTTTTCTTTTTGGACGCTGAGAAAGCATTTGATCGATTGAATTGGCAATTTTTGTTTAAAATAATAGATAAAATGCAATTTGGAGAGCAATTTAAACAGTCGATTAAAGCAATATACCAAGAGCAATCGGCACAAATAATTGTCAATGGAAGTTTAACGGAATGTTTTAAAATTGAGAAGGGAACACGGCAGGGCTGCCCATTATCTCCATTGCTGTTTATTTTATCTTTAGAAATCCTATTGGAAAAGATACGTGAATCTGATAAATTTAAAGGAATAGTGATTAGATAGCAAGATTACAGATTAAGAGCGTTTGCAGATGATCTAGTTGTTACATTAACTCAACCTATAACTACAGTCACATATATGTTGGAAATGATAGAACAATATGGTAGAGTTTCTGGATTTAAAATAAACCAACATTAAACTAAGATAATAACTAAGAACATGTCTGTTTTTCAAAGAGAAGAGTTAGGAAAAATAACGGGATTCGAAATAGTTAAAAAGGTTAAATATTTGGGAGTAATTGTTGCTGGGTCAAATACGAAGTTATTTAAAAATAACTACAAGGTTTTGTGGCAAAAAGTACAGAAAGAAATGGAAAATTGGAAAAAATTACAGTTATCCCTATTAGGAAGAATAGCAGCAATAAAAATGAATGTACTACCTAAATTTTTATTTTTGTTTCAAATGATACCAGTGCTGAAGAAAGATGAAAATTTGAGGGAATGGCAGAAAGGAGTTAATACTTTTATATGGTCAGGGGAAAAACCTAGAATTAAATTAAAAATTATACAGGATGTTCGGGAGAGAGGTGGCTTGAAAATGCCCAACCTAAGACTGTATTATGAAGCATCTATGCTAGTACAAATTAGTGACTGGTTTAATTTGACCGAGGAAAGAATTCTAAATGTAGAAGGACATGATTTATTATATGAATGGCATTCCTATTTATTATATGAAAAGAAAGTAGATAAAGTTTTTAAAGATCATATACTTAGAAATGCTTTGTTGAGAGTTTGGAAGAAATATCAATATAAGTTAAATTATAAGATACCTATATGGGCAAATCCCAGACATGTAATAGAAAATATAAGTATAGAACAAAAGATGGAAGTGATTACTTATGCAGAACTTCTGTTTAATGAAAAGGGCAAACTACAACTTAAGCCGTTAGAGGCACTGAAGGAGGAAGGGATATTTTATACTTGGTTTCAATATGGTCAACTTCAAGCAAGATGGAGGGAGGATCAAAAAATTGGTCTTATGGAAAATGAAGAAAATTTGGTAAAACAAATTAGGGATCAGAGTACTCTGCATATTAAAAGGTTATATAATGTATTATTAGAGATACATTCAGAAACAGAATTGGTCAAAGATTGTATGATTAAATGGGCGAGAAACTTCCAGGAACCAATAATGATGGAAACATGAGAAAAGATCTGGGTTAGAAATGTTAAATTTACTCAAGCACAAAACTTAAGAGAAAACATTTACAAGATGTTTTATAGATGGCACTTAGATCCAAAGAAACTGTCATGTATGTATCCTAATGTACAAGCCAAATGCTGGCGATGTGATTGTGAAGATGCAACTTCTATCATATATGGTGGACTTGTAAGAAAATTAAAGCATTTTGGATAAAAATTTGGTGGGTAATGCAGAACATTTTGAAAAAGAGGTTGAAATTTACCCCACAATTGTTTCTATTGGGTATAACAAATGATTGTATAGTATTAGAGATGAAATTGCTTTTAAATTTAATAACAGCAGCCAGATTGCTGGTTGCACAATACTGGAAGAAAGACTCTTTGCCTACTGTAGAAGAATGGACTTTAAAAGTAATAAATCTAGCTGAAATGGCAAAAATCTCGGCATACCTGAAAGATCGTACGCAGGAAAAATATATCTTGGAGTGGACAAAATGGATTAATTATATCCAGAATAAGCATCAAATAAGAAGACACCAAATTGCGTATGAATGAAACAGAAGTTCAGACAGGGGTTGTTAACTTGAGGATAGATAGATTAATTTAGATGATTTCTGTTTTCTTTTCTTTTTAATACCCTGTATTTTGCTCTGGGAAGTCGGGAAAGGGTTGAAGAGGGAAGAAAAGGGTGGGGGGTGTTGGGAGGAGGGGGAATGTTTTTACTTTGTATTGCTATGAAACTTTTCAATAAAAAAAAAAGACAGAAGGAAGCTTGTCCACCTCTTTAATTGTATCGAGAGACGTCTGGAGAGGTCAGAGTTAAAGGCACTTCATGAGTGTACTAACATAGAAACTCTTTAGAACATATTTTATACTACATAATCCATAAGGCACATCCAATTCTTCAAAGTGTCACCAGAAATTTGCTCTGTCTACTTAATAGTCTCCACTCTGCCTTCCTGATGAAGCCATTGATGTCCTAAGAGTTAAGGTCCATGGATTTCAGGATTTCCCAGACAGTGGGAGAAATGTCCGTCAATGTGGACTAATGTAATGGGTAGCTCCCAGGTAAGAAGGAGAGGCTTTTCCCTCCTGTTTAATTGGGAAATCTATACTGTCATTATAGGTCACCAGCAATACCTGGCCTGTGGTCCTGGATATCGCCCTATATTTCCAAATTTCCAAAACCCCCTCCAAATTTCCAAAACCCCTTCCAAATTTCTTAGTATCTCTAGTAATAGAAGATTAAGTGTAGTAATTTCCTGACCCTAGAAGTTTTCAATAATATAAATTAATTTAACAGCAATTTAAGAAAGAAAGAAAGAAAGAAAGAAAGAAAGAGAGGGAGGGAGGGAGGGAGGAAAGGAAGGAAGGAAGGAAGGAAGGAAGGAGGCATTCAACTTTCTTATTAATGATTCCTTCACTTGACTGCTGTGCAAATATAGCCATGTTTATCTTGAGTGTTTTAAGAAATGAAGCTGTACTACCAAGCATTTTTAGAATGAAAAACAATACTTAACCCCATATTCTCAATTAAAATTCAGCACCTTTGAATTAAATCCTTTTCCATTATTAAAGTAAATGAGATACTACAGCTCTCTATGCCAGTTCAAACTGATCTTTTACCTGATTTGCTTTCTTCAAAAGCTTCCATTCTAGCCATTTTCATTGGGTTCACAACATGGAATAAATTTCTTAAGGAAGTTTTGGCTTTCTTTTTGCATCAAGCATGCCCAGTTGGCTTTGTAGAGTGAGACAGATCAAAGGTCAGAGTGGCTCATATTTTCAGAATAGAGACATTTGCTTAGAATAGACAGGGGAATATTTTTCCTGAGGATGATTTGGGTCTTATCAATACCTCCAATCACTGACTTAGAGCCAGTTTGTGTCAGGGGTCCAGGTAATAGATCCATAACAAGCAAAACTCTGAGGTAGGTAGATACCTCAAAGAATAGCTTTATTGGAAATATCATATTGGCGGCACTTACCTGGTGAAAACCCACTCTGAAGGGTCCCTTGGTTTTCACCTAATTAAAAGTGAAAGTTTTTCCCTCAACCCCAAACGATCAGTCACATGGCCCAATCAAGGTAGTGTCCATTGTTCTGGTGACATCACTCCTCCTTCCTCCAGCCAGGTATGAGAACATCCTTGGTTCCCAAGAGAAAGTATTTTATTTTGACTATACAACCCTAGCTATCTCTAATCCCCCTTCCCTATCTCTCAGCTCCAGTGTGGCAGCACTGAAGCTCCAAGATAGCTTCAGCCAGGCCAGCTTCAGGGTTGACAGTTTGGTGCAATGGTTAAGGTACCAGGCTAGAAACCAGAAGATCATGAATTCCAGTCCCACCTTAAGCATGAAGTCAACTGTATGACCTTGGGCCATTTCCTCTGCCTATAGGAATCCTAGGAAGAAGGCAAGGGCAAACTGCTTCAGAAATGTTTGCCAAGAATATTGCAAGGATTTGTCCAGTCAACTGCCCAGAGTCCATCCCAATTCCAACAATGCACAGAGAAGAAGAGACACAAATCACTCACTGGCTGACAAGTTGGCAAATATAAACTTTTGCCCAAAGGGTTAGTAGAAAGTTTCTACCCATGAAGTTTTTGGTAGAGTCACCCGTATGCCAAAACAAGCATGATGGGGATAGGCCGATCCCCTTCGGAGAAGTTTGGGTGTTGAAGTGAAATGCTCTGTTGATAAAGGTATTTTCTGCTGCCCAGATCAAATATTCCCTTTGGGTTTGCTGGTCTGTTTTGTCTTCTTTCGGCTGGCTTTTAAGTGTTAAGGATTTGATAAAAGTGTGATAATGAAAGGATTAGCCCCCTAAATCTCCCGTCCCCCCCCCAACTTTTTCTTTGTAGCTTGCAGCCCCTTCCCGCTTTTCTGCTGTCTCCGCCACACACATGCACACCCTCAAACGCTCAGTCTCTATTCTTGCACCTGTCGGAAGGAAGAAGGGGCTGCCTTCGTTTCAGGGCGAGGGCAGATGCTCCTCTTTCTGCTACCCGGTGCTGGAGCGGAGCCTTTGCTCCGAAGAGGCCCCGGGTCGCCCTCGGTCACCTCGAAAGGCCACCTTCGCTCCTCCCTCGGGCTCCGGCGGCGCCTCCTCTGTCCTGCCTTCTGCGAGTCCCGCCTTATCTTCGCAGGACCGGTCGGTCGATGCCAGGGGAAGGGACTCTGCATTCTGCCGGCCGGATCCCACCGTCGCTGGGCGGATGCAGCCTTCCGTTGCCCCTGCCTCTACCGAGCCTTTAGCCATGCTGGACCCCGCAGGTAAGTGCAGACCCTAATCGAGCCCGGAGGGCCATTTCCTCGCGGGTTTGAGGTTTCGGAGCGCCCCCCCCCCTTCCTCAGATGGAGGGGTTCAAAAACCCCGTTGCTTTTGACGGGGAAACAGTTTTAAGGGGCGAGGGCGTTAGTGTGCGGAGTTGTTTCCTTCTGGAGTCGCTTACGTGAGTTCTTACACACCGTGGACCCTTCCCTCCTCCTCTCCTCTCCTCTCCTCGCCCCCCCCCCCGAGCCAGCGACAGTCCGGAAAGTATTCAAGGACGCTCTCGGGTTCTCTCTCCCCCACCCCCCAATTCCCGAAGTGAATTCACATGACCACCAGATACGTGTTCAGAAGGTGAGCGACAAGTGGGACCCTGATTTACTTTAACTTGCAAGTATTTGCAGGCAGCCTATTACCAATAGTAAGGCTGCACTTTAAGATGGTTTTGTTATTGCCTCCATCTCAATTGTTTCAGTATCCAGTGGTTTCTTAACTTTTGGAGTTGTTCCATTGGTCAGGTTTGAGAAGTCTTGCTTATCAGCTGCCCTGCCAAAGATATGCCTTTTTCCTTCTACTCAAAGATCATGACACCAAACTCTGTCATGAAAAGCCAGCACTGTACATAAACCTCATCTCAAAATATGTATATAAAGAAAAATATATCTTCAGAGATCATTCCTTGTGGTCCTCCTGCAGTTTCAGAGGTCAGCTGCTTAGATGGTTAAAGAAATACAAGTATTTTTAAAAAGCGCCTAGACTTTGTGAAGAAACCTTGTTAGTTATCAAGAGCAATCAGTATGATAAATTTGGGAAAGCTAGATATTAGCGTTCCCATATTAGAACAGCTTTCAAGCTAAGGTCTTCAATACTTAGGGATTTTGCTTCTTTGCTTTTCATTAGTCTTTCATTGAATATTGGTTAAATGCCTGATTATTCTGATCAAGTTTGAAAAACTTTAAGATTTCAGGCATCTTTTACAGTAAAAAGATAGTTCATACTTTTTATTCATGATGATTATGTCTATATCATCTATGTCTGCCTGCCTGCCTGTCTATCTATCTATCTATCTATCTATCTATCTATCTATCTATCTATCATTTATATATCTGTCTGTCAATCTATTTTTTGTCTGTTTAGTTACAGAGGAGTTCATGGGTTACAGCTAAGACTGCCCATTCAGTACCAGAAAAAGAATTCATTGGAAGAGCAATGAATTCATCTCTATCCAGCTGCAGCTCCCTATATAGTAAATGGTGTCCACTTTTCTAAACTTAAATGAAGCCCCAGATATATATTTAAGAGAAGTACATAGCATTCAGACAAAAAGCATGGGAATAGCCTTCTGAGTCATGGGTCAGCTATCTATGGATAGAGGCACAATGACTAACTTTGTGTGGCGGGATGAGCTCTCATCATTCATTTCAGTTTCTGTCTACCTAACATTTCAATAGCATGTTGTATGCGAGTAGATAAATAGGTACCACTTCAGTGGGGAGACAAGTTGGTGCACCATGCAGACAGTCATATTCATCCAGGCTCTGAACCTTTCCAATTGTGGCACCCATTTGCAAGATGGCTTCGGGGAGGGGGACCCTTGAATGATGCTGCAGAAAGAGCTGCTCACCTTTCTTTCTGGTACGAAGCCAGCTTGCCCTTCTATGATGCACCTTGGAATTGTGGAAGCATTTCCTACAGCAGAGCTGGTAATTTAACAGCCAAAGTATTACTCTGCAAAAGCATTGTGCTCTCCAGGCTAATGTAACAATGCCATACAATATACAGACATCTGGCCCACAACATGCTTGACATCACTATTGTGGAAAAGAAAAAAGTCTGTTGCATTGATAATTGCAATACGAGGTGATACACAAATTGAGGAGAAACAGCTAGAAAAAATAACAAAATGTTGTGGTTTTCAGACTGAAGTTGAGCAATTATGGAGGAAGAAATGCTTGTACCAATACTAATAGGAGCCCTTGGAGCAATACCCAAAGAGCTGCCTAGTTATATGGAAAAACTGCCTATATACTCAGATGCTGCCTTAACAGCTCTTAGGTTTTTGGTTAGGATTTAAATTGTTAATTTTTTACCAGTCCCAGACTGGTGAATTGTGAATCAAATTGAAGATTAAATCTTTAAGAACAGTAATAATGATACCTATGGGAGTTGTATGATCAACTTCATATATCCAACAAGCAGGACTGGAAATGAACAACTAAGGAAACAGGTCACAGCTCTGATTTAAATTAATTGAGCAAAAATTAAAATTACAGAATCAGAATTCTCATTAGGACTTCTGTTTGCAAATAAGACACATTGTTAACATCTAACAGTCTTCCACACTTTTGCTGGAGAAGAGATAGCCTCTTGTCTTGCTGCTGAAAATGAAAGCCAGGTTGTACCTGAGCGGTGTTTACACAATAATTTCTATCTTGTGAATTCACTCACACCATTGAGGACAAAGTTCTTATCTAGACAGAGTGGTGTTTTCAATAGATAGAGTAAGAAATCACAAGACTATATTAAGAATTTTAGTATGATGTAACCAAGAAATATTTGAATCTCATGCAGAATGCATCTTTGCTATTTGTTTAGTATTATTTCGGCTGGCGACTCCCAGGGGGAGAGCCTTCTCTGTGGCAGCGCCCGCCCTCTGGAATGACCTACCCCCGGAGATACGCAGGATTCCAGATCTCCGGACCTTTCATCGGGCCCTTAAAACCCATTTGTTCCATCTAGCTGGGCTAGCTTGATCCCATCCTCCGTTTTTAAATTTGATATTGATTTTAAATTGGGTTGTTTTAATTCTCAGCCGAATAATATTTAATAATTTTTAATTGTTTTTAACTTTTGTATACCATGTTTTATTCTGGCTGTTCACCGCCCTGAGTCCGCAAGGAGAAGGGCGTTTTATAAATTGAAATAATAAATAAATAAATAAATAAATTATTTCACACTACATAGAAAGTGTGTTTCTAGCAGAAAAGGCACCAGTAGACAGTTCATAATTATTTATTTTTTTAGAAAGAAAAACATAATCCAGCTATAGTTAACAACTTTAAAACCCATTTATAAGGAGTAAAGCTTCTTCCTTTTTTTCAATTGGAATTTCAAATAGATACAAGTGGTTTTCAAATGACAACCATAATGAAGCCTGCCTATTACTGTAATATATTGTGACATAAAGCAACATGACCAACCTGATTTTACAACCTTTTGTGTGGTGGGCTTTAAACAAACCCACTGTCCAATATGGGCTAGTTTTGCTGAACTAGTTTTCAGCGAAAACATGACCGTGGACACTGCAAACAACTGTAAATGTGGCTTGCCAACTGCCCAAAATGTGATCACATGACTGTGGGGGGACAGTAGCCATTGGAATTTTAGAACCAGGTCATAAATATCCTGGGAGGTTTGTCATAACTTCGAATAGTCACTAATCAACCTGTCATAAATTTAGGACTACCTAATTTAGGTAGTCCTAAATTTATGACAGGTTGATTAGTGACTAAATTAGTTAGATCCTGCTGTATGATTTTCCTTTGATTTGTAGAATAAAATAATCTTCCTAAAAGATCATGTGACATATTTACTAGTTTATTTAGTTAAATTGCTCCATGTTTAGTGGAAACTTACTTTCTTATTACCGTGTTAGATGGCAATAAAATAATATGGTGTCTAACATTAAGTCTAACATTATGAGAATCTAAAAGAGAAAAGAACAGACATAAAGTATTCTGTTTTGGAATATAAAGATTCTCTTCGGAAAACCTCCAGTTAAAATCAGTCTTCAGTAAGATAATCTTTGTATAATTATAATTGTACTGATAATAATGGAATTTCCTCCCAAATTACCTTAATTTTGAAATTAGGCATATGGAAATAGATACCAGTGGTTTTCAGAGAACTTATTTCCAATGAAGTATGCTTTAAAATGAACATTATTCTGCTTGCGAGAGGGAGAAATGTGAGAAGAATTAGAAAGCAGTTACTGCAGAGTTGCACTATATGTAAAATTATGATTTGTTTGCTTCATAATATGTTAGATTTACATGTTTATAGGTGGAAGCCTATGGTCAACTTAGGTTAACACCTAGCCAATGTCAGATGTGGTTGGTACTTGATGGGAAATTGCCTAGAAATATCAGGATTGTTGGCTAGGAAATTTAAAATAAAAAATATTAGGAGAAAGCATTTTGGACTATTGCCAAGAAATCTACATTGACATATCTGTGAATTCACCAGGAGTCAAAGAGAACTTATTTTTAATATTCTCTTACAATACAGGGAGTCCTTGACTAATGACCACAGCTGAGCCCAAAATTTCTGTTGCTAAGTGAGACAGTTAAGTGAATTTTGTCCCCTTTCTTGCCATAGTTGTTAAGTGAATCACTGCAGTTGTTAAATTAATAACATGTTTGTTAAGTGAATCTGGCTTCTCCATTGACTTTGCTTGACTGAAGGTTGCAAAAGGTGTTTGCGTGATCCCAGGATATTGCAACCATCATAAATATGAGTCAGTTGCCAAACATCTGAGTTTTGATCATGTGATCCTGGGGCTGCTGCGATGGTGTGTGAAAAATGGTCATAAGTCAATTTTTTCAGTGCTGTTGTAATTTTGAATGGTCACTAAATGAGCTGTTTTAAGGACTATCTGTAACCTCACAATACCATTTGGATAATATGCTTGATATTTTTTTCCTCAATGATAATGATATTGCTTTTTAGAAATAATAAGATTAGTAAAAATGAATAGAAAACGTATTTTGAATTAAACTTTTTAATTCAATTTTACTTATTCATGTCTGATTCTTGGATAATTTACAATCTCCCTGTTTTAACCACCTCATCAAACTTGCTCTGTAAGTGGTTTTCCAAATAAATACACAATAAATACTTTATTGTGGAATGGTTACTGAATTAACACTACGTCTATTACAAAAGGGGAAAAATTAACATAAAATACTCTTTCTTTGAAAGTCATTTGTCTTTAGTCATTAAAAATATCGATGTTATTTGAACCTTGTTATTTTAAACCATTATTCAACCGTTTATTATTCAAACAATAGACCCCAAAACAATATAATCATAGCGACAAAATCAAATTAGTGTTTTTTTATCCTAAAATTCAAGAAGCAAAGAGGCATCATATACAAGAGACAATTCTATTACGTAAATTGTTAATAAACCAAGAACTCACATTTATAGAGATTATTGAATTGAGGTTTGAAGCCTGGTTATTAGTTTCTGCCCTTTGGATATGTTAAGCACTTAATTAGAGGTAGCAATTGTTAAAAGGAGATCTCATATCTCTTTTCAGCATGTTAGCCACCACACTTCATTTACCTCTGTGATTTGTTAAAATAAAAGCAGTTTTAAACAATCTACAGACAATAAAGAAGCAAAATATGATGGTAATCATTAATTTGCTTTTAGAAAATTCAGATTACATGATTTATTTTACTACCATATATTTGTTATTTAATGTGTAATATTGGTAAAAACAAAATTATTTTTAAAACTTTACTGCCTAGTTGTACCATTAGCGATTAAACACTACTATTTTCAATGGAATTGTGTTTGATATGCCCCACTAGAATAGCCTTTTATAACACATGACCTCAGGGGTGAAATCCATTTACCTTCGCTATCGGTTTGCAAATGTGAGTGTGCGTGCCTCCTCCACATATGCGCAGAGGGTCAAAAACAGGACGTGATGATGTCTGGGTAGGTGGGCGGAGCCTCCCGCTGCCGGTGCTACCAGTTCTCCTGAGCAGGATAGAACCGTCTGACTTTCACCACTGCATGTCCTATTGCTGTGATGGCGAACCTATGGCACGGGTGCCACAAGTGACACGCGGAGCCATATTGGTGGGCACACGAGTGTTGCCCTAGCTCAGCTCCAGCACGCATGCGCGCCCTGGCCAACTGATTTTCAGGCCTTCCAGTCCCACTGGAAGTCGGGAAACTGGCTGTTTCCGGCCTTCGGAAGGCCTCCGGGAGGATGGGAAAGGCTGCTTTTGCCCTCCCCAGGCTCCTAGAGAGCCCCTGGTAGGCTCCTCTGGAGCCTACCAGGGAGGGGGAAAATGGGCCTACCGGGCCCACCATGCTATCACGTGCCAAAAACAGGGGTCACATTGTGCATGCGCGGGAGGGCAGGGTGCATTGAATTATGGATATGGGCACACGTACCCGTGACCCCCCCCCGCCCCCTCCCTTTTGGCATGTGATGGCAAAAAGGTTAACCATCATGGTCCTATTGTCTGTATTTCATAAAATGTATTTTCTGTATTTTATGTTTTTTGCACATCTTGTGCATGTTTACTCAAAAGAGATGATTTTCCATGGAAATATTTACATGACCCACAACATTCTCTTCTTTGTTAATTTGTTTTGACTATGAGTTTGAAAATTAGGATTTGAATCTGATATGAAAATACATGCCTGAACTGGCATGTCAAACTTTGCTGCTGGTCTTTCTCTATAGCAGTCTTTGGGACTGCAGCACTTAAAATGTAAGCAGAGAATAACAAAGAAAAATAGAAGAAGCTGAATTTTGTGGTACTTTAAGCTTCGCTCAAGCTCACTTTGGAGAAGTTGGGGTCTTGACCAAAGAATGTTTGGATTGTTTTGTTGCAATCTTTATCACTGAGTTTTAATGTGTTTTAATTACTTTTTAATTGTGCTTTAATTTGGTGTGGGCGTCTTTATTTTGTTTTGTTTCTGCCTCATTGAGTGCTTTCTGTTGGTTCAAAGACAAGATATAAAGGGCAGCATTCAGAGGTCTAAATTCAATAGGAGCCCTTGTTTGAAGATGTGTTCCTAGCAGAGTGCAGAAAGAATGATGCGTAATTAGAAAGCACAACATCCCATTAACATAGGAGTTCAAAATATAGTTGTCTTGGATGCGTAGTATGAGCTTAGCTCCACTGTTGGTGAATGTTAGCAGACATTCATTGCAATTAAAGTATAAACTAGATTGATGAAGAAATATATCAGGATAGAAAATTCTCAGTTTGTCTAAGCTATATCTTGAGTAGGAGGAAAAAAGAAGACAGAAAGTTCCTTATATGTGGAGACTCATTGAAATAACAGTTAGCTAGGTAAGATAAGCCTTCACCTTATCCAGGGCTGTCACAGAGAAGGATCCCCGAAAAGTCAAGATAGCAGCCACAGCCATATAATTGAAACCCGACCCATTAAAAAATGGTAATGTTTTTTATTGCATACGGTGGCTGCCATTTTGAGTTTTTTCAGCACCACTGTGCATTCACCTTTCTCTCTCCATTTCTATCCGTTCTGAGGTGCAAAAAGAGGAACAGGTCATCAATAAGAGTATCAACAAAAAGAAAGGGGCGTTCTGGTCAATCTTTTCTTTAAATTATTTCCTCCCTATTGTTTTTTTCTTCCCTGCAAGAAAAAGTGCCCAACTTGCAAACGTAGGGAATCTGAAGCCAGTAAATTGTCCAGAAAGAAAAGATTAGGCACATCCTGTTCATACTTGTCTCCAGTGGCTTTGAAGCATGACACTTAGCTGGGTGTACTGTACACTTTTACCTTAATTTATGACATTTCCTATCCTTTCCTATGAAGCATAGAAATGTACTGGTTACCTAAACCTCTATCTATTTCTTGCATTTGTAGGATAGCTGTGATGTGGGCTTCTTATATGGAAGTAATTCTGCATAAAAGTTCCTCTTGTGTGAGATAACCCTGAGCATCAGGAATATTACATTTCAGTTTCAAGTTTTTTTTCTGCACACATGAATACAAATCAGGCATGAAATCATCTGAATTTGCATGGTCATCTGTTAGGAAGAGGGTGTCGGATTGTCAAAAGTAACATTATTTTATGTTGCAAGTTCTTAAAAATGAGCAAAATATCTACTATCAGAGGTTGTGATGAATTGTTGTTAATTGTTGCTGATTTTGAAAGACATGGAAAGAAAAGATGGTTCATTCTTTGGTGATGAGTTAAAGAATCAATGGCCTGTTTATTCAGAATTGACTTTTGCAATAAATGCACAATGAATTTCTTGGAGTGCAGGTAGTTCAGATTTTATTATATAGTTGCATTAATACCTTAATATTGATTTTCCACAGGTAGGGACATCTGACCGCTTACTTGCAAACATACTTGTTTTATAATCATATAAAGCCAGTCTTGCGAACTATAATGGACTGAGAATCTTCATGGATGTAACCAGAATATATGAATGTGGTAATTTGCAGGGAAAAATATTAATCTAGGAAAAGGAAAGATCAGAGAGGAAAAGGAAAAGTCAGCTTTTGTTTTCAGCGTGGTTATTTTATCTTTAATGTGTGAAGGATTTCACCTGAAATCTGAAGAATTTCAGTTTCAGTTTTCTCGGACTTTTGAAGAAAATGCCAACTTTTGGTAATAGCATTAATTGAAAATCTTGTATAAGAGGAAGCTAAAAGTTTCTAAGGAGAATATAACACAACTTTTGTTTATCACCAGAATTCCTGCTTTTCCTTATATGAAATGCTACTTTTGTAAGAGCCAAACTAAATATCCCATGTAAATGTAAGCAGTAATTTTCTAGTAGTATTTACATAGAGAGGAAAAACAGCTTGGAAAAGGATATTATAATAAGAAAGCAGCAGTGGGTAGGCCGTTAACCTTTCTTAAATTCTTTTCAGTCTCTCAAATATCCTAAACTAACCTGATAATGGTTTTATTATTTATACATCTGTGGATTTCTAACATTTTACATATTTTTAATGGCCAACATAGAGAGTTTAAAGACCTCCCTGGACATAATTTTGTTTAATCTGCCACCCCAACTGTTTCCCCCCATCCCCACCCCAGTTTTAAAGAAAGAATGAAGACAAATTTAATCTGTACACCCGGATGTAATGCTTAAATGGCTTCCTTTCACACTCTAAATGCTAATACTCTGATAATAAGTATTTGCAACACAATCTTTTCTATTTGTTGAGAAGTAAGTCCTAGTGACACAGTGGGTCCTTTTTTTTTAAAGAAAGTTTGGAGGTTTAAAATGTCAAATATTGTTATTTTTAAAAACATATTCCTTTCTAATGCTTCTTAACAGTTAAAACTATGTTTGCCTCAAGGATCTGAAAATTAACTCACTTATATAAAACCTGTGAATCATGCTTTCCTCTCCATCCAACTATCTTGGGTTTTCTGTGCATCATCGTATTTTAATTATTTCCAAACTAAAAGAGTTTTGGAAAAATATGTGAAGAATATCTGCCCATCAAGACTCTGTTTATTTATCTAGCAGTAGAATAATTCTCAACAAATTGGACAAGATGGGACTAAATTTCCTGTAGAGGAAGGAGTCAGCAATACAGCAAAACGGACTTTGAAAATGAGCAGGATTAGGGCGTGGCAAGGAAATCCATATGCCTAATACATCCATATGGAAGACATAGTTGGGTAATGGGTGCTAGTGGGTACCTACACCCCAGAAATTGCCTACAACCCTGCTCTGGAGTGCCAATGGCAACACACATGCACACACAGAGAGACAAAGTCACAGAATCACATTTTGGGTGCTTGACAACTAGCTCACCTTTATGTCTGGTTATAGCATTCTGCATTCACATGATGCAATTTCAACTGCTTTCTGGCAAAAAAATACTTCCCTTGACTCACTTTATGACCATGGCATTCATTTGAACAACTGCTGCAGAAAGGTCATAAAAACAGGTCAATCATGTGGATATCTCAACTTACGACTTACAATGGAAATTTCAGGCTCCATTATGGTTGTAAGTCAAACATCTGTACACACAGATGCAACACAATTACTCACTACAGAGAAGAAAACAGACACCTTCTACGGCCACTGCTGATAATAGGGCTGGAAAGAACCCCAGAAACTTTGCTATGCATGCTTTCTTTCTCTTGTTTTTAATGAAATACTGTTTTAAAAATTAAAAATCTGCCCTTGATTCACTATACCTAGAGCCATTGGTTTATGATCACTGGTAGAAAAGCCTATTTGTGATGTGAAACATCCTTAGCTGTTTCTCTCTTTCAGATAAAAAGCAGATTTAGAGGAATCATGTATCTTAGGAAACAAGGAAAGTATTAGCTCACCTCTGGCATTATGACACTCTTCCAGTTTACCTTCTGTATCATTTCAGCACAAAAAATAAGAGGGAGGAAATGAAATCACAGATATCTTGTATTACATAATGTGTCTTGGAATAGAACTGTCCAAGGTCTGATTCTCAATCTAATTTCAGAAGTCATTTAGGTTGGTTCAGGCTTAGGGCAAAATCATTTTTCTGTTTTCCAGCAGCTTCTTGCTTGAGAAGGAAGCGATCCAAGAAAGAAAGACAGAGAAGGTTGAGGAGGGAGGGAGAAATGAAAGGGATGGCAGAAAAAGAACAATTTCACCCTGCTTAGCAGTGTCAAGTAGACAGCAAAATCAAAAGAGCCACTAGTAGAGGATTGGAGTGTTTCATATTTCCTTTGCATCATCTAGTGTAGTGCTTCCCAATTTTGAGAACTTTAAAATATATGGACTTCAACCCCCAGAATTCCCCAAGTGGGCTATTGGGCAGCTCAGTATAGTAACTGACTCGACTATCAAGGGAAGTCAGCCTCCAGCAGAAAAAGGTCTCCTAATCTAATCTAACTTCCTTTCATATAGGAATCTAATTTCAGAGATAAGATACTTTTAATTAGAGGTTGCTGTTTCTAAGCTAAGATTATCTAAGAAGTTTGACATAAGGTTTCTTGTTAAGAGGGTTGCATATGAATGAAGCTTACTCTCCTTTGAGATTAGTATATTTTTAATATGCATTTACAATGTGTGTTTTTTCACAGAGCACTTCACAAAAAGAAAGAAAACATCTCTTTGGTTCACAGTCGCCCTTTTGGTAGTGTCTGTTTTCATACTGACCATAGGCCTTGCAGCAACAACAAGAACTGAAAATGTAACTGTGGGAGGCTATTATCCAGGAATAATAGTAAGTCTATCAATCCCCTGCATTTTAGTTTTTCCAGTATTCACAGTGCATCAAATAAGGTACCAAAAATGTAAAAATGGTCAGAAAAATTGGGTCTGGCTTCACTTATGATAGAAATTCTAGTTCCAATTGTGGTCATATGTTGAAACTAGGGGTGAAATGCTCCCAGTTCGGACCGGATCGCCCGATCCGGTAGAGATGGTGGTGAGTGGTTCGGAGAAGGGTTAGCAGAAATTCCTGTCCCCCCACATGTCCAGCTGAGCCACGCAATCATGAGAGGCTTTTTTTTAATTTTTAAAAGCATTTTTTCTACAACCTCTTTGTATGCTTTTAAAAGTAAAAAAAAAACCCTCTGATGATCACACGCCTCAGCTGGGATCACCAGAGGCTTTTAAAAGCATTTTTTCTACAACCTCTGAAGAGGTTGTAGAAAAAATGCTTTTAAAAGCCTCTAACGATCCCAGCTGAGTTGCCTGATTGTCAGAGCCTTTTAAAAGCATTTTTTACAACCTCTTCAGCCAAAGAGGTTGTAGAAAAAATGATTTTAAAAGTTAAAAAAAAAAAAGTTGGCCACACCCACCCAGTCATATCCTCCCACCAAGCCACGCCTACAGAACCAGTAGCAACAAATGTTACATTTCACCATTGGTTGAAACCTATCTATATATCTGCCCTATGCAGGTTTTGTGCAATTTAACATTAAACCTAGTTCAACCAAGTTTAACTTAATAGAAAGTGTGGATGTAGGTATGAAAGAGCCGAGTCTCAGTTGGGTTATGGCACTGGACCAGTAGAAAAATCTGAGTTCTAGTCCTGCCTCAGTCATAGAAGTCAGCTAGGTAACTTTAGTCATCTTCTCTTAGTCCTAGGAAAAAGAACTACAAACCATTTCCAAACAAGTTGCCTTAGAAGATTGCATACGGTTATCAAGAATCACATATGACTCAAAAGAAGGAAAAAAGCATGAAATAATGGGAAAATTCATTCCTTATATTGAAAACACTAGTTTGGGGCAAGATACAGTATATAGAACTTTATGGGAAAATGATTGAGAATGCTTCTATCCAGTTTTGGCGGCCTCACCAAATTCATCAATGTTCTAGGACCCAAGTATTCTTTTAGGTGCCTGCTCTACTATTTTTTTAGGCCAGGTAAACCCTCTTTGTGAATCTGGGAGCAAGAATAATCCATGAAGGGATTCCTTTAAAAATACTTTCCTCCATGGCAGCATTCTGGTGATCGTTTTCCTGTCCTGGGAATGTGCACTGGGCTCCATGTTATGTGTGTATGTCTGCGCACTTGCCTATGTGCATGAATGTTTTAGAGAGAAAATTAAAATGTGCTTCTTGACCCAACTATCTGATCTTGGTACTTTTACCATTCGATTATATCTACCAATTTCATGTTTTCTTTTGTAAGGTTAGGGTTAGAACATCTGTGCAATGTCCTTGTATTTGCCCACTCTGCTTAAGAGGATTTAACTGGGTCACTCAGGATGCAAGGCTCCATGTCATTTCCTCCTGGCAGCGGGTTGTCTTCAGAGCAGCCAATTTTACTAGTGATGGAGGGAGCTTCTATGTTGATGCTATGTGACTCAGAATGGCTTCCCTGCTAGCCATGGCTCTTCTGTGATGATGGAGGAAGGACTTCTCTATACCACTGTTAGATTCTAGTGCTACGTCTTGCAGCATTCAGTTGTGCTGATAAATGCTACCACTATCTGTTGACTGCTATTCTGATTATCCTGAGTGAGTTTCAGGCCGTACTAATATTCTTCTAGTAGAATCATCAAAACTCTACACAGAATGGTACAGCTAACATGAAGCCAAAACAGAACAAGCCCTTCCATTGCAACCCAAGCAATGTGTTCCAAAGAAGTCCAGCTTCTACGAAAGAACCATGTTGAGTCATGAGATCTGCTGCAACTAAGCAAGGAAATAAACAAGGAAACATCGATGCATAGCATGGACCATTATAGAGAAGAAGTGCTCAAAATGACCATATATCCCGGCATTTAAATCCCCAATTGCCACAGAAAGTTTGGTTATTTTTAATTTTGTTATCCATATTCTATATCCTTTATGCTATAAATAGAAGTCTTGTTAGTAACAAGGCCTATCCATTGAATGAATAAAAATAACCTATTTTATTCATGGGCCAGTTTTTTCTTTTCAATTCTATTTCTCGAAGAAATGCTATTTCCTTTTCTCCTTTCTTTTCCTAAATTACATTTATTTCTCACCATACTTATTATATATAGTTGAACTGATGGATGGATGGATGGATGGATGGATGGATGGATAGACAAAGATTGAGACATAAATAGATAGACAGACAGATAAACATTTACTGAACCCATTTTAAGTTATTATAAATGATGTCTCCTAAACTAATCCATCTTGTGTGTTTCCTGGGAGCTTATTAGACTCTTGATAAACTTTTTAATTGCAACCTCTTTTACGAAGAGTCTTATAGATAATGCTGTATATGTGAAACAGGTTCTCAGTTTACCTGGAATGGCACTTTTCATTCTTCTTTTCTTCTTATTTAAAATTAATGACATCTTATAAGTGTAGCTAACTTGTCCTGTTTTTTTGTGGATTTGCTTTTTGCCATAGCTTGGCTTTGGATCCTTCCTAGGGATTATTGGGCTCCATCTGGTTGAGAATCGAAAGCAAATGGTAAGCAAATAATAAACAGTGTGATTTAAAAATCAGAACATTGATCTGGTACTCTGTTTTTCATTCTATTTCTCTCAACATATCTCCGTAATTTTATAAGCATTCAATCCATAGTCAATTTGTGTAATATTTGCTGTGGTAACAGTATGACTAGTAAAGTACAAAATGGATAATGAAAGAAAGACTAAATGAAGCACTCGGGATAAGCACTACTCATTAAAATCTTCTTTAGAGCTTAATGTTATTATTGTCTATTTTGTTCATGTTTCTTTTGTGAAGCATAAGTCTACAGTTCAACCAGATACAGCATGTTCTGATTTATAATTTAACTGTCTTGCCTAGGTGTTTAGTTGTCTTCATTATGAGGCATGATTTCATATGTCTGATTTCTTTTTAAAACTCAGTTTAAGCCTTCACTTTATTTTGTGGTAGTGAAATCCTTTTTATTTTTTTAAGTTTTTTTTTTACTGGGTAGAGACAAGATTTTTCTATTATTATTATTTTTGTATATTTTTTAAATTTGCGTTTTAAGGTGCATTTTATTTACAGTTTTCATTAATTTATAATATAAAATACAAAAATACAAAAGCAAACAGTAGGAAAAATAAAGGAGGGAAAGAGAAAGGAGAAGTGTAGAACAGAAGGGAAAAAAGAAAAAAAGGCACTGACTTTCAACTCCCGCTGGTGCAGTAGAATAAAATAGTAACATCAAACCTCAACTTTTTACTTTTACATAATAGTATAAACTTCACCATTTCTATAACAACAAATCTATCTAATCAGTAAACCAAAAATCAAAGTTTCATTTTTTCCCACCTCAAGCACAAAGTCCAGAAGCGGTTTCCAAGTACCGTAGGTGAAATCCATTTGTTAACACCCAGAGTCATTGAGAATCGGGTACTATACACATTTAATAAATACAATAATGCTAATGCTGTTTCTTTCTTCTAGCTTCTTCTCATTAGATTCCATTTGTATAATAACCTGGGGTTCTACAACTATGAGGTTTATAGTTAGGATTCTACTACTTTTGTTGTCTAAGTTTAATTGTTAGTGAAATAAGAGATTGGCGCTTTGGGCATATCATATTATATAATTAATTCCTAGAATGCTTGTATGCTCTGAACATGCAGATCATCTTTCAAAGTCAATGTTGAGTTGGTTAAATCAATATGTGATGGGGAAGGGAGAGATATGGTCTTTTTTATAAGTAGCAACATGTTAAACAGGGCTAAACTCTTGGGACAGGCCTAGTTCAGCTTGAGAACAGAACCTGATAGACTGATAGTCCAATTAGACTAGGAAAGTAGTTGTCATAATAGCATATGCTACTTGCTGTAAGATTAAGTGCAAATTTCATAATTAATAATAGACATTTTTCTCCTTCCAAAATCTTTCCCTTCCCTTTTTTTTTTTTTTTTTTTTGGCTTTAATTTTGCCTGATGTGTACCAATGATTGAAAAACTTGCAGACCATTCCTTGATGGGATATAGCTGCATTTGATAAAGAGCTATCAGTTGAAAAGGTTGATACAAGTGAAAATGGAAAATTTAAGAAGAAATAGCAGCATTATCCTGGAGTATTGATGCTTTTCATAAATGGAAGATTGGAGGACTTGTACTTCCTGTCTTTGCTGTTGTAAACAATGGCCATGCAATCACACAATTTTCATTAAACCATTTTTAAGGTGCACGTGCAATTTTATTCTATTGGATGTAATATTTGGTAGGTGAATCTCATTGGTTTCCTAACCTAAAACATTTTGATGGGCAATATGGTATTTGGAAATTGCTAAAGTTGAATATGATGATTCAAGACCATGGCAGATAATTTAATGTTTGTTATCTTTAAGTCCCTTCCAAGTGAAAGACTTAACTTTGAGGACCACAATAACTGTTTACAGAAATCACACTTTTTATTGTGGTCTTTCTCAGCTCAACAAGAGCCAGTGCAATGAAAGATTGGGAAGATCTTCAAGGTTTTCTTTCAGTTGTGAATCTACTGGAGAATGACCCACTGTAGAAAGTAGGGAAGATTATCTTGATGAAGATATATAAATTCAAGGGGATAAAGCATTTTCTATGTCTAGACTCTTCTGAATCTCTTTGAATCCCAAAATCAGAGTTGTTTAATTATGGTAAATGAGTAGACTTGACTTTTCTTTGATCCTTCTTTCAACAACCATTTAAGGATATTCTCTTTCAGTGCCATTTTTAGATATATTCAGGCTAGTTAATTTTGCTGAAATATTTTCAAGATATTTATTAGAATTCATTTGAATAATAACTTTTTCCATAATTTTGGTTACTCTGAATGAACAGGATGCTTTGAGGCTTTGCAGGAAAAAATAATTAAAAATATCCTCCATAAGAGGTGAACTGCAGCTAGGTAATTGCAAAGCCTTTTCTCATTAGAAATCCATTGTAATCATTGTAAGTGCTGCAGCTCAAATAGATATAAATGAATAATGAACATCCAGTATCTGTGATATAATCCTATCCTGTAATGAGACATTTCTTGACTGAAGTCTCAATTACACCCATGCTCTTTTCGTGGCACCAACCCTTGGAGAGAATAAGGCATAAATTGCATGTCTAGGTGCCTATTGCAATGATAACCTACCTTAATAGCTGCAGAGGGGCAACCAGGCAAGACACAATGTATTTGATTTTTGCTATATATGTGGGGGTGGCTATCAGTGCCCTTCGTTCCCTAAAAGACATGGCAAAATATTACAGTACATTAAATGATTATTATGAGTCTACGTGCCACTTGTAAACAGTCTGATAATGGTACCAGCTCAAGCAAAAGGCAGGGAACTCCAGTTTACAAATACCCTTCAGTGTTTGTTTATTTGTTTGGGGTGGTTTTTTTTTTTTTTTTTTTGCTTCTCAGCCCCAGGGGACTCTTTGAGAACTATACTGTTTCCCTTCATAAAATCTAGTTATGCAAACACTGAGAGGCTTTGTAAAAATGAATGGAGGCGTTATCTGGGTAGACTAACCCAAGATTGAGGGTTATGATAGAAAGCCTTTTATAAGCAAAAGGCATTCAATATTATTAAGAGAAGCATTTTTAGGAAAGTCTTTTTTCTTTAAGAAGATTTTTTTAGGAATCTTTAGGGAAAAAAAATAAAGCATATCATTTCACAACCAAGATATTTCGTAAAGAATAAAATAGGCTGCATTAATTCAGATAACATGCATTTTAATTAAAAAAATCACACCCCTTTCAGAAAATTTCTCTCTCTCTCTCTCTCTCTCTCTCTCTCTCTCTCTCTCTCTCTCTCGGTTCGATTTATATGCCGCCCTTCTCCAGAGACTCAGGGCGGCTTACAATGTGTTAAGCAATAGCCTTCATACTTTTGCATATACCTGCTTAGTAGGGCTTTTGGGCCCCCCCAAGCGATGTTCTTTTTTGTACAAAGTCATCTTATTGCCCTGATAATCCGGGTCCTCATTTTACCTACCTCGGAAGGATGGAAGGCTGAGTCAACCTTGAGCCTGGTGAGATTTGAACTCACAGTAATTGCAGGCAGCTGGCACCTTCGTGCTACTTTAACAGCACTTTAGTCCACTGCACCACCAAGGCTCCTATTCAGGCTCCTATTGCAGTTACTGTCCTCAGAACAGTATTCTCCATGAAGCCACATTTCTACAGAGGGAAGCATTAAAAATTATGGTCTCCTCTCTGTAGGATGGAGTGGTAGATACCACATAATCATATCTAAACTACTTTGTTTTGATTCTTTGCCACGTGTCTAAACTCTATGGAGATTCTCAGTCATCCAGGTCATGGTTGTTCTAAAGGTGCTGTTTTCAAGAGGCAACTATTTTATCACATAAAGGGACATTTTTACATGCGTTGCACAGCACAACATATGTGTTCAACGTTTATAGCACGTGCAAGCAATTCTACTTCATAGTTTCCCTGATTTTTCCATATAAACTGAATGGTCAAACATATTTTTAAAAGTACAGATGCGTTTTCTAATTCTTCATAACTGACTTCCAATGCAAGCATGAAGCCCTTAATTTAAATCAACATTTCTCTTTGTAGCTGATAGCATCCATCGTGTTCATCAGTTTTGGAGTGGTAGCAGCTTTTTGTTGTGCAATCGTTGATGGTGTGTTTGCAGCACGTCATATAGTAAGTATGTGCTTTTGTGTATTCTTCCTTCTTGATGGCATTAAACTCCTGATGCAACCTGTGTAACCAATAACTTCCTTCATGCGGTGATGCAGATCTAGACATTTAGCTAATTAGACCTTCATAGGGGCTATTTATAAGAAACCTGCAGTTTTATCTTTCCTATTTAGGTTTACTTAAAAATAGTCACATTAAGCTGATTGGGGCTTACTCCCAAGCAGTGGCACCTAATTGATAGGACACTTGACTGCATTGCTACATTGATATAAAAATATATAGCAGGTTTTTTTTTCACATGGACAAGTCACAAGAATGTTAGTTTCTTATGTTGTGTAAGTTCTGAACATTTTGGATGATGAATTTAAACCACTAATTGTCCTTGGTAAAAGTTGATAAGCAGGAGGGTCTGCAGGATAAAAAAAAAAAGTCAATATGGCAGGTACAACAATGTGATTGAAACTCTACTGTTTTTCAAGTGGGTTGGATATATAAAAAATAGAGGTTTGATCACTCCCACCATCTTGACTTATTTATTTATTTTGCCATATTCTGTGCATACCTCCAAGCCTAAAGCAAACAGCGGGGATCAGAACCTCAGTTCAAAAATAACCAATGGGACAGATATGGGGAAATGAAAAGCAACTGATGAAAATGTTCTAAATGCCGTTTAAGAACACCTTCAAAGCAGGGGTGAAATCCAGCAGATTCTGACAGGTTCTGAAGAACTGGTAGTGGAAATTTTGAATAGTTTGGAGAACCAGCAAATACCACCTCTGGCTGGCCCCAGAGTGGGGTGGGAATGGAGATTTTGCAGTATCCTTCCCCTGCTACACCCACCAAGCCATGCCCACAGAACCGGTAGTAAAAAAAAATTGGATTTCACTACTGCTTCAAAGTGAGACATGTGGTGGCTTTGCATGAGGAGAAACAATGTGAGGAGTTTCTTAATGATTCATTAAAACAGAGCCAATGTCCACTGAGACTGAAGGGTAACTGGCCCAATAAATCAGACATAGATTTTTGATTCTGAATACTTAGGCCGTGATGGCAAACTATGGCACGTGTGCCACAGGTGGGACCCGTAGCCATAGCAGTGGGCATGCTAACTTAGCTCTGGCGCACATGCGCGTGCTGGCCCACTAATTTTTGAGCCTTCTGGGCCTACCAGAAGTAGGGCAACAGGCTGTTTTCTGCCTCCGGAGGGCCTGAGTGGGATGGGGAAGGCTGTTTTAGCCCTACCCAGATGCATAGAGAGGATCTGGAGCCAGATGGGAACGAAAAACGGGCCTACTGGGCCATTGCATGCCAGGAGCGGGGGTGGGGGGCATACGCGAGGCAAAATTATGTATATAATTTTGAAGGGGAGACATGGCTTTAAATATATTTATAACTGCAGTAGAGAAGATTGGAAATTGTTTTTTTAACTTTTTTCTGTTTTCTGTTTCCTTTTTTCCCTTTTTCCTGCTTTAACACTTTCTTTTCCTTTTTTCTAGTATATTGGCTTGTATTTTATCTTTTTAACTCTGTAAAAAAATTATTCAACAAAAAATTATTTTTAAAAATTCCCCTCAGAATGTCTGACCAAGAGGGATGGGCTTTTGAATGCAAGCTGACATTCTGCTGTGCCTCAGTGTCTAAGAAAAAAAATTCTGTGCAAAGAACTAAAGGAGAAAAATTATCCGTTCCTTGAAGAGAATTTTTTTGTTTGTTTGTTTTTCATCTTAGTCACTTATAGGCAGTTTTTCTTTAATCCTTTATAGAATTTTTTTCTCCTCTTGTGGAGAGTTTTCCATTAAGGACTAAGGGAGAGAAACCCTTCATCATTTTCAGAGAGTTTCCCCCCTCTTTTAGTCCTGCAGATCCCATTCAAATCTTCACTAATCCCTAGGGGTCCACAAATCCAATTTTTTAAAAAAGGTATATAATGGATTGCTAATATCAAATGAACCATGAACGCCTTTAACCTTAGGGCCAGACATAACTTGGTACTTTACTGTGATTTCTTTAGCAAGAGCTGGAATGAAAAATGCCAGTGCTATCCATTTTTGTCATTTTTGTATATCCCTATTTCAAACACGGAAAAAATATGTTTTTCTTGATTTTTTAAAAGAACATCAGGAATAATATAAGTTTAGTATCTTTTCATCTCAGTGATAAGTGCTTTTGCTTTGTTTTGTTTTTTAAAGATGATGAATCCTTTCTACGTTCAAAGACAGCATTACTTGATAAATAAATAGCAGAAAGGAAATATCTGCATGCATCTTTGCCTATATCTATGTCTATACAATGATTTGTCCAATTCAGAAGAAAAACACTTCACTTTAGAAAAGCACTTAAAAAATTAGAAACGGATGTAAAGGTGGCTTGGTTTAATGTATTCCTGTTTTATTTCAGAATTATAGTACTTGTAATTTGTTTTATTCCTATCAAGCATCTGTGTATTTGAACCCAATATTCACCTTTAAAAACAACTGAAATGTCTGAATCGGATGAAACAAATACAACTGAAAGTAGCATGTAATGATGTTAGTGCAGATAAAAAGGAAAATTACAGGAACCTATTATACATGAATTATGTTGTTTTCACATATATTGTTACACAGCAGCGACACTGGGCCTTACATGCTGCAAACAGATACCCTTGCAGAACAAACAAAACAAAATAAAACAATTTCTCTTCTGCACCCAGCATTGCCCTCCTTAAAAGAAAAGAGATAAAACCTTAAAGTGATACTTCTTCAATAATTGATAAATGTATAATTGGGTAGCCAATGAAATGGAGAACAGCTCACATAGAACTCTACTGTGCATTTATTATGCTGTTGGAAACATATACGGAAAACTTCACTGCTGCTGCGAGAGAGGCAGAATAGAAGATAAAGGTAATATGAACTTCCAAAGAAACTAAAGAGGGTAAACTAAGCCAGGAGAGAAGGCATTTAGTAGCTTGAACGAATGAGAACTTGAATAGAGAATGATTGTATTGCAATATTTAAACAGTCTGTTATTTTATAAATGAATGAATAGCACAGAAGTGTTTCATTGTAAATTTTATACTAGAACAAATATGCATAAATGTTTAATAAATAATAAAGGCAAGGAGTAAACCAGGTGGGATGCTGGTTGCATTTCTTCATTATAGGTTTTTACTCAAACAGGGTCAAGGAATAAGGGATATAAGGATATAATTCTTTCCAAAACCTAAAGGCTTATGTGCGCCAGCTGATCCCTCCATTGCCAAAACAGACCAAACAACCACTTCTGGAAAGCAGAAAAGGACATTGCTTCCTTTAATCCCCAACCCATCATCAGCATTACCTCAGGATATACATTTCTGCTCCACTTCCCAAATACGCCTTTCCACATTATGTCATGTTCCTATCCATTTGTTGCAAGTGAACCCCAGCAGTTGGCTACTTTTCAAGCACAGAAATACATCCTCAAACTGATTCAATGCTTGGTATAGTCTGTATACCTTTCAGACCTACCCTTCCCAAGGAACAGCACAAAGATTGTAATTCTTACTTTGTAAATGAAAGGTTGCTCATTTGGAGGAACCTGGTAGGGGGAAAAAAGCATTGGAAAAAATAGGAAGCTCAGGAAAAGAAAAAAAAACCTTTCTGACATATCTTGAACCAGAAACCTTCTGTATACATGACAAATATCATAGCTGGGTTATTTTGGACTTCACAATAAGAAGTGATATTTTAAAAACTGCATGTATACATATGTTGATGCTTTAATTTTATATGTATAAGTTCAGTTTAAATAAGTGTATAAAGATATGCATGAGTATATTCCAGAGGTGGTATTCAGCAGGTTCTGACCAGTTCTGGAGAACCGGTAGCGGAAATTTTGAGTAGTTCGGAGAACCAGTAAATACCACCTCTGACTGGCCCCACCCCCATCTATTCTCTGCCTCCTGAGCTCCAGCTGGAGGAAATGGGGATTTTGCAGTAACCTTCCCCTGAAGTGGGGAGGGAATAGAGATTTTACAGTATCCTTCCCCTGCCATGCCCACCAAGCCAAACCATGGCCACCAAGCCATGGCCACAGAACCTGTAGTAAAAAATTTTGACTCCCACCACTGGTATATTCATATACACAAGTAGTGGGTTGCCCCTGGTTTGCACCGGTTCTATGGAACTGATAGTAAAACCAACGAGAGGCTCCGCCCACTGACCCCAATGTCATTAAAATGCTTCTGTGCATGCGCAGAAGAGCACGCGTGCATGTGAGCAAAGCGAGCCCGTGCGTGTGGCCCCACTGCAAACTGGTAGTAAAAGTAAGTAGAATCCACCCCTGATATACACATGCATATTGTATATCCAGTAAGATTCCTCCACAACTGTCCCCCAACAGGAAGTAAGGTGGCTACTTTATAAAGCAGAAAAATGGGAAAGCCCAGCAGTCCCAGAGTGAGTTCATGGTGGCCTGTAGCTGGACTGAATAGTTGCAAGCCATTGCTACAATGTTTCAGTCTGAACTGGATTTTCTTAAACTGGTTTAATAATAGGTTGGCATATGCATAACACAGGAACAGCTTCAAGTGCTGACATGTCCTAGAGCTGCCAAGGCCTGTTTGTTGAAGAAAGCCCCTATAACAATTTAGTGTTGCTTTTATGCAAAAAATATGGAAGAATGGGTGGGGGAAATCAAAAGGAAGACTGAAAAAGTTGTGATTGGGCAAGACATGAGAAGTAAAAAAGCAAAATCAGCTCCAATGTAAAACAGGCCAGGAAAGAGACACCAGTGAAGTGTAAAACTACTGTGGTCCTCAGTTAACAGTGGTAACTGGGGCCAAGAATTCCATTGCCTAGCAGCAGTCATAAAGTATAATGTCAGGTCATTGTGCTTGTGAGCAGTTCTGGCACTTCTAGTTGCAATTGTTAGGCTGTCATTGGGTACAGAGCAGTGGTAGGTTTCAAAATTTTTTACTACCAGTTCTCTGGGTGTGGCTTGGTGAGCGTGGCAGGGGAAGGTTACTGCAAAATCCCCATTTCCTCCTGATCAGCTGGGACTCGGGAGGCAGAGAATAGATGGGGGTGGGGCCAGTCAGAGGTAGTATTTACCAGTTCTCCGAACTACTCAAAATTTCCACTACCGGTTCTCCAGGACTGGTCAGAACCTGCTGAAACCCATCTTTGATACAGAGTCACATGATCACCAGTTACAACCTCCTACTGGCTTCCCTATTAAAACAGTTTGTCAGAAGTCAACAGCAGAGATCACAAATGGCAATCACATGACTGCAAGAGGCTGCAATGTAATTGTGGACTGCTTACCTGAATTGCAGTCGGATGACTGCAAGGATGCGGAGGCAACCCCCAACTTCAAAGATCAGCAGTATGGATTCTTGCTTGGCACTGTCATAACTTCAAACAGTCTCTAAAGAAATGATTGTTAACTGAAGACTACTTGTACTTTTATTGGGATGGATTATTAAAACAGAATTTTGCAACAGAATTTTTACTCCTCCTATCTTACACTCCTGTGAAATGAAGGAAGCATCTACCTGAAGTATTTTCTCCTCCCCTCAGATTGTGTTGGTCTTGACTCTTTGCCTTCTCACTCGGGAAATGAATTTGGCTTAGTTCCCTCAAGGTCATCTTCTTTACTTTCTACGGGTATTAGTATAAATTAAAGTTGGTTAGATCTTTTGCAGTTATTCCTGCTTCTGTTTCTTCTGCCTTCTACTTCATATTCCTTTTGTGTAAAGATGCGTATCCCCAAAAGAATCAATATGTAGGTATGCAGATATAGGCCACCACCATTCATCAATGATCTCAAATAAGGACATACAACCTCTCTATTTCTGCTACTACAGAAAAAACAATGTAATCTGGTGAATCAGGGGTTAGTAGCCGAGGTTATCATATTTCAACATAAAAAAAAAATCATTGGAGAGGCATTCGTTTAGGTAAGGCACCGCAATCCACACAAAGTTTACTTACTGTTGCTTGCCCACTGCAGTGGACTTGGGAAGGGTTCATTAGTTGTAGTTGCTTCTCCCAGGCCTGAATCAGTATCCTGCATCCAAGGATTTGGCCCTTGACAAACCATTGTTTGTGAGGCAGCAACACTGTTTTTGCAAGTTGAGCAGGCATTTGCAGAATGAAATCTCTGCTAGGAAACCACGGTTCGGCATTCATATTGATCAGTCTGTAAGACCTAATTAATTTTTACAGTATGAAATTTACATTTCTACAAGCAAAATCACTGTTTGTACCCTGATACTATTTTTGGCATTAACCAGTTACAATAGTACTGATCTCTCAATCTTTTTTTCTCTCTTAATAGAACGAACACACACACACACACACACACACACACAATGCCCCAAATTAAGAAAAAGCAGTACTTAAACACCCAAGCCTCAGATTATACTGCATTTTCAGGGCCTCACGTGAAGCTGTACCTCACTTTCAATGTTTGCTTTCTTTCACACATTATCAGGGCAATGTATTTTTATAGACACTATGGAGAGCAATGACCACCGCCATTTTCTTTTGAATAATATATTATTTCATCGCCAAATACCTGCAATGAGGTCTTAAATCTAGGCATCTGGGCATAATATTTCTTTCACACTGTACAGCTGAGACAAAAAGATCAATCTGTGCCTATTTGTAACTTCACATACAACATTCATCAGCTATTAGGACTGGTCATCTGTCTCAACTACCTCTTGCTTGTTACCTGGGTACAAGATAAAACTGACAAGAGAGTTTGGTTAGAAAAGAAGGAAAAAAACCATACCCACACATTTTTTAAAAAATAAAATAAAATGCATAGTCTGGTACACAGAACAACAGAGTTGGAAGGGACCTTGGAGTTCTTCTAGTCCAACCCCCTGCTCAGGCAGAAAACTCTAAACCAGGGGTCTCAAACTTGGCGCATTGTCATCACATGACGTATCGCGACTTGCTTTTCGCAGCAAGAGCTTCTATCCCTTTCCCTTCCTGAGCAGATGCTGAGAGGTGAGTGGGTCTCTCATCACTCACTAACAGTGAGGTACAGTGTGAACTGTTCTGAACCAATGCAGCACTGTTTAATGCAGATCCCATTAATTACTGATTGCAGCCAACGGACCAAAGAAATTGTAGTGTGGCTATCTTAGAGAGGGAATAGTGGCTAGGACTCTTGATACTGTTCTGTTGAATCAGCAAGCAGGAATGATGAGATGCACACTTTATACAGGTAGTCCTTGACTTACAGAAGTTTGTTTAGTGGCCATTCGAAGTTACAACAACACTGAAAATAGTGACATGAACATTTTTCATACTTACAACCATTGCAGCATCCCCCTGGTCACATGATTTACATTTGGATACTCATATTTATGACGGTTGCAGGGTTCCAGAGTCATGTGAGCATCTTTTGTGACCTTCTGACAAGCAAAGTCAATGTGGAGGCCAGTTTCACTTAACAATGGTGTTACTAATTTAACTACTGCAGTGATTCCCTTAACGAAGAAAAGAAAAGTTGTAAAACCAGCAAAATTCAGTGAACAGATTTCTTACTTAGCAACATCAATTTTGGCTTCAATTGTGGTTGTAAGTTGAGGACTATCTGTGTTGCAATTTTATTGATTCCAAGAATCTTCATATTGCCTGCTACTTGGAAGTCTCTTGTGCATCCTTGCTTCTTTCAGGCCTAAAAAGATCTAAATTTAAATTTAAAAGAGCCTTGGTGGAGCAGCGGACTAAAGCACTGTTAAATAGCATTTAGCTGCCAGCTGCCTGCAAGTACTGCAAGTTCAAATCTCACCAGGCTCAAGGTTGACTCAGACTTTCATCCTTCCGAGATAGGTAAAATGAGGACCCGGATTGTGGGGGCAATAAGTTGACTTTGTATTAAAAAAAAAAGAAAAGAAAAAAAAAACACCGCTTAGGGGGGCCCAAAAGCCCTACTAAGCAGGTATATACAAAAGTATGAAGACTATTGCTTAATGCATTGTAAGCCGCCCTGAGTCTCCAGAGAAGGGTGGCATATAAATTGAACCAATCAATCAATCAATCAATCAATCAATAAATGGCTTAATTCGCTACACTAGAATATGGCATTTCCCCATTCAAACAATAATCTTGTGATTGTGGGGTCCTAGGTGCTCTCTGGGCTTGGTGGGGTTTTTTTGAAGACATTTCATTACCAAACTAGATAACATTATCAGTGCTAGAAAGGAGTGCAATCTACCAGTAATGATATTTATTACCTTGTTTGATAATGAAGCCATAAAGGATCCTACAGTTTAACCCTGAGCTGCAGGTATTCTCTTGTATCAGTAATCTTCTGATTACATGAATTTGTCAAAATATAAGTGAGTCTGGTTATTGAAACTTTGTAGCCCCTTTTTATAATAAAGTAAAATGTGTTTGTTTGCTGCAAAACTACAGATTTGCACATGAAAACTACTAAAGCCTATTAGAGTTCTTTCTTCAACCAATAGTAATCAGAATGAGTTACTTTTTAGCTGTCCAGAATTTTTTTTTGAATTTTTTTGAATTTTTCAACAAACATATATAAAAACATAAAGCCATCTTCAATTACACACAGTGTGTTGGTTGGTTACAAGTCTTTTGTGCGTCTTCCCCATATTCACAACTTATACCTAAATTGTCATATTATCAATCTAATATATATCTATGTATTATTGTTCTCATTAATCATGTATTTGACCATAGCTATTCTTCCCTCATTTTGTACAAAATATTCTAAGATTTGAGTTAATTTATATTATAAGATACATTTCATCATCCTAAATCGGTCCAATAATAATAAATCTTTGTTATATTTTATATAATTCTACAATTCTTGTATTATAAAAGTCTCTATCATATTTCATTTCCATATTTTTATCTAACCATTGATAAAAAAAGTCCCATATCTTATAATATTATTTATCTTCTTGTTCTCTAATTTCAAATGTCAATTTGCTCATTTTAGCACATTCCATTATTTTCTTAATAACTTCATTTTATGTTGGTATTTTTTCATTTTTCCAATTTTTAGCAAATACAATTCTAGCCGCTGTTAATACATTCACAATCAGATATCTCAATTCTCTATTATATATTCCAGGTACAATCCCCAATAAAAAAAATCTCTGGTTTGAAATCTGTGGGTTTTTTGTCATTTTTTCCAACCATGTATGGATCCAGTATCTTTTGGCTTCTGCACACGTCCACCACATATGGTAATATGAAACAGGTATCTGATGACATTTCCAATACTTTTCAGATTTATTCTTGAACATTCTGGCTATTTTCATCGGGGGTAGATGCCACCTATAAAACAACTTATACAAATTTTCTTTATTTGCAGTTGACATTGTCATTTTATAATTTTGCGACCACAATTCTTGCCATTTCTCTAAGTCTATCCCATGTCCAAAATTTTCCCCCCAAGCAATCATTGTTTCTTTAACTTGTTCTTCTTCCAATTTAACCTCTAATAAATATCCATATAGTTTAATTACATTTTCATCAGTACCTGTTAAAATTTTACCTAAATTAGTCAAATTATCATAAAAACCTTCTGTCTTAAAATCTTTATCATATCTAGAATGTATTTGCAAATAGGAAAACCAATTCATCTTTGTACCTTATTCTTCTAATTCTTGAATAGGTTTAAGTTCAGCCTTTTCATTCAGTAATTCACTATATCTAACAATTTGTTCCTTTCTAAATGTTATTGAATATGAGAATGCTTCAATAGTTGATAACCAGACTGGAATTTTTAAATAATGTTGTCTTTTAATTTTCTCCCAATTTAATAGCGAAGCCTCTCGTATAAAATGTCTTCTAAAATACCCGTGTGTTTTTGTTCTCTTGTACCATAAAAAAGTATGCCACCCCAATAATCTAGTTATTAATGTATTAATATTAATATTAGTTAGTAATCTAGTATCTAGTAAGTCAATAATCTAGTATTTCTTAACATTATCCATTCCTTGATCCACATCAAATTTGTCGCTTGATAGTATAATTCCCAATTAGATAAGCCAAATACCTCTCTTATTCTAGCATCTTGCAACAATTTTATTTTTATCCTCGCTTTTTTTCTCTGCCAAATATATTTCAACACTATTTTATTTAAATCTTCAAAATAATCTTTCCCCAACCTAATTGGAATTGTCTGGAACAAATATAGAATTCTAGGTAGTATATTCATCTTAATCATTGATATTCTCCCTATTAATGATAGCTGAATATTTTCCCACTTTGCCAAGTCTGTCACTATCTGTTGTTACAGTTTATTATAATTGTTCTCTTTGAGTGTATTACATCTTGCTGTCAAGTATATCCCCAAGTACTTAACCTTTTTTGTGACCTGTATCTTCAATACTTCCACCAGCTCTTCTTTTTGTTTTGTTAACATATTTTTTGTCAAAATCTTCATTTTGTCTTTATTGATTTTTAAACCTGCTACTTTTCCATATTCTCCTAACTGTCCAGAATTTTAATGTACTGCAATCAGTACAAAACCCTTCTTAAAAGTTTGTTCTTTATAAGAATGAGAGAATATTATGTTGCCATCTGGTGGATTTATTTTGCAATAATAGCAAGTGTCCAAAAATAACTCCCCCCCTGCTCTTTTCTGCAACATCTCTTGTAAGGGTTCCTAAAATTTCTTAGTTCACGCCGCTGTCAGTTGCCTCAGTGATTTTTTTCACAGCACCCCAAAAGGTTCCAAACTGTTGACTGGGGAATTCTGCGAGTTGATGTTTATAGATCTTAAAGTGACCAAGTATGGACATGCAGCATAAAATTTGAATCAGTGAAGTGAATCAGTGAAGTGAATCAGTGAAGTGCAGGCATCATGCTAATTGGTGATTTTGTTTTAGGAAAAAACGTTTTTTTAAAAATCAGGTTTTATCTAGTTTATTCATCCCATGCCCATTCTTTCTTTAACCTATTAATATATTTTAGAAAAGCCAATGGCTTCAGGAAAAGAAGTGTTATCACCTTTGTCTAAAGGTACAATTTCCTTTAGACAATAATAAGGTAGTAGGAAGATGAATTTAAATAATATATAATCCATATCAATTGAATTAGCAAATTGCCTTAAAGGAAAATGTTCCGTGTATTTTCTCTTTTTTTACTGGTGCTGATAATAAAATATCCTTGTAAATTATTTTTAATATTTCTTTTCTTAGTGAGTAATTGATCTGAGTCACAGTAGCTTTTAAAAACATTAACTGAGTTAATTTACCAGTAACAGTATGCTTTCAAACTGCAAGTGGAATTTTTCTTTAAAATATTTAGTCTGTTTTGTTCCTTTTATTTTATTGGGGATAGATTAAGTTTTAAAGCAGAATGTTCTGTAGTTTAAATGTAAAAGCTGGGTGGGATGTTGACTGTTCTTTTGCTTTGATTCATAATCTATCTTGAAGTAGGCGGTACTTTTTACTAGCTTCCTTTGGCCTAAATGAAAGCAGCTATTAAGTGCGAAGACCAGCATTCCAATTAAAAATAGGCAATCATTAACAAGCAAGCAAGTTGGCCTTTGCTTAGACAATGGACAAGTTAATACAAACAGACTGTAAATTGCAATTTATAACTGGAAGACAAAGGGGATCAGAATGTTTAAAATCTGAAAGTTCTATCTTCCTAATGACATCCTGGTGATGCTAATCAAAGCCAGTGCAGCTGTTGCAGTATTTCTTTTTCCTTAAGAAATGGAAACAGAAGCTATGGAGAGCACAGGAAAACTACCAGTAGAAGATAATATCACTCGGACTGTGTGTAAAATTCCATGCATGATTCAGGTGATGTCCATTAAAGTAATTTCTAGAACCATCATCATTTAGGCAGACATTGGGGAGCTTCGTTCTTTCAAGTGCAACATTCCTTCCCTCAGTCAAAATGTGGATACTCTTAAAATTAACACAAAATTGGGGATACCATTATCTCAGGGACAAAGTCATTTTTTTCTTCACTCTGAAATGAAGATATTGCCTTTCATTTTCCTCAAACAGCAAGCAATGGAAGAGGAACCCTACTCTTACCAGAAACCTGAAATGAAGGTTTGAAATTAAGCCCAGGTGACATGCAATTTTAGAACTATGATTCCTCACCCTTGATCTTGTTGGAAGAAATATCCATCTGGTTCAGTTCCAAGTGGGGAGAAAGACACTGAAAACATGGAGGCTGATTGGAAAGATGGTTTATTGAGGGACAGGACCACATGGGTTTGAAGTCCTGGGCAGCTGACCACATGGAATGGAGAGTGAGAGCTATTTATATCCACTCTTGGGCCTTGCCCTTGAGCTTCCTGTTCCTGTGGCAAGAGCATGTATTCTATTAGTTGCTGTAGTCAGACTCCCATGTGGCCATATGGGGTCAGTTTGTCTGAATCAACTTTGAAGCCTGCTGGGTGATGCAGTGAAGAGGCTTGTGTTCTGAAAGGGTGTTGACCTGGTTTTTATATTTTATAACCAGCAAAATAACACTGAAATGATGTTTACAGATGTAGATGTTTCACTTTCTATCAAATGTATTTTAATTAACAGACTGTAGGTATTATGCATTATTGTTACTTGATAGATTGAAGTATAATTTCATGTTGATTTTCTCACACACCTAGGTTCAAAGAGTCTGTGCCTGGAATATGTACTCCAAAAGCATATTCATGCTTAAGAGGTTAAATTAAAATGTACGGGGCAGTAATGGCTAACCTTTTTGCCATTGCGTGCCAGGAGAGGAGGGGCAGGGGAGGTTTGCATGCACACGTGCCCAGGTGCATGCATGTGCAACTCCCTCCACCTGCTCCTGGCACATGAGGGCCTGGTAGGCCCGTTTTTCTTTCTTACCTGGCTCCAGATCCACTCTATTTATCTGAGAAGGGCGAAAAGAGCCTTTCCCACTCCCTTGGAGGCCCTATGGAGGCTGAAAGGGTCCATTTCCCAACTCGGGGTGGGACAGGAAGTGACATTTTTTTGCTGTCCCCAGCCTCCAGAACCTCTCTAGGAGCCTCTCTAGGAGTATCTGGAGGATTGGGCCCAGAAGGCCCGAAAATCAGCTGGCCGGCGCGCGCATGCACCACAGAGCTGAACTGGCGTGCCCACTAATATGGCTCTGCATCCCACCTGTGGCACACTTGCCATAGGTTCGCCACCAGGGGTATAGGGTCAAAACTAAATGAGAAAATCTCTCAGGATTTTAAGGGTCTCTTCCCAAGGTATATGTGTTAAAATGATGGAATCTAAAAAATGGATAAAATGGCAGGATGGTCTTTGCCACAAGGTAGCAATGGCTAAAGTCTGCAAGAATAAAAGTATGTACAGCAGCTAGTCAATTTGCGTTTTCTGATCTCTTCCTTGGTTTTTTGCCCAGCGGGTCCTGTTACTTCCTCTAGAGGGTGCACACGCTCCAATATGCAACAAAGTTTTAAAATGTTATGTCCTGTTTAGACTGAAATTAAATAGGTTAAAAACTTGAGTTTTATGTATATAAAAAGAATTAAATTGGCTAATTTTGGAGCTGATGTGGCAATAATAGCAACTTCACCATGCAGCAGCCTTTGTAGCTGAAGTCTTTCCGGTTAGCAGGTGCTATTATGGTAGAATGGTTGCTTATCTGGGAGCTACACACCCACTGTAATGTCCCCTATTGTGCCAGCAGATCTACCAATCTATTTTTTGCACGCATAGCCTAAAAAGGGACAGATACTAATAAACCCAGAAATTAACTAGAATATGTGGAAGGAATTATCAAAGTTGTGATAATATTAACGCGCATAAAGCTTTTCTTTTGTCAGCAATAGTAGTTGTTGATTAAAGTACTTCAAGAATCCTCGGCCCAATTACTCAGTCTTTGGATGGGTGTGAATTTACTGAGTAAAAGGGTCAAACAAGAGCCGAAGTGGGTAGTAAGAAGTAATTTCATCTATTTGGCTTCTGGAACACTAATATTTGTGGCTGACCATACCTGTCATGTGAGAATAACTGTCACATGTCTCAAAAATGCCATGTAGTTTGAGAACTTGAACAGAATATGCTTTATGAGCAGGGAAAGTCTTAATTCTTGATGGTGTAAATCAACTTTAGTTCCATCATCCATTGTGGCCCTGGGAGAGTATGTCTATTTTAATCTTTAAGCTTGAATTTAACTCTATGATCTTTGGTCATGCTTTTTGCTTAACTATTCACAACATGGTTAATGCCACGTTGCATTCACTTCCATATATTTTAGTCAATGATTGTATCCTGTTTCTTCGTTTCCTAAATTCTCAGAACCATTTCTTTGTATGTTCTGAACATCCAAATCTTGCTCTCCGATACTTTACAAAGGAAATGCCCAATATCATAATCATGGAAGTTGTCTACTAAACTGCATGGAAATCACAGTGTTCCTGTTAAAAAGCTGTCGATGTTTTTAATATCACATAACAAATCTGAAATCTGACTTTATAGGGTCTCCTGCTTGAGCAGGGGGTTGGACTAGAAGACCTCCAAGGCCCCTTGCACTCTTGTTATTCTGTTCTGTTAAATTGAGTCAATGTTATAATTAATCTCCAAGCAAATCAGTGCATGCTGAAGAGGAAATAGTTGACAAAGTTCAAAATTGTCTGGATTGTATCTGGATGTCACTTCAAACTTCCCAGAGTTTAGTGGCACAGGGGAAGTAAAGATAGATCTGTAATGTAATTTAAAGCACATTTTTAATTCTTCTTTACTTTTTTTCTTTTCCTTCTTCTAGGAACCCAGGCCTTTGTATACTAAAAGGTGCCAGTATTATACAAGTGGAATTGGATACTTATTTGATGCCTACCAGACAGAGGTAAGCTATTATTGTTAGATTAAGATCTAGCTTTGTACAGTACATGGAAAGGTGACTTACAAGGTGACTGTTTTTTAATCTCAGCACTCAATCACTGGAGGTTTATTTTCTGTATTTTGGCAGCAAAGAAATGCTATTGTATGTGTGGCAAGAATATTTGCTTTGGAACAGAGGTTCATTCCATTCTCGTTACATAAATGATTTGTTGGAAAATGCCATTGCTCTTTTCCTGTGGATGTTTGTGCGGAATGACATTCGGTCAGATGTACCCAAGTTACCTTAATAGCTGATGATTTATATTGGCCCCCAAACTTCAACTTTTAATTTTAATAACCTGACAAAATTCAAGAACGTCTGCAGATTCTATCCTGAGTTGTTCTGGTCTTCAGCCAAAGACAGGAGCACTCAGGCATAATCCTGGGGCTGAAGTAACATTTTGGTTCCTGTTACTCTCAGGAGTTTTTTGTTGTTGTTTTGTTTTGGCAGCGTATACTTCCAGTCTATTGAATAAAAAGAGCATTCGCATAAACAAAACAAAAATAGGATGTGTGTGTATGTGTGTGGGGGTGAACAACCCCAAGAGAGAATCTAAACTTAATCTATTCAATGAACTGCTGTTTTCTGAGAAATAAAATTAAGGCCTCTTTAACATGTTTGCAGGGGACACAGTGGCTCAGTGGCTAAGACGCTGAGCTTGTCAATCAAAAAGCTTCTGGGACAAAAGTCTTTGGATGTTAAGTGAATTTTATTGTATTGATATACTGTGTATACACGTACAATGACAATAAAGTTCTTCTTCTTGTTGTTGTTATCCTGCCAACCTAGCCATTTGAAAGCACATAAAAAATGCAAGTAGAAAAATAACGACCACCTTTGGTGGAAAGATAACAGCGTTCCGTGCGCCTTCGGCGTTTAGTCAGGCGAACCACATGACCACGGAGACGTTTTCAGACAGCGCTGGCTCTTCAGCTTAGAAACGGAAATGAGCACTGCCCCCTAGAGCCAGGAATGACTAGCATATATGTGCGAGGGGAACCTTTACCTTTAACATGTTTGCATATTTTTCAGCTACTTTGAACAACATATTCTGCTTCTGCTACTATTGGCAAAAGCAAGGGAATTCTGTATATATATTGATGCTTAATGCTCTGGCTGCACCCTGCTTCTGAAGTTTGTTTGCTTGTATCTTGCCTTTATTCTTTTTACAAATACCTCAAGGTTCACCCTTTGCCTCTCCTGTACAAGATGCTTCACTGGCCCCTGTTCAAAGCAACTTTAATCTCTAGCAGTTTTACTTATTCAGGCAGTTTTTTTATTCCATGCTTAATTACTCAGCAAATATGGAAACCAGTGCAATGAACAGTAGTTGCCATCCTGAAAATTGACAATTTTCCTTACGTTCCTACCCATTTTGGCTGGACAGCCAAGTGGGTTTTGTCTCAGGAGCCCTGAACTCTGACATCAATTCTCAGGACATATTTGAAGATTCACCATCATTGCTCTTAATTTTCTCACACTCTAAAACATGCAGGATTGCCACAAAAAAAAAAAAAAAAAATCAAGATGGTGGCTGCAACAATCTGATGAATGTGGTATCAGTTTTTCTGTGCCTTGTCTGGACATCACAACTACCATCTTGCCTTTTTTTTTTTTAACTATAGCTTGCAGACAGCCCTGGTATCTTTGAAAAGCAGTTATATAGATTCATTCTAATTTGCTCATCTCTGTGCAATTCATTTATGTTATTAATTTTTCATGTGGAATTTGAGGTTTTGCACATCTGTCTTAGTCTATTAGCCTCACAGAATTGTCAGCCAGAATTGATTTTGCAGTGTCTGTGAAATGTGCTGTTTTCAAAGCTAGCGTTGCAAAATGGGGGTTGTAGAAGGAGATAATAGAAAGTAAATAAAGCAGAACTGAAAATGCAAATAATGCATATTGCAAAGCTTCAGATATGCATGTTCTTTTTGTTTCTTGGTACTTACAGGAATCTTTATACTTAATAATAGCAAAACTTTAGACCTTACAAGGGTAACCTCAGTAGGAGCCCAGCTGAATTCCTATCAAGTGAAGAAGGGACCTAATCCAAATCTGAAACAATAATGAAAAATGAAATGAAATCTTATTGCTCTGAAAACAATTGCTGCTTCCCAATCATGTTTCAAAAAACAGAGACTACTTCCAATCTTGGATCAATTCTAGGAAAAAAATGAGGAGGGGGGGAGGATTCCATTCCTGGAAAAATGATTATCTTTCCCTTTACTGAGGATAGGTTTTCCAGAGTTGAAAACTAATGTAAAAACAATGGATCAAAGAAAATAGGGAACTCAGAGCAGCTCAGAGCTAGCCTACATTTATCCCTTTCCACTGATTGAAATCGGGTGACTTAAAAACAACAACAACCAGAAGCTGTAAATTCTCCTCCTTCGTCATTTCTTCCCTATTGTTTGTTCCACCAAAAGGTTCTTAGCTGCATCCTTGGTCCATCTATGAAACATCTCTGGGGTTTAGGATTGTCTGGCCAGCATTGCTGTTTATTATATCTGAGTTGTGAAATAAAATATTATAGTTTTCATTCCTCCTATCATTTTTTTCCTTCCTAAAAAACAAAGGTACATGATAATAAATTACTTAATGGCATCGGCTCTTCGAATTGAATGGGCCAAGCCCTGTCAAGGCAAGATCTAACTGAAAGCATCCCTAAAAGATGGCAGTTTAGCAGTCAATAGTTCAATAATTGGGAGCCCAACCTCTTCCTGGATAGCTTATTATCATACAGATTTCAGTGGATCAAAGTCCCCTTATCCTCAGTATATCATACAGATATATAAAATATCTTGGAACATCTTTATTCATCGACAGCCAGTTTGGTGTAGTGCTTAAGACAGTATTTCTCAACCTTAGCAACCAAGAATTCTGGGAGTTGAAAACCACTCATTTTAGAATTGCTAAGAATGACAAATGCTGAGTTAAGGCATCAGGCTAGAAACAGGGGGCTGTGAGTTCTAGTCTTGTCTCTCATTCCTAAGAAGGAGGTAATGGCAAACCACTTCTGCAATCTTGCCAAGGAAACTGCAGAGACTAGCCCAGGCAGTCACCAAGATACAAGAATATCTCAAAAACACACTCACCTATTAACAGCCTCTTCTACATGTTCTGGGCATTGCCGTGCTGTTGGTAAGTATTATAAATTATGTCCTCAGGGACAGTAGCAGCCATCCATGCAAACAAGTTGGGAAGTTACAGTTCAACCAGAGAGAAACAGGGAAATGATCTAAGAATCCAGATTGCCCTCAACCCTGCCTTTTCATCAGTTACATGTGATACATTAGGGAAGCCCTGGTGACTAGCCTAGCTAGGTTTGCTCATCTTGGAAAGATATTACCTGGTGGGACGAGGAAGGAATTTCTTTGCAGCAATTTCTTTGGAATTTCAGTGAAGGCCTTTCTGTTCTGGTGAAGTACAACCCTATTCAAGCAGCCTGAAAGCAAATTTGGTAGTACTTTTTTTCTAATCTTCCGGTGGCTCCTGGTTGCCCATCCATACAAGAAGAGGTTCAGTAATAGTCTGGCACAATGGGTGGCACTAATAATTATCAGTTGCCTTCTCTTTACAGGTGACCTGTTATGCCTTAAATAACAAATGCCAGCTGAGAGTGAAAAGTAACACTTGTTATTGCTGTGATTTATATAACTGTGAAAAGTAAGTATCTCTTAGACCAGGGTTAATGATCCCAACCCCTGGTCCATGGATGGTACCAGCTCATGGCCCATTGGGAATTGGACCACTCAAATGGCGGGCTTCATTTGCACATACACAATGAAGCTTCATTTGCACATGTATATGGAGCTAGGTCCATGGAGCCAGAAAGGTTGAGGACCACTGCCTTAGATCAACCCTATCACAGGGTAGCTGTGGAGGAGAAGAAGGGAAATTTGTTGTATGTTGCCCAGAGTAACTTTTTGTGAGATATATGGCCATATAAATTTGCTAGCGAGCGAATGAGAGAGAGAGAGAAAGAGAGAGAGATGATAGATGATAGATAGATAGATAGATAGATAGATAGATAGAGATAGATAGATAGATAGATAGATAGATAGATAGATAGATAGATAGATAGATAGATAGATAGAGAGGTGGTATTCAGCTGGTTCAGACTGGTTCAAGCGAACCGGTTGTTAAATTTTTGCACAGTTCGGAGAACTGTCTAATCACACCACTGGCTGGCCCTGCCCTGTCCACCCCTCCCCTCCCAGTCACTCTTTATCTTGCCTTGCCTACCTTGGTCACAACATAACACTGCTGTTCTCTGGCTCCCTCACTCGTAGCTCACTTGCCTCAACCACATGGCCCCCACAGCCCAGCCCACTTGCCTGCCTTCACCCTGGCCTTCCATGTGGCCCAGCTCCCTTCCGAGCCTTCCTTCACCATTCTCTGCTGCCTTCCATGCAGCCCAGCTACCTGCCTGCCTGGTGAGCCTTCCTTTGCCTCTTTGGTGGCGTGAACAGCCCATTACAGGGCCTCCCTAGAGCTCCCCCGGTCTGTTACAGGCCAAAATGGGGGATCCCTGGCCTGATCCAGCCCTCCAGGCCCCATTCAAGCTTCCCTAGGCTTCCTCTGGCCTGTTACAGGTTGAAATGGAGGGTCCCTGGGGATGATCCAGCCCTCCCCACCCCATTTCCCATGGCTTTACTGTACTTACTTTTCGAAGAGCTGCAGAAGAGACTGACCCACGTGGCAGAGAAACCGAAGTTTTTTATTCAGAAGCGAGTGAAGCTGTAAGAATGTGAAATTAAGGAAAGCAGCTTTCCCCATCTGAATAAAAGACTTCAGCTTCTCTGCCAAGAGGGCCTCCAGGCTTAGTTTGGACTCAGTCTGATCAGGCTTAGTTTGGGCCTAGTCTGCTTGCTGCTGACAGGCTAGTTTGAATGAGCAGCTTCAAAGATTGGAGCACGGCAGCCAATTAACAAGGGCCTTGCAGTTCAGCCCAATGAGACAAAGGAAGCAAGCTGCTTGTTGATTGGCTGCTGTTGCTACCTCAATCCCTGAAGCTGGCTCCAAGCAAAAGTCTTTTACTCAGAAGCTGGTTAAAATGTTTTCTTTAGATTTCACATTCTTACAGCTTTGCCATCATCTGAATAAAACACTTTGGCTTCTCTGCCAGTGGGTCAGCCTCTTCTGGACCTCGAGATTTTCAAAAAGTAAGTAATCCATGGGAAATGGGGTGGAGAGAAGTAAGTGGAATCTGTGATGCAAACAAAGCAGACCCAGTCTGTGGAGACTCAGTGGGGCAGGATGGGGTGGGGGCAATTGTGGGGACCCCAGAGAAAGTAATCCATGGGAAATGGGGTGGAGAGAAGTAAGTGGAATCTGAGATGCTAACAAAGCAGACCCAGTCTGTGGAGACTCAGCGGGGCAGGATGGGGTGAGGGCAATTGCGGGGACTCCAGGTATCTCAGTGGATTGGGGGACGCCTTGGATGGTCTGCTCCAGCATTAGGCCCCACATGCTGTTCCCTAGCCTGAGATAATTCATGTGCATTTAAAGACCTGCACATTTGATTAACAAATGCATTGGGGAAAGCAGGGAGTGGTCACGTTTATTTAATGTGATTCAATCAAATGAATCCCCAAATGTAATTGGCAGGGTCTATTATATTTGTAACTGGAGGATTACCTGTATAATGAGAATGAGGGAGGGTCTCAGGGAAGTCCTGCCTTAGCACCACATGAGTCTTGTGTCATGCCCACCCTGGCCATGCCCACCTAGTCACATGACCACCCAGCCACGCCTACCAAGCTGGTCATTAGGGCAGAGAACCAGTTGTTAAATTATTTGAATCCCACCAATGGATGGATGGATGGATGGATGGATAGATAGATAGATAGATAGATACATAGATAGATAGATAGATAGATAGATAGATTCCTAATTCCTAAGTCTCAACTCAGATATTTGACAGTAATAAGTGCTCATGAGAAAAAGAGGAGCCACTCTTTTAAGTAGGCATTGCCTACTTAATCCTAATCCTAACCTAACCCTGGATTTATAAGGTTTTTGATAGACTCCAAGGAGAAATAAAATTTGGCCCAGGGATATCAGCTGAATGAATGAGCCCTATTCAGGTTCTTTGTTAGAACCTGAATAGGGGTCAGGTTCTAACAAAGACTTATCCTCTCTTCTTGCTCTGTAACCATAGTTCTTTTCAAACAAATGCCTTGTTTAATAGTATCGTTCATTTATTTTTGCACTTGTAGTCAGATTCTTGTTAATAGGTAGGTAACAACTAAAACCATAGATGCACCATGTTTAAACTCTCCTATCCTCTGAACCTTATTTATGAAGCATGTCTTAAAACATTAATCTCAGGGATGAACTTAAAATTGTTCATGAAATATAGAGATAATGATTTCAGATTTAAAAAATAATGGATTACTTTTCACAAAATCCCTTATAAGATTTTTAACAAGTGATCAGGATATGGTATTACACCTTAATTGCCATTTATTAATTGTATTAATTGCATTAATTAATTGCATTAATTTCAGGAGTTTTCTAGATTGGGTGGAAATAAAATTAAGTTGATGCATTTCACCATATCTGGTTTTTAGAGTTGTTCAGTCCCATCTTTCATAAGGCACCAGACTAGAGAGCAGGAGCCAATGAATTAAAGTCCCTCCTTAGCCACCAAAATCAACTGAGTGCTTTTGGGCCCAATCCACTTCTCAGGGTTGCTGGGAAAATAGAAGGAAGAAAGTGTGTTGGATATATTTTTCACTTTAAGTTATTTGTAAAAAATAATAAAGACATGAACAAATAATATAAATAAATAAGTACCATATTTTTCGGACTATAAGACACACTCCCCCCCCCCCAAAAAAAGTGGGTGGAAATGTCTGTGCATCTTATAGAGTGAGTGTTGCCAAAGCCAAGCCCACCCGCCAGCCACCACCCTTCGGCCTCTGCCTCCTAGCAGTTTGCCCCTTTGCAGCAAACAGCAAACAGCCTGGTCAGCTTCAGCACAGTCTGATTTAGCACGGGTAGCTGATTGGCAGTTGGATCTGCCTCACAGAATACCACTGATCAGCTGTTCCAGGCTGCGGAGATCGCCGTCACCCATCGTCGCCTCCATGCGTCCCATTTTCTCCCTCCATGTGCCCCATTTTCTGCCTCCACGCTTCCCATTTTTGGCCCATTCCAGGTGGTGGGGATACGTGGCAGCAGCAGTGATTGCCTGTAACAGGCTGAAAATGGGAGGCAAAGAGGCCAAAAATGGGACACGCAGAGGGCAAAATGGGGCACATGGAGGCAATAGGTGGCAGCTGTGATGGTGGTGACAGTGCCGATGGGTGCAGCAATCCCCACAGCCTGGAACAGCTGATTGGTGGTATTCCGGGAGGCAGATCCAACTGCCAATCAGCTACCCGTGCTAAACCAGGCTGTGCTGAAGCTGACCAGGCTGTTTGCTGTTTGCTGCAAGGAGGCAAATTGATGTGAGGAAGGCAGATATTTTTTTCTTGTTTTCCTTCCCAAAAGCAAGGTGTGTTTTATAGTCCGGAGCATCTTATAGCCCGAAAAATATGGTAAGTAAGTAAGTAAGTAAAAGTAAGTAAGAATCCCCTTGTCCAAGATAGAAAATCTAAATGAATTTTGCTTTGGATCAAAGTTAGTTAAGAATGGGAAAGTACTTTCACTGAAAAATTAACAGCAAATAAACTTAAATCACCCTATAATTAAGGGAAATGTTATTCAAACCTGTTGGATTAACAGTTTTGTTATAATAATAGTTTATACATTTATTTATTTATCCAATACACATGGCCACTAAATTACTCAGGGGAGCGAACAAAGTTAGAATAAAACAAAACAATTATAAACATTACAAAAGATAAAATACTCAGTGTCTGAGCAACATGAACTAAAATCACGAGCATAACCAATACGCTGATCCCTGCACCTTGTAAGCCCCAGGCATAGAAACATGTCTTCAGAGCATTAGGAGAGGCCAGCAGGGCTGGGGCCATCCTCATCTCCTGGGTGCTACCCCAGAAAAGACATGTCTTCTCAGCCCACCAACTAGCATCCTCTATTCAATGAGAGCCGAAGCAGGTCCATCCTGCCTGACCGGATCATTTCATTCATTTCATTTCATTTTATTAGATTTATATACCGCCCTATTCCCGAAGGACTCAGGGCGGTAAACAGCCTTAAGATAAAACACATAAATACAAAAATTTAAAATAGAATAAAAACGAATTAAATAATTTGGCTGAGGCAAATTTAAAACTCTCATAATTTAAAACAAATTAAAATTTCCATTTAAAAAGGGGACAGACTTAGGTCAGGCCGGCTTGATGGAATAAATGAGTCTTGAGCGCGCGATGGAAGGTGCACAGATCCGGGATCCTCCGTATCTCCGGGGGGAGCTTGATCCAGATGGTAGGTGCTCCCACAGAGAAGGTTCTCCCCCTGGGGGCCGCCAGTCAACATTGTTTGGCCAATGGCATCCGGAGGAGCCCCTCTCTATGGGACCGTACTGGCCGGTCGGAGGCTATTGGTGGTAGCAGACGGTCCCGTAGATAAACAGGTCCTAAGCCATGGAGTGCTCTAAAGGTGATAACCAAAACCTTGAAGCGCACTCAGAAGACCACCGGGAGCCAGTGCAGCTCGCGCAGGATCAGATGAATAGAAACAATTAGGGAGAGATGGTTCCTCAAGCTACCCAGTCCAAATCCACAAAGAGCTTTAAAAGTGACAACCAGTACCTTGAATTACACCTGGAAGTGCATTGACAACCACTGTAGTTCACAGAGTATTGGGGTACTGAATAACTGGCATCATTTACTACTCGCGCTGCTGCATTCTGAATCAGCTGAAACTTCCAAATGCTCTTCAAAGGCAGCCCTGTGTAAAGTGCATTCCCGTCATCCAGAAAAAAGGCCTCAAGAACATAATGATAACAAGGATTTAAGTATACAATGTATTCCAGTGTAAAAATATGGACTTTTTAAAAAAATGTACCATTTCTAAAATACGACTACCCTAAAAGTAAGTCCTAGCTACATTTTTATACATGCACCCAATATTAAGCCTTACTCCCCAAAAAATAAACTCTAATTAAGATCCCGCCCACACAAGAGTGCTCGGGTAAAAATTAAGCTAGGGTGGGGATGGGAGGGTGGAGCTGTCCTATTACTTATTTTTGGACAGTTGTAGCCAGGCCTTGCACACCCCGATACCTGCCTCGCCGGCCCATTTCTTCTGCAGACAGCAAGGCTAGCAAGGCTTTCCTGAAGGCCTCTGTAGCTGATAACAAAGCTCCGGATTCATGCAGAGCTCTGTTATTGGCGGCAGAGGCCTTCAGGAAAGCCTTGCCGGCCACAGAAGAAGTTCCTAAAGACCTCTGACAGAGAAAAGGAAGCTGGGATTGACGCGCGCAAGTGAGGTTAGTCAGTGGATGACATCCCCTGAAATTAAGACCTGGTACCTTTTTTGGTGGCAAAAAAAAAATATAAATCAGGGTCTTATTTTTGAGGAAACACGGTATTCCTCGTTAAAACTACAAATGTTTTTGCATTCTTTGTATTTGTTTCAGTAAAAAAAAAATACCAGCACCTTGTTACAGTTTTTAATCTTGCCAATTTACCCAGACAGCTATTGTTGGGGGGGGGGCAGGAAAAGAAGGAGTTAATACATTCCGACAGATGTGATTTCAAAGGAAGAATTACTATAAGAGAGAAGGGACAAAGCTGGAATGGCACCATTTTGCTTTCCATCAGGTGTTAAAGCTCTAATATCCTGTTTCCAGCTCAGAACACTCTACCAGCTATTATGAATTCCTTGGAGTGAGCAGCTGTCAGGATGTAGTTCACCTCTATCGACTGCTTTGGTCATCCACCATCTTAAACATCATTGGCTTGTTCCTTGGCATAATCACAGCAGCCATACTTGGAGCCTTTAAAGATGTGGTAAGTCTTGCCTGCTATTAATGGACATTAATCCGTGCTAGCATGTTTATGTTGTCCTGGCAAAATGAAATATGAATATGCAGTACTTTGGACTTGAACCCAGAGTATGAATGGCATGTCCTAAATTTATACTTATACGTCCCTCCTTAGAGGCCTGTTTTCCTGGGATGGCTGAGGTGACTAAGGAAAAATATGTGTTTGAATTAAATAGTTGCTGATGGTGTGTTCTCACAGCTCAGGATTACCTTATAGTGTCCTGGAGGGATGTCACTGCATTATGTGTTTGTCAGCCGAGCGTCAACACAGCACGAGTATCTGCGTAAGAATATGTGCCTTACCTGATGGCTATACCTGATGTCTGCTCAACTGACAAAGAAGGGGTTGTCACTGCATTATGTGTTTGTCAGCCGAGCATCCATTCTGAGCGTTACGGTAGCCTGCCAGAGAACTTTATCACGTATCTATAGCAACAGAGATAAGACTAGTCTTGGAAACTTTGAGCTACTGCGCATGTCTACATTCTTTCTTTTCTCTACTTCCTTTTGTTCCTCTGTGTGATAAGCTGCCGGTAAAGATGTAGTTAGCTAGTTTTTCTATTTTTATAATAAAATCCTTATTAGAATAATTATATTTCGGTTTTCCTTTCTTTAAAGTATACAGCATAGAAAACAAGATCCATCCATCTCTAATTACGTGCAATTATTTATTTATTTATTTATTTATTTGTTTAGATTTGTATACCGCCCTTCTCCTTGCGGACTCAGGGCGGTGAACAGCCAAATAAAATAGTACACAAAAGTTAAACAATTTCTTTAAAAAAGCATATAACTTTGGCTAAAAATTAAAACCATTAACCATTAAATATTTAAAATACCCAACCCTATAATACAGATCTTAAAAATTCAGCGGGGTCAGGCTAGACCAGCAAGCTGAAAGAGATGAGTTTTCAGGGCCCGACGAAAAGTCCGGAGGTCAGCAATTGTTCTCAGTTTTGGAGGAAGATCGTTCCAGAGGGTAGGGGCTGCCACAGAGAAGGCCCTCCCCCTGGGGGTCGCCAGCCGGCATTGTCTGGCTGACGGCACCCTGAGGAGACCCTCTCTGTGGGAACGCACCGGCCGGTGGGAGGCTATTGGCGGCAGAAGGCGGTCCCGTAAGTACCCTGGTCCTAAGCCATGGAGCGCTTTAAAGGTGGTCACCAACACCTTGAAACGCACCCGGAAGTCCACAGGTAGCCAATGCAGCTCGCGCAGGAGAGGTGTCACATGGGAGCGTCCCGTCGCTCCCATAATCCCCCGCGCGGCCGCATTCTGCACTAGTTGGAGCCTCCGGGTGCATCCCAAGGGGAGCCCCATGTAGAGAGCATTGCAGTAGTCCAGGCGAGAGGTGACGAGTGCCTGAGTGACTGTGCGTAGGGAGTCCCGATCTAGAAAGGGCCGCAACTGGCGTATCAGGCGAACCTGATAGAAAGCTCCCCTGGCCACAGCTGTCGTGTGATCTTCCAAAGACAGCCGTGGGTCGAGGAGGATGCCCAAGTTGCGCACCCTTTCCGTGGGGGCCAATGATTCGCCCCCAATAACCAGTGATGGTGTCAGCTGGCTATATCGGGACGCCGGCAGCCACAGCCACTCGGTCTTGGAGGGGTTGAGTCGAAGCCTGTTTCTCCCCATCCAGGCCCGCACGGCTTCAAGGCACTGGGACATCACTTCCACGGCATCGTTGGGGTGGTCTGGGGTGGAAATGTACAGCTGCGTATCATCAGCGTACTGATGGAACTCCACCCCAAAACCACGGATGATCTCACCCAGCGGCTTTACATAAATGTTGAACAGGAGGGGCGAGAGGACCGATCCCTGCGGCACCCCACACACTAGGCACCTCGGGGTCGACCGCTGCCCCCCTGTCAACACAGATTGCGACCGGTCGGAGAGGTAGGAGGAGAACCACCGTAAAACGGTGCCTCCCACCCCCAGTCCCTCCAATCGGCGCAACATGATACCATGGTCGATGGTATCAAAAGCCGCTGAGAGGTCTAATAACACCAGGATAGAGGAATAACCCCTACCCCGGGCCCGCCAGAGATCATCCACCAATGCGACCAATGCCGTTTCAGTGCTGTATCCAGGCCTGAAGCCGGACTGGAGCGGGTCTAAATAGACAGCTTCATCCAGGTACCGAGGGAGCTGCCATGCAACCACACTCTCAACAACTTTCGCTAAAAAGGGAAGGTTGGAGACTGGACGGTAATTAGCCAAAATAGCCGGGTCCAGGGAGGGCTTCTTGAGGAGGGGCCTCACCACCGCCTCCTTCAAGGCGGCCGGTAGGGCACCCTCACGCAAAGAAGCATTTATGATCTCCTGGAGCCAGCCTCGTGTAACCTCCCGGGAGGCCAGCACCAACCAGGAGGGACACGGGTCCAATAAACATGTGGTTGCATTCAGTCTCCCCAAGGTCCTGTCCACGTCCTCGGGAGCCACAGGATCGAACTCAGCCCAGATAACACTCTCAAGACCTGCCTCAGTCACCTCGCCCGAACTAACCCAGTCGGCGGCCAAGTCATCCCGAATCTGAGTTATTTTGTCATCCAGATATTGAACAAAATCCTCAGCACGACCCTGCAATTACCCCAGGGGGAATACGATTTACGCTTCGACAAGGACTCTAAATATAAAGCCACTTTAAAATTAAATCTAATCCTGGTGACCATGGATAGACTGTGTTCCAGGGGTGGGTTCTACTTACCTTTACTACCGGTTCGCAACAGAGCTGCACATGTGCAGAAGCTTCCTGATGATGTCCGGGTCAGTGGGTGGAGCCCCGCACTGGTTTTACTACCGGTTCTTGCGAACCGGTCCGAACCAAGGGCAACCCACCACTGCTGTGTTCATATTGTTTTCTTGTCAACAATGTCTATGTGATTGACCATTACTTTCTTCAAGGACATTTTACCTTTTTGAGTCACTTCCTTGTGTTCTGGATTCATAAAAACCATTTCTAAGAACAGATTTTATGAGATACTTCATAGTTCTGATTAATTGGCATGAAACCAAAACCAACTGAAGCAAGATTCACCCTCTGCCTGTCACTGATTAAATAGTTAATAGTATGATTTATAATTTGACTAATGAAAGAAGTACAATTTGAGATAAGTCTTGTCATTATGTGACAGCCTAGAGATGCTGCATGTGTATTGCCATTAATCTGTGCATCAGTGTTTAATTTAGAATTTGTAGAATGGATAACTAAGAATGAAAACATTAAGGGACATGCCAGAACAATAATAAATCTTGAAAAAAAGTTTAATAATATTTTTTCCTGAATATACTCACAGCATTTGAAGTCAAGGATTTGACCCCAAACAGTCAAGTGAGCCCAAGTGGAGGAGAAGGTTTCTGGAATTCAAATCACAAAGAAACTGTGTAAAGGGACAAAGCATATAGCCATCCCCCCCTTCTCCTTCCTTTCTAATGGTCATCCCAGGGCTGGGATAATTAATAAGAAGACAATTAGTTTGTACATTCATTGGAGAGAAAGGGATTACAAGAGAGTAAGCAGGCACATAGTGAGGAATACACCTTCAAAGCAATGTGCTACTGCTGTCCTTTGCCTGGTTGTTTTCTGTGAGTAGCTTAAGAGGCCAAAGAAAGCATTAGTGTAAAACTGACTAGGATCTTGTCCATTTCAGATATCAGCTCAAAGGGTTTCTGTTCAACTAATTAAGGTTTACAGAGCTGAGTGCCTTGCGCTTAGCATTTTTTTAGGGAAGCGCTGTCCTGTAAAGAAAAGCTGGTTAGAAAGTGATAACTTGTTTAAGCAGTCTCTGCTGGGGAGGGGGAAGGGGGCAGGGTGTGAAAAAACAGGTCAAGTACAAGACAGTGCATTAGATTTATATTATATATTTCCTCCAACTTTAACGCAACTCCAGAAGGTTGATTGTGGGGAGCTCTAGGCAGCAGCCCAAAGTTAGCCACTAAGCTTCCTAGCGCACTGGGGAGAGTAGTCCTAGCTTAGCTTCTGAATGGCAACATACAGCTGGTCGAGTATCAGTCTGCCTGAGCATCTTCTGTTTGAAGTTCTGCCTCTTATCTTTATTCTGTAACACTCATGACAGTTGGTGAGGGAAAGATGGAAGGCATTCATGACGTACTTAGAATCTACAATGTCTATGCATTGGGGAATCAGTAGACTTCAATATATCTCATGTATAGCAAAGGTCCTTACAGCTCATTTTCCCCAGAAGAATTTATGGTTCAGTTAGCAAACTGAGAATGTGGCAATGAAATTAGTTCAGGAACTGTAAAATGAAAAAAAATTCAAAATGAAAAACAAATATCAGCTTCCTTGCTAGATTAAAATAACCTAGCTTGCTGCATTATGTTTACAATTCCTAGGTTTTTCTGTTTACCATAATTTTCACCTAATCATCTGAGTTAAATCTCACAAAGCTGCTTATCTAGATTTCATGCAATTGAGAAAGCATTCCTCTCTGTTTTACCTTGAATAGGACTATCGTATCTGAGCTGCCAAAATCTTAATGCACCCTACGTAGTGGAAAATTAGAGTTTTCTCTATTGGTTTTCTGCCTTTTATGGATGTCCAGATTTTTTTGCAGCTCAGATACAGTAGATCTGTTTTTGTTTGATATACTATTGACTTATCAATTGACTCTGCACTAAATATTCTGCACTTTAGTTTCTTTGGAAAACTCCAACGCTTTTAGTGCTTTGGGGCATTGCCTTTTTTAAAGAAAAAATTCTAAGGAATTGTAATAAGCACATGCCATTGTCTAACAGGAGTGTGCAGCATTTGGAATTTGAAATCTTCTACAGACTTCTATCCAGCTGTCATCTTTGTGTACATATGCTATAATTTATAATGTGTTCTCTGCTGGTCATATTTTTTAAAAATAACTTTTATTAAAAGATTTTTATTAAAAAAATTTACATGCACAATAAGAAATGCATTCAAACTTATAGTGAAGTAAATGTGAAAAAGAAAAGACCAATAAAAATGGGCATAGAAAAATGAAAAGAATAGAAAAGAGCAGAAAAGATTAATGTATGCTTGTATATATTAATATATATTAAGTTTTATTAATATATAAAACTTCTGATCTTCCTCTTGGCAGTTTTACATGCAATTCTAATCAAATTTAAGAATATATCATAATTCTCTGCTGGTCATAAAGTTTTATCCTCCATGGAATATGCCTGGGTTGCTATTTTTTAGACTGGACTGTGCCAACAATGTAATTAACATGGATGGTGGGATGTAGTTAGGGTAAAACATGTTTGCTTACAGAAATATCTTGAATTTTTGGTTGGCATCGCATACCGAGTGATCAGACTTCACTTTTATTTAAAAGTTTGACAATGTTATACTAACTGCTCATATTAATTAATGTGGACAATTTTATTTTATTAAGTATTTATATTTGCAAATGGGGGCTGGGAAATAAATGACTTTTTAGAAGACACAAATCAAGATTTGCTAGGCAACTGAAAGAAAGACAACTTAAAGCAGTCATGCAGTGCTGAGTTGGACTTTTTATATAAAAATCCACTCTTGGCAGAAAGCAACTGCCAAATCCCCCCGTGTAATATCCAAGTCTGACGGCTACTATAGTTAACCTGGAATACTGCAGTTGCAATTCCCTAACCTATGCCTGAAGCATTGTCTTAAAAGAATGTTTCTTCTTGCCCGAATGAATAGAATACAAAAAACTGGATTATACTAGAAACAAATGTTCAAAAGACAACTGAAGGAAACAGAATTTTTCTGCTAGATGTTGGCCTAAAGAACCCTCTAGCTCATTGTTTCTCAACCTTGGCAGCTTTACGATGGTGGACTTCAGAATTCCCCTCCCAATCTTAAAGCTATCTAGTTTTGCTCTAACACTTTGCTGCCCTGTAGTGTTGTATGGATTTTTCCAGCCTTAGAAAAGAGAACTTGCCAACCCCGTTACTAGCTCGTTTTACAAGCTCCAAATAAAAGCAGGCTTGTTGCCAAAACAGTGGACTTTTAAATGAGGTAAAAGAGAGATTGATTTCTCTTTTTAAAAAGCTTTCATTTACAAATGGAATAGCATATTATTTGGCAAGGGGTGATTAATGTATCAAGGGAAAAAGTATTCAGCATTGAAATCAGACTTGGAGAGGAAGTAAAATTGATTCATCTCTTGCGATTGCAGGTGCCTGTTTCCCAAATTGCCTTCAGCTCTGCTCCGCCACCACAGATCCTTTACAATCCTGCTCAGCAGATCTTGACATATGCTGGATTTTGTCCTTCAGCAGCTTCTGTTCCTCATTATCCTTCCTATCATCTGCCCCTTCAGGTAGAGTACACGAGGTGTGCCAATACATCTGGCATTCACAGTGCCATCCTGGATTGCTTTTATAATAGGGAATTTTGTGTGTGAATCTATGGGTGCATATTGGCTACAATAAGCCAAGCCTGTGCGATGAATACCAAATGGACAAAAGAGCACATTTTCGTGTGTGTGTGTTATCAGGAATATCTATTGCTACCACAGCTTAACATTGATATTAGCATTTCTCAAGCTTAACAATTTGAATAGACTGGCTGGTAATTCTAGGAACCGAAGTCCTCACATCTTAAAAGTTGCCACTTTTGATAAACATTGATTTATAAGGTCAACAGAAATGGGTTTGTGCAGACAAAGAATCAAAACAAAGCAGATAAATCAGAGTTTTGTTGATATTGAAAGCTAACAGAGACAATGTTTACAGATCATGTTAAGACAAGAGTTACTTTACCAATGGTCCTTGGACAAGGCAAGAACAAGCAGAGTCAATCCTGCAGATAAGCACAAGCTTGTTTGTTTGCTTTATTGCTTCTGGCAACAGACAAAGAATTGGGCCAAGGACTAAACTCACCAGGCTTGGGATTCTGGATTTAAATATCACAATAAGATATAATTAAAATAACCAAAGAGTTACTCACTTAAAAAGTATTTTCAAACTGTGGTTTGTTATATATAAATGTGTCTCAATCCTTCCTTTTGTTCGGCTGGATTCTTACATCATCACTACACCAAAATAATTTTTTAAAAAAACATTATGGTTTAGGCTTGAGAATGATGTAGGTTGGAATAGGTCAGATGCTTGTGTGTGTAAAACTTTGCAGTGGCAAATCCAGAATTTGGGGCTTAGAAATTATGAGTATATCAACATACATTTACTGTTTTACACTTCAGCTTCATTGCAAGCTTTTTCTTTGTCTTGGTGCAGCCTACCGGCAATTTCCCAACATCTTCGTCTACTGATGTATCTTTAGCTGATGACCCCCAGCCACCTTCTCAGGCCAGCTGTAACCATGGGGTGCCTCCTAATGCTCCTCCATTATACACACCAGCCTATTACTTGTCAGGTGAAAAGCCTCCACCGTACGTACCATAGCCAATAGATTATTATCCATCTGTTTTTGAAAAGTAAAATAGCTTCAGCAGTGAGAACAATGTGTGCTGACTAGGTTAAGCTTCCATTCATTAATGTCATTTTGTGTGGCATTGTATTTCACCATTTTAAGTCTCAGTGTTAGGATGGAAAATGGGCAGCATAAACGTAAGCAAATAATTCATGAACTCAATGTCAATTGGGTACAATTAGCAATATCAAGTGATTTCTTTTTCATCCCAACAAAGATATCTTCTCTGGCAGTCACAATTAATTGCATTTGAGATTTGTCTGGTTAAACTTAAGATAATTTTTAAAAAATAGTATGACTTAACTCTTATTTACTAAGGAAAACCCTTAAACTGATCTACATCTCATGTAACTCCTATTAAACCCTCATAATTAAGAAAATCTGCCAGAAAAATGGCATTTATTTTTATATGGATTTTTCAATAACTGTCATTTGTGTTTTCCCTATATATTTGTATGCAATTTGTGACCTGAGATTTGTATTACAATATCCTGAGAAGAGCAGAATCCCAAAATTATAAGGCAATCTGAGATATGCATTCAGTTACTTTTCCTTTAAAATGTGGACTAAATCAAACTGCCCAATTTTCTTGAGGCAGAACTATATTGAGTTGTATTCAGGATCAGGTATAATAATAAATAAGGTTAGTCAAAACTAAAATAATATCCCTACAGCCACCCACATAGGTTAGCAATTCAGATACACATTTGTTTCATATGTAGTTTAACTCTCAAACAACCCCCATCCATCTTTTCTATAGGAGTGCAAGGTTTATTGATCTTTTCATTTTATTATGCAAAATCAAGTTTGGTGATTTATTTTATGTCCAGTAAAAATTTACTGAACTATTTCTGAGCATATATATATATAGCCAACTGTCTTAGGAAAAGAGATGTCTCTGTGTTTTTCTGCTTATTCAGTATCTTCTTTTGGGTAAAGATGTCTTCCAAAAGATTGTGGTAGTTATTTTACAATAAAATATTTTGTATATATTTTTCATATTTTCAGGGTATGCATTTTATCAAAAGGAGGGATCAATAATCTAATCTAGTATGATCTAGGTTCTTCCCCTTCCCCACCCCACGGTACTATATTGAAACATGGACTATATTTTAAATATTTGGATTTATTCTCCTTGTCTGAATAGTTTGTGCTGTCTAGGACTTAATACTGCTGGAAATAAAGTTATTGCTTTCTGCAAACTACAGGTTCAGCCAATTAATAATTGGGCAGAAGAAAGGGCATTGTAAAAGGAATCTGTTGGGAAAGAGGATTTGGGGTTCACCAATTGTTCCAAAAAGGCTGGACAGAATTCTTTCTCTCCATTGCCTGTTCCTAGTTTAAAAACACTCATGTTGTCAAAAGTCTCAGAAGACCATGGTAGATACAGCAATTGTAGGGTTTTGTTGTCTTCCAGTCAATTATGTCCGATTCTCAGAAACTTCCTGGACAAGTTCCTGCAGTTTTCTGGGAAAGGTCTTTTTTTTCAGAAGTGGTTTGCCATTTTCTAGGGCTGAGAAAAAGCAACTGGCTCTTGATGACAGAGTAGGCTTCGTGCCTGAGCCAGACTAGAACTCACAGTCTCCCACTTTCCAGCCCAATACCTTAACTGGTACACCTCTCCTAGAGGATTATTAGGGCTTGCAAAATCCTCTTCTATTTCATTATCCACATCAAACAGAGAAAATATATGCACAATCTGAAATAAAAAGGATTGGTCTTGGGGGAAAAATTACTTAAAATCAGAACAAATAAATGTATTATATTCCCCAAATATCCTGTAGTCAGTATTACCAGCCATTCTTCCTATATTATTATATATTTATAATCTAACAACATTTCTCTGAACAGGCTAAATGAGGAGAGATATATGCTTGTCACTTTTTTAAAAAAAATTTGCATAACACCACTCCGCACCATAATTTAAACACATATTTTAAAGCTTAAAAAACACTTAATTATCTGACAGTGTTTCTCAACCTTATGAACTTTATGATGTGTGGACATCAACTTCCAAAATTCTGCAGCCACTTGGCTAAGGAATTCTGGGAGTTAAAGTCCACACATCTGAAAGTTTACAAAGTTGAGAAAAAATGATCTATAATAGCCAGTCAATTCTGACCCTTATATAACTCATTACAGCCAACATTTATAAACAAGAAAATGTTGTTTTTCTTGATTGCTAGAAAACAACCAAGCTCAGAGAGAAGTAAGGACTCCTCATTTCAACCCTGAACTACAAATATTCTATTAGTTCTAAACATGCTAGATCTGATATAATGAGAATTCTGGGACTTGTTCTTTAAAGTATCTGCTTTAAATGAATTTTTAACCGAGTAACAATCCCGTTCCATGAAAGGCCAGTGGAAATATTTTTAGAATGAAGTAATTTGGGACAATTAAAAACTGTTTTATAAATAAATAATTTAATGCTTTAAGATACTTCTGACCACATTGAACAAACCAATATTAAGGGAAACTTCCATTCCTAGACAGGGCGTAGTCCTGGGAAAAGAAATTTCAGTAGTGTAGTTCCTGAAGTAAGATGATTAATAAAAGTCTTGGAATCTGCTTGGAACTAGACAGGAACCTATATAATGCATGGAGTATTTTGTATGATACTTGCTCCAATGTAAGAAGCCTGAAAAAACAAAAAAGCTAGATTTGGGGCAAAATGTCTGTAAGAAGAAAAACTCAACAACTTGTTAGCACTTTGGTGACAGTACTTAGCTTCCTATCTATTACAGAGTACAGAGTGATAGTCTTCAAACATGCATGAAATACTATAGGCAGTGTTAAGAGATAGCTAAAATCAACCCAACCAGCTAAAGGATGGCTCAGTGTGTGTAAGGACATTGTGTATTATATTTGTAGATAATGAAAACACTAGAAAGGTTCGTTATCTTGTACACCTAAAAGCTTAAATAATAACTGAAATTTGAGCCAGGTCATTATTTCAAAAGATTGAATTCCCTAATTTCACATCTCTGTTCCAGATCTACATCATCCATCTGAGAGCAAATTAGGAGACAGAAATTCTAGAACACCAGCGAAGTAGAAAAGTGGCAGATTTAGTAGAATTAGAATTAGTAATTCCTATTCTCTATATGATGAAATTTCAAGCTCAATTGGAGTTTGGCTACAGGGTTTATGGTCTCAATCACAGTAGCTTTTCCAATCATGTTGAAAATATTACCACATAGTTATGCTCATTATATTTTCAATGAGAATGGAGGAAAAAATATAGAGATATATATTTGTGAGAATGTCTGTGTACGTGCATGAAGGGAGAATATATGAACAGATGAATGAATGCAGGATAAATGCCATGTGTCTAAATAAAATCCTTTAAAAACATTTTTGTGGGCCTTTTCTTATGTATATGTAAAAACAGCATCACAAAATGACGATATAAATAGGATAACCAACATTTTTAGCACTTCAGAAAGCATCCAAAATCAGGTGATAAATCAGAATGCTACACATATATTACTACAAATATACATGTAAGGTAAAGGTAAAGGTAAAGATTTCCCTCGCACATATGTGCTAGTTGTTCCCGACTCTAGGGGGCGGTGCTATATCTCCGTTTCAAAGCTGAAGAGCCAGCGCTGTCCAAACATGTCTCCGTGCTCATGTGGCCAGCATGACTAAATGCCAAAGGTGCACAGAACGCTGTTACCTTCCCACCAAAGGTGGTCCCTATTTTTCTACTTGTATTTTTACATGCTTTCGAACTGCTAGGTTGGCAGAAGCTGGGACAAGTAATGGGAGCCCACCGTTACGTGGCACTAGGGATTCAAACCGCTGAACTGTCAACCTTTCAATTGACAAGCTCAGCGTCTTAGCCACTGACCACCGCGACCCTAAAATATACATGTATGTTTTGACAAAAGCTAAAAAGTCACCTCTTTCCTCCCCAGTGCAATACTGCTATTCTATAGTTTGTCAAGCAATCCAATTAGTAAGCTGCTGATAATATTATAGTGACATAATGTAACTATACTACTTTGTAACTACCCCTCAAAGAAAAACATATATTATTGCTTTACTCCTATATTTTTTCAGCTTTTGATGGGCTAAATTTGAAAAAAATGCTGCTATATTGGGATTGTAAAGCAAAAGTCCTGGGGCAAATAGCTTTCCTAATCTGAGAAAGGCAAACGTATTCTGAAATAACATACAAATAATCTGAATCTGCTTACAACAGTAAGCAGATGCAATAACTTAGGAACGGCAGGATAGACATGGGCTACATAAAAATTGAAGAGAGCCCAGCTTCTTACTTTTCCCAAATTAATTTCTTAATGGGGTAGTTATCTGTAGCATATTAAGATTTTATAAGGCCAATCAGGTTAGTCAAGAAAACCACTGGGTACAGTACATGGCAGTGGTGGGTTCCTCCTGGTTCGGCCCGGTTCTCCCGAGCCGGTAGAGGTGACGATATGACATCACTGATCCGGTTCTGCCCCCGCGGCCCTCTGCACCCCCCCACCCCCCGCATTCTTACCTTTTATTTGGCCCCACCCCCAATCTATTGCTGCCTCCTGAGTCCCAGCTGATGGCTAGAGGGAAAAAAAACTATTTAAACTCTTGCCACGGGGCTTCAAAGGCCGCCCTACAGCTGATCAGTGTTAAAAGAAAACAAATGAGTAGACCGGTGCCTGCAAAAATAAATGGGTAGATCAGTGCCTGCAAAAATACAATGCAAAATTTTTTAGAACCAATCCCTGGTACATGGGGAAGAAAAAAGGAAGACTGAAAAAAAAAATACTTGAGGCATGGAGAACCCTATTCCCAGAATGTAAAAAGCTGGAAGCAGGCCGAATGGAGCTCATTGGGTTAAACTTGAACAATCCAAAACATGACTTAAGCCATCCTCAATGAGAATGTTCTGCTCTGTAGAGGCTGAAATTGAACTTAAATGGTGGGTCCTCCTTCCTTTAAACACTGAACTTATCTAGTTTCAGGAAATGGTTCCTAAACTGCTTCAGCTGGAACAGGCACTCTTTTTCTATTTCGTGATCCTCCCACTCTTCTGGAGATCCCAATCCTAGTGGATAAAGTCACGTTTACTTTTGTTTATTGTGAGAAAGAGAGCTGAGGGAACTGGTTATCCAAAGATAATCAGGAAAACAGGTTTAAAATCCATACCACCCTTTGAATAAGCCGAAGGAAAAAAGGAGAGCATTCCATCCTATGCTTTTGCATCCTCTGTTTGTACTCTATCCAAAGTGAGAATAGCATTAGTATGAGAATTTTATCTTACAAGCCTTGATTTTCCATTACAGATTATACTTCCAACAATGCAAAAGGAACCAAGAAAGGAGAATGGAAACTACTATTGAATATGTGGATTTAAATGTTCCTTGTTCCCTCCATAATTGCTGTTTGCCATGAAAGATTTTTCTAAAACCCAAAGCCAAACTTATTATGTCTAAATTAGATAGGAAAACATGTTTGCTAAGCTTAAGCTTTGAATGGGAGAAAATGTTAAAATCTCACTGCCCATGTTCACCTACAGTAAATGCTATCCTTGCATCATATAATTCAACAAAAAGTTTTATTTTTTTCATATTTTGTAAGTTAGGAAGCAGCATTAAAAAAATACAGAATTATTTTTAATCTTTCAGCCCACACAAAGTAATTTACCAGCAACCATGAACTGTCTTTTAACTACTCACCTCAGACAACAATTTGCAACTTCTGGTTATTAACATTAGTCTTCTCAACTATTTACAAATATATTACATATTTTAAATCCTCTCAAGCAAAGAAATATTTCAATAATTAACACAGTAGATTCTACATAACTTCAGTGTTCAAGGGAACTATACACGCAGTGCTGGAAATCTGAATAATTTATAACTGAAATGCACGTATGTTGAATACAAAAATTCTGTGTGTGTTGCAGTGGCATCTATTGACCAGTTTCTACTGGAGGACAAGAATGAGAGGTGATGTCATTGGTCTTTTGGAGCGCCTCATCTAAATCCAGAGCTTGATTGTTAACTTTCACCGTCATGCAGCCATGGTAGGAAGCAGTAACTGGAGTTGAAGTGACAGGAACATCTGTGGTATTTTTAAAACAAGAACAACAAAGAAAGACATCTTCAATAAACACTACTACCAAGCTCCTCATTCTTCTTAATTTTAAAATACTTAGAACAATTGTTCTTTTTGATGTTGTAAGTAGTTCATGTATCTTATAATGGCTATATGAACAATTGAGTCCTGCTATGAAAAGAAATATTCACAAAAAGCACCTTTGCAAATGAAGAACCAGAATTTATATGCTGGAATGAACACTTCTACTTTCAAAATCTTCACTTTAATTTTTAAAATCAACCTTAAGTCCCCAGGTGATGAATACAGTATCACGATCCACATTCTGCCTCTTTGTACATGCATTGATGTAGAATGGATTAAAATATCATTTTCTTATCTTATCAGCTTTGCCCCTCCTCTTAGACAAAAGGTTAATACACAATACACATAGTAAACAGGAATAGTTTTTATTCTCCCCCCGCCCCCCCAAAAAATTGGTTACAGCATCATGAGTTTTTTTAAACATACCCATGGGAACATCTCTGTATTATACAATCAGTCTCTGGGATGTGTATTTATCTCCACTGCCTTGCTGGACTCAGAAATACTGTAAGATCACAGTTTTTGTTAAAATGATGAATACTTGAGCCTCAGATAGCTCGACGGGCTAGATAGCCTGTTATTAACACCCAGCTGTCTGCAATTATGAGAGTTCGAGGCTCAAGGTTGACTCAGCCTTCCATCCTTTCTAAGGTAGGTAAATTGAGGACCCAGTTTGTGGGGACAATAAGCTGACTTTGTATAAATATACAAAAGTATGAAGGCTATTGCTTAACGCATTGTAAGCCGCCCTGAGTCTCCGGAGAGGGGCGGCATATAAATCTAATTAAAAAAAAAGTATTTGTCATCTGCTTCCTTTGACCTCACCTGCCAATTAAAGTTTAGCCATACAGGTAGTCCTTGACCTATGACTGTAAAGGGCATGATGTGATCGTTAAGGGGGATCACCTTGGTTAACAATCCCCAACCCTGTTCTCCCTGATGAGGTCAAACGACCATGCAGGTCATTAAGTGGAGCATGGAGTGCTTCTGGAGTGGGAGGGGCCCAATGCAGCCCCAGACCCACCTGCTGTGGGACTCCCAAGATCTTCCTCATCCCGAGATACCACATGCTATGCTTGCTGCCCCTCAGACCTGCTTCCTTCCCCACACCAGGTCACCACATGCCTTGTATAAAAGTACAAAAAACCCTATACTTTTCATATGAAACGTTATTTTCTAATCTATAGCATCCTCCCTTCTCTCCCTGAAACATATGGAATGTAGTTTATCCAATAGGCCTTGGGAGATATCCAGAAAGAATCAAAAAGAACTTTGCCCTTATCAGGAAGATATTACCTGATATTAATTTTTGATATTAATCAAAAAGAACTTTGCCCTTATCAGGAAGATATTACCTAGCTGGGGGGAAAAAAATGGAGCAATCTAATGCTTGGATGGGGTGGGGCAGAAAACACAAGGAAAGGCAGACATCAGCTGACATTTGCATTCCACTTCTGCAGGATTCCTCTACAAACCAATGCTTTAAACTCTTGCATCTGTAAAATCTCTTCAAGTACTCAAGAAAATAAAAGGAGCAAATAATATGCCACATTATCTGAATAAGTCTCATATATCCAAATATCCATGATTAATTAACAAGAATGACATAAGTACAGTATTTAAGAACCAAGGCCTTGTTTTTTTCACTAACTGTAACAATTTCTCCCTCTCTATCCTCTTTTATTTCTGTGTTATCCACAGAAATCTTTTCTTTCCAAGAGCTGGTTCCCACAGATACAGACATACATATATACACACAGTGCCTCTTTAGTACGCATTTGAAAATGCAGAGATAAATCTAAATTTAGCTCAATAATCTAAATTTAATCTAACAGGATCATATGGACAGACTTTTACTACAGGCTTGATTACTGCTAATAACTATGTGCAGCAAGGGAAATGAATGAGCCCATGACATATTCCTACGTTCACTGATCATATACATCACATATACTAAAACAGCAGCCCCCAACCTTTTGGGCATCACAGATCAATTCTGTAGAGTAATTTTTCTGCAGACCAGAAGAGATATGGTTTCGCATGTTGCCTGCATGGGCTTTGCTTGTTTGTATGAACCGGTTTTTGGCATATCACAGATTGGTGCCATCCATGGACTGGAGGTTGGAGACCTTGTAGTAAAAAATACAACTGGGCCTTCAGTAAGAATCAGTGGAATGTACTTTACTTCTACATAACTATAAGAAAATGTCTGCAATTTGACAAGTTGACTTTTCTGTCACTTAATCTGTTGTTGTACAAGAGCAATCCTGAAGCAAAGCCAGTGATGAGCTGCTGCTGGTTCAGACTGCTTCTAGTGAACCGGTAGTTCCAACAATCAGCTGACCTCGCTCACCTGCCCCCATCCTATCCTGTCCTATATTTCCTTCTTTCTGGCTCAGCTGATTCACGCAGCACAGCTGCTTTCCACGCTTCCGCTGTTCTACTTACCAGGGCTGCCGTAGAAGGTAAGCAGCTGAGCTTCAAATTGCTGTATTTTGAACACTGTGCACCTGTGTGTACAGCATGTGCACACGTTCACAGAATCTGTTGTTAAACTGATTACAGCCCACCACTGAGCAAAACAGACATTTATTTTTCAGCATCACCACCACCAACCAGAACAGCAACGGTAATAATAATGATGTTTTCCCATATAGCTTCAAGTAGCCCTTGTAAAGGATGTGGGATAGCCTGGCAGATGTTTCTGATGTTTGATAGCTGTGTCCCGAGTTATTCAGTATTGTTGAAAGAGGAATCAGTGGAATCACAAACCGTAGTGGTGATATTGAGTTTCCCTGAAATATTCTTCTCTTGATGTTAATTTCTCCCAGTCTATCACAATTGTCCAGCAACTGTGTTCTCCATTATCCATCTATCTTTGCATAAACCTTCCGATATTTCTCCTGCCTCTGGTAATTTCTAGACATTTGATTAACCAATCATGTGGCAGAGAGTCAAATGCCTTCCTGTAAACAAGCCATGCAAAGCTGAAGTTGGTCTTCCTTTCTTCCAGTTTTCCAGAATCATCTTGTCAATTAAAAGTTTATTTTTCATTCCTCTGCTGTTTGGGCAGGTTTTTTTCTGCTCAGGTGGAAAGAGCTTATTTTCATCTAGATGCTGTTGGACTGCTGGACTGTTGGACTGCATCAGCTATCACACCAGTTAGTAATATGGAAGTTGTTGGTAAACAAGTAATTGGCCTGTAGTTGCCTGGTCCTGTCCCTTTTACATCATCAAGTAGGTTTTGTCAGATGTTAGCCACTCTTCAATTTCACCTCCTTGCAGTATGTTGTTAAACTGCTTGGTGAAAAGTGAGAAAAGGTAATACCAATGGTAATAGGCATATTGGGTGCAATCCCAAAATAACTGGAGCACCACTTGAACACCATCGGCACTGACAAATTCACCATGACTCAATTGCAAAAGATGATTTTACTCAGAATAGTTTACATCCTCTGATAATACCTTCAACACCATCAAACATCCACCTCTGCCTAGCCCAGATCATCGGAAAGGACTCAACAAACAAAAATGCCAAATCTACTTTCAACATTTGGCAGACTGTGCTATGAACCCTAATAAAACAATGAAAATAATGAATGATAATGAATAGACCAACTATATGATAATGGAAAAAATAATGAAAATAAAATAAAAACTATAACAGAAATTCTCTTTAAAGCAGCCATGTCCTTCCTTAGGACCTTTCCTCAGTTTGCACCAAAAGGTTGCATAACTCTAAGAGTCACCACATGTAATCAATATTGTGCTTAATCAAAATGATTACAGAATCATAAACACATGTATTTTGAAAATTCTGTGTAAACTATTTCAGAATTTTGAGTCATTATATAAGATATCCCAAATAATCATGTTATCTACTTAAAAAAATTTGCAATGGTGGAAGCTACTGATCATTTGATGACAGCCATATGAAAGCATCTCTAAGCATCAGGAGTAGTATTTTTATGACCTCTGCACATCCAGCAATTGTAATAGACTCCTGGACTATTTCCTGTAAATAACTTGAACAAAGAAGATCATAATGTTTGCTGGTGGAATATATTTAATTGGAGCTGAATAACAGCCTCTGCATCCCAAATGATCTGATGTGGCTTAATTCATGTATTAGAATTATACAAAAAAGTAACCTTGAAGGGAAATCATCAGTTCTAATATAATGGACAAACGTTCAAGGGAAAATTATTTGCTCTTCCATGAACAATGTATGTTATATTGTATGTTATATTACATTCATTTCAATTATTTCTTTGAGACTTTATTAAAACCAGGCCTGAGATAGCATTAGGTATATATTTTTACCTCAGAACAAAATCAATTTTAGTTGTGCTTCATGTACTTAACTTCCCAAAGGATATAACCTACATGCTGTAATGTGTTTAAAAGCAAACAAGTCAATAAGGTTTGTTCTTGAGGCAGTCATACAGAAAAGATGCAAAAGACCCAATTTTCACAGGCCATCTTGTTGACCCCTATTCTATCAATGAGCAGATTATATGCGTTCTAGATGCAGCATTTAACACTCACCTGGAAGTCCTCCCACATAGGTCTTTATAGATGACTGTAGGTAATTATCTAAAACAGACAGATTATCTTCCAGTTGTGCCTGGCTTAGTTCATTCTGTCCTGCAATCCCATCCATGGTCAGAATTATCTGATTATTGCTGATGGAGATGTCCACCAAGTGCTCTTGTTTGTCACAAATGCTTACTGCCAGCCTGCAAACTACAGTGTTCTTCACTGCCAGGATAATAAACTGTACAGCAAGGAAATAAAGAAAAAGCTTGTTAATGAAATATTGACCTACTATATTTTTGAAAAATATTAAACACTGAAGATGTTATTATGACATATATATTGCAGTGGGCAACCATTCTAAAGTAGCCTAATCTCACTTCCCAGAAATCTTTGAAAATATAGTTTTATCGTTAATCACAACACAATGCGTTTATTAGTATGAATTAGTATTTACAGTACTGTTTAATAATTTAAAAGTTTCTCCTTGTTGTATTACACATACACAGAAGTATTTCAATATGTATTTGTGTGTTTACCTGTTGCTTAAGCTTCTTTGTGGAATGGTAGTCAACCAGAGCCACTGACAAAGGGACTACTGCTTTATTGCTAACAAGAGCAAAGAGCACCCCAGTATCTGTGGCTGGACGAATTAAAAGATTTACTTTTACTTCCCACTGCTTCCTGGTTTCATTGATATCAAATGGATAAGCTACAGAAAGAGAAACAGAAGGCTAAGTGCATACTCTACAATTTTTAACACTTCAAATAATCGAACAGTAGGTAAGATTTCTCACTCATGGTAAGAGCAAGTGGCCATAATCACAACTTCTTCGGGTGAATATTGTTATCTTATGTTGCTATGTTATATTATAATAATATTTCCATCATTTTAACTGCTCTTTTATTAATTTCATAAAAAGCACTGTGATTGCTTTGACTAGTTAAAGTCAAGATTATACTTTTTAATCACCAAGACATCTGGATGGTAAGAACCTGGTCAATCTGTTGGGTCTTTAGGGTCCCTAATCATCCAATATCTTGAGCTGCAGGAATTAATTCTGGGTTTCTAATCGAAAGAAACTAGAACAAAGAAATAAAGCTATTTTCAGTTCTATTTTACTGCAGCGCAGGGTTACATATGTAATACGGTGTTTTCCCGAAAATAAGGCCCAGTCTTATTTTCTTTATTTTCACTCAGGCTTATTTTCGGTAGGTCTTATTTTTTTTTAAGTGCGGGGGAGAGACGTTATTTGGATGTGTTGCACAGTTGCCTGGCTCATGGGAGACTCATGGGATGCTTGTGCAGCACCACCGACAGCAGGTGGAGGCAGAGGCACAGGGGGGAGGGAGAGGGATCCGGATGTTCTGCACAACAGCCTGGCTCACAGGAGGCTTGTGTGGCATCACACAACTGGCAGCAAGAGGGCAGAGGCACGGGAAAGGCAGATGATTTTGGTGTAGCCACAGCCAAGCCAAGCCAAGAGACAGTGGGGTGGAGTGGGTGGTATGAGATTGCCTGCCTCTTCCCTTGCCTCTGCCTCTGCCTCTGCCTGCTGCCAGGTAGTGCCACACAAGCCTCCTGTGAGCCAGGCAGCCATGCAACACATCCGGATCGCCTGTTTCCTCTCCCCGGTGCCTCTGCCTGCTGCCAATGGTGCTGCACAAGCATCTCGCGAGCCTCCCGTGATCCAGGCAGCTGTGCAGCATTTCCGGATTGCCTGTCTCCCACCCTCCATGCCTTTGCCTGCTGCTGCTGCACAAGCCTCCTGTGAGCCAGGTAGCCGCGCAGCATGTCCTCCCTTCTCCCGCCTCCACGGTCCGACTTACAGGTATCTGCACTGCACCAAGAGGTCAGTGGGCCACGTCCATCCCCCTGGCTTATTTTTTGGGTAGGTCTTATGTTAGGCCCACCCAAAAAAATCAGGCTATGGCTTGTTTTCGGATGGGTCTTATTTTCAGGGAAACATAGTATAGAAAGCTTGCTGGCTTTTTGTACTTCTATATCTTATTTTTATCTATTTACGTGAAATATTTATTTACCATTTCTCATAGCAAAGAATCCTGAAGGAATTTAAAAACCCAGTAAAACTAAGGCAGAGAAAGAAAACAATTTCAAACTAGTTTATTTAAAGATAAATGTTACACTAAATGATTGGGAAAACCAATATAAAAATTTGGTGTCTGATGTAATGTATGCTGCTAATTTAGATTTTAAAAAAGAAGAAGTGTATACTCTTTTCTCAGCATCTTTTTACTTTCTATCAGCACATAATATTAAAATTAAAAACAATGGTGCTGGTCAGAGAAGATCTGAATTGCACCTGTAATAGGTATGTATATTATTCAGCTTTAAAAGATGTCTATCTATCATTGGGAAGGTAAATAACAATGAAATCTGAATCCATTCAACATTATCAGATGTGATAAGGAACATGACAATTACATTTTAGGCCCTGGTGAATTTTCTCTCCTAAGTAATAACTCATGCCATGCATTGTCTGACAAGGTTATATAGGCAGGAAAAGAGGCATACCACATTGCACCAGCCAAAGTAAATCACCTTATATATTCTTTGCATGGCTTTACTTAAAAGCTATTAGATCATGCATTATACATGTATTCAATATTCTTTGTAAGAGTTTAGCTTTTTCAGAGTTATTTAAATATTATAATAACACTTATTTTTTTCTTCTTCATCCATGCCTAGAAGACACATTAATTTTCTTGTAAAACTTTCTTTCATATAATAATTAAGAACAAGTACTTACCATAACTGAGATTAAACACGGCAAATCCTTTGCCAGGGTAGAAAGAGCCTCTTCCTGCAATTGCAAAGCACTGCATCCTATCATTCGTTCGGACCGTATCTTGGATATTCATGTCTTGCCAATTCCAAGCCCTCATACACCCATCTAGTCGAGGGTTAATCTAACAAGATAAAGGAAATTACCATTCTTTGAACTGCTGATGAAAATGGAATGGGGTTTATCCAAACATTTTAACTTAGAAAACAATGCTTTTCAATTATCTCAAATCTCTCTTCAATATATTGATTATATTTATACTCAATAAATATGAGTATTATAAAACAACATAGGCTTAATTAATCATGGTTTAACACCACTGCCAAGACATACATTAGTGTCATGCTATTTCAATGGCCATTTTTTGGTAAAAAAAAAAAAGATCATATAGACGTATGTAGGCTTATAGTTTAGCAGCATTTGGAATGCTGTGCTCAGTCCAACTCATCTAAAAAAGAGAACAGCACTGGAAGAAAATGTTTTAGCACTTCTCCTACAATCAGAAGATAAAACCTGACAGGTTTGAACTTCAGAGTAGATGAGGGAAAGGTTTCTGTGAAATGGACGTTGACTTACCTGAACGTCCCTTTTCAGGGCGCTGCGTACACTATCCATGAATGGGTTAATCCTCAGCCTTTGGCAAACAACTGAGAGAGAAAAAACAAGGGACCTTCCCCTTTCCCTACTGTAACCACACCCCCTACTCCCATGATACCCCAGTCTGAACGAAGGAGTAGAGAATAAAAACGGCTGTTAGGTGAAACAACTCATAACTTTATTAACAATCAACACAACAGTAAGACAAAATAAAAGGTAGGGGAGTGCCCTTCCTCCCTCAGCAGTCAGCCAGTTCAGCTAGGGAGGGTATGGATAGTGTACGCAGCGCCCTGAAAAGGGATGTTCAGGTAAGTCAACGTCCATTTTCCAGAGCGCTGCTCCCACTATCCATGAATGGGATGTACCCAAGCTAACTACTACGGGTGGGAGGCTGACTGTCCTCCGCATCTTCGTCAGCCAAGACTCTTTGGAGGACTCTGCGACCGAAGGCCGCCTCGGCAGACGCATAGACATCTATCTTATAGTGTCTGATGAAAGGCGACAGAGACAACCAGGTGGCTGCTCTGCAAATGTCCAGCACCGACGCCTGTGTGGCCCAGGCTGCCGACGTGGCCGCGCTTCTGGTGGAGTGTGGAAGGATTCTGGCCGGTTTCGGTTTAGAGTTCGATTCGTATGTCAGGGCTATGCAAGCCTTGATCCATCTACTCACTGTGGATGCTGAAATCTTTTGACCAAGGGATGAAGGATTGAATGAGACAAGAAGCGCTTCTGTGCGGCGGAACGAGGCCGTTCTGCTGATGTACAGGCGAAGGGCACGGCGAACATCGAGGATGTGCCAACGCCTCTCCCTCTCGTCACGCAGCGACGGGCAGAAGTCCGGTAGAACAAGCTCCTGGGCACGATGGAACCAGGAGTTCACCTTTGGAAGAAACGCTGGGTCGAGGCGCAGGACGACCGTGGAATCTCGGAAGATGCATAAGTCCTTGCGGATGGAGAGAGCAGCTATTTCTGAGACCCGCCTAGCCGATGTGATGGCCAGGAGGAAGGTGACCTTAAAGGATAGGAACTTGAGGCCGACTGTCCCCAGTGGTTCAAAAGGTGGACCTGTCAACGTTTTCAGCACCAGAGGTAAGTCCCAGGACGGGTAGCGGTGTACTGTTGGGGGGCGAATGTTCGTGGCCCCATGCAAGAAATCCTTGACTAGTGGATGGTGAGAGAGCGTTCGAAAGGGAGGGCACTTGATAACTGTGGACAATGCAGCTGTTTGTCGCTTCAAAGTGGCTGGGGCTAGACCCTTGTCCAACCCCGCCTGTAAAAACACCAACACCTCCCGTATCGAGGCAGTTGTGGGGTCAGTATGTTGTCAAGAAGCCCAGCGACAGAATGCCCGCCAGGATGCCTTGTAAATACGGGTTGTCGAAGGCCGTCTGGCTGCTTGAATTGTGCTGACCACGCTGTCTGGTAAGTTGCCTTTCCTTAAGACTATCCTCTCAAGTGCCAAACGGCTAATTGGAGCCACTGCGGATCGGGATGCAGTACCTCTCCCTGGCGTAGCACTACCTTGTGGGGGGGGGGGATCAGCCACGGTTGGTCTACTGAAAGAGACACGAGGTCGGCGTACCACGCCCTTCTGGGCCAATTTGGGGCCACCAGGAGCAGGTTGGCCCTCTCGAGGAGCAGCTTCTTGACCAGTCTTGGAAGTAGGGGAATCGGGGGAAATGCATAGAGTAGGCCCCCCGGCCATTTGCACCGAAGGGCGTTGTGCGCTTCCGCTTGGGGAGCCGTGTATCTGGTTATGAACAGGGGAAGTTGTGCGTTGGCCGGGGAGGCGAAGAGGTCCACCTCCGGCTGCCCGAACCGGACTACGATTTCTTGGAACAGGCTTGGATGGAGTTGCCATTCCGCCTGATTTATTGTCTCCCGGCTTAGCCAGTCTGCTCTGATGTTGGTTGCCCCGGAGATGTGATCTGCCCTGATCGATAGGAGATGTCTCTCCGCCCAGTCGAACAGTACCTCGGATTCCGCCATCAGGGACCGGGACCGTGTGCCCCCCTGCCTGTTGACGTGTGCTTTTGCTGAGATGTTGTCGGTCAGCACTAGCACGTGGCGTCCTTGTATTTGTTCTTGGAAGTGCTGCAGAGCCAGCCTTATTGCTCGCAGCTCGAGCAGGTTGATGCTACAGAGTTGTTCCTGGCTGGCCCACTGACCTTGTGCTACCAGGTTGCTCAGGTGGGCTCCCCAACCTCGCAGGCTGGCATCTGTCGTGAGGACTATCCTGTCCTGTACTAGGAACTCTGAACCCCTGAGAAGGGAGTTGGATGTCCACCACTTGAGGGAGTTGCGGAGCTGCAGAGAGGGTCGGACGTTTTGTCGAGAGTTGGCCGCCCCTGAGCGTTGGTAAGGCAGGAGGAACCATTGTAAGGCTCTCGAATGTCTGCGTGCCCACGGAACAATACCGTAGCAGGAGACCATTTTGCCAAGGAGGCACGCCAGTTGGACTAGTGGTACCTTCCTTGCTGACAGCACTTGGCGCGCCAGGCTCTGGAGGCTCTGGATTCTTTCTGGTGACAGGAACACCTGGCCTCGCGCAGAGTCTATCACCGCCACCAGATGTAGAATTTGAGTGGTGGGCTGGAGGTGGCTTTTCTCGTGGTTGATGGTAAACCCGTGGGCCTGGAAGGCTCTCAGGACACTCTCCCTGTCCCTGGCCGCCTGATCTCGCGACGACGAGAGGATCAGGATGTCGTCGAGGTAGCAGAGGATTCTCACGGGGATGGTCCTCAGGCTGGCTGCCACTACCGCTACCAGTTTGGTGAAGGTGCGGGGAGCTGATGACAGGCCAAAGGGCATGGCTCGGTACTGGAAGTGTCGGCCCCCATACTCGAACCTGAGAAACTGTCGTTGGTGCGGGTGAATTGGACATGGAGATATGCCTCCCGCAGATCCACTGACTGGAGGAGGTCCCCCCGTCTGACTCCCTCCAGGATTGAACGGAGGGAGTGCATCTTGAACCTGCGGTAGCGGACCAACAGGTTCAGATGTTTTAAGTTCAAGATGGCTCTCCAGCCCCCCGAGTTTTTGGGCACCAGGAAGAGGCTTGAGTAGAATCCCAAGCCCCGCTGGGTCAATGGGACTGGTTCGATTGCGTTGAACTGCAATAGGTGATGGATCTCCTGCAACATCAAGGCTTGAAGTTCTTTGGAGTGAGGGACAGGGCACCGCACAAACCGATGGGGGGGAGGGCCCGAAAATTCGATATAAAGCCCAGCAGAAATCGTGTGCGATACCCAGGCGTCCGAGGTGGACTGGGCCCATTGGTGGTGGAAGAGGCGGAGTCTTCCTCCTATGGGCCCCCGGAGCCTGGAGTCACTTCCCCCTCTTGTTTGATTTGAATCCAGCCCCTCGGAAGGGGCGTTTGGGTTGTTGGTTTCGACCCCGGTCCCGGAACTGTTGTCTGTCGTGGTATCTCTCCCCCCCTTGGTATTGAGGACGATGTGAGGAGGGCCCCCTGGAGCCCGCGCCGGTACGAAAGGGCGCCTGTAGCGGGTAAGGAGAGTACCTGCATTCTCTGCGACGGTAAGCCGAGGGTAGCACTTTCCTCTTGTCCTTGTCCTCTACTAGGACTGGATCAAGGGCCGCCCCAAAGAGGTCTGGAGCCTTGTAAGGTGCTGCCGCCAGTCTCCACTTCGCTTTGAGATCAGCCTTCCAGGGGCGCAGCCAGAATAGTCTTTGAGCCGTGATGGTGGACGCCAGGAATCTGGAGGCGAACTTGGCGGAATTAAGGGATGCATCTGCTGTGTATTCTGTAGCTGCAATTATTTTGTGGATGTCCTGGTGCAACCTGGTATCCCCAGGAGGGAGCCGCTCCTGCATTTGGCGGAGCCAAATTAGGGCTGCTCTGCTTAAGAACGACGATGCCATCGCAGTCCTGATCGCCCAGCCAGCCTCCTGGTGCGTCTTGCGGAAGGCCCCCTCCATTCTTTTGTCCTCTGCTTTGAGACCGTCAAGGGCATCTGTAGAGATGAGTGACGGTGAGGACAGTGAGGCTACTGGTTGGTCAATTGCTGGAAGGGCTAGTAGGTCCTCCAGCTCCGGCGCTGAACAAAAAAGTTTTTTGTCTAGGCTGCTAGGCGCTGTTGAAGCTGCTGGTTGGCCCCAGGGGTTTTGGATGACCTCCGTGAACAGCTGTGGGCACGGAATACAGTCCTTTTCCGGTTTAGATGCCTTGAATAGAGCGTCATGGGGCCCCGCTGTTGATGATTGTGCAGGGGGGCCCACATCACCTGGTAGCCCCAGGTTGGTCGTAAGCCGGGCCTTATGGAGCAGTGACTTGAAGAGTGCTGGCCTGAATAGGCCGGTGAAAGTTGGGGTGTCAGGCGGTAGCCCCTCGTCCTCTGAGAACTCCATGTCTTCGGGCCCTTCCTCCGCTTGGTCCAAGTCCTCCAACGAGGATGGCAACTCCTGGGAGGGCTGGTGATGTGGTAGCTGGTTACGGTGATGCGCCTGCGGTTGTTGTGGAAGGGGCTGTTGCTGTGCAGCCTGTTGCCAGCTTGTGGCGAGGAATGTCAAAAGGGCCAAAGAAAACATTGTTTGGAAGTCCATAGGAAAGGGTGGTTGAAGCCCCGCCTGAGCTGTCGTAGCTGTGGCAGCTGGGGCGGCTGGTCCCTGGAAACGGCTGTGCAGCTGGAAGGGACTCTGAATCTCTGGGCCCTGTGGCACCTGACCAGATTGTGCCTCGCGCCTTGAGGAAGTCTGGCCCAATAAGGTCTGCGGGGGAGTCGTTGGTGTCCTGGCCAACTCTGTGAGGCTTGCAATGCCCCGTTCTGTCTCTCCCTGAGCCACGGATGGCACCCTGGCTGGCGAGACGTTGGCTGCCTTTTGTGCCTTGTCGCACTGCCGCTCCAGGGCTTTATGGTGGCTTAGGGTGTCCCTGTCCATGACTGTGGTTGGCCTGTCTGACCTGGAAGAGCGGTTGTCCACTCTGCTGGATGTCTTACCCTTCGTCCCCGACCTGGTTGACTTGCGCACAGGACTTAGGTCGAGTTCCAGGTCAGAAGATAAAGAAGAATCCGCCATGTCTGATTGGACGTTTGCACCGATGAGGACCACCGCCTCCTTGGCTCGGCTTGGGGTGAGCAAGTGACTGTGGCGTAGGCAGCAGTTGGCAGTTTAGTGCTCAGAAGCAGTCCCAGTGGTGGGAGAGGTTCTGGAGGCCTACTGGGTGTGGTCAAGCTGTGGTGGCCAATAGCAGCAGTCTTATGCTGGCAGCCCGAAGGTCCTACCAGGTGCCGCGCTTGGAGCCTTGTCCGCAGCACGTGCCTCGCGCTGGGACACTAGCCTCGGGCTTGTACTGGTGGCCCTAGGGTCCAGCCAGATGCCGGGCTAAATAGCCCCCCCCCACAGTCTCTTCTGCAGGTGGGGGGGGCGTTCCAAATTGGAGCAGGCGTTGATGCTCCCGCTGTGCAGCGCTGGGGGTGGTGGTGGGGGGGTTGAGACCCGCGCCCCGCTATTGGCCTCCCTTAATTTTCTGTAGTGTAGGGCGGAAGCGCTGCTCGTTGCCACGTGGGCGGCTGGCTCCGGTCCAAAATGGCCGCCGCTTCTATTTCTGTAGTGTAGGAGCGCTGCGCGGCTGTGTCTGGGCTTGCGGGAGCTGCCGCTGAGGATGGGCGGTGAGCGGCGCTCCCAGGAAAGCCTCCCTCTGCTCACGACTCTTTGAAGCCTTTAAAAGCACCAAAACCGGCTTCCGAAAGCAGCGGAGCTATAAATAAGCGCCGCTTGCTTGCAGCAGCGTGGGCGGCTTGGGGAATCCGCCAGCCAGCTGATGAGCGCTCCTCCACGTGGCGCTCGGCAAAAACAGAAAAATTGCCCGAAAATAAAATCCTCTAATCAAAAATAAAACAAAACTAGAAGCCCCTCAAGGGGAAAAGGAAAGGGGAGAACCTAAAAGAATTGGTCCCAACAGAAAGAAGAAAGGATTTAAAGTGAAATTACCTGAATGAGCGGAGCTCCAGGAAAATACCTCAGTGTTTGCCAACAACTGAGAGAAGACTGGGGTATCATGGGAGTAAGGGGTGTGGTTACAGTAGGGAAAGGGGAAGGTCCCTTGTTTTTTCTCTCTCAGTTGTTTGCCAAAGGCTGAGGATTAACCCATTCATGGATAGTGGGAGCAGCGCTCTGGAAAATTTAATACATCTTATAGCATCACAAATGTAGGATGTGGATAGAAACTGACTGGTTATCATAAGCCAACTGCTTCATGTAACAGATAACATAAGGATGTCTAAGCCATTTCTCTGTCACAGCTTCTTCTCTTCCATTTCTTTAAGTTAGAGAACAACATCTATGTCTGAGCATCAACCAAGTTGGGCAGGTTTGAAGAGATGGCTGCAGGTGACTCCTCTTCCAAAGAAATAAAGGCAATGGTAGAAAGGCACTGCTTATGGCAGGCAGGTGCTGCTTATGTGGTCCCACCTGGCACCTTGCAAACTGCTGCTTTCATTGGTTCATAAGAAGCTGCAGTATCACAAAAGCATGGGGAGAATAACCAGAACTATTTATATAGGCTGTGAAAATGTAAATCCATCTGAGTGAAGAGGCTCGCTATAGAGCTGGTAGAACAGTTTGTTAGAAGACTGATGAAAGGATTCACGAACAGGAAGATATGTAAGGTAAGAAAACAGATTTTAATGCAGCATGATATCATTTCTTAGGCTAAGAGTTGCACTTTTCCTCCCAATAATGCCATTTTACTTTTATACACTTTCTCTCCATTTGAAGAACAATGTGTTTTTTAATTGCTATGAGCCTGATTTTGTAAAACCTCTTTCCATCTTTTGTGAAATCAGACACTGCTTTAACTTTTATATTTTAAAGAGATTGATTTTATTTGTAATTTTATTCATTTTATTGTTTTGATTAGATTTGTATAGACCATTCTGCATTCTTCCAGAGGGAGTACATATGGAAATGAAATGAATCATAAATAATTTTCAGTCAGAACTTTCTCAAGAAAATATAACACAGCAAGATAAAATGTTAGATTCCCTACAGTCAGCAAATTAGGTCACTGAACCTTTACAAGGTTTGCTGGGATAAAAGTTGCAAAACACTATTAGCAGAAAAGCATAAAGAAAAAAACCTTAAAGAATGCAGAGGAGTAAATAGACTTGCTCATAAGGTATGTTGACTTACTATCCTCCCTAGAGGTCCCAGCTAAAAATAGATAAATGAACAATACAAAACAAAGAAAAAAATCAGAACAGCAGAAAAGCCAATTTCTTTAATGTTGAGAGCAATTTTGCTTGCTTGACATATCTCCTGAATATGTGTTCTACTGCACAAATTTATTCTTATGGTAAAAAGTGATCTGACGAATGAGGTTTTTTTTTAAAAAGTATTATATTTTTTCCTCATGGACAAATCATTTTATCTTTCTTTATTATTAAGTTATTATTATTATTTTATCTTATTTGAATCCAAGATGTCTTTCTATCCCTTGTTCCATCAGTTGCTCAACTCTACCATAGATTATAAAATGCATGCAATGAACAGTCCTACTTACAGGATGTATAAGATGATGGATCTTGAAAGGAACTCCTCCAACTGTCAAATTTAGTTGATAAAGTCCTCTCTCTTGAGTAAACAAATCACCTGAGACAGCTATCCTCATAACTGCATCCTTATTGACTTTTATAACTAAACTTCTTTCCAATTCATCAACTGATATCTGACAGAAAAAAATCACAAAGGGATCAGGAGAGAAATATGAAAAAGCACATCATATTCCATATAAAAATATTATTCAATGAGCCATTTTCAAGTCATATGGTGGCTATGAATTAGTCGTATCTTTAGAAATACATACAGCCAAATAGCTTTATTTTTCTCATTCGGGAGGACAACATTGTAACTTCAGAAGTGAAGCTCGGAAAAAGGGGTAAGCTGATTTAGCTCAACAAAGCAGTTCCTATGAAACATTTCAAGTGACACATTAAAATTGAAAGTCTCATAATATTTTACATACATATATTTGCTAACAGTAACAAGATAAAACATGATCAGTATGCAGTTTTCTTTCATGTTCCAATCATACTGGTGGGACTTAACATTTGACTATAAATTGACTATTTATTTACTAGATTTATCCCAAGCCACATCTTCCCCCAAATAATTATCTGAAAACTAGGAGAATGGCTGATAAGAAGAAACTGTTGTACAGCTGTTGTGGATGGGAGGTTAAGACTGCGTATTTGAATTTATCTGTTTGAGAGAAATGTATAAGATATACAAGACAGAATGGTTCATACCCAGATGGAATAAATTAACTTTGAAATATGTACAACTAGCTCTTGTTATCCATGATTTTGCATATATTGACAGATTCCTTATCATCTGAAATTCCACAAACAGATGGAGATCAAGAAGCTTTCAGTTTTTCCACACCAGCTCTTTTGGACAACTATCCAAACCACTATACAATTTTATCTACAAGAGAGTGAATCTGAATGCCTATCAATTCATTTTGTATGAATCTAATTTCAGTTTATCCACTCCCATCCAGCCCATTATCAGGCTCAAACACAGACAAGAGAATAAAATGTTTTATGTTAGATTACAATTAAAACACTCTCTAAATTGTACAATGATATATGTCACCATATGCAGTAGTCTTCGAAAGCATTTTCTGAATATGTCCTGACAAGAGCAAACACAATTACTATTAAATTCAGGACCCAATCCTAAAGGGAATTAAAAACTTCCAGGGAACCAAAGAGAACTAGGTGGGTGCATTCCTGGATCCCTGACATACTGGTAAATCATCCATCAAGCCAAGAAAAGCAATTTCAGCCTCAATTTCCAGTTGCATAATCAGTATCTTCCAGCTGTTTCTACAATTGCAAGACTACCAATCTCTTAATCATCTTAGTTGGAAATTATGTATTTCAAATCAACCTATACTTTTCCTGAAGAGTTAAACTGGATTTTAACTCTTACAATTATTCATATGTTTTGACTTTGGTATTGTATCTTTGATAACAGTATCATAGCTATTTATTTTATGAAGGAAAGTATATACACCCTCTTTGCAAGTAAATTGATTATTTGGCTAAAAAGGACTTACTGCAGTACAATGAGATTGGTACTTGCCAATGTTTACATTTCTCTACCCTGCCTCAATATTTATCTGCAGTTCTAAAGACAGCTGCAGAGACAAAAGTTAGCTAATGTCCCAAACTTGCAGAAATATAAAATGTTATATATTTAAACATTAAAAACTAACATTCTATTTTATTAAATATAAATAATTCTAATTTTTTATTATGGGCAATGTACAGGTCATCGTATTATTTATTTAAAAATATTTACACATCACTCCAAGTGATGTACAATTTAAAATCACAAATAAAATTGCCAATAGGATAAAAGTTCCAACCAGCATATTTTTAAAAAAAATCTAGCATAGTAATAAAAGCCGTCAAAAGTCCAGCAATACAGCATAAAGTTTACCACCCAACTAAAACCAATGGACCTCGTCCAGCAAAAGAGACTTAAAGGCATGAAAATAGCAGCCTGTACTATACCCACTGTCTGCCACATGCCATGGTTGATGACTGGGCCAGTGCTGGTCACCCGGCCGATTCCATTGTACTTGAGTTGCAGCTCCAACCGTCCATTGCGCAAAGCCAAGACTATCCAGGTTTTGTCTTTATGACCTCCAGCAAAAAAAAGGATGCCTTCAGGATCGAAGGTTCTAAAATCAAATTCAGCTGTAAATCTGGACAAATAAAAATAAGGAGGAAAAAAGAGTTATGGAGGGAATACAGTCTATTTTCCAGACACTTATACTTTCAGACTACCCCATCTAATTAAAAAAAAAACCCTATCAGCCATAGAATCATTGGGGGATGATAAAACATGACATCATCAGGCAAGCCCCATACGTTGGGCATTTACATTCAAAATCAGCTAGTACAAAAAGTCAGGGTTGGCATTGTGATTATCAGGCACAAAAAACCATGTCCACATACGTTCGAATTTAAGTGATTTATTGCTAAAAGCCTATGCTTCTTCTCAACTAAGGTCAGCACCTGCTTAGATAGGGTCAATGGCAGTCCAGGGAGGTTGGACTTAGTTCCATCTGTGGCCATGTAATTATTCTAGGCTGATCCCTCTTTTCACCCCACCCTGGCTTTGCTATTCCTTCTCCTACAATAATGTACCATATATTTGGTGGTTTTTTTCATCTCCATAGTTTATAGTACAGGTAGTCCTCCACTTACAACCATTTTATAGTGACTTTGTGAATGGCACTGAAAAAAGTGACTTATGACCATTTTTTTTCCACTTATGGCCATTGTTAATCCCCATGGTCATGTGATCAAAATTTGAATGCTTGGCAACTGGTTCATATTTATGATAATTGCAGTGTCCTGGGGTCCTATGTTCATCTTTTGTGGTCTTCTGACTACCAAAGTCAACGGGAAAACCAGATTCACTTAACAATCATATTACTAACTGAACAATTAAAGTGATTCGTTTAACAATTCTGGCAACAAAGGTCATAAAATGGGACAAACCTCACTTAGCAACTGTCTTTATTAGCAACAGAACTTTTGCACTCAATTGTGGCTCTAAGTCAAGGACTACCTTTCATTAGATGTCTTTCTGTGCATCAATTATTTCCATATGTACATTGATATATTTTAAGGATGATACTGTTGGTAGGATATTATGGGAAATTTCAATCAACTACCATACCTTCCCCAATAACTGCCTTTAAGAGGGAAAATAATTATTATTTAAATTGCTTTTAAAAAGCAATTCTCACCTTGTGGGTTGTGTCCTTTTAAAGGCTGCTTTGATGACAGGTGTCGCACTAAAAATTCTTCCAAGATAGAGGGATTTAATACTTTTTGCAGTAGCAAATGGTACACAAGGCAAAATATCCTGTGAGAGGGAAAAAGATCATTCAGTGATTTTGTACTGTCCTGCAAAGCAGATATAGTAAATCAGGGCATCCGTCTTAGCTATAAGATTTCACAGCTCCATTTTGCTATGACTGATGTGTCCAAAACATCCTGTGAACACCTCCATCAAAGAGCCATCTTTTCCCTACATACATGTCATGTGATCACACCACTTAGTGATTGCAATTCTGGTAGTCCTGGTTGCCATTGTTAAGTGAAATAATTATGGGTTATTAAGCAAGAATGTCACATGGTCACCATCTGCAACCATCTGCCTGCTTCCCCATTAGTTCTCTTTGTGGCACTTGGGGGAAAAAGTCACAAATGGCAATCATGCAACTATGAGTCATTGCAATGGCAGAAGTAAGTACTACTCATTCAACCCTGTTGAAAGTTTGAATAGTTGCTGAACTAGTGTTTGTAAACCAAGGACTACCTGTATATTATTATGTTAGTCATATAACACATCTTTCTGATGTAGAAGACCATAAAATAAGCCCATTGTCAGGGTTGGCACCCATTTAATGGATCTCTGGTGAAAAAGTTGAATTGTGTCAGGCAGAAAAGACCCAAAGAGGTTAATAGGAAAACACTAGTACAATGGGCAAAAAATAAATCTCATGATGGAGAGCAACTTTGCGTAGGTAATCCTGGATTTACAACCACAATTGAAATTGGAATCTCAACCATTGAACAGAGATTCAAATGAGACACTTGTCACTGTTTCGCTCAATGACTGCAATCCCAGTTCTCCCAGTTGCCAGTTAACTGATTGTGTGGGTCATTAAATTGCCTTTTTCTGCAGCTGTAGGCATGCCCAGTTTATATGAAGGTGCAGCCTTCCTATTAACCACCTTGCACCATCCTGCAAGTGGGCCCCATTCTCTTCATCATTGGAAGACTCCTTCTCCAAACTGCACAATTTGAAAAAAGGGCCTTCTGAACAAATGTGAGAGCAATCACATTCGCTAGCCTTCCCAGAAATCTTTCTAGCCTTCAGAATTCTGCAGTTCACTAGCTTTCTAGTCTTAGGAAGCTAGTGAATTTTCAGGATTTGAGATCTGTTCCTGAAGCCCATTGAATTTCCTCTCTCTACATAATCAGGGGGCGCTTGGCAATCAACCATAAATATGAGCTGGTTGCCAGTGTAATCATGTGACAGGAGGAATGGGAGGGTGAAGCAACCTTTTACAACAACCAGAATTGCTTTACAGGCAATAAAACATCTTTTTAAAGTCTGTCGTATCTTTGTACAGCAATTAAACAACCAGTTGTAAATTAAAGACAAACTGTAAGTTCTTATCTGAAATTTCATTTGGCAAGAAAACAAGCTACACATGCTGTATGAATGGAACTGGGAACCAAAGTTTTAAGTATGCATCTTCCCTATTCATGATAAGCAACACTGTTTTGTATTATAATTTGTATTATTATATAAACATAGTGTTATAATATATTCTTCTCCAGACTCAAGTGAAGGAAATGAGTTAAACTTTTCATTTTGTACACTGCTATCTCATAAACGTGACGCTCTATTTGTGTGTTTCTGCCTGCAGAACAGAAGTATTAAAATATTACCTCACAAGTATTCATATCACTGGAGAGTTTAACTCCACCTTTTCCGTTGCAGTGACAAGTATAACTTCCTTGTGAATTAATACATGTTTGCTCACAGAGGTTCTGCTCACATTCATCCACATCTATAAAACACCAATAAAAAGAAAAGCAGAAAATTAAGTTCTTGTGTTTGCTTTAAATGTGTTTTAAAACAGTTGTAGCAACCATAAAGAAAAATGCATGTTATTCTTTCTAGAAAACTTAGTTTGGCATTGCATTCCATTTCTGGGCAGCTTCTCCCCCTCCCCCATCTCACCCCTAAATTTACTAAAAAATAATCAATACCTTTGATTTTTTTTTCATGAAGATAATGCCATTTCTGTGTTTTTCTTATACCACAATAGGAAGTCATGGTGACATTTTGCTCTCCTGCTCAATGAACATTACATTGTTCAGTACTACTTACTGAAGCAGTAAGGTTGTAATGTGTGATACCATCAGGTTAACCATGAATTGGCAAGTCTTATTTGTTGCAGCCAGGCAAGTGTGGTCAGTTATAATGGTGAATTCCTGACCCCACAAATACGCATGCAGAGCATTGATTGCCCATTTTAGTACATAGGCTTCTTTTTCAATGGTATTCTATTTCTTGTTTTTGAGGGGAGAAGCTTCTTGGAGAGGTAGACCATAGAGTGGTCCATTCCTTCAAAACTTTGGGTGGCATGGCGCCTAAGCCTATGTTAGATATGTCTATTTCTAGAACAAAGAGGGTTGGGGAAAATTCTGTTCTGGTTTCTCACACAATGTGTCTTTTATTTTTCCAAATACTTCTTGGTGTACTTTAGAAACTTTATCTTTGAGGGTTGTTTCTTGTTAGGTCTGTGAGGGGTTGCGTTACAGCAGAAAAATGAAGTATGAACCTTTGATAATATGCTGCCAGATCAAACTTTTCTTTGTTTTAGGGGCTTCCGCTTGTTTCAGGGTTTCAAACTTTCTATATTCTGGTTTTACTTCTTTCTTTCCAACCATGAAACCGTTATATCAGGTTTCCTGATATCCCAAATGGCACTTCTCTGGGTTAGGCCAGGTTAGGCCAGGTTTTCCTATTTATTTATTTATTAATTATTCAAATTTATATACCACCCTACTCCCAAAAAGGGACTCAGGGCGGTGAACAGCCAAAATAAAACACACAACATATAAAAGTTAAAAGTTATTTAAAATAGATTAAATAATTTAGGCTTAGGAATGAAATTTAAAACATCCAATTATATAAAAGCATTTTAAAACCCAATTTAAAAGGGGAGACTAGGTCAGACCAGCCTGTTGGAATAAAAACGTTTTTAGGGCACGGTGGAAGGTGCATAAGTCCTGAAGCCTCCTTATCTCAGGGGGGAGCTCGTTCCAGATGACGGGTGCACCCACAGAGAAAGCTCTCCCCCTGGGGGCCACCAGTCAACATTGTTTGGCCAACCGCACCCTGAAGAGCCCCTCTCTATGGGAGCAAACTGGTCGGTGAGAGGCTATTGGTGGCAGAAGGTGGTCCCGTAAGTACCCTGGTCCTAAGCCATGGAGCGCTCTGAAGGTGGTAACCAAAAACCTTGAAGCGCACCCGGAAGACCACCGGGAGCCAGTGCAGCTCGCGCAGGAGGGGGGTCACATGGGAGCGCCACGTCGCTCCCATCACAACCCGTGTGGCCGCATTCTGGACCAGTTGGAGCCTCCGGGTGCTCCTTAAGGAGAGCCCCAGGTAGAGAGCATTGCAGTAGTCCAGGCGTGAGGTGACAAGGGCATGAGTGACCGTGTATAATGAGTCCTGATCCAGAAAGGGCACAACTGGCGAATCAGGCGAACCTGATAAAAAGTCCTCCCGGCCACGGCTGTCATATGCTCTTCTAAAGACAGCCGTGACTCCAGGAGGATGCCCAAGTTGTGAACCCCATCCGTGGGGGCCAATGACTCGCCCCCAATAGTCAGTGATGGCACCAACTGACTATACGAGGACGTTGGAAACCACAGCCACTCGGTCTTGGAAGGGTTGAGCCTGAGTCTGTTCCTCCCCATCCAGATCCGTATGGCCTCCAGGCACCGGGACATCACTTTGAGGGCATCACTGGGGTGGTCTGGGGTGGAGATGTACAGCTGGGTGTCATCAGCATACTGGTGGTACTTCACCCCAAAACCACAGATGATCTTGCCCAGCGGCTTCACATAAATGTTGAACAGAAGGGGCGAGAGGACTGATCCTTGCAGCACCCCACATACAAGGGGCCTCGCGGTCGACCTCTGCCCCCCTGTCAACACAGACTGCGACCGGTCGGAGAAAAAGGAGAAACACCGTAAAATGGTGCCCCCCGCTCTCAGCCCTTCCAACCAGCGCAGCATGATACCATGGTTGATGGTATCAAAAGCCGCTGAGAGGTCTAATAGGATCAGGACAGAGGAGCAACCTGTGTCCCGAGCCCTCCAGAGATCATCAACCAATGTGACCAATGCCGTCTCTGTGCTGTACCCGGACCTGAAGCCCGACTGGAACAGATCTAGATAGGTCGATTCATCCAGGTACTGAGGCAGCTGTCACGCAACCACACTCTCAACAACCTTCACAACAAAGCGAAGGTTGGAGACAGGACGATAATTTACCAACATTGCTGGGTCCAGGGAAGGCTTCTTGAGGAGGGGCCTCACCACCGCTTCTTTCAAAGCGGCGGGGAAGACACCCTCATTCAAAGAAGCATTTATAATCCCCTGGAGCCAGCCTTGTGTAACCTCCCGGGAGGCCAGCACCAGCCAGGAGGGACACGGGTCCAATAAACATGTGGCCGCGCTCAGGTTGCTCAGTTCCTGTCCATGTTTTCCGGAGTCACAGAGTCAAACTCTTCCCATATAATATTCTCAAGACCTACCCCAGTCACCTCCCCTGGATCTACCCAATCGGAGTCAGAGTACAGCTGTTCCCGAATCTGAGTGATTTTGTCATGCAGATATTGTACAAAGTCCTCAGCTCTACCCTCTAAGGGGTCCTCCCGCGCCTCCTGTTGGAGCAAGGAGCGGGTCACCCTAAACAGGGCTACTGGGCGATTATCTGATGATGCAATAAGAGCGGAAAAGTAGCTTCTCTTCTCTGCTTTTATCGCTACTAGGTAATTCTTAATATCCTAAACTATTAGCACTTCTATTTCTGAAAGCATTCTTAATTTACAACATTTTTGCACAGCTGCCCGAAAGTTTTGCACAGTACTATATATGAAGATATCATCTAGATAAGCAGCATATCATTCCCCTTGACCTGATAAAATCTTGTTCACTAGACAACACTGGAATGTAATGGGGCCCTATGTAGATTAAGTGACATTCTCTTAATTGAAAGAGAACTTGTGGAGTAGCAAATGCTATTTTCTCGTTTGAATGGTGTTCCAGTGGAATTTGCCAATATCCTTTAGTTAAGTCCAAAGGTGAAAAATACTTGGCTCTACCTAGGCCATCTGAGAAGTCATCAACTCTGGGCATTAGATACTCATCAAATTTTGCCACTCAGTTTATTTGCTGGAAGTCTATGCAACACTGGTTTTCCCCATTTGTTGTTGACATTAATATGATTGGAGAACATAAGTCACTTACAGATGACCATCTTGTCTATTCAATTTTTAACAGACTTTTCAACTGTTCAGGAATCCTATAGAGCAGGGGTGAAATCTAAATTTTTTCCCTACTGGTTCTGTGGATGTGGCTTGGTGGGCGTGGCAGGAGAAGGATATTGCAAAATCTCCATTCCTTCCCCTCCTGGGGGAAGAATATTGCAATATTTCCATTCCCACCCTACTCTAGGGCCAGCCAGAGGTGGTATTTGCTGGTTCTCTGAACTCCTCAAAATTTCCACTACCGGTTCTCCAGAACCTGTTAGAACCTGCTGGATTTCACTCCTGCTATAGGATGTCTAATCAATCAAGTTTCTCCCGTTTTTATTCTGTGCTCTATTAAAACAGTTTAACTCTTCAGTTAAAATTACTGAACTACAATATCAGAAAAGCTAAAGTGGTAGCAGATTAAGTAAAATAACCATTAACCAGAGCAATCCATTTTCTACCTAAGAATCAGGGGTAAAATGTAAAATTTGTTACTACCAGTTCTGTGGGCATGGCTTGGTGGTGGTGGTGGTGGTTAATGTGACTGGATGGACATGGCCAACTTTTTTTTTTTTAACTTTTCAAAGCATTTTTTCTAATGCTTTGAAAAGCCTCCCGATCAGGCAACTCAGCTGGGATTGTCAGAGACTTTTCAAAGCAATTTTTCTACCCCCTCTTTGGCCAAGAGGTTGCAGAAAAAAATGCTTTGAAAAGCCTCTGATGATCCCAGCTGAGCCGCACAATCAACAGGCTTTTTTTTTTTACTTTTAAAAGCATTTTTTCGTCGGAAGAGGTTGTAGAAAAATGCTTTTAAAAGTAAAAAAAAAAGCCTCTGAGCTCAGCTGGGCATGGGAGGGGCAGGGATTTTTGCTACCGGTTCTCCGAACTACCCACCGCCATCGCTACCGGATCGGGCAATCCAGTCTGAACCAGGAGCATTTCACCCCTGCTAAGAATGCTTTCATCTGAGAAAGTTGGGCTCTCTCAATGCTGACATCCAAAAGCAAATAAAGAAAACAGTGATTTATAGAAAATCTGAATATAAGCCTGCATTGAATTTTCTAATCATCAAATGATTTTTTTAAAATAAATTGGATGACAATACATTTAAAAAAGAATATTTGTAGCTCAGGATTGAATTGAGGGATCCCACTGATGCTCTCTGAACTTGGTTCTTTTCCTCAGACAATTCATTCCCCAAACTAGGTAACATCATCAATGCTAGACAATACATTTATTGTACCTTTTAAAAATTATTCTTCTAAAAATATTATCGTAATGCTTGATACAGTCTTCATTCAAAGCATAAATCTGATTCAATATATCTGCTTATTTTTCAACACCCATCAAGGGTAAGAATTCTCATGATGGTATTTAATTCTACCTACTAACCTTTGCAGGTCTTTGTGACCTCATCGTAAGTGTAACCAGTATCACAAACACACGTGTAAGACCTTATTAAATTTTTACATTGAGCTTCTCCACAGATCCCTGCTGTTGCAGCACATTCATCAATATCTGGAAAAGAGCAAAAAGTAAACATAATCAACATAATAATCAGAGTATCAACAATGTTTTACAGGCCTAACTCATTCTCTTTCTATTGTTATAACTGGATAATGGACTTAGGAAATGACTTCAGCCTCCCCATAAAATTTTTTTTTAAAAAACTGCTATTCTGCAAAACATACAGCACTTCTGGGTAAATGCTGTAAAATTATTAAAAATGGAGAAAACTCTGGGGATGGGAACAGAGAGGAGGAGAATCACAGGAAAAAGTGATAGCAATGTTAGAAGAGGGTCAGGGTTTTGAGACAAAAAGGATCACAGGATAGGAAATTACGAAGCTGTTTGGCTGGGAAAAGCTTCTCTCAGTCAACAATGAGGGTTTTGTCCATAGTTCCCTTAATGCAGGGGTGTAAAACTCAAGGCCCGGGGGCCAGATCCGGCCTGCAGGGTGCTTAGAACTGGCCCGCGGGGCTGCCCTGGAAACAGCAAAGGACCAGCCCGTAGTGCCTCTGCCAGTGAAAACGGGGCCAGGGGGTACATGTGCCCTCCCCAAGCTCTGTTTTCACTGGCAGAGGGTTGCAGGAGGCAGTCATGGCTGAAAACGGAGCTCAGGAATCCCTTTTTTGCTGGCAGGGCGCTCAGGCCACTACAGGTGCCCCCAACACGAGTGATCTTAAGCTGGCCATGCCCACCCTGGCCACGCCCACCCCAGTCCCCGAGATCAAACACAACCCAGATGCGACCCTCAATGAAATCGAGTTTGACACCCATGCCTTAATGGAACAGGCTGTATAGATCATGTTTACATGCACATTTGAATTCGTTTCTGCATTATGAAAATGAGGCATCTAATGTAATGAATGGGGGATACACAGTCAAATCTTGCAGTGTAGATAGTAGCATATGGCACCACCCATTTTCCAGCAACTAGTCTGTACATAGCAAATTTCATGCAGAATAGTATATAGCTGCATCTATACATACCCACCATGTCATTCCCTTTTAGGTTAAGCAATGTTATGCACAGCATAGAAAAGGAGTAAACCAAAAGAAATTAAAGGCATCAGAGAAGAAAAAAAGAAATATAACCGACACTAGTTTATACCGACATCATTTCACATTCTCTTTGCTTCTGAGAGATTCTTCCTCTGCTTCATATGCTGCCGTTGTTTTCTTAAATTAGGTTCTGATCAACTTTATCTTACCATGACTTTCTCGGCCTTCACCTTCCTTTTGAACCATTCGTCACTCTACTTTCATCTATTGGTTGAGGAATTCTGATTTTCATTCATTCTCACTCTATGAGAAACTACATCCTCAAACAGGTAGTCCATGACTTACAACTAATCCTTTAGTGACGGTTTAAAGTTACACTGGCATTGAAAAAAGTGACTTATGACCAGTTTTCACATTTATGACTCCTGCAGCATTCCCATCGTCATGTGATTAAAATTCAGGTGTTTGAATGTTTTATGACAGTTGCATTCTCTCAGGGTCATGTGGCAACTATTTATAAGCTTCCCAGCCAGCTTACAACAAGAAAGCTGGGGGAAGTCAAATTTGCTTAGCGACT